>OY743141.1:19650163-20900163 GCA_963555695.1 Dasypolia templi | reverse complement strand
ACCTATGGAGAAGAAAGGGCAAGAAACTCCATGGACACTCTTTTAATCTCCCAAGGCCTATTTCCCGGGGAAGGAAACGTTTCCTCAGTTTGGCGAAATACTGGGCCCGAACAGGCCCGCTCGGGCTTGAGAGTAATACTATTGTTACATAAAATTAGTTACTTCAGTCATGTTGAAATTAAACTATTAAATAAATATTAAATAAAAAAAATTGTGAGATCGATATAGAAAGACGTGCACGTTAAAGGCGTCCGTAATGAAAAGCACACAATACAAAAAAAAATACAATTCGGAAATTAAAATAAGCCGTGGTAGCCAATAGATGACCAGACCCCACTGACGGCGCCCGTTCACGAACATGACGTGTGGATCATCACCATTCAGCTCAACAGAACTTAATGATCTGACACACACGTCACCACCAGCGAGCCATTTGAGTAAGCGTTACATACTCTCAGCCGCCAGGGCACATTCAATTCAACGAAAGACGTACCCAGTAAATGGTAGCTTTATAGTAGGTACATAGTGCTCACACATGTGCTTTGCAATTATACAATACTAAAAGATTGAATTTACACAGTGCAAAGATAGTTTTTACAATCTTCAGCAGCTCCAACAATATTTTCGAATGCTTATTTAATTAGTTTATGCGCCCTTGCGCTGCGAGCAGAACCCGCGTTGAGCCAAGCAATTTTTGTCTGCGATGTAATCCCCCAATTTTTATTACCCTTTTTTATTTTGGGTGGGAAATCATCAAATGACTTCCCCCGCTCTGGGTGGAGCGGGAGGGCGTGTCAGACTTTTACTGACTAAAACCCGCCCGTGTTCCTTCAGTTGCCTGTGCCAGGGCACGGTTTCTCTTTCGAATTTCCCGCGAACCTGAAACATAAAATATGCTTGGCTGCATAGTGTGCGTTTGATACTTGACAAGTTTTAAACTTCGTTTCATTCTGTTTTTTTCATCCTTCATACATTTTAAACAGTATGAAGGATGAATTTATTTTAGCCAGGCTAAAACCTGGTTGAACTAATTGGTCCCAGTTTCTAGTCTTATAGTTGTGTCTTTCACCTCTATTACTGATCTGAATCTCCAAGCTATTCTGCAAAAAAATCTCAAAATTTTAAAAATAATTTTGCCAACAAAATCGAATTTCACAATCGCGACTCCACTTGGTACTTTTTCTTTCTTTTGGCTTCGCAACTTGGTACTTGCTTGCACTACCCTGTGATTTTTTTAGAGCCAGAGGCGCGCAGGGTGTAAGTTCAAAAATTCAAATCTTAATTGCTTATCGCATGTGTTTACAGGGTCTTAATATGGTTATACCATATGAGTTATAGTTATTTGCGTTCAGAATAAATTAAGTTAATAAGAATTAATTATATCATTGTTCGATGCAATAATTGCAATCGACCACGTTTTGCTTACGTAGCAATATGATGCGGCCGCACCGAGTGCGCCTCGAGCTCAGTGCATAACGGACAGCAACCGGGTGCATTCATTTCCAACATTTTAGCGATAGTTTACGTTATCTCAATAAAACCCTTAAAGTTGTTTGAGTGTTTAACTTCGCCACCAGCCCATCAGGTACCACTTAGTCGCGTCCCCTACATTTTGGTCCTTCGAGCCTATAAAAGGACTTCGCGGTCGAACTTTAGTTTTTCGGGACTGAAAAATCGTGAAGTGAACTTGAACCGAACCAGTGACTATTTGGATTGCAGCGGTTCATAGCTTAGCAGTGACTGTAGTGGTAACCTTAGCAGCGGACTTTAATGGGAATATATTGGAGTGCCCAATATATTCTCTCAGCGGTAGCAGCAAAAGCGGTGCTCAATAAGTGCCCTTCCAGCAGCAGGGAGTTCACAGCTCACACTAGCGACATCAGCGGATCACTGACGTGGGAAACAAACCTCGTCAGTTTAGCAGCGGCAAAGGATTTTTCCAAGTAAGATCGTTCAAATTTTCTTACACCGGCAGCGAGATGGAGAGCCTCTATTTCATTCAATCGGAGATTGCGGAGAGCATTAGAAAAATTGTAGTCAATTTTAAAAAGGATAGCGTAGAGCGTAAAACTTTAGATAGCTGTAAGCGTAGACTCGAGTTGCTTGAGAAGTACTGGGAGGACTTCCAAGTGAATCATGAAAAGACTCTTCCTTTTGAACAGACGAAGCATAAATATTTCATCAAGTCTGAATTTGAAAGTACGAAACAGCTTTATTTAACAGCAAAAGAGCTTATTAGTCAATATAAAGAACAGTTGATGCAGCAAGCTCAGACAGCTCCGATTCTTCCTCAAACAGCACAGCTAGAGGCGCCCGGCACTTTAGCGAGTCAGCCGGAACCGCCAACAATAGCAACTCCGACCTTCGAATCAAGAGGGTCTAACAGCAAGCTTGACGATATGCTCCATAAGCAGTCGGTCAATTTTAAAGCGTTTCTTAGAGCAGTCGACAATATTGATGTCGAAACTATCGTTGACAAGTGGGAGTTCGAAGATGCCCTTCGAACCCTGCACAATCGGTGGACCACTATTGATAACCTTCATTGGGAGATCATTGGTGAATCGGGAGAAGATGTAACAGAAGATTATGAATATTACTTCAGCAAACACGAGCGTACTTTTAATAGCTTGAAAAAGGCTATCAACTCCAAGATGTGGTCGACATCATATCTAGAGAAATCCACTCCTCAAATGGATATTCCTGTATTTACAGGCCATTACCAGCAATGGGTGCCTTTTAAGGATCTATTTAGCGAAGCAATCCACAAGAACAACGCATTGTCAAACGCTCAAAAGATGCAATACCTGAAAAGCAAGCTAAAAGGTGAAGCGGAGCGTTTGATTCAGCATCTACCAATCAGTGCCGACAACTATAACGTCTGTTGGGAGCTTCTAAATCATCGATTTGATAACAAGAGGATTATTTTTACAGCGCACGCCAATGTGTTCCTTAATCTTCCCGTTATACAGCAACAATCATTTTCAGCCTTTAAAAAAATGCATGACGTCACGTTAGAAAGTCTTCACGCCATCAAAAACCTAGGTGTCGATATTAGCACGTGGGACCCTCTAATTGCACATATCTTGTCGCAAAAGCTGGATAGTGACTCTTATTCCGAGTATATAGAGTCGTTAAAAAATCCACGACAGCTACCAGTCCTACAAGACTTCTTAGATTTTCTAGAAATTAAGTTCACTAGTCTAGAAACTTCTCGTCGACGACAAGACACCATGCAAAAAACGCAGCCAACTCAGCAGCAAGCGGGTTCATCGAAAACATCAAACGGTGGGAAATATAATAAAACGAACAATAACAATTCGAAAAACACAAAAACAATGCACGTGCAGGAAATCAAATGTCCTCATTGTTTTGCTGAGCATAAGTTACACAATTGCGAAAGGTTTCTGCAAATGCCGAAGGAAATGAAACTTAAAACCCTCAAACAGCTAAAATGCTGTATTAACTGCATTTATAATCATAATGGTAATAAATGCCATTCCAAGAAACGATGCCTCACGTGTTCGGGCAGGCATCATACGATATTGCATGATTTATTTGCTGAGGGCAAGCAAAATACCAATGACGAAGATCTCAAGCACGGAGAGGCCTCAAAGCAAAGCAGCGGCAATGGTGTTCACGCATCTCAGCAAAATTTCATTGAGATTCTTTTAGCTACAGCGTTAGTAAGGGTGACAGCAGCAGATAGCACGCAGATTGTCCTCAGAGCTCTTATCGATCAGGGCTCACAGGTATCGTTGATTACGGAGAAAGCAGCTCAGCAGTTAGGTTTAAAACGTCAGCAGTTTGATGGGGCAGTTTCCGGAATAGGAGAAAAAGAATCTAACTGTACAGGTAAGCTAAGCGTTACATGCCAGTCCATGTTTACCAGCTTTAAATTCCATACGGATGTTTTGATAATGAAAGGACTTATCAAAAACTTACCAAATCGATCGTTCAAAAAGCCTTCGTGGTCGCATTTGGAACATATTAATTTAGCGGATCCAGATTATAATACAAGTCGCCCAGTTGACTTGTTACTTGGGGCAGACGCCTATGCTCTTATCATATTGGATGGTTTGATAAGAGTTCCTGATTCGTCTTCGCCCTTAGCTCAGCAAACCCAGCTAGGATGGGTACTATGTGGAACCGTAAAGCCACAGTTCCATTGTAACGTCATCGTTAATAATATAGCGGATATCCATAAATTTTGGCAA
Source organism: Dasypolia templi (assembly GCA_963555695.1). NCBI lineage: Eukaryota > Metazoa > Arthropoda > Insecta > Lepidoptera > Noctuidae > Dasypolia > Dasypolia templi. Next base: position 20,895,949 of record OY743141.1, on the reverse strand, counting down.
ATTGAGGATATTCACGAGCAAAACGAAATATCAGCGGAAGATCAAGAATGTGTCGAGTACTACCTAACAACGACTCAACGTCTTGAAAGCGGTCGTTATGAAGTTAGATTGCCGATGAAGCAGCAAGCGGACGAAAAGCTAGGATCGTCAAAGGAAATAGCACTAGTGCAATTTAGGAACCTTGAGAAAAAACTTACTAAGCAAGAAACTTTAGCTCAGAAATACAAGCAATTTTTAAGAGAATATGAAGATTTGGGTCATATGAAGTTAGCGACTCTTAGCAGCGGTGGAAAAGATTATTATTTACCTCACCATGGGGTTCAGCGAGCGGAATCCTCCACTACAAAGCTACGTGTCGTATTTAATGCATCTGCAAAAACATCTTCGGGACTTAGCCTCAATGATGTCACATCATTGAGGCTAAGTCCCGAAGAATAAAAAACAAGAACCCAAAAAGCTACATCAAATAATGGGAGACCTACCTGAATGTCGATCTAATCCAGCGCCTCCATTTTATCATACTGGAATAGACTACACGGGGTTTATTCGAGTAAAAGCCAACAAAGGAAAAGGCATCAAAACAAACAAGGGGTATATCGCCTTGTTTATTTGCATGGTTACGAAAGCGGTCCATATAGAGCTGGTCTCCGATCTAAGCAGTTCGTCATTCTTAGCAGCGTTACGTCGCATGTCGGCACGACGAGGGACTCCAAAGCACATCTATTCAGATAATGGTACTAACTTTGTAGGTGCCAACAAGATCCTTCAAGAGGAACAGCAACAGTTTGAGCGAACTTTTAGCGACACATTTTACAGAGAAATAGCGGAGATGACCATAGAATGGCATTGGAACTGCCCTTCTTGGCCGAGTGCTGGAGGCATCTGGGAGCGATCTATCCGGAGTCTGAAACAACATCTGAAAAGAGTAATAGGAGACCAAGCTCTTACATTTGAAGAGTACAGCACAATCTTGGCTCAAATTGAAGCGGGCCTCAACTCAAGACCATTGTGCCCAATATCCGAGGATACCGATGACATCGATTTTCTCACGCCAGCACATTTTTTAACTACTCGTGCCGGTCTTACTGTCATAGACACGGCAAAAGATGCGAGAACGAGATGGTATTTGGTGAACAAAACGTTCCAAGATATATGGAAGCGGTGGAAAGCGGAGTATCTTAGCCAATTATCGATACGCAGCAAGTGGTTAAAACCACAGCAGAATATAGAGATAGGTGATATGGTTACCATTCATGACGATAACTTACCCCCGGGAAAATGGCCTGTCGGTCGGGTGGTAGAGGTCCATCCAGGTAAAGATGGAGTTGTTAGGGTGGTGACATTAAAAACAAAAAATGGTTTCATGAAGCGGCCTATCATCAAGCTGTCTATCTTACCTATAGCAGAAAAAGAAGCAAAAAAGCAGCATAAGCAAAGCAATGAAGCAAAAGCGGAAGAGAAAGTGAGCAAGCCGACCAGCAGTGGTCCTAAAATATATAATATAGCATTAGCATTGCTATTTTTTATGAGCTTTGTACTATCCACTGAAGCATCATACAAACTAACAGCATTCGATAGCAATCAAACATTGTATTTTGACCCTTTAGGACAAATGCATCTTATTCGTGATCAGTGGAAAATCGTAACTTATTACAATATGTCTCCTTACTGGCAAGGAGACAAAGCGGTCACACAATTTTCGAAATATCTCGATCAAACATGCGAGAAAATTCAAAAGCAGAGCCATTGTAAAATTATCATCCTACAAATACAACACGAGTACGATGAACTACATTATTATAATCAGCTGTTGCTCAATCAGCACTTCGGAGCGCGTTCGCGAACTCGACGCGGGCTTATCAATGCAGTCGGTTCCATAGCTAATTCATTGTTCGGAGTACTGGATCAAGAATTCGCAGAAAAATACAAGTGTGACATTGAACTTGTACAAGGTAATATAAACCATCTTAGTCAGCTGTACAGGAATCAGACATCGGTCATAGAAGCGGAGTATAATATCTTAAAGCGAACAGAAGAGACTATTGAAAAGCAGCATAAGATAATCAATAAACATTTGAATTATTTAGACAGCGTCACCAACACAGTGCAACAGGAAATTGACGTAATGTCTATTCAGCAAGATTTCTCCTTAGCAGCATTAGCGACCATGAATATGATTCAGAATTTAAAGCGGATTCAGGACACTTTTCTTGATTCTATGACTGAGATCTATCATGGTCAGATCAATCTCCATCTCTTGACTCCACAACAACTCCGTGGGGAGTTACAGATTGTGTCTAGTCAAATATCGAAAGAGCTAGCATTACCTATAGATAACATTCAGTTCAACCTGTATGACATCTACAAATTGTTGAAAGTTAAAGCGAGGATGATGGACGAATATTTCATATTTGAAATTAACTTACCGTTAATTAGCAGAGATACGTTCCAGCTATACAATTTGATACCAGTACCGGTTCAAATTAATAAAAGTATGATCAGCATCAAGCCAGCGTCTGGATACGTAGCGATTAACTTGAGAAGAGATTCATACTTAACAGCCAGCGTCAGTGATCTTCAAGGTTGTGAATACCAAGCGGAAACCTACCTTTGTCATCTACAAGGGCCAGTCCGGAGTTTAGGTCCCGATGAACAATTCTGCGAAAAAGAGAAGCCATCTACTTGCAGGATAATTAAATCTAGCTGTGAAAACAAATGGGTTCCATTACATGACTATTCTACCTATTTGTATTTCTGTTGTGACTCATACTCTTTGAGAGTCATATGCGACGACGGCCTACAAGCGAGCGAAGTCAGCAAGGCTGGACTTATTCAACTAACTCAGCAATGCATTGTGAAGGGTCATGATGTAACACTTTATTCTCATCAGCAATTAGAGAATACGCTTAATCTTAAACCAAATATACTCGAGATGACAATAACTCCCATAAATCGTATAATCAGTAATCTTACGCTACCTATCCAAAACTTCCAAGAAGATAAGGTCAACGAAGATATCACACCGATAAACGTTTCTTTAAAGCATCTTGGTGAGCAGATTGAATCGATGAAAAAATCATCCGAGCAGACAGAGGTTTTAACGACACATGACATACATCAGTATGCGTTGTTGTATGGCCTATTAGCAGCAGCTATCGCAGCGGTCCTGTGGTTCCTGTGGAGGAGATATTTGCGAACCAGTGGTGCGCCCATCCAAGGGCGGGTCCAGAGCGTTCCAGCGAGTGTGAGTGTGTGTATAAACCAATCTGAGAAAGAGCAAAGCTCTAGTGTAAGTGCGCGAAATCAACCCCTGTCCGAGCAGGAGGCAAGTGTCAGTGATAGTGCGCGCGAACCTAATTTTTGTAAACGGTGGTCTAGTTTACGTTTGAAAAAGCGAGACATGTCAACGTCTCCTTTAGCTAAAAGGCAATCAGTGTTCTCGATTAATGACTCAACTGTTTGAGCATATATGTCTAGATATAAGATCACGTTATGATTGTTCTATCACCTTGTCAATCATTTCTCATCTAACATTGTCTTAACTCCTTAGCATTTTAAGCTCACACTCACCTAACTCTTTATTTTTGTATAAGCTTATCTCATCATCTCATCTCTTCCCCTCGGGAGCATGTTCGATGCAATAATTGCAATCGACCACGTTTTGCTTACGTAGCAATATGATGCGGCCGCACCGAGTGCGCCTCGAGCTCAGTGCATAACGGACAGCAACCGGGTGCATTCATTTCCAACATTTTAGCGATAGTTTACGTTATCTCAATAAAACCCTTAAAGTTGTTTGAGTGTTTAACTTCGCCACCAGCCCATCAGGTACCACTTAGTCGCGTCCCCTACAATCATTAAAAAACCTAATCAAACTAATAAATTATTGAAGACATAATTAAAGAATTCATGCAATGAATAATAGCATCTATCCACCAGTAGTTTCCTGAGCTGTTTAATAAAAAAAAAATCATTTTGTTCCATTTTTAAGTCGTTAGGTATTTTATCAGCGGGTTGGCAGCCTCGACGTGTTTTTTATGGAATTTTTCACTTTGTCCATGAAACGTATGAAAAATTGTTACCAACATGTTAAGTTATAAGGGTTTATAAGTTTTATAAAGGGGGTCGAAATAATCGTTATTTTTGCGATTGGATACACCGTTTTCGAGATAGAAAGACCGCAATAGAAAAGAAAAAAAGATACAGTACTGTTTTCAAAGTCAAAGTCAAAGTCAAAGCATTTATTTCAAATAGGCCCATAAAATGGCACTTTTGAACGTCAAAAATTACAATAAAAATATAACTGATTCTAGGCGCCACTTCCAAAAAGTAGTTTCGTATGGAGAAGAAGTGGCAAGAAACTCCACCGTTACTCTTTTAAAATATTTTACAATATTTGCATACATTAATTATATTTTTATATGTGAAAACGATGCACCAAGAATAAAAATACTATACCACAAGTGGTAAGAAGAACTAAAAATATAGCAAAGGCAGATAAATGAATGACGCGATAGGTACATTGTGCTCACATATTTACAAACACTGTAAAAATATATGACTTTCCTAAACACTGTAAAAATATATGACTTTTTGCACCTGAAGTCGAGTTGTTGTTGAGAATTTTAGTTCGTGACAACTAATCACGATTAAAATAGTCAGATTTAGATAAACGATCAAATTTAAGGTCAAATCAACGTCAAATTCAAAATTGCAAAATTGTCATTTTCACTAATAACTCAGTGCCATCTTAGTGCTGTCAAACAAAAATATGGTTAAATTGTGCTACTAATCAATTTTAAAATGGGAAATCGTCGTTTGACAGGAAGGGAAAGAGGCATTTGTGCCAAGATAATCTCCACCATTGTCCATTTATTTATTTAAAAAAGGCAATTTGGGTTACGATCTAGATGCGTACCGCAAGGGTTGGGACGAGTACGCTATAGAAAAAAAATGCTTTGAATGCCTTGCTAAGCAGTGGGACAGTGTGTAGGATAACTTAAAAAAATATAGTTTTAATTTTTAATCTTCACGTTTTGTGTTTAATTTGTGTTCATTGTTTAGTACTGTACCTGATGAATGATTCTAGTGCAAATACCTGATGAATGTTTTTGAGCATAGTTTGAATTATTTGTCACCTTGTACACAAAATTGTTAAGGAATATTTATACTATTGATTTCTTTTGAAATTCTGATAGTGCAGGATGTTGGAGTATTTCTACATAATAACTATGCTATTGTTATCCAATTTGATCAACTGCTTTATTAGCTACGTTATATTTTCTAGAGACCGTCAGGATTGAGTAGCCACCTTAAACGTCCTGTAACTTTTGATGGGTTTTACAAAAAATACAGGATCGGGCCTACAAAATCGGCTTATTTACTACTAAATATTTTTAGTATCTGCGTTCAAATATGAGACATGTCTCCTCTATCCATACAGACAGAAAATGATAGATGAATTTAAAATATAAATGATAAATGATAAATGATTTTTATTTCTGTAAGTGGGTTTGTACAAACACTTTTACACGTCAAACATTTTTTTTTAAACTAGATGAGGTCGGCGTTTCCTATCTGACTACTCTGAGAAGAAAAGCCGAAACAAACACAGAGGTCACAGTCTATTTTAAAGTCCAGACATAATCTTGGTCAGATCATGTTAAGACCATGTGGATTGATGTCTGAAATGGTCTTTTGAGGAAAGAACCACACAGATTGAGTGGACCTGTCCAGTCAGTGCACGCATTTGTCAGTAATCGTACAGCTCAACTCAAAACATAAGGAGCTCAACCAAAAAAATAAAAAAAACCTTCCACACCAACAAACACCTCCGAAAAGCAAAAACATATATTTATGTATAAAAGCATCGCCGTGTCGGGGGACGGCTAATAAAAACGTCAAACAGACAAGGCCCAGAAAAAATAATGTATACTTTTGTATTTTCATTAGCCGTTCCCCGACGCGACGATGCTTTGATCAAAATATTACGTACAACTAATATTAAGCTTTATTTTTTAAGGTTTTTGTTTGAGTCAAGGGGTTTATTACATTTTAAATTAAACTTTTTATTGAGTTGAGACGTAAATATTACGAACTTAAGTATAGGCTAACCAACATTTAAAAATAAATAAAAGTTACTTCACACCTTTTTCATTTGTACTCTAAATCAATCTAGATTATAGTTTTCTGTGTAAATATCTCACGTGACTGCACCCTGGTTATCATTCACATGATTTGCGGTGATTAGTTAGTGTTTTTGTGTCTTTCATATTTTACTCAAACGGATTAAACTGCCCATAGTCATTTACACTCTCACTTTTCAAGACGAATAGACTACACTTGTCATCGCCGTACTAATAAAATAGGAAATGTACTGAAACAAAACAAGAACGTCTATATTGTTTAAGTTTAACTAAACAATAAATTAATTTTTTATCAACCGTTTTAAATAAATAAATAAATAAAATATTTTATTTCGGACCCATAACGTCCATTTGCTTAGTATACAAACGACTTAGAAACTAATGTTAGTACTTAAAACTATCAGAGAATACACAAACTATGTTTATTACGCCACGGTGGCATGTAGGCGTATCCAATGTTACAGTATGGGGCTGTCCCACCTATCTGCTATAGCATTCAGATTGCTGTTGGGGCTAGCGCGCACCCTGCGCATGATGGAGGTGCATCGCTTGCGTATGATGGCGTGAAAGCCATCTATTCCCGCCTCTGCGAACATGCCGGAGGCACTACAGTAGCGCGGCAACCCCATCAACACCCTAAATGTATTATTATATTGAACGCGCAGAGCGCTGTATGCCCTCTGCGTGTAGTTGACCCACAGACTGCACGTATAGAATGACTGGCTGTACGCTGTGAACAGTGTAGCCTTTACTTTAGTCGGGCATTTTGCAAATCTGCGTGCCAACATATTGCAGCGGACAGCCAACGCCCTGCGCTCACGCTCAATGTCCAGACTGTGCTTGAAGTCTTCGGAAATCCAGGGGCCCAGATACTTGAAAGAAGTGACCTGCTCTAAGGAACTTCCGCAAAGTTTCAACTGACTTTCAATTGGGTAAGTTTTAGTCCCCGCCTTAAAGGTTAGAACCTGACGAGACTCCGCGTACCTCTCACATGTCGCAAGCAAGTTTATCATTGCATTAATCGAGGGGCTCAGCAACACCATATCATCAGCATAACCAATATTGTTGACGCATACTCCGTCTACGTAACAACCCTGGTAGGTGTTGCAGAGCTCGACGATCAACCGGTTAATGAACAGATTGAAGAGCCGAGGGGAGCACAGTCCACCCTGCCTCACCCCGCACTCCAGCCTATACAAATCCGATAACGAGCCTGCCCACCTTACACAATTGGTCTGATTGTTATACCAAAACCGTAGGATTGATATAGCTTCTCTATCCACTGAAGTATCCTTCGAGAGTTTCTGCCACAGCAAGTCGTACGACACCAGATCAAACGCTTTGGAAAGATCTAGGAAACACGCATGAACAGGCGTTCTCCTAGACGTATAATACTGGACAGTATGCTTGAGAGACAGTATGGCACTTTCCGTGGAGAGACCAGGTCTGAATCCAAACTGCGCATAAGCACCAGCATAAGCATAATCAGCCTATACTGTTTCAACTGCTGAGGCCTCCTCTCTGTGAGAGGGAGTGGGCCGTAATCCACCAAGCGGGCCCAGTGGGGGTTGGTAGATGTCACATGTCTTCGAATTTTTGGTTGTAAGACATGCCGGTTTCCTCACGATGTTTTCCTTCAACGTTTTGAGAGCCGTGGTGATGAAACAATTTACACAAAGGAAAGCGCCTGTCTGGGTTCGAACCTACGACCTACAACTCGTAAGTCGCGGCTGTTACCACTGGGCCACCACTGCTTCCGTCATCACCAGCATCTTGTGGGAATAGGAATCACAAAACTTTTTTCAGCAAGAAAAGCCTTTGTAAATATTTAAACAACCTGTTTCATGTTAGTTTCAGTCTATTTTTTACAAAATACAAACACTTTTGACAAAATCTCTCATTTAATTATAAAAACGAATTAACGTATTACTTGTTAAATTTTTCAGCTGTTATATACGTTTTCCGGGCATCCGTTAGCCGGAAAGGCGGAGCTAACAAATACGATTACAGACCGTACTCCTCATTAATGTGGCGTTCTAATAAAATTGTATGTTTACAGCAGCCTCGTTTTTTTTCATATTTACAAGTATGGCAGAAAGACAATTTAAACTATGGTGTGAACTTACTTTAATACACAGAAATTACTATATAAATATTTTTTTTTGCCGAAAATTAATTTTCAAAATGGTTGCTTTTACTAATATGATGATGATCGAAGGTAAGGATAGGTTTATAAGGTGTACATAATAAAGAGTATTCTATCTTCTATCTATCTATAATAGACAAGAGAAAGATCAATTAGACTATGACAACACCTTTTTATCACATGGTTCTAAGATTCAGAAACCAAATTCGATCTGTACAAAAAACCAGAGTACACAAACGAATTACTCATTTCTGAAACAATTTTCGAATGAGGCTTCTCACGTAAATAGCACTTTATGTAAGGATTTGGCGGACGAAACATTCTTTCGAGCCTAAAACAACCAATGGAAACCATGTCGTTTTTCATCAAAATATTGCTGGTGCTATATATAAATCCGATGATATTGAAATGGCTATAAACTTACTTCGAGACAAACAGTATATAGTTGACTTTATATGTCTAACTGAAACCTTTATTAAATCGGGAGATGAAGAAAACATGAGATTAAAATCCTATAAGTTAGCGTGTTGCTACTCCAGGAAAGATCAAAGACGTGGCGGTGTTTGCATACTAATAAGGCAAGACATAGAATGCGAAAACATAAAATGGTTAGATAATATTACTCTCGAAAAACATTTTGGAATATGCGGTATACGACTACAAAAATATGGCATAAATTTATTCTGTGTGTATAGAACGCCAAATTCAGACGTGAACATATTTCTGAGGAAACTACAAATATTGCTAAATAGGACACATGACAAGGATAATAAATATAATAATATAATATGCGGTGACTTTAATATTGACATTTTAATTGACAGCAAAAATAAAAATGAATTTATTAATATTCTAAACAAATATAATTTGACACTCCATATAAATGAAACAACTCGACAAAAAACATGTATTGACAAAATCATTAGTGATATAAAAGATGTGAAGGGGGAAGTACACGAATTAGGAATGTCTGATCATAACACGGGGCAAACTTTGTCAATCAAAACAAAAGTAAAAAATCTGGTTAAACAACATTGGTTTGTATTTAAAAGAGACCTATGTAGAGATAATCTGAACAAGTTTAATTATTTCCTAAGTAATATATATTTTTCTGAGATCCTTGCTGAAACAGACGTAAATAAAGCGTTTTCTTTGTTCTATGAGGATTTATGTCTCTTTTTTAATCTTTGTTTCCCACTAATAAAAGTCAAAATGAACCATAACTCGACCAACCCAAAATGGATTACAAAGGGCTTGAAAAAGTCTTTTGTAACTAAGCGAAAACTACAAAGCGATTTTTATAAAAAACAAAAGCATACAAACCAAACTAAAATACACTACATATTAAGAAGATGTGTTGCTAATATTCAAAAGAGTAAAAATAAACATTCTATTGAAATAGCAAAAAACAAGTGTAAAGCCACATGGAAAATAGTTACCGAACGACTTAAACAAAACATTGCAACCACTGAAATCAAGGAAATTGCTGATGGTATATGCATCTCGGAAAAAGGCGATGACATTGCAACATATTTCAACAACTTCTTCATAAAAATCGCGATACCAAAATCCATCGAGCACCCAAAAAACAAACCAGTATTAGGAAGAAGGTTAGCAAACTCTATCTATCTTGAACCAGTTGATAATGTTGACGTTTATAAAATAACAATGGAGTTACGAAATACGAATTCAGCAGGGTATGATGAACTCGAATATTAAAAAATAACATATCTGCCATACAAAAGCCATTGACCTATTTAATAAATATGTCTTTGGAAAACGGAACCTTTCCTGATGCTTTAAAATTCTCGGTCGTTAAACCACTACATAAAAAGAGTTTGAAAACGGAAGCGGGGAATTACAGACCAATTACTTTAGTACCGGTTCTCTCCAAGATATTTGAGAAAGTAACGTGTGCTAAGCTAATAATTAAAAAAAAGAAGTTTTAAGTAAACAGCAAAATGGTTTTATTAAAAATAAGTCCACCACATTGGAATGTTTTAAATTAAGAACAGAAATTCTCAGTTCAGTAGACAAAAAAGAAATTCCTATAGCTGTATTCCTAGACATGACCAAAGCATTTGATATGGTATGCCATGATAAATTATTAAATAAATTAGAACAGTACGGTATAAGAGGCCCTGCCTACAATTGGTTTGAAAGTTATTTGAGGGGTCGAAAACAATGCACAGAGATTGTAAAAATATAACCTATAGGTCCCCATACTTAACGAATCACTATGGCGTACCACAAGGGACTGTGCTAGCCCTGATATTGTTTTTAGCATTTATAAACGAATTGCCAGAATCAACTGATCAGTACATTATATTATTCGCAGATGATACCACTGTTTTAACTAAAGAAGCTACTATTGAACGGGCGATAAACGTCACCAACAAAGCTCTGCAGGGTATACACGACTGGTTAGTTGCAAATAACTTAGGAATAAATACCGATAAAACTAAATTAATGAGATAACTCCCATATAATAGCAAAAGAAATAATAAAGACACAATAGACTTGCCAATTAAATATAATAATAAAATCTTTGAAGAAGTAAATGAAATAAAATTTCTAGGAGTAAAAATTGAGAATTATTGCAACTGGAAATCTCACGTAGATCTTGTTTGTAAAAAGATTCACAAATTCGTTTAGCACTTCGTAAAATTATAAAAAATTACTAATAAAGAAACAGCATTAATGGTATACCACAGTCATGTATGTTCAATATTGAGGTATGGCATTATCATATGGGGAAACTCTACAGACGCCCAGAGAGCTTTTATAGCCCAGAAAAAATGCATAAGGTCAATTTATAGTCTGAAGTGGACTGATTTGTGGCGACCAATATTCACTGATAAACGTTTACTTACACTGCCATCCCTATACGTTTTACACTTTTTGAGCAAGATGATAAGATCCAATTTAAAAGTATGATAGTGCAAAACCTTTTTTATTTATTAGTGTAGATAGCAACGTTATGCTGCGTAAGAAAGCCGTGGAAACAACATACAAATTCACACGTACCTAATGGAAATATTGGCTGTTCTTGTAGGACAACTGACGAGAATAGTGCATTTCATAACGAATGTATCTTGCAGATTACAGCGGCTTGCAGAGAGAGAGAGAGTTAGATTGACCACTATTACGTACTTGTCAAATTGATTGGCATTTGCAGTAAGTCGTTCAAAAAGTAATAAGAAGAAGCATATTCTCTTGAAACCACACTATAATTTTTACCACTTGGTTTGTAAAGATCGTTGGCCTATTGTGTTGAAGACAACCACTCTTCGTTCCTTATCGACTGACCTAATTCACGTCAAGCCTAAAATTTTTGAACATCTCGAGTTATGTTTACCTGCTTCCAAAGAAAAAAGTTACTCTAGTAAGTATTAAAGTCCCTCATAAGGCCTCTAATCGCCTTCATAAATAAAGAACAGACACAAAAAAAAAGGCTCGACCGATTCTAATAAAACTTAAGTAAAATGTTGTACATACGCGCCGGAGAAGGTTTTAAAATGCAACATTTTCATTGCAACGCATTGCCGGCAAGGCATAAGCTAGTTCTATTTATTTATTTTCTTGTTGTTGTGGTTTTGATTATGCCCGATTTTTTTAAAGTTTTTTAAATCTTTTCGGTGGCATATGAGGGCCAATCATTATTTATCGTCTGATAAAAAAGCTTACCTACCAAATGAGATGCATGAAGTTTTTATCGTTGTTTTTTTTTCGAGTATAAAAAACAGGTTGCACCAAGTAGGTTAATGTTTTTATCAGACTTTCAGACTGCGAAAAAATTACAGGTCAACTTTTTGGACAGAGTTATTGTATTATATGTTAAGCTGGTGTACAGAGAATCACTGAAGATATAACTTGGCAAGTCATTATGGTGAGGCAGGATAACAGGATTTCCCTCCTTGTATCCCGATTATGTATGGGATCTAAGTGTACGATGGTTTCCATTAGGAAGGCTCCATGGCTGTAACCTAATATTGGATTTGCTTTTACATTGAAACTGGCAGTAACCTTGTTATCCTTTCATAGGGAAGGACCGGTCCAATTGAAATCGAAACTTGAGAATTCAGAGTTCTTGATTAGAGATAAAATGGAATTTAACAGAGGAGGATGTCTTTTGTCTACTTTTATTTCTGGTTACGATTCTTGAACAAACATACTTCGAAGCTTTGTTAGCAAATTTCCATAATTACTTATGTCTTTATACACTGGTAAAAAGTCAATTGTGCCATTTGCAAAAAACCATTCGGCATATAATTTACTATAAATATAACATTTTAATCGTAGGTAAAATAAAAACAGAAAATCATTCCTACCTCTAATAAAACTGCTAAACCTAAAAACTGATCACCATTTTCTATAAGTTGTATTGGCATGCCATTTTAGAGCGTAATACCTAGTTATAACTACGATGAAGTAATAGTAATCAAATCAATCATCATAATTAACGTCACACTAATTCATAATCTAAATGCGAGTTGTAATTTAACTAATGGCCATCCCATCAAGCTGTTTGATAGACTGTCTCATCTCATACTATTAATTCATATAGCCGAAATGGCTCTGCGGGGCGTCAGGAGTCTGCTCATTAAGAAATGTAGGAGATCTCGCGGCTTGTTCCGAGTTATGGAGGGCCGGTACGCTTTCCTTGATGGCTCATTAAAATTATTGTTAAAGCATTATGTATTCATTCACTTTAATGGTTTACTTAGTGATTATGCAAACTATTGTCATAATTATTTTGAATGATAGACGGCCACTTTTGGACATAAGACTCCCCCAAGCACCGCCACTTAGACTGGTTTTGAGCTTCCCGCCTCCAGTGGATTCCTTCGGCCGCCGTAGGTTCTGGAGTGGCGACCGCGTACGGGAAGACGTAACGTTGGAAGGCCTCCCACAAGGTGAACCGATGTTCTCGTGATATTATTATTTGTAGCGCAAATACATGGGCCTTCGAGATAGTTAGGTCCCGGTATGTTAATAAGGCACAAAAAGTTTCGGAAAATCTTGGCCTTGTCTCTAGAGTCGTATCTGTCTCTCGAAACAAAACAAAAAAATAACCCTCTTCAATATTTTTACGTCCGTGCGAAAGTCGACTAAAGGTCAATGTCTTATTCCAAGGCATACCTTTGCAAGCATACAAAAATGTAATTTTGTATTGTTGTAGGTACTCCGAACTTTTATCTAATGGGTTTTTTCGGTAATCATCCTAAAAACACACATACGTTAGAGATAACACTTCTTCAATAAAGTTGAAAAAATATGAGGACTAACGAATATATGCGGTCATTTGTAGTATGAATGAAGTCACCTCGCCATCTCTTTCTAGGCCGCTCTCGGCCTTTAATTACGCTTACGTAGAAATAATTTTGGCCAAGCTTATTAAACCATTTTGCTAACCCTGGTACTTGTAACTTAGTGTATTAATACTTATGATTATCTCAACTGAAGACGTCACACAATATTTTTGTTTTCCTAGTTCATGGGTCCGTCACTATCAAGGGTCACACGATAAGTAGCATCATTTTCTTATAATTGTTTTTGCTATTTGACCTTTCTCTCTGTATTTATATACATTTATCGGGTATGTTATTATTGGCACTTCTATAAACATACATGATTAAAATACAATTTTGTAGGTGTGGGCAAATTTGGAAATATATCGAAAAAACGCTTAATTATTTGTATTTACATTTAAGCCCATATTTATTTATTTTATTTTACCAAAATAAAGCGACAGATTTACTCTTCAGGTCTTTATCAGTCTAGTCTTTTCCCAACTATTTTGAGGTCAGCTTTCAGTCTGACCGAATCCAGCTATATGGAGCCACTGCCTATCTAACCTCTACAACTCAGTTACTGGGTAACATGATGCTCGTGGTATATTATATGCTATACGTACACCATTAGTCATCATTCATTCATCCATTCATGTCCCGTATTATATTCTTTTATTTGTTAGTATTTTACGAATCAGTCTAAAACGTATTCTTTTGTAATATCTTTAATATTATCATATTTTTTCTTACATTTTCCATTGTTGTGACACTTAGGTCAAATTATAAAACTGTCATTGTTTTTCTTTTTCTCTTTTAGTCTATGAAGATTACTTTTTGGTTTATATAATTTGAATTATTTTTATCAATAGGTTTAGCTGAAATATTGTATTTTCTATATAATTACGATTGTTAACTGAATTTCGACTTCTAAAATAATTAATAAGGACACGCTCAGACTCGATCGTGGAGGTTTTAATACATCTTGGCCGAACACAGGCTGGTTTTATTACTGGCAGGTGAGATGTTAGAATGATGGAAAACATAATTCTGAAACTTCAAATCGTCAACAATAAATTCGAGAAGAGGAATATTTTGCCTGTATAAGAAAGGCCTGAAGCATCTAATAGGATTCGGCGTCCGGGCCTTGTCAACAAACCATCTGCCTGGGAATTCTACGTCTGCACTCTGCTGAGTAACCATCTATCTGCCTGGAGATTGAACGTCAAGGTTTTACTGTAACACCAACTGCTTGAAGACTCTGCGTCGAGCTTTGTCGAAGAATACTGGCACTCTGAAGTGTGCCTTCGACACCTGAAGACCCTCTTCCTCAACCGTGTTAAGTGTTTTTACAGTACTATCTGTATTTTCTATCTCATCCATTGAACTATCTGTAGCAAGTCTACTTTCATCTCTTTATTGTAGTTAGGATCCAGTAGTTTTGTCACAGTGGCGAGGCCAGTTGTCTACCCGTATAGACTTTCAAAGCGACTATGTGGCTGCTATAATTTGGTCTCGAGCCCTTTCTCTCAGATAAACACTGCAGGTATCAGAAGTATATCTCTAAAACAGAAAATTAGTAGCAGCAGATCGTCATATTCTTTTCATATAAACCCGCAGGTGATTAGATTGGAAGTTTTTCGTAACGAAGTTGGGTTTAAAATAATGTCATATTAATATTTTTTGTCGAGAAGTATTATCAAACGTAATTAATTTACCGGTTATGCGTGAAAAATTACTTAACTGCATTACAGTGGCAAATTGAATGGTTAAAAGCAAATACTACTGTTAAATTACCCTGCATAATTTTAAAGCTTGTCATCGTTTTGAATTTGTGTTGAAATTTATGAAAGAAAAAAAGCGTGGTTTCTAAAGTAGGATAGGGTAAGCTGAAGTAAATACTCGTATTTCAAACGTTATTTAGATCTATGTTGAAATGGGAAGCATTATAGTAAAGAGGTAAACTGTGTTTGTTTGTAAGACGTTATCTCTGGAAATACAGATTCGATTGCGATAAACTCCACGTAGCAGCTGAATATTATAAACGTAACAGAAACATTGCCTTTATTGGTAACTGAATCCTCACGTTTCGTTGCTTCTTTTTCGTGTAGATTCCTAATGGGGAAGGCGGATGGTAATGTCAGACTACTACAGACTTAAACCACATAATATCTATTATAAAATAGAGTAGCTTTTCGTATCTGCTTGTGGCCGATTAGATTTTCTAAACTTCACATTGGATTTAAATGCAGTTTCGCCATCATTTAGAGAATTTAATGTGTACAAAACATTAATATTTAATTGCATAACTGCATAGAAATCTCGATGTTTTGTCATGTCGCCATAACACCCTAGGGAAACAGTGGTTGGTTTGTAGGAACCCCCGTATAACCCTATAAATGCATGATCAAGATGTCTTCCAACAGTGAAAATTTATTTTAAATTCTGTAAGTAGGTTTGAACAAACATTTTTTACACGTTAAAAATAAGTAAAGTTTTAAAACTAGATGAGTTCGGTATTTCCTATTTGACTACTCTGGGAAGAAAGACCGAAACAAACTCAGAAGTCACAATCTCTTTTAAAGTCCAGACATAATCTGGCTCAGATCATATGAGGACCATGCAGATTAGTGTCTGAAGTGGTCTTTTGAAGAAAAAAACACATATTTGACTGAACCTGTCCATAAGACGAGCAGCCTTATTATACTTATTATGTTAATACACTCACGCAGTCACTTTAATTTAGCTGTTCACTGCACAGTATGCTACAAGCGTCAATCATCCTAAACGTAATGAATATTGTTGTATATTCAAAATGTAAGCCAATGACATTGCGAGGATGTTACGCAATTATGAAGCTAAGTAATTGGTTTTGATTTGCAGTAGTAGATTGCAATGGTATATTACAAATAGCATTTGGTTTATCGTGTAGGGAAGATATCATTAGAGAAGTGTAACATCAAGGTACGCTTTCATGAACATATTCAGATACACGGGCCTATGTGGAGTACCTATAGTACTTAGGAAACGGTATTGGGTCAGCAGCTTTTGGGTCAGTAACGTAGCATCTGGATCCTCCATAATCTTTGTTTTTCTTTCAGTAATTAAATAAAGGCGTACTTATTATGTAGATAAAATACGTAACGCATTCAAAAGATTAACTTTCTTTGTCCGAATGAAATCCCGTTTGTCAGTTACAGGTAATGCTGTAATTTCGAGGTGAAAGAAAATAATTCGTATATTTTACAACAACAAAAAAAATCGTTTTTGTGATTCAAGACTTGGCTTGAAAGGAAGGTTTATGTTGTGAGGCAAACAATAAAGAGCAGTCGGCAGTCGCCCTTTGTATTCTTTGTACAGGGGTTTCACTTGCACCGTTAATTTTTCATTCGTCGGAAAACAAGCCTTGTCGCTTAGTGTTGTCAGTTGTCAGTTGACTTTTTCTGTTTCGTTGTATTTTTATCAGAAGGCCATGTCGTAGGTCCTGGCTACTTAACCTTAAAACTTTGTGAACAAGTAAAAATACTGTACAAGGGCAAACTTAATGCCTGAAGTATTTCCTATCAGTCAACGTTAGGGTGATGCAGAGATATAGCATGGCAGATGCATACGGGGTAGAAAGCTCGGAAATAACTATAAAATACTATAACTACATAACATAATATCACGCCTTGTTTCCCCGAAGGGTTGGGCAGAGGTGTACCTATAGTACACCCACATTTCGCCAGTTATGTTTAAGTCCCATGTAATAGGGGGCGAGCCTATTGCCATCTACCGGGCACAAATCCAGACTTCGGGCTGCTACTGAGAAATTCCAGATAGAAAAACCCAATAACACGTTGCCCGACCTGGGAATCGAACCCAGGACCTCATGCTCAGCAGTAGCGATTGCGACCACTAGACCAACGAGGACCAACTATATACTATAATAATAACTATAGAATAAACAGTTACAAATAATATTTAGTTAACAACGAAAGAAAAACGTATTCTTCTTCAGACATAGGTTTCTGAAGATTGTTTTGCTTTAGCATAGGCCTCCCCCATTTTTTTAGTTTACACGAGTTAAATACTTTGATTTTTAACGTCAATGGCATGGACTGATTTTTTGTAACTTCTTTTAGGGACCAGTATCGCTTCCATGCTACTTTTACCCTGTTGTGTACTTCTTTAGACGTATCGTTTGTAGGAGATATGATCTGTCCCAGATAAGTTTATTCATCTACAAACTCGATAAGATCGTTGTTGACCAGTATGGGTGGTTTCGAACGATTCGACATCAATTTAGTTTTTGTTAAATTCATCTTCAGGCCTACTTTCTGGGCTCGCCATAATAGCGGCGGTAAGTCCCCTCTTTGAGGAGTGATTGGAAAGGCGCCACGGCGTCCTCACCTTCCGCCTGACATAGGTCCTCACCGGACACGGTTGTTTCGGGAGGTTCCTGTTTCGAATAAGGCGGGAGGAAACGCCCGGGTGTCACCTTTGTGTGGATCGCCCGGAAGACACGGTGGAGCATACGGTGGAGCCCAGCTTGGGCGGAGCACCGCAGTGTCCTCGCGGAGGCGACCGGCGGCTGCGATCTCTCGCGTCCGGCCCTGGTCCAGGCCATGGTACGGAGCAAGAGGGAATGGAAAGCGGTCACCTCCTTCTGCGAAGCAGTATGATTGCGAAGGAGAAGGCGGAGCGCGTGAGGGAGAGAGCCTTGCACCCTCACGCCCCTATTCGCCGCAGGAGACGCCCTGGGCGTCGGGAGTCGCCTGCAGATTCCCGGCCACCGTAGGCGCGGGCTTGCGGACGGCGAGCAATGGGTAGCTCGCCGTCCGGGAGGGACCAGGCCCGGTTCCACGAGCGCCTCAAAGAGATGTCAGCACGAAATGACGGTGTGCGATAGGTCCGACGCCTCAGGGTCGCGGGTAATTCGATAGAGTAACCGTGGCCCTGGCACAGGCAATTGAAGGAACACGGGTGGGTTTTAGTCAGGCCTCCTTTCTGGCAGTCCTCTACAAGTTGTCCGAGCATAGTTTGCAGTTGATCCGGCTTATCAGATATTATTATAAGGTAGTCCGAAAATAGAAGGTGATTCAGCATTACTCCATTTACCCTTATACCGTAAGTTGTACGTTCTAGGTTTCGAAACACAAGTTCTAACGTTTCTGAGAACAATTTATGTGATAAGGGATCACCCTGCCTGACGCCTTTTTTAATGGGGAATAGTTCTCCCAGTCTTTCCATTTCCGTATAACCCGAATATATTTTCTAGGTACTCCTTGACTAGCCAGCGCTTCACAAATCTTTTTTTGTGTGTTTTAGAGAGTTTTATACGCCTTATGATAGTCTACAAACGTTAAATAGTAAGGTAATCCATATTCTTTGTACTTCTCAGTAATTTGTTTGATTGTAAAAATATAAGCTATGGTCGAGAAACCGCTGCGAAATGCTGCCTGTTCTTTTAGTTGGTGTTCATCTAAACAGTTTGCAATCCGACCGAGTGAAAATATTTTATAAAGGTTGGACATGAGACTTATACTCGTAGGTTTATAGTTGTTAATGTCATCCATTCTTCCCTTTTTATTCAGCAATGTAATTGTTGACGTAGTCCATTGTCTTGGCGGTTTTTCTTGTCTGAGGATACCATTAAATATATCGTGCAAAGTATAAAGTAAAACATCTGAGGACCCTTTCAAAAGTTCTTTCGAGATTCTGTCTTCCCCTGGCGTTTTCCCACTTTTTGTGATTGGATGGCTATCATTATTTCACTTTTCAATATTTCTGGGATCTCGTCTTCGTCGTCCATGTGGTTGAGATATGTTAATGATGAAGTGGTTTCTTCGTCGTCGTTGTAAAGGTTCCGATAGAAATCTGTTGCTGCTTCGGATCGTTTCGTTTTACTCTTCTGGTCTTTCTGTTTATTCAGTTTTGGTATCCAATCTGTATATTCTTTCAACATTATTATAGGGAACACGCAGTGTGACGTACGATTTTTTTGTATGCTTGACCCATAAGCTGCACGTGTTAAACACCATGAGCTCGCTTTTGATGACGTTATATCTGAGCCCGTGGGCCCCCACATACCGCTCGCAGATCGAAATCAGTTTTCGAAGGGAACTGATCGATGGATCAGCAGCACCATGTCGTCCGCGTTGACAAGAACACCACCAATCGAACAGCCCACACCGGCTCTACTGAGTTCACGGATCAGACGGTCAATATACAACTTGAAGAGGGTCGGCGAGGTTAGCCCGCCTTGCCTTATACCACATTCCAACCCATACTCAACCGAAAGTGACTCCGACCACCGCACAAAATTGCTATGGTTGCCATACCAATACTTCAGGAGACTTATGTACTCAGTAGGTAGATCCGTATCATCCGCCAACTTTTGCCACAACCTGTCGTAAGCAACAAGATCAAAAGCTCTAGAAAAATCTAAGAAGCAGGCATAGACAGGTGTGCTTCTGTCAGTGTAGTATCAGACGGTATGCTTGAGATTCAGTATAGCCATTTCTGTTGACAAACCAGGGCGAAAGACAAACTGTGCATCATGAAGCTGTAGGTGTTGTCTTAACTGAATATCAATAACACCGTCCAACACCTTAGCAATGACTGTCGCGAGTGATAAAGGCCTTTTTTTTTTTTTGTTCCCGGGGTGGAAAATCCTCATGGATGTCCTCCGCCCTGGGGCGGGCGGAGGCGCGCGAACCTACTAGCCAGCATATTAGCTCAACAGCTAGAGCCCTGCGCTCCCTATCTATATCTATATCATCTACAAGCGTCTCGGTAACCCAGTGGTTCAGATACTTGAACTGCGAGACTCTTTTAAGGACACTGCCATTCAACATGACGGGGGGACAGTGTCATAAGTTTTAGAACCCGCTTTAAACACCATGAGCTCGCTTTTGATGACGTTATATCTGAGCCCGTGGGCCCCCACATACCGCTCGCAGATCGAAATCAGTTTTCGAAGGGAACTGATCGATGGATCAGCAGCACCATGTCGTCCGCGTTGACAAGAACACCACCAATCGAACAGCCCACACCGGCTCTACTGAGTTCACGGATCAGACGGTCAATATACAACTTGAAGAGGGTCGGCGAGGTTAGCCCGCCTTGCCTTATACCACATTCCAACCCATACTCAACCGAAAGTGACTCCGACCACCGCATAAAATTGCTATGGTTGCCATACCAATACTTCAGGAGACTTATGTACTCAGTAGGTAGATCCGTATCATCCGCCAACTTTTGCCACAACCTGTCGTAAGCAACAAGATCAAAAGCTCTAGAAAAATCTAAGAAGCAGGCATAGACAGGTGTGCTTCTGTCAGTGTAGTATCAGACGGTATGCTTGAGATTCAGTATAGCCATTTCTGTTGACAAACCAGGGCGAAAGACAAACTGTGCATCATGAAGCTGTAGGTGTTGTCTTAACTGAATATCAATAACACCGTCCAACACCTTAGCAATGACTGTCGCGAGTGATAAAGGCCTTTTTTTTTTTTTTTGTTCCCGGGGTGGAAAATCCTCATGGATGTCCTCCGCCCTGGGGCGGGCGGAGGGGTCTGTCAGACTCTTACTGACTAAAAACCACCCCGGTGTTCCATCTCACACCTACGCCGGGGTCGCGGGAACACATAATTCGTCCGCATCCCCGGCTAGTGCCGGCCCGCTTGCGCGGACCCCGTCTCGGGCGGGGGGAGTGAGGTGTACTCCCCCCGCAACGTCTGTGAGCGGCGCAAACGGAACACTATGCGCGCCGCCTACTCGGGTCCTGATGTTGAGGGGCGACGGATGTCCCCGAATCCGTCGCCCCTGAACCCATTTAGGGGGGCGTTGTCCGCCCTCCTCCGACGCCCGGTGCGTCTGCTGCGGGCCGGGTCGAGAGTCGAGATCTCTCTCTCCCTTTCCGCAGCCTCAGAAGGAAACCACCGCGTCCCAGGACTCGGCGCTGCCGACCATCGAACTCACTACGGTCGGCAGCGACAAGTCACTGCCTACTTCTGAGATGAGGGCACGGCGCGGCTCCTCCCAAGCGGCACACTCTGCCAGCGTATGCCACGCCGTGTCCTCCCGGCAGTCGACGCAGTGGTCACACCGAGCGTCCGGCTCCCTGTTTATGCGACACAGGTACTTCCCGAAGCAGCCATGCCCCGAGAGCACCTGCGTCGCCCGAAACGACAGGGAGCCGTGCCTCCTCCCGAGCCAGAGGTCGAGCACTGGCCGGACCGCCTCGATGGTGACGAGGCCGGCGGTAGGGCGTGAAAGTCTGTCCCGCCGTTCCGCCACCAGGACCTCGCGAAGCTGCGACCGACGCTGCTCCATATGGCGCTGCATCGGCCGCTCGCCCCGCGCCCTCGCTTCCTCGCGCCACCGATAAAGTGACGCGAGTACCTTCGCGTCTAGGTCCCATGGCGGGGATCCGGCCAGTGCACAAGCCGCCTCGTAGGAGATCGTGCGATACCCCCTTATGACTCTGACGGCCATTGCTCTCTGCGGCTTTCGCAGCACAGAGATGCTGGCGGCCGTCAGGTCAGCCGCCCAGATCGGGGTCCCGTAAAGGGCCATCGATCGCACGATCCCCACGTAGAGCCGCCTACAAGCGGCGCTCGGGCCCCCCAAATTGGGAAGCAGCGTTGCCAGCGCCCCGGCCGCGCCCAACAACTTGGGCGCCAGCCGCCGGAAGTGGGTCCGAAGTCCCACCGGCTGCCGAGCACCAATCCCAGATATTTCATGGTGGGCTCGACAGCGATCCGGACCCCCCCGACCACAATGTGTGATCCGGCCGGCGGCGCCCGCCGGGGGCCATGAAACACCATGGCTTCCGACTTGTTGAGGGCCACCTCCAGGCCGAGGCGCCGTATGCGGCTCACCGTGAGTGAGACCGCCGCCGTCGCGAGCAACGCTGCCTCCCTGTGCGAACTCCCCCGGGCCGTGACCAGCGTGTCGTCCGCGTAACACGTCAGGTCCGCGCCCGGCGGGAGCTCGCCCCTCAGCACCCAGTCGTACCCGATGTTCCACAGGAGCGGTCCCACGACCGATCCCTGTGGAACACCGCACGACACTTGGCGCTGGTTTCCGCCATCACGTCCCATGTAGGTGACACACCTCCCCGCCAGATAAGCCCCAACGATGCGGCGGAGGCAGAGAGGCACCCGATGATAACGCAGAGCCTCCCGTATGCAGCTCCAGGGCAGGGTGTTGAAGGCGTTGGAGATGTCCAAGGACACCGCCACCACCACCCCGCCCCGGGACACTGTTTCCTCCGCCAGGACTCTCACCCTCGACATAGCGTGGATGGTAGAGCGCCCATGCCGAAAGCCGAACTGGCTCTCGTCCAGGTCCGGCCCCTCTCTGCACAAGTGGCCGACGAGGCGGGCTGCGAGTATGCGCTCGAACAGCTTGCCCACCTCGTCGAGCAGCACTATGGGCCGGTACGCAGACGGCGAGTCGGCAGGGCGCCCCGCCTTCCTGAGCAGGACCAGACGTCCAATCTTCCACAGACTGGGAAACTGGCCCCGCCCAAGGCACGCTGTGTAGAGTCCTCTCAGTTGGAGCTCCAACTCCTTCAGAGAGAGGGCCAAAGCCAGGCCGTGAATTCCGTCGGGCCCCGGAGCCACGTTCTTGGCCCGGAGCCGCATCACGGCCGCCCTCATCTCTGCCTGTGTCACCTCTGGGACGCTGATGGCGTTCTCCTCCTCCTCCTCTGCAGACTCTGCGGCTGCGGGCAAAGCCATCGGCGGCGGAACATGCTCCGCTCTCACCGGGAAGAGGGCTGCTACCACTTCCTCCAGCAGCTCGGGTTGGAGACTCTCCGTAAGTGGGGGCGCCGCGGCTCGAAGTTGCCCTCGAACCGCTTTATACGGGCGCCCCCACGGATCCCCGTCCAGAGTCTCCAACATCCTCTCCCGGGATCGCGTCCTCGCCTCGTCGATGGCCAGCCACAGAGTCTGCTTTGCCGCGCGGTACACCTCGTACAGCGCGGCCTCCTCCTCGGGTACCCGACGACGTCTCCTCCGGTAGCGGGTGTACCGGCGTCTCACCGCCACGCATGCGACGCGCAGCTGCGCGATCTCGGCGGACCACCAGTACACCTGGCGCCTTGCACCCTGTGCGTGGACCCGGGGCATGGACACGTCGCATATCTGCGTCATTGCCCCGCGGAACCACAGCGCCTCCAGCTCGACGTCATCGGGTCCGGTCGTTGCCGACCCCCGGAACCAGGCCTGAGCAATGGCTGCCTCCTCGAGAAGCTCCCTGTCGATGCGCTTACGCGCCCAGCGCGGGCCGTCCGAACGCGGGACTGGTGTTCTGCGGCCGCCAGCGGTCTGGGCGGAGACGTCGAATCGGATATATCGGTGATCCGACAACGTCTCCACCTCCGCGGCGACACGCCAGTCGCGGACACGGCTCGCGACAGCAGGGCTTGCAAACGACACGTCCACTATGGACCCGCCCCGCTGCCGCACGCACGTGAAGACCGAGCCCCGGTTCAGGACGACCAGGCCAATCGTGATCGCCCACTCCTCCAATGCCTCACCCTTAGCATCGGTCACCGGGGATCCCCACGCCGCAGACTTGGCGTTGAGATCCCCGAGCAACAGCACCGGGCGAGGATGGAGCTGGCCCACGACGGCACCCAACTCGACAAGGAACCTCTCGAAGTCGGGACTCTTGTTGGGCGAAAAATACGCCCCAACGACGCCAACGCCATCTGCGAGGGCGGCTACCCAGCCGTGCCCCCGAGACGGGCTGACGAGAGCCCCGCCAATGATGGCCACCAAACCGTCCAGGTCTCCCACCCAGTTATCCCTGGTCGGGACCCAGTACGGCTCGGCGACCACGGCCACGTGAATCGACCACTCTGCCATGCTCTGGAGCAAGAGATCCTGAGCTCTGGCAGAGTGGTTGATGTTGCCCTGGAGGAAATGGTAGAGCGCCGTTATGCGCAATCCATTCCCTCCGCACCATTCTTAGGCCGGGAGTCGGCCGGAGGGCAGCCAGGCTGAGGGGGGGGTAAAGAGCCCCCGGCAGCCTTGGCAATCCTTCTCTTCTTGCTGGCGGGCGCGCCACAGGCCCTACCGCCCGCTCTGTGCCCAGCGGGCCTCCCCGCAGCTGTACAGAGGCCGCAGCGATAGCACTGCTCGCTGCGGTCAATTGCGGCGGTGCACCGTGCCTTAACATGCCCAATGTCCAGGCATCGGAAGCACCGCAAGGCCCTGGGCTGCAGCAGCTTCACCCTCGCCGCAACCCACCCCACCAACAGACGCCCACCGTCAGCGACCTTATTCGCCGCCGCCACCGGGCACCGCACCCAAATCGTGCCGAGCCCGGAAGCGTCGGCGCGTATGTCGCCCGTCCGCACGTCTCCTGGCGGACATCCGCCGACTCGGGCGACGGCCAACACGACTTCAGCCGGGGTCGTCGAGTCGTCCAGGCTATCGACGCGCAGCTCAGCGGTCTTCATCGGCCTGGACACCCGGACGTCCTCCGGGTTGAGGACCTCCCTCAGCTTGGTAGCTTGGTGGCCAGGATGTCCGCCTTTTCCCCGCTAGAGGCACCCGACACCTCAAGCAGCCGCGCCCCCGTAATCGCCGGCCTCAATCTGAAGCCGGACGGTGTGCCAAGGTCGGGGAACGCGACCTTGGCTTTCGCCTGCGTCAGGACCGCCTTATATGTAACGCCCCTTTCGACGGCTCCGGGCTGCAGCGTAATCACTCCAGCCGCGGAGCGGGGGGCTCTGACCTTAGGCAGTCCTTGTGCCTTCTTCGGTGCCGGTGCTCCAGCGGGTGCCGGTGGCGCCGTCTTTTTCCCGCGACGGCGGCCCTTCTTAACGACCGTCGCCCATGTCTCCGTGGGAGTCGCGAGCGAGGCCGCTGGTGGCGCAGTCGCCTGGGAAGTGAGCACGGACGTACCCTTCGCGGGTTTTTTGGTCCCCTTCCCGGACCCGCTCGACTCAGCCGCCGCGGTTATTGGCCCCAGCTTTTTGGGACCCTCCTTCCGCTTGTCCGCAGCGAGCGGTGGGCGAAGATTCACCGCTGGAAGGAGACTCTCCTCTATGGCCTCCATACGGGCACCCACCATTTGTCCACACTGCATCATGCAGATGCGCGCGATCTTCTCTAACTCCGCATCCGCAAGAGCAGGTGTCGACGACGGGACCGGTGATGGAGCCGACGACGGAGCCGACGACGGAGCCGCAACCGAAGAGGAGCCAGTGGCGGCGGGTATTGCCCTCTGGGCGGCGAACTGCCGCTTGAGGTCCTCCAACTCGGATCGGAGACGGCCATTCTCCTCCCAAAGCTTCGCCGTCTCCTCCGTACTTGTTCGACTAAGGAGGACTTCAACCGCCTCCTTAATGCCCTCAGCCGCCTCCTTCAGAGCACGCGTGAATGTGCCCTTCAGGTTGCCCGATTTGGTGGCCACCTTCAGGACGACATTCACACCGTCCAAAACCTGGCGACTGAGCGCCACCCCCGTCACGCTTTCCCCAGCTGTTATACGAGCAGAGCGCCGCTCTCGGGCCTGTCGGGCCAACTCGCTGACCTCGTCAGCCGCGACAGTTTTTTGCTGGGCCCTCTTCGCAGCACTTGCCTCCGCTCTGTTGGTTCCCAACAGAGACGTTGTAGAGCCCCCGCTTTGGTCCTCCACCACGGGCTCGGAGTCGGGCTCCACAGGAACCGGCGTGTCGGGGCGCTTGAGAAAGCGACCCTGAGCGTCGCGCGACGTCGAAGCTGTCGTTCTACTTTTCGCGCGCCCTCGTCCTCTTCTGCCCGTTGGCCCCGTGGGGGCCGACAGGTTCTCCTCACTCAAAGAGAGGCCTGCCATTCAAAATTTTGACAGAGGTCCAACCATCTCTTCTTCGGCCGCCTGGATCTTGCGCTTTGAGCTTACGCTCGAAACGCTCACCACACTCATTCTGTCAGATGCCTTGTCACAATCTGACACTGCACCCACACCCAATTGCTCGACCAACACGATCGGCAATTTGTCCAGTTGTTGGTCTATTTGTTCGTCCCCTGAGGGACAGGAGCCTCCTCGGCTCTTGTTGCCATCGGCAAGTGGAAGACAGTTTTTGCCCGCCCCAGAATACGAGGGGCATGACGCATCCGAAACCGGATGCGTGGCGGATTCTCCGACTGCTAAGCAGTCGGTACCGCCCTGGGGTAAAATATTTTGAACTGACTTATTTTCCTGTTTTGGTTTTTTCCTTTAAAGGGTGCGGTCCCTTTGATCCCCCTGGATCCCCCCCCAGCGCTTGGGACCGGATGCCCTCCGGCCATACACCCCCTCGGCACGCTCGACCTTGGAGTTGGGGTTATTTTTTAAGAGGTTTTCTTCCTCTCCTCCCACAAGACCACGCCCACACAACTCACCCTCTGAAAGCAGAGGGGGGGTGGGCGTACGACCTACTCCAACGACGGACTACAGGTCCCTTCCCTAGCCGCCGTCCCTTCCCTAGCCCGGTTCCCTTCCACGACCATCAAAGATGATCGGGGCATGGAACCGTGCCTTTCCCCGTTTGTTGAGATTTGCCGCCAGCGCCAATTGTCCACCAGAACCGGTGGGCGATTGGAGCTGACGTTGCCCAGGATGCGCCACGAGGAGGCTCTTCAACTGCACCCCGAGTGATAAAGGCCTGTAGTTACTTAATTTAGAAGCGGACAACTTATAGGGAAAACTACAGTTCTCATCATTGCCTCAGGAAGGTATGAATGCCTTATGCAGATTGTAAACAGCATAGCAAGCACCCTCGGCAGATGAATGATGATGCATTCTGCAAATGTTCTATACTGAGCGAGTCATGGTCATCACTTTCCTCGCTTCATGCCTGTAATCACCTTGGCAACTTGTTTCGCAGTGATCAGAATCAGCGGATTCGCCAGGCTAGTACGTTCCACTTCTGTAGTAGCCGTCGCGGGTTCCAGTGGAGAAAGTACCCTAAAATTATCCCTGAATAAGTTGGCAATTTGGTCGACATCACTCACCCCGTTTACACTAACTGGAACACTCGGCTTCGGATTCAATTTGTTGGTCACCTTCCAAAACTTTGAAAAGTTCTTTGTGGCAAGAATTTCCATCTTTATCTGGTTTAATTGTCCCTACACCACTTGAGCTGATGTTTGAACAAACTTCGTGAGCTTCGCATTTGGTCATAAGCCTGACCAGACTTATTTTTGCCCTGGGCGACCGACTCATGAAACCGAAGCCTAGCCTCCCTTAAATGCCTTTTTACAATGTTTGTTCCAGCCTGTCACATAACTTTATTTTTTAATTTATATTGTTCTACTTTTAGAGCACGCCACCGCAGCGTCCCTACATTATGATATAATTTACACATTCACTACATTATGATATAATTTGTCGACTACTTGTCTGTGGTCTTTATTATTACACATTATATCTGCACAGTTATCTATTTCACAAGGAATGTTGAAATCACGCAGCTTAGTTGAGCAAATGTACAAATATTCATTGAGCTGCTTTTTATCTCTTTCCCCCCATATAGCCTTATGCATTCGTTGATCTTTTTACTTATCTTAGTAATTGCTATTGGTTTTTGCTGTCTCAAAATCTGTCTCATTTCCATATTTAATCCATTGCTTCTCTTCCGATTTTAACTTTTGAAGTTTTAGTTGATTGTGTAATGTCTGATTGTGAAATCTGTTTTAGTTCATTTTCTAAGATATCGTATTTTTCATGTATAGTATGAGTTTGGTGGAGTTTGTCTTGTAAAGCATGGTTTAAGGGGTCTAAAATCCGGTAAGGGTAGTTTAAATGATTGCATACTATTTCGTTAGTGTTTTCGTGAATGTTTCGTATGGGACACAGTCATTGTTCCGCGAACCATGCGATGGTCGGTGTTGAAGTTAAGTTGATTTATGACATCGACGTCCATGAACAATTTGAGTTTGTTCGTAATTATAAAATCTATTTCATTTTTGACGTATCCGTTTGGCAACAACCTTGTCCTTTTTCTTGTAGGTTTTGTTTAAAAAACTGTACATAACACTAAGATTGTGCTCTTGTGCAAACCTCTGTCCGTTGTTGTTTCGTTTTCCTGATGTATATGGTTCCAAGTAATTATTCTCGTTGGTTGTACGATTTCCTATTATGGCATTTAGATCTCCAATTACAATTACAGTTTTGTGCATTTTTTCCATTACTTGTCTCAGTTTACGATAAAATAGGTCCTTTATTTCTTCGTATACATAGATTCGTAACATAAAACAAAATTAACTTTGTCAGGAGAATAACAATCTGTAGAGGAGAAAACGAATCTAGCAAATCAGCGCTGGGATGTTTCGGTCACCTTCTGACGGATATGTTCCAGTGCCTTCCCTTTAAAGAAAACCTGACTGGTTGCCATCCTGATGTTCAGAGGGAGCGCATTCCAAAGTGAAATCGCACGGAAAAAGAAAGAACAATGAACGAACCCAGAACAATGATAAGGACATCGTTGAAGACGTTTGTGGGTAGAACGAAGATTTTTACTATGGGCAGAGCATAAATATTGAATTTGGGAAGTCAGGTAAGAAGGAGAAGTGGGTTTGTCGAGCATAGATAACAATGAAGACAGAGCCCTCAACTCTCTGCGCTGACGAATAGGCGACAATTTTGAAAGCAATCTCTGTACGGATACATGAATACACTTATGAAGATTAGAAACGAATCAAATACAGTTTGATTAGTATTGAGAAGGCAATCAAGTTTATTTAATGGATCTATATTCAGGTATATTTGAGGTCTCCAGTTAGGATAAAAAGCTTATAAACTAAATGACCACACAGAGGACCACGGTTGGGGTAGCAAGGGACAGGCTGGATCAGATGTAGCAAAGCAGTGGCTTGGCAGTAGGACTAGTTTTTATTAAATTAAGATTTTTGCACATTTTTTAAGATTTTATTTCTATAAGATAATAGATCGAGAATTTATTTCTGAGAGAAATATGATTGACGTGTACAAGTGTATGTACAAACCTAAAAAAACACTTACACGTCAATCATATTTTGAAAACTAGATAAGGGCGTTTCCTATCTGACTACTCTGAGAAGAAAGACTGAAAAAAAATCAGAGGTCACAGTCTGAAAATATTCAGTATGTTTGCAAAAATAGGAGCAGGTTAACCCCAAGCCGTTTGTGTTTTTGTATCTTTAATGGTATAAAAGGCATTCTGGCCCAACTTACCTTTAACGAATGATGAGGCCTAGATTTTGAACTTGGCTTGAAAGTTTATCATAAAACCGACATCGACATCTGAACAAGCCACCTATTTTCTTGAGCCTTGTTGTAGGTACAACAAATTTGTGTATGTTCCTAGTATTTATTTTATGGATGTCACTACATTTTTTAAACAATTTTCATAAATTTACCAAGAAGGCATCATA
This sequence comes from Dasypolia templi, assembly GCA_963555695.1. Classification (NCBI taxonomy): domain Eukaryota; kingdom Metazoa; phylum Arthropoda; class Insecta; order Lepidoptera; family Noctuidae; genus Dasypolia; species Dasypolia templi. The sequence goes on along the minus strand of OY743141.1, from coordinate 20,865,984 downwards.
GTCATTACATTAAGATCCATAAAGGACATGGCCAAAAATTGTATGGGCTTGTGCCCCAGAATGTACATATACAAAATATTTGTCATTTAATAGTACTGATCTTCTACAAACAAAATTAAAAAGAGGCATATTGCTGAGCAGTTGTGGACACAACTTATGAACGTTTGAAAAGATTGATTTTTGCACTATGGCTAAGGTATTTCATGTAAATTAATGTGTATATATCTGTGCCAGGCGTTTAATATAAATAGTACTTTAGTTAAAAAAACACAAAATCGCATTTTTTATAATCTGATAAAATCTATAGTTTGTAAATATTGTTTATAGAACTTAAAGTAAAATATCTACAGTAGCATATTCTGTATATGGCAAATAATAAAACAAAGAACATTATTTTAATCATTTAATGTTATCAAAACATTATTTCAATTCCAAAATGTCGTGTCTTCTTGCACGTTTAAGTGATCTTCAACAGCCATAACAAACATTGGTATGACCAAGTTGTGTTTCCTTGAATTGGTTACAAGGCGTCTTGGTTTATTGTCATAACAGGCACCACACACACAGCTATGAGGTGACAACTGTGAAGGTAAAATAGGAACCTATTAGTCTTAGATTAGACCACGACGTTAGCATATGGAGTAAATAATACCTGTCGTATATATTTTAGTAGGAGGTACTTATTGAAACTAGAACTTACATCAAAAGTTAACCACTCCTATAGAAGAACTCATCACACCAGGGGGAATGATGATATCACATGCCGCCTGCGCGCGTTCTCTTATTGGGAAAACTACAGTCAACACACGCTTGTAAAAGGTCCATTTTCGTTGTTTGTAATTATACAGTTTACAGTCATTATTAGTTAGAGCACTCGTGTGGCGCTACGACACTATAATAATATAAACGTCTAATGCGAAAACAATGAAACAAAAACACGATTCGAACGAGAAAACCGGCGCAAACGTCAAAGAAGGAATATGGTATTGACAATTGACATTTGTCAGCGGTGTTGCCAGTAATAACGTCATATCATCCTATCCGTAACTGCACTAACATCTATAAATTCACTCATAGATGGTTCGATTTATAGACAAGAACACATACAAAAAATACGTTTTATTACATTATGGTTACGAATAATTTATGTGTTTATTTAAGGCCTGCTAAGCGTTTATTTATTATTTTAAAAACCTTCATATATTATTTTTTCCCTGTTCTGAACTTATCTAATATTATATGGCAACATTAAAAGGTATATAAAACGCAAATCAAACAGAAAAACTTTTAATAACGATTATTTCTCCACTTCTGCTATGATGCATAAAAAGTTGTTCAAAATTCTTTATTTATTTTATTTTAATTATCTGCATTAAATGTACGTTTGTACTCCGTGGGGCACATTTTGTCCATCTCCTTTCTCTCTGAGTGAGTGTCTCGGATTTATAAATTGATCAAACAGTTCCTTTCTGCAAAACAAAGATCCGATGCGCAAACAACTCTATATCATGATTATCCTTTACGAGGTAGGCAAGTCATTAATATAAATAAAAAACAAGTAAGTTACTGAGATAGCAAAAAAATAAATAGAAAATAACTTAAATGTCAAATTGAACAAAACAATGGAAAATTTAAATAACACTGTTATTGTGATAAGAGATTTTATAGCCAAATCGGAGAAAGAAGGCAAAACGAAGATAAAATACTAGGACCCTATACATCTGGAAAAAGGAATGATAATGGGCAAATATTTATAAACTATGCTATAGAAAATAACTTGCATATCATGAATAGCTTTAATAAGAGAAAACTTAACAGGAAAACTTACAATGGACTTGGGAATCTCCCAATGGACTAGTAAGAAACGAAATTAAATGTCTTAGTTGTGAGTCCAGTTCAACTATAATACTGACTACAGATTACTTCGTGGTCATTTATACTTGTTCGAGCCAAAAAAAATACATATACATTTTTTAAATATTAATACAGAAAGAAAATTAGAACCGAAACAATACAATTGCACATAACAAATTCAGGAGGTCTAAAGAAAGCATGGAAGGAGCTTCAAGACCAATCATGTTGGATTGGTAATGTAACACATCATAGGACAAAAACACATAACTCCAAAAGAACGGAAATACTAGAACAAGCGACTGATTTCTACCGCGAACTTTACAATGACGAGAGAATAAAACCACAAACAAGCAACCATGAAGACATTGAAGGACCAATTCCAAACGTACTAAAAGACGAAGTCACCAAAGCCATCAAATCACAAAAGAGAGGTAAAGCACCAGGCGAAGATGGCATTTCAAACGAAATCTTAATAAGAACATCACAGATTATTTTAAATACAATAACAGATTTCTTTAATGAAAATTTAACGACTGAATATATACCGCATTAATGGACTACATCAACCTTCTTACTTCATAAAAAGGGGAAAACATATGACATTTCTAACTACAGACCCATCTCGCTAATGTCTAATGTGTATAAAATATTCTGTAAGACAATGCTAGAACGTTTAATAAAGACTTTGGACGAGAACCAGCCAAAAGAGCAGGCAGGGTTTCGAAGTGGCTATTCATCCATGGACCACATTCATACCATAAAACAATTAATTCAGAAATGCAACGAATTTGGAATAAACTATTACTTGGCGTTTATAGATTACAAAAAGGCTTTCGACTCTTTAAAACACGAGAAAATATGGGAAGCTCTCACCTTACAAGGAGTCCATAAAAAATTTATACGTATAATTAAAAACATAAACGAAAATATGAAAGCTAAAATACGCACAGAAATGGTAGGAGAATGTTTTCCCAATAGACTTGGAGTTAGACAGGGATACCCTTATCACCAAAACTCTTCTCTACAACCCTTATTTCGACAACTAGAATGGAGTAATTACGGAATAAATGTAAATGAAGTATTACAAAACCATGAAGATTCGATCTTATACTAATATGCGAAGATTCAGTGACGTTACAGAGCATGATTAAACAACTGATATATGATAGCGAAAAGGTGGGATTATCCATAAATACAAGTAAAACCAAATTGATGACAAACCACACGGACATCCCAATAAAACCTCACAACGTTACTGAGCTGCAATATGTAAACGAATATACTTATCCTGGTCAAATAATATCTTCAACAAAATAAATTAACAATAGAATAATCATAGGATGGAAGAAATACTGGGCTATAAAAGAAGTCATGAAAAACATGGATATACAATTAAAATTAAAAAAGAAAGTATTTGACACATGTATTCTGCCAAGCATCACATACGGGTGTCAGACAGTCGCTGCACAAACAAGGATATAAAAGCGTTAGAAGCCTGCCAACATAGAATGGAAAGACGTATACTCAACATAAAGTTAAAAGACAAAGTACGATTAACAACAAAAAGGAAACAAACCAAAACTAAAGACGTAAAATACCAAATTAATCAATTGAAGTGGAAATGGGCAGGCCATTTAATAAGAAGTACGGCATAGAAATGGGCTAAAGTAGTGACAGAATGGTGTCCAAAATATAAAACAAGAAGAAGAGGCAGACAGTATCGTAGATGGGAAGATGACATCAAGAAGGCGGCAGGGACAACTTGGATGAGGAAAACAAGAGATCGAGGCTTGTGGAGAACGCTTGGGGAGGCCTATGCTGGAAAGCAAGACAGTCAAGGAACCGCTGTCGAATAAAAAGTTACATTTTAATCTAAACACTTCTTGTAGTAATTAGTAGATATAAGATGATATGTAACTTGTAAGATTGTTAATAAAGGCTATTATTATTATTAAATCTTTGCAGTTGGTGTATTTATTTCTCATTTTTTTTGCTAAATTTAGGTAGCACTGGAATAGGTCTATAATTTGTGGGGTCTGATGTACTACCTGATTTAAACAAAGGTATTATTTTTCTATTTGTCATAAGGTTGGGAAACATCTCACAGACATATATACAATTATTAAAGATAAGAGGTGTAGTAGGTGCTACAATGTCAACAATAGTAAGTCTATATCTAAGTAAACTTCTACAGAATTATCCCTCATTTCTGCAGTCTTTTTTACATTTAAAGTGTGAAAGGTTTTTATTATATTTCTCAGGTTATCTCACAAATAAACTATGTAATAAATAAATATAAAATTTTATAAGTTAACGTCTACAAAATGACTTATATGTTAAGTTTAGATGTTTGGTAAGCAGAAAACTTAAATTTTGTTTTGTTTTTGATAAAAATCCATAAAAAAAGTATAGAGGGGTAAAATCATTATTTAGAATATAACATTAAATTTTTTGTAGCAGGTGCAATACAACATGTAGGTAGAAACAAAGGTGGCTGATAGATCTCATATTTTATGAAGTTACTGAGATATTATTATACTTTCAAGGAATATAACTTAGCCTTTCAACAAAGAAGGCAAAATTATATTCTCTGAAAATTTGCATTGATAGAAACAGTCATCACAAAGAAAAAGCTGACATACGCGTTTCACAGTCTTCAGAACAACGGTGCTTGGCGACTTTTTTAATGATGTATCCAAAATTCAGTTACGTAAGAACAGAATCAAATATTCTACCTACTGATCAATAGAATTTCATCTATTCTTAGTATTAGATCCTCTAAGATTCCCAAATAAAGATGTTTACGCAGGACATACAAATTACGGTCCGCAATAACTCACGCTTATGTCGGGATAAATAGCCAATTTGCGTGCAATGGATTGCCAGATCTGAAGATAACTTCGACCTGCACATTCAAAATAAGAGGGGATTTGCAGGTTACGGAAATTACGTAATAAACTAACAAAACATGTAGATTTTATGGGAGTTCCATAGGCAATAGGAATTTAGTTCTACTCTAAATTGGGTTAGGATTCCGAAAAAGTAAATAACTCCTAGCAGTTTATATTGTGTGTAGAGTTAAAATCTTTTTGAGTATTCTTTCTAGAATACCCAATTTGTGCCCACGGCCATATGGGTGAGAAATTCAATAGAAATAATCATTTTGAAGCTACCAATATACCCAAGAACCAAATACGTATTTCGTATGCCTGTTTATATGAGTTCACGTTTAAGCCATCATCTTTCACGTAGTTATGTTCCTGTTTCGTGAAAATTACACGTATTAACTACTGCGCCCGCGGTTTAAAGTATTATATGTCCAAATCTAGCACCTAACACACTATCAGTCATGAGAATAATTTTGAAGGATATTGCTAATCAATTGCTTCAAATGTTCGAAAAATTTGTCTGCTCAAAAACGTAAATGCGTTATTTACGTTATTGAGTTTTTAATGAATGTTAACGAACTGTCAAAATGAAAGCCATTGCTACTGATAGTGTGTTATGCAATTACTACGGTAGTCATGGTCTACATATGTGGCAAATTTCATACAAATCCGTGCAGCCGTTTTAGCGTGAAAGCGTAACAAACAAACATGCAAAAATCAAATATTATCTCTTTATTTATAACTAGAACTTCGCCCGCAACTTCGTCTGCGTGGATTTCATTATTATCTATAAGTTATTAAAAAAAAAGTTGCCTATGTTCATCAGGGATAATGTCGGCTTACAATGGCAAAACAATTTTTCAAATCGGTTTTTAGTTTCGGAGCCTATTCTATACAAACAAACAATTAAATCTTTCTTCTTTATTAAATTAATATAGATACTAGTTTAGATAACCTATTTTCCATATTTCTGTATACACGTGTGAAGCTATTTGTCATACACGAGGAACTGTTAATCTTTACAATCCATAAAGAGTCTCTTAGAGAATGTACTTTGAACGAATACAGGTTAGATTTTATGCTAATTCCAATTTTGTTGTGACTGCAATCAGCAAGTGAGTGTATGAACGAATGAAGCGCACGCTGCAGGTTCAGGTGGTTTTATATTTGCATGTAAAAATTTGTTCAGCAGAAAACTGTATCGTTTATCACTAAGCTTGACAAACTTATTGTTTATAACAGCAGATAGTAGTCCCCACCCACAGCGATTCATTCATGACAAAAGTATAGTGTGGAATCTACGCTTCTACCTCTACGAATCTACTGCCTCGTTGGTCTGGTGGTCGCAAGAGCTACTGCTGAGCATGTGGTCTTGGGTTCGATTCCCAGGTCGGGCAAAGTGTTATTGGGTTTTTCTATCTAGAATTTCTCAGTAGCAGCCTGGCCGCGTTACCACGTTATAAAGCAATGCTTAGCCTCTGGCCAAGGTATAAGCCATCCCTTGGGTCACGGGAAGTGTCAACCAGCCATTTAGAAATTTCCTTATAGAGACCATGAGCGCAAGTAAAATTTCACATCGTTGGATTTTCTATCTAGAATTTTTCAGTAGCAGCCCGGAGTCTGGATTTGTGCCCGGTTGATGGCAATAGGCTCGCCCCCTATTACATGGGACTTAAGCATAACGGGCGAAATGTGGGTGTACTATAGGTACACCTCTGCCTAACCCTTCTTGGATAACAGGCGTGATGTTATGTTATAGTAGACCCCACCCACAGCGACTCATTCATGACAAAAATATAGTGTGGAATCACGGTACGTCAAAATTCAAAAATCAAATTCAAATCTCACGCCAGAATAAGCTTTATCATTTCAGCCGACAGACGTTCACTGCTGGTCATAAGCGTCCCTATGCGTCGCCACATCGACCGGTACTGTGATTCTCGGCCGCAGCGGATTCCTGCGTTCGCCATTACGTCATCGGTCCACCTTGTAGGAGGGCTTCCAACGCTATGCCTTCCAGACCACCAAATCCACATAAATTAGCTCGCCACACCCGAAAATGTATTTAAATCGGTATTAGTCCAATAGAGTACTATATATAGTAGGTAATCCATAACTTCGTCCACACACCAAATGCATGCATATTTCAACCCAGCTTACAATTTATAGCCCCTGTAAAATACGTTTACGTGGTATCGACATCTCGTCTGATCCCATTTTAAATTAGGGTTCGAACCCTTGGCTCTGCTGCTGGTTTTTTACATTCCTGTCAAGGTTAATTCAAATTAAAGTGCAGTACCGTCGTACCATCCGAAAGCTCTCGCAATTGTTTCGTGAATTTAAATTAGGGGTTAAAAGGTCGCGTAAAGAGAATTAAGAGCTAAATTGTCATTCTATTTTCTAAATGGGGTCGGCAGTAGTACCACAGTTTAGTAGAAAGTGAATTAGATTCGGGAGGAGATTACTAAAGAAAGCAATCATGGGATGGAATTTTGTTTGTAAAGTTTAATGGTAGCCAATTCTTGGTATGTTATTGTAATTGTCTTTTTATCTGCCTGATATTTGTGACTTACGATTAGCTCCGGCTAAGCGTAACGTTACAAGAATTGCTGGGCACAACAGCTCCCTTAGTGCAATATATAAATAGAATAAAGATGTGGTTTTGGTGGATCAGAATATAACAAAGTAGGGATCAAATAAACAAAAACACATTGTCAACTTTGCACATATGAAGATGATAAACTGGATTTACTGGATAAAGCAGATATAGAAAAGATAGGATGACAGTAAAACTACAGCAACGTTTATTAGCTGGAAAGTTACACTAGCGAATAGATATTAAAATTATATTTCAGTAACAGACGCCAGACACTGTGTTAAGAGAATAACATTAGGACTAAGTTTTGGGTATCATCATCGTTATCAAACAAAAGGATAAATCCAGTAGCGAGTTTTTTAAGAAAATTAATAAGTATAACGTTCCACGAATGATATCTATGGGCTTATCGAAACATTTAATTAACTGAGAATGTTATGATAGGCTAGTTTTACGGCAAGTAAAGATTCGTCATACTGGTGACAATTTTTGACCCAATTTAATTATGATTGATGATATCTCCGAAACTATGCATTTTTGGACCACAATTTTTTTATTTTTTCCTACTGAATATTACCCTAGAGTTATGGGATATAAAAACACAAACACATAAAAAGCAATTCAGCAAAACTACATAGTTTTATATTTATATTCGGTTATCAGCTCGCATTCGACACATCATTTGACAAAAACTTACCGATAGACAGTTAATAGTTGTTTGGCTACTTTCTTTTTGAGAAGAATGGGACTTGCAGCCCTTTACCACAGAGTCCACACACTCACTATGTTTATTTATAAATACAAAGAATTATGTACAAACTCATAAACAATGAACACGTGAGCAAGTCAAATTGTTCAATGACCGAATTGTCACCCTCTGAAGTACTACGAAAATACTTATCGCAAGACACCAACTTACAAAATTTGTTTTTTAAAACCTTTGAGACATTTCGTTGGGTACACAATCAAATTGGGAATTGTTATCAGTTTTATTATACAATTCAGTTATGCTTATGTTCAACAAGTGAATATCACTTGCGTAATGTGTAGGGTTAGGTAAGTTACCGACATTATCAGTTTTATTGGAGAAAACTGATGAAACAGTTAATAACTTTAATTGGCAGAAACTAGAATTGGATTCTTGGACAAATATTTAGGTTGTGTATGATAGTTCAAACGTCATATTTTAATTATAAGAAGAAATAAGCGTCGCTGGCGAGTCCATCAAGGTGTTACCACATCGACGTAAAGTCTATTCAAGTCATTGATACTATTCCACTTAAACTAAAATAGAATACTCTTCATTCTTCTTCTCTGTTTTGTGTTTTTTGTATTTGTGTAATAGTTTAATAATGGTGTTAGTTTTAATATTTATAATTTTCATGTTTTAAGTACATAGTTTTGATTAATAGTTTAAGTTAAAAAAATCATAAAAATATCACTTACAACATTAGAAAAATAAAGTTGAAACCCGCCATTTTACGCGTCAGTGTCAAGTGGGTGTCAAGTGGGTCGTGCGATAGTGATTGTGTATTTACTGTGTTTTTTGTGTGTTATTCTTCAGTAAGTGGATGTGTATTCATTTATAAGTGTACAATACAACTTTTTAAGATAATCGTTTGCATGAAACAATATCATAAAACATGTTTTTTGAGCCAATATTTTTTACATAAAGAGAATTCTTTGTCATGAATTTTGTTGTACGAATTTGTCGATTTTACAATGAATTAGTACCTTTGTGATGTTAGTAATGACGCAAAACCTACTGATAATACATTATTTCATGTATTCTAGCCGTATTACAACAATTTTTTTTTCGAAATTTCATCACTTACTTTGTTCTTGTTCACTTTAAAATAAGATTCTAACTGAAAACATAAATTAATTGGCCATTATTGGATAAACCAATTTGAATCTTAGTTGAAACCCAGTTCTATGTTTTCAATAGGATGTTTATAATACAAACGTGCTATTAACGGTGTTGTTGATATTATCTTGAGTGGCTCCATTCTTCACAAACCCGAAACTGTTTACATAATGTAAATAGCGGCATATTTTCGCAGCTACATAGTTTTTTGTGAGCGAGGTCAGAGCGGGGTCAAATTACATCGCGATAAGCGCATGCGCAAGTACTTAACGGGGGTTTCGCGAATTTCGCAATACAGTACTGAGAGGAAAAGATAAGAAAATATGAAATAAGATATGATAATGATTAATTACTCACCACAATGTATAAGTTTATTTACGAATAATCAAGAACAATACATTATAGTTTTAGTTATACCGTGGGATACTGGTGCCACAGCTAGGCGTAAGCCCTGTATTTCAGGACACCAGGTCTCCACCCCTTCAGAAGCAGTTACATTTCAATCGGATTATGAACTCGAACACAAATGCGGTAAGTTAAATACCACCAGAAAAAAGGTTAGACTATTGATTATTACTTATTCTAGGGTTAGTATTTGAGTGTGTGTGTGTGTGTGTAAGGAATTAGGGTAAAGAAAGGTTAAGGGCTGAAAGCCCAGAATGCATAACCATTCTTAAAATATGGTTACATTTTTTTTTTATCTTCTACTCAAATGCGATTAAAATATATATTTATATACAGCATGTAACGAAAACCCTGTCCGATCCTGAAGGGTATTATTTGGTATCGTAGTGCGTACACAAATACGTAATCATTTAATGGATACGAGATAATTATTTATCCCCAATGAAAACAATTTATTTAAAAAATTAAAAATAATCATACCAAAGGCAACACTGATCGCTCGACAGGGTTCACCAGAGTTCACCTACAGTTTCGTGTCAAAGAAGCTGCCTGAGCGCGGCGGTCCTTTGTCGCATGCCGCCAAAGAAACGTAGGACTAAAGAAATCTACGTTTTGCCTACGCGTAGGTATCAGCTGATATTTTATTGTAGGCTTACGCACAATGACCCCGATTTCTGACCTTCTGTTTATCAAGAAACAATAATTATTGAGTTAATGTGATGTGCTTTTGGCAATGTACCCACTGTAGGTATCAGTTTATTAAAACATTTACTTGTTACATACCTCTATCTATCTAGAACATTAGTACACATTCGAGACCTTTTTATGAAATTTGCACGTACTCTTCGCAGCGCACATGTGTACGATTTGAGTGACTCGAAAGCTTCCACAATCCGAGCTGTTACTTCGATTTCCGAATCACACATTCACTCACAAATAAAAATTAACATATTCAAATATTCCTGATTGGTATACGATACGACATTGTTCGCGATACGATAGCGGCACGTGATACGTACGGACATCCGATCGCAAGCTATCTCCACGTGAGACTGGCGAAGTGTCCAAACAAGTAGCGACCAGTCGGTTACATCAAAGGATCGAGGACTCGTTATGAGTACCTACAGCGCGGCTAATACAGGGCGGTGTCCTTTGAAATAAACTAGGCAAAAAATAAAATATTTCGCCGGCCGGTGGAATGTTGTCCACTTATGAAAATTTACCATATTTAGTGTTACATTTCGCTTGGTAACTAAAAATAAAAAAATCAATAGCTTTTGGTTTTTATGAGTTAGATTTTTTTTACTATTTTTTCTAGTACGTATGTTAAACCAGGAATACGCCTTTTTTGGATCAGACAGGGTTTTTGTTACATATTGTATATAGTAGTTAAGTGAGTATACCGGGGTGGCTAGAAGTTCTTCCGTAGCTTCATAACTTAATTCCTAGAGACAGCTCCTAACCTTTATTTTACACTTCATTTTGGTGAGTTCGAAAATCAAGAGCGTCCTATTTATTTTATTGTAGAGAAAGCGACCAAGGTAACAAAAGAAACGTTTGGAGAACATTGTAGTAAGTTGCTTACCATGGCGATCAAAACGTCATTTACTTCGTATCAGTGAGGAGTTGAAGGTAAGGAGGCCATGCTGTTTTAGGGCCGTTTTTCATTTTTTTCTAAACTGAATAGTTTGCGCGAGAGACACTTCCAAAGTGGTCAAATGCACCCCCCCCCCCCTGTTACTCTAAAATGATAAAACTAAAAAAAATGTGAATTACTATGCATGCAAACTTCCACCGAAAGTTGGTTTGAACGAGATCTAGTAAGTGTTTTTTTTAATACGTCTTAAATCGTAAACCGCAATTTACCTTTCATTCAATCCACTCAAAACACAACAAGTACTTTTATATTATGCTACTTGCTGCTACGGAACCCTTCATGGGCAAGTCCGACTCGCACTTGGCCGCTTTTTTTTATAAGTCCATTAGAAATTCTATCCCATCCCACAGCACATTCGTTAATTCAACAAAAAAAAATGTGATGTACGTTACTATGCAAACTCCCACCGAAAATTGGTTTGAACGAGATCTAGTAAGTGTTTTTTTTAATACGTCTTAAATCGTAAACCGCAATTTACCTTTCATTCAATCCACTCAAATTAAAAAAACAACAACTACTTTTATATTATGTGCCTTGCTGCTACGGAACCCTACATGGGCGAGTCCGACTCGCACTTGGCCGTTTTTTTTTACAAGTCCATTAGAAATTCTCTCCCATCCCACAGCACAGTCGTTACGAAGGGATGTCATCAAATCAGCAACTTCATTTTCGTCCGTCGGTAATATTGACATAGAATGAAATAAAGCCGCTGTTGATTTTCTGGGATGATTCATTAGTTGACCTAGAAACTCTCTAGTAGATTGTAGTTGATTCGGACAGCTGTTTATTTTTGTAGATAAATTCGGCATCTTTTTAACAAAGAATAATAAATAGTGTCATGATCTGTCAGTGCGGAGTGGGCGACATGAGTTGATGCAGCTAGAGTAGTTTTGAGAATAAAATGATCAAGGCAAGCTCGAAGTCGCGTGGGCAGTGTGTGTGCAGGCAGAAGACCATGTGAAGCTAATATATTGAGGTAGCTATGTTTGGTTGAGTTAAAACACTGATCATTAATGTTAATGTTTAAATCACCAGTAGTAATTATATTTTTATAGTGTGTGATGCTGGATAGGATCCATGTTAAGTGAGTTTAGAAAGTTGGAAATATCTTTGAAGGACGGCGATAGATAGCCAAAAGGAGTAATAAACGAAATAAGAATTCAGATCAACGCCATTTGGTTTCGTGCTCCAACAAGAGCGTACGCGATATTCAACTTTATTCAAGGTGCCTTTAGCACGTAGCGGAGCTTGCGTGGACATGATTTAGAGAGCCCGGTCTCAACAATGAGTATGGGTCATAAACTCGTCAAAACACATACTTGTTTACATGTTTAGAAACTAAATCACGATCGCAATAGACGGCGGTTGATAGCGTTGATCGCCTGGGGTAGTATTGTTAAGGCGAGGTTGCAGTGCTTTTTAACTTTCTTAAACCTCTGTTAATCTAGCCAAACGTAAATGTTGCGCAAAAAAAAAAATTGAAATTATACATGCGGTCAAGTGCTGTGTGAAGACAGAGACGTGAATGGTTGAATTGGCTCGATAAATAAAATCGTCAAGACGACACTAAAAACGCTATTTAAAACACAACACCTTGAAGAGATTTTCATGAAACCATGTACAAGTATAGACTTATTGTTTTTCAGGGTAAAATGCCCTAAATTACATAAAGTTGTTATTATTTTTAAAATAAATACAAAATCTAGCAGTTCAAGCGCTCCCTCCCTCCTTAAGGACCTTAACGGGGTTTTCCGAACTTGCCTGTTATAGAATACATTTTAAATGGTCAAGTATTCAGGTCCCAAAAAAACATGCTATAGATGCATCGTTGTTTTAGGAAAAGTAACGGATAAAAAACAATCAATTGTAACTTGCTTGATGAAAGAAATCTACCAATTCGCACTGGGCCCGCGTGGTATAGGTCTAAACAGAAGAAGATTTTTACTAATTTAAGAGCATTATTATAGCCTCCCAAAAGAATTGCTATTTGGGCTAGTTCCAGTTCATAATGCTTGTTTGAGGAGTACGATAAAAAAGTTTTGCAGATAACAAGAACCTACTATAAAATCGTGCAGCTTAAAAAAGCCTTACGAAACACTTGTGACAAGGAGATATTTAATTAAAAACTATAACCGATAGGTGACAGCTGAAAATCCGAATAGAATTCAATTTTTTATCAAAGTGTAAAAAAACCCTGCCATAAGCGTTTATAGTAGGCGCCCCGCACTTGTCCTGAGAATATGATAGTTTTTCGACATATATGTTACATTTTCAGTTATTTTTAATAGGCAACTGTATTGTTGATTTATGTGGCGAATTATGTTACACAAATTCCCTACCATTTTTATTGTATGTAGTAGATAGAACATAAATTGTCCTCGTGTAATTTACACGCTTACATAACATAATGTTGCTAATAATTTCAAACAAGTTTAACAACGTGACGTCAAACAGTTCAAAGGTATGTTGTGACATGTCAAAGGGTTAAACGAAATCTGATGAAACTTTGAAAGCTTTAAAGTCCTTATTTCTTGGCGACAAGTCTTGCCTTGATTATAAACTCTACAATTTCCTCATCAGCATAATTAAACTACGTAGCTTGAAGTACGCTCGAGAAATCATGCTTGTTAACAGATTTTGTTCAGTGAAAAAGAAAGAGTTAAAATGGCAGCTTACGACAGCTGGTTTTTAACGAAGCTAGGCGTGCTCTACGAAAAGGAATATCCAGGGAGTTTCTTGTCCGTACTTCTCCATAGGAACCTAATAGGTACTACACTTTGGAATGGACAAGTAGCTTCATCTTTCTTACAATTCAAAAGTGCCTGTGATTGATTTCATTGAAATAAATGCTTTAAGTTTGAAACTTGCAATATTATAAAAAGCAGCTATTACACATAATGCACAAGCATTAGTATTATTAGCAGCATAATTCACCAATTATTTTTTCTGTGAATATAATTATGGCACGCCACGGTCAAAAAGGCCAAATTGACCGACGCACAGGCATACCAAAATTGAACTACAACACTATTCGTAACCCAGCAGTTTAAGCAGAACTTATAAGCAGCGATAAATACAAGCCGTCTGTTATGTTATCTGCAGTTTTAGATGCATCCCTCCAGGTATTTTAATGAGTTTCTCAAAAGCCGCTCTCTTTAGCGTTTTACAAAAGCCTTCTTTATACGTGAACGGCGAATTACGGGGAGTCTTTGCATCCCTTATATAAAGTTGTGTAAGAATTTTCTCTGGAATGGGTTCAAATAATGAGATTCAAAAGATTCAGTAAAGTCGGTGCCTGAAAAATAATTTTAATTGGATTGCTTTAGGAATTAAAGTTATATTTAAGTAGTTAGTTTCACAATTCATGTTACTTTGTAACTATTTAAGCATGATGCAATAATGCCTACTATGCCCACAATGCCACTATGCCTATAATGTTGCCCACTGCTGGAACACAGGTCTCCTCTCTTCAAGACGGAGTCGGCTGTAATCTACCACGCGGGCCCAGTGCGGGTTGGTAGATGTCACATGTCTTCAAAATTTTTTCTAGGACAGTTTGTAGTTTCTTAATGTTTTCTTTCACCGTTTTGAGAGCAGTGGTGATGATAGTACTTCCACAAAGTAAAGCGCCTGCTCTGAGTTCGATTCCACGACCTACAACTCGTAAGTCGGCGCCGTTACCACTGGGCCATCACAGCTCTTCCTAAGACATAGTTGCCACGTTAACTGGAGATTCTGATTTTAGAAACGCTCTGCAAGTAAAATTATCACGAAACATTGGCTACGTCTCGAAAATGGAGACGAGCACTCCAAATAAAAATAGATACCTAAGTATCCATGCTAATGACTTTTAAAATAAAAACTTAAGTATCTCTTACTTGGGTAAGTTCCAGCCATTCTTCGCCACCAGGGTGTCTTTTTACGAACCTCGTCAAGTCGTATAGTTCGTCATGAATACGCCATAATTCTTCAGCTCCGTCGTGCATGGCTTTTCCAGTGAGCCATTGAACCGGGTCCCTGATAAAATCATCTCTTAAATATGGATAATTTAATTGTGGAAAATTCACATGAGTATTTTTATCTGTCGCTCTTTGCCGAGCCCCTCTTCCTATTCCGAAAGAGGTGGCATATTTTTTAAAAACTACGTTTCAAATTGTTTCGGCCATGCAATAATATGCGACTGGCCAATAATATTTACTGCACTTAACTCAACATCAACGCTAGATCTATTTATTGATTTAATTACTAATTCACTAGTACAAATAATATATAGTTGATTGGTTCCTTTGATGTTGTAAACGTTTAATTATTAATTGAGTGCAACCTACCTATAGAATATTTTTTTTAATACTTATTGTAGATCAAATGCAACGATAGTTAAATAAACACAAAATTCCGGATAACATACAGTTCGGTTTTACAAGGGGTCGTTCGACAACTTATTCATGTTTATAGTGCATGGGTGGACAAATACGATGCTTTGGGCATCTTTTCGATTTGTCCAAGGCATTCGATTGTGTTCTTCATGAAACATTAATCAGGAAACTGTACCACCACGGAATCCGAAACATCTCTCTGAACTACTTACTTCTTACTTAAGCGATAGGATTCAGAGAGTTGTTGTTAACGGAAAAATACCACCTGGATATAGAGTAAGAATGGGTGTCCCCCAGGGCTCAATTACATAACATAACATCACGCCTTGTTTCCCCGAAGGGTTGGACAAAGGTGTACCTCTACTACACCCACATTTCGCCAGTTATGTTAAGTCCCACGTAATAGGGGGCGAGCCTATTGCCATCAACCAGACACAAATCCAGACTCCGGGCTGCAATTGAGAAATTCCAGATAGAAAAACCCAATAACACGTTGCTCGACCTGGGAGTCGAACCCAGGACCTCATCCTCACCAGTAGCGATTGCGACCACTAGACCAACGAGGCCCAATTCTTGACCTTTTTTGGTTTCTTATTTCTATTAATGACTTGCCTTACCTCATAAAAGACAACCATGATAAAGTGTTGTTTGTTGACGACACTTCACTTTTATTTAAGCTCAAACGTCAGCAGCTGGTTGCTGAAAATGTAAATTGCGCTCTTGCTGAAGTAGTTAAATATTTTTAATGTCAATAACCTACTTCTTAACGACAAAAAAACTAAATGTATTAAGTTTACGATATCTCGTATTAGACAAGTAGAAACTAGTGTTCTTATAAAGGGTGACGAGTTGAAACCCGAAAGTACCACAATTTTCATAGGCATAATTTTGAATGCCAAGCTTCAATGGGGCCTCCAAATAGATAAATTGTCAAAAAAGCTTAGCTCTGCAGCATATGCCGTTAGAAAATTCGTAATTTAACTGATTTAGAGACAGCCTGTTAAGTAGTATACTTTACTTATTTTCATAGTGTGATGTCGTACGGTAACCTGTTGTAGGGTAATACCGCCGATATTTAGCAAATTTTTGTTTTACAAAAAGGGCAATTCGTTAATTTATTACTGAATTCCCAAACACTCCCTGAGAGAAAAATTTTAAGAGATTAATATAATGGATGATGGATTAGTATAGTTATGGAAATCTTTTGTATGCACATAAAAATATTAAACTGTTTAAAAAGTACAGTGATATCAATGTATACGTTTTTATAATAAACTTCCTAGCCACATTCAAGGACTAAGCCTAAATAAAGTCAAATCTTTAAAAAAAGGGAAACTATGCCAGAAAGCTTACTATACTGTCAAAGACTATATTGAGGACAAACAAGCTTGGTGTACGATTCCGTACCAAGAAGTTTCACCACAAGGGAACTTTGTCAATAAAACAAGACGATGCTTTTCTAGGTATACATTTAATAAAATCTCTGACCTTATATCTAATCGTGTGTAACAAAACAGCACAACGCCATCTATCGAGCTATGGGACAAACCTTTGAGATTATCGACTTTCCATTCCACCATGGACAAAATGTGAACTTTCCCGATGACCGATACAAAACTAACTGAGACTATAGTGTGACAAAACTATATTTACACAATTTTTACTAGTAAAGATGACTGTTGTTACCCACTTTACAGAACACTAGAATATTGAAGTACTTTCAACACAGTACATTACAATAAAAATCAACAATCAGCAACTTAAGACGCGGTAGCAGCCGCTATTAAAAACAAACAATAATAGTTGCTAGTTATTAACTAGTACAAGAATATAGTAAGTATAACTAAAATAGAAAAATTTATACTTGTGACTATGAAAAAAAAAACATAAAACACAATAATATCAAATAGTTATTTATTATTTACCTATAAACAATATTGGAAAAAATTACTCTCCCTTAATTGCTAACAGGAAGCACATGTCATACCTTCGACACTGGTCTTTTAATTTGCGACCCTTTACATCGTAAACTAACCAGGCGCGTAATTTAATCCAACTCGGGGTGTTTTTGAGTGATGATACCATAAAGCCACCTAGCTGGCTATAAATCGTCCTCTTTCACCAGAACAATATCACCAATGGCTGGTTCCGGAGTCTGATATGCCTATTTGTAGTGGTTCATAAACTGAATTAAATTCTCTTTTGACCAGCGTCGCCAGAAATCTTGCACCATTCGCTGGGTCAATCGCCAAGACTAGTCAGGGTCGACTGTTCATAGTTAAATTCCGGTACAAGCACAAGAGTTTCTCCGACAAAAAAATGGCCAGGAGTTAAAGGAGTTTGGTCTTGACTATTGCTACTTAGCTGTGAAATGGGACGGGAGTTTAGACATGCTTCTATTTGAGACAAGACGGTAGCAATTTCCTCGTATGTTAGAGTGTTGTTTCCAACAACTCGCTTGAGATGGTGTTATGTTAACTTTATACCCGCTTCCCACAGTCCACAGAAGTTTGGAGCGTGGGGCGGGATAAAGTGCCAGTTAGTCCCATTATCCGATAACCACTCTGCTATTTCGGCTGTCACGCTTGATTTTTCCGCAGCCAGCAGTGCCTTCAACTCTTTCGCAGCACCCACGACATTGGTACCGTTGTCGCTATAAAGATCAGCACACTGTCCACATCTGGCCACAAATCGTTTAAATGCTGCCAAGAATCCTTTAGACGTTAAATCGCTGACCGCTTCGAGATGTATGGCTTTTGTTGCATTGCACACAAAGAGGCAAATTTACCCCTTGTATGAATGATGACCTCTCCCCTTCGACGTTTGTATATTTATGGGACCGGCATAATCCACTCCGCTTTGGTGGAAAGGTAGCATTCACTCTTGCTTTGGGCAACTGACCCATTTTCTGTTCTCTTATACGAGCTGCATGACGAACACAAGATACGCAATTGCGTACATAGAATTTAGTACGATTTTTTTGCATCAAGATCCCTATATCTGGACCTTAAATAATTGAGCATTAGTTGAGGTCCACCGTGTAACGTCTTCTGGTGAGTGTCTGCTATTAACAAGTCCGTAAAATGAGACTTTGTTGGTATAATTATCAGATATTTAATGTTTTCGTCGATTGTGGCTCTTTCTAAGCGTCCCCCCACTCTGAGCACCCGTGATCGACGAATGGATTAAGTGAGTTAAGTACACTTTTCTTTTGAACGTTTCCTGTTTTAACTAAATCTTCCATTTCTCTACTAAAATATTGCATTTGATACTGTTTAATACAAACCGTTAACGCTTCGTGAAGTTCTTTAGCAGTTAACCATGAGGGAAATCGTTCAGAGTTGTCGCTTCTTCTCTTACAATAAATAAAGCGCCTGCAATAAGCTATTACTCTGTTACTCTGATCAGTTTTCTTAATGTTGAGAATTTTGTCCCGTACAGACACAGGGAGCGAGAGGGAATGGAAAGCCGTCACCTCCTTCTGCGAAGCAGTAATGCTCGCGAAGGAGGAGGCGGAGCGCGTGAGTTAGAGAGTCTTGCGCCCTCACGCCCCTAGTCGCCGCAGGAGACGCCCTGGGCGTCAGGAATCGCAAGCAGATTCCCGGCCACCGTAGGCGCGGGCTTGCGGACGGCGAGCAATGGGCACGCAGTCCGGTAAGGACCAGGCCCGGGTCAACCTCAAAGAGACATTGCCATATTATCTGGCTAAAATCTTTGATTTTTCAATTAATAAGTAGGTACTGTACTACTTATTAATTGAAAAAATCAAAGATTTTAAGTGCACAATTTTGGCACGTAGTTTTAGGTACGATAAAATATTCTTATTTCACTAGTAGAATATGTAACAAGACGTTTGCCAGCTGACTCGCTTTCAGTTGGCAGTTATAGTTCTTCGAAAAGGCCAAGAGTCGTAAAAATTACATTTCAGAGCTCAATTTTATATGTTTGTGTTGCTGTAAAACTTTCGTACTGGGAGGTATGTTCTAAGATTCTGGAGAACTATGAGTAAATATTTATGGAACTCGGGGTTCGTGTATGTATTTTTTGCCATATACGGCCTCAAAACTTTTTTCAGGCAACTTACACATTACTTTTGTAAACCTTTTTTACATTCTGTGTATAGGTTGCCTAGGCACTTGGAGTGACTAGGTGTCAGTCACTTTTTAAACGTGCGGTGTGCGAGAGTTCTTTCTGTGATATGGACAGACACAAAAATACGCGAAATCATTGTTAGATTACTATTTTTACAAACAAGTTGTATGCAATCTAATCATAAGTAAAAAAATATAGTTGTTTTTATCATATTGTTTTTAAAGTTTGAGCAGTGCGCATTAGAGTGAAGCGATAAAAAACTAATAGTATAGTTAGTGTTTACAAATATGGTTCCCAAAGATAAGAATTATATGGAATGGGAGATGAAGGGTTGAAGGATCCCATTCAACGGTTGGAAGGAAAAGCCGTGGATGATGGAAGAGAAGGTTTATGGAGAATATGTGATGTACTTTACGATTTCGACGACTTTCAAGATAAACATCCCGGTGGAGCCGAGTGGTTAGAGCTCTCTAAGGTAACCTAATTACCGTTGAAGCATGTTTTTATTGTGAGCAAAGTGGGGTTTGGCCCGCGGTAATAAAATATGAAAGTCAATTTGTCCCGCGAAAGCAATAGTTGTGATTTCTTATTCTATTTACGGGGAAGTTAGGACTGAACTATTGTGTATGAATCATTATTTTGGGACAACTATTCTTTTATATGGTTAACAAGCTAAATATTTTCAGGGCACAGACATAACAGAAGCCTTTGAGTGTCATAATTTAAATCCTGTTGTAGAAGAAATGATAGAAAAGTTTTATATAAAAGACGCTAAAACACTCAGGAATTCTCTATTTACTTTTGAGGAAGATGATTTTTATAAAACCTTGAAACTAGACGTTCGGGATGGTATAAAGAAAGTACTAAAGGGTGAGCAAAAACAAGCAGATTATATTATTGACGGTCTGTTTGCGACGGTTTTGTTAAGGTCAGCCATATCTTGCTGGGCTACCAACTTGTTGGAGCCTAATCAATATCGCATAGCAGATACACCTAATTAGCACATACTGCTACTCATGTGCGGTCTTGATGACATTCACTTGTACTTCAGAACCCGTGTTGTTAACACCTAATTAAAAGGTTATTTTACTTGCATCGAGCATCCTGGTTTAATTCATCCGTCATATCCCTTAAATTCCCTAAATCCCTTGGTCCATTTGAGCCGGATAACGTATAATATAAAGGAGATCAGCGGATTTAATCAAGAATTAAGGATTACGATCATCCACGTGCAGTGGAGGTTATTTGCCGTTGAATTGGATGGACTCGAAGCAAGCTATTTAGCGGTGTACAGCATTTATAATTAATCTAATATCGTAACCCAACACTCAGGTAGAATATGTAAATAGTCGTATTAACGGTGAGCATCATTTTTATTGTATTACCTATTGTATTGTGTTAAAATTAAAATCATTAGGTACTTGATGCATTGTGATTAGTATTTTATTCAACAGCAAGGTTACGTTTAAAGTCAAGCTGTTTACGGTATAGTTAGCTGATTTGCCACATTAATTAAACTTAAATTATAAAGCTGTAACTAATTCACTGGTCTACTGAATAGTAGTGTTCATTGTTAGCAGGTATCATAACACAGTACATATTACAATTTGAGAGTGTTAGATATAAGAGCAAGTCATTGTTAAACACAATTAGCATTTTGAATCATTTATGTAGTCAACATAATTAGTGTTAGTTGAGCCTATATAATTTAGTTCATGTTAAAGTTTGAATATAGTATCAGAATTGCACCTACACAAACAGTGTTATAGGCTTATACACTTGATGGTTAAAATAAAGAGTTGTGTTGTTTGCTATAGCATTCAGAATGTGTATACAATACAGTTGGGCGTGTATTAAAGTTATATTGTTCGTTTTATAATTGTATTTCTGTATCAATTTCAGGTTGACAACACTCGTCTCCCATTATGTCTGAGGAAAGGGATTTAATTAAAAAGCGAGGCAGCTTCAAAGGCCGTTTGACTGCTTTCGTCAATTTTCTGGACTCACTCAAGGACAAACAGTTATCGAGCTGTGATGTGTCTGAATTGCAGTTGCGCATTGGCAAGATGGAGTCGTACGAACGGTATGATGAGGTACAGTTAGGTCTGGAATGCATTGTAGATGATCTCAAACTGCAAAACTCTGAGCGGTCTGAGTTTGTGTCTCTTTATTTTAAGTCCTTATCCAGAGCCCAAAATATACTGAGTGGTTTTAATAAAGATAGCAAATCGATGGAAAGCTGTAAAAGTACACATATTAGCATGCAAAAGCCAGTTAAATTGCCAACGATTCAGTTGCCGAAGTATAACGGATAATTTTGTAATTGGCTTGAATTCCGTGACACCTTTACTAGCCTAATTCATTGTAACGATGACATAGACGAAATAAATCAGTTTCATTACTTGAGAGCATCGCTTGAGGGAACAGCTGCAGTAGTAATCAAATCTATTGAGTTTTCTTAGAGTAATTACTTTGTGGCATGATTTGACAACAAAGGGTTACTGGTACAGAATCATGTACTCGTATACGCATTATTCAATATCGAATCTATCTCAAAGGAATCTTCTGTTGCATTAAAAAGTTTAATCGATCAGTTAAATAAAGATCTGCGAGCATTAGAGTCATAAGGGGGGCCTGTTAAACACTGGGACACACTTTTAATTTACATTTTTACACGCAAGCTTGATCAAAAAACCTATCGTGAGTGGGAGGTGTACAAAGGTAATATAAGCAATCGAGCGGATCAAAATCAAAATCAAAATCAAAATATTTTATTTCACATAGACCTACATGGGCACTTATGAAACGTCAGATTCTAGGTGCACGGTTCCAATTGGTCGTTTCCCATGGAGAAGAGCCGGCAAGAAACTCCATGGTTACTCTTTTAAAAATATGTCTTTTACAATGTTTTCCAATTAGTGATTAACAGGTATGGGAGGACAGTGTAGGCCTGTCAACAGTTATATGTTAAACAAATAGACAATTGTCTATAATTTATAATCCACAGGGCCTACGACGTTCTCACATTTACAAAATATAAAATAATCTAATAAAGTAAAAAAAAAAAAAAAAAAAAATTAGGTATATAATGTCAAATAATAAAAGAATTATGTCAGAGATATGTAAAAGTCCATATCTAATAATAAAAAATAAAAATTAAACACCATTATTTGGGAGCAGTTATTAGAAATTTACATAGTGATGCCGTTCATGAGGTACCAGGGAAGCCACATGTGCAGAAGGAATTATTGCCAAACTTTCTTGTCTTCGACGTAGTCTTTAATCTTATAGAACGCTTTTTTGAAAAGGACACGTTTAATGTGGGCTTTGAACTTTCCATCGCTAAGTTCTGTAACCGACTTAGGCAACTTATTATAAAAGCGGATACTGTTTATCAGAAATGATTTGCTTGTTTTAGTTAATCTAAATTTGGGTATAACAATTTCATTTTTACTACGTGTATTTATATTATGGAAATCGCTTCTTATTTTAAAAAGTTCTAAGTTTTTGCGAACATACAAAATACTTTCTAAGATATAAAGGGAAGGCAGAGTGAGTATATCAATTTCTTTGAATTTGTTTCTAAGAGACTCGCGAGGACCCATTTCATAGATCGCGCGGATTGCCCTCTTTTGTAAAATGAAAATTGAATCTACGTCAGCTGCTGATCCCCACAGCAGAACGCCATAAGACATAATACTGTGGAAATAAGCAAAGTATACCAACCTAGCTGTGGCTATATCGGTCAACTGCCTTATTTTTCTTACTGCATACGCAGCTGAACTTAATTTACCTGAAAGAGCTCTAATGTGAGCGCCCCATTGCAATTTAGAATCTAAAGTAATTCCTAGAAATACAGTTTCCGTAATAGCATCTACTTTCTTGCCATCAAGTTTTAAATTTAAACCCACTTGGGGTACATTTGGTAATGAGAACTTAAGACATTTAGTTTTGTTCGCATTGAGTAAAAGATTATTAGCTGCAAACCATTTCGAAAGAATAGCCAGACTATCATTCACATGTAAGACATCCGTATCTTTTCTATCTATTTTAAAAATAAGAGAAGTATCATCAGCGAATAAAATTATATCTGATAAGTTAGCCATCATGTAATGAAGGTCATTAATATAAACTAGAAATAAGAAAGGGCCGAGAATTGAACCTTGAGGCACTCCCATCTTAACTAAGGACCCCGAGGACGTCGCCCCGTTAACGTTCACTTTCTGTTGCCTGTTTGATAGATAGGAAAGAACAAGATTAGCGGCTTGTCCACGAATTCCGTAGTGGTGTAATTTACAGATCAGTGTATTGTGGTCAACGCAGTCAAACGCTTTGGAGAGGTCACAGAAAATGCCAATTGCATCCTGGGACTTCTCCCAGGATTCCAAAATGTGACTGATGAGTAACACTCCCGCATCAGTCGTCGACCTACCTTTCGTGAAACCGAACTGGCGACTATGTAAAATACCATTTGAATTAAAATGTGACAACATCTGGTCTAGCATGATTTTTTCATAGATTTTACTCAATGCTGGTAGCACTGATATAGGTCTATAATTAGAGGGATCACTCTTACTACCCGATTTGAAAATTGGTACTACTTTACTATGTTTCATTAAATCAGGAAACGTACCGCTGTCTAAACATTGATTAAATATGCCTGTTAGGACAGGGGCAATTGTGTCAATAATATCTCCAAGAACCTTAACGGAAATCCCCCATAAGTCTACAGTGTTTTTAATGTTAAGACTTTTGAACGCTTTTTTAATTGTGACAATAGAAATAGGCTCGAATTTAAAACTAGGAATGTCCTTACTGAAGTTTTCTTTGAGTAAAGATTCAGCTAACACAGATGATGAGGGAAGAGATTTCGTAACCTCAATTGGGATGTTGGTGAAGAAATTTTCTAGCGACTCAGCAACTTTCAACTTATGGTTTCATTATCAATTTTTAACGACAAGTCATTCTGATCTCGCTGTTTATTGTTTCCAGTTTCTTTGTTAATTACCTGCCACACAGCTTTTATTTTATTATGGGAAATACCAATTTTGTTACTTATTAATTTAGACTTAGCTTGAGCGCAGACTCTTTTGAATATTTTAGAATAATTTCTTACATAATCATGAAGAGTTAGATCAGACGTCAATGATTTCTCGTGATACAACCTATATAAAATATCTCTGCTTTTTCTAATGCCAGCAGTGGCCCATTCACTAAATTTTGGTTTAGTATTGATAGTAACTTTTTTTACAGGACATGCTTTATTGAATTCTTGGCATACTGTAGAAAATAGGGTACCATAGTTTAAATTGGGGTCTTGTGAATCAAAACTGGCTGTTGAAAGATTGCTATTAAGATTAATATTAAACATTTCCAACTTATTCTTAGTAAGAGGTCTTATTTCAATGGTTTTATTTGAGTTTAACTTTTTATCTAAGTCAAATGATATAAGTTGACCAGTATGGTCTGACCTGATGCCACTAATTAAGGTGGAGTCTTTTATTTTACAGTTGGTAAATACATTGTCTATGCATGAAGCCGAGGTTGCTGTTATTCTAGTTGCTTCATTAAATATACATTTTAAATTGAATGATTTAAACAATGAGATTAACTTACATTTTTCGGGTGAATTAACTAGCAGATCAACTGTTACCCATCTGTATTAAAATTTGGTGAAGTGTCGTCTGGTCACGGGGAGAAAATCTGCAACATGTTTGGCGACTATTTTTTTTCAAACTTCCAAGTGCGACGAGACACAAATGAATTCTTAGCCTCTACAAGAATGGATCAATCTTCTGGTCTCGTATCAGACATCTGCTCTATCGAGGTGCGGGAAGAGGTGGTATTTCGCTTGCTAAAACAAGTGAATATTAACAAATCCGCTGGTCCGGACAATATTTTACCAATTTTTATAACCAAATGTGCCAGATGTCTAGCCATTCCATTGGCATTCAAAACTCAAAAAAAAAACTCAAATCATTTATTTCAATTAAACCATTTACAGGCACTTTTGAATTGTCAAGGAGTCGGTCAGTCAGAAATATGAAGCTAGTTGCCCATTCCAAAGCGTAGTAGGTACCTATGGAGAAGAACGGGCAAGAAACTCCATGGACACTCTTTTAAATAATAATGTTTTTACATATATCTTAGTTACATCGATTAATGTTGACACTATAAGTGAGAACGATGTACAAAAAACCGTACACGTTAAAAGCGTCCAGAGTGCATCAAAACATAATAAAAACAATCCAGCTAATTAATTATTAAAATAAGCCGTGGCAGCTAAGAGATGACCAGTCCCAACTGACGGCGCCCGTTCACGAACATGACGCATGGATCAGCACCATTCAGCTCAACCATTTTGAAGGGAGCTAAATGATC
Organism: Dasypolia templi; assembly: GCA_963555695.1. Taxonomy (NCBI): domain Eukaryota; kingdom Metazoa; phylum Arthropoda; class Insecta; order Lepidoptera; family Noctuidae; genus Dasypolia; species Dasypolia templi. The sequence goes on along the minus strand of OY743141.1, from coordinate 20,839,868 downwards.
CGACACACGCGCCACCGTCAGCGAGACATTTGAGTGAGCATGCCATACTATCAGCCGCCAAGGCACATTCAAGTCAATCTATGACATTACCCGGTAAATGGTAGCTCTATAGTACAAAGTACTCACATCTGTGCAATGCATCTATATAATAAAAAGGAGATTGAGTTTATATAATGCAAATAAATTCTTACTATCTTCAGCAGCTTCAACAGTGATTCGAATGTCAATTAATTAGTTGTGGTGTGGAGCAGGACCGGCATTAAGCCAGGCATTTTTATCAGTTATGTAATCCTCCAACCTATAATATGCCTGCCTGAATAGTGTGCGTTTGACAAAGGATTTGAATTTTGTCTCATTCAGTTGAAGTATGTGGGGAGGTATTTTATTATAACATTTTAGACAGTACCCCATGAAAGATGAGTCTACTTTAGCCAGTCTGAAACCTGGTTGAACTAATAGGTCCCGATTTCTAGTACTATAATTATGTCTTTCACCTCTTTTACTGTAAAGATGTAAATTTTTTCCTACGTACATGATGTTTTCATAGATGTATTGACAAGGTACAGTCATGATGTTAATATCCTTAAACAATTCCCTTAGAGAATCGCGCCTGCGGAGATTATATACGGCTCTGATGGCTCTTTTCTGCAGAATAAAAATAGACTCGATGTCTGCAGCCCGTCCCCAAAGTAAAATACCGTAAGACATGATACTATGAAAGTAACTAAAATAGACCAGCCTCGCGGTATCTACATCAGTAAATTGACGGATTTTTCTGACAGCGTAAGCTGCTGAACTTAGCCGTCCTGCTAGAGATGTTAAATGAGGACCCCATTGTAGCCTTGAGTCGAGCGTGATCCCCAAGAAAACCGTTTTATCGACGAATTCTAGCTTCTCTTGATTCAATACTATCTCACAATCACTACTCTTGACGTTTGGTAAAGAAAATCTTATACACTTAGTTTTATTTCCATTTAGTACTAAATTATTAGCCGTGAACCAATTTTGGACCAGCAGTAGGGCGTTATTTACATCGTCAAAATTTGAAGCACGTCTATCTACCTTAAAAATTAAGGAATTATCGTCAGCAAATAACACCATTTGTGGTTGATTTATTAATAAATGGAGTAGGTCATTAATATATACTAAAAAGAGGAAAGGACCCAATATCGAGCCTTGTGGAACACCCATTTTTACCTTTAAACCAAGTGAATTGACACCATTTATTTGAACTTGCTGTTGTCTATCATTTAAATAAGATTTTATTAAACTAAGCGCAAGTTTTCCAAGTCCGTAATGCTCAAGTTTCAAAAGCAGGGTTTCGTGATCGACGCAATCAAATGCCTTGGAGAGGTCACAAAAGATTCCTATGGCGTCTTGAGCCTCTTCCCACGCGTTAAAAATATGTTTTAATAAGGTAACACCAGCGTCGGTCGTACAACGCCCTTTGGTGAAACCATACTGTTGCTCGTGAAGGATTTTATTAGTATTAAAATGATTGAGCATCTGACTAAGCATTATCTTTTCAAAAACCTTGCTGAAAACCGGCAACACGGACACAGGTCTATAATTATTAGTGTCTTTACTGTCCCCGGATTTAAAAAGTGGTATTACCTTACTGTATTTCATTCGATCCGGGAAGACTCCTTGATCCACACACAAATTAAATATTAAGGCTAAGTAAGGTGCTATAGTTTCAATTATGGAGGTACAGACTTTAATAGACATTCCCCAAAGATCTTCGGTCAATTTGATCTTGATTTGCTTAAAAGATTTTATTACTGTTAAGGGGTTAATATGCTTAAAGTTAAATTCAATCGGGCCGGCAGAAACATTCGCCCTCATTAAATCAAAAGCACGCGAGGGCGAAGAATTTAAGATTTCAGTGGTTTTTTGTGGGACACTGGTAAAGAAATTCACAAATTCCTGAGCAACTTTTTTGTTATCGCAAATGAGACCACGTGACGTCTCCAGTGTGTAATCAGAATTTTGCTTTTTGATCCTGTTCGTTTCATTATTGATAATTTTCCAAACCGTCTTTATTTTATTGTCTGCTGATTTTACCTTGTTGCTAATGTATAAGGCTTTAGCAGCCTTACAAGTGTTCTTAAAAATTTTTGAGTAAGAAGCAACATACTTATTAAAAGTTTCCGTGTTAATATAAGGCTTAAGGCCATACAGCTCGAAAAGTTTTTCCCTACTTTTCCTAAGTCCTTTAGTTGCCCAGTCACTAAATAAAAACTTAGGGCTGATACTTTTAGACTTCTTCTTAAAAATATTATTAAACTCGGTTTGAACTACCGAAAAGAATTCTTTATACAAACTATTAACATTATTCATTGTAAGGTCCTGATTACTTAACTTACAAATTAAAGTGCTTTTAAATTTATTTAAATTGACAAATGTTATTGGTCTGGATTGTATCTGCACTTTTTGTATCGCTATGTTGGACTCAAAAGTTACGGTTTGACCGCTGTGATCTGAAGGGAGATAATTAACGATAGCTTTATCTAAATAGTCGCAGCAACAAAATACATTATCAATACATGAAACAGAAGTTGTAGTTGTTCGGGTTGGTTCCAAAAACACATTTGACAAATTGAATGATTTAAACAAATTCAATAATCTACTGGTATTTGAATTATTTTCTAAAATATTAATGTTAAAGTCTCCACAGATAATAACTGATTTATTACCAGTTGCAAGTTTAGCGAAAACATCTTCCATTACTGACTCAAATATAGAGAAGTTTTGATAATTTGGGGGTCTGTAAACGCACACTATAACATGCTTATCTAGGTCAACACAAGACAGTTCAACGCTATGTTCAACCGATAGTTCAACTATGTCTTTACGAGCTTTTGATTTTATACAACGTTTAATTAGGATTAGTGAACCACCACGCAGCATTGATTTTCGGTTAAAACAACTGGCCACATTATAATTCTCGTAATTAATTAACATTTCAGAATCTTTTAACCAATGCTCAGTTATGCAAATAATGTCAAACATTGTTTTTTCTAAAAACAATTCAATTTCCAATTGTTTGGAGTTAAATCCTTGAATATTTTGATGAAATAATTTCAAGGATTTCTGCTTAGCCCCTTTTCCACAGTTAACTATTGTAGTGCTAGAAAATACCTTTTTGTTTTTAAGTGGAACTATAGTATTATTGGTACCTTCTGTTGTCTTACAAACTAGTTTAAATTATCTGAGCTAACCACCTCAACATTAGTACTATTACTAATAGTGGTGCTAACTAAAGGTGACTTCGACATACTACTTATGTCTGGGTTAATAATAAAAGCTAATAGTCTAGCTATTTTATTCAAACGGTCACATTATTATTCAAACGGTCATTCGACTTGGCAGTGGAAGCAATCCTGCAATCTGGAAGTCAGCGTATATAACGCCGATTCATGAAAAAGGTCTTAAGGACAGCGTGGTAAATTATAGACCGATCTCCAAAGTCTGAGTATTCGCCAAGATTATAGAGAAAATCGTACAAGTGCAACTTTCTTGTTCTCTTAAATTAAGTTACTCGGAATACCGACATGGATTTTTAAAAGGTCGCTCCACCACATCCAATCTCGTGGTCTGTAGTGACTATCTTTCCGAGCATATGTCCAGGAGGTCACAAGTCGACGTTATATACACTGACTATGGCTTGCTAGGGATTGGTGTGAGGGGTAGCTTGTATAGATGGTTTGTATCATATGTTGAAAATAGATGCCAGACTGTAGTCCTCAACGGTTATGCTTCTAGAGCGATGTACATTCCGTCGGGGTTCCCCAAGGATCCTTATTGGGACCTCTTTTATTCAATATTTTTGTTAATGACATCGCCTCCAGTTTCCTACATTCTAAATTTTATTATATTTATGAAAATTCTAAGTCAAGTGTCAACCACTGAGGATGCACATCTTTTACAGGAGGATCTCGACCGTTTCCATGATTATTGCGATAGAAATAGGCAGGTTTTTTTTTAGCATGGCAGTACATTTTAATCGTAAGGCAAACCCTATTTAGTATGATTACAAATTATCAAATAACTCAATTGCCAGAGTCGACGTCATCAAGGATCTTGGGGTAACTTTTGACTCAAAGCTTTTGTTTGATGCGCACTTTGACAATATAGTCAACAAGGCTTCTAAAGGTTTGGGTTTTATTTTTAGGGTCTTCTCTGAGTTTAAGAATATCAAAACCATAAAAATTCTTTACTGTGCTTTTGTCCGTAGCCATCTCGAATATTCTTTTCTACCGGGATGTTGAGCTGGATTGGTTCACAAATAGTGTCCAGGAATTAAAAAGAACATTAAGTAACTTTTTCTTTGAAGCGTAACTTTGTTGTGTAATTTTTATGTTTTTTGTTTTCTTTCGTTTTTTCTATGATTAATTCTTACGCTGTTTTTACCGTTTTGTCAATTTTATACATTAGTTTATATAAGTGGAAACTTGTAATTGGCGTACTTCTACATATTGCTTCTGAATACTTGATTTGTTAGCTGTAAGTTTTCTTAAAATTAATAAAATAAAATAAAACACAATATCCTAATAGTTCTAGCACTGAATTAACCTCTAAACCATGTCCTAAATGTCACACTTTAAATAATTGTCCACAATTCCTGGCATTAAGTATTGACGATCGTCTGAAATTACTACCTAGTTATAAAATATGTTTCAACTGTTTTCATACGGGGCACTGCGCTAACAAATTTTAATGTATAAAACCAGGTTGCAAACTGCAAACGTAGGCAAAACGGCACACTGATTCACATAGATTCTAAAAGCACTATTACGAATACACTTAGTGGTAATTCGATTAACAACTGTTGTCGCTTCTAAGACAGACATACATATTTACATACAAAATAAGTTATTTAGATATGATTTGTTATTAGTTAGTCGATTTGTTTGTTAAAACATATTTAAATGATAACCTGAATAATTAATACGTATACCTATTTAAAATTACATAAAATGTTTAGTTAGGTTGGCAGCACTGGTGTCGCGCCATTATTGTTCCGTTGCAAACTTCCGGAGCAATGGAGGGGCGACACTTGCCACACGAATATTGAGAGAGTGATCGGCAGTTGGTTTTTAGCAACAGTACGAATAACATCTCGAGAACTCATAGCAATCACACACAGGGACGCGAGTAATATTGCTTGCGTTCCAACAGGCTCCTCAAGCCAATGTTGCGAACATAATGAGGGGGTTGTAGTTACAACCCCAAAATATGATTCCGCGGCCGGGGGGCGAAGCCCCGGGACCGCTCGCCACGCCCCCTTGCGGGGGCGTCGCGATTTCCAAGAGATCCATCTCGAGAATTGTGAGAAAATAGTGTGTTAAGAAAAATAAAGTTATAATTATTATTTATGCGTGCAGTTTAATTAGAGTGTTTAACATCAGAAGTGGTACGAAAACGCGCTCAGATGCCGCGAAGCCGCAAGCGCACTCGAGGGAGAAGAAGTGCATCAACAATAAATCATACGAGTAGCTCGTCAACGAGTTCTGGTTCGCCTTCGTCCAGCAGCAGTAGCTCTAATGGACACAGACGTAAGAAAAGGAGACGCACCAGGCGGGCGTCTCCAGCATTAAGCCAAAATGTTATTTTATCTTCAGTGATTCCTGATTTTGACCCATTTGTGGACGATATTGAAATGTGGATAAATGTTGTGGAAGCCAATGCTCGTGTTTTTCGTTGGTCTGATCGTGTCCTACAATATCAGGCTTTGCAAAAATTGCGTAATACTGCTAAAACATGGTACGACTCGCTACAAAAAAATAAAACACGATGGACTACCTGGAAATGGAAGGATTGGCGAAATACACTATAAGATACATTTCAAATAAAGCGTAATATGTATTGCTTGCTAAAAGACTTGATCCAAACGAAACCCACGGATGGCCAGTCTTTATACGAATTTTATTTTGTACAATAAGGCAAAATTGACAATATGAGATTGTCATTTTCTGATCAAGACATTATTTCGATAATCGTAGGATCAATTGGCGATAAAAATGTAATTACTGCAGCAGATGCTGGTAATTTTAAATACTGTGATTAGTTGGCCTCATTTTTGCACGGGAAAATTCATGTTGACCCGGAACAAAAGTCCGTTCAGAAGCATAAAAACTCAACTCGCTTATTATTTAGTAATGTTGATAAAAAAACGGATAGTTCTTCCAACTCCTACGGAATACCAATGCATAGTTCTGTTTCGAATGCTGGTACAAATATAACATGTTATCGCTGTGGTGAACCTGGTCATAAAAAGACCAGCTGTAGTCAGAAGGATAATGTCAAATGTAATGTGTGTAATAGATTTGGTCATTTAGAGCTTGCATGTAGGTTTAAACCTAAAATGAAACCTGAAAAGGATAGCGAAGTAAAATTAATTGTCGAACCTACACCTAAGGATAAATTTTATAAGGCAATTGTAATTAATGGATGTAAACGACAGGCTTTTATTGATATGGGCAGTGGTTGTTCTCTAATAACGTCTTCTTTGGCACGCGAATTAAACCTTGTAATTTTCCAATTAAATAAACCTGTTTTATTAACAGGATTTAAAACTGATTCTTGCTCTGAGGTCACACACGGGGCACAGGTTGACATTATGGTTGATAATGCTGAGCTTAATGTGGTCCTATACATTTTTTATGAATTAGCCGGCTGTCCTATTTTAATTGGTAGGAATTTTACGGAGGATAAAGGAATTATGTACGCACGTGTAGGAAGTAGCCTTTCTTTTCGCCCCATAAGTAACTACCACGTCGCTTTAATAGAGTCTTCTATGTTCAACCCTGATTCTGTTGAACACATCTCTGTGTTAAATGAAATATTATCTAGATACCCTCGGGTTGTTTCTAATGATTTAAAATCGTTAGGGCAGACTTCTTGCGTTGAGTTAGACATTGAACTAATAACTAATAAACCTGTATACCATAGACCCTACCGTATGTCTGAATCCGAAAAGGCAGCCACTCGGGAAATTATTGATGACCTATTAAAAAATGGAATAATTCGTGAAAGTAATTCCGCTTATGCCAGTCCGATACTATTGGTCGATAAACCTTCGGGCGAAAAACGTATGTGCATTGATTACAGATCACTAAATAAAATTACTGTCAATGAGAAATACCCAATGCCCATTGTAGAAGACCTTATTGACAAACTTAGAGGGTGTAAATGCTACACATCTATTGATTTAAAAAGTGGCTACTATCCTCTCATATGTCGCGGCCATTTTGGCAAAAAATGCGCATCTGTCAAGCTACTTCTGGGTGGTCCGGCGTGAAAATGGCGCGTCTGATTAAAACGATGATATCTCCTAAGCTTTGTATGGGAGCGGCTTGGAAGTTATGTCGTTAGAATTGTTATGAAATTAGCTAACAGAATATGTGTGGATTAATCTAGTTTTGTCTTGTTATATATATGTAATCCTAATATGTAATCAGAGTGAGGGGATTTTTACCAGTTTCTTGTGTAAAGGTCTTTATAATTAAAAAAACAAACCATTATTTCAAAAAAAATTTGTTCTATTAACATAAATACACATTATTTCACATTAATTAATCAAAAGAACACACCTCCCCATAATTTTTTTTCATCACACTAGCAAAACAATATCATGACGTCATTGAGCGTGCCGCGTTCCAAACAAAACAATGGATATTGTTTACGCTTCGTTTCTGAGAACGCTTTAAACCAAGTGGCTTGGGATTGTTATTTATATTAATGTTTGATCCACTTAGCTAACACAGACAGAGTCTCAGCTGTTAGAAGTGTTTAGTTTAACGGTATCAGCTTACCAAAACGAACACTTGAAAACAAGTGCAAAAAACATCCTCTCAAACTTTGGTCAAAGTTTAAATTCTGTTGCTTAAGTGTTAGTTACAAATTAACATTCTACATTTCGAATATATTTACTATTCGATAAGCACAATAGAAAGGCATGCTGCCTTACAAAAACATTACAGAAATCAATAACCAAAACAAACAATTTCACTACAAAATACACAAGTACATGCACCAGAACGAAAAAAAATGGATACTACAAGTTTTGTCACATCTGAACTTCAAAAAATCAATACAAAAAAATTGTACTTGTACATATTATTATCAATGTTTACATGTATATTAGATTAAATATTATGTAAATTTTTATTTACACGATATTTCACTTTAATTTTTCCATGAAGCTGGAATAAAAGCAGTGTTGTCGTACCTATATCTTAAGAATAAATTATAAAATTGAAATGTACAGATGTCTTTTCCACACATTTCAATCCTTGACATATTTGCGGATTTTAATGTCATTGACCTAAAATACCCTGTCCGTCAAGAGGCCTTTAAAAGGTCTTTTTATGTTTACAAATTTTTACTTCGTATTTTGCGTATTGATACGCAAATTTCAATGTAAAAGTTAAATAAATGCATAGGAACAATTGTACGATACATACAACACACTTATTTGCTATCAATAGTAGAATTATTAATCGTATTACGGGACATGCGACGGCGGTCGCGGCGAAATGGCCGAAAAATGGCTCGCGATGTTTTTTTGCAATAGCCATTTCCGTGCAAAATATTGATGTATTATAAAATCTTGGCAATAAAAACAGTTTATTACTTACCCGTATACACTCTCCATATCTGAAATTCACTGAACACAAGGTTTTATCCACGCACTACTCCTTTTCGCGACCGACGTGGGCTTCGCGCGCGCTCTCAAAAACCGACTGCGGGGAGCGTCCCGAAATGCCGTTAGGAACCGTCACTGGCCCGTCTCAGAGAGAGGATGCGTGTTGGTTTATGTTCCGTATTCATTTGTGTACACAATGGTCCATGTATAACCACTCAATGCACAGATTATTTATACAAATATTGGACAAAACAAACGCGGTTTTTTACAGGCCTTTAAAAGGCCTTTGACGAATGCGCGTTTTTTGACACAAGCCTTTTTAAAGGCCTCCCGACGGATGAGAGGCTATCAGATAAATGTTAATGAAAACTCTATTGCTAAAACTGCATTTATTACGCCTGATGGCCATTATGAATTCAAGAGGATGCCATTCGGGTTGTTCAATGCACCGTCTATATTCCAAAGGTTAATGAATACTGTTTTGGGTAAACTACGCTTTGATAAAGTTATTTGTTATATGGATGATCTATAGGTTAGCCACGGAGTCGTTGGATGATAATATTAGACGGTTAGACGAGGTGTTACAAATATTGCAAAATAACGGTTTGACAGTAAATTTGGAGAAATGTCACTTTTTCCAGAGCTCTGTTAACTTCCTTGGGTACGATATGTCTGAAGACGGTATACGTCCAGGTAAAAAGAAATTAAAGGCAGTAGAAAATTATCCTGAACCTAACAATGTGCATCAAGTAAGACAATTTTTAGGTCTAATTAATTATTTTAGAAAATTCATAAAGTATTGTGCTCTTATAGCAAAACCGTTAGCAAAGCTCTTGAAAAAAGATTTCACATGGGAGTGGGGATACGATCAAGTTTCAGCGGTCAATAAATTAAAACATGAGTTGTTACATAATGCTTTATTAAAAATATATGACCCCAAATTACCTACTATTTTATACACAGATGCCAGTCGCGATGGCATAGGCTGTATACTGACTCAAGTTACTGATACAGGTGAAAAACCAATCCATTCCGGAGAAAAAGTACCACTCCTTTGAGTTAGAGTTTTTAGCAATCATTGTAGCACTTCAAAAATTCCGTCACTATTTATTGGGATCCACTTTTAAAATTTATACAGATTGCAATGCTGTTAAATATACAATAAATAAACAAGAAATCAATTCTAGAATCGGTAGATGGGTGTTACTTACACAAGAATTCACGTTTGAAATAATACACAAACCAGGTGCCCAAATGCAACATGTTGACGCTTTGAGCCGAAATCCAGTTGAAACAAATTCCACCTACATATGCAATGAAAGTGTGTTGGCTATTACTGAATCAGATTGGTTATTGTCAGTCCAGTTACAAGACCCAAGTATTTGTACAATAAGAAAAACATTAGAATCAGGTCAGGCCGAGCTTAATAAGAAAGTGTATAATGAGTATGAGTTGTTAGGTAATAAGGTATACCGTCGGACTGAATACGGTAGACGGTGGGTTGTCCCTAAACAATGTATTTGGCAAATAATTAGAGCGAATCATGATGGCCTTGGCCATTTTGCCGTGGATAAGACAATTGAAAGAATAAAATCATGTTATTGGTTTCCCAAAATTAAGAAATTAGTATCTAAATATATAAAAAATTGCATTAACTGTATTTACTATAAAAAATCCATGGCAAAAGGGAAGGCAAACTGTTTCCTATACCTAAATATGCAAAGCCCTTTCACACGCTTCACATAGACCATCTGGGTCCATTTGTAAAGACCACGCGTAAAAATACCTACCTTTTGGTGACTGTTGACTCTTTTACAAAATTTGTATTTATATCCCCTGTTCGTAATACTAAAACTCAAAGTGTTATAAGCGAGTTAGACAAAATATTTAAAGTTTTTGGTAATCCTAAGCGTCTAATATGTGATGCTGGCAGTTCTTTCACGTCTAAGTTATTCGTTAAGTACTGTCAGGACAAAAAAATACGACAACATGTTATAGCCACTGCTGTTCCATGCTCAAACGGTCAGGTGGAACGCTTTAATCGCACCATCCTTGACGCATTGAGAAGTATGGGTGCTAATACCAGCTATGACAAATGGGATACTCATATTACTAGTATCTAACAAGGTATAAACAGTACCATTAATAAAACCACTTCAGCCATTCCCAGTGAAGTATTCTTTGGATACCGACTTCAAACTGACGCTGACATGTTGGCACAGGAAGATCAATCTGTTGACGTCACGTTATTAAGGAATAACGTCAACAGTCGCATTCAGGTCAGTGCAGACAAGCAAAAGCTGGCTTTCGATTCCAAAAGAAAAGAAGCTCACAGTTACAACGTCAACGATCTGGTTGTTATAAGAATTCCCAGTCAATCCAATGACGGACAAAGTACCAAATTATTACCACTTTTCAAAGGACCTTTTCAGGTGACTGAAGTATTAGGTCATGACCGCTATAAAGTAAAGGATATGCGTGGCGCTGAAAGAACAAGCAAGGGCTATGAGGGGACCACGTGTGCTGAAAATATGAAACCGTGGATCAAGTTGGCACACCTTGATGTTGAAGGTTTGGATATGGCCTAAGATGTTGTCAGGTATTTATTAACCCAAATAAAAAAAAAACATCTATTAAAATTGTATCTTTTAAAGTATTTACTACTAGTTGTAATAAGCTGTCCAGTGCATTTGCTTCAAACATATTTTGGTATTTGGATTGTTTTAAGTTACAGTATTTATTCGTGTAAAATGAATCTGTAACAAATGAGTTTGGGGTTTGTAGTGATATGCAACTAGGGTTGGCCAAAGGCATCGCCTAGGAAAAACTGCAAACTCTAAACATAGCTGACCGCTGATGGAACAGTTAGATACATGTAAATACCAACATATGTTATGCTAACACATCTTTTGAATTGGGGTCTTTCTCTACTGGCCGTTGATGGAATAGTGGAGTAGACGCTCAATTCAAATGAGTATTTAAAAATCGCATCTTTTATATGGAATTTTGTGACTTATTGTTTATACTTTGTCCTCAGCAATTGCACCAGACTGGGACGCTATCCAGGGACGGATGCGTGCGTAGGACGGCCGGATGTTGTCGCTTCGAAGACAGACATACATATTTACATACAAAATAAGTTATTTAGATATGATTTGTTATTAGTTAGTCGATTTGTTTGTTAAAACATATTTAAATGATAACCTGAATAATTAATACGTATACCTATTTAAAATTACATAAAATGTTTAGTTAGGTTGGCAGCACTGGTGTCGCGCCATTATTGTTCCGTTGCAAACTTCCGGAGCAATGGAGGGGCGACACTTGCCACACGAATATTGAGAGAGTGATCGGCAGTTGGTTTTTAGCAACAGTGCGAATAACATCTCGAGAATTGTGAGAAAATAGTGTGTTAAGAAAAATAAAGTTATAATTATTATTTATGCGTGCAGTTTAATTAGAGTGTTTAACACAACTTATCTGCACCGTCGTCATTACCATCAGCTACCACTAATACGAATAACGTAGCTCTGTCAGCAAACATTGCATCTTAGTCATACGCAGCGAGATGTGTTATTATCGACCGCCTTGATCAAACTGCGGTATCACAATGGTTGTGTGCATCTCATTCACACGGTTCTTGATAGCGATAGTACGTCGTCATTCATAAGGGACCGGTTGTGCAAAAAACTTAATTTAAGAACTAGCCAAGTAAATAAATCGATTCTTGGCATCAACAATGTCACTTCGCTCATAGACAAAATATGTCTGGTTAAGATTGCGTCATTAGACGATAGTTTAGTTTTCGAACTTCATTGTTTTGTTCTGCCATACATTACAAGTAACGTACCGTGCCGTGAAATAAATATAACTGATTTCGACATACCCTCAAATTTTTATTTAGCTTATCCTACCTTTTATAGCCCAGCTGATCTAGATATTTTAATTGGCGCTGACTTGTTTTGGCAGTTGTTAGGATCACAAAGACTAAAGTTACGTACTGGTAAACCAGTATTATTTGAAACCCGTTTAAAACTATCCAATAGTTTCCGGTCCAGTTACTCAGAATGATATTTCACTGCTGTCAAATGATGTAAAATGTAATTATTCTAATATGGCTTCCGATAGCGATAGTGATTGGGAAAAATTTAAGATAGAATTGGCAAAGTTTTGGCAATTAGAGCAGGTGAATGCGATATCATCTAATTCTTAAATGCCAGAAGAGAAGTCGTGCGAGAATAATTTTGTTAAAAATATGACACGATTGTCTGATGGTCGTTTTTGTGTTCGCATATACCTTAAAAGAGATCCTTCAATTCTAGGAAATTCTTTTAAGAGAGCTACACATTGTTTACAATCTTTAGAGCGTAGATTAAACGATCGAATACGATTCACTTGGTCATATGACAAAACTTAATAAACGTAATTTGTGTTTTGGTTATTTTATCACGCATCATGGATTTCTCCGTGAGTCGAGGAACACGACCAAACTCCGTGTTGTTTTCAACGCAAGTTGTCCTACTTCGACGGGAGTGTCCTCTAATGACCTACAGATGGTTCTATACTTCTTCGCTTTAGATTCCACAAGTATGTATTATCTGCGGATGTGGAAAAGATGTATAGACAAATACTTGTCCACTCGTCGGATAGGTATTTGCAACTAATTGTTAGGCGTGATAATATTAGTGAGCCTATTAATGTTTATGAATTAAACACCGTCACGTGCGGTACTGCCAGTACGCTGTTCCTTGCGACACGATGCCTTAAACAAATAGGACTCGACTGTAAGAACCATACAATATCTGAGATCGTCAGACAAGACTACGTCGATGACCTACTGACCGGCGGAAATGACTTAAACGAAGCAAAATTCATTCGTACTGAAGTCACCAAGGCGCTTGCGTCGTCACGTATGCCATTAAGAAAGTGGAAGTCAGATGACCCACAATTAGTGTCCGATCCTGTTCCTGCGTCGTTTGACTTAAGCATTGGATTTAGATCCAATGCTTAAGTCAAACGACGCAGAAGCCTGACAAATTGCTTGGTCTCTGTTGGTAAATCCGCACTGATGAGCTAGGGTTTCCTATGAGTCTGACGAAGTGTTTGACGGGGCACACAAATCGTGTGTTTGTTCGTGATTACGCGCATTCTCGACCCCTTAGGTCTGCTGGGTCCTATTGTCATCAGTATGAAGGTACTTTGCAGAAAATGTCGTTAAACAAAATTTTCATGGGATCAACCATTACCCATTGAGATTCGTAAACAATGGGAGATTATAGTTAAGTCTTTGCCTCTTTTAAATCATATTCGCATTCCGCGAATTACAGTTTGCAATTTATATATGGAGCTAGAACTCCATATTTTCACAGATGCGTCTGAGTCCGCATACGGTGCTTGCGCCTACATTCGCAGTATTACTGGTAAGGGTGAGTATATGACTCGTTTGTTAATAGCCAAGAGTCGAGTGGCTCCCATCAAGCCTACAACAATCCCGCGACTGGAGTTGTGTGGTGCGGTAGTTGGTTCTCGTCTTTATGAGAAGGTGATAAGCTCACTTCGATTGAAGATCAGTCAGGTTTATTATTGGACTAATTCACAAATAAATGAATAACGTCAACAATAATTACAAAAAAAGTGATTATAAGTGATATTAATTGGTGTGAGTATTGAAATAGATATTTCTATTGTATTTCTTAGGTTTGACTTTTGTAGGAGTTCTGTTCGAAACTCCGAACAGGAAGCTCGCGCCTTTGTTTCCGCTTGAGGCATTGCCCAACAGATGGTGGTTTAGTTGCCGGACTTAGAAATTAAACCTTGTTTCTTCTGTGTGTGTGTCTGCGTCGCAAATCAAAATATTTTAAATCGGTTCAAAAGATAAATAAGTGCGTTCCATGCAGCTGAGACACATGCTGAGGAGTGACATGGCCTGACCTCTTCCGCTTTACTGATGAGATCGTTCCGTACCCTAAGCTGCGGCTGCGTTTTAGGTCGTTGATTCAAAGCCACGCGCATGTTCAACATAACTTTAAACAATTTTTATAGGACAGTGTATTCATATCAAATGTAGTAGTGCGGGATAAACGAATATACGCTATTATTTTGGCACATATTATGATCGAGTCCTTTGATTTCAAACATAAAAACAAAGATAACGAGTAACGGCGCGGCGGAAGACAATACAAAACATGTAACAATTACCTATTACACTTGGAATCACTATTCAGTGACTATTGAGTTATAGTTATTTGCGTTCAGAATAAATTAAGTTAATAAGAATTAATTATATCATTAAAAAATCTAATCAAACTAATAAATTATTGAAGACATAATTAAAGGATTCATGCAATGAAAAATAGCATCCACCAGTAGTTTCCTGAGCTGTTTAATAATAAAAATATCATTTTGTTCCATTTTTAAGTCGTTAGGTATTTTATCAGCGGGTTGGCAGCCTCGACGTGTTTTTTATGGAATTTTCCACATTGTCCATGAAACGTATGAAAAATTGTTACCAACATGTTAATAAGGGTTTATAAGTTTTATAAAGGGGGTCGAAATAATCGTTTTTTTTTCGATTACACCGTTTTCGAGATAGAAAGACCGCAATAGAAAAGAAAAAAAGATACACTACTGTTTTTGCAACTTTTTTTTTTTTTTTTTTTTTTTTGTTTTTGTTTTTTTTTTTGGGTGGGAAATCATCAAATGACTTCTCCCGCTCTGGGTGAAGCGGGAGGGCGTGTCAGACTTTTACTGACTAAAACCCACCCGTGTTCCTTCAGTTGCCTGTGCCAGGGCCACGGTTTTCTCTGTAGAATAACCCGCGACCCTGAGGCGTCGGCCCTATCGGACCCCGTCACTTTGTGCTGACATCTCTTTGAGGCGCGCGTGGAACACAACGCGCCGTCGACCCGGGCCTGCTCCTTACCGGACGGCGAGCTACCCATTGCTCGCCGTCCGCAAGCCCGCGCCTACGGTGGCCGGGAATCTGCAGGCGACTCCCGACGCCCAGGGCGTCTCCTGCGGCGGCTAGTGGGGGCGTGAGGGCGTAAGGCTCTCTCCCTCACCCGCTCCGCCTCCTCCTTCGCGAGCATTACTGCTTTGCAGAAGGAGGTGACGGCTTGCCATTCCCTCTCGCTCCGTACCATGGCCTGGACCAGGGCCGGACGCGAGAGATCGCCGCCGCAAATCGCCTCCGCAAGGACACTGCGGTGCTCTGCCCAAGCTGGGCATACCTCCACCGTATGCTCCACCGTGTCCTCCGGGCGATCCACACAATGGTGACACCCCGGCGTTGCCTCCCGCCTTATGCGAAACAGGAACCTCCCGAAACAACCGTGTCCGGTGAGGACCTGTGTCAGGCGGAAGGTGAGGACGCCGTGGCGCCTCTCCAACCACTCCTCAAAGAGGGGACTTACCGCCGCTATTGTGGCGTGCCCAACTGTTTTTGCACCTGAAGTCGAGTTGTTGTTGAGAATTTTAGTTCGTGACAACTAATTTTATTCCACACCTTTTTAATCACGATAAAAATAGATTTAGATAAACGATCAAACTTAAGGTCAAATCAACGTCAAATTCAAAATTGCAAAATTGTCATTTTCACTAATAACTCAGTGCCATCTTAGTGCTGTTAACAAAAATATGGTTAAGTTGTGCCACTAATCAATTTTAAAATGGGAAATCGTCGTTTGACAGGAAGGGAAAGAGGCATTTGTGCCAAGAGAATCTCCACCATTGTCCATTTATAGTTATTTAAAAAAGGCAATTTGGGTTACGGTCTAGATGCATACCGCAAGGGTTGGGACGAGTTGGCTATAGAAAAAAAACTGCTTTGAAGAATTTGGGTAGGTTCTTGCTAAGCAGTGGGACAGTGTGTAGGATACCTTAAAAAAAGATAGTTTTAATTTTTAATCTTCACGTTTTGTGTTTAATTTGTGTTCATTGTTTAGTACTGTACCTGATGAATGATTCTAGTGCAAATACCTGATGAATGTTTTTAAGCATAGTTTGAATTATTTGTCACCTTGAATATTAAAACTATTGATTTCTTTTGAAATTCTGATAGTGCAGGATGTTGGAGTATTTCTACATAATAACTATGCTATTGTTATCCAATTTGATCAACTGCTTTATTAGCTACATAATATTTTCTAGAGACCGTCAGGATTGAGTAGCCACCTTAAACGTCCTGTTACTTTTGATGGGTTTTACAAAAAATACAGGATCGGGCCTACAAAATCGGCTTGTTTACTACTAAATATTTTTAGTATCTGCGTTCAAATATGAGATATGTCTCCTCAATCCATACAGACAGAAAATGGTAGATGAATTTAAAATCTAAAAAAAACCTTCCACACGAACAAACACCTCCGAAAAGCAAAAACATATATTTATGTATAAAAGCATCGCCGTGTCGGGGGACGGCTAATAAAAACGTCAAACAGACAAGGCCCAGAAAAAATAATGTATACTTTTGTATTTTCATTAGCCGTTCCCCGACGCGACGATGCTTTGATCAAAATATTACGTACAACTAATATTAAGCTTTATTTTTTGTTTTTTTAAGGATTTTGTTTGAGTCAAGGGGTTTATTACATTTTAAATTAAAGTTTTTATTGAGTTGAGACGTAAATATTACGAACTTAAGTATATGCTAACCAACATTTAAAAATAAATAAAAGTTACTTCACACCTTTTTCATTTGTACTCTAAATCAATGTAGATTATAGTTTTCTGTGTAAATATCTTACGTGACTGCACCCTGGTTATCATTCACATGACTTGCGGTGATTAGTTAGTGTTTTTGTGTCTTTCATATTTTACTCAAACGGATTAAACTGCCCATAGTCATTTACACTCTCACTTTTCAAGAAGAATAGACCACACTTGTCATCGCCGTACTAAAAAAATAGGAAATGTACTGAAACAAAACAAGAACGTCTATATTGTTTAAGTTTAACTAAACAATAAATTTATTTTTTATCGACCGCTTTAAATAAATAAATAAATAAAATATTTTATTTCGTACCCATAACGTCCATTTGGTTAGTATACAAACGACTTAGAAACTAGTGTTAGTACTTACAACTACCAGAGAATACACAAACTATGTTTATTACGCCACAGTCGCATGTAGGCGTATCCAATGTTCCAGTATGGGGCTGTCCCACCTATCTGCTATAGCATTCAGAATGCTGTTGGGGCTAGCGCGCACCCTGCGCATGATGGAGGCGCATCGCTTGCGTATGATGGCGTGAAAGCCATCTATTCCCGCCTCTGCGAACATGCCGGAAGCACTACAGTAGCGCGGCAACCCCATCAACACCCTAAATGCATTATTATATTGAACGCGCAGAGCGCTGTATGCCCTCTGCGTGTAGTTGACCCACAGACTGCACGTATAGAATGACTGGCAGTACGCTGTGAACAGTGTAGCCTTTACTTTAGTCGTGCATTTTGCAAATCTGCGTGCCAACATATTGCAGCGGACAGCCAACGCCCTGCGCTCACGCTCAATGTCCTTGAAGTCTTCGGAAATCCAGGGGCCCAGATACTTGAAGGAAGTGACCTGCTCTAAGGAACTTCCACAAAGTTTCAACTGACTTTCAATTGGGTAAGTTTTAGTCCCCGCCTTAAAGGTTAGAACCTGACGAGACTCCGCGTACCTCTCACATGTCGCAAGCAAGTTTATCATTGCATTAATCGAGGGGCTCAGCAACACCATATCATCAGCATAACTAATATTGTTGACGCATACTCCGTCTACGTAACAACCCTGGTAGGTGTTGCTGAGCTCGACGATCAACCGATTAATGAACAGATTGAAGAGCCGAGGGGAGGACAGTCCACCCTGCCTCACCCCGCACTCCAGCCTATACACATCCGATAACGAGCCTGCCCACCTTACACAATTGGTCTGATTGTTATACCAAAACCGTAGGATTGATATAACTTCTCTATCCACTGAAGTATCCTTCGAGAGTTTCTGCCACAGCAAGTCGTACGACACCAGATCAAACGCTTTGGAAAGATCTAGGAAACACGCATGAACAGGCGTTCTCCTAGACGTATAATACTGGACAGTATGCTTGAGAGACAGTATGGCACTTTCCGTGGAGAGACCAGGTCTGAACCCAAACTGCGCATAAGCACCAGCATAAGCATAATCAGCCTATACTGTTCCAACTGCTGAGGCCTCCTCTCGGTGAGAGGGAGTGGGCCGTAATCCACCAAGCGGGCCCAGTGGGGGTTGGTAGATGTCACATGTCTTCGAATTTTTGGTTGTAAGACATGCCGGTTTCCTCACGATGTTTTCCTTCAACGTTTTGAGAGCCGTGGTGATGAAACAATTTACACAAAGGAAAGCGCCTGTCTGGGTTCGAACCTACGACCTACAACTCGTAAGTCGCGGCTGTTACCACTGGGCCACCACTGCTTCCGTCATCACCGGCATCTTGTGGGAATAGGAATCACAAAACTTTTTTCAGCAAGAAAACCCTTTGTAAATATTTAAACAACCTGTTTCATGTTAGTTTCAGTCTACTTTTTACAAAATACAAACACTTTTGACAAAATCTCTCATTTAATTATAAAAACGAATTAACGCATTACTTGTTAAATTTTTCAGCTGTTATATACGTTTTCCGGGCATCCGTTAACCGGAAAGGCGGAGCTAACAAATACGATTACAGACCGTACTCCTCATTAATGTGGCGTTCTAATAAAAAATGTATGTTTACAGCAGCCTCGTATTTTTTTCATATTTACAAGTAGGGCAGAAAGACAATTTAAACTATGGTGTGAACTTACTTTAATACACAGAAATTACTATATAAATATTTTTTTTGCTGAAAATTAATTTTCAAAATGGTTGCTTTTACTAATATGATGATGATCGAAGGTAAGGATAGGTTTATGAGGTGTACATAATAAAGAGTATTCTATCTTCTATCTATCTATAAATTTGATTGTCTTTTTAACAGACAAGAGAAAGATCAATTAGACGATGACAACACCTTTTTATCACATGGTTCTAAGATTCAGAAACCAAATTCGATCTGTACAAAAAACCTGAGTACACAAACGAATTACTCATTTCTGAAACATATTTCGAATGAGGCTTCTCACGTAAATAGCACTTTATGTAAGGATTTGGCGGACGAAACATTCTTTCGAGCCTAAAACAACCAATGGAAACCATGTCGTTTTTCATCAAAATATTGCTGGTGCTATATATAAATCCGATGATATTGAAATGGCAATAAACTTACTTCGAGACAAACAGTATATAGTTGACTTTATATGTCTAACTGAAACCTTTATTAAATCGGGAGATGAAGAAAACATGAGATTAAAATCCTATAAGTTAGCGAGTTGCTACTCCAGGAAAGATCAAAGACGTGGCGGTGTTTGCATACTAATAAGGCAAGACATAGAATGCGAAAACATAAAATGGTTAGATGGTATTACTCTCGAAAAACATTTTGGAATATGGGGTATAATATGGCATAAATTTATTCTGTGTGTATAGAACGCCAAATTCAGACGTGAACATATTTCTGAGGAAACTACAAATATTGCTAAATAGGACACATGACAAGGATAATAAATATAAAAAAGTTGTTTTATAAAAATATTTAAAAATGTATTAGAATAAGGATAAAAATAAATAAACGACATTATAATATAATTTGCGGTGTCTTTAATATTGACATTTTAATTGACAGCAAAAATAAAAATGAATTTATTAATGTTCTAAACAATTATAATTTGACACTCCATATAAATGAACCAATTCGACAAAAAACATGTATTGAAAATATAATTAGTGATAAAAAAGATGCGAAGGGGGAAGTACACGAATTAGGAATGTCTGATCATAACACGGGGCAAACTTTGTCAATCAAAACAAAAGTAAAAAATCTGGTTAAACAACATTGGTTTGTATTTAAAAGAGACCTATGTAGAGATAATCTGAACAAGTTTAATTATTACCTAAGTAATATATCTTTTTCTGAGATCCTTGCTGAAACAGACGTAAATAAAGCGTTTACTTTGTTCTATGAGGATTTATGTCTCTTTTTTAATCTTTGTTTCCCACTAATAAAAGTCAAAATTAAACATAACTCGACCAACCCAAAATGGATTACAAAGGGCTTGAAAAAGTCTTTTGTAACTAAGTGAAAACTACAAAGCGATTTTTATAAAAACAAAAGCATACAAACCAAGCTAAAATACACTACATATTAAGAAGATGTTGCTAATATTCAAAAGAGTAAAAATAAACATTCTATTGAAATAGCAAAAAACAAGTGTTAAACCACATGGAAAATAGTTAACGAACGACTTAAACAAAACATTGCAACCACTGAAATCAAGGAAATTGCTGATGGTATATGCATCTTGGAAAAAGGCGATGACATTGCAACATATTTCAACAACTTCTTCATAAAAATCGCGATACCAAAATCCATCGAGCACAGAAGAAGGTTAGCAAACTCTATCTATCTTGAACCAGTTGATAATGTTGACGTTTATAAAATAACAATGGAGTTACGAAATACGAATTCAGCAGGGTATGATGAACTCGAATATAAAAAATTACATATCTGCCATACTAAAGCCATTGACCTATTTAATAAATATGTCTTTGGAAAACGGAACCTTTCCTGATGCTCTAAAATTCTCGGTCGTTAAACCACTACATAAAAAGAGTTTGAAAACGGAAGCGGGGAATTACAGACCAATTACTTTAGTACCGGTTCTCTCCAAGATATTTGAGAAAGTAACGTGTGCTAAGCTAATAATTAAAAAAAAGAAGTTATAAGTAAACAGCAAAATGGTTTTATTAAAAATAAGTCCACCACATTGGAATGTTTTAAATTAAGAACAGAAATTCTCAGTTCAGTAGACAAAAAAGAAATTCCTATAGCTGTATTCCTAGACATGACCAAAGCATTTGATATGGTATGCCATGATAAATTATTAAATAACTTAGAACATTACGGTATAAGAGGCCCTGCCTACGGTTTGAAAGTTATTTGAGGGGTCGAAAACAATGCACAGAGATTGTAAAAATGCATCCAGAGACTAACACTTAGGTAACCTATAGGTTAACGAATCACTATGGCGTACCACAAGGGACTGTGCTAGCCCCGATATTGTTTTTGGCATTAATAAACGACTTGCCAGAATCAACTGATCAGTACATTCTATTATTCGCAGATGATACCACTGTTTTAACGAAAGAAGCTACTATTGAACGGGCGATAAACGTCACCAACAAAGCTCTGCAGGGTATACATGACTGGTTAGTTGCAAATAACTTAGAAATAAATACCGATAAAACTAAATTAATGAGATAACTACCATATAATAGCAAAATAAATAATAAAAACACAATAGAGTTGCCAATTAAATATAATAATAAAATCTTTGAAGATGTAAATGAAATAAAATTTCTAGGAGTAAAAATTGAGAATTATTGCAACTGGAAATCTCACGTAGATCTTGTTTGTAAAAAGATTCACAAATTCCTTTAGCACTTCGTAAAATTATAAAAATTACTAATAAAGAAACAGCATTAATGGTATACCACAGTCATGTATGTTCAATATTGAGGTATGGCATTATCATATGGGGAAACTCTACAGACGCCCAGAGAGCTTTTATAGCCCAGAAAAAATGCATAAGGTCAATTTATAGTCTGAAGTGGACTGATTCGTGCCGACCAATATTCACTGATAAACGTTCACTTACACTGCCATCCATATACGTTTTTGAAATGTGTAAATTCGTTAGAAACCACCTATCACTTTTTGAGCAAGATGATAAGATCCAATTTAAAAGTATGATAGTGCAAAACCTTTGGTAGTAACTCGAAGCAGATTAAAGTTATGTGACAGAAACTGTACACCATGGCGGTGAAATTTTTTAATAAACTACCGGAAAGAATAATAAAAATACTTAATTATTTAGAATTTAATATAACTTTTAAAAAATGGCTTTGTGACAGATGTTTCTATTCAATTGATGATTATTTAAATTTAAAACTGACATAATGTATAACGAACACTTGCTTAAATTATAACTATTATTACTAACTAATTATTAAATTGACCATATTCAAAAATCTAATCTATCATTTGATCGACTCTCTTAACTGCGAGATAGTATAATCTAACAAACTAATTTAATATATTTTATAACGTAATGTGCCTATTTAATAATAACAGAGCAAGACTGTAATTTTTTACGATTATGATGTGTATGACTAACGACTACTGTCTTTGATGTAATTTTATGATGTATTTATGCATGTGCTTCAAACATTTGCACGACTGTTAAGTCGAATTATATTTTCCATGCCCATGTAGGTCTATGTGAAATAAAAATATTTTGATTTGATTTGATTTGAATATAGTGAGACTAAAATTATTCTACCATGTTATTATGTAAGTACCTATATTCTGGCAAATAAATAAGTTTCATTTCAACAATTGTGTAGCAATATTATTTATTTATTAGTGTAGATAGCAACGTTATGCTGCGTAAGAAAGCCGTGGAAACAACATACAAATTCACACGTACCTATTGGAAATATTGGCTGTTCTTGTAGGACAACTGACGAGAATAGTGCATTTCATAACGAATGTATCTTGCAGATTACAGCGGCTTGCAGAAAGAGAGAGAGAGTTAGATTGACCACTATTACGTACTTGTCAAATTGATTGGCATTTGCAGTAAGTCGTTCATAAAGTAATAAGAAGAAGCATATTCTCTTGAAACCACACTATAATTTTTACGACTTGGTTTGTAAAGATCGTTGGCCTATTGTGTTGAAGACAACCACTCTTCGTTCCTTATCGACTGACCTAATTCACGTCAAGCCTAAAATTTTTGAACATCTCGAGTTATGTTTACCTGCTTCCAAAGAAAAAGTTACTCTAGTAAGTATTAAAGTCCCTCATAATGCCTCTAATCGCCTTCATAAATAAAGAACAGACACAGAAACTTAAGTAAAATATTGTACATACGCGGCGGAGAAGGTTTTAAAATGCAACATTTTCATTGCAACGCATTGCCGGCAAGGCATAAGCTAGTTCTATTTATTTATTTTCTTGTTGTTGTGGTTTTGATTATGCCCTATTTATTTTAAAGTTTTTTAAATCTTTTCGGTGGCATATGAGGGCCAATCATTATTTATCGTCTGATAAAAAAGCTTACCTACCAAATGAGATGCATGAAGTTTTTATCGCTGTTTTTTTTTCGAGTATAAAAAACAGGTTGCACCAAGTAGGTTAATGTTTTTATCAGACTTTCAGACTGCGAAAAAATTACAGGTCAACTTTTTGGACAGAGTTATTGTATGATATGTTAAGCTGGTGTACAGAGAATCACTGAAGATATAACTTGGCAAGTCATTATGGTGAGGCAGGATAACAGGATTTCCCTCCTTGTATCCCGATTATGTATGGGATCTAAGTGTACGATGGTTTCCATTAGGAAGGCTCCATGGCTGTAACCTAATATTGGATTTGCTTTTACATTGAAACTGGCAGTAACCTTGTTATCCTTTCATAGGGAAGGACCGGTCCAATTGAAATCGAAACTTTAGAATTCAGAGTTCTTGATTAGAGATAAAATGGAATTTAACAGAGGAAGATGTCTTTTGTCTACTTTTATTTCTGGTTACGATTCTTGAACAAACATACTTCGAAGCTTTGTTAGCAAATTTCCATAATTACTTATGTCTTTATACACTGGTAAAAAGTCAATTGTGCCATTTGCAAAAAACCATTCGGCATATAATTTACTATAAATATAACATTTTAATCGTAGGTAAAATAAAAACAGAAAATCATTCCTACCTCTAATAAAACTGCTAAACCTAAAAACTGATCACCATTTTCTATAAGTTGTATTGGCATGCCATTTTAGAGCGTAATACCTAGTTATAACTACGATGAAGTAATAGTAATCAAATCAATCATCATAATTAACGTCACACTAATTCATAATCTAAATGCGAGTTGTAATTTAACTAATGGCCATCCCATCAAGCTGTTTGATAGACTGTCTCATCTCATACTATTAATTCATATAGCCGAAATGGCTCTGCGGGGCGTCAGGAGTCTGCTCATTAAGAAATGTAGGAGATCTCGCGGCTTGTTCCGAGTTATGGAGGGCCGGTACGCTTTCCTTGATGGCTCATTAAAATTATTGTTAAAGCATTATGTATTCATTCACTTTAATGGTTTACTTAGTGATTATGCAAACTATTGTCATAATTATTTTGAATGATAGACGGCCACTTTTGGACATAAGACTCCCCCAAGCACCGCCACTTAGACTGGTTTTGAGCTTCCCGCCTCCAGTGGATTCCTTCGGCCGCCGTAGGTTCTGGAGTGGCGACCGCGTACGGGAAGACGTAACGTTGGAAGGCCTCCCACAAGGTGAACCGATGTTCTCGTGATATTATTATTTGTAGCGCAAATACATGGGCCTTCGAGATAGTTAGGTCCCGGTATGTTAATAAGGCACAAAAAGTTTCGGAAAATCTTGGCCTTGTCTCTAGAGTCGTATCTGTCTCTCGAAACAAAACAAAAAAATAACCCTCTTCAATATTTTTACGTCCGTGCGAAAGTCGACTAAAGGTCAATGTCTTATTCCAAGGCATACCTTTGCAAGAATACAAAAATGTAATTTTGTATTGTTGTAGGTACTCCGAACTTTTATCTAATGGGTTTTTTCGGTAATCATCCTAAAAACACACATACGTTAGAGATAACACTTCATCAATAAAGTTGAAAAAATATTAGGACTAACGAATATATGCGGTCATTTGTAGTATGAATGAAGTCACCTCGCCATCTCTTTCTAGGCCGCTCTCGGCCTTTAATTACGCTTACGTAGAAATAATTTTGGCCAAGCTTATTAAACCATTTTGCTAACCCTGGTACTTGTAACTTAGTGTATTAATACTTATGATTATCTCAACTGAAGACGTCACACAATATTTTTGTTTTCCTAGTTCATGGGTCCGTCACTATCAAGGGTCACACGATAAGTAGCCTTTCTCTCTGTATTTATATACATTTATCGGGTATGTTATTATTGGCACTTCTATAAACATACATGATTAAAATACAATTTTGTAGGTGTGGGCAAATTTGGAAATATGTCGAAAAAACGCTTAATTATTTGTATTTACATTTAAGCCCATATTTATTTATTTTATTTTACCAAAATAAAGCGACAGATTTACTCTTCAGGTCTTTATCAGTCTAGTCTTTTCCCAACTATTTTGAGGTCAGCTTTCAGTCTGACCGAATCCAGCTATATGGAGCCACTGCCTATCTAACCTCTACAACTCAGTTACTGGGTAACATGATGCTCGTGGTATATTATATGCTATACGTACACCATTAGTCATCATTCATTCATCCATTCATGTCCCGTATTATATTCTTTTATTTGTTAGTATTTTACGAATCAGTCTAAAACGTATTCTTTTGTAATATCTTTAATAAAACATTCATATTTTTTCTTACATTTTCCATTGTTGTGACACTTAGGTCAAATTATAAAACTGTCATTGTTTTTCTTTTTCTCTTTTAGTCTATGAAGATTACTTTTTGGTTTATATAATTTGATTTATTTGTAACAATAGCTTTAGCTGAAATATTGTATTTTCTATATAATTACGATTGTTAACTGAATTTCGACTTCTAAAATAATTAATAAGGACACGCTCAGACTCGATCGTGGAGGTTTTAATACATCTTGGCCGAACACAGGCTGGTTTTATTACTGGCAGGTGAGATGTTAGAATGATGGAAAACATAATTCTGAAACTTCAAATCGTCAACAATAAATTCGAGAAGAGGAATATTTTGCCTGTATAAGAAAGGCCTGAAGCATCTAATAGGATTCGGCGTCCGGGCCTTGTCAACAAACCATCTGCCTGGGAATTCTACGTCTGCACTCTGCTGAGTAACCATCTATCTGCCTGGAGATTGAACGTCAAGGTTTTACTGTAACACCAACTGCTTGAAGACTCTGCGTCGAGCTTTGTCGAAGAATACTGGCACTCTGAAGTGTGCCTTCGACACCTGAAGACCCTCTTCCTCAACCGTGTTAAGTGTTTTTACAGTACTATCTGTATTTTCTATCTCATCCATTGAACTATCTGTAGCAAGTCTACTTTCATCTCTTTATTGTAGTTAGGATCCAGTAGTTTTGTCACAGTGGCGAGGCCAGTTGTCTACCCGTATAGACTTTCAAAGCGACTATGTGGCTGCTATAATTTGGTCTCGAGCCCTTTCTCTCAGATAAACACTGCAGGTATCAGAAGTATATCTCTAAAACAGAAAATTAGTAGCAGCAGATCGTCATATTCTTTTCATATAAACCCGCAGCTGATTAGATTGGAAGTTTTTCGTAACGAAGTTGGGTTTAAAATAATGTCATATTAATATTTTTTGTCGAGAAGTATTATCAAACGTAATTAATTTACCGGTTATGCGTGAAAAATTACTTAACTGCATTACAGTGGCAAATTGAATGGTTAAAAGCAAATACTACTGTTAAATTACCCTGCATAATTTTAAAGCTTGTCATCGTTTTGAATTTGTGTTGAAATTTATGAAAGAAAAAAAGCGTGGTTTCTAAAGTAGGATAGGGTAAGCTGAAGTAAATACTCGTATTTCAAACGTTATTTAGATCTATGTTGAAATGGGAAGCATTATAGTAAAGAGGTAAACTGTGTTTGTTTGTAAGACGTTATCTCTGGAAATACAGATTCGATTGCGATAAACTCCACGTAGCAGCTGAATATTATAAACGTAACAGAAACATTGCCTTTATTGGTAACTGAATCCTCACGTTTCGTTGCTTCTTTTTCGTGTAGATTCCTAATGGGGAAGGCGGATGGTAATGTCAGACTACTACAGACTTAAACCACATAATATCTATTATAAAATAGAGTAGCTTTTCGTATCTGCTTGTGGCCGATTAGATTTTCTAAACTTCACATTGGATTTAAATGCAGTTTCGCCATCATTTAGAGAATTTAATGTGTACAAAACATTAATATTTAATTGCATAACTGCATAGAAATCTCGATGTTTTGTCATGTCGCCATAACACCCTAGGGAAACAGTGGTTGGTTTGTAGGAACCCCCGTATAACCCTATAAATGCATGATCAAGATGTCTTCCAACAGTGAAAATTTATTTTAAATTCTGTAAGTAGGTTTGAACAAACATTTTTTACACGTTAAAAATAAGTAAAGTTTTAAAACTAGATGAGTTCGGTATTTCCTATTTGACTACTCTGGGAAGAAAGACCGAAACAAACTCAGAAGTCACAATCTCTTTTAAAGTCCAGACATAATCTGGCTCAGATCATATGAGGACCATGCAGATTAGTGTCTGAAGTGGTCTTTTGAAGAAAAAAACACATATTTGACTGAACCTGTCCATAAGACGAGCAGCCTTATTATACTTATTATGTTAATACACTCACGCAGTCACTTTAATTTAGCTGTTCACTGCACAGTATGCTACAAGCGTCAATCATCCTAAACGTAATGAATATTGTTGTATATTCAAAATGTAAGCCAATGACATTGCGAGGATGTTACGCAATTATGAAGCTAAGTAATTGGTTTTGATTTGCAGTAGTAGATTGCAATGGTATATTACAAATAGCATTTGGTTTATCGTGTAGGGAAGATATCATTAGAGAAGTGTAACATCAAGGTACGCTTTCATGAACATATTCAGATACACGGGCCTATGTGGAGTACCTATAGTACTTAGGAAACGGTATTGGGTCAGCAGCTTTTGGGTCAGTAACGTAGCATCTGGATCCTCCATAATCTTTGTTTTTCTTTCAGTAATTAAATAAAGGCGTACTTATTATGTAGATAAAATACGTAACGCATTCAAAAGATTAACTTTCTTTGTCCGAATGAAATCCCGTTTGTCAGTTACAGGTAATGCTGTAATTTCGAGGTGAAAGAAAATAATTCGTATATTTTACAACAACAAAAAAAATCGTTTTTGTGATTCAAGACTTGGCTTGAAAGGAAGGTTTATGTTGTGAGGCAAACAATAAAGAGCAGTCGGCAGTCGCCCTTTGTATTCTTTGTACAGGGGTTTCACTTGCACCGTTAATTTTTCATTCGTCGGAAAACAAGCCTTGTCGCTTAGTGTTGTCAGTTGTCAGTTGACTTTTTCTGTTTCGTTGTATTTTTATCAGAAGGCCATGTCGTAGGTCCTGGCTACTTAACCTTAAAACTTTGTGAACAAGTAAAAATACTGTACAAGGGCAAACTTAATGCCTGAAGTATTTCCTATCAGTCAACGTTAGGGTGATGCAGAGATATAGCATGGCAGATGCATACGGGGTAGAAAGCTCGGAAATAACTATAAAATACTATAACTACATAACATAATATCACGCCTTGTTTCCCCGAAGGGTTGGGCAGAGGTGTACCTATAGTACACCCACATTTCGCCAGTTATGTTTAAGTCCCATGTAATAGGGGGCGAGCCTATTGCCATCTACCGGGCACAAATCCAGACTTCGGGCTGCTACTGAGAAATTCCAGATAGAAAAACCCAATAACACGTTGCCCGACCTGGGAATCGAACCCAGGACCTCATGCTCAGCAGTAGCGATTGCGACCACTAGACCAACGAGGACCAACTATATACTATAATAATAACTATAGAATAAACAGTTACAAATAATATTTAGTTAACAACGAAAGAAAAACGTATTCTTCTTCAGACATAGGTTTCTGAAGATTGTTTTGCTTTAGCATAGGCCTCCCCCATTTTTTTAGTTTACACGAGTTAAATACTTTGATTTTTAACGTCAATGGCATGGACTGATTTTTTGTAACTTCTTTTAGGGACCAGTATCGCTTCCATGCTACTTTTACCCTGTTGTGTACTTCTTTAGACGTATCGTTTGTAGGAGATATGATCTGTCCCAGATAAGTTTATTCATCTACAAACTCGATAAGATCGTTGTTGACCAGTATGGGTGGTTTCGAACGATTCGACATCAATTTAGTTTTTGTTAAATTCATCTTCAGGCCTACTTTCTGGGCTCGCCATAATAGCGGCGGTAAGTCCCCTCTTTGAGGAGTGATTGGAAAGGCGCCACGGCGTCCTCACCTTCCGCCTGACATAGGTCCTCACCGGACACGGTTGTTTCGGGAGGTTCCTGTTTCGAATAAGGCGGGAGGAAACGCCCGGGTGTCACCTTTGTGTGGATCGCCCGGAAGACACGGTGGAGCATACGGTGGAGCCCAGCTTGGGCGGAGCACCGCAGTGTCCTCGCGGAGGCGACCGGCGGCTGCGATCTCTCGCGTCCGGCCCTGGTCCAGGCCATGGTACGGAGCAAGAGGGAATGGAAAGCGGTCACCTCCTTCTGCGAAGCAGTATGATTGCGAAGGAGAAGGCGGAGCGCGTGAGGGAGAGAGCCTTGCGCCCTCACGCCCCTATTCGCCGCAGGAGACGCCCTGGGCGTCGGGAGTCGCCTGCAGATTCCCGGCCACCGTAGGCGCGGGCTTGCGGACGGCGAGCAATGGGTAGCTCGCCGTCCGGGAGGGACCAGGCCCGGTTCCACGAGCGCCTCAAAGAGATGTCAGCACGAAATGACGGTGTGCGATAGGTCCGACGCCTCAGGGTCGCGGGTAATTCGATAGAGTAACCGTGGCCCTGGCACAGGCAATTGAAGGAACACGGGTGGGTTTTAGTCAGGCCTCCTTTCTGGCAGTCCTCTACAAGTTGTCCGAGCATAGTTTGCAGTTGATCCGGCTTATCAGATATTATTATAAGGTAGTCCGAAAATAGAAGGTGATTCAGCATTACTCCATTTACCCTTATACCGTAAGTTGTACGTTCTAGGTTTCGAAACACAAGTTCTAACGTTTCTGAGAACAATTTATGTGATAAGGGATCACCCTGCCTGACGCCTTTTTTAATGGGGAATAGTTCTCCCAGTCTTTCCATTTCCGTATAACCCGAATATATTTTCTAGGTACTCCTTGACTAGCCAGCGCTTCACAAATCTTTTTTTGTGTGTTTTAGAGAGTTTTATACGCCTTATGATAGTCTACAAACGTTAAATAGTAAGGTAATACATATTCTTTGTACTTCTCAGTAATTTGTTTGATTGTAAAAATATAAGCTATGGTCGAGAAACCGCTGCGAAATGCTGCCTGTTCTTTTAGTTGGTGTTCATCTAAACAGTTTGCAATCCGACCGAATGAAAATATTTTATAAAGGTTGGACATGAGACTTATACTCGTAGGTCTATAGTTGTTAATGTCATCCATTCTTCCCTTTTTATTCAGCAATGTAATTGTTGACGTAGTCCATTGTCTTGGCGGTTTTTCTTGTCTGAGGATACCATTAAATATATCGTGCAAAGTATAAAGTAAAACATCTGAGGACCCTTTCAAAAGTTCTTTCGAGATTCTGTCTTCCCCTGGCGTTTTCCCACTTTTTGTGATTGGATGGCTATCATTATTTCACTTTCCAATATTTCTGGGATCTCGTCTTCGTTGTCCATGTGGTTGAGATATGTTAATGATGAAGTGGTTTCTTCGTCGTCGTTGTAAAGGTTCCGATAGAAATCTGTTGCTGCTTCGGATCGTTTCGTTTTACTCTTCTGGTCTTTCTGTTTATTCAGTTTTGGTATCCAATCTGTATATTCTTTCAACATTATTATAGGGAACACGCAGTGTGACGTACGATTTTTTTGTATGCTTGACCCATAAGCTGCACGTGTTAAACGATTGACAAAATGCCCTAAACAACGTAGCTTTTACGTAGTACTACAGCGCGCGAACCTACTAGCCAGCATATTAGCTCAACAGCTAGAGCCCTGCGCTCCCTATCTATATCTATATCATCTACAAGCGTCTCGGTAACCCAGTGGTTCAGATACTTGAACTGCGAGACTCTTTTAAGGACACTGCCATTCAACATGACGGGAGGACAGTGTCATAAGTTTTAGAACCCGCTTTAAACACCATGAGCTCGCTTTTGATGACGTTATATCTGAGCCCGTGGGCCCCCACATACCGCTCGCAGATCGAAATCAGTTTTCGAAGGGAACTGATCGATGGATCAGCAGCACCATGTCGTCCGCGTTGACAAGAACACCACCAATCGAACAGCCCACACCGGCTCTACTGAGTTCACGGATCAGACGGTCAATATACAACTTGAAGAGGGTCGGCGAGGTTAGCCCGCCTTGCCTTATACCACATTCCAACCCATACTCAACCGAAAGTGACTCCGACCACCGCACAAAATTGCTATGGTTGCCATACCAATACTTCAGGAGACTTATGTACTCAGTAGGTAGATCTGTATCAGCGACAGGTCACTGCCTACTTCTGAGATGAGGGCACGGCGCGGCTCCTCCCAAGCGGCACACTGCCAGCGTATGCCACGCCGTGTCCTCCCGGCAGTCGACGCAGTGGTGACACCGAGCGTCCGGCTCCCTGTTTATGCGACACAGGTACTTCCCGAAGCAACCATGCCCCGAGAGCACCTGCGTCGCCCGAAACGACAGGGAGCCGTGCCTCCTCCCGAGCCAGAGGTCGAGCACTGGCCGGACCGCCTCAATGGTGACGAGGCCGGCGGTAGGGCGTGAAAGCCTGTCCCGCCATTCCGCCACCAGGACCTCGCGAAGCTGCGACCGACGCTGCTCCATATGGCACTGCTTCGGCCGCTCGCCCCGCGCCCTCGCTTCCTCGC
The DNA here is from genome assembly GCA_963555695.1 of Dasypolia templi. Lineage (NCBI taxonomy): Eukaryota > Metazoa > Arthropoda > Insecta > Lepidoptera > Noctuidae > Dasypolia > Dasypolia templi. Next base: position 20,807,435 of record OY743141.1, on the reverse strand, counting down.
GCCACCGATAAAGTGACGCGAGCACCTTCGCGTCTAGGTCCCATGGCGGGGATCCGGCCAGTGCACAAGCCGCCTCGTAGGAGATCGTGCGATACCCCCTTATGACTCTGACGGCCATTGCTCTCTGCTGCTTTCGCAGCACAGAGATGGTGGCGGCCGTCAGGTCAGCCGCCCAGATCGGGGCCCCGTAAAGGGCTATCGATCGCAGGATCCCCACGTAGAGCCGCCTACAAGCGGCGCTCGGGCCCCCCAGATTGGGAAGCAGCGTTGCCAGCGCCCCGGCCGCGCCCAACAACTTGGGCGCCAGCCGCCGGAAGTGGGGTCCGAAGTCCCACCGGCTGTCGAGCACCAATCCCAGATATTTCATGGTGGGCTCGACAGCGATCCGGACCCCCCCGACCACAATGTGTGATCCGGCCGGCGGCGCCCGCCGGGTCCATGACACACCATGGCCTCCGACTTGTTGAGGGCCACCTCCAGGCCGAGGCGCCGTATGCGGCTCACCGTGAGTGAGACCGCCGCCGTCGCGAGCAACGCTGCCTCCCTGTGCGAACTCCCCCAGGCCGTGACCAGCGTGTCGTCCGCGTAACACGTCAGGTCAGCGCCCGGCGGGAGCTCGCCCCTCAGCACCCAGTCGTACCCGATGTTCCACAGGAGCGGTCCCACGACCGATCCCTGCGGAACAGCGCACGACACCTGGCGCTGGTTTCCGCCATCACGTCCCATGTAGGTGACACACCTCCCCGCCAGATAAGCCCCAACGATGCGGCGGAGGTAGAGAGGCACCCGATGATAACGCAGTGCCTCCCGAATACAACTCCAGGGCAGGGTGTTAAAGGCGTTGGAGATGTCCAAAGACACCGCCACCACCACCGCGCCCCGGGACACTGTTTCCTCCGCCAGGACTCTCACCCTCAACACAGCGTGAATGGTAGAGCGCCCATGCCGAAAGCCAAACTGGCTCTCGTCCAGGTCCGGCCCCTCTCTGTACAAGTGGCCGACGAGGCGGGCTGCGAGTATGCGCTCGAACAGCTTGCCCACCTCGTCGAGCAGCACTATGGGCCGGTACGCAGACGGCGAGTCGGCAGGGCGCCCCGCCTTCCTGAGCAGGACCAGACGTCCAATCTTCCACAGACTGGGAAAATGGCCCCGCTCAAGGCACGCTGTGTAGAGTCCTCTCAGTTGGGGCTCCAACTCCTTCAGAGCGAGGGCCAAAGCCAAACCGTGAATTCCGTCGGGCCCCGGAGCCACGTTCTTGGCCCGGAGCCGCATCACGGCCGCCCTCATCTCTGCCTGTGTCACCTCTGGGACGCTGATGGCGTTCTCCTCTGTAGACTCTGCGGCTGTGGGCAAAGCCATTGGCGGCGGAGTATGCTCCGCTCTTGCCGGGAAGAGGGCTGCGACTACCTCCTCCAGCAGTTCGGGTTGGAGACTCTCCGTAAGTGGAGGCGCCGCGGCTCGAAGTTTCCCTCGAACCGCTCGATAGGGGCGCCCCCACGGATCCCCGTCAAGAGTCTCCAACATCTCCTCCCTGGCTCGCGTCCTCGCCTCGCCGATGGCCAGCCATAGAGTCTCCTTTGCCGCGCGGTACACCTCATACAGCGCGGCTTCTTCGTCAGGGACCCGACGACGTCTCCTCCGGTAACGGGTGTACTGGCGTCTAACCGCGACGCACGCGACGCGTAACTGCGCGATCTCGAATTTGCGTCATCGCCCCGCGGAACCACAGCGCCTCCTGTTCGACGTCGACGGGTCCGTTCGTTGCCGACTCTCGGATCCAGGCCTGGACAATAGCGGCCTCCTCGAGGAGCTCCCTGTCGATGAGCTTGCGCGCCCAGCGCGGACCGTCCGTTCGCGGGACCGGTGAACTGCGGCCGCCAATGGTCTGGGCGGAGACGTCAAAACGGATGTAACGATGATCCGACAACGTCTCCACCTCCACGGCGACACGCCAGTCGCGAACACGGCCTGCGACAGCAGGGCTAGCGAACGACACGTCCACTATAGAACCACCCCGCTGCCGCACGCACGTGTGAACCGATCCCCGGTTCAAGACGGCCAGGCCAGTCGTGACCAACCACTCCTCCAGTGCCTCACCCCTAGCATCGGTCGCCGGAGATCCCCACACCGTAGACTTGGCGTTGAGATCCCCGAGCAACAGCACCGGGCGAGGATGAAGTCAGCCCACGACGGCACCCAACTCGACAAGGAAACTCTCGAAGTCGGCGAGACTCTTGTTGGGCGAAAAATACGCCCCAACGACGCCAACGCCATCTGCGAGGGCGGCTACCCAGCCGTGCCCTCGAGACGGACTGACGAGAGCCCCGCCAATGATCCACCAAACCGTCCAGGTCTCCCACCCAGTTACCCCGGGGCGGGACCCAGTACGGCGCGGCGACCACGGCCACGTGAATCGACCACGGCCACGTGAATCGACCACTCTGCCATGCTCTGGAGCAAGAGATCCTGAGCTCTGGCACAGTGGTTGATATTGCCCTGGAGGAAATGGTAGAGCGCCGTTATGCGCAATCCATTCCCTCCGCACCATTCTTAGGCCGGGAGTCGGCCGGAGGGCAGCCAGGCTGAGGGGGGGGTAAAGAGCCCCAGGCAGCCTTGGCAGACCCTCTCTTCTTTTTATTGGCGGTCGCGCCACAGGCCTTACCGCCCGCTGTGTGCCCAGCGGGCCTCCCCGCAGCTGTACAGAGGCTGCAGTTCGGCGCCGCGGAGCACTGGGCCGCCTTGTGGCCGGGCTGGCCGCAGCGATAGCACTGCTCGCTGCGGTCAATTGCAGCGGTGCACCGTGCCTTAACATGCCCCACGTCCAGGCATCGGTAGCACCGCAAGGCCCTGGGCTGCAGCAGCTTCACCCTCGCTGCAACCCACCCTACCAACAGACGCCCACCGTCAGCGACCTTATTCGCCGCCGCCACCGGGCACCGCACCCAAATCGTACCGAGCCCGGAAGCGTCGGCGCGTATGTCGCTCGTCCGCACGTCTCCTGGCAGACATCCACCGACTCGGGCGACGGCCACCACGACCTCAGCCGGGGTCGTCGAGTCGTCCAGGCCATCGACGCGCAGCTCAGCGGTCTTCATGGGCCTGGACAACCGGACGTCCTCCGGGTTGAGGAGCTTTTTTTTTTTTTTTTGGTTTCGGGTTGGAAAATCCTCATGGATGTCCCCCGCCCCGGGGAGGGCGGAGGGGTCTGTCGGACTCTTACCGACTAAAAACCAACCCGGTGTTCCATCTCACACCTACGCCGGGGTCGCGGGAACACATTATTCTTCCACAACCCCGGCTGGTGCCGGCCCGCTTGCGCGGGCCCCGTTTCCGGCGGGGGGAGTGAGGTGTACTCCCCCCGCAACGTCAGTGGTCGGCGCGCGAGGAACACTACGCGCGCCGCCTTCTCGGGTCCTGATGTTGGGGGGCGACGGATGTCCCCGAATCCGTCGCCCCTGGACTCATTTACGGGGGCCGGAAGAGGGCGTTGTCCGCCCTCCTCCGACGCCCGGTGCGTCTGCTGCGGGCCGGGTCGAGAGTCGAGATCTCTCTCTCCCTTTCCGCAGCATCCTTCTGCGAGATGACTGTTTCGCAGAAGGAAACCACCGCGTCCCAGGACTCGGCGCTGCCGACCATCGAACTCACTACGGTCGGCAGCGACAAGTCACTGCCTACTTCTGAGATGAGGGCACGGCGCGGCTCCTCCGAAGCGGCACACTCTGCCAGCGTATGCCACGCCGTGTCCTCCCGGCAGTCGACGCAGTGGTCACACCGAGCGTCCGGCTCCCTGTTTATGCGACACAGGTACTTCCCGAAGCAGCCATGCCCCGAGAGCACCTGCGTCGCCCGAAACGACAGGGAGCCGTGCCTCCTCCCGAGCCAGAGGTCGAGCACTGGCCGGATCGCCTCGATGGTGACGAGGCCGGCGGTAGGGCGTGAAAGCCTGTCCCGCCATTCCGCCACCAGGACCTCGCGAAGCTGCGACCGACGCTGCTCCATATGGCGCTGCATCGGCCGCTCGCCCCGCGCCCTCGCTTCCTCGCGACACCAATAAAGTGACGCGAGTACCTTCGCGTCTAGGTCCCATGGCGGGGATCCGGCCAGTGCACAAGCCGCCTCGTAGGAGATCGTGCGATACCCCCTTATGACTCTGACGGCCATTGCTCTCTGCGGCTTTCGCAGCACAGAGATGCTGGCGGCCGTCAGGTCAGCCGCCCAGATCGGGGTCCCGTAAAGGGCCATCGATCGCACGATCCCCACGTAGAGCCGCCTACAAGCGGCGCTCGGGCCCCCCAAATTGGGAAGCAGCGTTGCCAGCGCCCCGGCCGCGCCCAACAACGTGGGCGCCAGCCGCCGGAAGTGGGGTCCGAAGTCCCACCGGCTGCCGAGCACCAATCCCAGATATTTCATGGTGGGCTCGACAGCGATCCGGACCCCCCCGACCACAATGTGTGATCCGGCCGGCGGCGCCCGCCGGGGGCCATGAAACACCATGGCTTCCGACTTGTTGAGGGCCACCTCCAGGCCGAGGCGCCGTATGCGGCTCACCGTGAGTGAGACCGCCGCCGTCGCGAGCAATGCTGCCTCCCTGTGCGAACTCCCCCGGGCCGTGACCAGCGTGTCGTCCGCGTAACATGTCAGGTCCGCGCCCGGCGGGAGCTCGCCCCTCAGCACCCAGTCGTACCCGATGTTCCACAGGAGCGGTCCCACGACCGATCCCTGTGGAACACCGCACGACACTTGGCGCTGGTTTCCGCCATCACGTCCCATGTAGGTGACACACCTCCCCGCCAGATAAGCCCCAACGATGCGGCGGAGGTAGAGAGGCACCCGATGATAACGCAGAGCCTCCCGTATGCAGCTCCAGGGCAGGGTGTTGAAGGCGTTGGAGATGTCCAAGGACACCGCCACCACCACCCCGCCCCGGGACACTGTTTCCTCCGCCAGGACTCTCACCCTCGACATAGCGTAGATGGTAGAGCACCCATGCCGAAAGCCGAACTGGCTCTCGTCCAGGTCCGGCCCCTCTCTGCACAAGTGGCCGACGAGGCGGGCTGCGAGTATGCGCTCGAACAGCTTGCCCACCTCGTCAAGCAGCACTATGGGCCGGTACGCAGACGGCGAGTCGGCAGGGCGCCCCGCCTTCCTGAGCAGGACCAGACGTCCAATCTTCCACAGTCTGGGAAACTGGCCCCGCCCAAGGCACGCTGTGTAGAGTCCTCTCAGTTGGGGCTCCAACTCCTTCAGAGAGAGGGCCAAAGCCAGGCCGTGAATTCCGTCGGGCCCCGGAGCCACGTTCTTGGCCCGGAGCCGCATCACGGCCGCCCTCATCTCTGCCTGTGTCACCTCTGGGACGCTGATGGCGTTCTCCTCCTCCTCCTCTGCAGACTCTGCGGCTGCGGGGAAAGCCATCGGCGGCGGAACATGCTCCGCTCTCACCGGGAAGAGGGCTGCTACCACTTCCTCCAGCAGCTCGGGTTGGAGACTCTCCGTAAGTGGGGGCGCCGCGGCTCGAAGTTGCCCTCGAACCGCTTTATACGGGCGCCCCCACGGATCCCCGTCCAGAGTCTCCAACATCCTCTCCCGGGATCGCGTCCTCGCCTCGTCGATGGCCAGCCACAGAGTCTGCTTTGCCGCGCGGTACACCTCGTACAGCGCGGCCTCCTCCTCGGGTACCCGACGACGTCTCCTCCGGTAGCGGGTGTACCGGCGTCTCACCGCCACGCATGCCACGCGCAGCTGCGCGATCTCGGCGGACTACAGTACACCTGGCGCCTTGCACCCTGTGCGTGGACCCGGGGCATGGACGCGTCGCATATCTGCGTCATTGCCCCGCGGAACCACAGCGCCTCCAGCTCGACGTCATCGGGTCCGGTCGTTGCCGACCCCCGGAACCAGGCCTGAGCAATGGCTGCCTCCTCGAGAAGCTCCCTGTCGATGCGCTTACGCGCCCAGCGCGGGCCGTCCGAACGCGGGACTGGTGTTCTGCGGCCGCCAGCGGTCTGGGCGGAGACGTTGAATCGGATATATCGGTGATCCGACAACGTCTCCACCTCCGCGGCGACACGCCAGTCGCGGACACGGCTCGCGACAGCAGGGCTTGCAAACGACACGTCCACTATGGACCCGCCCCGCTGCCGCACGCACGTGAAGACCGAGCCCCGGTTCAGGACGACCAGGCCAGTCGTGATCGCCCACTCCTCCAATGCCTCACCCTAAGCATCGGTCACCGGGGATCCCCACGCCGCAGACTTGGCGTTGAGATCCCCGAGCAACAGCACCGGGCGAGGATGGAGCTGGCCCACGACGGCACCCAACTCGACAAGGAACCTCTCGAAGTCGGGACTCTTGTTGGGCGAAAAATACGCCCCAACGACGCCAACGCCATCTGCGAGGGCGGCTACCCAGCCGTGCCCCCGAGACGGGCTGACGAGAGCCCCGTCAATGATGGCCACCAAACCGTCCAGGTCTCCCACCCAGTTATCCCTGGTCGGGACCCAGTACGGCTCGGCGACCAAGGCCACGTGAATCGACCACTCTGCCATGCTCTGGAGCAAGAGATCCTGAGCTCTGGCAGAGTGGTTGATGTTGCCCTGGAGGAAATGGTAGAGCGCCGTTATGCGCAATCCATTCCCTCCGCACCATTCTTAGGCCGGGAGTCGGCCGGAGGGCAGCCAGGCTGAGGGGGGGGTAAAGAGCCCCCGGCAGCCTTGGCAATCCTTCTCTTCTTGCTGGCGGGCGCGCCACAGGCCCTACCGCCCGCTCTGTGCCCAGCGGGCCTCCCCGCAGCTGTACAGAGGCCGCAGCGATAGCACTGCTCGCTGCGGTCAATTGCGGCGGTGCACCGTGCCTTAACATGCCCAATGTCCAGGCATCGGAAGCACCGCAAGGCCCTGGGCTGCAGCAGCTTCACCCTCGCCGCAACCCACCCCACCAACAGACGCCCACCGTCAGCGACCTTATTCGCCGCCGCCACCGGGCACCGCACCCAAATCGTGCCGAGCCCGGAAGCGTCGGCGCGTATGTCGCCCGTCCGCACGTCTCCTGGTGGACATCCGCCGACTCGGGCGACGGCCAACACGACTTCAGCCGGGGTCGTCGAGTCGTCCAGGCTATCGACGCGCAGCTCAGCGGTCTTCATCGGCCTGGACACCCGGACGTCCTCCGGGTTGAGGACCTCCCTCAGCTTGGTGGCCAGGATGTCCGCCTTTTCCCCGCTAGAGGCACCCGACACCTCAAGCAGCCACGCCCCCGTAATCGCCGGCCTCAATCTGAAGCCGGACGGTGTGCCAAGGTCGGGGAACGCGACCTTGGCTTTCGCCTGCGCCAGGACCGCCTTATATGTAACGCCCCTTTCGACGGCTCCGGGCTGCAGCGTTATCACTCCAGCCGCGGAGCGGGGGGCTCTGACCTTAGGCGGTCCTTGTGCCTTCTTCGGAGCCGGTGCTCCAGCGGGTGCCGGTGGCGCCGTCTTTTTCCCGCGACGGCGGCCCTTCTTAACGACCGTCGCCCATGTCTCCGTGGGAGTCGCGAGCGAGGCCGCTGGTGGCGCAGTCGCCTGGGAAGTGAGCACGGACGTACCCTTCGCGGGTTTTTTGGTCCCCTTCCCGGACCCGCTCGACTCAGCCGCCGCGGTTATTGGCCCCAGCTTTTTGGGCCCCTCCTTCCGCTTGTCCGCAGCGAGCGGTGGGCGAAGATTCACCGCTGGAAGGAGCCTCTCCTCTATGGCCTCCATACGGGCACCCACCATTTGTCCACACTGCATCATGCAGATGCGCGCGATCTTCTCTAACTCCGCATCCGCAAGAGCAGGTGTCGACGACGGGACCGGTGATGGAGCCGACGACGGAGCCGCAACCGAAGAGGAGCCAGTGGCGGCGGGTATTGCCCTCTGGGCGGCGAACTGCCGCTTGAGGTCCTCCAACTCGGATCGGAGACGGCCATTCTCCTCCCAAAGCTTCGCCGTCTCCTCCGTACTTGTTCGACCAAGGAGGACTTCAACCGCCTCCTTAATGCCCTCAGCCGCCTCCTTCAGAGCACGCGTGAATGTGCCCTTCAGGTTGCCCGATTTGGTGGCCACCTTCAGGACGACATTCACACCGTCCAAAACCTGGCGACTGAGCGCCACCCCCGTCACGCTTTCCCCAGCTGTTATACGAGCAGAGCGCCGCTCTCGGGCCTGTCGGGCCAACTCGCTGACCTCGTCAGCCGCGACAGTTTTTTGCTGGGCCCTCTTCGCAGCACTTGCCTCCGCTCTGTTGGTTCCCAACAGAGACGTTGTAGAGCCCCCGCTTTGGTCCTCCACCACGGGCTCGGAGTCGGGCTCCACAGGAACCGGCGTGTCGGGGCGCTTGAGAAAGCGACCCTGAGCGTCGCGCGACGTCGAAGCTGTCGTTCTACTTTTCGCGCGACCTCGTCCTCTTCTGCCCGTTGGCCCCGTGGGGGCCGACAGGTTCTCCTCACTCAAAGAGAGGCCTGCCATTCAAAACTTTGACAGAGGTCCAACCATCTCTTCTTCGGCCGCCTGGATCTTGCGCTTTGAGCTTACGCTCGAAACGCTCACCACACTCATTCTGTCAGATGCCTTGTCACAATCTGACACTGCACCCACACCCAATTGCTCGACCAACACGATCGGCAATTTGTCCAGTTGTTGGTCTATTTGTTCGTCCCCTGAGGGACAGGAGCCTCCTCGGCTCTTGTTGCCATCGGCAAGTGGAAGACAGTTTTTGCCCGCCCCAGAATACGAGGGGCATGACGCATCCGAAACCGGATGCGTGGCGGATTCTCCGACTGCTAAGCAGTCGGTACCGCCCTGGGGTAAAATATTTTGAACTGACTTATTTTCCTATTTTGGTTTTTTCCTTTAAAAGGTGCGGTCCCTTTGATCCCCCTGGATCCCCCCCCAGCGCTTGGGACCGGATGCCCTCCGGCCATACACCCCCTCGGCACGCTCGACCTTGGAGTTGGGGTTATTTTTTAAGAGGTTTTCTTCCTCTCCTCCCACAAGACCACGCCCACACAACTCACCCGCTGAAAGCAGAGGGGGGGTGGGCGTACGACCTACTCCAACGACGGACTACAGGTCCCTTCCCTAGCCGCCGTCCCTTCCCTAGCCGCCGTCCCTTCCCTAGCCGCCGTCCCTTCCCTAGCCCGGTTCCCTTCCACGACCATCAAAGATGATCGGGGAATGGAACCGTGCCTTTCCCCGTTTGTTGAGATTTGCCGCCAGCGCCAATGGTCCACCAGAACCGGTGGGCGATTGGAGCTGACGTTGCCCAGGATGCGCCACGAGGAGGCTCTTCAACTGCACCCCGAGTGATAAAGGCCTGTAGTTACTTAATTTAGAAGCGGACAACTTATAGGGAAAACTACAGTTCTCATCATTGCCTCAGGAAGGTATGAATGCCTTATGCAGAATGTAAACAGCATAGCGAGCACCCTCGGCAGATGAATGATGATGCATTCTGCAAATGTTCTATACTGAGCGAGTCATGGCCCGGGGACTTTCCTCGCTTCATGCCTGTAATCACCTTGGCAACTTGTTTCGCAGTGATCAGAACCAGCGGATTCGCCAGGCTAGTACGTTCCACTTCTGTAGTAGCCGTCGCGGGTTCCAGTGGAGAAAGTACCCTAAAATTATCCCTGAATAAGTTGGCAATTTGGTCGACATCACTCACCCCGTTTACACTAACTGGAACACTCGGCTTCGGATTCAATTTGTTGGTCACCTTCCAAAACTTTGAAAAGTTCTTTGTGGCAAGAATTTCCATCTTTATCTGGTTTAATTGTCCCTACACCACTTGAGCTGATGTTTGAACAAACTTCGTGAGCTTCGCATTTGGTCATAAGCCTGACCAGACTTATTTTTGCCCTGGGCGACCCACTCATGAAACCGAAGCCTAGCCTCCCTTAAATGCCTTTTTACAATGTTTGTTCCAGCCTGTCACATAACTTTATTTTTTAATTTATATTGTTCTACTTTTAGAGCACGCCACCGCAGCGTCCCTACATTATGATATAATTTACACATTCACTACATTATGATATAATTTGTCGACTACTTGTCTGTGGTCTTTATTATTACACATTATATCTGCACAGTTATCTATTTCACAAGGAATGTTGAAATCACGCAGCTTAGTTGAGCAAATGTACAAATATTCATTGAGCTGCTTTTTATCTCTTTCCCCCCATATAGCCTTATGCATTCGTTGATCTTTTTACTTATCTTAGTAATTGCTATTGGTTTTTGCTGTCTCAAAATCTGTCTCATTTCCATATTTAATCCATTCCTTCTCTTCCGATTTTAACTTTTGAAGTTTTAGTTGATTGTGTAATGTCTGATTGTGAAATCTGTTTTAGTTCATTTTCTAAGATATCGTATTTTTCATGTATAGTATGAGTTTGGTGGAGTTTGTCTTGTAAAGCATGGTTTAAGGGGTCTAAAATCCGGTAAGGGTAGTTTAAATGATTGCATACTATTTCGTTAGTGTTTTCGTGAATGTTTCGTATGGGACACAGTCATTGTTCCGCGAACCATGCGATGGTCGGTGTTGAAGTTAAGTTGATTTATGACATCGACGTCCATGAACAATTTGAGTTTGTTCGTAATTATAAAATCTATTTCATTTTTGACGTATCCGTTTGGCAACAACCTTGTCCTTTTTCTTGTAGGTTTTGTTTAAAAAACTGTACATAACACTAAGATTGTGCTCTTGTGCAAACCTCTGTCCGTTGTTGTTTCGTTTTCCTGATGTATATGGTCCCAAGTAATTATTCTCGTTGGTTGTACGATTTCCTATTATGGCATTTAGATCTCCAATTACAATTACAGTTTTGTGCATTTTTTCCATTACTTGTCTCAGTTTACGATAAAATAGGTCCTTTATTTCTTCGTATACATAGATTCGTAACATAAAACAAAATTAACTTTGTCAGGAGAATAACAATCTGTAGAGGAGAAAACGAATCTAGCAAATCAGCGCTGGGATGTTTCGGTCACCTTCTGACGGATATGTTCCAGTGCCTTCCCTTTAAAGAAAACCTGACTGGTTGCCGTCCTGATGTTCAGAGGGAGCGCATTCCAAAGTGAAATCGCACGGAAAAAGAAAGAACAATGAACGAACCCAGAACAATGATAAGGACATCGTTGAAGACGTTTGTGGGTAGAACGAAGATTTTTACTATGGGCAGAGCATAAATATTGAATTTGGGAAGTCAGGTAAGAAGGAGAAGTGGGTTTGTCGAGCATAGATAACAATGAAGACAGAGCCCTCAACTCTCTGCGCTGACGAATAGGCGACAATTTTGAAAGCAATCTCTGTACGGATACATGAATACACTTATGAAGATTAGAAACGAATCAAATACAGTTTGATTAGTATTGAGAAGGCAATCAAGTTTATTTAATGGATCTATATTCAGGTATATTTGAGGTCTCCAGTTAGGATAAAAAGCTTATAAACTAAATGACCACACAGAGGACCACGGTTGGGGTAGCAAGGGACAGGCTGGATCAGATGTAGCAAAGCAGTGGCTTGGCAGTAGGACTAGTTTTTATTAAATTAAGATTTTTGCACATTTTTTAAGATTTTATTTCTATAAGATAATAGATCGAGAATTTATTTCTGAGAGAAATATGATTGACGTGTACAAGTGTATGTACAAACCTAAAAAAACACTTACACGTCAATCATATTTTGAAAACTAGATAAGGGCGTTTCCTATCTGACTACTCTGAGAAGAAAGACTGAAAAAAAATCAGAGGTCACAGTCTGAAAATATTCAGTATGTTTGCAAAAATAGGAGCAGGTTAACCCCAAGCCGTTTGTGTTTTTGTATCTTTAATGGTATAAAAGGCATTCTGGCCCAACTTACCTTTAACGAATGATGAGGCCTAGATTTTGAACGTGGCTTGAAAGTTTATCATAAAACCGACATCGACATCTGAACAAGCCACCTATTTTCTTGAGCCTTGTTGTAGGTACAACAAATTTGTGTATGTTCCTAGTATTTATTTTATGGATGTCACTACATTTTTTAAACAATTTTCATAAATTTACCAAGAAGGCATCATAGTCATTACATTAAGATCCATAAAGGACATGGCCAAAAATTGTATGGGCTTGTGCCCCAGAATGTACATATACAAAATATTTGTCATTTAATAGTACTGATCTTCTACAAACAAAATTAAAAAGAGGCATATTGCTGAGCAGTTGTGGACACAACTTATGAACGTTTGAAAAGATTGATTTTTGCACTATGGCTAAGGTATTTCATGTAAATTAATGTGTATATATCTGTGCCAGGCGTTTAATATAAATAGTACTTTAGTTAAAAAAACACAAAATCGCATTTTTTATAATCTGATAAAATCTATAGTTTGTAAATATTGTTTATAGAACTTAAAGTAAAATATCTACAGTAGCATATTCTGTATATGGCAAATAATAAAACAAAGAACATTATTTTAATCATTTAATGTTATCAAAACATTATTTCAATTCCAAAATGTCGTGTCTTCTTGCACGTTTAAGTGATCTTCAACAGCCATAACAAACATTGGTATGACCAAGTTGTGTTTCCTTGAATTGGTTACAAGGCGTCTTGGTTTATTGTCATAACAGGCACCACACACACAGCTATGAGGTGACAACTGTGAAGGTAAAATAGGAACCTATTAGTCTTAGATTAGACCACGACGTTAGCATATGGAGTAAATAATACCTGTCGTATATATTTTAGTAGGAGGTACTTATTGAAACTAGAACTTACATCAAAAGTTAACCACTCCTATAGAAGAACTCATCACACCAGGGGGAATGATGATATCACATGCCGCCTGCGCGCGTTCTCTTATTGGGAAAACTACAGTCAACACACGCTTGTAAAAGGTCCATTTTCGTTGTTTGTAATTATACAGTTTACAGTCATTATTAGTTAGAGCACTCGTGTGGCGCTACGACACTATAATAATATAAACGTCTAATGCGAAAACAATGAAACAAAAACACGATTCGAACGAGAAAACCGGCGCAAACGTCAAAGAAGGAATATGGTATTGACAATTGACATTTGTCAGCGGTGTTGCCAGTAATAACGTCATATCATCCTATCCGTAACTGCACTAACATCTATAAATTCACTCATAGATGGTTCGATTTATAGACAAGAACACATACAAAAAATACGTTTTATTACATTATGGTTACGAATAATTTATGTGTTTATTTAAGGCCTGCTAAGCGTTTATTTATTATTTTAAAAACCTTCATATATTATTTTTTCCCTGTTCTGAACTTATCTAATATTATATGGCAACATTAAAAGGTATATAAAACGCAAATCAAACAGAAAAACTTTTAATAACGATTATTTCTCCACTTCTGCTATGATGCATAAAAAGTTGTTCAAAATTCTTTATTTATTTTATTTTAATTATCTGCATTAAATGTACGTTTGTACTCCGTGGGGCACATTTTGTCCATCTCCTTTCTCTCTGAGTGAGTGTCTCGGATTTATAAATTGATCAAACAGTTCCTTTCTGCAAAACAAAGATCCGATGCGCAAACAACTCTATATCATGATTATCCTTTACGAGGTAGGCAAGTCATTAATATAAATAAAAAACAAGTAAGTTACTGAGATAGCAAAAAAATAAATAGAAAATAACTTAAATGTCAAATTGAACAAAACAATGGAAAATTTAAATAACACTGTTATTGTGATAAGAGATTTTATAGCCAAATCGGAGAAAGAAGGCAAAACGAAGATAAAATACTAGGACCCTATACATCTGGAAAAAGGAATGATAATGGGCAAATATTTATAAACTATGCTATAGAAAATAACTTGCATATCATGAATAGCTTTAATAAGAGAAAACTTAACAGGAAAACTTACAATGGACTTGGGAATCTCCCAATGGACTAGTAAGAAACGAAATTAAATGTCTTAGTTGTGAGTCCAGTTCAACTATAATACTGACTACAGATTACTTCGTGGTCATTTATACTTGTTCGAGCCAAAAAAAATACATATACATATTTTGAAATATTAATACAGAAAGAAAATTAGAACCGAAACAATACAATTGCACATAACAAATTCAGGAGGTCTAAAGAAAGCATGGAAGGAGCTTCAAGACCAATCATGTTGGATTGGTAATGTAACACATCATAGGACAAAAACACATAACTCCAAAAGAACGGAAATACTAGAACAAGCGACTGATTTCTACCGCGAACTTTACAATGACGAGAGAATAAAACCACAAACAAGCAACCATGAAGACATTGAAGGACCAATTCCAAACGTACTAAAAGACGAAGTCACCAAAGCCATCAAATCACAAAAGAGAGGTAAAGCACCAGGCGAAGATGGCATTTCAAACGAAATCTTAATAAGAACATCACAGATTATTTTAAATACATTAACAGATTTCTTTAATGAAAATTTAACGACTGAATATATACCGCATTAATGGACTACATCAACCTTCTTACTTCATAAAAAGGGGAAAACATATGACATTTCTAACTACAGACCCATCTCGCTAATGTCTAATGTGTATAAAATATTCTGTAAGACAATGCTAGAACGTTTAATAAAGACTTTGGACGAGAACCAGCCAAAAGAGCAGGCAGGGTTTCGAAATGGCTATTCATCCATGGACCACATTCATACCATAAAACAATTAATTCAGAAATGCAACGAATTTGGAATAAACTATTACTTGGCGTTTATAGATTACAAAAAGGCTTTCGACTCTTTAAAACACGAGAAAATATGGGAAGCTCTCACCTTACAAGGAGTCCATAAAAAATTTATACGTATAATTAAAAACATAAACGAAAATATGAAAGCTAAAATACGCACAGAAATGGTAGGAGAATGTTTTCCCAATAGACTTGGAGTTAGACAGGGATACCCTTATCACCAAAACTCTTCTCTACAACCCTTATTTCGACAACTAGAATGGAGTAATTACGGAATAAATGTAAATGAAGTATTACAAAACCATGAAGATTCGATCTTATACTAATATGCGAAGATTCAGTGACGTTACAGAGCATGATTAAACAACTGATATATGATAGCGAAAAGGTGGGATTATCCATAAATACAAGTAAAACCAAATTGATGACAAACCACACGGACATCCCAATAAAACCTCACAACGTTACTGAGCTGCAATATGTAAACGAATATACTTATCCTGGTCAAATAATATCTTCAACAAAATAAATTAACAATAGAATAATCATAGGATGGAAGAAATACTGGGCTATAAAAGAAGTCATGAAAAACATGGATATACAATTAAAATTAAAAAAGAAAGTATTTGACACATGTATTCTGCCAAGCATCACATACGGGTGTCAGACAGTCGCTGCACAAACAAGGATATAAAAGCGTTAGAAGCCTGCCAACATAGAATGGAAAGACGTATACTCAACATAAAGTTAAAAGACAAAGTACGATTAACAACAAAAAGGAAACAAACCAAAACTAAAGACGTAAAATACCAAATTAATCAATTGAAGTGGAAATGGGCAGGCCATTTAATAAGAAGTACGGCATAGAAATGGGCTAAAGTAGTGACAGAATGGTGTCCAAAATATAAAACAAGAAGAAGAGGCAGACAGTATCGTAGATGGGAAGATGACATCAAGAAGGCGGCAGGGACAACTTGGATGAGGAAAACAAGAGATCGAGGCTTGTGGAGAACGCTTGGGGAGGCCTATGCTGGAAAGCAAGACAGTCAAGGAACCGCTGTCGAATAAAAAGTTACATTTTAATCTAAACACTTCTTGTAGTAATTAGTAGATATAAGATGATATGTAACTTGTAAGATTGTTAATAAAGGCTATTATTATTATTAAATCTTTGCAGTTGGTGTATTTATTTCTCATTTTTTTTGCTAAATTTAGGTAGCACTGGAATAGGTCTATAATTTGTGGGGTCTGATGTACTACCTGATTTAAACAAAGGTATTATTTTTCTATTTGTCATAAGGTTGGGAAACATCTCACAGACATATATACAATTATTAAAGATAAGAGGTGTAGTAGGTGCTACAATGTCAACAATAGTAAGTCTATATCTAAGTAAACTTCTACAGAATTATCCCTCATTTCTGCAGTCTTTTTTACATTTAAAGTGTGAAAGGTTTTTATTATATTTCTCAGGTTATCTCACAAATAAACTATGTAATAAATAAATATAAAATTTTATAAGTTAACGTCTACAAAATGACTTATATGTTAAGTTTAGATGTTTGGTAAGCAGAAAACTTAAATTTTGTTTTGTTTTTGATAAAAATCCATAAAAAAAGTATAGAGGGGTAAAATCATTATTTAGAATATAACATTAAATTTTTTGTAGCAGGTGCAATACAACATGTAGGTAGAAACAAAGGTGGCTGATAGATCTCATATTTTATGAAGTTACTGAGATATTATTATACTTTCAAGGAATATAACTTAGCCTTTCAACAAAGAAGGCAAAATTATATTCTCTGAAAATTTGCATTGATAGAAACAGTCATCACAAAGAAAAAGCTGACATACGCGTTTCACAGTCTTCAGAACAACGGTGCTTGGCGACTTTTTTAATGATGTTACCAAAATTCAGTTACGTAAGAACAGAATCAAATATTCTACCTACTGATCAATAGAATTTCATCTATTCTTAGTATTAGATCCTCTAAGATTCCCAAATAAAGATGTTTACGCAGGACATACAAATTACGGTCCGCAATAACTCACGCTTATGTCAGGATAAATAGCCAATTTGCGTGGAATGGATTGCCAGATCTGAAGATAACTTCGACCTGCACATTCAAAATAAGAGGGGATTTGCAGGTTACGGAAATTACGTAATAAACTAACAAAACATGTAGATTTTATGGGAGTTCCATAGGCAATAGGAATTTATTTCTACTCTAAATTGGGTTAGGATTCCGAAAAAGTAAATAACTCCTAGCAGTTTATATTGTGTGTAGAGTTAAAATCTTTTTGAGTATTCTTTCTAGAATACCCAATTTGTGCCCACGGCCATATGGGTGAGAAATTCAATAGAAATAATCATTTTGAAGCTACCAATATACCCAAGAACCAAATACGTATTTCGTATGCCTGTTTATATGAGTTCAAGTTTAAGCCATCATCTTTCACGTAGTTACGTTCCTGTTTCGTGAAAATTACACGTATTAACTAGCTGCGCCCGCGGTTTAAAGTATTATATGTCCAAATCTAGCACCTAACACACTATCAGTCATGAGAATAATTTTGAAGGATATTGCTAATCAATTGCTTCAAATGTTCGAAAAATTTGTCTACTCAAAAACGTAAATGCGTTATTTACGTTATTGAGTTTTTAATGAATGTTAACGAACTGTCAAAATGAAAGCCATTGCTACTGATAGTGTGTTATGCAATTACTACGGTAGTCATGGTCTACATATGTGGCAAATTTCATCCAAATCCGTGCAGCCGTTTTAGCGTGAAAGCGTAACAAACAAACATGCAAAAATCAAATATTATCTCTTTATTTATAACTAGAACTTCGCCCGCAACTTCGTCTGCGTGGATTTCATTATTATCTATAAGTTATTAAAAAAAAAGTTGCCTATGTTCATCAGGGATAATGTCGGCTTACAATGGCAAAACAATTTTTCAAATCGGTTTTTAGTTTCGGAGCCTATTCTATACAAACAAACAATTAAATCTTTCTTCTTTATTAAATTAATATAGATACTAGTTTAGATAACCTATTTTCCATATTTCTGTATACACGTGTGAAGCTATTTGTCATACACGAGGAACTGTTAATCTTTACAATCCATAAAGAGTTCTTAGAGAATGTACTTTGAACAAATACAGGTTAGATTTTATGCTAATTCCAATTTTGTTGTGACTGCAATCAGCAAGTGAGTGTATGAACGAATGAAGCGCACGCTGCAGGTTCAGGTGGTTTTATATTTGCATGTAAAAATTTGTTCAGCAGAAAACTGTATCGTTTATCACTAAGCTTGACAAACTTATTGTTTATAACAGCAGATAGTAGTCCCCACCCACAGCGACTCATTCATGACAAAAGTATAGTGTGGAATCTACGCTTCTACCTCTACGAATCTACTGCCTCGTTGGTCTAGTGGTCGCAAGAGCTACTGCTGAGCATGTGGTCTTGGGTTCGATTCCCAGGTCGGGCAAAGTGTTATTGGGTTTTTCTATCTAGAATTTCTCAGTAGCAGCCTGGCCGCGTTACCACGTTATAAAGCAATGCTTAGCCTCTGGCCAAGGTATAAGCCATCCCTTGGGTCACGGGAAGTGTCAACCAGCCATTTAGAAATTTCCTTATAGAGACCATGAGCGCAAGTAAAATTTTACATCGTTGGATTTTCTATCTAGAATTTTTCAGTAGCAGCCCGGAGTCTGGATTTGTGCCCGGTTGATGGCAATAGGCTCGCCCCCTATTACATGGGACTTAAGCATAACGGGCGAAATGTGGGTGTACTATAGGTACACCTCTGCCTAACCCTTCTTGGATAACAGGCGTGATGTTATGTTATAGTAGACCCCACCCACAGCGACTCATTCATGACAAAAATATAGTGTGGAATCACGGTACGTCAAAATTCAAAAATCAAATTCAAATCTCACGCCAGAATAAGCTTTATCATTTCAGCCGACAGACGTTCACTGCTGGTCATAAGCGTCCCTATGCGTCGCCACATCGACCGGTACTGTGATTCTCGGCCGCAGCGGATTCCTGCGTTCGCCATTACGTCATCGGTCCACCTTGTAGGAGGGCTTCCAACGCTATGCCTTCCAGACCACCAAATCCACATAAATTAGCTCGCCACACCCGAAAATGTATTTAAATCGGTATTAGTCCAATAGAGTACTATATATAGTAGGTAATCCATAACTTCGTCCACACACCAAATGCATGCATATTTCAACCCAGCTTACAATTTATAGCCCCTGTAAAATACGTTTACGTGGTATCGACATCTCGTCTGATCCCATTTTAAATTAGGGTTCGAACCCTTGGCTCTGCTGCTGGTTTTTTTACATTCCTGTCAAGGTTAATTCAAATTAAAGTGCAGTACCGTCGTACCATCCGAAAGCTCTCGCAATTGTTTCGTGAATTTAAATTAGGGGTTAAAAGGTCGCGTAAAGAGAATTAAGAGCTAAATTGTCATTCTATTTTCTAAATGGGGTCGGCGGCAGTACCACAGATTAGTAGAAAGTGAATTTGATTCGGGAGGAGATTACTAAAGAAAGCAATCATGGGATGGAGTTTTGTTTGTAAAGTTTAATGGTAGCCAATTCTTGGTATGTTATTGTAATTGTCTTTTTATCTGCCTGATATTTGTGACTTACGATTAGCTCCGGCTAAGCGTAACGTTACAAGAATTGCTGGGCACAACAGCTCCCTTAGTGCAATATATAAATAAAATAAAGATGTGGTTTTGGTGGATCAGAATATAACAAAGTAGGGATCAAATAAACAAAAACACATTGACAACTTTGCACATATGAAGATGATAAACTGGATTTACTGGATAAAGCAGATTTAGAAAAGATAGGATGACAGTAAAACTACAGCAACGTTTATTAGCTGGAAAGTTACACTAGCGAATAGATAGAAAAAATATATTTCAGTAACAGACGCCAGACACTGTGTTAAGAGAATAACATTAGGACTAAGTTTTGGGTATCATCATCGTTATCAAACAAAAGGATAAATCCAGTAGCGAGTTTTTTAAGAAAATTAATAACTATAACGTTCCACGAATGATATCTATGGGCTCATCGAAACATTTAATTAACTGAGAATGTTATGATAGGCTAGTTTTACGGCAAGTAAAGATTCGTCATACTGGTGACAATTTTCGACCCAATTTAATTATGATTGATGATATCTCCGAAACTATGCGTTTTTGGACCACAATTTTTTTATTTTCTCCTACTGAATATTACCCTAGAGTTATGGGATATAAAAACACAAACACATAAAAAGCAATTCAGCAAAACTAGTTTTATATTTATATTCGGTTATCAGCTCGCATTCGACGCATAATTTGACAAAAACTTACCGATAGACAGTTGATAGTTGTTTGGCTACTTTCTTTTTGAGAAGAATGGGACTTGCAGCCCTTAACCACAGAGTCCACACACTCACTATGTTTATTTATAAATACAAAGAATTGATGCAATCTAACAAAATAAATCCTAAAAAAATATCATGTATGTACAAACTCATAAACAGTGAACACGTGAGCAAGTCAAATTGTTCAATGACCGAATTGTCACCCTCTGAAGTACTACGAAAATACTTATCGCAAGACACCAACTTACAAAATTTGTTTTTTAAAACCTTTGAGACATTTCGTTGGGTACACAATCAAATTGGGAATTGTTATCAGTTTTATTATACAATTCAGTTATGCTTATGTTCAACAAGTGAATATCACTTGCGTAATGTGTAGGGTTAGGTAAGTTACCGACATTATCAGTTTTATTGTAGAAAACTGATGAAACAGTTAATAACTTTAATTGGCAGAAACTAGAATTGGATTCTTGGACAAATATTTAGGTTGTGTATGATAGTTCAAACGTCATATTTTAATTATAAGAAGAAATAAGCGTCGCTGGCGAGTCCATCAAGGTGTTACCACATCGACGTAAAGTCTATTCAAGTCATTGATACTATTCCACTTAAACTAAAATAGAATACTCTTCATTCTTCTTCTCTGTTTTGTGTTTTTTGTATTTGTGTAATAGTTTAATACTGGTGTTAGTTTTAATATTTATAATTTTCATGTTTTAAGTACATAGTTTTGATTAATAGTTTAAGTTAAAAAAATTATCAAAATATCACTCACAACATTAGAAAAATAAAGTTGAAACCCGTCATTTTACGCGTCAGTGTCAAGTGGGTGTCAAGTGGGTCGTGCGATAGTGATTGTGTATTAACTGTGTTTTTTGTGTGTTATTCTTCAGTAAGTGGATGTGTATTCATTTATAAGTGTACAATACAACTTTTTAAGATAATCGTTTGCATGAAACAATATCATAAAACATGTTTTTTGAGCCAATATTTTTTACATAAAGAGAATTCTTTGTCATGAATTTTGTTGTACGAATTTGTCGATTTTGCAATGAATTAGTACCTTTGTGATGTTAGTAATGACGCAAATTCAAATTCAAATTCAAATATTTTAATTAGTAGTAGTATAACTTAGCTTAATGTTAGTATTACATAAGATTAATAACAATGACAACTAATGAACCATTGACCAAAACCTACTGATAATACTTTATTTCATGTATTCTAGCCGTATTACAACAATTTTTTTTTCGAAATTTCGAGAAATATTTGACATAGTTTCCAAGGTTGTCAATGACGTCATTGTTTACATTTTGAATTCTTACGATTTTTTATTGAAGTAGTGTCTTTGTAAGGTAAAACTACTGATAATTCATCATTTACTTTGTTCTTGTTCACTTTAAAATAAGATTCTAACTGAAAACATAAATTAATTGGCCATTATTGGATAAACCAATTTGAATCTTAGTTGAAACCCAGTTCTATGTTTTCAATAGGATGTTTATAATACAAACGTGCTATTTACGGTGTTGTTGATATTATCTTGAGTGGCTCCATTCTTCACAAACCCGAAACTGTTTACATAATGTAAATAGCGGCAATTTAATCGCAGCTACATAGTTTTTTGTGAGCGAGGTCAGAGCGGGGTCAAATTACATCGCGATAAGCGCATGCGCAAGTACTTAACGGGGGTTTCGCGAATTTCGCAATACAGTACTGAGAGGAAAAGATAAGAAAATATGAAATAAGATATAATGTATAAGTTTATTTACGAATAATCAAGAACAATACATTATAGTTTTAGTTATACTGGAGACAGCTCCTAACCTTTATTTTACACTTCATTTTGGTGAGTTCGAAAATCAAGAGCGTCCTATTTATTTTATTGTAGAGAAAGCGACCAAGGTAACCAAAAGAAACGTTTGGAGAACATTGTAGTAAGTTGCTTACCATGGCGATCAAAACGTCATTTACTTCGTATCAGTGAGGAGTTGAAGGTAAGGAGGCCATGCTGTTTTAGGGCCGTTTTTCATTTTTTTCTAAACTGAATAGTTTGCGCGAGAGACACTTCCAAAGTGGTCAAATGCCCCCCCCCCTCCCCCCCGTTACTCTAAAATGATAAAACTAAAAAAAAATGTGAATTACTATGCATGCAAACTTCCACCGAAAGTTGGTTTGAACGAGATCTAGTAAGTGTTTTTTTTAATCCGTCTTAAATCGTAAACCGCAATTTACCTTTCATTCAATCCACTCAAATTAAAACACAACAAGTACTTTTATATTATGCTACTTGCTGCTACGAAACCCTTCATGGGCAAGTCCGACTCGCACTTGGCCGTTTTTTTTTATAAGTCCATTAGAAATTCTACCCCATCCCACAGCACATTCGTTAATTTAACTAAAAAAAATTTGATGTACATTACTATGCAAACTCCCACCGAAAATTGGTTTGAACGAGATCTAGTAAGTGTTTTTTTTAATACGTCTTAAATCGTAAACCGCAATTTACCTTTCATTCAATCCACTCAAATTAAAAAAAACAACAACTACTTTTATATTATGTGCCTTGCTGCTACGGAACCCTTCATGGGCAAGTCCGACTCGCACTTGGCCGTTTTTTTTTACAAGTCCATTAGAAATTCTATCCCATCCCACAGCACAGTCGTTACGAAGGGATGTTATCAAATCAGCAACTTCATTTTCGTCCGTCGGTAATATTGACATAGAATGAAATAAAGCCGCTGTTGATTTTCTGGGATGATTCATTAGTTGACCTAGAAACTCTCTAGTAGATTGTAATTGATTCGGACAGCTGTTTATTTTTGTAGATATTTTCGGCATCTTTTTAACAAATAATAATAAATAGTGTCATGATCTGTCAGTGCGGAGTGGGCGACATGAGTTGATGCAGGTAGAGTAGTTTTGAGAATAAAATGATCAAGGCAAGCTCGAAGTCGCGTGGGCAGTGTGTGTGCAGGCAGAAGACCATGTGAAGCTAATATATTGAGGTAGCTATGTTTGGTTGAGTTAAAACACTGATCATTAATGTTAATGTTTAAATCACCAGTAGTAATTATATTTTTATAGTGTGTGATGCTGGATAGGATCCATGTTAAGTGAGTTTAGAAAGTTGGAAATATCTTTGAAGGCGCCGCGATAGTTAGCTAAAAGGAGTAATAAACGAAATAAGAATTCAGACTAACGCCATTTGGTTTCGTGCTCCAACAAGAGCGTACGCGATATTCAACTTTATTCAAGGTGCCTTTAGCACGTAGCGGAGCTTGCGTGGACATGATTTAGAGAGCCCGGTCTCAACAATGAGTATGGGTCATAAACTCGTCAAAACACATACTTGTTTACATGTTTAGAAACTAAATCACGATCGCAATAGACGGCGGTTGATAGCGTTGATCGACTGGGGTAGTATTGTTAAGGCGAGGTTGCAGTGCTTTTTAACTTTCTTAAACCTCTGTTAATCTAGCCAAACGTAAATGTTGCGCAAAAATTATTTTTTTTAAATTATACATGCGGTCAAGTGCTGTGTGAAGACAGAGACGTGAATGGTTGAATTGGCTCGATAAATAAAATCGTCAAGACGACACTAAAAACGCTATTTAAAACACAACACCTTGAAGAGATTTTCATGAAACCATGTACAAGTATAGACTTATTGTTTTTCAGGGTAAAATGCCCTAAATTTCATAAAGTTGTTATTATTTTTAAAATAAATACAAAATCTAGCAGTTCAAGCGCTCCCTCCCTCCTTAAGGACCTTAACGGGGTTTTCCGAACTTGCCTGTTATAGAATACATTTTAAATGGTCAAGTTAGAGTATTCAGGTCCCAAAAAAACATGCTATAGATGCATCGTTGTTTTAGGAAAAGTAACGGATAAAAAACAATCATTGGTAACTTGCTTGATGAAAGAAATCTACCAATTCGCACTGGGCCCGCGTGGTATAGGTCTAAACAGAAGAAGATTTTTACTAATTTAAGAGCATTATTATAGCCTCCCAAAAGAATTGCTATTTGGGCTAGTTCCAGTTCATAATGCTTGTTTGAGGAGTACGATAAAAAAGTTTTGCAGATACTAAGAACCTACTATAAAATCGTGCAGCTTAAAAAAGCCTTACGAAGCACTTGTGGCAAGGAGATATTTAATTAAAAACTATAACCGATAGGTGACAGCTGAAAATCCGAATAGAATTCAACTTTTTATCAAAGTGTAAAAAAACCCTGCTATAAGCGTTTATAGTAGCCCCGCACCTGTCCTGAGAATATGATAGTTTTTCGACATATATGTTACATTTTCAGTTATTTTTAATAGGCAACTGTATTGTTGATTTATGTGGCGAATTATGTTACACAAATTCCCTACCATTTTTATTTTATTTAGTAGATAGAACATAAATTGTCCTCGTGTAATTTACACGCTTATATAACATAATGTTGCTAATAAGTTCAAACAAGTTTTACAACATGACGTCAAAGGTAAGTTGTGACATGTCAAAGGGGTAAACGAAATCTGATGAAACTTTGAAAGCTTTAAAGTCTTTATTTCTTGGCGACAAGTCTTGCCTTGATTAAAAACTCTACAATTTTCTCATCAGCATAATTAAACTACGTAGTTTGAAGTTCGCTCGAGAAATCATGCTTGTTAACAGATTTTGTTCAGTGAAAAAGAAAGAGTTAAAATGGCAGCTTACGACAGCTGGTTTTTAACGAAGCTAGGCGTGCTCTACGAAAAAGAATATCCAGGGAGTTTCTTGTCCGTACTTCTCCATAGGAACCTAATAGGCACTACACTTTGGAATGGACAAGTAGCTTCATCTTTCTTACTGTTCTTTCAATTCAAAAGTGCCAGTGATTGATTTCATTGAAATAAATGCTTTAAGTTTGAAACTCGCAATATTATAAAAAGCAGCTATTGCACATAATGCACAAGCAATAGTATTATTAGCAGCATAATTCGCCAATTATTTTTTCTGTGAATAAAATTATGGCACGCCACGGTAAAAAACGCCAAATTGACCGACGCACAGGCATACCAAAATTGAACTACAACACTATTCGTAACCCAGCAGTTAAAGCAGAACTTATAAGCAGCGATAAATACAAGCCGTCTGTTATATTATCTGCAGTTTTAGATGCATCCCTCCAGGGATTTTCCTGAGTTGTTCAAAAGCCGCTCTCTTTAGCGTTTTACAAAAGCCTTCTTTAAACGTGAACGGCGAATTACGGGGAGTCTTTGCATCCCTTAAATAAAGTTGTGTAAGAATTTTCTCCGTGAATGGGTTCAAATAATGAGATTCAAAAGATTCAGTAATGTAGGTGCCTGAAAAAATAATTTTAATTGTATTGCTTTAGGAATTAAAGTTATATTTAAGTACCTAGTTAGTTTCACAATTTATGTTACTTTGTAACTATTTTAACCATGATGCAAAGTGCCTAAGACTTAAGAATTTCATAATCAGCCTATAATGTTGCCCACTGCTGGAACACAGGTCTCCTCTCTTCAAGAAGGAGTCGGCTGTAATCTACCACGCGGGCCCAGTGCGGGTTGGTAGATGTCACATGTCTTCAAAATTTTTTCTAGGACTGTTTATAGTTTCTTAATGTTTTCTTTCACCGTTTTGAGTGCAGTTGCAGTGGTGATGATAGTACTTCCACAAAGTAAAGCGCCTGCTCTGAGTTCGATTCCACGACCTACAACTCGTAAGTCGGGGCCGTTACCACCGGGCCATCACTGCTCTTCCTAAGACATAGTTGCCGCGTTAACTGGAGATTCTGATTTTCTGCACGGAGAAACGCACTGCAAGTAAAATTATCACGAAACATTGGCGACGTCTCGAAAATGGAGACGAGCACTCCAAATAAAAATAGATACCTAAGTTTCCATCCTAATGAATTTTAAAATAAAAACGTAAGTATCTCTTACTTGGGTAAGTTCCAGCCATTCTTCTTTTTACGAACCTCGTCAAGTCGTATATTTCGTCATGAATACGCCATAATTCTTTAGCTCCGTCGTCCATGTCTTTTCCAGTGAGCCATTGAACCGGGTCCCTGATAAAATCATCTCTTAAATATGGATATTTTAACTGTGAAAAATTCACATGAGTATTTTTATCTATCGCTCTTTGCCGAGCCCCTCTTTCTATTCCGAATTAGGTGGCATATTTTTTTTAAACTTTGTTTCAAATTGTTTCGGCCATGCAATAATATGCGACTGGCCAATAATATTTACTGCACTTAACTCAACATCAACGCTAGATATATTGATTTAATTACTAGTTCACTAGTACAAATAATATATAGTTGATTGGTTCCTTTGATGTTGTAAACAGAATAGTGCATTAAATTACCCAGACATTAGCTTTGTGATACATTTTGCATTTTATTCGACGGTAAACGTTTAATTATTAATTGAGTGCAACCTCCTATAGAATACAAATTTAAATACTTATTGTAGATCAAATGCAAAGATTATTAAATAAACACAAAATTCCGGATAACATACAGTTCGGTTTTACAAGGGGTCGTTCGACAACTTATTCATGTTTATAGAGCATGGGAGGATAAATGTGATGCTTTTGGCATCTTTTGCGATTCGTCCAAGGCATTCGCTTGTGTTCTTCATGAAACATTAATCAGGAAACTGTATCACCACGGAATCCGAAACACCTCTCTGAACTACTTACTTCTTACTTAAGCGATAGGATTCAGACAGTTGATGTTAACGGAAAAATACCACCTGTATATAGAGTAAGAATGGGTGTCCCCCAGGGCTCAATTACATAACATAACATCACGCCTTGTTTCCCCGAAGGGTTGGGCAGAGGTGTACCTATACTACACCCACATTTCGCCAGTTATGTTAAGTCCCATGTAATAGGGGGCGAGCCTATTGCCATCAACCAGACACAAATCCAGACTACGGGCTGCAATTGAGAAATTCCAGATAGAAAAACCCAATAACACGTTGCCCGACCTGGGAATCGAACCCAGGACCTCATCCTCACCAGTAGCGATTGCGACCACTAGACCAAGGAGGCCCAATTATTAATGTTTTGCCTTACCTCATAAAAGACAACCATGATAAAGTGTTGTTTGTTGACGACACTTCACTTTTATTTAAGCTCAAACGTCAGCAGCTGGTTGCTGAAAATGTAAATTGCGCTCTCGCTGAAGTAGTTAAATATTTTTATGTCAATAACCTAAACTTAATACATTTAGTTTACGATATCTCGTATTAGACAAGTAGAAACTAGTGTTCTTATAAAGGGTGACGAGTTGAAACCCGAAAATACCACAATTTTCATAGGCATAATTTTGAATGCCAAGCTTCAATGGGGCCTCCAAATAGATAAATTGTCAAAAAAGCTTAGCTCTGCAGCATATGCCGTTAGAAAATTCGTAATTTAACTGATTTAGAGACAGCCTGTTAAGTAGTATACTTTACTTATTTTCATAGTGTGATGTCGTACGGTATCCTGTTGTGGGGAAATACCGCCGATATTTAGCAAATTTTTGTTTTACAAAAAGGGCAATTCGTTAATTTATTATTGAATTCCCAAACACTCCCAGAGAGACAAATTTTAAGAGATTAATATAATAGATGATGGATTAGTATAGTTATGGAAATCTTTTGTAAGCACATAAAAATATTAAACTGTTTAAAAAGTACAGTGATATCCATAACATAAATATTTAAATGTCAATGTAAACGTTTTTCTAATAAACTTCCTAGCCACATTCAAGGACTAAGCCTAAATAAAGTCAAATCTTTAAAAAAAGGAAACTATGCCAGAAAGCTTACTATACTGCCAAAGACTATATTGAGGACAAACAAGCTTGGTGTACGATTCCGTACCAAGAAGTTTCACCACAAGGGAACTTTGTCAATAAAACAAGACGATGCTGTTCTAGGTATACATTTAATAAAATCTCTGACCTTATATCTAATCGTGTGTAACAAAACAGCACAACGCCATCTATCGAGCTATGGGACAAACCTTTGAGATTATCGACTTTCCATTCCACCATGGACAAAATGTGAACTTTCCCGATGACCGATACAAAACTAACTGAGACTAAGTGTGACAAAACTATATTTACACAATGTTTACTAGTAAAGATGACTGTTGTTACCCACTTTACAGAACACTAGAATATTGAAGTACTTTCAACACAGTACATTACAATAAAAATCAACAATCAGCAACTAAAGACGTGGTAGCAGCCGCTATTAAAAACAAACAATAATAGTTGCTAGTTATTAACTAGTACAAGAATATAGTAAGTATAACTAAAATAGAATAATTTATACTTGTAACTATGAAAAAAAAAAACATAAAACACAATAACATCAAATAGTTATTTATTATTTACCTATAAACAATATTGGAAAAAATTACTCTCCCTTAATTGCTAACAGGAAGCACATGTCATACCTTCGACACTGGTCTTTTAATTTGCGACCCTTTACATCGTAAACTAACCAGGCGCGTAATTTAATCCAACTCGGGGTGTTTTTGAGTGATGATACCATAAAGCCACCTAGCTGGCTATAAATCGTCCTCTTTCACCAGAACAATATCACCAATGGCTGGTTCCGGAGTCTGATATGCCTATTTGTAGTGGTTCATAAACTGAATTAAATTCTCTTTTGACCAGCGTCGCCAGAAATCTTGCACCATTCGCTGGGTCAATCGCCAAGACTAGTCAGGGTCGACTGTTCATAGTTAAATTCCGGTACAAGCACAAGAGTTTCTCCGACAAAAAAATGGCCAGGAGTTAAAGGAGTTTGGTCTTGACTATTGCTACTTAGCTGTGAAATGGGACGGGAGTTTAGACATGCTTCTATTTGAGACAAGACGGTAGCAATTTCCTCGTATGTTAGAGTGTTGTTTCCAACAACTCGCTTGAGATGGTGTTATGTTAACTTTATACCCGCTTCCCACAGTCCACAGAAGTTTGGAGCGTGGGGCGGGATAAAGTGCCAGTTAGTCCCATTATCCGATAACCACTCTGCTATTTCGGCTGTCACGCTTGATTTTTCCGCAGCCAGCAGTGCCTTCAACTCTTTCGCAGCACCCACGACATTGGTACCGTTGTCGCTATAAAGATCAGCACACTGTCCACATCTGGCCACAAATCGTTTAAATGCTGCCAAGAATCCTTTAGACGTTAAATCGCTGACCGCTTCGAGATGTATGGCTTTTGTTGCATTGCACACAAAGAGGCAAATTTACCCCTTGTATGAATGATGACCTCTCCCCTTCGACGTTTGTATATTTATGGGACCGGCATAATCCACTCCGCTTTGGTGGAAAGGTAGCATTCACTCTTGCTTTGGGCAACTGAGCCATTTTCTGTTCTCTTATACGAGCTGCATGACGAACACAAGATACGCAATTGCGTACATAGAATTTAGTACGATTTTTTTGCATCAAGATCCCTATATCTGGACCTTAAATAATTGAGCATTAGTTGAGGTCCACCGTGTAACGTCTTCTGGTGAGTGTCTGCTATTAACAAGTCCGTAAAATGAGACTTTGTTGGTATAATAATCAGATATTTAATGTTTTCGTCGATTGTGGCTCTTTCTAAGCGTCCCCCCACTCTGAGCACCCGTAAACGACGAATGGATTAAGTGAGTTAAGTACACTTTTCTTTTGAACGTTTCCTGTTTTAACTAAATCTTCCATTTCTCTACTAAAATATTGCATTTGATACTGTTTAATACAAACCGTTAACGCTTCGTGAAGTTCTTTAGCAGTTAACCATGAGGGAAATCGTTCAGAGTTGTCGCTTCTTCTCTTACAATAAATAAAGCGCCTGCAATAAGCTATTACTCTGTTACTCTGATCAGTTTTCTTAATGTTGAGAATTTTGTCCCGTACAGACACAGGGAGCGAGAGGGAATGGAAAGCCGTCACCTCCTTCTGCGAAGCAGTAATGCTCGCGAAGGAGGAGGCGGAGCGCGTGAGTGAGAGAGTCTTGCGCCCTCGCGCCCCTAGTCGCCGCAGGAGACGCCCTGGGCGTCGGGAATCGCAAGCAGATTCCCGGCCACCGTAGGCGCGGGCTGGCGGACGGCGAGCAATGGGCACGCAGTCCGGTAAGGACCAGGCCCGGGTCAACCTCAAAGAGACATTGCCATATTATCTGGCTAAAATCTTTGATTTTTCAATTAATAAGTAGGTACTGTACTACTTATTAATTGAAAAAATCAAAGATTTTAAGTGCACAATTTTGGCACGTAGTTTTAGGTACGATAAAATATTCTATTTCACTAGTAGAATATGTAACAAGACGTTTGCCAGCTGACTCGCTTTCAGTTGGCAGTTATAGTTCTTCGAAAAGGCCAAGAGTCGTAAAAATTACATTTCAGAGCTCAATTTTATATGTTTGTGTTGCTGTAAAACTTTCGTACTGGGAGGTATGTTCTAAGATTCTGGAGAACTATGAGTAAATATTTATGGAACTCGGGGTTCGTGTATGTATTTTTTGCCATATACGGCCTCAAAACTTTTTTCAGGCAACTTACACATTACTTTTGTAAACCTTTTTTACCTTCTGTGTATAGGTTGCCTAGGTACTTGGAGTGACTAGGTGTCAGTCACTTTTTAAACGTGCGGTGAGCGAGAGTTCTTTCTGTGATATGGACAGACACAAAAATACGCGAAATCATTGTTAGATTACTATTTTTACAAACAAGTTGTATGCAATCTAATCATAAGTAAAAAAATATAGTTGTTTTTATCATATTGTTTTTAAAGTTTGAGCAGTGCGCATTAGAGTGAAGTGATAAAAAACTAATAGTATAGTTAGTGTTTACAAATATGGTTCCCAAAGATAAGAATTATATGGAATGGGAGATGAAGGGTTGAAGGATCCCATTCAACGGTTGGAAGGAAAAGCCGTGGATGATGGAAGAGAAGGTTTATGGAGAATATGTGATGTACTTTACGATTTCGACGACTTTCAAGATAAACATCCCGGTGGAGCCGAGTGGTTAGAGCTCTCTAAGGTAACCTAATTACCGTTGAAGCATGTTTTTATTGTGAGCAAAGTGGGGTTTGGCCCGCGGTAATAAAATATGAAAGTCAATTTGTCCCGCGAAAGCAATAGTTGTGATTTCTTATTCTATTTACGGGGAAGTTAGGACTGAACTATTGTGTATGAATCATTATTTTGGGACCACTATTCTTTTATATGGTTAACAAGCTAAATATTTTCAGGGCACAGACATAACAGAAGCCTTTGAGTGTCATAATTTAAATCCTGTTGTAGAAGAAATGATAGAAAAGTTTTATATAAAAGACGCTAAAACACTCAGGAATTCTCTATTTACTTTTGAGGAAGATGATTTTTATAAAACCTTGAAACTAGACGTTCGGGATGGTATAAAGAAAGTACTAAAGGGTGAGCAAAAACAAGCAGATTATATTATTGACGGTCTGTTTGCGACGGTTTTGTTAAGGTCAGCCATATCTTGCTGGGCTACCAACTTGTTGGAGCCTAATCAATATCGCATAGCAGATACACCTAATTAGCACATACTGCTACTCATGTGCGGTCTTGATGACATTCACTTGTACTTCAGAACCCGTGTTGTTAACACCTAATTAAAAGGTTATTTTACTTGCATCGAGCATCCTGGTTTAATTCATCCGGCATATCCCTTAAATTCCCTAAATCCCTT
Source organism: Dasypolia templi (assembly GCA_963555695.1). NCBI lineage: Eukaryota > Metazoa > Arthropoda > Insecta > Lepidoptera > Noctuidae > Dasypolia > Dasypolia templi. The sequence continues at coordinate 20,775,605 of OY743141.1, read as the reverse complement.
GGTCCATTTGAGCCGGATAACGTATAATATAAAGGAGATCAGCGGATTTAATCAAGAATTAAGGATTACGATCATCCACGTGCAGTGGAGGTTATTTGCCGTTGAATTGGATGGACTTGAAGCAAGCTATTTAGCGGTGTACAGCATTTATAATTAATCTAATATCGTAACCCAACACTCAGGTAGAATATGTAAATAGTCGTATTAACGGTCAGCATCATTTTTATTGTATTACCTATTGTATTGTGTTAAAATTAAAATCATTAGGTACTTGTTGCATTGTGATTAGTATTTTATTCAACAGCAAGGTTACGTTTAAAGTCAAGCTGTTTACGGTATAGTTAGCTGATTTGCCACATTAATTAAACTTAAATTATAAAGCTGTAACTTGTTATAGTTTAAGCATTAAAAACTATAATCGATTATTTAAATAAAGATCTGCGAGCATTAGAGTCATTAGGGGGGCCTGTTAAACACTGGGACACACTTTTAATTTACATTTTTACACGCAACTTGATCAAAAAACCTATCGTGAGTGAGAGGTGTACAAAGGTAGGATGAACGAGGACAGCGCGATTGCTTTTGACGCGTTCATGAAATTCTTACGTAATCGAGCTGATCTTATCGAGACCCTAGAACTGGTACGTAATAATTATTCCCAAACGATAGGTAAATCAAGCCCTAAGCTCAAATCAATGGTAGCAACATGGCGGAGAGTGATCATCTGTGTCCTGGTAACTTGCAAGGTCCCATTCAAACCAGCTTTTGTGATACTCTTACCGCTTGGAATTTGCTACAGTTCAACTGAATAGTAGTGTTCATTGTTAGCAGGTATCATAACACAGTACATATTACAATTTGAGAGTGTTAGATATAAGAGCAAGTTATTGTTAAACACAATTAGCATTTTGAATCATTTATGTAGTCAACATAATTAGTGTTAGTTGAGCCTATATAATTTAGTTCATGTTAAAGTTTGAATATAGTATCAGAATTGCACCTACACAAACAGTGTTATAGGCTTATACACTTGATGGTTAAAATAAAGAGTTGTGTTGTTTGCTATAGCATTCAGAATGTGTATACAATACAGTTGGGCGTGTATTAAAGTTATATTGTTCGTTTTATAATTGTATTCCTGTATCAATTTCAGGTTGACAACACTCGTCTCCCATTATGTCTGAGGAAAGGGATTTAATTAAAAAGCGAGGCAGCTTCAAAGGCCGTTTGACTGCTTTCGTCAATTTTCTGGACTCACTCAAGGACAAAGAGTTATCGAGCTGTGATGTGTCTGAATTGCAGTTGCGCATTGGCAAGATGGAGTCGTACGAACGGTATGATGAGGTACAGTTAGGTCTGGAATGCATTGTAGATGATCTCAAACTGCAAAACTCTGAGCGGTCTGAGTTTGAGTCTCATTATTATAAGTCCTTATCCAGAGCCCAAAATATACTGAGTGGTTTTAATAAAGATAGCAAATCGATGGAAAGCTGTAAAAGTACACATATTAGCATGCAAAAGCCAGTTAAATTGCCAACGATTCAGTTGCCGAAGTATAACGGATAATTTTGTAATTGGCTTGAATTCCGTGACACCTTTACTAGCCTAATTCATTGTAACGATGACATAGACGAAATAAATCAGTTTCATTACTTGAGAGCATCGCTTGAGGGAACAGCTGCAGTAGTAATCAAATCTATTGAGTTTTCTTAGAGTAATTACTTTGTGGCATGATTTGACAACAAAGGGTTACTGGTACAGAATCATGTACTCGTATACGCATTATTCAATATCGAATCTATCTCAAAGGATTCTTCTGTTGCATTAAAAAGTTTAATCGATCAGTTAAATAAAGATCTGCGAGCATTAGAGTCATAAGGGGGGCCTGTTAAACACTGCGACACACTTTTAATTTACATTTTTACACGCAAGCTTGATCAAAAAACCTATCGTGAGTGGGAGGTGTACAAAGGTAATATAAGCAATCGAGTGGATCTTATCGAGACCCTAGAACTGGTACGTAATAATTATTCCCAAACGATAGGTAAATCAAGCCCTAAGCTCAAATCAATGGTAGCAACATGGCGGAGAGTGACCATCTGTGTCCTGGTAACTTGCAAGGTCCCATTCAAACCAGCTTTTGTGATACTCTTACCGCTTGGAATTTGCTACAGTTCAACTCACATAGTAATATGAACAATACGATTCTTTGTCTAACAGTGAAGTAGCTGTCACTAGCAGCCTGGATCCCTTAGTGCATGAGGACGGACTCACATCATAAGGCACTCTGCATCTCTGCTGACTTCGTGCAACTTCATAAGCTGCAGTTTCTTCCTCGAGTCAAGTCTCTTGTATGCTCAGGCGAATTATGACGCCATAATTGAAGAAATGATGGCAATTGATTGGCCATTAGAGCTGAATTGTATACCACTTGAAGAAGCTGTAAAATTATTTTATGACACTAACAACTTGCTTCATAATAGACATATTCCATCTAAAACTATCGCTCCAAAGGGTAAGTATCCGAGTTGGTACAAAAGCCCTCTATTAAAATAATTAAATAAAAGTCAAAATTTCACTCAAAATTTAAAACCTATGGAAATCTTTCAGACCATCAGTCTTTTGATACCTTACGTCAACGGGCTAAAGATCTGGAGAAGGAAATGTTTGACGACTATAATGCTAACATTGATTCAGCCATTTCTAAAAATCCTAGGGCTTTTTGGCAATATGTTAAGTCTAAACAATCAACCAACTGTTACCCATCTGTATTAAAATTTGGTGAAGTGTCGTCTGGTCACGGGGAGAAAATCTGCAACATGTTTGGCGACTATTTTTTTTTCAAACTTCCAAGTGCGACGAGACACAAATGAATTCTTAGCCTCTACAAGAATGGATCAATCTTCTGGTCTCGTATCAGACATCTGCTCTATCGAGGTGCGGGAAGAGGTGGTATTTCGCTTGCTAAAACAAGTGAATATTAACAAATCCGCTGGTCCGGACAATATTTTACCAATTTTTATAGCCAAATGTGCCAGATGTCTAGCCATTCCATTGGCATTTTTATTCAAACGGTCATTCGACTTGGCAGTGGAAGCAATCCTGCAATCTGGAAGTCAGCGTATATAACGCCGATTCATGAAAAAGGTCTTAAGGACAGCGTGGTAAATTATAGACCGATCTCCAAAGTCTGCGTATTCGCCAAGATTATGGAGAAAATCGTACAAGTGCAACTTTCTTGTTCTCTTAAATTAAGTTACTCGGAATACCGACATGGATTTTTAAAAGGTCGCTCCACCACATCCAATCTCGTGGTCTGTAGTGACTATCTTTCCGAACATATGTCCAGGAGGTCACAAGTCGACGTTATATACACTGACTATGGCTTGCTAGGGATTGGTGTGAGGGGTAGCTTGTATAGATGGTTTGTATCATATGTTGAAAATAGATGCCAGACTGTAGTCCTCAACGGTTATGCTTCTAGAGCGATGTACATTCCGTCGGGGTTCCCCAAGGATCCTTATTGGGACCTCTTTTATTCAATATTTTTGTTAATGACATCGCCTCCAGTTTCCTACATTCTAAATTTTATTATATTTATGAAAATTCTAAGTCAAGTGTCAACCACTGAGGATGCACATCTTTTACAGGAGGATCTCGACCGTTTCCATGATTATTGCGATAGAAATAGGCAGGTTTTTTTTTTAGCATGGCAGTACATTTTAATCGTAAGGCAAACCCTATTTAGTATGATTACAAATTATCAAATAACTCAATTGCCAGAGTCGACGTCATCAAGGATCTTGGGGTAACTTTTGACTCAAAGCTTTTGTTTGATACGCACTTTGACAATATAGTCAACAAGGCTTCTAAAGGTTTGGGTTTTATTTTTAGGGTCTTCTCTGAGTTTAAGAATATCAAAACCATAAAAATTCTTTACTGTGCTTTTGTCCGTAGCCATCTCGAATATTCTTTTCTACCGGGATGTTGAGCTGGATTTGTTCACAAATAGTGTCCAGGAATTAAAAAGAACATTAAGTAACTTTTTCTTTGAAGCGTAACTTTGTTGTGTAATGTTTATGTTTTTTGTTTTCTTTCGTTTTTTCTATGATTAATTCTTACGCTGTTTTTACCGTTTTGTCAATTTTATACATTAGTTTATATAAGTGGAAACTTGTAATTGGCGTACTTCTACATATTGCTTCTGAATACTTGATTTGTTAGCTGTAAGTTTTCTTAAAATTAATAAAATAAAATAAAACACAATATCCTAATAGTTCTAGCACTGAATTAACCTCTAAACCATGTCCTAAATGTCACACTTTAAATAATTGTCCACAATTCCTGGCATTAAGTATTGACGATCGTCTGAAATTACTACCTAGTTATAAAATATGTTTTCATACGGGGCACTACGCTAACAAATTTTAATGTAAAAAACCAGATTGCAAACTGCAAACGTAGGCAAAACGGCACACTGATTCACATAGATTCTAAAAGCACTATTACGAATACACTTAGTGGTAATTCGATTAACAACTGTTGTCGCTTCGAAGACAGACATACATATTTACATACAAAATAAGTTATTTAGATATGATTTGTTATGAGTTAGTCGATTTGTTTGTTAAAACATATTTAAATGACAACCTGAATAATTAATACGTATACCTATTTAAAATTACATAAAATGTTTATCTGATTAATAGTTAGGTTGGCAGCACTGGTGTCGCACCATTATTGTTCCGTTGCAAACTTCCGGAGCAATGGAGGGGCGACACTTGCCACACGAATATTGAGAGAGTGATCGGCAGTTGGTTTTTAGCAACAGTGCGAATAACATCTCGCGTAAAGCGTAATATGTATTGCTTGCTAAAAGACTTGATCCAAACGAAACCCACGGATGGCCAGTCTTTATACGAATTTTATTTTGTACAAAAAGGCAAAATTGACATTATGAGATTGTCATTTTCTGATCAAGACATTATTTCGATAATCGTAGGATCAATTGGCGATAAAAATGTAATTACTGCAGCAGATGCTGGTAATTTTAAATACTGTGATGAGTTGGCCTCATTTTTGCACGGGAAAATTCATGTTGACCCGGAACAAAAGTCCGTTCAGAAGCATAAAAACTCAACTCGCTTATTATTTAGTAATGTTGATAAAAAAAAACGGATAGTTCTTCCAACTCCTACGGAATACCAATGCATAGTTCTGTTTCGAATGCTGGTACAAATATAACATGTTATCGCTGTGGTGAACCTGGTCATAAAAAGACCAGCTGTAGTCAGAAGGATAATGTCAAATGTAATGTGTGTAATAGATTTGGTCATTTAGAGCTTGCATGTAGGTTTAAACCTAAAATGAAACCTGAAAAGGATAGCGAAGTAAAATTAATTGTCGAACCTACACCTAAGGATAAATTTTATAAGGCAATTGTAATTAATGGATGTAAACGACAGGCTTTTATTGATATGGGCAGTGGTTGTTCTCTAATAACGTCTTCTTTGGCACGCGAATTAAACCTTGTAATTTTCCAATTAAATAAACCTGTTTTATTAACAGGATTTAAAACCGATTCTTGCTCTGAGGTCACACACGGGGCACAGGTTGACATTATGGTTGATAATGCTGAGCTTAATGTGGTCCTATACATTTGTTATGAATTAGCCGGCTGTCCTATTTTAATTGGTAGGAATTTTACGGAGGATAAAGGAATTATGTACGCACGTGTAGGAAGTAGCCTTTCTTTTCGACCCATAAGTAACTACCACGTCGCTTTAATAGAGTCTTCTATGTTCAACCCTGATTCTGTTGAACACATCTCTGTGTTAAATGAAATATTATCTAGATACCCTCGGGTTGTTTCTAATGATTTAAAATCGTTAGGGCAGACTTCTTGCGTTGAGTTAGACATTGAACTAATAACTAATAAACCTGTATACCATAGACCCTACCGTATGTCTGAATCCGAAAAGGCAGCCACTCGGGAAATTATTGATGACCTATTAAAAAATGGAATAATTCGTGAAAGTAATTCCGCTTATGCCAGTCCGATACTATTGGTCGATAAACCTTCGGGCGAAAAACGTATGTGCATTGATTACAGATCACTAAATAAAATTACTGTCAAGGAGAAATACCCAATGCCCATTGTAGAAGACCTTATTGACAAACTTAGAGGGTGTAAATGCTACAAATCTATTGATTTAAAAAGTGGCTACTATCAGATAAATGTTAATGAAAACTCTATTGCTAAAACTGCATTTATTACGCCTGATGGCCATTATGAATTCAAGAGGATGCCATTCGGGTTGTGCAATGCACCGTCTATATTCCAAAGGTTAATGAATACTGTTTTGGGTAAACTACGCTTTGATAAAGTTATTTGTTATATGGATGATCTATTGATAGCCACGGAGTCGGTGGATGATAATATTAGACGGTTAGACGAGGTATTACAAATATTACAAAATAACGGTTTGACAGTAAATTTGGAGAAATGTCACTTTTTCCAGAGCTCTGTTGCCTTCCTTCCTACGATATGTCTGAAGACGGTATACGTCCAGGTAAAAAGAAATTAAAGGCAGTAGAAAATTATCCTGAACCTAACAATGTGCATCAAGTAAGACAATTTTTAGGTCTAATTAATTATTTTAGAAAATTCATAAATAATTGTGCTCTTATAGCAAAACCGTTAGCAAAGCTCTTGAAAAAAGATTTCACATGGGAGTGGGGATACGATCAAGTTTCAGCGGTCAATAAATTAAAACATGAGTTGTTACATAATGCTTTATTAAAAATATGTGACCCCAAATTACCTACTATTTTATACATAGATGCCAGTCGCGATGGCATAGGCTGTATACTGAATATCAAGTTACTGATACAGGTGAAAAACCAATCCATTCCGGAGAAAAAGTACCACTCCTTTGAGTTAGAGTTTTTAGCAATCATTGTAGCACTTCAAAAATTCCGTCACTATTTATTGGGATCCACTTTTAAAATTTATACATATTGCAATGCTGTTAAATATACAATAAATAAACAAGAAATCAATTCTAGAATCGGTAGATGGGTGTTACTTACACAAGAATTCACGTTTGAAATAATACACAAACCAGGTGCCCAAATGCAACATGTTGACGCTTTGAGCCGAAATCCAGTTGAAACAAATTCCACCTACATATGCAATGAAAGTGTGTTGGCTATTACTGAATCAGATTGGTTATTGTCAGTCCAGTTACAAGACCCAAGTATTTGTACAATAAGAAAAACATTAGAATCAGGTCAGGCCGAGCTTAATAAGAAAGTGTATAATGAGTATGAGTTGTTAGGTAATAAGGTATACCGCCGGACTGAATACGGTAGACGGTGGGTTGTCCCTAAACAATGTATTTGGCAAATAATTAGAGCGAATCATGATGACCTTGGCCATTTTGCCGTGGATAAGACAATTGAAAGAATAAAATCATGTTATTGGTTTCCCAAAATTAAGAAAGTAGTATCTAAATATATAAAAAATTGCATTAACTGTATTTACTATAAAAATATCCATGGCAAAAGGGAAGGCAAACTGTTTCCTATACCTAAATATGCAAAGCCCTTTCACACGCTTCACATAGACCATCTGGGTCCATTTGTAAAGACCACGCGTAAAAATACCTACCTTTTGGTGACTGTTGACTCTTTTACAAAATTTGTATTTATATCCCCTGTTCGTAATACTAAAACTCAAAGTGTTATAAGCGAGTTAGACAAAATATTTAAAGTTTTTGGTAATCCTAAGCGTCTAATATGTGATGCTGGCAGTTCTTTCACGTCTAAGTTATTCGTTAAGTACTGTCAGGACAAAAAAATACGACAACATGTTATAGCCACTGCTGTTCCACGCTCAAACGGTCAGGTGGAACGCTTTAATCGCACCATCCTTGACGCATTGAGAAGCATGGGTGCTAATACCAGCTATGACAAATGGGATACTCATATTACTAGTATCCAACAAGGTATAAACAGTACCATTAATAAAACCACTTCAGCCATTCCCAGTGAAGTATTCTTTGGATACCGACTTCAAATTGACGCTGACATGTTGGCACAGGAAGATCAATCTGTTGACGTCACGTTATTAAGGAATAACGTCAACAGTCGCATTCAGGTCAGTGCAGACAAGCAAAAGCTGGCTTTCGATTCCAAAAGAAAAGAAGCTCACAGTTACAACGTCAACGATCTGGTTGTTAGAAGAATTCCCAGTCAATCCAATGACGGACAAAGTACGAAATTATTACCACTTTTCAAAGGACCTTTTCAGGTGACTGAAGTATTAGGTCATGACCGCTATAAAGTAAAGGATATGCGTGGCGCTGAAAGAACAAGCAAGGGCTATGAGGGGACCACGTGTGCTGAAAATATGAAACCGTGGATCAAGTTGGCACACCTTGATGTTGAAGGTTTGGAAATGGCCTAAGATATTGTCAGGTATTTATTAACCCAAATAAAAAAAAACATCTATTAAAATTGTATCTTTTAAAGTATTTACTACTAGTTGTAATAAGCTGTCCAGTGCATTTGCTTCAAACATATTTTGGTAATTGGATTGTTTTAAGTTACAGTATTTATTCGTGTAAAATGAATCTGTAACAAATGAGTTTGGGGTTTGTAGTGATATGCAACTAGGGTTGGCCAAAGGCATCGCCTAGGGAAAACTGCAAACTCTAAACATAGCTGACCGCTGATGGAACAGTTAGATACATGTAAATACCAACATATGTTATGCTAACACATCTTTTGAATTGGGGTCTTTCTCTACTGGCCGTTGATGGAATAGTGGAGTAGACGCTCAATTCAAATGAGTATTTAAAAATCGCATCTTTTATATGGAATTTTGTGACTTATTTTTTATACTTTGTTCTCAGCAATTGCACCAGACTGGGACGCTATCCGGGGACGGATGCGTGCGTAGGACGGCCGGATGTTGTCGCTTCGAAGACAGACATACATATTTACATACAAAATAAGTTATATAGACATGATTTGTTATTAGTTAGTCGATTTGTTTGTTAAAACATATTTAAATGATAACCTGAATAATTAATACGTATAATGATTAATAGTTAGGTTGGCAGCACTGGTGTCGCGCCATTATTGTTCCGTTGCAAACTTCCGGAGCAATGGAGGGGCGACACTTGCCACACGAATATTGAGAGAGTGATCGGCAGTTGGTTTTTAGCAACAGTGCGAATAACATCTCGAGAATTGTGAGAAAATAGTGTGTTAAGAAAAATAAAGTTATAATTATTATTTATGCGTGCAGTTTAATTAGAGTGTTTAACACAACTTATCTGCACCGTCGTCATTACCATCAGCTACCACTAATACGAATAACGTAGCTCTGTCAGCAAACATTGCATCTTAGTCATACGCAGCGAGATGTGTTATTATCGACCGCCTTGATCAAACTGCGGTATCACAATGGTTGTGTGCATCTCATTCACACGGTTCTTGATAGCGGTAGTACGTCGTCATTCATAAGGAACCGGTTGTGCAAAAAACTTAATTTAAGAACTAGCCAAGTAAATAAATCGATTCTTGGCATCAACAATGTCACTTCGCTCATAGACAAAATATGTCTGGTTAAGATTGCGTCATTAGACGATAGTTTAGTTTTCGAACTTCATTGTTTTGTTCTGCCATACATTACAAGTAACGTACCGTGCCGTGAAATAAATATAACTGATTTCGACATACCCTCAAATTTTTATTTAGCTTATCCTACCTTTTATAGCCCAGCTGATCTAGATATTTTAATTGGCGCTGACTTGTTTTGGCAGTTGTTAGGATCACAAAGACTAAAGTTACGTACTGGTAAACCAGTATTATTTGAAACCCGTTTAAAACTATCCAATAGTTCCGGTCCAGTTACTCAGAATGATATTTCACTGCTGTCAAATGATGTAAAATGTAATTATTCTAATATGGCTTCCGATAGCGATAGTGATTGGGAAAAATTTAAGATAGAATTGGCAAAGTTTTGGCAATTAGAGCAGGTGAATGCGATATCATCTAATTCTTAAATGCCAGAAGAGAAGTCGTGCGAGAATAATTTTGTTAAAAATATGACACGATTGTCTGATGGTCGTTTTTGTGTTCGCATATACCTTAAAAGAGATCCTTCAATTCTAGGAAATTCTTTTAAGAGAGCTACACATTGTTTACAATCTTTAGAGCGTAGATTAAACGATCGAATACGATTCACTTGGTCATATGACAAAACTTAATAAACGTAATTTGTGTTTTGGTTATTTTATCACGCATCATGGATTTCTCCGTGAGTCGAGGAACACGACCAAACTCCGTGTTGTTTTCAACGCAAGTTGTCCTACTTCGACGGGAGTGTCCTCTAATGACCTACAGATGGTTCTATACTTCTTCGCTTTAGATTCCACAAGTATGTATTATCTGCGGATGTGGAAAAGATGTATAGACAAATACTTGTCCACTCGTCGGATAAAATCAAAAAAATCAAAATCAAAATATTTTATTTCACATAGACCTACATGGGCACTTATGAAACGTCAGATTCTAGGTGCACGGTTCCAATTGGTCGTTTCCCATGGAGAAGAGCCGGCAAGAAACTCCATGGTTTTGCATTTGCAACTAATTGTTAGGCGTGATAATATTAGTGAGCCTATTAATGTTTATGAATTAAACACCGTCACGTGCGGTACTGCCAGTACGCCGTTCCTTGCGACACGATGCCTTAAACAAATAGGACTCGACTGTAAGAACCATAAAATATCTGAGATCGTCAGACATGACTACGTCGATGACCTACTGACCGGCGGAAATGACTTAAACGAAGCAAAATTCATTCGTACTGAAGTCACCAAGGCGCTTGCGTCGTCACGTATGCCATTAAGAAAGTGGAAGTCAGATGACCCACAATTAGTGTCCGATGCTGTTCCTGCGTCGTTTGACTTAAGCATTGGATCTAATGAGCCTGACAAATTGCTTGGTCTCTGTTGGTAAATCCGCACTGATGAGCTAGGGTTTCCTATAAGTCTGACGAAGTGTTTGACGGGGCACACAAATCGTGACTTGTTGTTCGTGATTACGCGCATTCTCGACCCCTTAGGTCTGCTGGGTCCTATTGTCATCAGTATGAAGGTACTTTGCAGAAAATGTCGTTAAACAAAATTTTCATGGGATCAACCATTACCCATTGAGATTCGTAAACAATGGGAGATTATAGTTAAGTCTTTGCCTCTTTTAAATCATATTCGCATTCCGCGAATTACAGTTTGCAATTTATATATGGAGCTAGAACTCCATATTTTCACAGATGCGTCTGAGTCCGCATACGGTGCTTGCGCCTACATTCGCAGTATTACTGGTAAGGGTGAGTATATGACTCGTTTGTTAATAGCCAAGAGTCGAGTGGCTCCCATCAAGCCTACAACAATCCCGCGACTGGAGTTGTGTGGTGCGGTAGTTGGTTCTCGTCTTTATGAGAAGGTGATAAGCTCACTTCGATTGAAGATCAGTCAGGTTTATTATTGGACTAATTCACAAATAAATGAATAACGTCAACAACAATTACAAAAAAAGTGATTATAAGTGATATTAATTGGTGTGAGTATTGAAATAGATATTTCTATTGTATTTCTTAGGTTTGACTTTTGTAGGAGTTCTGTTCGAAACTCCGAACAGGAAGCTCGCGCCTTTGTTTCCGCTTGAGGCATTGCACAACAGATGGTGGTTTAGTTGCCGGACTTAGAAATTAAACCTTGTTTCTTCTGTGTGTGTGTCTGCGTCGCAAATCAAAATATTTTAAATCGGTTCAAAAGATAAATAAGTGCGTTCCATGCAGCTGAGACACATGCTGAGGAGTGACATGGCCTGACCTCTTCCGCTTCACTGATGAGATCGTTCCGTACCCTAAGCTGCGGCTGCGTTTTAGGTCGTTGATTCAAAGCCACGGGCATGTTCAACATAACTTTAAACAATTTTTATAGGACAGTGTATTCATATCAAATGTAGTAGTGCGGGATAAACGAATATACGCTATTATTTTGGCACATATTATGATCGAGTCCTTTGATTTCAAACATAAAAACAAAGATAACGAGTAACGGCGCGGCGGAAGACAATACAAAACATGTAACAATTACCTATTACACTTGGAATCACTATTCAGTGACTATTATTATTGCTTCCTTTCGAGTATAAATGAAAGCCTGCTTGAATTAATTTTATTTTAATCTGGGTAATATTGTTCTCAAACATACCAAAATTATAATTGAACACAGCCTAAAATTATTATTTCGATATTCATAACTATTTTGTAAATGTAGACGCTTTGTTTTCTCGAACGGTAGGGATAGAGTGGGCCAACCCTGCGCCAAGTTTTGGACAACGGAGTGATTGTGTTTAACAAACTGCTGATGTGTCCTATGTCGCGAAATAAACTTCTTTGGAACTGTGCATCTACCTTCAACGCAGGCGAGGAACTGCTTGCCTGCCAAATGATCCTGAGCTTCGAATTTGGTGAGATCTATCGATTCTATTGTTAAGGAAATTTAATTCTCAATAAGAAAGTGAATTTATAGCAAATCATTTGAGGTTCCAACGAGTAACGAGACCATGCTCGAAGGCAATGAACATCTTGCGTAAGGAGCCTAAAAGAGAGGAAAGCCTGGATTTGTTGTCATCAAATAGCATTTTCTAGTTTTAAACAGGAATGGATATTATCCTCCAGGTGGTACGAGGACTAAAACACGGTAACTTTATATAAGTGGACTGTATTACATATATTTTTAAGCAAGGAGAACAAACGGTCAAGAGTTTAAATGAAGTGACAAAAACAATCGCTCAGTAGCGTAGACGATAACGCAGTGTCACGCGTCCGCTGCTCGCTGCTCGAGCCCCCCCCCGCGGCCGCAGCTCCCCGCCCGCAGTCGTCCGGCGTGTCGGTTTCTTAACATGCTCCCGGCGTTGAAGACTTGTCTTCAATGGTTACACTGGAAGAGGACAGATGGTGTTGTAAGCGCGTCGGACTATTCCCTTTTTGGTCCTCACGTCTGCGACTCTGCTTATTCCGACGATACGACCTAGTGGTCACATCAGTGGTGGTGTTTGTTGCTCTTTGAGTACCACCATGGCTCCCTCTTAAAGCGCCCCATCGGACTCCGTCCACTTGGTTCTCTGTTGGAGGTAAAATATGTACTCGTTAGAGAATCTATTCCAGAACTGTTGCTTCAGGTGCTCAATACGCTGGAAACGCTTTAGGCTGGATATGTTCTGGTGACTTGCGGATGCGGCAGGGATGTGAGAGATCTCCCAATAAGGAAATGGGCAGGAGTTAAAGGGTACAGGTCTGATGGATGAGTGGAAAGAGGAGTGAGAGGACGAGAATTTAATATTGCCTCAACCTGAATCAGACACGTAGACATCTCTTCGTAAGTGAGATGTGCGAAGCCTCAAATACGCCTCAAGTGATGCTTAATGGATTTTACGGCAGACTCCCATAAGCCACCGAAGTGTGGGGTGTATGCTGGGATAAAGTTAAAATTGATACCTGTTTCTGCCATCTCTGAAGAATAGTCTAGATTGAGTATACCAGCTATTTCGTTACAGGTGCCAATAAAGGTTGTACCATTGTCGGAGTAAATGGTCTTTGGTTTACCAAGGTGAAGGCATGTTTTGTAAGATCTGAGACAAGCTTCAGATGAACCGCCCTTGTGGCTAGACAAACAAAAACACATATGTAAGACTTAACCAATCTACAACCTCTACCCTTGCGGTCAGCTAGAAGGATAGGTCCGGCATAGTCTGTGCCAGTCTCTAAGAATGGAAACTCTAACTGTACTCGTTCTTTTGGCAAGTTACCCATGACGGGTTGAACTGTCCCACCGTTAAATCGCTGACACTTTACGCACTTATGAACAGTGAATTTGGCAAGGTCTCTACCACCCAAAGGCCAGTACTCATGTCAGATTGTGGCTAAGAGTAGCTGTGGACCGGCATGGAATAGGCGTAAGTGATACGTGTTGAAAATAAGTTTAGCAAAATGATGTTTGCTGCAGATAATGATAGGGTGCCGGACATTATAATCGTAGCATGAATTATCTAATCTGCCTCCGACTCCATACCAGACTCGATAAAGGGTGATAATTTCTTAAGGCGATTTTTGTTTGGTAATGTTTTACCTGAGGAAAGTAGTTCGTACTCTTCAGGAAACATTTCTCTCTGGACTGTTTTAACTATAAAATCAGCGCTGTAGGACAACTCAGAACTAGTAAGAGTAAGACTATGACTATGTACTCCTTTAGAACGATTTATAAATCTAAATTCGTATGCTAATAGACGTTTTTTACAAATGTAAAAAATTAGATGAATTATTAATTAAAGCTCGAAATGAATTATTGTGTATATCTACATTAGGATTAGTGATAGGTAATGATTGGTTATTAATTTTATTCGAATGTGATTGTAATAGTTCAGGTAGTATTGTGTTCCCATCTGTGTTAGGCATTGAAGGCCAAAGAGATGGGTCTGTAAGTAAGAATGAAGGCCCTGACCACCAGATGGAAGATTGACCTATAAGGTCAGCGCTCAGACCACGAGAGACCAGATCTGCAGGGTTGTCCTTGGACGGCACATAGCGCCAGGTGTAAGCACCAAAGCCTTCCCGTATCTCCGAAACGCGATTCTTTACAAACGGCTTAAGCGTGCCAGGTGAAGCAGACAGCCAACCTAAGACAATCATTGAATCACACCAAAATATGCATTTGTCAGGTTTAAGTGTTAACGATTCTAGTACTTTTGTACACAACCTGGTTCCTAGTAAGGCACCACAAAGCTCTAGCCTTGGAATTGTGGTCGGCTTGATCGGTGCAACCTTACTCTTAGACGTGAGCAGATGTGTATGGACGGTGCCGCTACTAGCTAGAGAACGAATATATATGCAAGCTCCGTATGCCTTTTCCGATGCATCTGTAAAAATATGTACCTCCACGGATAAAGGGCTATCACATAGCACCCAGCGTGGTATACTGAGATGATTAAGCTGTGGTAAAGTCTGTGTGAACTTCAACCATAACTTTTTAATGTCCACATTAATCTCATCGTCCCATGGACACTTGTCTATCCATAATTTCTGCAATATTATCTTGATCTCGATAATACACGGACAGATAAGACCCAGAGGATCGAATACTTGCGCTATTGTGGAAAGAATGTGTCGTTTTGTTATTACAGTATCTGTACGTTTCGGTGTATGAATGGAGAATGTAAGACAGTCAGTTTGACAACGCCAATTAAGACCGAGGGTTTTACTTGGTTCATCTATACTCAAGCTGACTGTGTTAGGTGCGTCTGTATGTGTTGTTGTGGTTGTGGTATGAATGGATGAATCAAGTGGGTTTGTAGTGACTGCCTGAAGTATTTGTGTATTGTTAGACTGCCACTTGCGAAGATTGAGTTGTGCAGTCTTCAGTATGGTGGTGACATCTCTACACAGCGCTATAGTGCTCTCTATAGTGTCACTTCCCGACAGATAGTCGTCGACGTAAAAATCGTGCTGTATGGACTGTTGTGTACGTGTGTGAGTTGCCTCCTTTGCCAACTGGGACAAACATCGTGTACTAATGAACGGAGCGGATGCTGTTCCGTAAGTAACGGTATTTAACGTATAAATTTTAAGAGGCAATGATGGATCAGAACGCCACAATATCTGCTGTAGAGGTCGCTGCGATTCGTCAACTACGATTTGTCGAAAGAACTTTTCGATATCTGACGATATGACGTATTTATGCTGCCGGAACCTCAACAATATGGATATTAAGTCATCCTGAACTACAGGTCCTATGCCTTGAATGTCGTTAAACGACTTACCAGAAGTTGTGACGGCTGATGCGTCGAAGACAACTCGAAGCTTGGTCGTTGTACTGCACTCTCTGAAAACACCATGATGTGGAAGGAAATGCGCATGAGATGAAGAAGGCTGAGATACTTCGCTCATATGACCTAATGCTTCATACTCTTGCAAGAACTCTACGTAGCGATGCTTAAGTATTGGGTCTCTATCAAGCCTACGCTCTAACGACAGAAAGCGACGTTTAGCCATCTCTAAGGAGTTGCCCAATGCTTCAGGGGGTTCCTTTAAGGGAATAGTGACTACGAAACGGCCATCGGCATTACGCCTAGTAGTGTTTATGAAGTTCTGTTCACATGCTCGCTCTTCGGATGTGAAATTGAACTTGGGTGAGATAGAGTCAAGTTCCCAAAATCTTGAGAGATCCGTGGGTGCTTGTACGTGTGTGGTGTGTTTGTCATACGTGAACATACACACTGATGAGTTGGTTATGTAAGGTTGAGGTATGGCACCTGATATGAGCCATCCGAGCTTAGTTTCGAAGAGCATCGGCATATGTCTACCTAACTGTATACGGTTGCGACCAATCACACTCCAAAAGATGTCGGCTCCAACAAGTATGTCGATGGAGGAAGGGACATTGAAAGACGGATCAGCCAGACTTATACCTGCAGGTAGCTGCAAGTCAGTTAAGTCTATGTATGTATGAGGTATATGAGTGGTTTTATTTCGCAAGACAATACAATCAATCTCAATGTTATATGACCCATCGCATGATTGTAAATGTAAAGCACAAGATTGCGTGATGGTAGATACTTGACTGTTTATGCCTGCAACGTTTGAGCTTACACTACGAATAGGTAAACGTAGCTTACCACAAAGGTCCTTGGTAACAAAATTTGCCGTGCTTCCATTGTCTAGTAAGACTCTGGCGCTGTGCGGCATCCCGGAATTGTCCGTGACTCTTATCAACGCTGTGGAAAGCAATACATGACGAGATGAAAATTCATGATAAGTGCCAGCTAAAGTTATATGCTCCTTACTAGAGCTAGGATGATCATCATGAGAATGTAACATTGTATTATGCCTTTTTTTGCAATACTTGCAGTGACCAAGTGGGCAAGTAGCCTCCAAATGACCTGGGCGTAAACAATTCAAACAAAGTTTAAATTCTTTTATTTTAGTTAAGCGTGCAGCGACTGTAAGCGCCTTAAATTGATCACAACTAAATATGTAATGACTTAGTTTGCACAGGGGGCACGAAATATTAAATTTTCCCTTACTTGTTAATACAGAGAAGCTTGTTTGCTTACTGTGCGATGACTCTGGGTTCGATTTTAAACTCTTAGCTTCCTCAAGCGTTTCTAGAAGATTGCAGCGGCTAGAAATAAATTTTGTGAATATGTCTAAGGACGGATACTCAGTCAGAGTATTACTATGTTCTTCCCACTGTCTGCTAGAAACCGGATCCAACTTTGATGCCATTAAATGTATCACTATTTCACCCCAATGCTGTACAAACAGCCCTAGTGTTGCCAGTGACCGTAGGTTTTTGCTGGTCACATCAACAATCTGGCGTAAACCCTGACTACTCTCCTTAAGAAGTGGTTCCACATTAAATAAAGCTTGTATGTGATTGTTTATTAATAATTGCTTGTTATCATACCTCTCACACAATAATTGCCATGCATTGTCGTAATTGTCCCCTCTAAAATCTAAACTTTTTTATAACACGTATCACTTACGCCTATTCCATGCCGGTCCACAGCTACTCTTATCCACAATCAGACATGCGTCTCATACCTGGGAGAGAAGGAATAAGCAGAGTCGCAGACGTGAGGACCAAAAACAGGAATGGATATTATCCTCAAGGAGGTACGAGGACTAAAAAACGGTAACTTTATATTAGTGGACTGTATTACACATATTTTTAAGCAAGGAGAACAAACGGTAAAGACTTTAAATGAAGTGACAAAAACAATCGCTCAGTAGCGTAGACGATGACGCAGTAGTCAGTCGGTTTCTTTTCTACCTTGAAAACGTGTTTGTTCACACGAATAACGGGAACACACTGGTATATTCACCTACCGGCGGGGCAGTACCAGGTAACTTACATATTTTCTACAATGAACAGCACTATGACAGCTGGGTGTTAATTGACGACGGCCAGTATAACTGTAACCAGAAAACTCTAACGCAGGAATCAACTAACGCCAGAACATTACAACATATCGAAAACTCAAGTAACCAGTACAACTTATGTTGTAGCAAAAACAGCCCACAACACCTCGGTTCCAAAAGAATAACCACCAATTACTTAATCCATTAAGAACGCGTGAACAATAATCGTCCTCATTAGGTACACCGATGTCAAACGAAGTAGCGGATGCCAATGGATACACAATCCTCAGATGGCCGCCCTCTGCCACAATGAAGACCACCAAAAAAGTTAAAATAGACGCTGAACTTTCACATAGTGCCTCTATGTGAAAGTTCAGCGTCTATTTTAACTTTTTTGCTAGGTTTTGAGGCGCCACGGACATTCCAAGTTGCAATACACAAGTCAGGGCAGGTGTTCTTCATTGTGGCAGAGGGCGGGCATTTGAGGATTGCATACACGTAGCCTGCCTACAAGAAGCAGGGATGAATTCAGGAAGGTACAACTCCACGCACTATGAATGGCACCTATCTGGAACCACAGGCAAAGCACACCGAGGACTTGCGATTCTAATCAGAAAAGATGCCCGAATTAAAATAAATAACATGAAAAAGGATACCGACGCGATGTCAATTACCCTGGGAATTAGCCCCGTTATATTATCAACTCACACATCAACAGTTGTACCCATAAAGCAACTAGATCTTTCATAGGGGTATTAAACCTAATTAGACAAAAACCAAAAAAAAATAAGCTAGTAATCCTAGGAGACTTTTACGCACACGTTGGTCGAAAAGATACGCTAAGTTTCCAACGCAAAGGGCTGATTCACCAAAACCTCCATCATGACTATTCCAACCACAACGGGGAAATGTGTGTGTGCAACAGGGAAAAACTGCAAATAGAAACAACAAAAGCGAGACAATCTTGTATATACAGTATATGTGTGTTAAGATGTGCATTAAGATAACATGGTCTGAATGCACCCAGAAATCCCAATTGGATCACATTTTTACGCCACATACAGGAGAAAAACTCTTTCAATTCATTTAAGGTGAATGGGCTGCTAAGAACAAGCCGAATTCTACATAATAACGAAATCGCCAAAACTAATGCAAAAGGCAAGCGCAAGACGCGAAGGGAAAAAATCTGGAGGCCAAGGATTTTAAACATAAACATGCCGCTCTCAATAGCAAATCCACCAAACCAAAATACCAAGAATGCATAACTAAAAAAATTGAAAATATTGGAATCTATTCAACGGATGCAAATATCGAAATACCTTGGAGTACTATAACCCTGATCTTTCAACCGATTCTTTCCAGGGATCATCGATTAGCTCTTGCCAACCTCCAAAAGGCAAAATTCTTAGAAAGAAGGTAACCAGATAACCCAAACAGACATTACCGTGTCAAAGAATGTCAGGCAACGCTTAAAAAGATTAAATACAAAGAAGAACAAAATGCATGCAGGCACTTCTTTAATGCACTGGCAAAAAAACATCCTTCAAAACGCAGGTACTGTACCTATTTTACAGGAGCAGCAAACAACACAACAAACGTCGTTAAAGAAACGCATATATACCAATTTCCAAATGGGAACAAATCCTAAAAAGCTCTGAGCGCCCACCTATACCAACGGTTAATGTAACGAATCCGATAACTGACGCTCAAAATGTAGGACCCACTGTGGATGACGTTATGAAAATTATTAACAACATGAGAAACGGGACAGCTTCGGGAACAGACCAAGTGGTAATTGAGCTTTACAAAGCGATGCCCCTTATATTACAGGAAGCCGTCACCATTCATATGAACAAAGCCTGGAACCAGAACGAAGTACCCGACACGTGGTTAGAAACAGAGCAGGTACCATTTCCGAAAAATAATAACCCTGAAGATACAAGCGACTATCGACGCATATCAATTTGCAATACAGGCTACAGAATCTACGCCTCCTATCTACTAAAAAAATTAGACGAAACGATAAAAGAATTGGGCAATTACCAAGCTGCCTTTCTAAACAATCGGTCAACAGATGATCACATCTTTACACTTAAGAGGGTATTGGACGAAGAATGCTCGCCCTCGACATAGAAAAGGCATTTGATAACATTGACCTAAACGCACTGAGTGATATATTAGTACAACTAACCAACAAATTGTTAGCCATCAGGATAATCAAAGTTTGCATGAACGAACGAACATACATCAAATGGTGTGGCCAACAAAGCAACTGGATTATCAAGGGAAAGGGAGTCAAACAAGGTTGCCCCCTATCCCCTCGCCTGTTTACACTGGTCATGGATGATGTCCTTAGCACCCTTGAGGATGACATGCAATTAATTAAATTGGACCAGTATCAGGAAATCTGTGTCCCCCTGGTATTATCATTTGCGGACGATCTTATCTTCATTACAGAAGACCTAGAAAGGCTTGAAGGTATCATTTACCATATTAAACCCTTATTGTCTAGTGGACTAATAAGGGACCTCGCAGCTTTACAGAAAACTACCTACGTGACCATTAACCTCTTAGGCCCTCCCGTCGCTAAAGTCGAGGAAATTAAATATCTAGGCACATACATAACATCTGCATTAAGCAGAAAGAGCACAATTAAAAAACGCTGTGAACAAGCCACCAGAAACGCGAAGTCACTTATACCATTTATAATAAACTCATAGATGGACTGGAAGTTAGTCAGACTCATGTATCAAATGGTGATCGTACCTTGTATGATACACGGAGTGTAAGTATCGGCACTCACCAAAGCTAACAGGTCAAGACTGAGAAAATACGAAAGAGTTATCATGAGAGACCTGAATAACCACGCTAAAATAAACCAAGACAAAAGAAAATGCCTGAATTTTTAAACGGAAAAACCGTAACCAAACGCATCAAGAATCATCGCACATGTCCACAGACGACGATAACCACACCTACTACATGCAGCAATGCAGTACAAGGCAAAATCCAAAAAAGTCGGCCGACCTATTTACACTTGAAACAGGACATGACTTACTTCGACAAGGAAATCAATTTCTGGGTGGACACGGCTGAAGAACGAGATAAGATCAAAAAGGCTGCTAGCGAGAAACACAGGAAACCGTAAACGGATAGTAGCGAGACTTCAGATGAAGATATTGGAACAACACAGCATAGCACAGGTAGCAGCGACCGGCTGCGACGTCGTTAGAAGATGCCCTCTTATAGACAAATAGTACCCCCCCCCCCACTCCACAAGTCCAATGCTAATTTTAGGGTGCATAACTCGATTGGCTCTCACACTCCTATCCTATCCTACCATTACGGTGCCCCCCGGTCTATTCCTTGATATGCAATTGTCTTTGTAGCACCATGAAACAAGAGGCTTCAGGGGCTAGTGCAAATCTTGGGGTTCATTCGATTAATCGAGTCTGGTCAAACCACGCTGGGGTCGGTGCATTTCATTCATATATTTCTTAGGTTTGACTTTTGTATAATTATTATGTAAACCTCTGTGCGCGAAGCCGACTCGCACTTGAGCGATTTCGTACTGATATGAAGGATTTAATGTTTGTTAACGTTGGGAAAACCAACATTTTGAGAAGTGGTCATTTTGTGAAAGAGGCATTAATAGAAATAAAGATTTTTTAAAGGGACCTTTTGCGAAGTGGTCATTTTGGTTTCGGTAGAAATTTTGAGACTGAGTCGAATTTTCAACTCTCTGCAGCAGTGCGTTGAAATTCCAGTGTTCGATAAAAATCGGACGTGGGTAAGGAAGGCTAAAAGTATGTTTTTTTTTACGGATCGTTAAATTAAAACAACGATGTATTCGCGTCTTGGTGTAATACTATATTTTTTAAGAAACAGACTCCTAAAAACAGAAAACGGTTAGCCATTTGCACGAATAATGTCCAAAAAGAGAAATGTCCAACAGCCAATAATAAAATGGCCAACAATAAAAATGACCAATACTGAATATGGGCAACAGTAAAAATGCCCAAAAATAACCTTGAGGTTTTTTCAACCCTTTTACTCGGACCGGGTAGATTGAAAGAAGGAATATCTAAGAATATAATAAAGATTTATACTCTTATTTCCAGAAATAATGAAATAAAAACATTAAGTGCAGGTAATATTTTATCCTCGTTCATGATCGATAAAGCAAACTTTACAAAAAACACGTACTAGAGCAAAATAATAAAAGGTAATTAATGACATTTGTCAGTCCATGTTATAGAATATACATAAATAGCCACTTTATAAAAGTAGCTTCCGCCTGCTCTGACGCGATTGTTGACGTGATACGTCAGGGAATGGAATATTTTAGCCCATTCTATGACGTCCCACTTGGCTGCGAGACTCAGCCTTGCATGTCGATTCTGTAAAAATCTCACCGTGTAGACTTGCTTGGAGTGAGCTGTCAGTGTCAACCCGTATTGCTCAATTCCTAGCATCAGTGGCAGTGATAGCTCACTCCACGCTCAAAAACCAAAGTTGTCAAGGTGAGATAGTTACAGAATAGCACTACTGGTATAACGCGTCAGCCCGTTTTTCAAAAAGAGCGCCTGCTCTTTTTGCAAAACTGGCCAGGCCGGGCCTGGTATAGGACCAGGCCTGGGCTTCGGCCCGCAGTGTCAGGTACAATGGTCAAGGTGCTTGCGCAATGAAAAGAGCGTTCAATTCTGTCGCCAAGGATTGCAAACTGGTGTAACCGAGAGCGCGTTTCAACCTTTGCCGAAAATTCAAGCGTAGATACAGCCTCTGACATACCACCTAACATACCTCACTGTGGCTCCGCAATGCTGGAGATCTAGAATAACCTGAAAGAGGTACGTAAGGCCTTGTGCAGTCTCGACGTGAAAAAAGCCCGTGGGGCTGGCAGAATACCCGCTACAGTCTTGAAAAGCTGTGCTCCGGAGTTGTCTCCTGTCTTGTCGCGCTTGTATCGCCTCTCTCTATTGGTGCCGGAGTCCTGGTAGCATGCTAATGTGCAGCCAGTGCCGAAAAAGGGTAATCGTGCCGATCCTGTCAACTATAGACCAATCGCCATAGCCTCCATACTGTGCAAAGTGATAAAAAGGGTAATAATAAGCTGCTGGCATACCTGAAAGACAATGAACTCCTCAGTGACCATGTATAGCGTGGTTGGTCAACCGGGGATCTTCTTGAGTATGCTCCGGATTGCTTGGGCGAGGCCATTGAGAGACACGGCGAAGCTTCAAATGTCTTTGACGGGGTCTGGCATGCTGGTCGGTTCTTCACTTTTGCAACTGGATTTCCGACTTTCTGAGTGATCGATCGATCAGATTGGTCATAGATGGCTGCTCATCGGATCATAAGGCTATTGATGCCAATATTCTTCAGGGGTCTGTTCTTTCTGCACTTCTATTTCTGCTGCGCATCAACGACCTGCAACAGCTTGGTGCTATCGGATACGCAGATGACAGCACAGTCTCGGAGAGATACCCGTTCATTGCGAGCCTGCAGAGAGTAAACAGCCGCTCTTAGAGAGTCCATGGTAGAGCGGACGAATTTGACTTAAAATCTCGTTTCCCAGTAGGGCAACGACAATCTCGAATTCAAAGCTCTGAAAACTCAGGCTTGTTTTTTCACTACCAATGCTACCCACGTCCCACGTACTCTCACATCATCTTTATCCGAACAAACTAATGGATTAAGAAGTCAGTGTTATTGAGCCAATAGTGTTCTGGAACCCTAGAAATAAGTTTTTCTATGCATATTTTTCCTTCCTGATTGAACTTGTGTTGTACCCATTCATCGCTATCGTGGTTTTTTTGAAGAGGTAAGATAGATTCTGAGATATTCAATTTGTAATTGGCCTAATACCAAACTAAACTAAAACATTGTTGGTAATTATTGCATTGTTGTTGGTTGCATTTTGCCGTATTCCTATGATTAGGGCTTGGAATTCTTCGTTTTTATGACTTTATACTACGGCCTGAGCTTTTTCCATAACTAAGTCGAGCCAATATGAGAGAAGCAGCTTCTGAAAACAAAAATGCTTGTTATGTTTTTAGGCACGTCAGCCTCTTCATCCGCAAGGACTTCTTCACCTGCCATTACAGATGGCACGGTGGCATTGGCTTCCTCCTTCCCCTCTGGATGTACTTTGCCAGTGGCTCAACTTTCTTCCATACTGTTTCGACGTGGCTGTGGATAATTTTCTCTACCAGTTTTATAATGCACACTTTTGGCACAAATGCTGCGCACATCATCACCCCGATATCTTTAAAAGTGTTAATCAACTTAAGTAAGTATATTTTTTACATTATCTCACACCTTTTTCGAGTTTTTTTTAAACGAATCAAACGGAGTATGGAAGTATAATTCCCAGTAATTAGGTCAAAAAGTGGATTTTTAACTTTGAGCAGTTCTAAGCACTCTGTAGAATTGGATCACTAGGCCAATGATTAAATGAACTTGGATCCTTGAACATTGAAAAGCAACGTTGCCACGAAGTGCAGTTTGAAGTTACACGACACTATTCTACTTAGTTGCCTAAAATGTAAAATAGATACACTTCAACGACAGGCTGGAATTTAATAAAGTCCGCCTTTGTACTTTTTTGTGTATAAATAAATGTAAAGGCGACATAAAGACACTGCTCGTCGCGCGACACGCGGTGTCGAGAGAATCCAGAAGTAGAACATAGATGTTTCTATGTTGAACATAGATGTCCCTTCATCTATGTTCTATTTCTGGATTCTCTGACTTATCTCTTTTTAACAAACTGGGATCAAAATTTTCTTCCATGGGGGTTACAGCCGCCTTACAATCTGACATATTACAAGAATTTACCAATTTTTTAAAGTAAGTGCTCTGATTTATTATTAGAGTTCCCTCCCTTAAATTCTGCGTTACATGCATTCCCAAATACTGACAGATTTGACCGAGATCTTTCATTTTAAAGTTTTCATTTAACAACTGCTTTAAATTTTCTATCTCTTTGATGCTAACAACAAATCATCGATATACAAGAGTAAGTATACTTTACATTCTGTATTTATTTTTATATACTAACAGTATTCGTAATCACATCTCAGAAGACCTAATTTAGTTATAACATCATGATATTTTTTATTCCAGTTTTTGGGCGAGTCTTATACACATTATTATTTTTACTCTCATTAAAACACATTTCTGCCTAAAGGGCAGAGATACATAAACATCACCATCAATGTCCACATACAAAAAGGCACTAAAAACATCTAATTGATGTATAGGTAGATTGTATTCATTACAGAAAGCTAAAAAAAAGGCTTACAGATGTTAACCTTGCTACAGGACTATAAATTTCTGACAAAGGCAAATCTTGTTTTTTCCCCTAGGTACTAACCTAGCTTTATGTGAAAAAATGATACCTTTTCCATCTTTCTTACGTTTAAAAACCCATTTACCGAAGCCGAACCGAGAAGCCGAAGAATTGTGATATTATTATATCACAATTCTTCGGCTTCTCTATACTTATCCATGTTTCATTTTCAGTAAGTGCTTACATCTCTATCTCCATTGCCTGTTTCCATTTATTACTGTCACTACTTGATACAGTCTCCTCATAGGTTTCAGGGTCTTCATCACAAACTGTCAACAAACCCAAATCATAATCAACTAACCCATCTGGTAATTTTATTTTACTTCTGTCCCTTAGATTCATTCTACCATTTGGTTCACTATGATTTATGTCATCACTTCTCTGTTCCTCATTTAATACGTGTTCGTTTTCACGAACACGTATTAAATGAGGAATGAAGAGGAAATGAGGTGTTGTGTCTACCTCCTGTTCTTTTCCTTGAATTTTCTCATCATCACTCAATACAACATTCTCCCCGTCTGGTACACACACATTCTCTTTGTCCACAGATTCATACTGAACTTACACAAGTTAGATAAAAAACGACATCTTTATGTACCCCTACCCTATGTTTATCACAAAAAAATATGCGATATAAAAAAATATAACACTTGCAAACTAATAGACTTGCAAATTATCGTCAATTTATGCTGACAAAAATTTGTACGTTTGGGCGGCGAGCAACCCATTACTCGCCGTCTGCAAGAGATCGGCCCGTGCTGCGGTTATTATTTTACGACGAACCATTCCCCAGTGCTTATGCTCCATTAATACGTATATTTCTGTAGATTATAATTTTCTTGTCGATCTTCTTGACTCGACGGTCGACACTCGCGGCGGGTGGTTGTGTGCGTGCGCTCTCCCGCTCCCGGCTCAGTGTTGTGACTCATTCTCGTTACGTTTTCGTGACGTTCGCCCCTCCAGCCCAATGGCTTGGCCTCCCGCTCCTACCGCGAGGAAGCAAAAGCCCCTCCCCCTCTTTACATCCAAGATAAGTCCAAATGAGCCGAAATTTCCAAAATGTGTGTTGATCGCAAGATTAACTACACTAATGCCCGATCTACCCTCCAGGGGATCAAAGTTACAGTCCCCTCGTCTTCGTGCTTTAGGGATCTCTCCCGCGCCCTGCGTGAAAGGAACTACTCCTTTCACACTTACTCCCATCCGGAGGAAACCCCGACTCGCGTCGTCACTAGGCGCGTTCTCAAGAAAATCTCCACCTAGGAGATTAAAAGCGACCGTACCGATGTACTCGTACAAGGCGTTCCAGTTATGCCGCCGTCTGAACCGAGACAGCACAGCCGGCCTCGTCTACGACATGGTCATCTTTGACCCCACAGAAGGTCACCACCCGATCTTCAATGTGAAGTCGGTTTGCTCTCTCGAGCATTTCCATCGAGAAGCCATGCAGAGCTCACATGATTGGTCAGAGTCATCGATGCCAAATGTACACTGTTGTCCATTCGCAGTCCAACTGCTATGCGACCCCTAGATGCGTAAAGTGTCTAGGCGAGCATGGCACCGCCGACTGTTCTCGTCCTAAAGATAGGGAGCAATGTGTAGAGCCTCCGCTGTCCTAATGCCCCGAAGTACTCGTCTCCCAAGCTCGCGAAACGCGCAAGCGCCCGCCAGCACCGGGAAAGCTTCCTTCCACCCAGATGCCCGAACGGCACCGTCCTCAAAGGCCCTCTCCCTGGGCAAACCTCAATCACCTCAAAGCTCCAGCAGCTTCGGTGCCCTCTCAACCCGCAAATTCCAGCGTTGATATCTGCTGCCATCCCAGCGCCTTCGGTAGCCCCCGTGGGCCCTTCGGCTTCTCCGGTTGCACCGCAAAGAATCCAGGTCTGAAACAGCGCCCAAATAATGATAAGCACCACCGCCGCGGACAAAATGGCTGAAGAAATCGTTGCTGCAAATGGCAACGTTCTTCGCCAAATGAAAATCCTCAACGCGTATCCCGAGATCGCGCAAGTCCTTAAGTCACTTAAATTCAACGCAAATGGCGTTTCAGATCAACGCGATGACATCGCCCCTTTCCTTCACGACCATCAACTAGACATCCTCCTCATACATGAAACCATTTTAAAGCCTTACCATTGAAACCTGAAGATTGCCAAGCATAACTAGTTCGCAACGACAGGTTCGATGCCACAAGGTTGGCACCCTAATATACTCGTACTTTAGAAAAACTTTGTATTGCATTTCAATCGATTCACCTCCTCTCCTCTCTCATCTCGAGAGCTCTATCAGTCGGCTCGGTATGACCGGCCACCAACCGATCACCATAATTTCCGCCTATATCCCCCCTGACAATGGTCCATAAGATCCCATCTCTCTCCAAAAGGAGCAAACTGCCCTCTTCGGTATGAGTGACTCCGTCATCTTGGCAAGATTCCCCTTAATGCCAAACACCCGGCATGGAACAGTAGCACGACTTCTACCAGAAGTAGGATCGTCTTCAAGTTAGGCGAATCCCTTAACTTTGACGTCATCGCTCCAATTAGCTCGACACATTTCCCCGGAAATCCAAATCAGCTTCCCGATGTACTCGATGTAGCGCTGCTCAAGAATGCGAACCTCCGTTTGCAATCGATAGGGACGTTCCACGAGCTTAACTCTGACCACCGCCCAGTAGCCATGCATCTTGCCCCTTACTCGGGCCCGATCGATCCTAACTGCCCCCTCAGATCCAGATGATAACCGACTGGAGGAAAGTAAGCGAAAAACTGAAATCCACCACGTCGCCTCACTTGGACACCATCCCTGATCACATGGTGTCAGTCGCCAACACGACGGCCGCAATCGACGTTCAATCCGTATTGACGGATTGTTCACGGGAAGTTGCGGTGATGGAAGATCATCGCTGGAAACTACCTACTGACGTACGTGACCTGATAACCAAGAAGAACGCGGCTATTCGTGCCTACGACTCCTTCCCTTGTGACGCGAACAAAGCTTACATGCACCAATCACAGCGTGCTATAAAGAAACGCATAGGGTTCACTCTGAGGGCTGGAACAAGATTCTCAGTGTACTTCAAGCCCGATGTGACTGTCTGTCACTTATTCCAATTGAATAACAAAATATTATATATTTTAAAACCATGCACATGGTTCGGTCCACATTAGAAACACATTAAATCTTAATTTTATGGTCTGACAGCTCGACGCGTTACCCAAATAAAAAAATATCCAATTGATAAACAATTAAGAAATAAATAAATACGTTTTAAGTAGATTTTACACAAAAATCATGAGAAAGGACCGGAGCCCCGACTTTGGAGGCTGGCGGGAGTGGTGAGAAATGACAGTTGGTTTTAGGCCGCGATATATACGACAGTCGATATAGACTCATGAGGGTAGGCTAGATAAGTTAGGAGGTTGGTGAGTTATGTGATCAGTGTTCGAAGTGAAATTGGTGGTACGTGCTGCATTTCGTAAGTGAGTAGTAATCTAATTCCCTACAAACAGATAATTGGTAAGTGTTAAACTAATAATGAGACAATGCAAATCAACCTACAAAAATATAATAATGTAAAAACATAATTTTATTTTTATAGGTTGATTTGTATTGTGATTTATAGGTAACAGTTAGATAATATTGCTTCAGAGTTATTAATGATCATTTGTTCCAGCATAGCGAAATTACACCATTAATTAACGCTATTTGCTCTTGTATGACGTACCATCCCCTAATCCGTTCCCTTACTGATATTTGTCATTTGCGTTTGACTATAGAAGGCTGAGAAGGCTTTCCACTTTATTTGACACTGAGCACTGACGCTCGACTTTTGACGACTTTGACCCGTAACTTGCACACCACATATGGAAGGCAAAACCGTAAAAACTCACAGTTCATCTAAATCAAAATATGCTATAAAGCCGATCTAAATCGGCATTATAAAACAATCAAACGTTAGTGATAAATACTGTTTCCAAAAAGGTGTGGGCACGAAACACCTTGCGAGCAGCTCGTAGTAGGCGCATCTCCGGGAGAAGGTGTACTTCACCAAGCTCCAACTAAATTGGTAGTCGTTCACAGAACGCTAGGAACCGTGTCTCGATAAAACCCACTCCCGGCATATGGTACGCCAATTTCTAAATGACAATATTTATCGAAACATGACAATTTGAATGCTTTGCCGCTGACAGTCACACTGCATCCTCGAAATGGGGAAGTTTAACGACATGTGAGGTGACGAAATACCATCTCGGCACCGAGTACGATCGCATTGAGTTTTGCTACAGACTGAGTCTACGGTACCCTTGTGCGATATTTTCTGTTATCATAATAAGAAATGGGGCTAGGCTGCCGTAAAGGTGTTATTAAGATTAGTACGCGTTTAGCATTTTATGCTCAATACTTGACTCCCTCAATTGCAGTTGGACTTCGTAGTGCCCTGTTTATTTTGTTATTGTCTCTAGGATTGAGTATGATATTTAGTCCTCAGAGGTTTTATGCGTTAGGTTTAGTAGTACACGTACAATGAGACAACCGTTGTAAAACGGTTACCCGTCTCACAAAAATCGGTACATCATTAAAAGATACATTAACGAAGCTTTTATTAATTAATTAAAGCGCAAGCGTAGCGATCCTTTTACCCCTTCACATTATAAAGATTCTATAAAAGGTTAAATTAGATATTGCAAGAAGGGAGATAGACCACGGTAGCAAGCGGTCGATATAAGGCTAGTCTAAGGAATTTGGGAAAATTGGTGAATGCCAGAAGCCTTTTCCAATTGGGCTGTTGTAGGAGAGCGATATAAAATAAAATAAGTTTAATATAGTTGGGTTGAAGCCCAGATTAGACTAATCTAGTATTAAACGTAGTATGTGTGTGTGTTAGTTGGTGCGACTGGGTGAGTCTTTAGTTGCTATAATTATCCTAGGCTGATGGAGTTGTTAGTCATTATAACTATTCAGATAGAGACGTGTTGCTGGGGAGTTGGTTGCACCACTTCTTCTCAGCATGAACACTAGGAAGTGGTAATGGGTGGGCTCTTTGGGGCTGTCTATTGACTTTCAAGTGACTTGGTTCACAACTTTATTAATGATGCTTGAGTTTGATTCTCTACTCTCATAGCTTGTAATTCTTAATTAAAACGCATTCGTTGTCTTTGAACTCTATTTAATAATGATCCTTGAGTTTCGATTTCTCAACTAATATTATCAAGTAACCCTTGAATATTGTATTCTTAATCTCAGACCAATAATTCGGTTAGAATGTCATGAACACGTATCTTGCAAATACGCTTGTTGTGCAAAGAGTGAACTTCCAGGGGATTGGGTGACCACATTGTGACTGTCTGTCACTTATTCCTATTTAATAACAAAATATTATATTTATTTTAAAACCATGCACGTGGTTCGGCCCACTTTACGAAACACATTAAATCTTCATTTTATGGTCTGACAGCTTGTCGCGTTACCCTAATAAATAACAAGATATCCTAATTCTTTGCACTTATTGGCCTCTCAGAAATGCATTACATTTCTATTTTATGGCCACTTATGGCAGCCATCGTCACTCGAAAGAAATGTTAAGACAATCGAAATCCATAGTCCTTTAGAAATTCTGAGAACGAGAAAGTTAAAGCGAGGATGCGTTATTGCAGCCATCTGTGAATCCGACCCGGGACGCAATTGAGAAACAATTAAGAACAATTGAGAAAAAAATAGTGTGGGAAAGGACCAGACGCCGATTTTGGATAGTTGGCGGGGGTGTTGAGGAAGGACATTTGTTCTTAGGACATGACACGGTTCGGTCGTGATAGTCTGAAGAGGGAAAGCTAGTTAAGTTAGGAGGTTGGTGAGTGTTGTGAGCTCCTCCCAGCTCACAACACTCACCAACCTCCTGTGTTCGAGGTGAAGTTGGTACTACGTGCGGCATTTCGTGAGTAGTAATCTAATTCCCCACAAAGATATCATTGGTAAGTGTTAAACTCTTTACTAATAATGTGTCTTTTCCATTGTATTGTTCTCGTAGGCTGATTTGTTTATGATTTGTAGGTAACATTTAGATAATATCGCTGCAGAGCTATTAATAATCATTTATTCCAGCATAGCGACATTGCGCTATTAATTAACTCTATTTTCTATTATATTACGTGTCCATCTCCTAATCCATACCCTGACAGATATTTGTCATTTGCGTTTGATTATAGGGAAATGGAGAAGGCCTTCCACTTTATTTGACACTGAGCACTGACACTCGACTTTTGACGATTTTGACCTGTAACATGCGCAACCACATACGGAAGGCAGAACCGTAAATACTCTCAGTTCATTTAAAACAACATATGCTATAAAGTCGATCTAAATCGGCATTATAAAACAATCAAACGTTAGTGATAATTACTGCTTCCAAAAAGGTTTGGCCACACAACTCTTTACGAAATGCTCGTTGTAGGCGCATCTCCGGGAGAAGGTGTACTTCACCAAGCTCCAACTAAATTGGTAGTCGTTCACAGAACGCTAGGGACCGTGTCTCGATAAAACCTACAACCGGCATATGGTACGCCAATTTCTAAATCGACACTATTTATCGAACCACGTCAATTTGCACGCTTTGCCGCTTACAGCCGCACTGTATCCTCGAAATGAGGAAGATTAACGAGATGTGAGGTGACGAAATAACCACCTCGGCAAACACCGAGTACGATCGCATTGAGTTTTGCTACAGACTGAGTCTACGGTACGCTTGTGCGATATTTTCTGTTATTCTACAAATGGGGCTAGGCTGCCGTAAAGATGATATTAACATTAGCACGCGTTTAGAATTTTATACTCAATACTTGTCTCACTCAATGGCAGTTGGGCTTCGTAGTTCACTGTCTCTAGGATTGAGTAAGACATTTATATTCTGTTTAGGGAACATGTTCTACTAAAATCGTATATTGTCATCAGAGGTTATATGCGTTAGGTTTAGTAGAACACGTACAATGAGACACACGTTGTAAAACGGTTCCCCGTCTCACTGAAATGGGTATATCATACACTGATACGTTAACGTAGCTATTATTGTTGATTAAAGCGCAAGCGTAACGATTCCCTTACCTCTTCACATTATGAAGATTCTATTACAGGTATTATTAGCGCTACCTGCGAGAAGGAAGACAGACCGCGGTAGGAAACGGTCGGTGTAGGGCTAGGCTAAGAAAGTTAGGAGAATTATTGAGTGCCAGAGAATTTGTCCAAGTGGGTTGTGGGCTGTTGTAGGAGAACGAGTTAATATTAAATAAGTAAAATATAGTTGTGTTGAAGCACAGATTTGACCGACGCTGGTGTTACCTTATTAAAACATATTTTTAACGCGTGGGAAGAGGCTCAAGACGCCATAGGAATCTTTTGTGACCTCTCCAAGGCATTTGATTGCGTCGATCACGAAACTCTGCTTTTGAAACTTGAGCATTACGGACTTGGAAAACTTGCGCTTAGTTTAATAAAATCTTATTTAAATGATAGACAACAGCAAGTTCAAATAAATGGTGTCAATTCACTTGGTTTAAAGGTAAAAATGGGTGTTCCACAAGGCTCGATATTGGGTCCTTTCCTCTTTTTAGTATATATTAATGACCTACTCCATTTATTAATAAATCAACCACAAATGGTGTTATTTGCTGACGATAATTCCTTAATTTTTAAGGTAGATAGACGTGCTTCAAATTTTGACGACGTAAATAACGCCCTACTGCTGGTCCAAAATTGGTTCACGGCTAATAATTTAGTACTAAATGGAAATAAAACTAAGTGTATAAGATTTTCTTTACCAAACGTCAAGAGTAGTGATTGTGAGATAGTATTGAATCAAGAGAAGCTAGAATTCGTCGATAAAACGGTTTTCTTGGGGATCACGCTCGACTCAAGGCTACAATGGGGTCCTCATTTAACATCTCTAGCAGGACGGCTAAGTTCAGCAGCTTACGCTGTCAGAAAAATCCGTCAATTTACTGATGTAGATACCGCGAGGCTGGTCTATTTTAGTTACTTTCATAGTATCATGTCTTACGGTATTTTACTTTGGGGACGGGCTGCAGACATCGAGTCTATTTTTATTCTGCAGAAAAGAGCCATCAGAGCCGTATATAATCTCCGCAGGCGCGATTCTCTAAGGGAATTGTTTAAGGATATTAACATCATGACTGTACCTTGTCAATACATCTATGAAAACATCATGTACGTAAGAAAAAATTTACATCTTTACAGTAAAAGAGGTGAAAGACATAATTATAGTACTAGAAATCGGGACCTATTAGTTCAACCAGGTTTCAGACTGGCTAAAGTAGACTCATCTTTCATGGGGTACTGTCTAAAATGTTATAATAAAATACCTCCCCACATACTTCAACTAAATGAGACAAAATTCAAATCCTTTGTCAAACGCACACTATTCAGGCAGGCATATTATAGGTTGGAGGATTACATAACTGATAAAAATGCCTGGTTTAATGCCGGTCCTGCTCCACACCACAACTAATTAATTGACATTCGAATCACTGTTGAAGCTGCTGAAGATAGTAAGAATTTATTTGCATTATATAAACTCAATCTCCTTTTTATTATATAGATGCATTGCACAGATGTGAGTATTTTGTACTATAGAGCTACCATTTACCGGGTAATGTCATAGATTGACTTGAATGTGCCTTGGCGGCTGATAGTATGGCATGCTCACTCAAATGTCTCGCTGACGGTGGCGCGTGTGTCGGATCATTTAGCTCCCTTCAAAATGGTTGAGCTGAATGGTGCTGATCCATGCGTCATGTTCGTGAACGGGCGCCGTCAGTTGGGACTGGTCATCTCTTAGCTGCCACGGCTTATTTTAATAATTAATTAGCTGGATTGTTTTTATTATGTTTTGATGCACTCTGGACGCTTTTAACGTGTACGGTTTTTTGTACATCGTTCTCACTTATAGTGTCAACATTAATCGATGTAACTAAGATATATGTAAAAACATTATTATTTAAAAGAGTGTCCATGGAGTTTCTTGCCCGTTCTTCTCCATAGGTACCTACTACGCTTTGGAATGGGCAACTAGCTTCATATTTCTGACTGACCGACTCCTTGACAATTCAAAAGTGCCTGTAAATGGTTTAATTGAATTAAATGATTTGAGTTTGAGTTTGAGTTTGAGTTTGAGTTTGAGTTTGAATATTATATTCTTTATCTTATACTAATAACTCGGTCAGACTGACATGAGCACGTGTCTTGCAAATATGCTTGTTGTGTAAAGAGTGAACTTCCAGGGGTTTGGGTGACCACAACTATCTCATATACAGTCTAAGGACTGATAGGGACCATGTCTCCTTAAGAGCATGATGCAGACGCAATGCCGCTAGAACTAGCCGCTCCGTTGCTAGACAAGGACAGTCGCACGGTTGCCGCAGGAAAAGCCGCTTCGTCACGTTTATCAGTTCGAGAGAACTTCTAGGGGCCATGACTCCAAAAGAGCATGATGTCGACGCTATGCCGCTGTAAAGCCGCTTGCGCCACTTTATGGAAGAGTATCTCTGAGTACTCCGAGTGTAGATGCGAGGTATTGTGGGAGTTACGACTGATCAAATACCTATTACGCGCTAGCGTTTGGGTTACTCACAAGTTTATATAATAATTTACTCAGCATCCCTCTATTATTTAGCTTTCTAAAATCACTTCCAATATATTTCATAACTATGAATTCCCAAGTATCATCTAATATTGATACATTGTTTCCTTGCCTCGTTAATAATATCAAGGCATTTGGCTTCTATAAATTTGGGAATTCAATTCTATTATCGGTGGGAGAGTGACCAAGTCTGGTGACGAGCTCTACAGGGCCGCACGGGGTTGGAGTGCGGCCTTGTCCCCTTAGGGGGAAACCGACCTTAACGCTAATATTAACATAATTAGGAAAAACGAAAAATTTATCAGCCTAGGGTAATTTAGGTACTGTCACAACATCTATCTCATATCCAGTCTAAGGACTGCTAGGGGCCATGACTCCAAAGAGCATGATGTCGACGCAATGCCACAGACAAGCCGCTGGCGTCACTTTGTGGAAGTGTATCTCTGAGTACTCCGAGTGTAAATGCGAGGTATCGTGTAAGTTATGATTGGTCAAACACCTGTTACGCTAGCGTTTGGGTAAGTCACAAGTTTATATTATAATATACTCTACATCCCTCTATTATTTAGCTTTCTAAAACCACATCCAGTATATTATATTTTCATAATTATAAATTCCTAAGTCCCTTAACCTGCGAGATGCCATACACAAAAAAATTGTCGATCTTCTTGTTAATTGCATTTACACTTATTATTCCCGTTCTTGTCGCGCGGTACAGACAATGTACGGCGCTAGTATGAAGTTACATATTAATTTTTAGAAGAATTGACGTCACGAACGTCAATTCTTTGATTGTGCTGTCTTTGTCTGACACTTATTTAAAAACGTTTATAACTAGATTTTTTTTTAGCTTTTACACTTTTTGTAATATTGTTTGCACTAATTGGAAACAAAAATTTTTTTGTATAAAAATTAAAAAAATTATAATCATCCCTTGTGTTTAGGTATGACAGATAAGCTCGACCTTTGTTTTGCACTGTGACTTCGTTTATCAAAAGTCAGTTAATCAATAAATTATCGCAATTAAGGTCAAAATGTGAGAGATATTGTGTGGGGATGAACATGAACAAAACATTTTAAAAACAAATACGATTTTGGCCGCCCCAGTTCATGAGACTGACAACAGATGGATGTCTTTTATTAGTAACTATTGTTAAAATCCTATCTTTTTTCATAAGCTTCAGATTTTTGAATTCTCATACAGTTACATCTTCTTTTTATGTTTATGTATGTCAAAAAGGAGAGGGCACATCTTCTTGTTGTGTTCATTTGGGATACGTTGACACCCCTGAAACAAAATCTAAAATATCCCATGTGCCTGTAGGTACGGTCAGTGCTCCGCATTACCTAACCCTCTTCAAAGAAGAAGAGGAGTCAGGTAATGCAGGACACCGACTGTACCACACTAGTAGTCACCTAGACCAGGGATGGCGAACCATCGGCACGCGTGTCATTTGTGGCACGTAAAGCAACTATTAGGGCACGGC
Organism: Dasypolia templi; assembly: GCA_963555695.1. NCBI lineage: Eukaryota > Metazoa > Arthropoda > Insecta > Lepidoptera > Noctuidae > Dasypolia > Dasypolia templi. Next base: position 20,739,120 of record OY743141.1, on the reverse strand, counting down.
ATCATTTCAAGAACTTTGGTACAGCAGAATAACGTTGCTGTGCAATAATATAGGTATATTATTGTACAAGTATATAGTTGCAAATAAAGAGCATTATTGTGAAAGTATGTGCATAGTTTTTCCCAGTAGTAAAAATTTGTTGGCACGTCATGTTCACATTAAAATTTTATTTGGAAAAATGTCACGTATATGTCTAAAGGTTCGCCATCTCTGACCTAGACCCTTCAAACTAAAACACAGTAGCGCTGCTTTACGTCAGGAATGGGCGAGATGCTTCACAAATTAGTACAACTTGATATTCCAGCAGAGTTGGCAAACATGGAAAACAAATTCCTTTAAATCAGAAACGCTAGCGGGCTTAGTTGCAATCGCGATGGGCCATTAAACCTAGTGGAACATCTTTGTCAGCTCGAAAATGAATTTCTGTGATTTCAATTTTATTTATGTATAACAGGGATTATTATTTAAATTCTCTGCCTCATCTTTGCTCACACACAGTAGGCACTCTAATATTATAAATTCATTTCCGTTCGAAAAAGAAGAATGTTTTTTGTTAGTACTAATTTCACGAAATCATGAGTCCATTGCATTTATTTTGCAAAATCGCAGATTTACTGCGATTTTGCAAAATAAATGCGGTTTAGTAAGATCTCGTAATGAACACTTCTTATTGGATTATAATTCAGGTCTTGTGGGACTAGCCGAGCGGCAACATTTTTTATACCCAAGTGATTATTTAAAATTGTACGGATCGACTCGTGAGACACAGAAAAGCTATTTAACTCAAACATGAATCAGGATTTTCAGTCATTATTTCCTTCACTTTTGCGATGAAAACTTCACTTGAAGAAGTTGATTGGTAGGCCACCAGAGCGAGGCAAAACTTCCATCACATCTCGACAGATTTTGAACGCTTTGTACCACTCATAAGTAATTGTTTTTGATAAACTCTTTGTTCGATGTTTTTGTCCATACCGAAATTCGCAATACACACTAGATATGATCGAACTAAAAATAGCACAGTATTTAATCTAAATAACAGATGCAACTCAAGCTCCGCGCCAAAATGGAAAACAGTTGTGCCAATCTAACAACAAATGAACTTGGAACCATAAACCAATAATCCATTCCCGATACGTTTTTGACAGAATGTATTCAATTTGTTTTAATACTGTTCGATTTTCTATTGGAAAGGTAGGTACTGGGTGGCGCAAAAGTAATGACACAGTTTCATTTAGCTATTTCTTTTTTTTAATAAGTACTAGTTTTATTTTATTTATATGGTTTCAAGTGAATGTAAAGGCGCTTACGTGAATAAACCAAAAACTTTATCAGCCATAAAACCAATATTTGTTAAGAAATTCAGAACATAACACTGGAAGTTTGTGTTTTAGAAGAGTGATGGAAAATGCTATAAAAGAGCTCAAATTGTCATTGAACCGTGAGGCCATCATTTGAAGGACATCATATTCAAAACCTAATAGGAATAATTTTACAGGTCGATGTATATGTATGCAAAAAAAAATGTGTGTGCTTTGTGTGTGTTTCCGGAAACAAACTCGAGCAAGAATCGTATTTTTTGAAGTTTCACTTTGAAACGGGCCATTCTTGACCTCCTCATGCTTATCATCAAATTGACAACAATAATTTAACTTTGTTTTCAATTTGTGAATACTCCCGTGCCCCCAGATAGCACAATCGCTTCATGGAATGTTTTTAGTGTTCCATAAAAAGTTTTCAAAACACGCTTTACTTTATCACATCTTTTAGAACGAGCACGGTCGGTCCCAAAAACGGCGGCAACAGACATACTAGTTGGACACCGGTGCGCATTTGGCATGACAAAGTTCTGGATTTTATCAAGGAAAATATTCCTTCGAAAGTATTTCCTAGTAAGAAGAATGAGGTATTCCTACGTTATCCGACCTTAACGATTCACTATCTGATTCGAAATAACTCTATTGCGAAAAACCGACTTACATTTGGCCATTTTTTATTTGAAGTCGATAATATAATATTTAATATTCATGTTTTGTGTAGAAAGATAGCGGCTGTTTACAAATGCATGTGATATAAACAAGCGAGGGTGAATTCCCAATTTAATCTATTCCCACAGTTTGGACAGTACACATCTCAGTGCCGTTAAGTGTGATAAATATAGTGTTGGTAATTTTGTCGTTATTTAAAATGGCTCCCAAAGATACGGGATATATTGAGTGGGCACATAAAACAGCTGAGGAGAAGAAGACTCATGTGAGTTTCCCTCAATTGAAATACCCTTCACTGAGAGATGGAGGGTTTAGGGATCCCGTACAATGGCTGGAAGGAAAAGCGATGGACGACGGAGCAGAAGGATTATGGAGGATACGGAATGGACTTTACGATTTCACAGAATTTTTGGAAAAGCATCCCGGCGGAGAGGAGTGGTTGGAGCTTTCCAAGGTATGATTAATGAGTGAATTTATTTTTTGAGTGGTTACAATGAAGAACAATGAAAATTTGTCGAATGTAGGTCATGACAAAATCCAAGTGATCGTAGTTGATTTTATTTTTGCCAATAAAAAAAAAAACTTTTTTGAGGCATATAATTACTCGAACTTCCAATACTACATATTTTTCTTTTCTTAAAATATTATTGAACATGAACAGAAAATAATTGCGCCCAGTTTTGTGAACCTCAAATGATTTCTATTTCGGGGTCCTATAAATACCACTTAAATATTGCTAAGTAACTGCGACCGTTTTGGAAATAACTAACCTAACCGAATTCATTTGATCGGGGTGCCCTAGTAACTATTACTGCATCCCACTCCGCTCGCTCGTGGTTGGTCCAAACTTTTTTTTTGTTCCTGGTTGGTAAATCCTCATGGATGTTCTTCGCCCTGGGGCGGGCGGAGGGGTCAGTCAGACTCTTACTGACTTAAAACCACCCCGGTGTTCCCTTCGCACACTTGCACCGGGGATCATGGGAACTTGTGCGCCTTCCACGATCCCCGGCTAGTACCGGCCCGCCTCTGCGGACCTCATCATGTGCACCCACGGGGGGAGTGAGGTGTCAAACTCCCCCCGTGACGTCAGATAAGGGCGCGTGTGGAACACTACACATCGCCGCCTCGCGTCCTGTTATATGGCGGGGGGACGTCCCCAAGGCCGCCGTAGGACCTGTGGACCTGTTTATGGGGGCTGGAAGAGGGCGTTTTCCGCCCTCCGGCGACACCCAGCGGCATGTCTGCTGCGGATCGGGAGAGTGGTCTCGATCTCGCTCAACCTTTCCACAGCCACCTTCTGTGAAATAACGGTTTCACAGAAGGAGATCACCGCTTCCCACGACTTGGCCCTTGCGGCGGCACAGAGCTAAGCCTAACCCGTTCGGTCGGGGTATCCTAGCTTACTTACGGCGACCAACTGTGAAAAAAGGCCAGAAAGTAAAAGAAGAGGTAAGAACAAAAAAGCATTTTTTGAGGATTTTAAAGAAATATTTCATGCAGATACAGCAATCCACATTGTAAAACTAGTTCTAGAAACAATAGCTGACCTTTTTATACTTACCTCAAGGGTCATGGCCTATGGGCAATGGCTATGGATTTCCAGCAGCGTGAGTGGCCTCTGTCTGATTTCTTCCTGTTTAGGTCCGGTCTGTGTCATTGTTGCAGGAGGAATGGTAGTCTTCAATTATCTGGGTAGTGTTAGCTGTGGCTTTCTAAAGCTGCATTATCTGGGTGGGACAATAGGTAGATTAGGTATAGCATTTTATAAAGCCTCAGACAGTTTGGTACCAATTTCGTTTAATGTTAAGCTGGGCTTCTGTCTCAATTTAATTTTGTAATGCAGTGCCTAATAAACCTATAGTAATACTTACCATGAAGATCAGGAAAACACTATCGAGCTGTACCAATTGGCTGATTTATCGCTTTGATCGAAAAAGCTTGGTCGTCGTTTGCCGACGTCAGGCCTCGTAACATGGCGTTATGCAAATGGCCGCTGTCGCGATTCCCATGGTGCATTGAAATAATTTTTAGTATGGTGTATCAATGAAGACTTCAATCCTTTTAATTAATTTTGTTTTGATAGTAACGACTTTACAGCTATTAGGTATTGAATTGCATAAATGGGGAATAAACACAACGCTGTATGTACCGTCTAGAGTTATTATTTGGCATTTTTGTTTTCATTGTAATGTACTTACCTATACCTAAGGAAGTTTTTTATTTAATTAAGTTACGTATATATCGGGATAGGCCCTCATCAGCGATATTACACTTGCACTTTGTAAGTAGGCGTGGATTGTCGGGCGAAGAAAATAGAGATACTAGTTACAGCACAATCACTTTTTTTCACTCACAATGTCTAATAAAATAATCACCATGAAATAACCTGAAGGCAGAGGTCCGACATATTAAATGAAAGTATGAGATATAGCAGTAACCAACTCTTTTATTCCGACAGCTTGTTATTTAATTAAATAGATCGCGATAATAGCTCTAGGCGCTACGGCAGGCGCACCGGGCCGAGCCTGCCACAAGAATGATCCCCCTCTTCGCTGCGCACTAGCTTACATTAAGTTGCTTGAGAAGTGGGGAGAGTGGGGAGGTGAACGTCCCGCTTTGCACAGCGTTACTCGGCCCGCTGTACCTACCGCTAACGGTGACGCCGACACGGCCATACTGACGTGCGGACGTCCTCGTACGCGTAGACTCATCAAGCATTGTCTAAAAAGAGATAACGTTATTATTAATGTTCGTTCATCCTGACTAGCAATCTCGATGAGCAAAAAAATCCAGGTCATCCCTACTGACTGTGCAACCAACTCCCGACCGCTCAATATTGAGCCTTCAGGACTTATACTAGTAATCTGGTCCGGTTCAGCCCTGCAGAGTTTACTACTAATTCGGGACCGCTCGTTATTGAGCCTTCAGAACTTTAGCAATCTGGTCCGGTTTACCCCTTCAGAGTTATAATCTTCTGGCCCGGTCCAGCGACCCTTCAGAATTATAACCGCCTGGTCCGGTCAAATGACCCTTCAGAATTATAACCTCCTGGTCCGGTCTTACGACCCTACAGAGTTATAATCTCCTGGTCCGGTTATAACAAACCCTTCAGGATTGTTACTGCTTGGTCCGGTCATGAATGACCCTTCAAGATCATTCCAGTTTACACAGTTTTTTTTTTTCTCTTTTTTTGCTCTTTTTGTCTCTCTTTTGTCTCTCTTTTGTCTCTCTTTTGTCTCCTTTTTAGTCTCTTTTTAGTCTCTTTTTTTGTCTTTTTTATTTTGTCTCTTTTTTTTGTCTCTTTTTTTGTCTCTTTTTTTGTCTCTTTTTTTGTCTCTTTTTTTGTCTCGTCTCTTTTTTAGTCCGGACTAAAATGGTCCCTGTAGATTATATAATCAAATGTATTAAAGTACTTGTCTCAACAATCCATACATGCTATGTTCATTGGTAGTTTCACTACCACCAAAGTCATTTACTTTAGAGCCTATAACAGGAACAAACTATTTTAATCTTAAGAATAGACTTGACTTAGACACTCCACCGAATGCGTAGCACGCCTGTGCGATGCCGACCGAGTCTCATGTCATACGGCCAGCAAAATGTCACTTCAAGGTGCATAAGCGTTCTGTGTTGTGTCAGAGTGTCATGTCATTGAATGTGTCGCAGCACACACATAATTCATGTTCACACACACATAACACTCTAAACTAACAAACGACATCTATGAAAACTAAATAACACTTATTTAAGTATTGAAGCGCCGTCACGGCCAGACTGACATTCGCACGTCCTTGTGCGTCTCCATCCCCTTAAAGTCACTGCGGGCCCATTTTTCTGTAAAAAGAATAATACTGGTAGATACATTACTTTGTACGCTCGTCCATCAGTGACATACATTACAACGTTTTATAACCCACAAAATCAACCTTTAGGAGCTGAGCCGGACAACTTAAATAGGCCTCCCTTGAGCTAGTTATCTCTCCAGATAACATGTACCAGGCAGCCAATCAGCGTTTCTCCGATCACTCACTAGTACCACACATATCTCCATTGATCTCATAGCCTCTCAGACTAGACGATCACTTTATAATATGACCCAGAACATCGGCCTGCATAAGCCAGTTCTTTAGACTACCCAATAACACACACCATAGGACGTCAACCCGCATGAGTCGGACCCTTACTTTATCTCACAGATTAGTACCAATTTTACGTTTAATTACGTTTCTTCACTCTCAGAGGCCGAGAGGTTTTCAGAGCTGGCGGACAACGTACGTGAACTACAAATAGACAAAGCATCACTAAAACCACCCGATGACGCCCACTCCATTCGTCAATCGCGGACTGCCGCCACCTCGGCCTCCTTCAAGCTACCCGTCAAAGTGGTAGCTAAATGCACCAAGCCACAGATATTTTATTACTACGTACAGATACCCAATCCCATACAAAGAAATGACACCTCCCTAAGTCTGGCAATTGAGCTGGCAATTTTTCGTCGTAAAAAGGTACAACAATGGCAGCATCAGCGATTCACTAATTGCCAGAGACAGTAGTTTTACAACGCCATCTAGGAGTCGACCTACTTTTAAAACGTTTCGTGCCATCCTTTTAAAATAAAGTTTTATACTTCCGGTTTCAGGAAAACATGTTAATAGATTGATTTTATGTTTCTATGTAAAGAAATAGAATTAAAATAAGTTGTTTGATTTAAATTTGTGACTATAAAGGTTATTTTAAAGAGAGAACAAATTTAGTAAAACACCATCTATTGCAAAGAGCTCTAAACAAAACGATTAAGAGATAACTACTTTTATCATTCTACGGGTTCGAATTGAAGGTAAAAGCTTATTTTATGTTTGTTTGTTGAAAAACGAGTGTGAATAGATAAATCAGCATTTAACAAGGAAGTCTTGATTTTTACTAATCTTACTTTAGCCAAAATTCTGCCGTTTATCGCTTTCTAATGATTGTTAATTTCATAATGGTTACCTATGCTGCCATCTTTGACTTCTTTTGAAGACTAATTATAAAATGTTCTAGTTGAGACCCCATGACCAAGCCCTCACTTCCCCCGGGCATTGCACGAAAATGCTTACGACCATATTTGCATTCTCTATTAGACACACAACAAAGGGAAGTCTGTACTCCCTGCGAAGCCCAATCGAACCCAGAGGGGCGTCACATACAATGAAGTAGGAATCACCACTGTAGAACGGTCTCATTTTTCCTACTGTGACGCAGCAACTCTCCCAATATTCTCCGATGCTATCTTACGAATTTCACCCAAATCTAACCGAAACCCAGACTCAGAATATGAAGCCACACTTAAAAACCGCGCCCGAGTCCCAAACACAAGTTCTGTTTGTGTTACCCTAGACCTTGCACCATCCGTCGCTAGCTGCACTTCGAGAAGCTCGCCGCGCTAGGTCCCACCAGATTCACTTTCGATTATAACAAGTAAGCACCTCAATGTCCTCATGACTCTCTCTACCCGAACACATGCCCTGCCAGAACCGTTAGAAACAAGGTGCAACTCTACACCATGTTCACCATAAAATTGCTCTGTCTGCGCCAATACAATACCCACCCCGATCCGAAATGATCCGCGAAGTCGCACCGAAAAGACAGAGCCTATTTTAGTGCTTCATCTGCACCTGCTGCATCAAACTAAGAAGTGCACTCGAGAAGGACTCATTTAGTGAAAGAGTCAACAATGACAAGAATACTCCCTACCATCGATTTCTCCACACAACTTCTCCGCGATGTCTAAATGTACAGTATAACATTGTGCAGAAACCCTAAGCATAGGATGGAGTGAGCCCCGAGCAATCCCTTGAGGCCCAGCACACAAGTGTGAAGTTCAATCAGTGCGTTCCAGTCAAATCATTTTAGTCAGAACCCGTTCTGATGTTAGTATTTCGATCACTTTCTTGTAAATATCTTGTCTGTCCATTTGATAGGCCCTTTTAATTTGATTCAAGATTCTTAACGTAAAACACGTCAAAGTTAAAATTTACAGGGAAACTAAACTTAAACAACTTCCTGCATATTCCACCAGAATACTTAAAAATTCTAAGTAAGTTCATTCAGACAAAAATACATCAGGTACACAATCGCAGCAATAGTAGGAAGGATCACATTTTACTACCGCGAGTGTGGACAGTAAATGGCGAGAGAACAATTTCTTTTTTTTTTGCGGGAGTGCAACAATGTAATAAGCTACCTGTAGAAGTAAAGAATGCAAACTAAACGTTTGGTTTTTTTTTTTTTTAATCACTTTCTAAGTGATCAAACACTACTCCATTAAACAGACTTGACCTACTACTGCATTGCTTTATTGTGGCACCGGGATCGCATTCCTTATCTACGATAATTATTTCTTTTGCGGGTGGATCGAAAAGTTTTAAGTTTTGTGTTAGTTAATAATGTTATTTGCGTACGAAAAGAAATGGTATTACAACTTAGATGATTTAATATAAATTCAAACAATAGCTGCTTAGTTTGTGTGTCCAAGTTATATTTTAAGTTTAAAAACGTTCTCAAGTAAGTGAAATCTTTGTAATTTCTTATCGAGAAATAAATTTCTTAAACCATAAACACCATACGAAAGAATCAATTAGCCTTTCGCACTGAACTAATGCGAGTTTATCTTCACCATGTAGGTCAGTTTTGATGTTGTGGTATATGATAATGAAACTCTTTAGTAACGTTAACTTTCTTACCCCAAATAGAATGTAATTTTGCAATATCCGTACGTACATGGATCTACTATCTAATAGATCCCTACCTATAATAACTGGTTCTGTAATTGAGTTAACAGGCACAACATGAAACAAAAAGGACACTGACGTGTTGAATTTCACCACGGCTCAGTTATTTTGCGATTCATATTTAACGTTTTCTTTACACAGGTATACCTGTAAGGTAAACTAAATCACAGCGCATAGTACCCTGGATTTTTTGACAAAGCTAAAAGCTACAAACGAACTATCAGATTATCTATTAAAAAGAAAAGGAACGAGCTCACCGGATGATGTGGTTGTCCATACACGTAGCAGGTGAGACGGTTCGTATCACGACTCTTCGGTGCTGGTGCTTGATTCGAATTTTTCACTTCGGTCAAAGGTTCGTACTGCCACTTGCTTCAATCACTTGATTTTTGGACTGTTGTGCTTTAACGAGCCAGGCATGTGCCAATGAAGCGATTGTCATTATCAGGATCAAACCGTATCAGTCGCGCAGTTGCGGTGAAATTTGACGTTTGCGGTTAAGTGGTTGCCGGAAGTCGTGATAGCAAAAACTCCATATTTTGAATAGATTAGACGTTAGCCCACACTTCACTGTCGTCATTATTTTCTTCAGGTTTTTGCCCTTCGAATCCCAATTCTGATATCGGGATAGGCCCTCATCAGCGATATTACACTTGCACTTTGTAAGTAGGCGTGGATTGTCGGGCGAAGAAAATAGAGATACTAGTTACAGCACAATCACTTTATTTCACTCACAATGTCTAATAAAATAATCACCATGAAATAACCTGAAGGCAGAGGTCCGACATATTAAATGAAAGTATGAGATATAGCAGTAACCAACTCTTTTATTCCGACAGCTTGTTATTTAATTAAATAGATCGCGATAATAGCTCTAGGCGCTACGGCAGGCGCACCGGGCCGAGCCTGCCACAAGAATGATCCCCCTCTTCGCTGCGCACTAGCTTACATTAAGTTGCTTGAGAAGTGGGGAGAGTGGGGAGGTGAACGTCCCGCTTTGCACAGCGTTACTCGGCCCGCTGTACCTACCGCTAACGGTGACGCCGACATATATATATATACAGATAAATATGTTTATACATCTATTTATATATTTAAGTACACATTATGTTCAGCAAGAATCACACATAATTCTGTAGAAAAATGTATTTATAGGTACCTCTCGGTAGAGAGTAGCTATATTCTTTGATATAAACTTACCCGATTTATTATGTCACACCAGGGGACGTCATTACGTCATTTCGAGAGGTAGTTGCTGAAAATCAGCGCTGTTGACGATAGGTTCGTCCGAAGTCACAGCATTTTGCTGAGCAGCGACCTGTTCTGGCACAGATGCGACGCACGACTTACTTATTGTTCGTATTATTGTTGTGTGTTTTGTTAGAAAAGTAGTCATTCTTCCACTTTGCAATCGGCAGCATGTTTTTGTACAAATAATGTTTGTTTTATTGTCATTTGCCAGTGTCGCAACACAAACAGAGCAATGTGTATTGTCTTTGGTGCTGAGTGACATCAAGCAATGGAAAAAATTACAAACTTTTAAATGCTGAATACGAGGCCTTTGGCTACTGTGAATATATGTGTAATTTGTGTCAACTTTTTGTAATGTGCGTTTTGTTTGTGCAGAATAAACAATTTTTCTTTCTTTCTTCTTTCTAATTCATTGAAAAAGTGTCCATCATAATAAGGTCAATAAGTTTTTAAAGGATCACTTAAATATTTCTCCTGAGAATATTTCAAAGTTTCATTTTCTCTTTAAATAGATCAATAGGTTGATGACTTCTCGTTATTTTGCATTAGATCTAAAGTTAAGCTAAGTTTTTTTTTTTTTTACTTGACTGAGCGTATTATTTTCAGGGCACAGACATTACAGAAGCATTCGAGTGCCACCACTTCAATCCAGTTGTAGAAAAAATTAAAGAAAAATATTACATTAGAGACGCTCAAACACCTAGAAATTCTCCATTTACCTTCGAAGAGAATGGATTTTACAAAACTTTAAAACGATCGGTGATAGAGGAGCTTAAGAAAATTCCTCCCACTGAGAAAAGGCGAGCAAACCTGATAATTGATGGACTTTTTTCGACGTTTATAATAGCTTCAGCTTTCTCTTGTTGGGCTACCGACTATTGGGTTGTGATGGCGTCTTACTTGGTAGCATCTCTGGCCTTAGGATGGAACACCGTCGCCGCACACAACTATATTCATAAGAAAACTAACTGGAGAATGTACCTCTTTAATTTCAGTTTATGGTCCTACAGGTAAATAATAATAGTCACTTTACTTTATGATGACCAGAGGTCGGAATCTGCCGATCATTTCAGGTCCGCATTCAAGTGATATGACTGTGGAAGAAGTATTAATATAGTACAAGTGTATTTTTCAAGAAGTTCTAATATTTATAATAATGAATTCCTTGTTATTTTGAGACTCTGAAAAAAGTCAATCCTTAGTAGCCCAACCCTACTGTCACAATACAATTTAACAAGAGGACCCCAATCATATCACTTCAATGCGGACCTGGAATGACCGGCAGATTCTGACCTCTGATGGTGACACAAGATGAATACTGCCAAAAGCGATCTTGAAAATGTAAGGTGCATAGCAACTTGACATAAGACCACCGAGCAAGAAAATAAAATGTGTCTCAAATTAAAAACTTATAAACAAACTTTTAAATCACCTCGTTTAAGAAAAGCGATCATGTAAATCATATAATTCTTTTGACAGGGACTTCAGAGTATCACACGCTCTCTCTCATCACATTTATCCCAACACTCTCATAGATTTGGAGATCAGTGGATTGGAGCCTATAGTGACCTGGATTCCTAGGAAGAAGCCGTGGTACGCATCCTTAACTCTCTTGATTGAGTTGGTGGTGTTCCCATTCTTATTTATGATCAACTTCTCAAAGAGGTAAGGTAACGTTTTAAGTTTCATGATTACACATAGAGAGCCTTACTTCACTGATTGTAACACACTTATGTACGTTTCAGGTTTATCAATAATTTTATCCGCAAGGGCTTCTTCACCCGCCACTACAGATGGCACGATGGAATCGGTCTCCTCCTTCCCGTCTGGATGTACCTTGCCAGTGGCTCTACCTTCTACCACGCTTTTACTATGTGGCTGTGGATTAACTGCACTGCCAGTCTTATCTTCTTCATGATTGGATCCAATGCTGCTCATCATCATCCTAACATCTTCAAAGATGGTGATCAAGTCAAGTAAGTTAATTTTGTTAGTTTACGTATCTCACTTAGCAAATTTGGTGGGTATATCTAAAAATGCACCATAGAAATAACAGCAATCAACCAAACAAAAATATCAATTTAATGCAACGAAAACACCAGTAACGGGCTTAGAAATTTCACTGGTTGATAAATTCCTTCTTCACACAATATTTAACATTAATTGATATTTTCCTCGTTGGTCTAGTAGTCGCAATCGCTACTGCTGAGCATGAGGTCCTGGATTCGATTCCCAGGTCGGGCAACGTGTTATTGGGTTTTTCTATCTGGAATTTCTCAGTAGCAGCCCGGAGTCTGGATTTGTGCCCGGTTGATGGCAATAGGCTCGCCCCCTATTACATGGGACTTAAAACATAACTGGCGAAATGTGGGTGCACTATAGGTACACCTCTGCCCAACCCTTCGGGGAAACAAGGCGTGATGTTATGTGATGTGTTGATATTTTATAATTTTTCAGGGCAACCACTATTGACTGGGGCATGCACGAGGTCGAAGCTGTGATGGATCGCAATGACATCAACGACAACATTTTCAAGGTGATGACTTTTTTCGGTGATCACGCACTGCATCATCTGTTCCCGACGTTGGACCATGCCGTTTTGAGTCATTTATACCCGGTGTTCTTAAAGCACTGTGAAGAATTCAGGGCTAACTACAGATTGATTTCACAATTCGACTTTTTCATTGCTCAGCTCAAAATGGCGGTGAAGGAAGACCCCACGCTATTAGAGGAATCACAATAAGTTGATTGTTGTACTGGTTTTAAATTATAAAAAAACAATAATTGCTTTGTATCATTAAATGCGACAGATTGCGGTAGATTTACGAGCAATCTTTTTGTTTTAAGTTTGTTGATTAAATACCTACTTAATTAGTCTGTGAAGTTTTATCTAGAAACGGTGTTTAATCTTTAATGTACATTTATAAATGACTTAACAGGTAAAGGTTGTTTCAACTTTGAACTGAACTACACTGCTATGTAATTTTTTGCTTGCCTAGGTTTTAAGTACTACAATATTCACTTATATGACAGGTATTTCGTTGACCTGTACTGCTATTTTTCAAATCTTTGATTACAATGTATACACGAATTTTGCGTACTGATCGTGTATAGTTTGTAACGTGGACGCGCGCGGTCTGGACTAAACTACATTACATACGCCTGACAAGAGTTATAAAGAAAGTAACATGTAGTTTAAAAAATCATTGATTGAATATATGGAATTATATTTAAACTATTAATATAAGATTAAATAAGTAACAATGGCTTTTAAATCGTATTATTTTGAACTACAATGATTAATATATGTACGAGTAGTAAGGCATAGTCGACGAAGCACGGCTTCGCGGGGCTCCTACTTCTGAATGGTTTAAAAAAAAATAACCACGAAGGGAATACTGGTTATCCCCTTCAAACCTAACCTGTCCGAGTCGGAGTGCCCCAAGTCCCGAGCTCGCTTCGCTCTCTCTTGCATCCTATGTTGTAATTGCGATTTTACTAAGTCGACTAGTCCGTATGCGTACTGGCTATTCCATAATATACGGTATATTATGGCATAATAATAAAAGTACGCTAGTATTTACGTACTACTGTTATATAGATTGGAACAACTTAGTGAAAAAGTGATTTCCAATCAATACGCGATTAGTTTTACACCCTTGCGTTTTGGCCTTGTGCAGAATGGAAAGACGAGCCACCAGGTGAGAACAAAGTAGCATCATTAATTTCTAGTACATAACGGTGTAACATAATGTACACTTGATTCCTTAAGTCCTATGAATCGTCATTATATATTATTTAGGTAAAGTCAACGAAACTAATTGCTTATCAAATTGACTAGGTAATTAAATAAACTTAAATTGTTCCTAAATTTAAATCACAACTGTAATTTTTTGACTGTTGCATGAAAGTGCTCTAACACGGGAAATTGACGTAGTCTATCAATTTAATAAACAGTTAATTTCACAATTAGTTGAATTATCAAATTGCAACATAATACGTAGTTATATTATGTTGGAATTGGATAATTCAATCAAACAAATTTCTCAAACGCCTGGTTGATGTTCGTAGTAAACTAAAACATTTTAACAATCGTATAAAATATGTAGGGTGAACGAGTTTGAGCTGTCTGTCCCGATTCGGTAGACTTTGGCAAATGGATGCGGGTTCGCTAACAAAACGGTCCTGCCCTTATGTTGGAACTAAGCGATATCAAAAGACAGTGGACAAATGTGGTCCAAGAGCGGCCACTGTTAAGACATGTGGCCAATGAAAGCGCATCAATTATGTAGAAGGGCATCAAAATCCATCTGAGAGATTTTGGGATATTCCTGAATGATTATTTAATATTTGACGTGTTGCCTAAAATACACTTGGGAGCAAATAAATCGAGCCACTACCTTTTTTCACGTAAAATGGTAAATATTTTTGGGAATATGGAACGTATCAATTCGAACTATATATCGCCTAAAAGTTAAGTTAATAACCTTAACAATGAGGGTAAATTATTGAATAATAACCTTATTGAATGATAAATTATTGGCTCTGCAAGAAAAATGGTAATTTTGATAGAAAATTTAGTAGGGCTAAAACAGTCCATAAAAACAATAAAAAACAAAATTATTGCAAAAAAAATATTCTTAATAACTGGTATTACCCCCCCGTGCCCTGATGCATTCTTGTAGCCTATTAGTCATCGATCTGATCAGAGTTACGATGACATATTGTGGTATGTTCTCCCACTCTTCAAGCACAGCGACTTTAAGCTCGGGAATGGATGAAACAGCGGAAACCCTGGCTCGGACTCTCCGTTTTAGCTCGTCCCATAGGTGTTCGATCGGGTTCAAATCGGGACTTCGCGCTGGCCATACCATTTGTTGAATCCCGATCGCAGACAAGTATTCCGTAACGATCTGCGCGGTATGAGGTCTCGCATTGTCATGCATAAACAAGAAATTTTCTCCGACAAAACCAGCATACGGCATTACGTGGTCTTCAAGAATGTCAGTTATGTATCGGTCAGCTGTTAATCCACGTCTACCACTGCCATCGTTGGCGGGGTCGACGAAGACAAGTTCCGTTTTTCCGTCTAGAGAAATTCCTCCCCACACCATACAAGAACCACCACCAAAACTCACAGTTTCTCGAATGCAACATTGGGCAAATCTTTCACCAGGACGTCTATACACTCGGTTTCTCCCGTCATTGCTAAAAAGACAGATTCTTGACTCGTCAGAAAACAAAACTGACCTCCAGTCTTCTAACGTCCAATTAATGTGTTCTCGAGCAAACTCCAAGCGAGATCGGCGATGAGCTACAGTCAATTTTGGGCCAGTTGCTGGTTTGTGTGATGTTAAATTTCGTTCCTTTAGTCTTCGTCTCACTGTCCACCTACTGATTGCGACACCTCGAACGTCACGTAACGCTTGCTGTAGCTGAACAGCATTAAGTCCACGGTCGCGCAACGAATTGGTTGCAATAAAGCGGTCGTCACGTTCTGTTGTTGCCCGTGGTCGGCCAGTTCCAGGTCGCCGAACAAAAACACCAGTCTCCAGATACCTGCGGTATACCCGCTGTACCTTTGAACGACTCAAATGAAGTCTGCGTGCCACTTCACGTTGTCCGTGTCCAACCTCAAGTAAAGCTACAACTTGGGCAGCTTCCGTCGGTGTAGTATCCATTTTATCAGGTTATTTTGATTACACAGACACAGATAAAGACAACAATAACAAGTAATATGGGTATGATTAACAAAAACCTCAAATTTAATCTTTTCTTAACAGAGTACAATAAAAATGTCATAAGCAAATTAAATGCGATAATTTTATTCTACCCTTTAAACTTTAATTAAAATGAAATTTTGACAACTAACTACCCTCATTGTAAAGGTTATTAAATACCCTTTTAGGCGATATATGTTTCGAATCGATGCCTTCCATAATACCAAAAATAATAACCATAATGCGTGAAAAAGGAAGTGGCTCGATTTATTGGCTCCCAAGTGTAGTATCCTTGAATTCCTGTATTATTTTAATCTTCTGCAGAATATATCTATCAAACCCATACAGTATTTTTTCGGTTTTATTGATTTCGTTGGTGTTCTGTTCATAGTATTCGTAAAAATATCCAAAAAGGTACACAATTTTGTTTATAATAAAATGAGAACATTAGCAGATAACACTACTAATTTTATTAAAAAACCCGCTGTATAGACAGAACTCTGCAAGGGTTTAAAATGCTCCCTTGACAAAAAATGGGCATGAACACTGTGAAAAGTGCTATACTTTGGCAAGATCGGAAAAACCCATAGTCGGCCCATCACTATTATTTAGTTGGTTGAAAACCTCATGTTACAGACGGTGGCGAAATAAAAAGCAGACTTGGTTCCAGACTCAATTTGAAAGGTTCGAGTAGGTGCTCTGCTGTCTTCACCAGCATCTCAGGTGCACCAGGAGAAATAAATCTCCACTCTACCTCTTACAGTGTCGTCTTCCTGAAGTTTACTTCGATTGAGTTTTAATAAACTACGTTTCAATTCATTATCAGCACCTTTTAGGTTTGTCCAGTTATCAGAGTAAATAACCCAGGCGTTCGCGACGAGATATCATCCGCCTAAGTGCCATAATGGCCGAGTCTGTAATTAAATTATCAGGTAAAATTTACACCGTATCTTTTTTCTCTGTTTCGGCCTATTGTAACCTCCATAGGGCCGAAGAAGTCAACTCAAGTAAATGTAAAAGGTCTGCGGTGGTGCTGCAAACGCGCGGCGGCAAAATCGGCCATGACGGTACCAGCAGAATAAACAACGCGAAGCTACGGCGCGTACGGTCGGTTGAATTCTAGTGATCCAGTACCGCTGCCGTAATTCATTTACGACCAGTTCGTGCGCTCCATGAAGCGCTTTCCTGTGGTAGTTTTCTACTAACAGTTGTGTCAACTTATGATGACCATCAAGTATGGCGGGTCTCATTGTTGACTGTTCAACACCTTGAACTTTGTCAATTCGACCTTGAACTCGTAAAATACCTTCAGAGTCAATATAGGGCGTCAAACACAACAAGACATTAAGGGCTTGTTTTGTTTACTCGTAAGTAGTTCAATGTCTTGAGCATACGAGTCTTATTGTCACTTTTTGATTAAAAGCTTTTCCGCTTCGTACAATAGTTCAACACTAAGTTGAATATCAATACGTCGACATCGTTTTATAAATAATAATACTCGAGCGGTAACTCGAACGAGTCGCGTGCAAGACGAAAAATCGTTTTCATTAGGTTATTAATTTTGACTAACCTGTGACGTCATCACGTTTTTACTCCTTATCTCACATTCCGCATCATCTTATGACTTGGTTGACCTCAGATCCTTAGGCCATGTATTCTCTAGCTGCCGTAAGAAACCAGGTCCTTGAAACCAAACATCGTACGTTAGTGGTAGCGCTTCTTCTTTGGTAGCTTAATCAGCTACATTTAGTTTTGTCGGTACGTACCAACATTCCGTTATTTCAGTTAGTTCGTCAATTTCACCCAGACGATGAGCAACGAACGGTTTAGAGTTCCGAGGGTCACTACGAATCCATTGGAGGACCCGTTTGTGAATCAGTCCAAAAGAAGCGCTGGTCGGCCTTTAAGCTTGAATGTTCTCGCTGAACAATATCAGCAAGACGTGAACCTATCAACGCGCCTTGTAGTTCCAATCTAGGTATGGATATAGGGCGGAGTGGCGTCACTCTGCTCTTCGCGGCTGCAAAACACATGAGTACGTTCCCGACTAGCCGGGTCAAGCGCCAATAAATAACCGCGGCATAAGCTATTATGGAAGCGTCACAAAACATATGCATCGGTATATCTACAATCGTGTTGGTGTCTTGTGTACCTACAGTAGTTGAGCAGCACTGAGTCCACGTACCTGCATTCAAATACCAACGCGGTATTCGTAACAATTCTAATTATTTTATTTCGCCAAGCTATTTTTTCCACTTGATCTGCTCGGCGGGCTGAATCTAGCACTTCCAGTCAACACTAGATCTATGTACGTCTTGTTAAATAATTTGACTTTTTACAAAATACGGTGATAGAAATCCGTGAATATCATAAACTGACATTAATAATGCTAAGCATTTTTGCCTTTGTAGGTGGTACGGTTCCTTCTAAAATATCTTCAGGTATACGGGTCAAATTAATCCTAAAACCGAACGATTCATCCGCGTGATGCCATGTTAATCCTGAAGTGCGCTCAGTTGTGTTCTTTACGCCATCTTCGAACTGTATAGTGCTGTAGGCTAACGCATCCGAATGTATAGAATCTTAAACTCGTCTGCTATTACTCGACCAACCTCGTATATCGAATCCACCTTTCCTATGAATGGTGGTTATATCGTTCACTAATTTAATCGCGAAACTCTCGACGCTAGTTGAATGTGCTCCGTCCCCCCTGGTACCACTCCCATGAAAAGGTAATGCACCGTTCTTGAGAAAAACTAATTATTGTAACCTAACCTCAAAACACTTAAATGTAGCTTTTCTAACGTCTCCGGCGCTGCGGGAAGTGCAACCCCTTCGCCCTTGCGTAACAAAGGAAAGGCAACCCATGCTCACCTCCGCAGCTTCGGCTTACTGGTCGCCTCCGGCGACCAGCCTCAGCCACTACGGTTCGCACGGGTGCCTATGCTTTGTTACAGCGGGCGGGGGTTGCCCTCCCTTCGCGCCTCCGGATTTTTATAAACACTCTAGGGGTAGGTAGCCAAAAGACAACGTGGAGTCGGGGTGCCCCGATTCGGTTTTGGAACAATGTCGACCTATTTTAACCATGAAGTGGGGGTACACTAACTTCTCACAACTCTGGGAGAAACGGAATGAACGTATCTAAACAAATGACACTGACACATGACGCAAATAGCGTTTTTTTTTTTACGTTCCATTTCATCGATTTTGCACGACAGTTTCCACCACAGACAATAAAGTAGTACAGATTTGGTTGTCAATCGCCGATTTTAACGTTTCGTTACGCTGTAATCTAATTTGAGGTTAGAAACATTTATTATTAATTTCTCGAAAAATACGCATTACCTTGTAATAAGAATGGTAGAGTTATAATCAGGGAACCCACCCCTACCATCTTCAACCCTTTTTACCCCAAAACTCCTGCCAAACGATACTAGACTCAAGCCCATCGTTCTGTAGTTCTCGTGCATAACCATTGAGAAATAACTCCTGTTATTCCTGTTTATCCCTACCCGCGTAATCTTTATGAAATTTGCGTAACAACATTTGTTGACGTGATAGGGCCTTACTGTACGAGTTGAGCATATCAGAATTGTTTTTTTTAAAGGATGACCTACTTTCCACTGAGTACTTATTTGACTTGCAGTTTTATCAACAATATCAAATGCTCTGACATTATCTTTATTCTCACGTGATAAAGTCGATATTCCAACGGAGTCAAGATTAAATGAATTTTTGATGAGGTCAATACGTTCACTTAATACACGCGTGTTATCACTATCAGAAGAGCGAGCGAGATGGACGACATTAAGTTCACTTATCGAAGAGTGAGTACGACCTTTGTGGTAGCCATGGGTGGTCCATCCCAGCCTGCAGCGTGACCCAAACAGAGAGTTTCTCCCCCCGTCAAAAAACAAACGAGCGGAGCTATAATAAAAAAATTATCCTGACCTAACAATATACACGGCACTACACTTTGCGCATCAATTAATGGTTAATTAATTAATGTATTAGAAAGCATTGTCTTTTCCTGAAATTTGTAGTTTTCACTTTTGACACTTCCGTTTGATAAAGTCCTAAGCCGAATGCGTCAGTAAATTTTATAGCACAATTATTTTCACTTTTTAAGCCTAAATTGTCCGATAACTCCGAGTCTATTATTGACACTGCGGCTCCTTCGTCTAATAAAGCGTAGGTACTCACTACACCTCTAGGGCCGCGCACTTTTACGGGAATTACTTTTGGCAGCGTGAAGTCATCCGTCGTCGAGCTCGTGGATGCGTGAATGACGTCACCGTCGTGAGCGACATGTGTTATCGATGCATCGTGATTAGTAGATGAATCTTGTTCCAAGTTATCTCGGGTTATCTGCGGCGCATCAGCTGATTGTGACGTCAATGTAGGTTTTGTCCAGTGCAGAAGGCGGTGATGAGCCATACCACAGCTGTTGACATCACCTACAGGCGCAGGGCACACTTTGCTTCTCTGTTGTTTAGTTGATAAACAACAATAGCATAGTCTGTGCGTTTTGATGAATCTCTCTTCTCATCGCACGTTTGAATATACGACATTCTTGTAGGGTGTGATTCCCTTTCTCACAAAACAAACATTTCGTGTCTTCAACATCAACGGAAGCAAACACAGAGCGGTGTCGAATCTTGTAATCGCGGTTCGAGTGATGCCTGTGTCAGTCGTTTTCTTTATTTCTTGTGGCAGAGTGCATCCGACGACTGATAACATCTCCGCCTCAGTTTTCAAAAATGTAGCTAGCAACTCCAGCTTCGATGTGCCTTCTCTGTGATCAGTCCATTTACCTATCAGCGTGCTCGGCAATTTTGATACAACGGCTGCAGCGAGCTCAAGGCTTCTTAGGTAGTCATGTTGATAAGCGCGTATTGTTGCCACGCAATTGTTGACCTTCACAGCGAAGTAGCTTATTTCGTGCTGGTTACTATGTAACGACTTTCTCAGTTGCGTCGTTATGTTCTAAACAATGGTGTCAGCTCGGCCAAATCATAGTTCCAGTGCATTGAGTACCAACAGCGCGGTGTGTTGCCGATCAGCAGGTTAGTTACAGCTTCTTTAGCCTTACTTCGTAGTGCTCGACGGTGTCTGCACAAGTTTTCAGTCACTGAACCGACACACACGGGTTGAGTCTTCGTAGGCATTTTTAAAATGTAGCCACTCTATGCAGTCACCAGTAAAATTAGGCAGTTCACGTGGTGTAGCGAGCCGGCTGAGCAGCCGATCCTCGTGCTCCGTGGTTGTCTGTTTCATCATATCTTTTAAAGTATATGCCAGCTGTTGGATGCTGTCCTGAGGAGGCTGACCAGGAGGACATTCATGGTCCAGCCACTTCTCCACATCATCATGTTTCTGTTGATCCGACAGGGATACAGAACAGTTCGTGCGTTGGTTTTCATCATGAGTTTCCTCGATGTCGGCGTGGTTTTTGTCATCGGCGTCGACAAGGGCAAGGTCCGCTTCTAATGTATTATTAATTAACTCCAATTGAATCTTCGCTTTAGTTTCAGCAGCATGCATCTCAAGCTGTTTACGCCGTGCTATAGAAGAAACTGTCGATTTGTGAGAGCGCACTGTAGTTTTCGAAGCGCACGTATGTTGCGGCACGCGGTGACTGTTTTAATGTAGCCTACGTCATCGAATAATTAAGTTCCCGTGGCGTTATGGGACAATCGCTGCCTTGGGGAAGAGTCTAGTCACTATCCAGTTTTAGACTTTCTAGTTGTTCTATACACATAAGACGCGTATGCACTGTTGGCGTTTGTGTCCGCTCCGCCTTTTTTTTCATTCAACTCACGAGTCGAAGACATTACAATCACATCCATGCTCGAAGACCAAATTGTTACAGATGGTGGCGAAATAAAAAGCAGACTTAGTTCCAGAATCAATTTGGAAGGTGCGAGTTGGTGCAGGGCTTCGTAAAAACAGCTTGCAGCCGAATTTTCATTAGAATATCTTAAGTGACGTGGTGCGTGTTCACAGAGAAAAATAATGATTGCCAACAACAAAATTCCTTTAGGCCGGGCTCACTCGCACCTTGCAACATTGTTATTTATTTAAAAACGTTTTCACATTGCACTACATACCTTAAGTTAATATACATATAATTTACTTATCTATGTACGAGTACCTATGCTAATCTACACTATGTTCTGTGATTTATACCGATATAGAGGCGTGCGTCGACACCACACTTTTTTATTATTGCGATGCTAGATTTTACTGGGTAGTTTCAAAATATTAAAATGTATTATTATTATCAGTGTTTCCATTAAGTGTATTGTCGTCTTCACTATTTATATATCCACCGATTTTTTTTCTGTCATTACTTTGCCGATTTACGTCAATTTACTTGCTTTTGGTAGAGGAAGCTCGCGCGTTTATCCCCTACTTTAAAACTGTTTTTTTGAATTAGCTTCAATAATATATTATAAAACTTCCTGTCACAGTTGTTTACATAGCAAGTTAAAAGGGAAAAATAAAAATACAAAGAAAACAAACAACTTCTAAAGATAACACTAAAAAGTGAAAAATAACATTTATTTCGCAAGTCGGTGAAAAAACGCAAATCCGAAATCAATGACACCGACTTCCTCACCTTTTTAATTAGAAGTTTTTTTTTTGAAGTCCTGTGGTTTTTTTTTGGAAAAAAAAGGTTTAGTGAACAATTTAAACTGAAAACTAAACGATACGATTTACAACAGATACATTAATCACTGAAGTTATTACTTATATGATATTCTAAACTATGACAAAAAATGGCTCCAAGGACCAAAAAATATTGGTAAGTATTCAGAATGTAATCAGTTCAAAAGCAATATTTTTTGTTCAACCTTAATACAATATTTTCATGATTGAAAATGCCAATGTTGAAACAATTGAGACGTATTTTTTTTAAATATACTTGCTCCTGTTCAGGTTCATTGTTTTAATTTTTTCGTTATATCACTCAAGACTCAAAAGAATTAAATCGCACTGAAAATAATTGCTGTCGTGGTTATTTTTATAAATAGCCAGCGTTTGCCTGCGGCTTCGCCCGCAATGAGGTTGGCGATTCCCACAAGAACATAGATTTTATTACAGTTATTTTCGCATTATTATCTATTACAATAATATAAAAAGATTTGGAACTACTGATGCGATTTCGAAAATTCTTTCACTTGAGACGGTATTTATGAGAAATTTCAAGAACGAAGTCGAACGAAGAAGCTAGTAATATGATATCGGGATTTTGAAGGTGCGTAGACGTCGTGCAGGATGTTTGTTACGCAAACAGCTCTCTTTGCATGCTTTGCTATATGTAGACGCAAATGCTCACGGTGAGCATTTACAGACACGCGCGTGTTGAGGCTGCAAACGCCTTTGGTTGCAAGCTAAGCATTCCCTGTGGGGGGTTTGTTGTTGCACGTGACGTCATGTCACTACTATTACTTCCACTGAGCGCACTATTTTAGTACGTGATGGCTCGCCAGTTAACTCCAAGTGTGCTGATTAAGTCGAATTTGTTTGCCGTCGTGCGAGGAATTCACGACACTTTGCAACGTCTGGTACGAGATTACCCTCCGATTCACAAGACCAATTAATAGGGTTTCGATTATGGCACATAAGGATAAGTGCAAAGCTTCCGTTAACAGGACATGGTGGACCATTGGGACCGAAAAAAACAGGTCAAATGAACTTTCACATTGTCTTTCAACAATTATGGAGATCATGCTCTTAATTGTGTTTCAGCACGGTGTGTTCGAAATGCCGATTAGTTTCAGTTTAGCAAGATAATAATAATTTTAAGATACAACACATATAGACGAGTTTTGTTTTGTTAATTTAATTTTTTCTTGTTCATAAAATAATGTTGCCCTGACTAAAGTTACGTTTGCCTTTAATTTTTAAATCTTAGTTGCAATCGGTGGAAAATGTAGTGGCTAGTATATTTGTTAAGTTACTTACATTTATTTTTAATAAAGAAATTCATTTATATATTATAACTTTATTTCAGAGTATTCATTATGTGTGTTAGTAAGTATTCAAGAAGTATGAGAATAGACATAAAAAAAAACGAAATCAAATAGACCCGTGGACTGCGATCCAGTGTCCAAGAAAAGGACCGTCTAACAGGTCAGCAATTACTTTCAGAATGTTGTTGGAGCTTGCTCGGATGCGGTGCAATATGGATGCCGCTCACTTTCTCATGATGGCATAACATAATAATATTCAGCCTATATAATGTTCCCACTGCTGGAACTCAGACCTCCTCTCTATGAGGAGGGAGTGGGCCGCAATCCACCACGCGGTCCCAGTGCGGGTTGGTACTCATAGATGGCACATGTCTCCTTCACCGTTTTTCCTCACTATGTTTTCCTTCACCGTTTTTGAGAGCAGTGATGACTACGACAGCAGCCGTTACCACTGGGTGCACAAATAGAACCACTACTACTACTCTCATGATGGCATAAAAGCAATCAAAACGAGCCTCCATGAACTTGCCAGACGCACTACAGCATCTCGGCAGCCCTATTAACAGCCTGAAAGCGTTACTATATTGTACACGAAGGACATTGAGTGTCCACTGAGTACAGCTGACCTACAGAGTGAACAAATAAAACAATTGGAAGTATGCCCTGAACATCGTGCACATTGCCTCATTGGAAGTACTGTAATTATTAATGATTAAATTCCAGAATTGAATTGTCCCAAGCAGAAAATTGAAAAAGTATTGATCCACAAAACAAAAATAGTCTAATACATCTTTTAGTATAGGTTAGGTATTGGAACGACAGCAAATCCTTTGACAAAAAGAAATAAGAAATCACGCACCTTAATAATAAATAATCCTGAACTAAACAAGTACTTATAAGAAAATTGCAGAAAAACGTGATTTCCGCTGGGATCCGAATCACGTGATAAGCGTAACGCTTCTGTCAGTTAACCGTTCATTCCGCTCCCTCACTAAATTATTGAAAACGTTTTTACACATCGATTTGGCGTGAACCGTAGATGTTCAGTATCGTGTGAACGTATATTTATAGCTATCTGTATACTTGTATGTAGGTATGTGGGTATGTTTCTATTACATGTTTTATTTTTAAATATAATACATTTAGTTAAAGTTGTTTGACATTAAATAAATAGTTATTAAAATTCACGACGTCTGCAAAAAACTTTATAATACTTCCTAAGAGAAAAGCCCAACTATTCATATTTGCACGTCATAGTATGTCTGAACCTGTGTTTTTTTCTCTGTTGTCCTGCATGCACGTTTTTATTATTGTATGTGTACATGTTTGAGCAAATAAATTTTATCTAGCTATAAAAAAAAGCATGGGAAATCTTATCCAAACTATTCTCCAGAAACTATTTGTTTTCATTCTCTAAAACGTCTAAACTAACTTTCCTCTTTTACTAATAGTTTTCTTAGATTGAAAAGTTTTAAAATACGGAACACATTACCGTAACGAAAGAGGCATTTAAGCTGGGTTTTTAGATTATAAACATATTGACCTCTCGGGGGCACTTCACACAAATTCTGTGAGGGCTATAAAGGTGTTTAATGACTATTTATGTTATAATGAAGACCATGGCTATTATTACAAAATAAGGTTATAAATCTGTTGGAAGCGCACACGTGGGAGGTATCGTTCACTCTCATGGAGGAGCCCTGATTGCGTCTGCGCCTGATTTATTCCTGCACTCAATTTATTTCTCGGCGCGAGTTACATACTTGGACCAGCGCCTTACTCTGCAGAAGTATTTATTCTACAAATGTATTTATAATCCTGTTTTAAATTAGGAAAATCCCTCTTACAAACTAAACTTTTTGTATGATTTATAATATGGGCTTGTGGTGTTTACGGAAGGTCGCCATCATTTCCTGTTTGTCCTTTAACAACAGAGATATAATTATGACAAAAAAATAATTGTTTTTTTTTTCAAATATTAGATTGGACTAAACATGTTTTATACTTTGCCCACTATGGGAAGAAAGAAATAAAGAATAACGTTTAGTTGGACAATGTTGACAAGTCAAACACAAAATACAATAACGAAATAAAAAGTTCTACACAGTACACTTCTTACGGACATGACTTATCGTTTTATACTTTGCCGTGTTGGTGTAATTTAATAAAATTTTTAATTTATTTAATTTAATTTTTAATTTATGTTTATTTGTCTTGACAACATAGGTCCAATGGTTAGTACAAAAACAACTTATCAACTAAGGGTTAGTATTCATTAAGTGTACATTATTTTATTTATCCCTGCCGCACGAACAACCGGGCAGAGTGTCTTAATATTGGTCCATCGTGCTGTTCAGCCAGGGTTTTCAAAATACTGTTGCTGCTAGCCCTCATTCTGCTCATCAAGGATGCGGCCTTCTTCCTCATGATGGCATAAAAGTCGTCAGTTCGTGCTACAGCAAACATACTAGACGCACTACAGAACCGGGGCAACCCCAACAACACTCTGAAGCCATTATTATATCGCACACGCAGAGCATCTAGAGTCCTCCGAGTACCGTTGACCCACAAACTGCCCGTGCAAAACCCGTGACAATAAGATTTGAATAAAGTTATTTTGACCACGGTACTACAACGAGCAAATCTGTGAGCCAACATGTTGCATCTGGCTGCTAGTGTCCTGCGCTCACGATCCATATCTACCTGATCCTTGAGATCCTCGGTGACATAATGACCCAGGTATTTAAATTGGGCGACCCTTTTAAGTTTACGTCCATTGAGGGATATTGAGGGCTCGTAATTTCGATGTTTCCTGGGAGCAGCAAAGATCAGGTATTCACTTTTAGTTTCATTGTATATCAGCATCTCTCTTATTGAGCCAGCCGTTGCACCCAGCAGCACCATGTCATCAGCGTAGCTTAAATTATTGATGCTCGCACCATCTATTTTGCACCCAACTGGTCTGCTGCTGAGTTCAACGATCAACTCATTTAAATACAGGTAGAAGAGCTTAGGTGAGGTTAACCCCCCTGTCTCACCCCACATTCCAACCTGTACGCTTCAGATAGAACGTCTCCCCAACGAACTTGGTTTTACTGGTTAGAGTATCAGTACTGGAACAAACCCGTCAGCTCAGGTCAGGTAATGGTCACAAACGATATTGCTGAGCATGAGCTCATGTGTTCGATTCACCGCACGCGTAGCATGAGTGAATTTCGTCGATGAAAGAATAGACAAAAAAACGGATAGAATAGACTAAATTACAGATTTCTTTTATTCATCCGTCAGTTTGTCAATACTTCCGTCGATTCTGACACGCGCGTGATAGCTGCGTGGGCACTTCCACTTGTTTTTACTATTCCGTGCATGAGACTTAAACATAACTGGTGAAATGTAGGTGTACTTACTGTATACGAGTATGTACATGTATACAGGCGTGATTTTGTAGGCGTAAATCTAAATTTTGTCTACTTACATGATGTAATGACGCAATTTTTCTGCATCGTCAATGGAAATGAAAATGAATCCAAACAAGAGCATACTATGTCTAAAAAAGAAGTTACCTGCCTTGAACGTAGATACGAGTACAATACATTTTCTATCAGCCATCGAACTTTGCAAGTATTTATTGAAGATAAGTTTTCAATAAATACTTGCAAAGTTCGATGGCTGATAGAAAATTTGCTATGGATGTAAATACTCGTAATATGGAGTCTCGATATTGGAATTCTGCGCCTGCTATCTGAATTTATTGGCGCATAGGTGTTAACTTCTATAGTGTATGTTCATAGGAACAAAATTCTTAGAATATGCTATCGGTATTTTGCATGTTTACAGCATAAGGTGACAAGTTCACTTCGAAAGCTAACCAACTTCAGGTGTGGTATTCACTTTTGATACAACGTGTGATTTACGGTGCAGAAAAACACTTGAAACAAACACGCTCCGCTCAAAGTACGGTATCACTGTATGTTATTCAACTTTGTGTAAACAAGGAGTCATTTCCAAGCATTTGCAAGAGACTAGTGTTGAATGGAAGTAAAAACAGTTACGACTGCACAGAAAAGGAAATTGTCATCATTTCCCACAATTCTTCTCGCAGCGTTTCCTCGACTACAAAAAGAAAACCTCTCCGAGGAATAGTTCTTTATGCAGCCGAGTTCATAGAACTCCCTTCAATTGAGTGGTACTTGGACCTTATGAAGTGTTAGAAGGCTACCCTGGCTACACAATATAGCAAAGTACGAAGATCTTTTTAATTTAATTTATAAGGGGAATTGAGTTTGTAAGTTTTTGCTTTGAACAGTTCCATTAGAGTTTTGCTATGCTTGAAGGTTAAATGCACTGAAAAGACGGTTGGATACATTCGTGTTTAAACACGTGTAAAAAGCTCTAAACCCTTGAGGTTTTTTGTGCAGATATAAAACTTTAGAAATATTTGAATATTTATATTCAAATATTTCTAAAGTTTTACAGCAGACAAATAAATATTTCAAGAGGAGGCGGCGGAGGCGAAGTGTATGTCATTCCTCGCCTGAGAGTGTCATTTAAATGGGATTCATGAAAATGTACTCGGTCGTCGCGTATTCACTGCTAGAGATGTTACACACGTTACTGTCGAAACTCGTATTCAGTATGCAATTACTCATAGCAAATGTTTTAAACTTTTGTAGTCCATTTTTGTCCGTGTATTGTGGAGTTAATACAAAGTTCTTTCAGAAACTAGACTATAATTAACAAATGTTAATCAAATCACGGGTAAGCTAAAAAATTCAGCTCATCAGAAAAGTTCGATCGTAAATTTAATAATCCTTAAACTTTAGGTCCTCAGGTCGGTAGCGAAAGAGTCCATATCTTGTTTGTCCTATTAAACCGTTGAATTGTATAGTAACCAAATACGAAGCGCGTATTTATATAGAGTTTGTCCGTAACCCGATGCCAGCGGCAGTATGTCAGACCCCTAAACTCAACAAATATGTATGCGAAGATGCAGCTCTCTAAAAGCTTTTGTCCAACACGCACGGTTATTTTCTCGAGATGTTCACATTCGCTTACAATGCATATTTTATTTGGGTAAACATGTAGCTATTTGAAAATTTACTGCGAACAGTAACACTAGTTTACTTAATAGCAACGTCTATTTGCTTCAACACTAGTGGAGTTTTCGCTTTGAACGAGTACAGAAAGTTATTAGGAGTTTGAGAGTCAAGATAGTCTTGAAACTATATTATAGTAGATTGATCTTTTGCTCCAAGGTTTGGTAAATCTATTTTACAGTAGGTGAATTCTTACTAAATGAGACTAAGCATGGTGAAATGACAGAATCATAATTTTCATCATTAAATTGATAGGCAAAAAATCAAGAGAAGCCTCCAAAACGCAAAATTCTAAAAAGTAAGTAAAGAACTTGAAAATAAATATATATATATATATATACATATATATAATCAGCCTAATATGTTCCCACTGCTGGATCACAGGCATCCTATCTGTGAGAGGGACTGGGCCGTAATTAGCCACGCGGGCCCAGTGCGGGTGCGTGCGGTTTTGTTCTAAGACATGCCGGTTCCCCCACGATGTTTTCCTTCACCGTTTTGAGAGCAGTGGTGATGAAATAATTTACACAACAAGTGAAGAGCCTGTCCGGGTTCAAACCTACGACCTTCAACTTGTAAGTCATGGCCGTTACCACTGGGCCACCACTGCTCTCAAAATATGCGACCAAATTATTCAATCATTTTCTCAAAGTTATATAAACTGAACAGACCTAAAGATAGCAGGATTTTAACTTAGATGAAAGATTTTAATCAGAAAGCGTTGAGAAAACGGACGGGCCTTTGCTTACCCGTAGGATATAATATTATAAGCTGGAGTTTAGACACGGATAATTTAAAGTGATGTTATCCTCTATTTTAATTAAAAACAGATTTTTATTAAATTTTCTCGTCGGTAAACTTCAAGATTAGAAATTGAATTTTATTAACTGAAGCAAAATTTACTCGAAGTTATTTTACATTCACCAATTTATATCTTTGAGTCTGTGTATATTTTTATTTAGATTTTTAGCATAGAAACTAAAATTCTACATTGTGACAGCATTGAAAACCAAATGTGAATAGTAATGATGAATAGTAATGTGTATAGAAATGAATAATGAAAACAAATTGAACTTCGAGCCTGTTCCTAGAGGCTCGAAGTTCAGTGTTATTGACAGACTTAATGGGTTCTTCTTTGTAACTTCTTTTTTCAATGCTTGGTATCAATCCCTATGGACAAACGATTCAACAATATACTGCCAAGCCAAGCTTCGCTACAGGATTACTGATCGCTGTATATTCTTGTACAGGTGTTTCCCGATATCCATTCTGTTGATTTAATTTCTAACTCACCGCTTCCTTATCCCCTGAGAAACTACGATGTTGAGGCAATATATTTTCAAGCAACCACAAGAGACATCATTCATCATTACCCTTATACTATGCTTATGAGGGGCTTATGAAGCTGACATAGCCATGTAGGTATAAACTAAAACTTCGGTAAATAATCAAATTAATAGGTAGGTACTTCTCGTTCCCAAGACCCGCTTGCAAACAAATCAAGAAACCCATATAGCCCTAAAACGAATTTAAAACATCGTTCCGTTTCTGTCAATCGTTTGAAAATGACAGAGGCAGAGTGATGATTTAAGAGCTAAACGTACAAAACAACAATTTTCACCAAAACATCGGAAAGCGAATAATTTCGCATCAGAACTTTATAATCGTGTATGATGGAAGCAAATTACCACATGCTTCCAATTCGGTAATCACAAACGACGTGCATTTGGTTTCCGACCATCCCCTAAATGCATATTGTGCCAAAAACAGCACAATAACTTTAAGTTTAAATAACCCGCCAAATATTAAACTGTCATATTATTAGCTGTTGCATTTTAAATCTGTTAACCATAAAGAAAAAAATACGAGAATGTCAGCCTTTGGTTTGTTTTTTTTTTTTTTTTATTCGCCCAAAGGGCAGGCTATAGTCTTTCGACCATACCGCCTCGTCTTCCGTGTAGAATTTCTTACGTGGTAAGTTTTAAAAATAATGTCTTTCGTTTATTTTACCATTACATTATTTATTTTATAAATTATGTCTTTCGCAGATTTAATCCATTTTAAAATTGAGTCATTTTATTTTAGTCTTTGTGTTAAATCCAGGTTTATACGTCATTTTACTATCAATGTCAAGCTAAACTTGAACACGTTTTTCATATTTTAATCACATTGTTTTTATTTTATTTCTTCCATTTCCAGTATTTTCAGGTATTTTTTTTTGAGCTATCTCCTCCTGTCCTAGTTTATTATTTTTTTTTTTTCATGTATTATATCTAAACTTAGTAGATATTATTAGTATAACGAATAATGTACATAGAAATAAGTGCAAGAAATCTTAATACGTAAGTAACTAAATATCATTTACAGTCTCTATTATAAATTAGTACAAGTATAAATAAGTTGAGACATTCTTAAGTAGCTCCTGAATGCATTGCGGGACCTCATCAGGCTTATTATAAATTTTAAGAAGCTCATACGACAACACAAGGCGCTGAATGTTGAAAGACGAGCACTCGAAGAAGATATGATGTAGTGACTGAACTTTTTGTGATTGACAATAATCACAGTTAGGAGAATTGACCATTCTAAGGCGATAAAGATGATAATTTAAACGACAATGACCAAAACGCATACGACTGATAATTGAATAGAATTTTCTATTTATGAATTTATTATTCTTGCAGAACCAAGGTGTTTTGTTTATTTGAACATCTAACGTAGCAAACCAAGTACCTTTATTTTCAACCTGAGTGTGCTGGTATGAATGTCTTCCCCACTCTTGGCACATGCGTTGTCTTAAAAGACTAACTGCATCCGTAGGTGGTATAGAAACATTCATATCAGGGTCAGGATTGGGAATTAATTCTTCTAAATCAACAATTTTTTTGGCCAAATAGTCTACCTTTTCATTCCCTGCAACACCAATGTGCGAAGGCACCCACACAAAACTAACTACAATATTTGATTGATATAATTCCACCCATAACTGTTTTATTAAATAAATTATATAATTAGTGTTAGCATTTAATTTGTTGTTTGACAAGTTTTCCAGAACACTCATGCTATCACTTACCACAATCCATTTGTTATGTCCTGAATTATAGTTTACAATATGCTTCAAAGCGCTCAAAATAGCAACAGCTTCAGCTGTAAAAATACTTGAATTTTTGTCAATTTTTCGACCAATACCTATATTTGAGGAGGGCTCATATATAGCAAAAGACACAGCCCTATCATTCTTGGAACCATCTGTATAAACAAATTTATGATTTGACCACTCTGATAACATTGCCTTTACTTCCTCTTTTGTGGACAAGTCCTTTTTTTTCTTTATAATTACATTAATAGCTGGAAATTTACCTATAAAAGTTCCTTCATAGCAAGGCAAAATATGTTTGGATTGATAGATATTTAATTTTTGAATAAAATTTACGAGACTCTGAAGACCTTGTAGCATAAAAATTGGTTTAGAACCTGAAGGAGTTATTGAATGTAACAAATTGACCAAAAGACTGTTACCAGATACACTATAAAGTTTTAGTATAAAACTTTCTTTTAAGTAGTTAAATCGAATGCCTAATGGTGGGACATTACAATCAATCTGCATTGCATTTATAGGAGTACTTCGGAATGCCCCAGTTATTACACGCAAACATTTATTTTGAAGAACATCTAAACTATTTACAATTTTAAAAACTGCAGCAAAACAATGGAAACCGTATTCAAAATGACTACGAACTAATGATTTATACAACATTAACAAAATTTTTGGGTCTGCACCCCAATATGAGCCAGACAGAGACTTCAATACATTATAAGCTTTATTTGCTTTACTAATTATATGTTTTATATAATTATTTTAGGTTAAATTATATGAAAAAAGAACCCCCAGAAATTTAACCTCAAGTGCAATGGATAGTGCACAATTATTATATTGTACATTGGGCATATTATGACACTGTTTACCAAACACAACAACTTTGGACTTGGACTGATTAATATTTAGATCAAGGTAAGAAAAATATTCATAAAGATTTACCAATGCATCATTGACTATTTGGACTGTTTGTGATAAATTGTTCCCAGATGTATAGACAACCAAATCATCTGCAAACTGTAGATTTTTGACCTGAGACCCTAAAATAAGATTTAATCTACGTATATATAATATAAATATTAAAGGTGATAGTATACCGCCTTGACAAACTCCTTTTGACGAGAGTCTAGGACCATAAAGATGTCTATTAAATTTAGTAAATACTTCTCTATTGCTCAGAAAACTTTTAATCCAATTTATAATTTTTACAGGAATCCCTATTTGCACTAATTCATGACAAAGAATATCTACATTTACACTATTAAAAGCTCCTGCAACATCAAAGAAAACTCCAACTAAAAATTTTTTTGCCAGTAAAGAGTTATTAATATCAAGCTGTAATTGACAAACACTTTCCCTAGCAGACCGATTCCTACGAAAACCAAATTGATTAGAAGGTAAGATATTGTTTTGTTCTACATAAAACTCTAAACGTTGCTTCAACAATTGTTCAAATAATTTTCCAACACAAGAAGTAAGTACTATGAGGCGATAAGAATCTGGACATAACTTGGGCTTATCTGATTTTAAAATTGGTACAAGACAATCCACTTTCCAATCTTGAGGTATAATATTATTTTCCTAAAGTAAATTAAGTATTTTTAGAAAAGTTTCTAAACCTGCAATGCTTAGTTTTTTAAATAAGATATATGGTATTCCATCAAGGCCATAAGAAGTATCTCTTCGAGAGGAGATAGCAGATATTAATTCATTAATTGTGAAAGGATTAAGTAGAAAACAGTTTTTGGAAGTAATACTATCAGTAAGAGTTTTTGGAGTATGTGGAACAAAGTCTGGAGTATATTTCTTTAAAAAATCCAAAACCCATGCATCATTTTCATGAATATTAAAATTATATGTGTTATTGTATTTACGCATAAATTTCCATACAACAGATAATGGTGTGCATCTATTAAAAGTTTCGCAAAGAGAAAACCAACTTTTTTGTCTTTCTACTTTTAAAATCAGTTTTTTAACAGCTCGGAGCCTTTTAAATTGTAGATAGGTTTCTTCTGTTGGATTATCTTTAAAATTAATATATGCTGTTTTGAAATTCAATACAGCCTCTGTACACTTTTGATTCCACTAAGGAAGGGAAGGTCCTTTAGTCTTATTTCTATGGCATATGTGATTATGTGTGGTGATATTGGTGTTGACATAACAATTCAAATTATTGGAATTTATTTTGGAATTTGCAGCTGCTGTGCGCAAAATAGTACAAAATTGGAAATATGAATCAAGAAGACTTTTATTATCTATATGAAAATCAACTAACAATTCTTCCACACAATTGCTATATGTTTGCCAATCCACGAGTTTATAATTTGGGTATCTGGGAAGATGTTTAACATTCAAACAATTCTCATATAAATCATTAGTTTTGTTTCTACTAACCATTACTTTTATGATTACAGGGATGTGATAACTACTACCGAGAGGACTATCATGTACAGACCATTCACAATTTAGTGCCAACGATGATGAAACAAAGGATAAATCCAGTGCATTGGGACGCCATGTTAAAGAGCCAACTGTTGTTGCTTGACCATTGTTAAGCAGAACCAAATTATTTTCATCAATAACTTCTAAGATTTCTCTACCTCGTGGAGAGTCAGAAACACATCCCCAGGAAGTGTGATGGGCATTAAAGTCCCCAGCAAATATAAAAGGACCAGGAATAGAATTCACCAACGAGTCAAAATCACCTTTATTAAAAGCTGGATTAGAGTTTAGAGGACTATAAAAACTGACTATGCTTATTTCTTTATTATCAACTGTAATTTGTACACAAATGTTTTGTAAAGAATTATCAAAATAGGTGTTAATTTTAGTATAAGTAATGCTTTCATGAATGATAATTGCAACTCCATTGTGTTTGTTACCACAATCATTCCTATCAATAATGTAATTTTTTATTTTAAAAGATTGATCAGGTCTGAACCATGTTTCAGAAATGATTGCAATATGTATATTTTGTGTATAGAGGAAATTAATAAATATATGTTTATTGCTATTAAGACTTTGTGCGTTCCATTGAACTATATTTAAGTTTGACAAATCCATTAGGAGGATGCAGGAAATTTATTACTTAGAGTTGTTTTTAAAGCCTCTTGAAGATTCGGTTGTGAGCCGTCGAAGCGAGCGGTTGTCTCGGCTGTGTTCCTACAAAAACAAAAAAAAGCGTGCGCCCAGTTTCGGACAACGAAGTGATAAGTGTTTCAGAAACTAATAGTGTGCCCTGTGTCGCGATATTCACTTGCCTGCCAAAGGATCCTGAGCATCGAATTTGGTGAGATCAATCCATTCTAGGGTTAAGGAAATTAAATTCTCAACAAGAAAGTACAATGATCTCACTTAGCGTAGCTATTGTTTTAATTTTTAGCAAATCATTTAAGGCTCCAACGAGCATCGATAACAACCTCGAAGGCAATGAACAACTTGCGTAAAGAGCCTAAAAGTGAGGAAAGTCTGGATCTGTTGTGATCAAGTTTCATTGTCCAGTTTAACTGTTTCTGTTAAGGCCAAAAGGCTAAATAAGCCAATCGAACTGAGTTTAGATTTTCAGCTTTAATCTAATTGTGGTTGGGCCTAGCGGGTCACCAGGGTCGTGAACTTGAGGTTGTCGGTTCTTATTTCAAGAGACATTCTGGTGAAAGGTTTTTGTAGGATGTTATCAACTCAAAACAAAACGAACGCTGTCGATTTAGATTTCGTACAAGAACTTATTGCCTTGACTATTATCATTGCTTCCTTTCGTGTATAAATGAAAGCCGGTTTGAGTTTATTTTATCTTGATCTAGGTAATATTTTTCTCAAATATACCAAAGTTGTAATTTAGCAGAGGCTGAAATTATTATTTCGCTATTCATAACTACGAGTATTTTGTGGGTATGGACGCTTTGTTGATGGCATCTGGCGGACAAGCGCGGGAGGCGCATGGCGGCTGGGATCGAGAGAAAGCGGAGGGTTACATTGTTTAAGGGCGCAGTCCGGTAAAAACATGAGAACCGCTATTTTTTATAGCGGGGCTCAATGTTTAACAGAATGCTAGCCGGTACCTGCAGCTGACCCTTGCGTGTCTGTTGCGCAAAGTTTAAAAAATATAATTCGTAAAGGTTTCAAGTACGGGTTGGAACTAGGTATGGACGGACTGAGCGGTTTTTTTGTGACCAACACATCGGTTCCAAAAGATTCCAAAAGAATAACCCCCAATTACTTAATCCATTAACAACGCGTGAACAAATAGCGGCATTGATTTTCGATGCTGGCTCGTGGGATGAGGTTAAAAAGTATGCTCAGCAAGGTGTTAATACGGTGTAAAAATTGATGTACTACAAATTGCTTGCTGTCAAGGTCGATAAGACAAGATAAGACAAAATACGTGACATATTCCCTTAGACCCCAGGGTCAACCTAACTTCGACTTTAAAAGCCCACTCATGTAATTTCATTAACCATTGCTCTTGTCCTGTTTTAGTTCAAACAATTTCTATCAAATAGCATTACCATAGATTACCGTCTCAGCTTCCAACAACACATTGCAACACTGGTCAAAAGAACCAGAAAATTAATTTTCATATTAAAAAATCTGAGACATATACATCGGTTATTGAGGACACATTGCAATATGCCAATCTTTGTTAGTGAGTGTATTGCATTGAAAAATGCAAAAATTATATGATCATTTTAGAGAGAGCTCAAAGAGCTATATTCATAGTGAGTTGCTTTTTCACAATCCTCTATCCAACTTTGCCAACGCTACCAAGTGCTAACCGTCCGACAGTTGTTTATTCTCATAACTGTAATAATAAAAAATAAAATAAAACACTGATCTTCCCGTACATCACGATTTCCAAACACGGAATAGGCGAGCATCCAATGTTTGCTCAATCACCCGCTTAAAACCCGTATCGTAAAATCACTTAGACGTCATAAACACAACATTGTTCGTTACCCCATCATTTATTCTTATTTTACTTTGTCACGTTGTGCTGGTTATGCATAATTTATATAAATCCGTGAACTTTTGCTTGACTTTACACCTCTTACTTCTGAATTTTGTTTCTAGTAGTAACTGTAAGTATGAATTAGTTAAATTAGATTTTAGTCAATATAACAAAAAATTAAAAATATAAATGGGGAAGGTCGGGCTAAGCTAATTGTAGATGGCGTGACCATAGCTAGGTCCCTAAGGTCTTCAATAAATTTGACATTTCGTTCATTCATTCCATTTTGTGTTCATTCATGAGTTTGATTTTATTTCACTATTTCGTTATTTTCGGTGATTTCAGTATTATAAATCAAGTACTTGACATGGAAAGTGTCAGAATTTTAAACCTTGAATACTTCCTCGTAATCACTTTCTTTCAAAATGTTTCCAACTCAAACTCGAACTCAAAAAAATCTCTATGAATATCTTTAAACCACAATCTTCTAATTTTAGTTTCTTCGGGAAATGGTGCACTCCAAATTCAGAGTAACTTTGAACACAATAACGCGTCAATTTTCGCTAAAATAAAATAAAACCACTTCACGCCTTGTATTATTAGCTTGTGTTGGGAACTAGCTACGACAGCGCCATTTTGACAGTTGCCTTCCCCATTAAACAATTTATTTATTTTTCCAATTTTTCAGTTAATTTTGTAGGTTCTACTTTTACCTAAATACTTAATTGCAATCTTAAACTTTTTTTAAATAATTTGACTCTCTAACCGTTCTGTAAATTGACATGTCCTATTTAAGAAAGCTGGGTGATTTGTAACTCGGGACCCTTCTGTCACGGACACCTTTCTCTATTTAAGATTGTACATTCTAATAATCAGTGCCTGCAATATGATGTTGAGATAAATAAAGATGCATGATTACGATTATAGCGACTCATAGCAGCACCAGCAGCAAACTCGAAGAAAAAATTATTAGAGAAGACATAACAAAACAGTTTATAACATCAAAACGAAATATAACTAGCTAATGAGTTATTATTATGACTGACTAGGTGCGAATTAAGGAACAGCTGATGCGAAGATAACAAGAAATCACGTCGCCGAGTTATCAGCTGTTATAGTGAAGTGAAGGAATGGCGTAAACAGATGGATTATCCTAACCGTTATATTTTAGCTTTATAAACATATAAGTGACTTTAGATAAATATGAGGCTACGAATAAGAATGATTGCCACTAAAAGACTTGAAGATAAATGAAAACACTCTTTTAGTTCTCCTTGGCCCGACTTCGTCACCTGACTTCGTCCCCTGGGCGTGTGCAGTGCTACGCGAAGCTTCTTCAACGAGGCATCGACGATTCCTGCTGGAGCTGTCCCCGCTGAAGAACGCAACTGAAGAGCCTCGAGTTCGAAGTTTATTTTTGAGACTGTTCCTTTTGAAATTGAGACGGCGAGATCCTTGAAGGACCAATGTTAGCTCGGGGATCATCTAAAGCGTGGACTACTGTATTTAAGGCAAGGGTTTGATGACGAGCTTAATATACAACAGTACAGGACAAACAGCTAATAACGAACCTAAAGTAAGAGGAGTATCGTCCGTCGCGGTGAAGTCAGCAGAAGCGAGTGGTCATCGGGCCGAACCGTGTAGTCGCCACGACGCGCTAAACACGCGGCCCTCGCGTGCAGACCATGCCCAATGTGTTGTGTTGGGTTCGATTCCCAACAGTGCCCATTCAACTTTGGATAATTAGAATAACAACATTTGAGACTCGAACGATAGCTCAAGACTCAAAATATTTCGGCAAGGGATTCAATTCTTGGATCAACAGGGTGGAAGATCAAGAACGCTGCTAAGGAGATGTGCAAAAACCGGAACGGTTAGTAGCGACAACTCAGACGAAGACATTGAAAAGAACAGTAAAATTTACCACAGCAGAGCAGTGACATAGAAAAGAGCCGAGAAACCAGCTGAACCCCGCTTAAAGATTCACCGATGAAGCTCGACTTGAGTCAACCCTGCTGCGACGTCGTTAAAAGATGCCCTCCCATAGACAAATATCACCCGCCTCTCCACTAATCCCATGCTTACGTTAGGGTGCATACCCCGTAGGCTCTTATTATCCTTCCTATCCTAAGGGCACGTCATCCCTACCATTACAGTGCCCCCCGGTCTACTCCTTGATATGCAATGGTATTTGTAGCACCATGAAGCATGAGGCTTCAGGGACTAGTGCAAATCTTGGGGTTCATTCGATTAATCGAGTCTGGTCAAACCACGCTGGGGTCGGTGCATTTCATTCATTCATTCATTCATAGAGTTGTTTTTAAAGCCTCTTTAATTGATGATGAGTTAATAGCAACATCTTTATTAGTAACTATTTTTGTTATTGTTTCTACTAAAGTACTTATAAATTTATCGGATTTCATTAAATTATTAATTTGTACATCTAAAGTTCGAGCAGCTAGAGCTGGAAATGCGTTAACGTCAAAAAGATCAGAGTATGTGACACTTCGTGACTTAATTTTATTTTCTTCAACTTTTTGTTTTTTAATTGGGCATGATGAGGAGATAGCTATGTGATTACCTTTGCAGTTTGCGCATTTAGCATCCTTGGGGTCAACCTGACAATTCTTGAAATGATGGTTTAATGTACAAATTGAACATACCTCAGTATTGCGACAGAATTTAGCAATATGTCCATACCGCAGGCACTTAAGGCATTGTTTAACTGGTGGTATGTATTTACTCACTTCGTGACGCCATGAGTCCAAGTAAATGTACTGAGGAAGAATAGTGGAGGCGAAGGTTACCGCAACAGCCTGTGTAGGGACGAAAGCTACGCCACCGTCATTTCTGACCCTGCGCATGAAGCGCCTAACTTGGATTACATTTTTGGAACTACCAATCAAAGAGAAAATCTGTTTATTGGACATTTCTACAGGAACCGAAGTAAGGACTCCCGTTACTTCGGTATCTCCAGCCGGTATAGTTGCCTTG
Source organism: Dasypolia templi (assembly GCA_963555695.1). Classification (NCBI taxonomy): domain Eukaryota; kingdom Metazoa; phylum Arthropoda; class Insecta; order Lepidoptera; family Noctuidae; genus Dasypolia; species Dasypolia templi. The sequence continues at coordinate 20,699,280 of OY743141.1, read as the reverse complement.
AGAGACAATTGATCTAACAACTTTTTGTTCTTTAAAAACATGTTAGCATTGTTTGGTAGGTCAAATGTTATGCCAACTTTATATTTATTTATTGAACGTAGATGCATGACGCCTGAAACGCCATGCTCCCGTAAACCTTTTGATAGGGCCATACGGTCCCTGTCGCTAAATGTCACATTGTCTTCATAGTGAGTCAAAAATACAATGAGGTCCGTTTGCTTTGTTTCCTCGGGATATTTCCGTGTGTACCCTTTTACCTTGTAGATGGCGTACTTATCCTTTGCGTCCTTGTCATTATTTTTGGAGCTCACTATTGTCCGTTCAGACTCCGCTGAATCAGAGTCCGAAGACTCAACCGACCGCTGCTGCTGCAGGTCAGGGTAGGACATTTCGTCCTTCTTCCGCTTTTTTTTCACCATTTCGGGGTGCTAATGTATTATTTACACTATGAACTATCTATTTATAAAATATTTACAAGGAAAATGTTTATAATACAAATAATTAATTATTAAAAATAAATTTGTTCGAAAAACGCGCCTTTCCACTTATACAGTTTCCCGCCTTTTTCCCATTTGGTTTGTATTACCAGTATGTTTTATCTGTCAAATTATGACAGAAGTTAGAGTACTTAGCGCCAAGCGAAGTTACTAAAGTTCACTCGAAAAAATCCTAGGCCGTTTATTATATTCCCTCAAGTAAAAATAATATTTTAGCTGGTAAGTTCGTCAAATATATGTGCTTATTATTATTTTACTTCACATTTCAATCATTTACTCGTAAAAAACGCCAAAATATCTTTGTGCCGAAAACGAACCTTCATGCATTTTTGGTACAATTTTTAAACAAGGGTTTCAAATTACTTGTCCTCTGTAGCTTACTGGGATATTCATATAATTTTATAATACACGCGGGTAAAGAAAAAGATGACGAGAGACTACCAAGTGAACCTGAAATAGGAGTTGTTGGACCAACTGGCGTGAGGTCGATAAGAGTGGCCCTTTTTTTTTCTTTTGGGTGGGTATCATTAAATGACTTCTCCCGCTCTGGGTGGAGTGGGAGGGCGTGTCAGACTTTTACTGACTAAAACCCACCCGTGTTCCTTCAGTTGCCTGTGCCAGGGCCACGGTTATCTCTATGAAATTACCCGCGACCCTGAGGCGTCCGCCCTATTGGAACCCGTCATTTTGTGATGACATCTCTTTGAGGAGCGCGTGGAACACGACGCGCCGTCGACCCGGGCCTGTTCCTTACTGGACGGCGAGCTACCCATTGCACGCCGTCTGCAAGCCCGCGCCTACGGTGGCCGGGAATCTGCTTGCGATTCCCAGCCACCGTAGCCGGTCTCCTGCAGCGACTAGGGGCGTGAGGGCGCAAGGCTCTCTCCCTCACGCGCTCCGCCTCCTCCTTCGCGAGCATTACTGCTTCGCAGAAGGAGGCTTTCCATTCCCTCTCGCTCCGTACCATGGCCTGTACCAGGGCCGGACGCGAGAGATCGCTGCCGCCGATCGCCTCTGCGAGGACACTGCGGTGCTCCGCCCACGCTGGGCAGACCTCCACCGTATGCTCTACCGTGTCCTCCAGGCGATCCACACAATGGTGGACACCCGGGCGTTTCCTCCCGCCTTATTCGAAACAGGAACCTCCCGAAACAACCGTATCCGGTGGGGACCAGTGTCAGGCGGAAGGTGAGGACGCCGTGGCGCCTCTCCAATCACTCCTCAAGGAGGGGACTTACCGCCGCTATCAGAGTGGCCCCTAATGTATCATTTGGCCACTGAAGGAATCTATTCTTTAGGAACCATACAGCGAAATCCTTTGGGAAAAAGTTGTAAATTGCCTGATAAAAAAGACGTAATTAAAAGTTTTTTTACCTCGAGGAAAATAAATATGAAGAATATGTCACCAATTTTGATAATGTGGAAATATCTGCAGTTTCGTTAAATGAAAATAAACAAGTTGTCCTGGCATCCACTTACTTAGGTGCAGAACTTGCAGAAAAAATCAATAGTTAAGACAAAAGAACAATGCCCACTTTCCATACATTTCAAAACCTGATAGTGAAAGTTTGTGTATAGTTATAAGGTACAGTAGAAACACTACCTGTAAGTTTAGAAAATAATTTTATATGGTCATTTTCACAATTGAAACGTTACGAAATCCAAAAAGTAATAATGTTACTTTTTAGGTTAGGATTTGCCGTTATAAAGAAATAAATGTGCTAGAACGAATTATTTAACACTCGAAGTTTAGTCTAAAATAGTAATACTTACTTAATAATACATATCTATGTTCTAAAACGTCTTTTTTACTTTGTGAATTCCTTAAAACCAGCTGCCCTTATGTCACTGCTTAGACTCTCGATGATTGTCACTATAAATTGAGTGTCGAGCATTAAATGTTAAATGTCGAAAATACGTTTAAATCGTCCTAACTAAATAACATATTGCATGATTCATTAATTTAATGATAAATTTATTTTTAATTTAATATGTTTTATACATTGACAAAAAAATTATGCTTACTTACTGAGTAAATAAAAAGTAAAATAATGTATGAAACTCATAAACGGAGTTAAATAAAGTCAAGTAGCAGTGTGTAAAATGGAACGTTGTAAAAAAGGGTAGTTGAGATGCGTTTAAAACATGCTAATTTGTTTACCCTTGAAGTACAATAAACCTAAAGAAAAATTAAAATTTTAAAAAATCCTGCGTTTCTTTTAACATTGTGATCAGCGTAATTAATATACAATTTATTTAGCTGTATTTTAAGATTTATTTTATTTCTTTATTAGAAATTACTTGCCCCAAACTCATAAAAGAGGATAATGCACATATGGGAGGTGTCGACCTGATGGATTCTCGAATTGGCAGATATAGGATTCGTATCAAAAGCAGAAAATGGTACATGAGAATATTTTATCATGTGTTGGACCATACTATCATCAATGCCTAGATTCTTTACAGAAAAGTAATGGGACAAAGGGGGAAAGCCAGCAAAGATGTCATGAATCTTGCAGACTTTCGTTCTGAATTAGCAGACGCACTTTGCAAATATTCCACACGTATACCTAGGGGTCGTCCACGTTCTACACCAACTGCAGAAGCTGGCCCGCCTCCCAAGATACGCAAAGGAAAGCCATGTCAAGTTTTATCCTCAAACGACATTATACTCGATGGCGTGGGTCATGAAAAAGTAAGAACACTTATTAGGATGAGATGTATGTTTCCAGCCTGCAATTATATATGCGTGCGAAATGTAAAGTTCATTTATGCTCTAAAAAAAGCAAAGACTGCTTCAAGGACCTACACAAAAAAAAACTAATTAATGCATGTGGTGCCAAAAACGCACATGTTGATTTTTGCTAAAAAATATGTTTTTTTTTATTATTTTTCCTCGAATCTAAGCTACAGCTAGCTAGTTTTTCTATAAAAACTATTTTTTTCATATTAAAATAAAAGCTCATGCATTTAAGGGTGGAGGTACTGATAGAATTGACAAAGGGGAATGTTCGTTGAATTATAAATTTATGATTGTACGCAAATACTTTTACTGTTTTTCAATAGAATGGCTGTTTTACTGATAGATAACTGTTTCTATCTGCTGATAGAAAATCAATGATTGATTTGATTATATGTGTTTTTAGATTGATTGAAGTTCGAATGCCTTCAGCGTGAATGTCAGATGTGTTAATACAGTTCGTTACAGCATTTTTTTTTAAATTATTTATTGAATAAAATGTCAATTTATTTACCATGAAATATACCTATTTATTTATTCATTCCGGGACAATAAACAGCTACAATATATGTTGGAACAATGTAAAGATAATGCAAAATATTAACGACATTACAGCCCACTACATTATCCGCATATTTACAAAAAAGTAAATGATAATGAGTGCCACTAGATAGCTAATAAATAACTGATAAAAAATCACATCACATTTATTATAATTAATTAGATCATGCAAAACAGTTTCCTAATGATTGATTGATTGGCAACTGAGTAATAATTAACACTAAAAACAAATAATTAATAAAATCTAGACTAGATTACATTCATAATATTATTGGTTAATTTAATTTAATTTTTATTGGTTATTTTCATTAGAGTTAATATTTTCATGACATTACATTTAAAAACATTGTAAAAAGAATAGGAAACAAAACATAACATAACATCACGCCTGTAATACCAGAACGGTTATGTAGAGGTGTACATAGGTACACCTCTACATAAACGTTCTGGGTACTATACGTACACCCACTTTTCGCTAGTTATGCTTTTACGTGTATCCCATGTAATAGGGGGCGAGCCTATTGCCATCAACCGGGCACAAACAAAGACTCCGGGCTTCTACTGAGAAATTCTAGATAGAAAAACCCAATAGCACTTTGCTCGACCTGGGAATCGAACCCAGGACCTCATAATAAATAATAAATAAATCTTTATTTCCAGTTTTACAATTTAAGATTTACCACTTGGTATAACAGGAAAAATTGTCTAATAAATTGTAGGTTCATATAGAGTTATAAACCTCTGATACCCAAGCTAAGATTAAACTTGTGTTATGGGTGACAGGGCTCTCAAGTTAACACCAGTCAGGCAAATAAACAAATGTTCGGAAGTTCACAGTGTAGGTACTATAGACAGAAAATAAAGAGTTTATAAACAAATATTAAAAGTATTAAAAAAAAACATTTAAATAGTGTGTGGTTTGCGTGTTGTGTGAGTGTGTGTGTGTGCGAGTGTGTGTGTGTGTGTGTGTGTGGTATGTATGTTGCGTAGTATTACGTAGTGTTGTGTTGTATTGTGTATGAAGGTGGGTGTATACGAGGATGTGTCGGACGGGGTACTGTTTGGGTGAAATCTACGTATCGAGAAGGTTTTCAAACTTGTCATAGCTAAGCTAGTCATTATCCATTATCCACGGACCTTGCCTAAAATTGATTGAACGAAATGAAATTTTGTGAATGAAATTTTGTGAACAAACAATGTAACATCTACAGATGTTACATTTTTTGTTCACAAAGTTGTATAAACGACTACCAAGGTTTCTGAAATGACGTTCTGCAAGTTTTGTTCTGTGCCTATCTATTGGACATACGTCCGTGGTCCTACGTTTTGTCAAGCAATTGAGATCCAACTGTGAAGAAGCATGTCTATACAACGTACAGTTAAGCATAAAGAACTGCCTTACGGTAAAGAACTGACATTCTATGTACAATTGAGCCGTACTATAACGATTGTGTTTGAAGGTTGCTGCATCACACTGTCTTTGAAGCACCACCCCAGACTGTTATGCCATATGTTAATGTTGACTACCAAAGTGGGAAATAAACCATACGTAAGGTATCTGCGTCAGCACTGTACCGCAGGCTTTTTAACAAGCTAATTAATTTTCCAACTCTGCCAAACAATGCTCGAATCTGAGCATTCCAGGATATTAGGTTGTCAATTAGTACGCCAAGGTATTTCATACCGGTTTTTCTTGTCAGGTAAAGGCGGTGTTGGTGTGAGTAAACATTACAATTTGTATGTGCTTTAACTGATACTGTACTATCAGGTTGCGAAGTGGATTTGATTTAAGTGAGAAAGTGATAAAAAATGGTTTTACCCCATTTAAAGTTGGACTATTCGCTGACAGCCAAGACATAACAATGCCAAGAATGGATTCTGCTCTCTCTCGGGCTTCGTTCCAATTTTCAGCATGTAAAATTCTCTGTAGTAGCTCTTGCGACCACTAGACCAATGAGGCAGTCAAATACAAAAGAAAAAGAATAGTAAGCAATAGGAAGGTATAAATTAAGTATCAGTTGGTACTGTTTCCATTGCGTAATATAAAACATGTTTCTGACGCCTGACAATTTTAATATGGCAAGCATACCTACTTTATTGCACGTCAGTCATGCAGATGCTGGTATTCGTAGGAAAAGGGTAATAACTATTTTATTACAATGAGCTACTTATTCACTCAAGTTTTAGTAATAATAATTATGTTTAAAGTACGTAAGAATTGTTAAAACATTGATTCATAATGATGAGTGTTCCTTGACTAGGTCTCTAAACATTCTGTACTTAGGTGGTTAGTTTTTGTGTAACTCTAGACCAGTGAAGTTGAAGTCATTCTGTGCTGTGTCCGTTATAATTTCAAGGTAAATATTTATGTTTATTTTTTGCTTGTTTATCCTTATACATATAGTATTTTTGTGTCTCTAAAGTTGTGTTTGGGTTTGTACTTTAACTATGCGAAAACTAACACACACATAAACATAACATCACGCCTGTAAACCACAAAGGGTTAGGCAGAGATGTACTAATAGTTCACCCATATTACGCCTGTTAGTCCATGCCATCGCGTTGTTCGGACGCCTCACTGATAACGCACTTCAGAAACATAATAATTTTCGTATTTGATTATCATAAGATAAGCTAACCAATACAGAAGCAGGAGGAGTAGAAGACATATAGAATATACTTTCTTATATCTATGGCTCTGACTTATGGATCGAAAATTAAAATAAATTAGTACGTGTTTGGGACTTTGGTGTAGAAATAGGAAACAAGGTTTTTAGTTTTAATATTCCACCCCAAAAGGGGATAAAATTGAAATGAAAGTTTAAGTGGGATATTCCGAATGTTCACAAACGCACCTTCGTATATCATAGGTACTTACCTATGTTATACGAAAGTGCTGACAAAGACTTTGCCAGACTTACCTACGTCCTCAGGAATAATTAAAAACAATCGTAAAGTAATAGTCCAAGTCACATGTAATAGAGGGCGATCCAATTGCCATGAACCGGGCACAATTCAGACTTCAGACGGCTATGATACTGATAAAACCTACCCAAGTCCCTCCCTATACCTTATGGAAAAAAACAATTACACTTTGCCCTGGGAATCGAACCCTCCGCAATAGAAACTAACCAGGTATTAAAAATCTGCTTAGACTACCTAGTCGTATCTCAATCCACAATACGTCTTCGAAGCTACGATCATTACCATCTGCGACTCATTTGTCCTCGTTATAATATAATTATTTTTTTTGCGTTTCAAGATAATTAAGATAAGTTTAAATTAATTGAATAACTGTGTTGCCTTTAGACGATTTGGGGAACCACGCTTTTTCTTTCATTAGTGTCGCTGCTAATTATTGAAAAGTATTCATCGCACGTAATAATTATTCGAGCCGCTACTGAATGCGAAGTAATGAAAAGGTTCAGTTAAAAAGAAAAAGTTGCCGGGACACCGCGTCACGTCACAGCTGTAAATAGGTACCTATTATCTCCTTTTTCTTGGCGACCTAATTTTGAATTCATAAAACCAACAGGGGTTTGAATTGGCATTACAAACGAACAATGGTGAGCATGATAAACGCTTTGTGTGTTATCTGGATTATTTTCTGTTGTCTGACATACATAATTCCTTATCTTATTCTTCTGTTTACTTATCCCGTTTTGCTTAAAAACATGCCGATTTATTAGATTTAATCAAATGATGAACAAAGACAAATTTGTATGTGTTTTCGACTATAACTATCTTGACAGTGATGGAATATTTACACATAATGGAACCAGCAAAATAATGTAGTTCACATAAATTCAAAGTTAGGGCAGATTACACGCACTTTTCCTCTGCATAATATTTCAAGACATTGTTTATAAGCAGGTTCGCTCGCAAGATCTATGTAGTTCTTTCATTTAATAAGTGATATACCACTTATTACATCGATTTGTGTGTGGTGTAATGTGATCTAGGATACTAGACCATTCCATCTCCTCCCTCGGGTGTCGTAAGAAGTGACTGTGTACTAATAACATTGTGGAATTACCCATCTAGTGTGAATTGCAATTTTCCTAGGGTTGATCAGGGAAAATGATAACCAAGTAAATTGACTATCAACTTAAGCTGTTCCTAAATTCAATTTTCAACTGACATTCTATTTTGTATGAAATGGTTAGAACATGGAAATTGAGGTGACTTTGTGTGATCTGCTAAACAGTTTATTTCCCTGACAGTATATATGGAAATGAAAGGTTTAAAAAAAAATGTGAACGTGGCTTGATGACACACGTTCACAATTTTTTTAATCTCTGTTCTGGCTCGTCGATGAGATGAATTCCTTTTAATTCTGCAAAATTAAATTAAATATGCTTTAGTAAATTGGAGATGAAATAATACAGTACGTAGTTGAACGACTGGGATTTATTTCACGGCATTCAATAATTCTCATATTTTCGTTGTACATTTTACGATTTTATAGTGTTGCTTTTTGCAACAGAACTATTTAACGGATCGTTTTTTACACTTTCATTTAATCAACCTCCAGGGTATTAACCAAGATGTAATGGGTTACTTCTTGGTTAATATCTTGGTGGTTGTACTGCCATCTGACCTTTGTAACCCGTAGGGAAATCTGGTCGCATTATGTTCTTCGTGTTGCATGTTAAATTTACATACCATGTCGTCAAATCACTTGCAGTGCAAAGCCTTAAACATGTAACGAAAGCAACTGAAGCACAAAGGCAAGACAAGGAAATTGTCACGAATTAGTTGTCTGCTATGTATGATGTATGAGAAAGAGACAACGGAAAGTTTAAATATGGATTTTTAAATTTTACGTATTCTCAGATCGGAATGATAAATAGCACGTCATGTTTGCACAATCGAAAACCGATTCACAGAATATAAAAGCGAAGTTCCCTCTAAGATTTTCAAACTTGAATTCATGTTTGAATTCTAGATAGCGGGCTGGCTGCTATTTCTGGGTAAATCGACACAGTCAATGTGTCCCCGATTTGCTAGAAACATCGATTTTCATCGCGCTCCAGTTTGTCCATTGTATAAACATATTTCTGACGTGTGAGGGTCGTTATAGTATGTATGGATTCGTTCTTTGTCGCTTTCTCTATTTCCTGTTGTCAATTTTTCATGTTGTTCGTGGTTTGTGGCAATATTTCAGGGTTTTGTGGAATATAGGTAACTTGTTATATCGTATTTTTTTATATCGCAGTTGTTTTAGTGCAACTATATATTTTTTTACTTTTCAAAACCCTAATTCGACCGAACGAACGACCCATTTAGCTCTCCTATACGCATAAAAAATAATGTATTGTTTAATAATGAACATGTCCTCTCTAAACTCCTAACTAGTCTGTGAAAGATCGCTTAAAGCAATAAGACCGCACATTGTAACATCAGCTTTCCATTTGTAACAAGAAGATGGGGTCGATCGATTTAATATTTTTTGCCACCCAAGGAGACGTTTTACTTTGTGTATTTTACTTCATCACCACTGCTCTCATAACGATGAAGGAATACATTGTGAGACCCTAAAACCGAAAATTCGAAAACATTCATCCGCATTAGGCCTTTGTCCCGGCAGTGGGAACATAATAGACAGATTATGCCATCTGAACTTCTTCAGCCATAGAAAGTATACTAAAATTCAATAAAAAATTCAGTTAACTGAATATTTTTATCACCGTCAAGTTATTGATGTGACGCAAACAGACTCCCAGTCGAAGTCACGGCATGAATTTAGAGTAGACGACTGACTATTAATTTTATTTCAAGATATTATTTTACCAAGCTTAAATTGAATTTAATATATACTTAATCTTACTTGGTAGAGATATGAAGTTTTTCAATTAATCATTTAATGTAATGAGAATTTGAATTTTATTATCAAATTAGTTCTCGTACTTTTTATTAGAAAACTTACCTATACTTAACATGCAAAGAAATCACTATCACTTTTTAGTTAGGTGATAGTGATTTCTTTGCATGTTAAGTATAGGTTTTTCGGATGATAGATAAAATAAGGTTTAAAGATTGTTTTTTTTTTCAAACTAAGGCATTGTTCTAGCAGAACTTCAGCTGCGCTTGGGCATAAATGCAAATAAAATACAGTGTTTGTATAAATGGAAAACATATTCTAACTTTCCCACACCTCTTGCCTATGGTTTTACCATAAAGGCGCGGAGTAAACGTAAAGGAAATTTAAACTATTTAAACATTTTACTTAGTTTTAAGACTTTATTCATATCTATGTGTAACACTTATTGTACTCACCAAAAAGTTAAGGCAGCATACTTGTATTTTTTAAGCTAGGGCCTCTTATACCAATCATTTACATCGATACGAAATGCTGTATTTGTTTTTTTTGTTACATCTAGAAGAATACTAAAGTTAATTGGACGCGGAGATTCCGTTTTGTCTATGCAATGTTGAATTTGATTGGGATCTCTAATTGAAACTGCACTGTTGAATTTGCATTTCGACTGCACTGCGCAAATGGAACTTGTTTCCATACTGCATTGAAGGCCAAAAAGAACCAATAAGAATTTTTGTCAGTGGTTAGCAAAGCTGGTAATTCGTTTACCTATTCGCTTTTTAACAAGAATAGTTGCCTTCACGTAACCTGGCAAGAGTCGTTTGTGTGTGACCATTTTTTGTTGCAATAAGTGTACATGCTCGAACTTATGGCTAGCACACATACTCACTGCGTTAGCGCAACAAAAAGGCACCGCGTGTCGCGTGACGAGCGCTTCCTTTGTATCGCGCTGTCGCGTCGGGCCTGTTTTCGGGGGCCTTTACTCGCACTACGTGCGACTGTACGGCATAGTTTATGTGATGTAGATATCTGTAATCTGTTAAAAAAGTATCTGATGAAAGTGTAGTGTGTAGTGTGGTGAATGAACCCTGTTCTGGTTAAATCTGAGGCAATCAAATCAATATTTTTTTTTACATAAACCCACATGGGCACTTATTAAACGTCAGAAACAAGGTGCATGGTTTCAATTTTTTGTTTCATATGGAGAAGAGCCGGCAAGAATTCCACGGTTACTCTTTTAAAAATAATTGGCTTTTACAATGATTTCAAATTGCAGTGTTTATGGGTTGTATGGGAGGACAGTGTAGGCCTGTCAACAAGTAGCAGGTGCTGAACAAACAGATAATGGTCTGTAAATCTTCAGTCAACAAGGCCTACAACGTTCCCACATTCACAATATATAAAACCATCTAATAACAGAAAAATAAAATAAAAAACCAATTTGCACCAAGTTACATGATTGCCATTTTAACTGTAACAAATTTGAATTAATATCATGTCTACAAAAGCCAAGAGTTAAAATAAGAATTGTAGGTAATTAATGTTTAATAATGATTAGATGTAGATGATGAAGATGTCGAAGAAGTATGTTAAATAAAAATAAAAACACCGTAATTTGGGAGCAGTTAGTAGACATTTACATAGTGATTCGATTTATGAGATACTAGGGAAGCCACATGTGCAGATGAAATTATTGAAAAACTTCGTTGTCCTCGACGTAGTCTTTAATTTTATTTGCTTGTAAGTATAAAAGTAGTAGTAGTAGTAGTTGTTTTGATGTGGGTTTGAACTTTCCATCGCTAAGTTTTGTAACTGTATTTGGCAACTTGTTTTAAAAGCGAAATATTACTACTAAATTTGGATATCACAATTTCAATTTTATTACGTGGAAACCGGAAAAGGAGTCGTTTCGACCAAACTCCTACATTTCGGGGTACATCTGTTCCCGTAACTGATCGGCTTGAGCTCCTAGGCATGGAGTTGACGTCCAGTCTCAACTTTGGCGCAACCATTGAGCGCAAAGCTCAAACTACGGCCAAAAAACTGGGCATTCTAAATAGAGTGAAGTGATACTTCACGCCTGGACAGCTTCTAACTCTTTATAAAGTGCAAGTCCGATCCTGCATGGAGTATTGCAGCCACCTTTGGGATGGCTCAGCTAAATACCAACTTGCCGCGCTCGACTCAGTAGAACGCAGAGCTAAGAGGCTCATAGGCAACGTAAAACTGGTGGATGCCAAGCTTTACAGCTTAGCTCATCGCCGCAAGGTTGCCTGCTTGTCGGTCTTCTATAGACTGTACTTCGGTGAGTGTGCGCAAGAACTCCACGACCTCATCCCACCTGCCTCCTTCTACCGTCGGACATCTAGACGTACTGCTAATTACCATCCATACTTAGTTGCCATTCCACCAATTCGCACTAAGCGCTTCCAAACATCCTTCATAATGCGCACGGCAACAGAGTGGAACTCGCTACCTGCGTCTGTGTTCCCGAACGCATTAAACCCGAATGTCTTCAAAGTTAGAGTGAACAGGCTTCTTCTGGGTAAGTTCACTCCATCGTAGACTTTGTGCCTGTCGCTTCTGACCTGGACTAGAGTCAAGCAAACCCATCTCAAAAAAAAAACCGCTTCTTATTTTTAAAAGTCCTAAGTATTTGCAAACATACAAAATACTTTCTAAGATATAAAGAGAAGGCAGATTTAATTTATCAAATTCTTCGGATTTGCTTCTGAGAGAGTTGAAAGGACCTAGTAGCATCTAGTTTCTTGCCATTATTTTTTTAAATTTAGACCCACTTGCGGTACATTTGGTATAGAGAACTTAAGACATTGAGTTTTGTTTGTATTAAGTAAAAGGTTATATAGCTGCGAACCATTTAGAAAAAACAGGCAGACTATCGTTGACATGTCATCTAAAACATCCGTATATTTTATATTTATTAAAAAAAGAGAAGTTTAATCAGCGAAAAAAATTATATCCAATATATTAGCTATATTATATTATATTAGCCACCATGTGAGGAAGGTCATAAATATAAACTAGAAATAACAAAGATACAAGAATTGAACCTAGAGGTACGCCCAGCTTAAGTAAAGGCCCCGAGGACTTCACCCCAACAAGATCAACAGTTTGTCTACGAATTCCGTTGTGGTGTAATTTACAGATCAGTGAATTGTTTGTGGTCAACGCAGTCTAACGGTTTAAAGAGGTCATAGAAAATGCCATTAAACTGCATTCTGGGACTTTTCCCAAGATTCCAAAACGTGACTGATGAGTTTTACTCAAGCGTCAGTCGTTAATTTAGTCGTTTTCAATAACCTGGCATACACCTTTTATTTTATTATTGGATAATAATTTTATTACATATTAATTTAGATTTAGCTTAGATTTAGCTTTTGGATTGGTATTGATTGTTACTTTTTTTACAGGACATGCTTTATTCAATCGTTGGCATACTGTAGGAAATAGTGAAGATTGCTATGAACATTATTATTAAACACAATCAAAGCAATTACTTACACTTTCATAGGTATTTATATATTTCAACTTTACATCTCACCGCTTTTTCTAACAATTATTGTTTGAATAACATTATTGAAACTAGGCGCCGCCGAGGCCGGCCCAGTAGTGCTATTCTGTAACTATCTCACCGTGCAAACTTAGGTGAAGTGAGCGTGGAGTGAGCTGTCAGTGTCATCCCGTCTTGGTCGAACCCTAGCATCAGTGGCACCGACAGCTCACTGTTACTGAATTGCACTACTGTTCCAAAGTATGTGATGATAATGTAAAAAAATAAATTAGAAAACGTACAGGGATGCCAATTTGTAGTTCCTACGTACAAATGTATTTTATTTTTGTATGAGATATTCGAATACCTAATCCCGAAATTCTAATTTTAAATAACCAGTCTTCACGGTGAGACTTGTACAGAATCGACATGCTGATCACGTACTCGTATGTGACGTGTGTAGAGCATAACGTAATAGGTTGTATAGCAGGATGATAGTTCACATCACATATTAATTTGCTTCTAAGTATTTCTCTACTTGACAAATAGGTACCTACCTACTTAGTTTTGTTTCTCATAAACAATTTTAATTAAGACAGCTGCTCTATTGATAATGATAAATGATTTCATTTCTGTAAGTGGGTCTATACAAACACTTTTACACGTCAATCATTTTTTTTAACTAGATGAGGTCGTAATCAGAATTGTGTATTAATTATAATGTAAGATAATGACCATTCATTGCAAAAGTACTACCACTAACATTGCAAAGGGCTCCCTGGAGAAATCGAAATGAAATGTTCTTTTCCTTCGTCAAGTCTGTTACCGTAAAGTTATAACTGTAGTTAGTTGTTTTAGGGCCTAAATTGTTTGGCCAAGTACTTACAAAAGTTCTAGTTGATTCCTAACAATCAACCTTTACTTTTGTCACGGGCTCGAACGGGTCGGTCCCGCTGCCAACTTGCTGTCTATTCTTTTACTACGGTATGAACTCCTGAAGGGTTGGGCAGAGGTGTACCTTAGTACACCCACATTTTGTCAGTTATGTTTAAGTTCCATGTAATAGGGGGCGAGCCTATTGCCATCCACCGAGCATAAATCTAGTCTCCGGGCTGCTACTATCATATGATAGAAAACCGTATATGATAGATAATAGACACTGCCCGACCTGGGTATCGAATCCAGGACCTCATGCTCAGCAATCACGCTTGTGACCGCTAGACGAACGAGGCAATCATAATAAGAATATTCTCGTAATATTATTATGTTTTTCTTGCCGATATCGACAGAAGTAGAATCTCTTATCGGACGAAGATTGGTGCTTCCCCTAGATAAATCATTACAACATTCGATAACCTATTTTCCTCTAACCAGACAAATATATATAATACATATGTACATTTATCATGAAAACAGTGATCGAATCTAGAACTAGGAATGATTTGTGGACGTTATGTTATGTTGACTACTCAAGTGGGAACACCACAGCCATAAGTTGTCAAGAAAGTGATGGATGAGACAATACGGAACCCGTATTTGTTGGTGAAGAAATGTCTGACAGAGTTGTGTTACATGAAACAATCCATCTTGTTCATAAGATTTGATAGGAACGTTTTTACAGCAAATTACTTGAGAAATTAAATTGTTGCAGTGATATTTCTTGTGATTTCAGATTTTCTGTCTAATCGTTTGTATTTTGGGCTAATCAGGGTGGTCTGGAACGGCATTGTCCTTCAGTATTTAAATGCAATTCAAAGAATTTTGATATTTGTATCTGAAAACAGAGCACTGTGTAATTGAAACTATGCTTTCAGTGCTTCTAACAAAACCAGCATTCCTTAGGCTACAGACGAGCTATTTATTTTTGACACAAACCAAAACACAATAAACTGGTCATGACGTCATTTATAGGAAAAGCCGTATGGTTCCTTTAAAATAAGCGGTTGATGTCGCGAGCCCGGAAATACTGAGAATATAAAGAAAAGTTGTCCCAAAATCAGTTGCACACCACATTAATTAAACAACGTATTTACCAAACATTACACATAATATCTTCAGCGCATTTCAGATTCACGTAGCGCAGCGGTCGTCACAAGGGTCCCACCGGACCACGCTGGGTGAAATATGGTGCAATAAATTACTATATTATCGCGCGCAGTCGAATTTGTGCCCCTGTTTTCAGGACACTTCGTTATGTCCAGACAGTGGGTATTGAGAGTTAGAAACTGTATGATCTAATGTTTCTTGTGTCTTCTTCAGATAAGTTCTCGTAGTTTGTTATATACAGTGTACCTAATAGAAATATCTGAAAACTTGGAAAAGAGTGATGGTCCGCATCATAATAATCTACTTTACTATAGGGCAAACTCAAAAATAAGAAACAATAATTGAAAAAAAAACATGTTCACAGAAACAGACAAAATATAACACGGATTAACGGATTCGTGTAATAGCGGATTACATTTATTTCATACTTCATCACATATTAAAGTTGTTTAGAATGATGATTATAAGGACTCCGTTTCAGGTTTTCACCTATTTCAAATTCACCTTGTAGATATCGCTTTCTTTTAATATTCCTTTGATCTTGAATACGATGTTGAAATCTGACGAATTCTACATTTTTATAACTACTTTTTTTATAACTGCGAATTGTATTCATGACTAATTAGTCTGCTGTTTATGTTAAAAGATTGTGACAATTTAAGTACCAATCTCCGTAATGTAAATGCCCCAATATGTTTTTGTTTTCATAAGGTCTTCAGTTCGATGAACTGAACGAGTAATCTGTTGTGTTGAGACAAGTAAACACCGCTCTTAAACTTATTTTAATTAATCCATTCGGTAAATCTCATTTACTGTACTGAAAAAGTAAATTCGGTACTAATATCCTTTTGTAACACACTAATCTGTATTTCGGCAAGGCATTTAGACTGTAGAAGTTTATCAACACACATACCTTGTGCTAGTTACGATGTAATCATGATTGTCTTTGCCTCTGCCTGGTGGGCTCGCGGCATTATAACAGCCGCAGGGGTTGATTGAAGGCTAAGGTGCGCTTACGGAGGTCGGTCCATAGATAAAATAACTTTTTAAAACATATCAAAACCGCTCCGTGCCTCAGAGAGCACGTTGAGCCCCGGCTGTAAGTCTTTGACAGTCGTTACGGCTGGTCAGAAGCCTGAAAGTCTTAAACCAATCTTACCAAGAGGTATCATGTTACGCAGTAACTGGATTGTGGAAGTTACATAGGCAGTCGAGGGCAGATAGGATTCGTGTAAGCAAAATAAATTAGCAACTAGTTTGATTTTGCCTAGACCTATGGAGCTGGACCTGCATGTTTCCAAGCATTCTTATCTTGGATATAATCGTCTAATTTGTAGTACATATGCATGTTTAACAAGTGTACTTTTTTATAAGTTGTAAATTTTCTTTCGTTTAATTACAATATATCACAAGGTATTATGTTGTAACATTTAACACAGCCTCATATTAGATGTATGTAATGCTAATCTGATTAAAAAAATATACAAATGTAGTGAAACAAAACACTAATCAATAAAAAAATGACTGTATTTGAAAATAGAATTTCATATATTTTTCGTGAATTCATGTGAATTTGGAATTAATTACCAGCCATACATAAATTACGTTTCAAATGGCCAGTATTGTAAAACGGCAACTTCATAGGTAAATACTTATTATTAATATTTTTAAATAGTTCCCTAGGAGATTCGCGGCGACGTAGATTACTTCGACCAACTTGTCTGTGCAACGGCCGGTTTTCTAACTTACATTTTGAATGGGAGATTTATGACGGTCTTTGTTTAACTGTTTGATTTTCATTTACAATCAGCGCCACCATAATTGCACATACAAGTTGGGCGTACTATAAATGGCTCTTTTGCAAAATAAAGATGGATTCAATGTCAGTAGTTGACTTCTTCTATTACGAATACTAACTTCTTCCACTAACATTTGTTTTACCTTTTTATTCAACACTACCAAAGTAATGCAGTAATTTTGTCTCCTAAGATACAGGCCACCCCTAGTTTAGGAGACAGAATTTAATGTTTTTTAGTAATATAGACAATTATTTCTTTCTCCCTTTGTGTCCATTGTTAGTTGATTAAGTCTTAGCATATACTACTATACAACCTGTGTCTATGTATATATTTTTGGATCAATAAACTTATTATTATTATAATGTTGGGATCTAGTTTTTATTTTAAAAAGCAGAGTGTTTGTTTTTTTTTTGTTTTTTTTCTGGAATGAAAAGCTTGACTCTACGCTTGCCGCGGGATGTCCGTGGATGGATCTCTTTCATATCGAGAGTCCTCCGTACGTCGAAAAGTACGTTAATCCGTTGGTCCCTGCTGTCATGTACATATTTGACATTCGTTTACGGTTAGTCAGAGGCCCTGAAGTCTGCCAACTAGTTTTAGCAATGTGTAGGTATCCCACTCACAGGGATGTAAAGCATTAGCTGCATTCGATTAGAAAGGCAGGCAAGTTAACCCCAAAAAGTTGGAAAGGCGTGGTAGATGTGGGTTGACAATAGTTTGCATACATTATTCTATTTACCATACTAACTTCAGTATAATACAGTTGTCATATTCCCTCGTAAGAACAGTATGTTTATCAACACGCAAGTACTTCACATTTTCCGTAATGTCGACGGGACAGTCAATTCTGATAACTTGTGTTTATAACCTCTATAATTGCAGTAACTTTACAATAATAATAATTATTATATAAATGAATCAATTCATAAATAACAACATTAGTGTTGCTTCTGAGTCAATGGAATAAAGGTGTGTTCCAAATAAAAATATTTAGTGTAAATTCGAGGCACTCACAATGTTTATGGTACGTATTTTTTTTTGCCTAGCCACTTTTTATTTTCTCTTGAATTTACATAGACTTAATATAACATGTCTATATTCATTAAATACAAGGTTTGTTTTAAATATTATAAGCACAAATGTACAGAAGTGGTCTTAATGCCATGGTTATTTTCTACCAGTCAACCTTTGGTTGAAGCAGGAACCTCTTATATTACCATATTGTAGTCTACTAGTAATGAGTTATCTGTTTTTTTATATCTGAGAACGAATTGTCCAATAACGATTAAGAAACCAACAAATAGTTTATTTTTTATGACGTTTGGTGTTGGTTTGTCTGTTGCTGTGCTGCCCAAATTTGCTAATTATATACACTATCGATCGCACATCGGTGTTAACACTTTGACCATGATTTGCCTAGTGAAGTACCGAGTTTCAATAAAATAAGAGACCAGTTCATATTGGTTTTCTTTCCACTGACGTGCGCGGCGCGGTCAATCGTACTGCATTCGTAGGTGGTTTAATTCAGGTCTTGCTTATTCATCCAAATTGTTAGCAAATATCTTAAGTTTATATCAATAAGTAGGTATTTATATTTACCAAACATCTATCTGCTAAAGTCAAAGAAGCTTACTACACGTTCATGGTGCCATATGTGGGCCCATAATTTACTATAAACCATTGTGTTCTTATTATATTATTATGGTTTAAGATCGGTTGCGTTGTACGATAAAACTGCCATAATTATGTAGGTAGATATGTGGGTAGGGGGCTATTACACAAACAAAAGCTATCCAGCGATAATTATAACAGGGAACTGAAAAAAAACATAATAGTGTCTGCCCCAGCTCCACAGAAAAAAATTCAAGTCCCCTTTGTTGCGAGTCGAACATAAACTCAGGGAAATTCATTAAAAGCAAATTGACTACCAACTTAAATTGTCCGGCTATATTTAAACCACCATGAAAATGGCAATGAGACGGCAAACTAACGTAAAGTGTCAATTTGTTTGTAAAATTAGAAGTCAAGGAAAATCTGATTTGCAAATAATTATTATGAGCTGTTTACTAGTTGGTACTGTAATTTTCCGACGATCAACACTCAAGGAGATTAAATTAGGTACACAGTAAATGAGTTCGTTGTAATACATTTATTGTGAAAAGTTATTTAATTTCTTGTGTGGAAGCTTGGTCACACGATGTTCTCATTTGTTTTTAGGTACAGGTACCTAAAATTCGCAGACGTTTGACGTTGAAGGCTCCTTCAAACCAGCACGACACGCCGTGCCTTTGTGTCGCTTGCAATTCGCGACGCGTGTATCTCCAGTCTGTACGAGCCTTGAATATTGCCTCGACTGCTTCGTTGGTCTAGTGGTCGCAAGCGCTACTGCTGAGAATCAGATCCTGGGTTCGATTCCTGATTAAATGAAATTTCTCAGTAGCAATCCGGAGTCTGGATTTGTGCCTGGTTGATGGCAATAGGCTCGCCCACTTTTGGGACATGGCTGACATGAGTGTCATAACTTACATGGGACTTAAACTTAACTGGTAAAATGTGGGTGTACTATAGTTGCACCTCTGCCTTACCCCTCGGAGAGTACAGGCTTAATGTTATGTTTTATTTTGAATCTATGTTTGGGTAGTGGTTCTTCCTTTAAAATTTCAAAAAACCATACAATTAACTTGACTCAGGTCAGGTTTGAAACGGATGACATTTTCGGCGTTCACATTCATGCGAAGACGGTACTTTGCTGACACTGCGTAACAGGCCTTTCATTTTATGAAAACCAGTGACTAACAGTAAATTAAATTAAATTAATTTTATTCGCAAGAATTGTAGCAGACTACAGAACAGATGGTCGGGTTTTTAAACAGATTCCAAAAGAATTGGCTAAAACTAAAATGCAAAATTATTCTTAATTAAATTATCTAATAAAATTTATCAAATTTAAAATGTCAAGTTTTTGTAAAATTGTAATAGACTAGCTTTTGCCCGCGGCGTCGCCAGTGTTGACTTTGTAAATTATCCCATAGGAACGTAGGTACTATCGAGATAAAAAGTATCCTGAGTGTTAATCCAGGTCATAAACTACCTGTGTGCCAAATTTCATCCAAATCCATGAAGTAGTTTTTGCGTGAAAGAGTAACAAACATTCGTCCATCCATCCTTCCTCAAAAACTTATTAGGAATATAATATTACAATATAATTTATTAAGAAGTAGGATGTCAGTGTGAATCTTTAAAGTCATGGCTTTATTATAATTAAGACGGTAAATATTCATTCACAGAATGTAACGATTTTTCTATAAGCCATTTAATTATATTTATTTCAAATCGATTGATTGGCAGTTCCCTATACGATTTTGGTAGTTTATTAAATATCGTTACAACCAACCAAGGCCAATTTCATAATGTAAGGACCTGTATAAACTAACAATTCTTTTATCTTTTCAGATGAAGTTCTTCACTGTGACAACCTTATTTGCCTTTGCAATTGGTGGCGACCCTTCTTGTATTACTATTCGGCACGTAAGTTACGAAACGGAAGTCCTTAAAACCGACCTTGAAAGTCCATACCAGCTAGCTATTGATCATGATACGAATACCCTGTTCTTCAGCTACACGGCACGAACGGAAGAAATGTTTAAAACTGCCTATCTCAGTTTGAAAACTAGTGCTTACGGCTTAGTTTCTGGCATTCGAGGAGGTTTTGCCAACGCTGTAAACAGTAAAGGTAACACTGTTTATATGGGTGGTGAAGATGGCGTATACACATATGATTATAATACGAAGACCGCAACTAATTTACACATTAAGGAAGCAAATGTATGGCAAATGTTCTATAAAGATGGATTATATTTTACTACTTACCCAGAAGAGAAAGCTTATTTCTATAAAAATGGACAAGTCGTGGAAGTGCCCGCATTACAAAACGTCAAAGTAATGCTACTTGCTGTTACTAATGACAAAGATCTTGTGTATTTTAATTCTTCTGGTGCATTTTTGTATAATAGAGCTGAAAATAAAACCGTTTTTCTAAATAATGCTGTAGCCAATGGAATCACATCTGATATTGAAGGTAACATATACTTCTCAACTCCAAGTGGAATTTATTATGTTAATGAAGAAACAAAGCAAGTTCAGCTTTTAGCAAAATTAGACAATACTTATGGCATAGCCATAGAAAGCAATGGAAATTTAATTTATTCATCAGATTCAAATATAATTAGACTAAAACCGACGAAAAAAGTGTGCACAGATGAAAACCAGGTTCCGAAAGTAGTCAAGATCGTCATAGATGGTAAATAGTCATAGTCATATATATATTTAAATTTTAAGTAATTTGTTTTTTTTTCTTTGTAGATTTTTGTTGTCGATAATATTGAAAAAATATCAGCAGCCTAAGCTCATATAACTGTAACTGTGTACTCAACTTTTAGAAAATAAAATTATGCTGTTGTAAAATGCTCGTTTTATTGCATCTACATATATCGCTAACTAACCGGCGATCTCCGTACCGCCTGAAAAGTCACGAAAATAATTAAGGTAATACCTTTTTTGTGATTTTTCTATGTTTTAAAAGTTATTTTGCTTGCTGTTCGGAGCGGAGACACATCCAGTAAATCAAAGATCATGAAAATGCTCCAGCCGTTCTTGAGTTATAAATGGTGTAACGAACCCAACTTTGTTTTATTTATTAAGGATGAAATTGAAAACTTACTCCCACTCAAAATAATAATCATTTCATATTAATTATAAATTGTCATTTCCAAAACCTAAATTCTAGAAAAAAAGTTGTAAGTACCCTCTTACATAATGCAAACTTAGTTAATGCCTTCAAGTAGACACGAATTATCGAGGTACCAGTAAAAAAATACAAATAATAAAATTAAAGTACCAAGTTTAGCGCGCCCGATGAGCAATCCATTTAGTTCACAACATGAAACAAGTTGGCAACGAGTTGAACTAGCAGTCATTTACCTAATTTTCACCGTTCCTACAAAAAAAGGGCGCGTGTCGACGTTGCCAAATCGCTAGCCTACGCGCACGGGAATGGGATGCACATATCATTCCATTCTTTTCTCTCAGTCGAATGACAAAATTGTAACGACAGATTAAAAACAGGGCTTATAATAAATTAAATTCAAACAACCTTAGTTAATTATTTTAATTAGTAATCAGGTAAAGTAAACACAGCATACGTTATAATTTCGTCATACGAAAAGGAAATTAACAATCACTAATTACTTTAAATAAATATTGAACTACATTCATTTTACTAAGTACAATATAAATCAACGGTTAGGTATACTTATCGGGTTTTAATAATCAGCAGAGCAGTAATACAAAATGGAAACAAATATAAAGTTTGACGGAGGTTCGACCTGGTCAGTTGTCCTTGTGAAAAGAGAGCGATAATGAGACGTGCAAGCTGATTTATGCACAATTTCCCCGTCGTCGCGTCTTGGAGTGCGTGGAGGGGCTTGACAGTGGTAAGGGCACGCCGACAGTGTTGCCAGCGTCTTAGCGGGCCAATATAGGTGTAACAGCTCGGCCGTCCTGAAACAAAGTGTCCACACGATGTGAATTAGTTAACTTTCTAATAGATCTATAAAATCTTCTGTATCTAATTGACTATCAGCGTCATCACTATCAGAACCAACAACAGCTACATACGGCCTCAAAGAATCTACAGCCACGACTGTACTAAATTTCTTGTACCCTCTAAACCCTTTTACGCTGTGGATCATATACCGGTCATGACCAAGCGACTTAGTTATTTTATACGGCCCAGCATACGTAGCATCAAGCTTCGTATTTACTCCAGACTGACCACATCCTTTTGGATTACGCCATAAGACCAAGTCCCCTTTCTTGTAGATACGACCTTCTTTACGTTTCTTATCAAATTGTCGTTTCATTAATTGTTGTTTACGTTTAATGTTAGCAGTGGCCTTTGCTCTTCTATTGTCTAAATTTAAATTGCTTTCACTATTTTCCAAATTTTATACTTTACTCTTATGTTTGAACATTAAATTAAAGGGGGCTTGACCTGTGGTTTCATGGCATGTGTTGTTTACACCGAAAACTACATTAGGCAGGCAACAGTCCCAGTTACTTTCCTCACAGCTAGTTCTTAAACCGTTTAAAATTGTTCTATTGACTCTCTCAACCTGACCGTTAGCTCTTGGTCTTGCAACTGCTGTCAGCACATGTTTTATAAGGTGTTTAACTGCAAACTCTCTAAAATAACGGCTACAAAATGCAAGACCACGATCGGACACTATGGTGGAAGGGAAACCAAATAATGAAAATACATCATGTAAAATATAAATAGTTTCAGCTGAACTTAAGGTGCGTGTTGCTCTGGCAATATCAAATTTTAAAAAGGAACATGTAATTACTAAAATGTATTGATTGAGTTTACTAGATTTCGGAAAAGGCCCTAAGTGGTCAATATGTAGAGTATCCATTGGCACCTCAGGTTTTGGGATAGGATTTAATTTTCCTTCCAGTTTTCCATAATGTCCTTTCCGAAAAGCGCAATCCAGACACGAATTGACATATTTTTTAATGAACTTTGTCATTTTAGGGAACCAAAATTTCTTTTATTGCGCTATCGCATTTCTTTAATCCACTATGCCCCATATTATCGTGGTATTTTTGCAAAAGCTTCCAGCGAGCATTACAAGGGATTAATAAACGATCCCCATATAAAGTTTTGTTATGCAAACGTTCATTACTTATTGTGTAATTATTCAATATGTCTGGATTGACATTAGGTCCACGTAATTGGTTGATAATGTTACACAGCTTAGGATCCTGCATTT
Organism: Dasypolia templi; assembly: GCA_963555695.1. Lineage (NCBI taxonomy): Eukaryota > Metazoa > Arthropoda > Insecta > Lepidoptera > Noctuidae > Dasypolia > Dasypolia templi. The sequence continues at coordinate 20,675,475 of OY743141.1, read as the reverse complement.
GGACAGTAAGAAACCAATCATCAGCAGACAGAGCATAAACGTGGGCATCTACTGGGTTACGGCTCAGCGCATCAACGTGCCTCATTTTGTCTCCAGCCCTATATTCTATTTCTAAATCGAACTCCTGAATCTGCAGCCACCAGCGTGCAATTCTCGGAACTAAATCTTTTTTGACAAATGTGTGACGAATAGCAACACAATCCGTTAATATTTTTACTTTGATACCTAATAAATAAACTTTGAACCTTTTTAACGACTCAACGACTGCTAGTGTCTCCAATTCGTAACTGTGATAATTCTGTTCTTCACGGGTGGTTGTGCGGCTAAAGTACATTACACGTTTTAAAGAGTTATCTGCTTGACGCTGAAGCAAAATTCCTGCAACACCGAACTTACTCGCATCCGTATGGAGTTCTGTGTTCAAATCTCTATCATATATCGCTAAAACTGGTTGCGAGACTAAACTAGACTTCAGAGCTTTAAAAGCTTTATCTTGGGCTTCTCCCCATGACCAGGTAATATTTTTCTTTGTAAGGTCTGTAAGGGGTTTAGCAATAAGGGAAAAGTTACATAAAAACTTTCTAAAGAATGAACAAAGACCAACGAATTGCCTGATTTGGTGAACATTAGATGGGGTAGGAAAATTACGCACAGCTTCTATTTTTTGATCACCTGGCTTAATACCATCCTTAGAAACATAATGACCGAGATAATTTAATTCAGTTTGAAGAAAAGAACACTTTTTCATATTAAGTTTTAGATTGGCCTCACGTAATACTTTCAAGAGAAGTTCTAGTAGCTCTAAACCTCGTGGAATATCACTGCTGGGGAATAAGATATCGTCCATGAATGGAAAAATATGGTCACCGTCACCCATTTTATTAACCTTATTAATAATTTTATTCATTAAACGTTGAAAAACCGCAGGTGAATTGGCTAAACCAAACGGAACCCGAACGTATTCATATTGCCCGTCCGGTGTAATTAATGAAAGCAGTTTTGTGGATCGAATTTTCGGAAAGTGGCAATTGATGATAAGATTGTGACAAATCAAGCTAGTGAAGAAGTTTTTTCCTGATAATTTAGAAATTTCTTCATCAATTATAGGCAAAGGAAATCTATCTTTAATAGTAACTGCATTCGAAGCCCGATAATCTACGCATAACCTTATATCTCCATTTTTCTTTTTAACTAATACAACGGGTGATGCAAAATCTGAATTCGATTCCCTAATAATGCCGGCTTCTAAAAGATCTTTAACTTTTTCACGAACAGTTGAAAGTTCTGGTATTGAAAGTCTATACACAGGCTTATCAGTGTTCAATTTGATTTCCATTTCTGTTAGGTCTGTAAGTCCTAATTCCAACGTATTAGACGCAAAACAAGAACTATATTGAGACAAAATAGTAAACAAACGTAGCTTATAGTCGTCACCTATATTACCCACGTTTATGTTTGCAAAATTAACACCACCAATACACATATTCTCAGCACATAAACCATCATCAACTAAAAGTATATCCTTTTGGTCCAATTTTGTCGCATCTGCATCAGCAAAATTCGGTACGATACCATCAACAGCTACATTATTTCGGCTTCGAAGCCCAGCATCAGAATTGGACCAACAACAAAGAAAGATTTGACTCACCAAGCCAGCTTCAGCTTCTTGCACTATTTCGGCACAGCATTGCCTTCTTGCCACCACCTGGCCAGATGCAAACTCCACAACTTTCGAACCCAGGTTGTAAACTCTGAGCAAACCCACGGAGCCCTCCACCACAGACGCCGGGATAATGTACTCATGATCTGCGAGGTTGAAATAACGAGTATTAGTATTTACAACTCCCTTTGACCCACCATTAATTAGGACCGGAACCATTGCTGCTTCGTTGGGTAGAATTGTCAAACTATTTTTAGAAACGAGGTCTATTCTTTGTTCAGAATTTTCTACGACTATGCCTTGGATATCATTGTGATGTTGGGAAAGGGTCACAGAATTCCCATTTAGAACGAGGGATACATCCTCTCTATTAATGACAGGCTGCCCTAACAATATATCGATTTTCCCCAAATCGACATGAGTAACTAAGCACTCGTTTTTACTGACAAACCATCCAAGGAAATATTGATTTTTATTTCGCCCAGTGCGGGTATTGGACTGCCCGTAAAACCTTTTAAAATTGTATCACTTGGTTCGATAATACACTGTAATAACTTCGCAAAACTATAACTCATGACATTACTTTGTGCTCCAGTGTCCAAGTATGCAATGGCCTTAAACCCATTAACCGTTACGTCTTTAAAGTATAAATCGTTATAGCTTTGTATAACATTCACTTCTTTTATTTTATTTGAGTCAATATGAACATTCTGCCTACAAAATCTTGCAATATGCCCGGTCTTCCCACAGTTTTTACATAACCGAGTGTCAGGGTTAGTGCAATCCCTAACCAAATGGCCTTCATTATTACAGCGATAGCATTTAATTGGACTGGACGAGGAATGATATGGTTTTCTTTCAGACGGCTTCGATGTATTGATAGCGTTAGGAGAATGTCTAGAAGCACGTTGATCATTCTCACGAAATCGCGATGTTTGCAACTGGTAATTTTCCATTGATACCAAAAACTGACAATACAACTCTTCTGGGTTTGTACTTTTCATAGCCTTAGCACTAGCTTGTAATTCAGCGGGTAGGCCGCGAACAATACACGAGACCGCGGCACTGTCATCAAACTTACATCTACGGCACAATGATAATTTATCGTAAAAGTATTTACTCATAGTCTCTTTAGGTTCTTTCCTACGACCGACTAACTCTTCGATTAATTCCGCAAATTCAAACATCCTAGGAAACGTACGTTTCAAAAGTTCCTGCCACTCGCACCACGTTAGATCGTAATAATCTAACCTATTATACCAACGTCTAGCTGAACCATCCAATCTAGTCTGCATATAATACGAGCGCTTTGAGTCATCCCAGCCATAAATATCACCCAACTGGTTGATTTTCTTCAGCCAAACAAATACGTTATTATCTTTATCATCCGGGTCAAATAACGGAATTATTATATCGCCTTTAACACTGTCACTTCTATTTTCACGCGTTCTGCGAAAGAATTTGTTCATCATACCTTCAACTTTTTCGTTTACCAACTGTTCTAGCTTACTGCTCGACGATTCTCCGTAGGAAGACGGTACTGCCCGCTTTGCTGCAGCTTGCACATCAGAATCATCAGATTCACTGCTACTGCGTACATCTCGATGCCTCTTCATGATGAGCGTAGTAATCCCACTTCTGAAACTGTAACGACAGATTAAAAATAGGGCTTATAATAAATTAAATTCAAACAACCTTAGTTAATTATTTTAATTAGTAATCAGGTAAAGTAAACACAGCATACGTTATAATTTCGTCATACGAAAAGGAAATTAACAATCACTAATTACTTTAAATAAATATTGAACTACATTCATTTTACTAAGTACAATATAAATCAACGGTTAGGTATACTTATCGGGTTTTAATAATCAGCAGAGCAGTAATACAAAATGGAAACAAATATAAAGTTTGACGGAGGTTCGACCTGGTCAGTTGTCCTTGTGAAAAGAGAGCGATAATGAGACGTGCAAGCTGATTTATGCACAATTTCCCCGTCGTCGCGTCTTGGAGTGCGTGGAGGGGCTTGACAGTGGTAAGGGCACGCCGACAGTGTTGCCAGCGTCTTAGCGGGCCAATATAGGTGTAACAAAATGACATGCTCTAAATTATATATTTTAATATGGCGCACCTATTCAATTTCATCCTGTAGATTGCGTTTTACGTAGACATACATGGCATAGATTACGTTTTTTAAAGAGGGGAAAACTAAACGTCATATTAACCTACAATATATTTGTTGGCAGCACAAATAAGTGTCATCGAAGGAACACCAAAGCTATCGGCTTCAAAAAAGCAATACTATTGGACATGTCTTGCGTTATAATATCTATCTGATCAGTTAAATTCAGAATAATATGAAGTTGGTATTGTTGATCAAAGACTACAGTAGTAGGCCATACCTATCCTATAATCATTTTCAACAATGCTACTTTGACCCTCTGTCAAGCAACTTCTGGGTCCCCATGGTGTACATTGAATTAAATTAGTTTAGAACCTAATTTCGGGGCTAACTTTACCTGACAAGGCAATGCTACAGGAAAAGATTTTTAAGTCAAACGAGTTTAAAACTTTCGTACAAACAAAAAAAAATGCGAGTGCCCTGATTCCGAGTGGGTTTTCGTAAAAGGAAAGGGGAGTGTCCACCGTCCATAGACACTTCGGCTACGAGTGCACAAATTTTAAAGTATATGGATAGGATAATATGTAATTTCAACAATTAACTGGTCAAGGAATAGGTTTTTAAAAAAAGCTTGGGTTTTTAAGATTAAATAGTTTATAATCTTGACTACCGTAATTGTTTTACAATCATTGAATATACAAGTCAGGGTTAAAAGAATCTTCAGAATCCATTAAATAAGCTTGTTCAATAGTAAGAACAATTAATCCGCAAGAAAATAAACTTAGTAAGGCAAATGCGAACAATGAAAGTAGATGCTTAAGGTTTTTGTGATTTGACCCTTTAGTGTGTCTTGACTGTCAAGTCAAGACACACTAAAGGGTCAAATCACATCAACATTGAGTTACGCCGGCCGACTGTCAAGTCGGCCGGCGTAACTCAATGTTGCCACTCACAAAAGAAACGATACGGATATTTTATTCGAATCACAACTTAATACAAAATCATATTCACCACTGAAACCCCAATGAAGTTAATTCACTTGCTCATTTAATATCAAAAGTAAAAACATAACACCATATATATTATTACCATATATTTTATTAATAGATCGTATAACAAGCATTACGGATGTGACATTATTAATGAAAAATCAATGAAAAAATAATCGATTATTTCGTGAACGAAATTTGATAAGTGTTGGCAACACTGCTGCTTTATCCACAATCGTGAATGTCATTTAACTTATCAGTACTTTTTATTAATGCAAAAATGTTGCAATCTTGTTCGGATAAATGAATAACTTGTTAAGTAAATAGAAATTACGATGTTTTTTTTTACATAAACGTAAGTTATTGTGCCCTTCTGGCCAAAAATGGGCACCCCCTTTAATATGGTTGTTGGAATCAACATGACATGACCCACCACACTAATTTAATGTACATCCTCATCAATTATTTTTATTAACTAATTTGCAAATTATAGGGAAGGCTAAAATACCTACTCTGTATTGCCGAAGCATAACAGTACATTTACCTTTTACCCACAACACTGTAGAAATTGTGTGTCTGATACGTAACATATTTAATTACTAGAACCTACCCTCCTCATAAGTAATTCTTATGTTTAGTTTTAAGATTACCTTGTATTTCTCATAGTAAGTGAATTGTATTCTTTTTGAGAAATAAATGTCTTAAACCGTAACATGGTCAATCATCAACTTGGTCTCAACTGACCATTATATTCGGGCAAAATTTTATTTTTCTTAAAAATCCCTTAGGTTAATCTCATCTCACTTCATGGAACCTAATAGCCGCACTTGATTGTTGACAGTTATTATATTATATTAACAGGGCGGGCAGGCGATTCGATGCGACAGGGTGGGTCGGGAGAACCAGAAGTTTCACGCTGACGAAGTTGGGGGCAGAAGCTAGTATGTTATACTGACAATAAAGCTGAAGCTTCTGTTTGTTTTTTATTTGTTTGAACGCGCTCATCACTGGAACTGCCACTCAGATTTGAAAAAATCTTTTGTATTGGACAGTTCAGATCTAGGACTCTTAGGAGCCGAACTGAAAGAAAAAAAGGCAGATAGAACGCTAATCGAAACCGAAGAAATTTCACGCGGACGGAGTCGCGGGCAGAAACTAGTATTAATAATACTCGGGGTGGCAGGGATATCGACGCACAACCTTTTAACTTGGATTCAGTAAATGATTGATAGGAGCAGTGGTGGCCCAGTAGTAACAGCCGCGACTTACGAGTTGTAGGTCGTTGGTTCGAACCCAGACAGGCGCTTTACTCTGTGTAAATTATTTAATCACCTCTGCTCTCAAAACGGTGAAGGAAAACATCATGAGGAAGCCGACGGCATGTCTTAGAACCAAAAGTTGGAAGACATGTGACAGCGGGAAGTTTTTGGTTGGTAAAAAATGTTGTAGCTTTTCCATACATTTTTCTGCGTAGGCTTTGCACTTTTCTATGAAACAGTTGTTTTTTTTACGATAACCGACACCAAATTTCTTCGCTTGGGGTCAAGAATCATGTGCTGAATTCATGGTAGTTAGCGCGTCGTTGTCTCTGCCACCCTGTTTAATAGGATGCGACAGTGACTTTGTCCGTTTTCGGTCTTCTATGAAATTTGGCTTTTTATCCCGGTAGTACGTTCCCGTGGGATCTTTTCTGACGTCCACGCGGGCAAAGCAGCGGGCAAAAACTAGTCACTTAAAAATGTAATAGTCTGTATGTTTACCGTAGAAAGAAAAAAAAACTCACTTCAAAACTTAAACACACCCAGGCAGGGACTTGACAAACAAAGGTGAAATTTTCGTATCTAAGGCCACAAATAAACTTTTACGTAGTTGACCTATAATCAGTTACTACAGGCATAGTATAATCAAGTAAATTGTGCAACAAGCAGCAGCAGCAACAATTTTACGAAAAAGATAGTGAAGTGGACTCTGTAATAGTCTTGCTCTAGCATTGTTCACTGGTACTCTTGCGCTGGCAGTTACTGTGTTATGTAGTTAAAGCGTCAAGACTGCTAGAATGATTTATTCGTAATAACGTTTCCTCCAAACTATTGGTATAAATAGCTAAACTATATACATATGTAGACAAACTAGGATTTAGTAGATGAATCATCTTGTTTAATGTTTAAGTTGCCCTGGAATAGCGCAGTACGTACGAGTACGTAGTTTTTATCTTATTTGATTTGACGTTATTGTATTTTTTTATGATATCTATTAATTCATGTTTGGTTATGTGTTATTTACCTAAAATAAATTAATTTCTTTATTTATTTATTTATTACACACACACACAGTCTTAATAATCCGCCATCTTGTTTTTGCAATACATTTCATAAAACAATTTCAAAAATGTTTAATAACTACAGCGCCTCCCTGTTAACGTCCTCCGAGCGCTAAAATATTCTTATAGTGCCTACCAGGAGTAGACAGGAACGGACATTCTTTGACGGTGTTGTGCATTCGAAATTCTTGCCGGAAGGTCAAACGGTAATTATAGAATTTTATTTGAGCGTTATGCGGCGTTTAAGAGACAAACTCGACGAATAAGGCCAGATTTGTGTAAAGAATTTTTTTGGATTTTGCATCACGATTATGCGTCTTCGCACAAGGCTATCATTGTAAACGATTTTTTTACCAAAAACTCAAAGTATACCATCGAGCAAGTATCCTAATCACCAGCTACGTCTCCAGCCGACTTCTTCCTTTTTCCTAAACTCAAATGACCACTTCGTGAAAGACAATGGAGAATTTGCGGCGAGAACTGAACTCAATTCCGGAAAAGCATTTAAAAACGGTTTTGATGATTGAATTATTCGTTGGCGTAAGTGTATCGTTTCTGAAGGAGCACACTTTGAAGGCGATAAAATAAAATTCGATGAAAAAGTAACATTTTGTGTATTATTGATCTTTTCCCGGTACTTTCTTTATGTAAAAAAAAAGCTGCCCGTCACTGCCGACAGAAGTGAAAACCCCAAGATGACATGTACACAGGCCGTTGCGCGTTCGCCGGTCTGGCGCAACACGCCATATTAGCACCTCGGTGACGTTAGCATATCGGTTTTGCCCCGATCAAGAATCGCTCAACAAAGTTAAAGAAGTTTTCACTTTAATACAACTGAACTCCTTAGTACATTAGACCAACTTATGTCCTGAAATGCAGTATAGGATTTCCCCGTTCGCCTCCGCACGATTGCTCTGCGAAAAAAATCCCGTTGAATAACCGCAATGTAGTTAGACTGTGGTGTTGCTATAGACAGGTACACATCAATTAATCAAACATCCCATGCTTGTATTTTTGACAGTAATAAGTCTCACGTAAATTATTGGAAGCTGTTTCCAACACAAATCTTTCTTTCACAGGCATATTTTTACAAGCCTCCAGTGTCTTAATAAACGGGCTCCGATCGTAAGGAGCCGTAAGGAGGGCAGGTAAGATATTGCGTCATATTTCAACTACCACGCCACATGCTATTCATGGCTTTGGGTCTATAGCAGAAGTGCCTCTATTCTGATGAATTTGCACTATAACCTGTAGGTAGAATAAGGATATGAATTATTTTATTAGCGATGGATTTTCTTAACTGTATCTCAGTTGCTGTTGTTTAGAATAAGGCCAAATCAATATTGAATAATTGTCTATAGTAAATGAGATCCACTACTGATAATGAACTTATAGTAGGTTTCAAATATGGCTTATTAGTAGGATGGCAGTAGAATGAAGAGACCTATGTCCAACAGTGAAAGGCCGGTGATAGTGTAAATCGTGATTTATAAAATAAAATAAATCAAAATCAAAAGTAATTTATTCAAATTAGGCTAAGAATCAGCACTATTCGAACGTCAAAATTACATAAGATAGTCCCCAAAACGCCCGCCCTTCACCACTTCCTAGTGCTTTAGCTGGGAAGAAGAAGTGGCGCAACAAACTCCCCGGCAGCACAGCTGTCTGTTCGGTTAGAAGAACATTCTAAACAATTGTAAGTAATTACCAAAACATTAAATTAATTGCCATACGTCAGCTAGCCACGCTAATACCAAAAAAAAGAAAAAAAAATGAATGTAAATAGAACTTAATACCGAAATAAAAGCCTCCAGGCCTAAAGGGCATGGCAGCTTACATATGCAATACTGGAATTATTATACAAACCAATAAAATAAATAAATGATAAACTAGGACCATCAAAGTAAAATAAATAAATAAATATAAGATTATAAGTAGTTGCCTTAAACCGACCCATGCTGCCACTGACTAGTCAGTGGATACAGCATTCGTACTGGGCTCGAAACCATAGCTAGTCGCACCGAGAGGGCGAAGCTACAAGCTAACTTACGTCACCCAACGACAACTACGACTCTGGTTGAAGAGCCGAAAATGTTTTCCTGGGTGCGTGGGTCCAGTCAGTCCAGCCAAAAGTAACGCCATCACAGCAAGATTTAATCTACGGCTGGTGTTGTATAAGCCCCCTGACAATTTTATAGAACCATCTCAGAGCCGCGTTACCGTGGCCGACTTGGAAATCTGTAAACAGACTTTGAACCCAAGTCGGCCAGAGCAAAGACAATCTCCACAGATGGGCGTCCACGACTCAGATCTCAAGTGCGTATGCGGCACCGACTCTCAGATAATGGCCATTTTTCCATTTTGCGCCACAGGCCCTGGACACCGGTGCACTTGATGATCTTAAATATGACTACGTCAGTTAACGGAGTTCGCGCAGCTGAATTTTGGGCCGAAGATGTTTGCCATTACGCTAAGAAGATGAAGAACCCAAGGGTTGACTCGCAGAGAATGCCTCGTGGCATTTAGACCAACCTATTGATAAATAAGGTCTTTAGAATGAAATATGAGTACATCAGGAAAATTGTTTCCTGAAATTCATTATACAAAGTATTGTGTCATCAAGTAAGTTTTAACTGCCAATAAAATCCACACGATTTCGAAATTAACTCGGGAGGGTATAAAATATGCATAAATTCGATCCTGTGTGATTTTAACGTGAAGCTTCGTTACTCATACGAATTTGTAAGAGAATACATTATGCGGCGGAGGAACGTTTGCTTTGTAATTTGGCGGTTCATTAACCATTTTAACAGATTTAAAAAGAAGCCTAGTAAGTCGCAACAAGACTTGTAACTTTGCTCTTTGATTGAATAGATAAAAACAAATGAAGCGTGTTTTAATGTGTTTGATTTCGCTTTTGACGTCAAGACAAAGCTTCCTCTGTTGCTTTTTTGGCTTACGAAATAAAAGTTGCATTTCTTTGGTGTTTTACAGATGTAATCGTAAAGGCTGGGTTACACAGACGTGTTCGGGTTTGAACGCAACAAAGGTTGATCAACCCGCTTCGCGCAGGTGTGTACACATTTTTAGGCGTGCTGTGAGTGTCGAATGTTGCAAACTCAGGATTTCCGATTTTCCGTCTGGCTAATACTTAGGTATTTTCACCATGGAATGAGTTGTGCGGATGAGAGGTAAGAAGTTCGAAATGTTATAGGATTATGTAAAAAAAATCTTCGTAAATTAGCTTGATAATATAAAGTTTGTAAGTAGTCTAGCACCACTAAATTTATCATTATTTACTAACGTATTCAAACTTTCTGTCAATTATTTGGTAAGTAAAAGGTACTACTGCTGTACACGAGGTCCTGGGTTAGATTTCCAAGTATGGCAAAGTGTTGTTGCAGTTATCCACTAGGAATTTGTCAGTAAAAGTCCGGAGTCTGGATTTGTGCCTGGTTGATGACAATAAACTCGCCCCCTGTTACATTTGACTTAAAAATAACTGACGAAATGTGAGAGTATACCTACTGTAAGTACACGTCTGCCTAATTCTGCGGGGATTACAGGCGTGATGTTATGTTAAAGGTTTCATTAATAATCAAATAGTGGAATATCAAAATATTAAAGCCAAAATTCTACTAATTAATAAATGATTAAATATTAAACTAGACACCAACTACTAAAGTTTTAATAAGTGGTCTAGCAGCTGACACCTATATAAACTTCCTGATGGAATTATTAAACTGGAGTGTTTAAACCGTCTAAAACATTAACTTTGTCAAATAATATAACAGTAAAATTGTGTATCAAATTCTAAATGAAAAAACGGTTTTTTACGCATACGTTTATAATAATAAGGAACGCCTGCTGAATGACAACAGACTTGAAGTTTTTGTTTTTGCTATGGAAATATTGTGGTGGCAGTAGGTATGTTTGACTTCACCCAAATAACGAACAAAAATATTAGAGAGTAAAATACAGGCTACAAAGGAAGAAGATATGGATTCCAAATAGCAAATTAAGTATTATTTTCATGAGACTCGAAGAGGCAAAATAACCCTGTATACCGAAGTCATCAAAGACATTGAAGAAAACTGCTATCATAAAAAATAACTAGTCTCGTCTAAATAGTTTCTCACTAAAACCCTAAGAAAGTAACATTTATTGTACGTTTGTAACTTGAATTAATAAAAGCAGCTGAGTCATCAATTTCTGGGGAAATCGTTTATCCCGCCAATGTCTGTAACTGATAATTGAATTCAACAAAGAAGATAGAAAAAAAATGTAAACTTACTACGTGATACGAAAACGGGATTCGAGCTATCGACAATTGTTTTGTAAGTCAATGAGAAAGAACCAATACTGTTGTATGCCTACCATATCAGATTTAAAGAATCAATTCCTTTGCGCAATAATGAGTTATTGTTTATGTTTATTTATGAACTCCATTGAGGCTGTACGATCTCATTACTTTGGGCTATTTATGTGCTTTCGGTAATAATGTTCGAATGTAATACATATGTTCAATGTATTACATCTTTGTTTTGATGTCTAGCATCTACCATTATAATAATAAAAATAGTCTAACACAGAATTACATGCTCTCGAAGTAATAACAAGAACCACACTGACACAACTTAGACAAATCAGTTATAGAAAGATTTATAATATCCCGAAAAGAAGGGACTCAACGAAATATCACATCTTCATAAAATACAAGTTATCCACCTAATAAACAATTTTCAGGCATCAGAAAAACAACAGTTACACAAAACAATAATAGAGATAGACAAACGGTAAACACCACTGATCCTTAGCGATGATAGCAATATCAAGACAGTAGATAAATCGAGACATATGCAAACCTGAAACAATACAACATATTACAGGAGCTTGTATCACATAAACCCAAAGAGACTAAACGCATACACAGACATAATCAACTTATTAATATTATACACCAAAAACTCGCTACTAAAGTTAAACACATGCAGGATCCCTACACCATATTACAAGTACACGCCTAGAGCGGTGTTAAAAACCAATTCTACAAAATATATTAAGACCACACCATATAAAACAACAGACCTGATATAATACTAGTTGATAAAGTAAGCAAACACAGATTTGACAATTGACATAGCATTCCCAATTACTAATAACGTACAAAAAACTATCACGGGAAACATTCAAGAAAGTATACAGAATTACAAGAGGAAATTACCCAAGTTTTTAAAATGAATAGAGTCACTATCTCACTATAGTCCCAATAGTAATATCAACAACAGGTGCTATACCGAAACAAATATAAAACATTTAGTAAATTTAAACCAAAATATTAAAAGCTTTTTTCCAACAATCTTATGAAAAATATGGATGAAAGTAAATTAAACTTCAGTATAAATTTACTAATTAAACTTAAATTAATCACTATTTGACACCGGTATCGCGATTGTCTAGCGTTTGCGCAAAGGGCTCCCATTAAGCTTGCCACCCTCTCCGATTACGGGTCATCTTCTCCCAAGTAACACCAGGTATTTTCTTAATATCATCTTCCCATTTAAGACGTTGCCTGCATTGCTTTCTTTTATTCTGTTTTGAACACCATTCGGTTACGTCCTTAGCCCATTTATCTTTGTTACTTGTATAAGAAACCAGAGCGATATGAGAGAATAAAACGAGCAGAGTAACGTTAGTGCCCTTTATTCTACACGGCACTGCCTTGAAAGCTTTGTTTGTTTGCTTGTTTGGCATCTCGCAGGTCAACCTATTGGGTTGTCGTCTACTTAAGCGGACTTACCTGTGGTCGCCCTAATAAATTAAGGCCTCCAGCCAGGACTTAAATTTAAATGCTAACTAAAAACTAAGCGACCTCAAGCTAAGGGCACCCCCTGTGGGGTACGAACCTCGTCTTAGGGCGTCGCTGGAAGAGGGCAGCAAATGACTAGCTGGATCAGGATTGGTGTTATTTTGGGACGCATTTAAACTACAGGCTCAGCGACGCGGGCTAGCTCGAGCAAGGGTTGGGAGGGGCGTGGATTTGGATGTCGCGTCTGCCTTAAAAGCGCACTGACATGTGCTGTTATACCTTTCTACATCTAAAAGCAATGGACGTTCTAATAATTTATATTTAAGAGACTGAAAAACAACCACTTGTTTGTCCATTCAAAGTTCTGTAATCTACACACAAGCGATGTCCCCCATGTTTTCTTTGATATCAGTATGATAGGACTAGCATAACATGATGAAGACTACTCTGTCATGTCATGTACTAATAGTTCTCTAACCATTTCTTGTTCTATATCTCGTTCTTTAAAACTCAATCTATATAGCCTATAAACGACAGGGGTGCCGTCAGTTTATTTAATTTCAATTTCACTGAGATTAGTGCTACCCAATTAAGAGAGATTTGGAGCAAAACTTGTTCTATATTTTGATATTAAACCCTGTACTACATCAACTTTTTGCTGTTGTTAATTCTGAATTAATGTTAACCTCGCTAGCTTCAAAGGGACTATAATCTGATTGCAATTTAAAACAATTTACTTCCTTGAAATTATTCTCAAAACCGATTTTATACACTAAGCAGTAACATGTCTTTTTTTATGCAACGTTGAGTCATTTAGAATAATTATATAAATATCACAACAGTTCCCCACTATCTTGTCAATCCCTTCTTTAATCCAATATTGACAATTATTATAATTGCGATAGCTACTTATGACGAATACCGTGGAGTCCTCAACTGTAGAGGTAAAACATTCAATTAAATCTGTGTTAGTAAACGTATAATCCTTAAAAACGTATAGTTTGATGATGCTATTATTTTCATGCTTAATTAAAAAAATAAAGCCAGGTAAAATTTCACTAATAAAATTATCACGTTTTAAAATATTTTAGTTATAAAGACTATTATTAGTCTTTATAACTAAAATATCTAGGAGTTCGGTGAAATTTTGTCCAACAAGTAAGGGTGTATGAAGCTGGTTAGAGGCAACAACTAAATAGTGATCACAGCCTCAACTCAATCTATAGACAATAATATCTCAGCTTTACCTATAGGTACAATGTGGGTCTCTCCTACCCCTTAAGTGACAGGTAAGGTGCTTTCACTAATTATTAAATTATACTGATATGATAACTGGGCTCACGTATCTCCAATAAGTGGGCATTGGCTTTTGAAGTCTATAAAACATTGAAATGGAATAGAATTATTATTATTAGACGCATTTTTTATAATTATTTTGTGAACTGTCTAGATCAGTAGTAGTGGTTTATCTTGGTTATTATTTCGTTCTTTATTTTTTGTTTGAAAAACAGTCTTCAGTTTTATGTCCATATTTTTTACAAGTGTCGCATTTGATAATGGGTTTTGGACATTGGGGAACTATATGGCCAGTTTGTTTACAACTCATCAAGAGGGAGTATCGTTTGATGGAAAAGTGGTCATCGTGCAAACCAATGCAGGCAGCATTGGTTTGCACGATGACCACTTTTCCTACAAATATGACATTTTATGGTAGGATTATTCGGAAAAAAGGTTTTTAGTTTTATTTTTAGGGAATAACTATCTTTGATCACGGCACATGTCTTTAAGGTCTGCATCTTATGGAGATGACGTGGGTGAGCGTGCGCAAATACAACGCAGGAACTTGCATTTAAGGGACAGTTTACTACGGGCTGTCAGTACGAAGTGGAGCCTGCTAAGAGCGAAGGAGGCGCGCGCGCAAACCGCCTTAATATGAGCCTTAATGGTAAGGTTTTCATCGAGGATCACGCCAAGGTATTTGGCTTGCTTCTCCCAGGGGTTCGGCTTACCGTACATAGTGATCGGGCTGGGAAGTGGGGGAGGGAATCGATGACGTCTCGAGAAGAGAACCGCCTGTCTCTTATCGGGGTTGACCTCGATTATACATTTCCAGAACCAAGCGCCGAAGACGTTTGCGGAGGTTTGGAGAGTACGAGCTATAGCGTTGGGACAGTGACCGGTATAGTAAACGGCAGTGTCGTCGGCGAAGAGAGCCAACTGAGCCTTTTTACTTTTTGGGATATCGCTAGTGAACAGCGTGAAGACGAGAGGAGATAGTACGGAACCCTGAGGTACACCGGCGCGAATAGGATGAGGGGACGAGAGTGCTCCCTCGATGCGATAGCGAAAGGTGCGATTCGACAAAAAGTCTCGTAAGATGAGCACGAGACGATCTGGAACTCCTAGTTGGTAGAGCTTGTATATGAAGCCGTTGTGCCAGACTTTGTCGAAGGCTTTCGCTATGTCGAAGAATGTCACACCCGACGTCGCGTTACGCTGCAGACCAGCGCATAAGTGCTCTACGATACGGTGGACCTGTTGGGTGCCCGAATGTTGGCTACGGAATCCAAACCGCTCGTTGGGTATGAGGCTTTTTGCTTCGGCGTAGTCTTTGAGACGCTTATAAATAAGCCTCTCGTAGATTTTGCCAAGAACATTGAGTAAGCTAATAGGGCGGTAGCTAGAGGGCTCAGACTTCGGCTTGCCTGGCTTTGGGATACCGATGACTGTTGCTTCTTTCCACGCTTGTGGGAAGATGTTGTTGCTCAAGGCGCCATTGAAGATGGCGGTCATGAGCATTATTAGAGGGGCAGGTAGGAGTTTGTATACCTTGTTGGTAATACCGTCCGAACCGGGGGCTTTACGAGCTTGGAGCCCTTTTATGGTGTCGTGCACTTCGTCTGGAGTGATGGGAGGCAGAGGATCATCAGGGTCTTCGACGGGTGGAATGTAGGCTCTCCGTTCGACTTCAGCGTCGACCTTGTTCAGATGAGCTTGGTCTACTGATTGAGAGCTGGGAGAACACTGGGACTCTAGGCTGTCAGCAAGGCATTCGGCCTTGTCGGTGCTGTCGAACGCGACGCTCTTGTCGGGGCGGATGAGGGGAGGCATAGAGACCTCCTCGGAGGAGCGCAATTTCCTCTGAAGGTGCCAGAAGGCTTGGTGAGTGGGCTCGAGTTCACTGAGCATCTTGTTCCAACCCTCTGAGCGAACCTCCTCTATGCGTTTCTTTACAGCACGCTGTAAAGAACCTCCCCTATGCGTTTCTTTACAGCACGCTGTAAATGGCGCATGTGGGCTTTGTTCGCGTCACAAGGGAAGGAGTCGTAGGCACGAATAGCCGCATTCTTCTCGGTTATCAAGTCACGTATGTCATTAGGTAGTTTCCAGCGATGGTCTTCCATCACCGGAACTTCCCGTGAACAATCCGTCAAAATGGATTGAACGTGCTCAGTAAACGAGTCGATTGCGGCCGTCGTGTCGGCGACTGACACTATGTGATCGGGGATGGTGTCCAATTGAGACGACGTGGTGGATTTCAGTCTTTCACTTACTTTCCTGCAGTCGGTTATCATCTGGGTCTGAGGGGGGCGGTTGGGATCGCTTGGGCCAGAGTAGGGGGCAAGATGCATGACTACTGGGCGGTGGTCAGAGTTAAGCTCGTGGAACGTCTCTATCGATTGCAAACGGAGGTTCACATTCTTGAGCAGCGCTACATCGAGTATATCAGGAAGATGGTTGGGATTTCCGGGGAAATGAGTCGGACTCATTGGAGCGATGAAGTCAAAGTTAAAGGATTCGCCTAACTTGGAAATGATCCGACCTCTGGTAGAAGTCGTGCTACTATTCCACGCCGGGTGTTTGGCATTAAGATCCCCCGCCAATATGACGTAGTCACTCATACCGAAGAGGGCGGTGAAGTCCTTTTGGAGAGAGATGGGATCCTCCGGACCATTGTCTGGTGGAATATAAGCAGAGACGATGGTGATCGGTTGGTGACCGGTCATGCCGAGCCGACAGATAGAGGTCTCCAGATGGGAGAAGAGAGGAGGTGGGTCTATAGGGATGCAATACAAAGATTTCCTAAAGTATATTAGTGTGCCACCCTTGTGGCATCGAGAACTGTCATTGCGAACTAGTTTAAAGTTGGCAACATTCGGGTTTCGGTGATGCGGTTTTAAAAAGGTTTCCTGTATGAGGAGGATGTCAAGCTGATGGTCGCGGAGGAAAGCGGCGATCTCGTCGCGTTGACCTGAAACGCCATTTGCGTTGAAAAAGCCTAATTTAAGGGATCGGGGTTTGATACTGTTTACTCTCGTATTATCCATTGAGAATTAATATTTGAGTGAGTGTAGAACTTGCGCGATCTCGGGATACGCGCTGAGGATTTCCATAAGGCGAAGTGCGTTGCCGTTTGCAGCAACGATTTCTTCCGCCATTTTATCCGCGGCGGTGGTGAAGAGAGCCGCGTATGTACTTAGTATAATTTGGGCGCTGTTTCGGCCCTGGGTTCCCTGAGGTTTCGCTGGAGAGGCCTTAGGGGCCGCGGGGGCTACCAAAGGCGCTGGGATGGCGGAAGCCATCAGCGCTGGAAGTTGAGCGGGTTGCGCTGGTTGCGCGGGTATAGAGGGTGGCGGAATGGCGGGTGAGGCTGTCACGCCCTACCGCCGGCCTCAGCACCATCGAGGCGATCCGGCCAGTGCTCGACCGCTGGCTCGGGAGAAGGCACGGCTCCCTGACGTTTCGGGCGACGTAGGTGCTCTCGGGGCATTGTTGCTTCGGGAAGTACCTGTGTCGCATAAACAGGGAGCCGGACGCCCGGTGTCACCACTGCGTCGACTGCCGGGAGGACACGGCGTGGCACACGCTGGCAGAGTGTGCCGCTTGGGAGGAGCCGCGCCGTGCCCTCATCACCGAAGTAGGCAACGACCTGTCGCTGCCGGCCGTCGTGAACGCGATGGTCGGCGGCGCAGAGTCCTGGGACGCAGTGGTCTCCTTTTGCGAAACGGTCATCTCGCAGAAGGAGGCTGCGGAAAGGGAGAGAGAGATCTCGACTCTCGACCCGGCCCGCAGCAGACGCACCGGGCGTCGGAGGAGGGCGGACAACGCCCTCTTCCGGCCCCCCTAAATGGGTCCAGGGGCGACGGATTCGGGGACATCCGTCGCCCCCCAACATCAGGACCCGAGAAGGCGGCGCGCGTAGTGTTCCGCGCGCGCCGCTCACAGACGTTGCGGGGGGAGTACACCTCACTCACGGGGCCCGCGCAAGCGGGCCGGCACCAGCCGGGGTTGTGGAAGAATAATGTGTTCCCGCGACCCCGGCGTAGGTGTGAGATGGAACACCGGGGTGGTTTTTAGTCAGTAAGAGTCTGACAGACCCCTCCGCCCGCCCCAGGGCGGAGGACATCCATGAGGATTTTCCACCCCGGGAACAAAAAAAAAAAAAAAAAAAGGGAGACGGCCTCTGCGGACTAACCCGCTCAGCGCGGAAGGAGGCTTTCCCTGTGCTGGCGGTCGCTCGCGCGTTTCGCGAGTTTGGGAGAGGAGGACTTCGGGGCCTTAGGACAGCCCCGGTAATTTGCCGGGTGTCCCGATTGGCCTCAGAGTACGCAGCTGGGAGGCTCTGAACATAGTTCCCTATCTTTAGGGCGGGTACAGTCGACGGTGCCATGCTCTCCTAGACACTTGACGCATCTAGGGGTGGCATAGCAGTTGGACTGCGAGTGACCATATAATTGGCAGCGATGACACTGTCCAATTAATTGAGCTCTGTTAGGCTTCTCGATTGAAATGCCCGAGAGCGAGCACACCGACTTCACCTTGAAGATCGGGTGGTGACCTTCCGTGGGGTCGCAGATGACCAGGACCATGTAATAGACTAGGCCCTGTCTCGCTTTATGTAAGCGATGGACGGCGGATACTGGGATACCCTGTGCAACAAGGTCGCACTTTATCTCCTCGGTGGAGATTTCTTGTGGAACACGTCTTATTACGACGCGAGTAGGGGTTTCCTCCGGAAGGGAGTATGTGTGAAAGGAGTAGTTCCTTTCACGCAGGGCGCGGGAGGGATCCCTAAAGTCCGCAGACGTGGGGACCGTAACTTTGATCCCCTGGAGGGTGGATCGGGCGTTAGTATAGTTGATCTTGCGATCAACACACATTTTAGATATTTCAGTCCATTTGGACTTTTCCTGGACGTATATCGGGGGAGGGGGCTTCTGCTTCCTGGCGGTAGGAGCGGGTGGGCAAGCCATAGGGCTGGCGGGGCGACTGGCCCGCGGACTAGGGGCGGAAGTAGGGCTGGACGATGTAGTCGTGACCTGTTTCTTTGTGGCCGGGCCGGCGGGGGCGAAGGATTTAGCCTTCCTCTTGCCTCCTTTAACGACGACTTGGAAGTCGTCGTCGCTGGAGGAGGAGGTGCGGGCTTCGTCCTCGGAGCGTGGGAATGACGTGTCCATGCTCTCCGTCGTATTTGTTACTGCGGCGCGCAGCTGCGTTGTCTCTGAGACAATGGCGGCCGGAACAATAGAGGCCGTGACAATGGCAGCAGGGACAAAGGCGGGCGAGACAATAGGGGCCGGATTAGCGGCCGGAGTATTATCTACCGGGACAAAGGCGGGTGTAACAATGGGGGCCGAATTAGCGGCCGGAACATTGTTTGCCGGAACAAAAGGCGGAATGCCTTGTTCGCATGCAGGTGGCTATAGCGGGCTTTCAAGCGCGTCACTGAAGTTAGCGAGTGCGCATTGAGACGGAGTGGGACTGGAACATTGGCTTATTTTGGCGCCATATTTCGCCAAAAACTCGGGGTCCTTTAATAGGACCTCTTTGAGGAACGCCAAAAGGATGGCGTCCTCCATGGTCGGAGGAGGGGGAGCTACTTCGGGGACGGAATGGTGGAAAAGAAATTTCCACGATAACCTAACCCTATACCTATCTCCCCGGGTGGATGGGCCCGGGGATGTGTGACCCTCTCTGTCGGGTGTAGACAGAGAGGTGAGCCCTAAGCTTGTAACCCGTCGCCTGTCTTATTGTGCGATCGGGGCCCTGACCAGTCTAGCGCGAAGGGTGTAGACACACCCTAAAGACACTAGGTAAGTAGCTGGAAAGCAAAACTGTCACCAGAGCCTACTAGGAGATCCCCCAAGGCCGGTTATCTGGGACCCGTCCAACTAACTGCCTCGCCCTGAGGGGGTTCGGCGGGTATGATTGGGTCAACACCCCACTCGGCTTCGTTGGCACCGTAAGGTTTCAACCGAGGACCACGAAACTGTGGTTTTACCCAGAAGGGGCCTAGTGAAGCTACTCACAAAAGTCTGTTAAAGAAAAGAGATTTGCCTTGAAAAAGGCACTTTTTGATTGATTAAAATCAAATCAATTACTTGATTTGATTTTAAGTCGGAGTAGTCGGGGCGACTACGATGACGTCACGTGGTAGCGACGAGTATAAACACGAAACACAACACTGGGCCGGGATCGGGAGAGCGCACAGACACGTCCGTCCGCGGCGAGAGTCGAGCGTCGAGTGGTCTCTATATAGCATGCATTCAACAAAATCATTTTATCTTAATAGTTATCATCGAGCGAATCACCTTTTTTATATTTCTTTTATAACATTTCAAATAACAAAGTGTGGTGGCATCAACACCGCCACATGCGAACAAACGCATCACACTGACGTCAGACAAGTCCTGCATCGCGCAAGCAGAGTTTACCGCGCAGATAGCATTTATACAATTTCCCGAAATCAAACGTTGGGCAGTTGCCCACCAGATACGACATCCATCTGGTCGGAGGATCCTCCCTTTTCTAAAGAGTGAGTGAACTTTACATCCTGTTCCTCATATCCCTTAACTGGTGACCCCGAGTATGAACGTCAGCGCAGCCTTCGTGCAGGTACTTCAGCGTGTCGTCATCATCATCACTCCCGCAAGCTTTAGAGCGGCGAGTCAGACAGCCAGCCAGCAACTACGGCTGCAACGGGTATTTTGACCATCAGCATGCAGCGCGAGCGCATACCTGGTCATCACCCTCAGCCTGATCAGCAACCGTGGCACAGCACACTGCACATTCGGCCGGTCCACAAGCAGAGCCCTTAATCCCTCTCCTGGTCGAACAGCAGAAGCCAGTCACAACCCGGCGCTGTACCACATCCGACCCACTGGAGCACAAGCAGTGCCACCCCGACTCACTGGGGGCATCTTCGCAGACAGTTCCGACTCACCGCGAACTACGCGATACCCGGTTCCGACCCACTGGAACCTCGGTTGACACTGGCAAAAAAAAAGCATCGCAAGTTACAAGACTTAGCCCACTATCGACCTCCGGTCTCCGGAGGGGAGTGCTGTGGCGGCATCTACACCGCCACATGCGAACAAACGCAACACACTGATGTCGGACAAATCCTGCATCGCGCAAGCAGAGTTTACCGCGCAGATAGCGTACATACAACTTCCCGACATCAAACGTTGGGCGGCTACCCACCAGATACGACATCCATCTGGTCGGAGGATCCTCACTTTTCTAAAGAGTATGATGAACTTTACACCCTGTTCCTCATATCTCTTCACAAAGCACCATAATTAGTGTCAGAACAGAAGGGAACGCACGTTTTAAATTATGCTGCCATTCTGACCACGTATATTTTATAGTTTTAAGCCCAATAATCGTGGCAAAGCAAAATGGGTCGTTTGTTGATCAGACCAACCATAGATAAGAGAATTTGATTTTTAACGGACGGGTCAAATTCAGGTATTTCAGGTTATTTTTATCACATTTTAATGAAGAATATGACGAATGATCAGGTTTCACACGAAAAGAAATAAAGCTCACTAAATCATGCAAATTGATTGGCAAATTAAATGGGTTACTTTCCAAAGCTCTATCTGGAACTGCTGAAGATCCTGGCACTGCCTGTCGCCCAGTCTCCGCAGAAGAGCTCGTACTTTCTTCCACAGGTCCTGGTTCAGGAACAATACCGCAATCATCAACCGCTACAGAAGCAACCTCGCCTGCTGGTTGCTTTATTGGAGTTTCACATGACCCGCCAACCTTTTAGGTTCTTCCTTTCGGACTTCTGCTGCTTTCTCTCGTTCGGTGTGATCTTCTGGATTTTGGTTATTTTTTATCCCTTCGTCGTTTTGAATGTCGCTCTTTATACGAATATTCACTTGTTTCACTTGATGAACAGTCACTACTCACACCACGAATGCGTTTGGGCATAATATAGATCACCACAGAAGCACAAATGCCCGTTTATAAAATGTCTGTTTTAACGCTCACAAAGCGATGAAGAAACAAAAAAAAATCGCTTTAGATTAAAAAACTTGTTAATTCATTAATTTGTCACTTGCACTTTTAGGTAATATCCCACTTCTGATATAAGAAATCAGAGCGAAATGGGAGAATGAAACGAGCAGCATAACGTTAGTGCCCTTTATTCTACACGGAACTGCCTTAAAAGCACACCAACATGTGCTTTTATACCTTTCTACATCTAAAAACGGAAAATAGGTGATAGATGAGCTACTTCCGGAAATACAAAATATTACTTTAATCTGGTTTGCAATTGACTTCCGTTTACTAACCGGAGACAGTAGTTTTAGCAACGGAAGTCAGTAGCAGAGAATCTCAAATAATTAAATAAAACATTTACAAAATAATCTGCACCATATCAATGAGATTTCGTTACATTATAACCAAAAGCTAACACTTTTGATCATTATTATGACCTTCCCACCTTTTTTCACCCACCATTTAAGATTTCAAATGCAGCATGTTACGTCTATTGTCTCGTTTCTATTTTTATTCTGTCTTTCAACTTGACGTTGAGCAGATTACGCTCCGTATTATGTTGACAGGTCTAAAGTTTGCTCATATTTTTCTTCGTCAGACTCAGTGTTTGACATTCATACGTAAAGATGGGTAAAATACATGAATTAATGAGTTTTTCCTCAGCTTTGAATAGCATCTGATGGTTTTTGACAATTTCCTTAAGATACCAATATCTTTTCCATGCTAGCTGTACTCTGTTGTTTATTTCTTTTGTTGTAAGGTCTTTTGGTGATAATATCTGTCCGAGGTATGTTTATTCTTCGACATATTCGATTTTGTTGCCGTTGACTGTGATAGGGGTTTTATCAAGGATTGTCATTAGCTTTTTGTAGCATTCATTGAGAGTCCGAATCTATCACTTTCGTTGACAAGTTGTTCAAGCATATCTTGCAGGTTCTTTAGTTCTTCAGAGATTAGAATTAGATCATCTGCAAATCTTAGATGTTTTAGTTGCATTCTGTTGATGTTTAGTCCATATTTTCTACACTCGAGACGTCTTAATATGTATTTATTAAGCACTGCTGAGAATAGTTTGGGTGATAGTGGATCTCCCTGTCTGACTTCTCTTTTAATGGGGAAGTATACTCGTACTCCTACTCTTTCTGTCAATTTTTTGCTTGCATGTTTTTGTATATCCCCATTATTAACAACGTTTCTACACAAAGGACACGGCCGGAATTTCATTAGAGCTGTGCCCTCACAAAAAGTATTCATGTACATTGGCATACAGAACGTCACATTAAAGCTAACAGGTATGTATTTACAATAGTTTAAGTTTTCTGATCAGAGCTGAAGCGCGAGATACTAGAAACAGGATACAAAAAAAGTGCCTAAACATTTTTAATAGCAATGATCAACAATTCCGAGTTTTATAGACGAAACAATGCAATATCGTCAATGGATAAAATCTATTGACGACATTGTCGTCGACAGTGGACAGTGTGTGTTAATTCACACCGATATCAGTGAATTTCTAATTCTATGAAAATGTATGAAATACTCTCAATGTCGGTGTTCCATACATTTTAAATGAGTCAAAAATCTACAAAATACGGAATAAAAGTTATTCAACATATAGGTGCGCCAAATTCGAAAATGTATTACTTTGATTTGGGAAATGACGATGTAACCTTCTGAACCTCCTATTTCGTGGTGGCGTAAGTTTTAAATGTCTAGACCTTTCAAACGTAGTCATAGGCAGGCCGCGCTAGCGGAGAGCTTTTAGTCTTGATATTTATGGATATAGCGACTTTGAAAAACAAAATACAGTTGGTTAATATAAAATATAGGTAGGCAATAAAACACTAAAATAAATCGCACTTGAATTTTGATTTACTTAGGTATCTAATTAATCAGGTAGGATATACATTTGCTTATAAAAATGATCTACTTCCACTTGTTTTAGAGACATTTTATGAAAAACATAATTGCATCCTTTAATGATTAAAATACCAAAATTCACTGGAACTCTTTATAGAAATCATAATAAATCCTCTGACTGCTGAACAGTAAAATAAGATGAGATATTTGTGCCCTCAGGTAATAAATGCCACCCATTGGCAAATAAATGTATCACGCAAATTCGGTAACTGATGGGATCGTAATAATTGCGTTCTTTTAGCAACATAACCTTAACAAGGGTACGAAATGTCTAGCAGATGTAACTAGGCAGAAAATTCATTTGGTCAATTCTTCGTGCTTCAGCAGGATTATCAGCTTGTGGAGGTGGTGGTGGTGGTTCATGAGCGACCGTTGGATAAGCAAGTGGTAGGAGTGGAGGTGGTTCGGGCAATCTAGGTTCATTTTCCCGTAGTTCTTAAACCTGTCTATTTAGTACGAAGTGCCGATTATTTCGCATCACAGGAATGACATGCTTGCAGATTTGTGTTCCGATCCTGTTACAATGTTTGACATTTTGGTTAGTATAATAGTATTAATAATAACTGGTAATTATTAAGGAGCAATCTCACTTGGCGTATAGTTTACGGCTGACTGTTTGTTTAGTCCCAATACTATTTTAAATAGAACGGTCACAATATGCACACACGCAAATAGGTGTAGCTATATGCTAAGTGAGACAGCACCCATACTTATTAATTATGAGGAGTTTACTTCATCATGGGAACAATACAATAACAATTAACAGCAGCTAGGGCAAGATAGTTGACTAAAAATATAAGCTCAATAGCACATACTTACCTGATTGTGGGTATTCCACCAGAAGAAAATATCGATTGATGGAATATTTTCATCAAGGGCGTGATATCGCACTGAGTGACGCTTTCCCATAACAGAGCATCTACAACCAATATTCACTATTGGGTAGCTCAGGATTCTGCTATGTTCTTTCTTCCGAGAAACCAAAGGCTGCTGCACAACACTTACCGTGTTGTTATTGTTACTCTGTTGTGAGAAAATCAAGAAACAGAGTGACAGGTGACAGACATATACATGGAGTGACAGAACAGCGGGAGCGCGCGCAGTTCAGAAACGTCAAAATAACTAGGATTTTCAGATACACACTCTTGAATATATTGTCGATTCATAATACGTAACGTGATCGGCATTATGACGCACGGTAGCTCGAAAAATGGTGACTGTGATAATTGTGAAATCATTGACTGTTATAGGTTTTTTACCCTAGCCTTACGGCTCTGGCAGTTGTGTTTGTTTAATATTTTAATCTTACCTTCAGGCGTACAACAGATATAGTGCTTGTCATATGCGTGTATCCAAACGCAAACGCAGTTGTGTTTTTTTTTCTATCAGTATGACCATGCCACCCTCATAGGGGCATTCTATGACTATTTACGCTTAATACCTAGGTTTACAATTTTATATAATTTTTTGCCGTCCTAGACAATGGAGCAGCCAAGATACTATTATATATGCCAACATTAAAATAATTAAAACCGTATTCCATGAAATAATTTCTCCTCTTCACCTCGTTCAGGACACATTCCGCTGAAATATGAGTGGTATCCTCTACCTTATCACACTCAGAACATTTGGGGAATTATTTTTTCTCATTAAAAAGTCGAAGCTATTCAACGGAATATGTCCCGAACGAAGTCTGAAAGCAGTCACAATCTCATTACGATGCATGTCTGTACCCACAAACCAAGGAAGGCGGGAAAGGCTGTGTTGAATGGTTCTATACCAAATACCCTTACTTAGTGACCTTTCATCATAGTATTCTTTCTCACAAATATTCCGTCTGTAATAGCCTCTTTTGCTAAACGATCTACTTCCTCGTTTCCATACAAATCAATATGGGATGGTACCCATTGAAGAACTATTCTTTTGTCTTGGACCTTACCAATGGAGTCTAAAATTTTATAAGCTATCGGTGCGCCTCGACAATTCGAGGTGCATCGAGCCAGGTGTTGCAGAGCACTCCTAGAATCAGTCAGTATTAAATAATATCCTGATTCAAATGACTCAATGTATGAAATAGCTTCTGAGATCGCTAGTAGTTCAACGTACATTATTGAAATTGCACCTGATCTAAAATTTATTGATGCTTTCGTTTATGGATCAAAAACAGCCTATCCCGACTCATTCCCTTCCTGTAACCCATCAGTATATACTGAGTAAAAATGTACATAATTAGCATTTAGAAATTGATCACAAATTTCGTGTATGTTGCTACATCTATACTGATGTTTCGGTTTGTCTATGACATCTATACAAGGTTTTACTACATCGGATAAGTCCACATTGCTAACCCATGTGTTCAAAGAAAATCTTTTCAATTGCTGCGATGAAAGTATAGGGTAGTCAATAAAAAACTCGTATACCGTCACTAATAATGGTCTTTTCTTACGCCTCCAATATAAACTGTGACATGACTCGGTAAGCTTGTTTAACAAAATAAATATTTTACTGCCCCGGAATGAATTCACCTTCAACCAATATTTGCATGCTAATAAGTACCTGCCTGCATATAAAGGTTGAAGGTGAAGCTCACACTCCATCACGTGTATTGCAGTAGTCTTCACAAAATCACCAATAACGCGCATACACTGGTTTTGTATTCTGTCCAATTTGACTGAGCTGGTCTTGTATCCGTTGTCATATAAAAAAATGCCAATAGACACATATTATAGCCTCATGTAATATGGATGTACGCCCCACCCAGACCCAGCAAGAACTTGAAAGATTTCAGACATTTTCCGGCTAGCTCCTCAATGTGTTTTTTCCCACATCGTATTTAATATTATCAACTACTTGAAGCGGTGTTTCATTTATTAATAGGTTAATACATTCTCTTTTATAGCCTCTATTAAAAACGCATACTTTACTCTTTGAAGATGAAATTTCTAAGCCTATGTTTGAAAGCAATTTAACTAAAACATTTAGTGAATTGTGAAAAAACTGACACTTTCTTGTATGTTATTACCTACTGAATAAAGAACAAAATCGTCCGCGTACTGAGATATCAAAACTCCGCTGCTCATATTTGCATAGATACTTAAAGTTACTATGTTAAAAAGCAACGGCGACAAAGGGTCACCTTGAGCTAATCCACGGCCGGTAGTTCGACACATGTAAACATGATCAATTAAAACCTTTAACCTTCTTTCTTTTAAAAAATACCATAAATATTGACAAATTTTTGATCCCACCCCAATTAAGTCCATTGTTTGCATTAGTGAAATTATATTAACGTTATTATATTGCATCTGTATGTAAAAAGCATCCTATTGTTGTCTTATTTTCTATAAAACCAGTTTGAATATGCGAGACTAAATTAACAAGATTGTCCATTGTAGATCGACTTTTTCTAAACCCCGTAGTATAAGGCGATAAGATGTTATTTTTTTCGATGAACCATTCTATTCGATTGTTCAAAATGCTGTGAAATATTTTACATAAACATGACAGCATTGATATCGGTCTGAGTGAAGACTGAGACTGCAGGCCGCGCCCAGGTTTAGGTATTGGAATGACAACCTCATAAAGAATGATTTTTATAAACTGTTTTTTTTAAAATAACAATCATTCTTTTCATAACAAAATGCTCTCTAAAAGTATTCAAAAATCTACAACAACAACAGAAACTGGCAAAAAGATAAAGGTAACGAAGCCTACATTAAGAATAACAAACGTAAGCTAAAAAGAAAACCGATAGCTCCACCCTAGTTGCACAAAAACAAATGCATTTGCTTTTAACCGAGCCAGCCAGCTCATTCACTGTCAGAGAAAGACAAGCAGCGGTACAAAATATAGGAAATACCAGGCACCGGAAACGCGAGAACAATAAACAATATAGAAATACCAGGAGAAGGCCTATGATAGTGTGTGGAGGGAAGAACTGTGGTCGACACTATCCTTGTACGGGGTGGACTGGCGCTTGGTACGTGCACTGAAATCCTTATACAAGGATTCCAGTGCTTGTGTTAGGATAAATGGGGTATACACGAACTGTTTCTCCATCTCGAGGGGTGTTAGACAGGGTTGTGTAGCGTCACCGTGGCTGTTCAACCTGTACATGGATAACTTTCTGAAGGATTTGAAAGAGGGTGAATGTGGATTGACGATGAATGAGTTGCCTGTTAAATGCCTGCTCTATGCAGACGATCAAGTGCTACTTGCATCGTCAGCAGAACAGTTGCAAGACATGGTGACTGTGATGGATGAAGCATATAAGAGGAAAGGAATGAATATAAATGTGAATAAGACGAAAGTCATGGTGTTTGAAAGAGAAGAGGATGTATCGGTGTGTGATGAGAAAATAAATGGTAAGAGTGTGGAGCAAGTAAGTGAGTTCGTATATTTGGGGAGTCTGTTTACAAGGGATGGAAAGATTGATGGAGATGTCGAAAGGAGAGTGAATGCGGGAAATAAAGTGCATGGTGCTACACATGTAATTGTGACCAACCAGTTGATGCCCAAGAAGGCACGACTGGCTGTTTCCAATAGTGTGCTGGTGCCTACGCTTATGTATGGAAGTGAATGTTGGGTGTGGCAAAAGAAGCATGAAAGCAGAATAAATGCTGTGGAAATGCGTTCCTTGCGGAGCATGTGTAGTGTGACTTTGAATGATAGGCTGAGGAATGATGTGATAAGGCAACGATGTGGTTTAAAAGAAGATGTAGTGACAAAAATCGAAAAGAGTATGCTTAGATGGTTTGGTCATGTTGAGCGGATGAATGAAAGGAGACTAACAAAAGGTATTTACAAGGCAGATGTGAGTGGAAACGCCGGGAGGGGACGCCCTAGGAAGACATATAGTGACCTTATTGGTGATGTTCTTCAGAAAGGTCAGGTGCGAAGTACTCTCAACCGGCGCTCGTGTATGACCAGATGTATGAACGTAAACGAGGCAAAAGGAGTATGTAAGGAACGTAGCAGGTGGCGTTCTGTGGTTTCTGCCTACCCCCATGGGAAGAAGGCGTGAGTTTATGTATGTATGTATGTATGATATGTATATCTCTATTTTATCTGTCTCAAGTTTGTACTTCTTTTTTTCCTTTGGTTTCACCTCTGTCCATTCGGTATCATCGTCATCTCCTTTCCTCTTCTCCGACCTAGTTTCGCCCTCCATTTTCATATTATCTTCTTCTTGGTATGGTGTCCCTTCTAAATCTCGTACTACCATATCACTCCTCGGACTGCTGCTCGACATAGTAGTCGCTTCACAAGTCGCATACACATGATCTTCCTTACTTTCATTGATCGCGTAAAATTAAAAATCATTCATCGTTAGCTAATGCGCGCAGCGAGTTAACCCAACGGTATATATGTACTTACATACACATTGGGTATAGCTACCGCGGTTCCACGCAGGTAATAAATACAACGTAATAGTAGCGCGCGCGGCTTTGGTAATTAGCAAACGACTACCTCGCACGAACGCCGTATCGAGACTGGCAGTTGTGTTGATTTGCAAATTATGTCGAAATAAAACCGGACAAAATCAATTACCACACACATTTTTATTGGCATTTTTGTCGCCTCTCTAAAGAAATGTACTTGTTGCGATTTATTTCAGTTTAAAAAAGTAATTTTCATATATTAATAATTACTGTACATTTATGTATTCTGAATGGTTTCTGCGGGCAGAATCCGGCCATGTCATTTGTCATAAGTTTGTTGAGTTTTTTTGTAAAATTTATCTTTTACGTCTTTCTTGGTCGGTTGGAGCATATTTGTGTACGATTGAAGTTGATTGTCTATATCCAGGGAGTTTTATATTCATAATGGCATTCCTGTCTCATATTCCTCTGATCTCTATTATTTCGTTTTTCAGGTGTTTTTTTACCATAAACCCTACTACTTTCCAGCCTTTTCAGTGGTAGGTTATAATATGTATTTGTCGGTTTCTTCCGTTTTCTCATCTGCTTTTCTCACGTTACTCAAGCCATATTATATATCCCAGTTAACTGTTTCCAATGCATGTTCTAGGTCTAGTAGAGAATCTTGAGATTTTAAAGATCTTGTGTCAAGTGAAGCTATATTGAGTTTATTCCTAGATCTTAGATTTTTATCATCAGACTTTTGTTTTTTTGGGTAGTAATCTGTTGGACTTCACAGCCGCAAGTTTTTGGGGGTGTTGGTCTATCGCCCCGCGGTGACCAGCCGAATTGGGTTTCTGCTTGTTTTTTTCTTATTGGTATTTCTATATTGTTTATTGTTCTCGCGTTTCCGGTGCCTCGTATTTCCTATATTTTGTACCGCTGCTTGTCTTTCTCTGACAGTGAATGAGATCTGGCTCGGTTAAAAGCAAATGCATTTGTTTTTGTGCAACTAGGGTGGAGCTATCGGTTTTCTTTTTATCTTACGTTTGTTATTCTTAATGTAGGCTTCGTTACCTTTATCTTTTTGCCAGTTTCTGTTGTTGTTGTAGATTTTTGAATACTTTTAGAGAGCATTTTGTTATGAAAAGAATGATTGTTATTTTAAAAAAAACAGTTTATAAAAATCATTCTTTATGAGGTTCTCCCGCGTTGAGCTGAGTCTGCTTGGGTTTTTCAATATGGATTTTCTTAGTGCGGATTCTGGATTCGTGCACGGTTGAAGGTAATAAGCTCGTCCCTTGTTACATGGGGCTTAAACATAACTGGCGAAATGTACATGATGTACCATAAGTGTACCTTTGCCTAACCCTTCCGGGAATACTGGAGTGATGTTATGTACTGTTATGTTATTCATTATTTAGGAGCATCTCTTTGTATCAAGTCAATTATGCGTTGTAGTAGTGTAGCATTGCGACCAAGTTTTTGGGACATCATATTGCGATATTGCTTATATACGTACCAGTCGAAGGTATGTCAGGGTTAAGACTTTGAACTTGAGCTGGTCTAGATGTACTCCGGAGTTTCATTAGAATTAAAGCCCAGCTTACACTGGTTCTGTTAACACTAACGTGCGGTCAGTTTTACCTAGTGTGTTTGTCTACAGCACGTTTCACCGGTACTTCACCGAGAATGAGATGACGGCGACGATGTTTCGAGTAGCTAGAACTCTATACTAGATGTGCCGGCAATACAAAACGCGTTTGATCTTGTCCACACACTGCCGTTGTAGTGGCGCCGTAAGCCTGTCTTTTATTTTGTCTAACATGACATACTGAACCGCTGAGTTTGGTCGCGGTTGACCAAGGATCGCCGTCACCAGGACAGACGAATAATCTCGTTTCTCGGTGACGTCCCGGTGACGGCTGCGGTGGACTAATGCCCTAACTCTATTTAAAATTTTCAATCGTTTCTCGGTCTATAATTGTCAGAGTTGCTTGTCATACGCATAGCATTCTCAAATGTTGGAATGGACAATCCTAACACTTAAGATTTGAAGCTAAACGACTACCACTTTTTCTTTTTAAAAGTGAGTTCATCATATAGGTCGCCATAATCAGTTGAAACAACATTAAGAAATTGAAAAACAAATCGCATCGACTTTTTGCACGTACTGAACTTAAGGGTATGAAGTTATGAATTGGTGTTGTATTTGTTTTAAAGATACGGGCTTTCCATCGGTAATTAAAGCGCAGGTAGCGTATTTTCATAAGATAGGTAATCATTAAGATTTTCTAACATACAAAACTCACGCAAACTCAAACTCAAAGCATTTATTTCAAATAAACCAATTACAGGCACTTTTGAATTGTCAAGGTCGGTCGGTCAGAAAAATGAAGCTAGTTGCCCATTCCAAAGCGAAGTAGGTACCTATGGAGGAGAACGGGCAAGAAACTCCACGGACACTCTTTTAAATCAAATTATGTTTACAATAGATTGGTTACATCATTCATGTTGAAATTATGCATGTGAGAACGATGCAGAACGTTAAAAGCGTCCGTTATTTAAATATGAAAACAATTCGAAAATAAAATTTAATTAAAATACGCCGTGGCAGCTAAGAGATGATCAGTCTCAACTGACGGCGCCCGTTCACGAACATGACGCATGGATTAGCACCATTCAACTCAACCATTTTGAAGGGAGCTAAATGATCCAACACACGCGCCACCATCAGCGAAACATTAAAGTGAGCATAACATACTCTCAGCCGCCAGGACAAATTCAAGTCAATGAAAGACGTACCCTGTAAATGGTAGCTTTAAAGCATGTACATAGTACTCACATAATATGGCATATAACAATTATACAGTACAAAAAAAATGAGTTTATACAATGCAAAGATTCTTGTATTTAATCTTCAGCAGCTCCAACAGTATTTTCAAATGCTATTCAATTAGTTGATGCGTCCTTGAGGAGCAGGACCAGCGATTAGCCAAGCATTTTTATCAGCAATGTAATCCCCTAACTTATAATATGCTCGGCTGCATAGTGTGCGTTTTATACAAGATTTAAATTTGGTTTCATTCAGTTGATGTATGTGGGGAGTTATTTTATTGTAACATCTTAAACAGTATCCCATGAAAGATGAGTCTACTTTAGCCAGCCAGAAACCTGGTTGAACTAATTGGTCCCTATTTCTAGTGATGTGTCTTTCACCTCTTTTACTAAAAAGATGTAGATTTTTCCTTACGTACATGATGTTTTCATAGATATATTGACAAGGTACCGTCATGATCTTTGAACAATTCCCTTAGAGAGTCGCGCCTGCGGAGGCCATATATGGCTCTGATGGCTCTTTTCTGCAGAATGAAAATGGACTCGATGTCTGCAGCCCGTTCCCATAGTAAAATACCGTACGACATAATACTATGAAAGTAACTAAAATAGACTAGTCTCGCGGTATCTACATCAGTAAATTGACGGATTTTTCTCACAGCATATGCAGCTGAACTTAGCCGTCCTGCAAGGGATGTTAAATGAGGACCCCATTGAAGCTTTGAATCGAGCGTGATCCCCAGGAAAACAGTTTTATCGACGAATTCTAGTTTCTCTTGATTCAATACTTTCTCACAATTAGTACTTTTGACATTTGGTAAAGAAAATCTTATGCACTTAGTTTTTTTCCCATTTAATACTAAATTATTAGCAGTGAACCAATTTTGGATCTGCAGTAAGGCGTTATTCACGTCGTCAAGATTTAATGCACGCCTATTAATTTTAAAAATTTACGAAGTATCGTCATCAAATAACACCATATGTGGTTGGGTTTTAAACAAATGAGGTAGATCATTAATATAAACCAAAAATAGGAAAGGACCCAATATCGAGCCGTGTAGTACACCCATTTTTACTTTTAGACCGAGTGAATTGACACCGTTTATTTGGACTTGCTGTTGTCTATCATTCAAATAAGATTTTACTAAACTGAGCGCAAGTTTTCCAAGTCCGTAATGTTCAAGTTTTAAGAGCAAGGTATTGTGGTCGACGCAATCAAATGCCTTGGAGAGGTCACAAAAAATTCCTATGGCGTCTTGAGCCTCTTCCCACGCTGTAAATATGTGTTTTAATAAGGTGACACCGGCGTCAGTCGTACAACGTCCCTTTGTGAAACCATACTGTTGACCGTGTAAGATATTATTGGTGTCGAAATGATTTAACATTTGATTCAGCATTACCTTTCAAACACCTTGCTGAAAACCGGCAACACGGATACGGGTCTGTAATTATTGGTATCTTTACTGTCCCCGGATTTGAAAAGTGGTATTACCTTACTGTATTTCATTAGATCCGGGAATACTCCTTGATCCACACACAAATTAAATATTAAAGCCAAGTATGGCGCTATAGTCTCAATAATGGAGGTACAAACTTTAACAGACATTCCCCATAGATCTTCTGTTAGTTTGATCTTGATTTGCTTGAAAGCTTTCACTACTATTATGGGGTTTATATGCTTGAATTTAAATTCAATCTGGCAAGATGAAGTATTTGCTTTTAATAAGTCAATAGAACGCAGGGGCGAGGAGTTTAAGGTTTCTGTCGTTTTAAGTGGGATACTGGTAAAGAAATTAACAAATTCTTGAGCAACTTCTTTGATAGTGCTTACGAGACCACTTGGAGTCTGAAGTGTGAAATCATTATTGTGTCTTTTATTCCTGTTAGTTTCGTCATTGATAATTTTCCAAACCGTCTTTATTTTATTATCGGCTGTTTTGATCTTGTTGCTAATGTACAAGGCTTTAGCTACCTTGCAGGTCTTTTTAAAAGTTTTAGAGTAATTATCAACGTATTTATTAAACGTTTCAGAGTTAATATAAGGCTTAAGGCCATACAACTCAAACAATTTTTCCCTACTTTTCCTAATACCCTTAGTTGCCCAGTCACTGAACAAAAAATTGGGGCAAATTGTTTTTGTTTTTTTCTTTAAAGTATTATTGAACTCGGTGCTCACTACCGAAAAAAAATCCTCATATAATTCGTTTACGTTGTTTCTAATATGGCCCGGTATACTTAACTTAAAATTAAGTTTTTATTAAATCTATTTAGATTGCTGGGCGTTTTTTGTCTAGATTGTATCTGAATTGTATCAGTTTTTTTTAACGCCTCGTTCTCATGGGGTTTTGAAGAAACTATGGAACGCCACCTGCTACGATTCTTAAATATTCTTGCTTCGTTTACATTTTTACTTCATTTTCTAGAAAATATTTTGAATCGAAGCAACTCATCCATTCAACGCCTAGCGTTGAATGGATGAGTTGTTTTCATAATGAACCTTGTTTGCGGTTTTAGTTTATATCAACGTCTGTAGTCCTGTTTATTGAATTATAAACGTTTGTGAACATTATCGTAATGTTGAAATCTAACAACAGATTTGCCGAAAAGGTATTTTATAATTCAGCATCTATTTTGTTCGAAAAATGGCAGGTATACAAGAAATCTTTGATTTTGTTTAGAAATAACTAAAAAATACCTGTTGTATGTTTAATCATAAGACATAGAAAGCCTCGAATTATCAGTTCACCTCCACAGTATTCCTTTTTCTGAATCTCACAATTTCCCACCCTAAAAGCAAAAAATAAAGTAGGTACGTTACGATTCCATCATAAATAACACAGAAATTTAATTACAGAACATAACAAAGCATAGCCATACTTAGGAGATTATATTATCAATAAATAAACAACTTATTACTACAGGACTATTCTGCCGAGTACATATTGTATTAAATCAAATATGTCCAATCCAACGTTGCTGTCATGCTATGGAATTATTTTTCTTTCGACGGAAAATAGTATGATTTATGTTCAATAAATTGTTCTTGATGGAGAGTTCAATAGACAGGCGCGACGCGACTCTTGCAGAACAATTTCCATGAAATATATATGGGTCGCGTCGCGCCTGTTTTCGGGAGCCTTAAAGGTATGATTTTAATATCTTATCTTTAGACGGAGGGGCTCGTTGCTAAATTGGTTCGATCGAAGGTGGTCCATTGCACATCGCCGTGTCTCGGAAAGCAAGGTAAGCCGTTGGTGTCAGCTGTTATTCGTAACATGGCGAAGTGGTCGATTAACATCGCCATGTTTGCTGAGCCGTACTTTGTCCTGCCCAGTGTTGACTGAGTGGAGGACCTGAGCGGCTCAGTGGCCTTAATTTCGTCGGCCGCCACCGGTCCCTCGAGGCCTGTCCCTCGAGGCCGTCAAGAGGGGACAGGGTTGCGTGGCAGCACGGTTCGAGGAGATAGTCATGGTAGGGGTATACTTCTCCGCATCGTCGGGGCTTACTTAGCCGGGAGATGTGTCACCTACACGAGACGTGATGGCGGAAACTAGCGCCAGGTGGCGGGCGACGGGCGACGGACCGGATCGCTGTGGAGCCCACCATGAAATATCTGGGATTGGTGCTCGACAGCCGGTGGGACTTCGGACCCCACTTCCGGCGGCTGGCGCCCAAATTGTTGGGCGCGGCCGGGGCGCTGGCAACGCTGCTTCCCAACCTGGGGGGCCCGAGCGCCGCCTGTAGGCGGCTCTATATGGGGATCGTGCGATCCATGGCACTCTACGGAGCGCCGATCTGGGCGTCTGACCTGACGGCCGGCAGCGTAGCTGTCCTGCGCAAGCCGCAGCGGGCGATGGCCGTCAGAGTCATTCGGGGGTATCGCACGATCTCCTTCGAGGCGGGTTGTGCGCTGGCCAGATCCCCGCCCTGGGACCTGGAGGTGAAGGTGCTCGCGTCACTGTACCGGTGGCGCGAGGCAGCGCTGGAGCGGGGCGAGCGACCGATGCTGCAACATATCGAGCAGCGTCCTGGTGGCGGAATGGCGACGCAGGTGCTCTCGGGGCATGGTTGCTTCGGGAAGTACCTGTGTCGCTTAAACAGGGAGCCGGACGCCCGGTTTGCCGGGAGAACACGGCGTGGCACACGCTGGCAGAGTGTGCCGCTTGGGAGGAGCCGCACCGTGCCTTCATCACCGAAGTAGGCAACGACCTTTCGCTGCCGGCCGTCGTGAACGCGATGGTCGGCGGCGCAGAGTCCTGGGACGCAGTAGTCTCCTTTTGCGAAACGGTCACCTCGCAGAAGGAGGCTGCGGAAAGGGAGAGAGAGATTTCGACTCTCGACCCGGCCCGCAGCAGACACACCGGCGTCGGAGGAGGGCGGACAACGCCCTCTTTTCTCCCCCTAAATGGATCCAGGGGCGACGGATTCGGGGACATCCGTCGCCCCCCAACATCAGGACCCGAGAAGGTGGCACGCGTAGTGTTCCGCGCGCGCCGCTCACAGACGGTGCGGGGGGAGTACACCTCACTCCCTCCGCCCGAGATGGGGCCCGCGCAAGCGGGCCGGCACCAGCCGGGGATGCGGAAGAATAATGTGTTCCTGCGACCCCGGCGTAGGTGTGAGATGGAACACCGGGGTGGTTTTTAGTCAGTCAGAGTCTGACAGACCCCTCCGCCTGCCCTAGGGCGGACGACATCCATGAGGATTTTACACCCCGGGAACAAAAAAAAAAAAGGTGAGTGATGGAACACCGGGTTGGTTTTTATTCGGTAAGAGTCCGACAGACCCCCCCGCCCTCCCCGGGGTGGGGGACATCCTTGAGGATTTTCCAACCCGAAACCAAAAAATAAAAAAAGGGGTATACTTCTCCCCAAACCGAATTCTCGCCAAGTTCCACAACTCCCTAGCGGAGTTGAAAGTCGTCGTCGTCTGGTTCCGTTCCTTCCCTGTCTTTGACTGGCGCATCATGGAGGGGGTGGGGGTGGACCGGATGTACCACCGGTACATCTGGTTTGACATCTACGCCCAGACCTCGAGCGCGCCGGTCCGACAGGCCCCGAGTTATCTGCGGTGGGCGCTGAAGCAGCTGGACCGTTAGCTCCTCCTGGAAGCCTCGATTGTGCAGGCCTGGGTGTCACTACCGGACGGGCCGGCTGACATCAACATGTCCGAAATATGTGACGTGGCAATGCCCCGGGTCCAGCCCGGACGTGCCCGGCACCAGGTAGGCTGGTCCTCATTAAGAAGCTGGGGCGCCCTGCTGACTCTCCGTCCTCTTACTGGCCCATCGTGCTGATCGACGAGGTGGGCTTTGAAAGAGTCATTGCAAACCGCCTCGTCGGGCGGCTGGTGTGGGTGGGGTCGGATTTGGCGGAGAGCCAGTTTGGTTTCCGCAGGGGACGCTCTACGGTGGACGCCATCATGCACGTGCGAGCTCTCACGATGGGGCATTCTGTGGCCCGGGGTGGGTTCGTCTTGGCGGTGTCTTCAATCACTCCACCCAAAAACTCTGTCAATCAGTCTTACCAAGGGGTATCGTGTTAATCAGTGACTGGGTTGTGAGGGTCAGATACATAATCGCTCCATGTAAAATACTTGTACTCAGCTGCATCCTGTTAGAATCGAAGCCAACCCCAACATAGTTGGGATAAGGCTATGCAGATTGATTTAATCTTTTCACGGTTATATTTCCGAAAAGTTTTATAAAATCAAAAGTCAAAACCAAAATGAGAAGTCATTTATTCAAACTACGGTGAGACACTGAGAGCACTTTTCAAACGTCAAAATAACATAATACCTGCCCACAGACAGAGCCCCCAAAATACCTGCCCTTCACCACTTCCTAGTGATTTAGCTGGGAAGAAGAAGTGGCGCAACAAACTCGCCAGCAGCACAGCTGTCTGTTCAGTTATAAGATTTCATACAAAAGTCAGTATTTAACATTACGAAACACAAAACACTCAATTAAATTATTTTACCATATGTCAGTTAGCACACGTCAATTTACCAACAAAAACATTGAAAACTATGCTCAAGCAGAAATATAAAAACGAATAATAATAAAAACGTAAACAGAACTTGATTCCTAAATATAAGCCTCCAAGCATAAAGGGCGTGCCCGCTTACATATGCAATGTTGCATTTATGCATTATGTATTTATATCTGTAACTTGAAGTTACAAATGATAAACCTGGACCTTCATAATTCGAAGGATTTTGAAGAAAATCCATGCATAGCAATGAATACTGTTGAATTGTCAAAATGAATGGTAGTGGTATTGTAAGTGTGTTGCGCAATTACTCCGTAGACGTCCCTTACGACGTATTGACAAATTATTACATACTTATCATAGTCCCTGATAGGTAGAGATGTACTTATAGTACACCCACATACCGCCGGGTACAGTCTATTACCATCAAACGGGCACAAATCTAGACTCAGGGCTGCTACTGAGGACCACACCGCCGACGACGACGACGATGCTTCGGAGGTGACCGAGGTAGAGCTGAGAGTGGCGGTACATAGGCTTAGTGCCAAAAATACCGCCCCAGGACCCGACGGCTTACCTGGAAGAGCCTGGGTTCTGGCCATGGAGGCTCTCGGGCCTCGACTTATGGGGCTCCTAAGCGCATGCTTGGAGGAGGGCCAGTTCCCACTTCGCTGGAAGACGGGGAAACTGGTCCTCATTAAGAAGCCTGGGCGCCCTGCGGACTCTCCGTCCGCGTACCGGCCCATCGTGCTGCTCGACGAGGTGGGCAAGCTCTTTGAAAGAGTTATTGCAAACCGCCTCGTCGGGCGGCTGGTGCGGGTGGGGCCGGATTTGGCGGAGAGCCAGTTTGGTTTCCGCAGGGGGCGCTCTACGGTGGACGCCATCATGCGCGTGCGAGCCCTCACGACGGGGGATGCTGTTGCCCGGGGTGGGGTCGTCTTGGCGGTGTCTCTAGACATCGCCAATGCCTTCAACACCCTGCCCTGGAGTTGCATCAGGGAGGCATTGCGGTATCACCGGATGCCGACCTACCTCTGTCGCGTGGTCGAGGCCTATTTGACGGACAGGGCCGTCATCTACCCCGGTCACCGGGGAGAGTGGAACCGGCGAGAGATGTCGTGCGGTGTCCCACAGGGATCGGTCCTGGGGCCGCTTCTGTGGGATATCGGTTACGACTGGGTGCTGCGCGCCGACCTCCCGAATGGCGTCAGCGTGGTGTGCTACGCTGACGACACGCTGGTCCTGGCACAGGGGAGGTCGCACCAGGAGGCGGCCGAACAAGCGACACTCGGGGTTGCGACAATCGTCGAGAGGATCCGGCAGTTGGGACTCGAAGTGGCCCTGCACAAGTCCGAGGCCATGTGTTTTCATGGTCCTCGGAACGCGCCACTGTCGGGTTCCCAGATAACGGCGGGAGGGGTTCACATCGGCGTCGAGTCGACGATGAAGTACCTGGGACTCGTCCTCGACAGCCGGTGGA
Source organism: Dasypolia templi (assembly GCA_963555695.1). NCBI lineage: Eukaryota > Metazoa > Arthropoda > Insecta > Lepidoptera > Noctuidae > Dasypolia > Dasypolia templi. The sequence continues at coordinate 20,635,693 of OY743141.1, read as the reverse complement.
ACTTCGTGGAGCATTTCCGACGTTTGGCTCCCAGACTGGAGCGGGCTGGGGCTGCCTTGAGGCGGCTCCTGCCCAATCTAGGGGGTCCAAACGCCTCCTGCCGGAGGCTCTACGCGGGGATCGTGCGGTCCATGGCCCTTTACGGGGCACCGGTGTGGGCGCGTTCTTTGAGGCGCCGACCGGCCCGCAGGTTGAACGCGTCCCAAAGGGTCATGGCCATCCGGCTGGTCCGGGGATACCGCACGGTCTCATGCGAGGCGGCGAGCCTCCTTGCCGGATTGCCGCCATGGGATCTGGAGGCAAAAGCCCTCGCGCACGTATGGGAGTGGCGCGAGGAGGCAAAACGCCGGGGTGTAACTCCGCTGCCGCGACAAATCACGGTACAGCGGACAGAGCTCCGGCGGGATCTCATGGCGACATGGAGGGTGCGATTGTCGCAACCCAGTGCTGGGCACGCCACAATAGCGGCGGTAAGTCCCCTCTTTGAGGAGTGGTTGGAGAGGCGCCACGGCGTCCTCACCTTCCGCCTGACACAGGTCCTCACCGGACACGGTTGTTTCGGGAGGTTCCTGTTTCGTATAAGGCGGGAGGAAACGCCCGGGTGTCACCATTGTGTGGATCGCCCGGAGGACACGGTGGAGCATACGGTGGAGGTATGCCCAGCTTGGGCGGAGCACCGCAGTGTCCTCGCGGAGGCGATTGGCGGCGGCGATCTCTCGCGTCCGGCCCTGGTCCAGGCTATGGTACGGAGCGAGAGGGAATGGCAAGCCGTCACCTCCTTCTGCGAAGCAGTAATGCTCGCGAAGGAGGAGGCGGAGCGGGTGAGGGAGAGAGCCTTGCGCCCTCATGCCCCCACTAACCGCCGCAGGAGACGCCCTGGGCGTCGGGAGTCGCCTGCAGATTCCCGGCCACCGTAGGCGCGGGCTTGCGGACGGCGAGTAATGGGTAGCTCGCCGTCCGGTAAGGACCAGGCCCGGGTCGACGGCGCGTTGTGTTCCACGCGCGCCTCAAAGAGATGTCAGCACATAGTGACGGGGTCCGATAGGGCCGATGCCTCAGGGTCGCGGGTTATTCTACAGAGAAAACCGTGGCCCTGGCACAGGCAACTGAAGGAACACGGGTGGGTTTTAGTCAGTAAAAGTCTGACACGACCTCCCGCTCCACCCAGAGCGGGAGAAGTCATTTGATGATTTCCCACCCAAAAAAAAAAAAAAAAAAAAAGGGCTGCTACTGAAATATTTTATACGGAAAAACCCGATAACACTTAGCCCAATCCGGGAATCAAATCCACGACCTCATGCTTAGTAGTAGCGCTTGCGACCACTAGACCAAAGGCTTTATTATTTCACTAAATTAAATAACCTAAAGTGTTGTGCTTGTTATATTTTTAAACTACAAATAACTACTTTTATGACTTTGCAAAGAGGGAAGGTTGTGTACGAAACCACCCCAAATACGGATGTTGTTGACCAAATCAGCCTTCCTTCCCCTGCTTGTAAATAAAACACTTGAGAATGACGGATATATTGTAGTGTTTACAGTTGGCCCTTACCCTTGTCATATTGGGGCCCTTGAGTACTCAGGGTCGTGACGGGGAAAAGTCTGAATGAAAAAAAAGTAGGCTCACCTCAACCCGACTTCGACTTCAAGTGTCCTTAAGAGAACATTAGTCGAAAGTATTTGGAGATTATCACGATAGTGCCACCATTTAAAAGAAACGCGGTGTGATCATTATTTCTAAAAAAGTAACTGTGGAGTCTCTTGCCCTTGAAACGACCAGTTGGAATTAGGGTTGCCAACTTTTTAAATTTCAAATTAAGTATTTTCGAAGCCATTGCCTGTAAAAACATAGTAGATGTAGAACATAGCAAACTTGATTATTTTTGAGCTCACAGGTTTTTTTTAATGACAACTGTATTTGACTCTATTGCGCTTTTGGCGCCATTTTGTATTGAAATGAAAATTTATAGTAGTTAATTATTTTTTATTTATATCGAACACAAGTGATTCATATTGATGTTAGTATAACTTATAAAACTATGTTAGTACAACTAAAATAAAACAACATAAAACTAATTCATGAATCTGTGCATATCAACACTTCCCGCTGCACCAGACCTGCAGCTGTGCATACGGGTCCAGTGCCCCAGGAACGGGCAATCAGGCTTATCCACTATCACCTTTAAAATGCTGTTGGTGCTCCCCCGAATCCTTCGCATGGATATGGATGGGATGCTGTTCTTTTTCGCATAATAGCTTGAAAACTATCTGTGTCTGCATCAGCAAACATGCCCGATGCGCTACAGAACCCTAAAGGCGTTGTTGTACTGTACACAAAAAACGTTGTAGGCCCTCTGCGTATGTCTAACCCACAAGCTGCACGTGTAGAATGACTGGCAAAATGCCTTGAACAGAGTGAGTTTCACTTCCCTGGTACATCGTGTAACTGTAAACCTACGGGCCAGCATATTACATTGGATCGACAACGCTCTTCGCTCCCTTTCTATGGCACAGTCATCATTCAAGTCCTCATTTACTATATGGCCAAGGCACCTAAAATGAGACACTCTTTTAAGTGGTACACCATATAGAAACACCGGAGGAACTGTTCTAGGCTTTTTGGTACCTACCCGAAACACCACAAGCTCACTCTTCTTCACATTATATATTAAGGCATGAGACTTAGCCCACTATAGTTTAGCCTACAATATTTTATTTTTATTTTAAATAGTATTTAGGCCTCTAATATTCGTATAGTAGGCAACCCTAGTTGGAACCGTATATATTTTATTTATTTAAAATTGCGACGTCAAAAACATGTTTACAATATTAAACATGTTTTTGACAAGCTTTATGTCAAATCTTAATTTCGTCCCTACGCCATACATGCCTTGCTTAATTAAAGTGAGTGTAGGTAAAATGACCTTGCTTTTATCAAAACCTTTGAGAGAACTCATGGAATTAAATTTGTAGAACATGTACATATATGTTTTTAATATGAAATGTAGTATATGTGTCATGATACGATAAGTAGATTTACAATACGAAATTCCATTGCATTATTTGAATAATTGGAGCTTGTATTACATTTTACTCATAGGCACATGAAAATAAACTCAAAATACCTTCCGATTAAACGGTTAACACGAGAGCTTTTAACCGAAACCACGGGGAAGGTAAACGTAGCATTTTTGTTTAACGAGAGGACCCCTGTACCCGAATAAATCATTCATCGGAACGTGGATGTAAATATTTGGATCACGGAGGGTGACCTCGGAAATGTCACTGCAGGTAAAGATTTAAATTGTTAGATTCACTATACACACACACATAAATTCACTCCTTCTTCTCATGGGGGTAGGCAGAAACTGCAGAACGCCTCCTGCTACAATCTTTTTATACTCGATTCGTTTACGTTCCTACATATCAAAAATTTCGATGAAAAAATAATCACGTTTCTCTTTCGTTGACCTTTAAATAGTGTTGTCCCGTACTCATACTGAAAATCGATTTTCACGATACCTTAGTACGGTGAGGGCACATCTAACCGTTTAAATCTTTGGCTACAGGCCGATTAAAATAAAAGTAGATCACAAGTTTATGTGAAGGATATTTTATAATACTTGTTTTTTTTATCTTTTGTTTTTGTTTACCTTCATTGTGAAAAACTAGAGGATTTTTTTAAATGGTCTTTTACTATTTTTGTGTTATGTTAATTGTGCATATCGTAAACCTAACGGTTTATTATTTCGAAAATAAATTGTTATGAGAAAAGACGGGCGATGACCATGGTAAAAAGTTGACAGACAGCCAGTGAGGATGAGTGCCCACTATGACGTATTGAGACGACTTTATTGCAATTCTGAAACAAATCTAAATTCAACTGCGCTCATCCGAAGAAGAGAAAATGCAAAAGCCATTTGAGCAAAGATAGAAACAAAACGCAAATCGTATCGTATGCCATATGCTTTCTCTGAATTTCGATGATACTTCCATGATTATTTTTACAAAATCCGAATTCTAAAAGGGCTTTTGCATTTTAGTTTTAAATTCTAGAACAAAATATTCTGAAACCCAACCAGATTGTTATATACAATCTATCGCATTTTACCACTCTATCAAACCGACTGTAATATTGACAAATTGAAGAATTGCATCTCCCGAGATAAGCGGGGTATGAAATAAGGAAGAAGCGTGCAGCCCTCTTAAAGGCGCCTCTTGCCAGCATCTACTTGTAGGAAGCTTTATGAATAATTCTTTTATATCTTTTCTCCTGCCTTTTTCGTGAACATTACATAACATTTCCATATTCACGTTGTAGTTACCAATTTGCATTTGAACCACCCATCTGATGCTATTATCGTTCGTGTCAGTACAATGGAAGGTGAGCAAATAATTTGTGTCATAAAAACCAGACATAAGAGACGTGGAAAGAGCCAACATACTTAAATAAACAGAAGTAAAATTAACACTGGTTCACGGGCTTTATTCTTTCTGTTATGTTTCTTTTCATTCCGAATTTTTGAATACGCTGATACTTACAATCATTTGATTACGCCAATTTGGTTATATCAAAATAATAGTGTCGTTAGGAAAGTCCTCTGAGTAATATTATTAGTGCATATTTGATGAAACGAACTCCACTAGTTAACTGCTAGTCGGTTTTCTATAAATTGTACTTAGGTGAGTGTGTCCATGAACACATCCCACCTGCCCCCTTCTACCATCGGACATCTAGACGTACTGCTAATTACCATCCATACCTAGTTGCCATTCCACCAATTCGCACTAAGCGCTTCCAATAATTCTTCATAATGCGAACGGCAAAAGAGTGGAACTCACTGTCTGTGTTCCCGAACGCAATCAACCCGAATCTCTTCAAAGTTAGTGTGAACAGGCTTCTTCTGGGTAAGCTCAATCCATCGTAGACTTTGTCTCTGTCAGCTCTGACTAGACTCAAGTCAATAGCAAACCCATCTCAAATTAAAAAAAAAAATAGAGAAACCGTTTAGCGTGAAATTTGTATTAATATGAACTTGTTAATGGTTTTGGTTCGATTGTGGTGATAACATTTTCATTCGTTTTATAAAAAGGAGGTCTTAAAACATAGAACTCCAAAAGTTCGTACTGAAACAATATATTCCACAGATTTCAGCTGCACAATATAGACCGTAAGTTTCTGAGTACAATTTGTAGTCCAGCGCATAAATTACTGAAACAAATTATGTGACTAGAATAACAATTTCGCATATCATTTGGGTACTCTTTATTTCGTTTGCTGACGAATGGCGTTTTACGGCACATAAACTCTGCATTGAGGCTATAATATCTTCTAGTGATAACAAGACTTGCTGTTTTATAGTGCACAGACCAGTCATCTTGACCTTCCAACCCCTTACTTGTCTTACTAATAAGCTATAGAAGAAGGGTAACTTAACTAAAGATCGTAGATCTCATGCGACTGGTTGCATTTTAAAGACTATTGGAACACTCTCTCCATGCAAGAGCAGCTTTTGTGAAAGAAACTTGAGTAGTAACAAAGCTTTTATATCCTATTGTCGCTTTATGCCATGAACGACGATATCCCATCTTGTGTAGAAGAAACAAAAAAAAAGGATAAAACATGTTCTATCCGACCCTCTTGTGTTTACAAGAGAAAGTAGGTTGGTATTTTTCTATGTTGTGTGATTGTGAAAACACGTTGTTTTACGCTTCCGGCTCGTGATTGAGTGATTAGAACATGGGGGTAATTTAGGTGCCTATGTCAGGGGCATTAAAATGGCATAGAAGTCGTTGGCATTCATTATTCGATGTGGCGCGACCAGGCACTGCGTCCCGCCCATGTTTGTAGCCGTCACTGACGGACGTGTTACACTTGCGGTGCAATAAAAGCAAAATATTTCCAAACGTTTTTTTTAGGTGTGCAAATTTGCCATTGATTAATTGCATCTAGCAAATACGTGATTAACTGATTACTTACCGTGATAAGCCCATTTGGCACCGCCATACTCAACTGAGTACGGCAATACCATTCCATTTAATTTAACGGGGGAGGGGGGGGAGGGGGAGCGGAATGGGAAAACTTAGTTAAGTACAACCGACCCCGATGACCACATAACTCTCATTCAGGAGAGTAGTAGGGCCACCAGTACAGTGCACAAACACAGACCGACATTCCGACCTCGCCGCCGAGGTTCCTCGCGAAGATCCCGACGTAACTGTCCCACTTCGTCGAGCAAGGGTCGGGACCCTTGCTCGACGAAGTGCCAGCCCGCGCCTTAGCTGAGCCTGTAGCTTTAAATTCCCCAGATAATAATAATATAATCCAGATCCAGCCTGTCCCATCTTGCTGTCCTCCCGTCAGCGACGCCCTAAGCCGAGGTCCGTACCCCAGAGGTGCCCTTAGCGAGCGTTCGCTTAGTAATGTAAGTAGTTTTACGCCCCTGGCTGGAGGCTTTGAGTCCGCTTAAGGCAGCCACAGGATAGTCCGGTTAAGTAGTCACGACCTCTCAAGGTCAACTACGAGATGCCATACAAAAAAAAAACAGTTAGTCCATTATTTTCTTACGGCTTCTACTATAAGCCTGAAAAATTTCAACGTATCTCACAGCTACGAAGACCTGGCGGAAGCAGTTTCCATTCTCAGAAGGTACTGACAGTCACTCTGATAATGAGTAGCTCTCATTCCACCAGAATCTTGCGTCATGAGAAACGAATAAAGTGCCGACTAGGACATGCATGGCTACTGCTACTTCACCGCAGGATCAACCTGATAATCCAGAGATATCTAGGTGGAAAGAGAATTAAGCCCAAGTTAGAACAACGATAGCCGTTGGAGCAGACGTGTTCTTGGTCTCCAAACTACGAATGGTAAGCTTAGTGTAGCATGCACCTCAGTGATGACGGTTCAATAAGCTTACACAGGTGGCTGGAACAGACTGATTGTGGTATATCTTGTCAAAAGTCCTTATTGTCAAAAACATGGTATGTCGCAAAATAGTGTTACGATTATTTGCTACTTCAAATAATAGGCCGTTGTACTTAAATGAGGACACCACTCAAAATGGGCGCAAAATTATTACTTCCTTTTTTGGAATTTCTTCGAAAATTTATAATAAAATACCCGATAATGTAAAAAATATGCCACTATCAAAGTTTAAGAAAGCTCTCACCTCGCTATTAATTGAAAAATGTTAATATACTTTTCCAAAATTTATAAACGATAATTTTTATGTTTTAAAATTTATTTTGTCGCATTATTTGGTTTTTAAGTATTTTAGTTTTTAATTACATTGTATTTGATATTTGTACGCCTTTACGGCAAAACATAGCGCCCAAATATGTTACCCTGAGCGACTACATTTAGCGATATGATCGTCACAAACCAGTTACACCATACCTCGTGGTAAGACCTGTACCGACTGTCAGAGACCCACGAATGACAGCCGGGTCCAACGGCTTAACGTGCTTAACGAAGCACAGAGGGTCTTGATATGAAAATATGTTGACCCATCTACGGACCACCCGCAGCAAGCGTCGCTGAACCCTCACGGGTTTAATTGCTTAGCCAACAAAACGATGGCAAATATAACTTCTAAAATAGTTTGACGTGTAAGTTTAAACACCTATGTTTTACAAATAAATATTCAGATTCTCATTCAACATTCCTCCCCCCCCCCCCCCGCATATGTTCCTACTTACATATTTTTTTCCATAAATTATTTTAGATTAGCATTTGGTAAATAAAACGTACGAACTTTATGTTTGGCGCTTAATGGAGATCTATTAGCTTAACCATTTTAAAAAATCGGGGATATCGTAAACGTAACGCAACTAAATATATAGATGTTTGTTTTTTGGTGTGCAAGATAGGAAAGTCGTGAGTTTGTTTGTGTGGCATTTTTTATTTATTTTTTATTGTGTCTCGATTCGTACTTTTTTGTTTTATTGTTTTTTTTAAATCATTTTTAATAAATATAAAGCATTTCACAATAAATAACGGATAATGGTCCACCAGGTAAAGGGGTGGCTTTTTTAACATTACATTGTGAACAGCCCTCTGAACCCGTCTAGTTTAATTAGTGTGCTTTTCCCGGCCCCACCTCTTACGCAAATGCTGTCCCTACAAAATGCACGCTGACAAAAAGAGCGTGAATAACTGCGCTGGAAATTACAATAGGTGTGCTACCCCCGAGCTTTTTTATTACATAAATGAGTTTCCACGTTGTCAAAAAGCAATTGTTGGTCTTGTTTGAAGAACGTTTTTGTGGAGTGTTTTACTTTTAGTTTTGTGAGTCACAGTAAGTTTAACATTGATTAAACTTATTTATTTTCATCTATGCAACAAATAGTACCTGTAGGTATTATTTGCAGGAATAAAGGAGTATAGATTACTTGGTGTGAGTATATATTTAACTTCAAACGAACCCTTGAAAACTCAACTACGACGACTAATAAAAAAAATAAGCCCAAATTTATCAAACTAGGCTATTTCCTTGATCGCAAGTGTAAACATTGTACATTTTCACACAATGGTAAATGGCAGCGTATACATACATAACCACATACGTCGCCGTTCCGCCCCAAAAAACCTTTACACCAAATAGCTTCAAATTCGTTCAGGAATTGCATGAAAAGCTGTATGCACGTTGATCAATGAAAACTGAAGTTGTGAAAGAGAGGGAAATATTGAAATCAAAGGAAGGCATTCGTTTAGTGTAGTTGAACTATATAGTTTATTTTCCTGAGCAGTTCTGTGGCACAATTAAAGTTTTCACTAAAAGCTGTCTTACAAGTATTTCTGTTTACCTACTAGCACTACCAGCCGTTTTGTTTTTGTAAAATGAGCGGTGCATTGTTGAGCTTAACCGTTAATGAAGTATGTATTTAATTAGGTTCGCTTATCTTCAGGTGGCTTTAACGACTGGATAGGGAGAGGAGAGGATAGGGATTTAACTGGGTGAGGTAGGTATACACTGACTTGTAAATTCGCGCCTTGCCCTTAGGATTGAATTAATATTACGAAATCCATATCATAATATTTTGTAAGCAACTCCAAAATGCCAAGAGATTAAAAGTCTTCATTTCATTATACGCTTGAAAATATGTGTGCAATGAAGTGTCGATAAAGGGTTTTTTTTTGCAGTGCGATGTCGTCCCATCAAAGCAAAAGTCATTCAAATCGCCTTTCTACCGGCTATAGAGCGGGATCTAATGAAAACGCCCATTCATTCCGTTGCCAGACTTAATGGAAGGATGTCGACCAATCCTGATTGACGATTTAAACATTTCCTTAATCGTTCTTCAAGGTTGAATAAATAGGCATTTCACGCTTTAAAACTTTTATAGATACCTTCATTTAAACCGTTATGTTAACCGAAGGCCAATTATTGTATTAAAAAAAACATTCAAATTAAAGTCTCTAGCTCTCATCTCAGCGACAATATATGTCAAAAACTTGTCAAAAATGTATGTAAATTGATTGTATTTTTAAAAGATTAAAATGAGAACGTTCTTAAAAATAAGGGAGTTGCCCCTCAGGATTGGAACACTAGAAAATCAATAGTCGATTTTTTTAAATGCCTTCTGGAAGAAGGATGAATTTAATTGGACGTAAATAAAAATGACCGTTTAAATATCTTCAGAATCACGTACCTACTTCGATATTTCAACAGGCTACCAGCCTTCAGTATCCTGCCATTCTCTACTCTACTTAGAATCAGCAGGCCAATTCTCGTGCTTAAAAAATTCAAATTCGAGGTGTACCCACATTTCGCCAGTTATAAATAAAAAAACAAAAGCACAACAAAAAGTAGCAAAATTATCTTCTTTGTACGGAAATTGTTCCAACAGAGAACTACGAAATCTGATTATTATTCAGGAAAGCTACTTCCAAGTTTCAGCTCCAAAATTATATAATAATGTAAACAACACTCTGTAAATACTTTAACTTGAAGTTTGTACAAGGCCTTAATGCTGGGTCAAAGCATCGGCCGACACTTAAGTTTGTTATTTCATCGTTGTTCAAGTAGTCTTAAGTTCACCAGAAACCTAATTTATACACTAACTAACAAGTAGAGGTGAAGACACCGTTTGTTTGCAATAAATAGCCGAATTATTGAGGCACGCTACGACCTGAGCAAAAAAAACGAGGGTACAAGAAAAGACGATGGGACATGGCGTACTCAAAATTTAAATAAATAAATATGTTTTTTTCCATTCCTCCATGTTATCGTTAGTGTCAGTAGTGTCGCTAGCGTCCGTAGCCTGGCTGCGTTTCGGTAAACTCTTTGGGGAAACCGAAGGTTTTGTCTGTGAAATTATGGACGAAGTTATGACGACGAACAATTACCGGAGATTTATTGTGAAAGACGGCACGGTTGACATCTGTCGGGCATGCCACTGTCCGGGTAATCTTTTAAGTACTGCCCAACGCGTTCAAACATTATCATTGATAATGCTTGAAAATATAACAGTAGGATCTAACGGTATAAACATTGCCATCAAAGATATTTTAAAAACATCCGTGGCACGTCGCGTTCAACCGACCATTATCCTGCCCTACTTATAGGAATCCTTCGCATCTGCCCCGCGACCGCTCTCGAAGATTATCTCCACGTCACAGACAAAAATCGACTATCCAATCACTGTGAAGCGCACAAGACAAGGGCGCGACAGCACGGTCAATATGCAGATGGATAAAACAGATATTTATGGCCGAGTGCGGTGTGGTAGTGGCGGCGTACAGCGCACAGCACGCGCCAAGCCGCTACGTCCGCGGCCGCGGCGGCCAGGGTCTCCGTTGATACTATCAGGAAAGCCTCGGGATGGACTAATGCGTCAAAGTTTTTGCCCAATATTATCGTCGTCCAATTATAGGCGACAATAACTTTGCTCAATCGATCTTCCATGATCAAGTTATTGAGTAAGTAATAGAATATGACCCTTCAAATTATTTTTAGGTATTACAAATAAATACATGTTTAGTTAGAAACTTTACCATTATGTTTAAATTGATTAAAACCATAGTATTCCAACAAAAGATTTGTTTTTAATGATCAAACACAAAACTTTTCACTGAACATCTACCATGTTGTAACATATCTGAAGAATGACGCGATGACATTTTTATACTCGTATCTGTTTAGTGTATTTTATCACATTTAAAGATATTTTTTAAGTACGCTGTATCGGAACAGTGTCCAAATATTTGTTTGCTCCATCGATGGAGGTCATAACGAAACCCAGCGCCCCCAGCGCTCTCTGTCTAGCACAGGGTTGCAGCATTATGCTGAGCGATAGCCGTTTTGCGTGGATGTGACGCATGTTTTCCATAACCTTTTCATTTTGAGTGTTTGTTCTTTTTTGCCTCATGTTTACCGCAAATAAACGTTTTTTCTTTCTTTCTATTATATGTGATCAAAGGAACTTCATAAGCGAAGTTCGATCAATATTATATGAGTCGCTTTATTGAGTGAAGTTCTTTAAATCATATAATATAAAGCAATGGCGGGTAAATTAATGATGTGATAGAAACAGGATGCTCACATATTTACAAATATTGTAAAAGTAGATGATTTCCCTGAAATTTTAACAAGTAATAATTTTGTGTGTGGGTTAAAGTAATTACAGAATCAAGATCATATATGCATAACATCATGCCTATAATCCCAAAAAGGTTAGGCAGAGGTGTACCTATAGTACACCCACATTTCGCTAGTTATGCTTAAGTCCCATGTAATAGGGGGCGAGCCTATTGCCATTCATCATCATCATTATCAGCCTATATTCGTCCACTGCTAGACATAGGCCTCCCCTAATGAGCGCCATAGCGCCCTGTCTTCAGCTTGACGCATCCAGCATCTGCCTGCAGTCTTTCGCAGATCGTCATCCCACCTGGCCGAAGGCGTCCTACACTACGTTTGCCGAGTCGCGGTCTCCACTCAAGAACTCGTTTACCCCAGCGGTTGTCGGTTCTTCGCGAGATATGGCCGGCCCACTGCCACTTCAGCTTGCTAATTCTTTGAGGTATGTCGATAACTTTGGTTCTCTGTCGGATGTATTCGTTGCGAATTCTATCCTTCAGAGAGACTCCGAGCATAGCTCTTTCTATAGCTCGCTGAGCGACTTTGAACTGGTGGACCAGCCCTATCGTGAGTGTCCACGTCTCAGCTCCGTAAGTCATGACGGGCAGGACGCACTGATTGAAAACTTTAGTTTCCAAGCATTGGGGTATGGATGACGAGAAGACTCGGCGTAGTTTCCCAAACGCTGCCCAGCCTAGCTGGATCCTCCTCTTAGCCTCCCTCTCAAAATTGTTTTTACCTAACTGCAGAATTTGCCCAAGGTAAGTGTACTCGGAAACAATTTCGAGAGGGTGGCCATGTACGACGACCGGTTCCGGATCAATGCGGCCATTGATCATGTCTTTGGTTTTATCCAAATTCATGCCGAGACCGATGCGTCGCTAGGCTAAAGCTAGGCCGTCCAGCATCTGGTTCAGCTCCTCCAACGACTCCGCCATTAAGCTACGGTAGGCTACCATTCATTACTGAAAACATTGACCCTGGCGACGTATAACGGACGAACTCTGAGGCTCGATCATCATCTAGCGCAGTTGGAAGTGGAGTTAGAGAACATTAAATGGCATGTCCTGGGGTTATGTGAAGTCCGTAGAGAGGGGAGGACACCGTAACCCTAGATTCTGGTCATCTTCTCTACTTTCGTGAGGGCGATAAAACATCCCAGGGTGGCGTAGGTTTTCTCGTTAATAAGGCCCTCACTAACAACGTTCAAGAAATCTCCAGTGTGTCGAACAGGGTAGCGTACCTGATCCTTCAACGTTGTTATGGGGGAATTTAACGGCAAGGTGGGAACTCGGACTGGCAGCGAATCCCGAATAGGCCCGCATGGTTATGGAATTAGGAATCACAGGGGACAAACGCTTGTCAATTTCCTTGAGAAGGAGGGGCTGTTCTTAATGAACTTCTTCTTTAAGAAACAGCCCCAAAGGAAGTGGACGTGGCGAAGTACCGACACTGTGACAAAAAAATGATATCGACTTCATCATGACGGATAGCAAGCACATATTCAGAGATGTCTCAGTGATTAACAGGTTCAATACCGGATCTGATAACCGACTGCTCCGAGGCTCTCTGAATATCAACTTAAAGCTTGAAAGAAACGGTCTGTTGAAGTCCACGCTCTGACCTAACCCAATCCAAATCATGGCGGGCACTGGGAAGTTCCAGCAGGCTCTCGGGAATAGATTCGTTGCCTTGGATCCCACTGATGACGCCGACGAGACCCTACACAATCTGGTCGAAACGTTGAGAGACAAAGGCATCAAGTTCTGCCAAAAGCAGCGCACTGGCAGGAAATTCAAACTCTCGGATGAGACTCTCAGGCTGTTGGCAAAAAGACGGGAAACCACCCAAGCGACTTCGTCAGATAGGTCAGACCTGAACAAGCGAATTGCGAAGATGGTACGGCGCGACCTTCGGAGCTCCAACACACGCCTCATTGAAGAGGCAATAGAGCGAAACCGAGGGTCCAAAGTATTCACTCAGCAGCTTGGCAGGAGCCACCTGACGAAGCTTAATACGCACGACGGGAGGGCTGTATTGTCGAAGCTAGAGATATTCGCCGAGATAGAGGATTTCTATGGCCGATTATACGCTGCACATGCCCCTCGTTCCCAACGAGACGACCACGATTCCAGAGCCACCCTGACACGTCACTATACCGACGAACTGCCAGACATCAGTGATCGTGTTGGCTCTGAGACAGCTTAAAAATGGAAAAGCCCCCGGTGAGGACGGCATAACGTCAGAGCTTTTGATATTGCCATTAACCGGGTACAAATCCATACTTCGGGGTGCTACTGAAGTATTCTAGATAGAAAAACCCGATAACGCTTTGCCCGACCTGGGATACGAACCATTTACAGAATTAATGTCTTAAAAATTATATAATTCAATTATTAAATAGTAAAATTTTTAATTTTACTACTCAACTAGTTTGATTTTGTCTAGCCTCTAGATTGTCATAAGGAGCTTGACCAGCATGTTTCCAAGCATTCCTACCTAGGATATAATCTCTAATTTGTAAAATACTTGTTTACAAAGTGTACTTTCACAATAAGTTTTAAATTTAATTTAATTTAATTGCAATGTATCACAAGGTAATTTGTTGTAACATTTAATACAGTACCCCATAAAAAAATTATGTACTTTAGATAATCTGTAAAATGATTGATCTATTTTATCTTTGTTTCTAGTGTTAAAATTATGTCTATCACTAATTTTATTAAAAAGATGTAAAGTTTTTCTTCCATACATAATATTTTCATAAATGAACTGGCAAGGTACCGTCATTGTATTAATCTTCTAAAATAGTTCCCTATGAGGTCCGCGGCGACATAGATTGTAATAGGCTCTGACAGCTCTCTTTTGCAAAATAAAAATAGCAATAATTTTTCAAAACGAAGTCAGTAGACTTGAGGCATATCTCATTTAAAAGTTCTTGGCTTACTAATTATTCTTTATTATGAGGAAGACCGTCAAAAGAATGGGGTCCTAAGTGAAAACCATAAAATGTGGTCATATTTTGTACTAGTTTGATTATTAAAAATTTAAAATCGATTGTTATTTTACGAGAAAGAATGAAGTATTCTATATTTAACACGACATAACATATAACATCTCTGACTACACTTGCGGAGACTAGAGGCGGTTTGAGCTTCGTTTTTAATAAATTACAGATCACTCTGCTGAAATCGACATTGCGAATGTTCCTGGTGACTTGTAAAAAGTTTTAAATAGGTACAAAAATATAAAATCGCCCAGAAACTGTTATTTTCAAATCTTCGTCAAGTCTTACAGACACACTGGTTTACCTAGCTGTTCGTTGCTCTCATTGACCACTTTGCGACTTCGATCTGATTCATGACTAATAAGGGTCAGCCCTTTCGGACAACCTGGACTGATAGATAGTAGATTCATTTTCTTTGCACTCTGCTTATTGATTGAGAGTTGTTTGTTTACGTTTTTTATTTGTCCATGTATAGCAGTACGATTATTGACATTTCATAATTCTTGCACATTAATTGCTTTGGATCAGAAGCTCTATCGTACTCCTGGTAGCTTGGACCTTGTTCCCAACATTGCGGGGCTATATATGTTTTTCAATTATGCTTTGTTTTTATTTTAAATATCCCTATTACATGGGACTTGAAAAACTGACGAAATGTGGGTGTACTATAGGTTCCCCTCTCTGGAAAACCAGGCGTGATGTTGAGTTGAGAAATGTGGATGTTCTTATCAAATAGCAGAATAAGTTTGTTGTTATTTGTCATAAACAATAGAACCCGTGTCTCTGTCTACCCCTTAGTGGAATACACTCGTAATGTTATCTCGTAAGTTGATGTGGAGGAAAATACAAGCAAGTTTACCTATAATTATAGGCTTAGAAGTTTACCCTTTCCTACCCCTCCGGGTAATCCTGGTATAATGTATTCCAATCAATGTGAATCACTAAATACCTATCTTGCGAAAAGTCTGGCTATCTTACATGTGTCTGAGAGGATTACTGGTATGTTATGTGTGTGTGGGTGTACTATAGTTACACCTCTACCTTCGGGGAAACATGATGTTATGTGTTATGTTATGTTTTAAGTCTAATTTTATATTACCTAGTTGGATATCATTGTGTTTGATCTCGTTCATTTTGAAGAAAAAACCAATACAGTACCTACCTATGTAGATATGTAGCAACCTATTCTTCAGGTGTTCCTTGCCTTCCCCGCCCTACGAAGAATATTAATTTGTGTGATGGTATGTAAAGTACTCGTAAAAATAATAGATTACATCGCGAAATATATCATAAACTGCGAAATGTGATTGTTCAACATACTTCTACGTTGTTTTGTGTTCTATATTATACCTACAAGTTAGCAATTATTATGTTTTATCTCTTTTATTATGACGAAAAATTGAAAACCAACATTATATATTTTCGTTAGAAAAATTTAACTGAAAGATGATTATTTCCGGAAACCCCATACATTTAAGAATTTAAACAAACGGTTTATTATTTTGTAGCCCGTAACGAAAAATATGAGACAAAATGTATGCTTGTTGGAACAAAAAAATTATTGGGACGGGGTTTATTAATTACTTTTGCCCGTTGCCCATCGTTAATTAATTAGAAACTAGTTTAATTATAATATCAGTGTAAACTGAGGCACAGTTTACTTTTGGTTTTAAGATAGAAACTAAGGACAGTTTTAAGGTTGGCGTCGAAGGATCAGGTTAGGTTAATTTTCCACCTCAAAACATCAAAGAAAAAATAATAATTAGGTTAGGTTTAGGAAGTGTTATTATTATTTTAGCTTACCAAGAATCCTACTCTCCAATGTATCAACTACAACCCGTTTGCTCTAACCGTCAGCAAAACTAACAAATATCGAGAACACTCAACAATATTAAGGCGCCAAATAAACAATGGTCACACGCGCTTGCAATGACGTCGCTTACGGTCACAGATAACTATATACTGGGCTTACGGTATTGACAGGGCGACTCAACGGTGCGTGAGGTGAGTGGAAGCGCATTCCACAAACCGGGAAACTTAGAGCGATAGGGATATATATATTACTTCCTTATATCTAATATTGGTTGGTACTTACATCGGAACCGCATACCAACTATTACAAAAAAAAATGTATTTATTATTAAAACGCCTGCAAAAGGTTTCCGTATCAATTCTTGTTTCAGCTCCATTACCAATGGATCAATGTTTATTAAGCTAGAAGTCATGAAAGTTACTCAACCAACAAACATGGTCACGTGGGCCAGGTTTGACTATATTCAAGAAAAATCACATATGGTTCTATCATGTTTCCATCGATTTCCACAAAGCATCAAACGCTATTTCCTCGCAGCGTAATGTATTAATGAATCTAGAACACCATTAAACAGTAATTCAATCAGAATCTGCCAATTCTACAATAATTTATTATGCTCAGTTACATCAACGAAATGGAATACCAGTGACTGTTCACTCGAGCTCAGGGGTTCCCAATCGTAATTTACACGCGCCTCTCCTAGCTTTCTTTCATAATCACTACGCCCCTTGCCTTTTAGGGTCAAAAATACAAGGTGCCGATGACGTGTGCCATGTAAATACGTATCACGTCGCAATTATAACATCAAGTAACTTGATTTGATTCACTGCTACCTCAGAGTCAAGACATTGTTTTCTAATAGGTACCACGAACTAAATACATTTAAAGAAATTTAAACAGTTTATTTTGGCGGCACCGTACCTACCCCCGTAGTTAACTTAATGCTCTCCAAGTGAGATGCGCCCCACTGGTTGGCAACCCAAGCTCTAGCTTGATGTTAAATTCGAGGATGGCAAATATCAGGTTTGACACGTAGTGTTCAATCAATAAGGCTGTTACCTTCAACTCGCTTGCTCAAAGTTATTGAGGATTTCAGTTCTGCGAAGCTTGCTAATGAATGTAACTTAATTATATTACACACTAGGGTGTTTATTTAATTACTGATAGCAGCAATGTTTTTGATAGAAAAACCTTAATCAAGTTTTTAAGGCTAATAATGCCTAGTTTTTAAAAACATTTGGATGTACATTAAATAAGTATACCTACTGAAAAGTGATGTTAAATTAACTATAGACATAACACTTGTTACACCAAAGGGTTTACTTAGATATAGCTTGCAGCATCCTTATTTTATCTAGATACGTAATTAACATGAGATTTATCATATTTTGGTTGTGGCACGAAAGAAAATGTTTGTTCTTCTTTTGTTTTATTCTATTATAATAGTTCAGAGACAAATTCAAGAATCAGAGCATTCACATGTAAGACACGACTGCTAAACCAATATCAAGGGAACGGAATTCACGCCGCCCGCAATTCCTGTCCAACCGTCCATCCTCGACTTTCTCTAGTGACTGACCTTAGCCGGAATTATATGTCACTATATTTTGACAAACCTATTGTTCCTACATTCGCATATTTTTTATCCGGAAACTTTAAGAACGGATCACAGCTTGCAAAAAAAACCGGTCGACCACAAGTTTTCAATAGTCAAAAAACAGTTTATTTTTCAATAAGACCCCGAATCACGTCTGTCCCGATGAAATACGTGAATGAAATGTAAAATACCAACTGCTGGAATTGTTAAAAAGTTGTTTCTTTTAAACCTTACAGAATTATTTGAGGAACAAAATATCGGCCTCCCTTGTTATACGATTAATGGACTGGAAACGTTTCTAGTCTCTTTTATATTCCAGCTAAATGGAGATTTATAATCGTGCGACAACAATGAATAGTATGCCTTAGGATAAGTAACTATAGAACTTTAGGAGGATAATTTTTTGTCTGTGCTCTGTGTCTTATTGGTATTCTGAAATATGACTAAACGTTTGAACATTTGTTTTCGTAAATGTCATAATGTCGAAATATTTTTTAGGGTTCCGTACCTCGAAAGGAAAAAACATTGTTGTCCGTTCATCCGTCTGTCTGTCTGTCAGTTAAGACCCTTTTTCTCAGGAACGCGTGGAGGTATCAAGCTGGAATTTTCTACTGTTCTTTGGAGCTGTGAAAAAATCAAACTTCTAAGCCAACGCAATCATAGGATACAGCCGTTTGTGCCGCAAATTTTCGACCCTCGCAAGGGAATCAAAACCTACAGGGTACTTTCCGTGAACTCAACAGGAACTCAAAGGAAAAATTGCGAAAACCTTAAATTTTTAGTTACATAATATAATAAAAATATTTTTAATAATTTTAAACTTACTACCCCTTTCCTCATGACCTACAGGCTTGTACGGAACCCTCGGTGCGTGAGTCCGACTCGCACTTGGTCGTTTTGTTTTTTGTTTTTATGCTTATAATATTTGCGTGTGCATTCCTCTGGCGCGTCCATATTGACCGCAGAACTCTGTGATGCTGAACACTACTGCGCGTAAATTTACTTGAAACCATACCAGCAGAATCAACATGATACGTTAATTTTGCTGGTATGGTTTTAACCTTATGTTTTTTTATACTTACAGTAAAATGTGATTCAAAGATAGATGATTACCTACTGTTTATAAATGTATGTTGGTATGGTTTGAGCGAGGTATTTTTAAATTCATTCATGAGTTTTCCGCTTATGTTGGTAGCTCTAGATCGAGGGTCTCTTAGGAATTAACTGCTCTCAATTTGTTTTAGTTGAGAAGAATGCCTTAAAACGTACTTATTAACAAAGTGAGGTTTTCAAGCACGACCGTAAGGTTCTCCTACTAAGACTGTTTTGTGAGCAAATTAAAAGCACTGCACAACTAAAATTTGTATAAAAGTTCTTAGTTACGATAAAGTGACGATATCACTTTCTTAAATTAGAAACATTAAACTACTGAACGTAGATCTCTTACAAACAGTGCTAAAATTACTATAAAATACTAATGTTATTCAATGTGATCCCTAGAATACTCAACATAATACAAACACTGTTCTATCTATGACATACCGACGTCATTATGTCCATTACAATCCCAATCAGAATACAATATTCTATCCAATATTAATCCAAAATTGACGTTGAAGTATAGCTTGCATCGATCACAGCTTTCGAAATTTGAAACCATTACGTCTAACATGACACCGGCTGTCATGCTGGCTGAATGTAGATAGGTACTCTCACAAGTTAATCGTTGAGTTCCAGTTAGTCAGTTAGTGTTGTTAGAGACAAATATCTGGATTAAGTGTAGATGAACAAGTATATTATTTTATGTTGGCCTTAAGGGCACTGGAATTGAGAAATATTAAGGATTCCAGAAAGAAATAGGGATTCTGATAAAATATATTCATCAATATTGTAACAACGGTCATTTTTAATTTAACTGTGCAGTAAATCTGTTGGTATTAACGAAAATACCTACTTAGGTGCTAAGGATTTTGTCTAAATCGCTTTAACTTGTTTTTAGTTTTGCATTATTACTGACACACAACACATACTTATTTGTTAAAGGACTCTGATATTTCAATAAATAAGTAATACGCACACCACAGTAACACAAAACACAAAAATAGTCTGTATACAATTATTTTCACTCTTTATTCACTTCTTAACATTTGCCCGAATTTTTCTTTTATATTTGCGTTATAGACGAAGCGAAGATTCGGTCTTGTCAAGGAAGGTGTCAAAACAAATTCCTTCCAAAAACTTGTTAAAGATTAAGCGCTAACTAACTTTAAGAATCGAGCAACCACAAAAAGTTAAATTGCTCAAGTTTTAATTTACTGAACTCCAGAACTCCTTTTACCGCGTCTGTTGAAAAAACGTGAAATAAATATGATTTTCGCACCACTTACTTGCTGATGTCAAATTATGTGTCACGCAAGCCTAACATAAAGCAAGTCATTAAAGACTAGCCGTCTTATTCATAATAAAGCCATTCGTTTCTAATTATCTATCTGTTTGTCCCTTTCTGTCAAGTTAAATTGAAGTTTGACACTAAGGGAAAAAACTGTTCGATAGCTGAAATAGGTTTATCAAGCGAATGGCTTTAATATTAATAAGACATAAGCTCTAGCCTGGCACTAATGTTTGAAAATTGTATTTCATTATGACCCGCTGGTGTGACATTTGAATTTGGAACCATAACTAAAATAAACCGTATGAAAACATTTACCATTAACAAACAAAACTTTTTTTCTATCAAAAGGGAGCTCAACCAAACAGTTCATATACTCGTATTTTAGTTGCCTTTGACGAACAAAACAACATAACACATCACGCCTTGTTTCCCCGAAGGGTTGGGCAGAGGTGTACCTATAGTACACCCACATTTCGCCAGTTATGTTTTTAAGTCCCATGTAATAGGGGGCGAGCCTATTGCCATCAACCGGGCACAAATCCAGACTCCGGGCTGCTACTGAGAAAATCCAGATAGAAAAACCCAATAACACGTTGCCCGACCTGGGAATCGAACCCAGGACCTCATGCTTAGCAGTAGCGATTGCGACCACTAGACCAACAAAACAATTTAATTAGAAATAGAAAATATTTTACTGTCGTGGTAATACAGTAAGCAGGTTTACAGGTTAACAGCAAGTTAAGACGACTAAAATACTACCTACAGCTAGGTTGCAGTGTGTGATTTGCCAGTGAGCCCCAGACTATATAGTTAGTCTGTATCTTGGGGCTCAGGGTACGAATTTCGGAGTGAAGACTAGAGAGCTGATTTCAGATATGGTATGGTGAATGTATAATGTTTATGTGGTGTGTGTGTTTGTTATGGTATTGATTAACTTAGTGGAATTATAAGTAACAATAATGTACATTAATTAAATATATATATATCAAAAATAATTATTACCGGCCCAGTTGTCCCACTGCAGGGCAAAAGCCATGAGCATTGATCACCACGCTTGCTCAAGGCGGGTTGGCGATTGTAAGTCCAACCGATCTAATTTGTCAGCAAGGTAGGCTTGACTGTCTATCACCCTAATTGCGTAACACATTATCAATCACAATTTGAATAATTTTAAAGGATATTGATACCGTTAGTGTGTTACGCAACACCTTGCTTCAAGCTCACTTTTATTTTCCCGGTTGGAAAATCCTCATGGATGTCCCCCGCCCTAGGGCGGGCGGAGGGGTCTGTCAGACTCTTACTGACTGAAAACCACCCCGGTGTTCCCTTCTCACAGTTGCACCGGGGATCATAATCCGGGCCTCTTCATATGTGTGGGGAGAGTGAGGTGTCAAACTCCCCCGTGACGTCCAATAGGGGCGCGCGTAGTCCAGTTATATGGGGGAGGGGCGGCGGACCTCCTCAAGTCAGCCGTCCCTCTGGACAGCTGTCAGCCTCTTTCTGTGAAGTGACGGTTTCACAAAAAGAGATCACCGCATCCCAAGACTCGGCGCTCCCAACCCCCGAACAAGTGACTGCTGGCAGCGACAAGTCGGTTCCGACTTCTGATACGAGGGCACGGCGCGGCTCCTCCCATGCGGCACACTCAGCACAGCATAAGCCGCTGAACTTAGCCGTCCTGCAAGAGATGTTAAATGGGGACCCCATTGCAGCCTTGAGTCGAGCGTGATCCCCATGAAAACCGTTTTATCAACGAATTCTAGTTTCTCTTGATTCAATACTATGTCACAATCAGTAATTTTAACATTCGGCAAAGCAAACCTTATGCATTTTGTTTTTTTTCCCATTTAATACTAAATTATTAGCAGTAAACCAATGTTGTACCCGCAGCAGGGCGTTATTTACGTCATCAAAATTTGATGTACGTCTACTTATCTTAAAAATTAAAGAAGTATCATCAGCAAATAACACCATTTGTGGTTGTTTTTTTAATAAATGGGGTAGATCATTAATATATACTAAAAAGAGGAAAGGACCTAATATCGAGCCTTGTAGAACACCCATTTTTACTTTTAATCCAAGTGAATTGACACCATTAATTTGAACTTTTTGCCGTCCTTCTTCTAAATAAGATCTAACTAAACTTAGCGCAAGTTTATCTAGTCCGTAATGCTCCAGTTTTAGGAGCAAGGTTTCGTGATTAACGCAATCAAATGCCTTGGAGAGGTCACAGAAAATTCCTATGGCATCTTGGGCCTCCTCCTACGCTGTAAATATGTGTTTTAGTAAAGTGACACCAGCGTCAGTCGTGCAACGACCTTTGGTGAAACCATATTGCTGTTCGTGTAAGATTTTGTTGATGTTAAAATGATTAAGCATTTGATTGAGCATTACCTTTTCGAACACCTTGCTGCATACCGGCAACACGGATACTGGTCTATAATTGTTGGTGTCTTTGCTATCCCCAGATTTAAAAAGTGGTATAACCTTACTGTATTTAATTAAATCCGGGAAGACTCCTTGATCTACACACATATTAAATATTAAAGCTAAATATTGTGCTATGGTCTCGATTATGGATGTATGTTTGATAGACATTCCCCAAAGATCTTCGGTCAACTTGATTTTTATTTACAGTCGTTCGATTTGAACAGTCGTTCACGATGTCAATCGTCGAGTTGCGCTTTTGAGCGTGTCAGGCGGTCACTGCATGGTTAAAGCGAAGACAGTTCTTGCATTGCTGTATTCTGTCGCTTCTCGTTGTGTAACGCTCGGGTTTGATTCTGTGAGCACAGAAGAAAGCCTCAGTGGCATTCTTAATTTTTTCCGCCAGCTCCACATATGAGAACGACCCGTCGAAAATACATAGTGTCACATCTGACGTGATACGTTTGATGCTTTGCGGGCGGATACCGATGCACCTCTCCATTTCCTCTAGTTGCTCATCATGGGTATAGTCGTGAGTCATATTCCTGATTATTATTTTGGTTGTTCATATTTGTTCTGCACAAGGTTTCGGAGCTATGAAAGCAAGGTCTTGCTTAAATTTCTTTATTTCCTCGATGCACTGCCTTTTTTTTTTTTTTTTTTTTTGGGTGGGAAATCATCAAATGACTTCTCCCGCTCTGGGTGGAGCGGGAGGGCGTGTCAGACTTTTACTGACTAAAACCCACCCGTGTTCCTTCAGTTGCCTGTGCCAGGGCCACGGTTTTCTCTGTGGAATAACCCGCGACCCTGAGGCGTCGGCCCTATCGGACCCCGTCATTTTGCGCGCGTGGAACACAACGCGCCGTCGACACGGGCCTGGTCCTTACCGGACGGCGAGCTACCCATTGCTCGCCATCCGCAAGCCCGCTCGATGCACTGCCTGCGTTTATTAATGTCTGTTACCGTGATGAAAATGTTTTCACTTTTACCGTTACAGCTGACTCTGGCTTTATGCGTTGCGAGGATGTGCGATAAGTCACTGATCAGTTTGTCCGTCATCACTTTCTTATTGTCCTTTGCATTGCTAAATTTGTAACGCGAATCGTTTATCAGTATCGGAGGAACGTACCCGTTCTTGTTCGCTGTTTTGTCTTTCATGCGCGTCGACAGTGGACTGTTCTTGCGCGCAGCTGATCTGTTTGCCTTCGGGACGTTAGTATTCCCGCTCTCGGTCAGTGTACGCTTGCATGACAGACTGTGCAAGTTTCCAGAAATTGAACGCATCGATGACTCTGTTGACATTGAGCGCGCCTCGCGCTCGCTGTCAACCGAGTCATCGATGCGCTTTCCTTGTAATGAAGTAGTTCAAACCGGTTTGTGGTTGTAATCACAGGCGGGCGCGCACCGACGTCTGCGCCGGTTGGTTCAGCCTGATTCCACTGCAGCTTATTCGGTGCACTTGTACTCGTTGTGGTCGTGCCGCCGATTCTCGGTTGTTGACGAAGTTTAATAATGTGTCGTAGGTTTAATTCATCACTGTGTACGTATACCGTTTTCACTTTAACAATTGCATACGATTGTTTCACTCGAGAGAAAGTCGTCACACACTCAGAAACACACATATTTTCTATTTTTATTCTACAATCCATCCCAACAAGGGATCCCTTTTTTTATATTACAGTGGACACAGGTTATAAAGGAGTTGTCGATGGAGTTGAAGAATACAATAAATAAGTGGCGACGGGATTTAGAAACAAATATTAATGGAATATCAGAGAATGTGGTGTCAATGAAATTCGAACTTACTTCGCTTAATCAAGTGACGTCAGAGATAAGAAATGACATTAATTCTCTTCGATCGGAGCAATTGGTCCTGCGTCAGAAGGTTACAGAATTGGATGTGAAGTGTTCAAGTACGACGGAACGAATTAATTCCCTCGAGGACTCGGTCCAATTTGTTACTGACGCGCAAACTGATCTCAAC
The DNA here is from genome assembly GCA_963555695.1 of Dasypolia templi. Lineage (NCBI taxonomy): Eukaryota > Metazoa > Arthropoda > Insecta > Lepidoptera > Noctuidae > Dasypolia > Dasypolia templi. Next base: position 20,610,888 of record OY743141.1, on the reverse strand, counting down.
AAGGAAGTCGCCCATCTTCGTAAAACATTTCAAGAAAAGATTGATTTGAAGCCTATTGTTACAGAGCTTGTAGCAAAAATAGATAATTTGGAACAAAGTGCTCGAAATTGTAATATCGAGATATGCAATATCCCTGAAAGGCGTAACGAAAACCACATAACCATGGTACAAAATATTGGAGCCTTAGTTAAGTGCAATGTTCAACAAAGTGACTTTATTTCTATTCATCGTGTCCCACATGCACACCAGCAAAACAATAACCCCAAAAACATCATAGTTAAATTAGCTTCACGTATACTACGTGACAATGTTCTTAGTGCCCATCGGTTGTGCAAGGGACTTGCAACGGATCAAGTTGGTGTTTCAGGAACATCACTACCGATATATGTATATGCATGAGCACCGGACCCTAAAAAACAAGCAATTATTTCGTGAGTGTCGAGACGCTGCCAAAAAAACACAAATATAAGTTCGTTTGGGTTAAGCATGGAACCATCCTTGTCCGTGAAAAAGAAGGGACAAGGTCTTTTGCAATTCGGACCCTCAAAGACATCACTAAAATCAAACCGCAGCACCGATTGACAACCAAGAAACTGCATCCATTGGAAATTAGCTGTACGATGTATAATCGATCATTCTTCGGCATATCTCATAATCCATCTCCACAGCTCTGGGCCTTTTTGATAATTTGCACATTAAAAACTTTAGTTGAACACTCCACATGTTGGCTTGTAAGTTGCTTGTTGTTGTTGTTGTTAATCCATTTTTTTGTGTTTTGTTTTGTTTCTTGTATTTTGTTTGCATTTTCTTAACGCTTTATTGTTTAATAATGACCTACTAGTTACGTTTTCGTTAGTAATTATGACCATATTCTATAGAGTTTTCCGTAATAATGGCGGATCACTTAGTTATATATAACCAAAATTGCAGGGGATTCCGCACAAAATTAAATATTTTGTTTAAGAATATTCTAGCTAATTGTTATGACATAATTATTTTAACTGAGACCTGGCTGCCGCCCGAGATATCAGATAGTGAGTTTATTGATGAGCGTTATGTGGTACATCGATATGATCGTGACCGTAATGCCACCAATAAAAAATACGGAGGCGGTGTTCTCGTGGCTGTACTGAAGGGTCTGCATTCAGTTAGATTGGCTTCGCAAGTTGTAACTCATGCCAGCATTGAGCACATCTTGGTGCAATTGCCAAGCTCAACTCGAGGCAAGTGCCAAATTATTGCTGCAGTATATATACCACCAAAAACACCAGAATTTGCTTATGCTGAATATTTTGAACTTTTGCAAGCACTGCCTGGCGACACAAACATTGCTAATTTATATGTGGTGGTATGTGGACTTTAATCTACCAGAAATCGACTGGACCTCTTGTACGGATAGTACTTCGCTATCTGCTCATATTTGCAGAGGGAACTCCCCCGTTTGTGATAGCATGAGTGAGCTTATGTCGTTCCTCAACGCTCATCAATTTAATATAATACGGAATCTAGGTGGGAGAATATTGGACTTGGTTATTGGTAACGGTGATTGCAATGTTTCTAGAGCCACAGACTATTTACTACAGCCTGCTAGCCACCATCCTCCACTTAATGTTTTTATTACTCTAAGTGTACCCTACAATTCGATGGCTCGCAAGATGATTAGTAAATATAATTATCACAAGGCAAATTATGATAACATAAATGGGGATTTAAAAGAGATTAATTGGGAGGAAGTTTTAGTGAACCAGACAATTGACGATACCTTAAGCACGTTTTATAACATTGTTTTCCGCATTATTAAAAGACACGTTCCATTGATTAGATGTAGATCATCAAAATTTCCGGTCTGGTTTTCAAAATCGCTTATTCATATTTACAAGATAAAGCCAAGGCTTGGGTAAAATGGAAAATGTATCAAAAAATTGCAGACTACGAGCAGTTTTCCATTTACCGCTCTAGATTCCAAGTTGAGTGCAAAAACTGTTACAGAAAGTACATTGCCTCCGTAGAAGATGGCATCCGGACTAATGTTAAGCATTTTTGGTAGTTCATTTCTTCCCGTAAATCCTCTACAAGCTTACCTTCTATTATGCATTATAGTTACCATTCAGCCAATAACCGTGAAGACATCTGTAATCATAATAATAATTGATGGTATTTCATCGCAGTGCGGAGATTATTCTGAAACCTGTTCTCTCCTTAGTAACATTCAGTTTACTGCCGATGAAATATTAAATGCGCTAAGAGCATTAGATCCATCTAAAGGCCGCAACAGACCGCCGTAAATCTATGTGTGCCACTACAAATTATTTTTAATTTATCTATTTTACAAGGAGTCTTTCCACAAGCATGGAAACTCGCAAAAATAACTCCTGTTCACAAGTCGGGACCAAAACAGGATATCGAAAATTATCGTCCTATATCAATATTGTTGGTTTTGTCAAAGCTTTTTGAGAGACTTGTTCATGATAAAGTTTATCCGCTACTACATCATAACATAATTCCACAACAACATGGTTTCGTCAAAAAAAGATCAACTACCACTAACCTGATAATTTTTATTGACTATTTATTTGATAGTATGGACTCTCGTATTCAATTTGATACTATATACACGGACTTCCAAAAAGCTTTTGAGAAAGTGGACCATCAATTGCTGTTAAGTAAAATTGCCTTTAATGGCATACGTGGCAACCTATTGAGATGGTTCTCTTCTTACGTTCTTAATAGATCTCAGAAAGTTGTGATAAACGGTTTTAATTCTGCGACCATAAATGTTACTTCCGGTGTTCCTCAGGGCTCTATACTAGGTCCTCTTTTGTTTATTAATGATATAGGTACGTGTTTTCAAAATTCTAAAGTATTACTATACGCAGACGATCTAAAAATGTTTAGGCCGATTATTAATATACGTGACTGTTTAGTTTTACAGGAAGATTTAAATAGATTCTCTGAATATTGTGTAAAAAATAAACTTATAATGAGCATATTTTTAATAAAACGAATGCTTTACTAATAATTTACTAAAAATATAAACGTAATTAAATATGCATATTCATTGAACAATATAGATCTAGCAAGAGAAACAGTGGTTCGTGATCTTGGTGTTCTATTAGATAATAAACTCCATCTTGATGCTCATATTGCTAAAATTGTGAACAATGCTTTTCGTATGTACGGTTTTGTGATGAGATCGGCTCAGGAATTTAAACGCCCTGGTACTTTTTTTTACCTATACAAAACTTTGGTCAGATCTCAGTTGGAGTACGCGGTCCCGGTGTGGAATCCCTTCTATGAAAAATATTCTGATGTGATCGAAAAAGTACAACGCAATTTTTTTAGACTATGCATTTCCATTGTTTTCGTACGTATGCATCTTACAATGACTTACTGAACTACTATAAGCTTCAAAACCTTAAATCTAGACGTACAATGTTGGAATCGATGTTTTTGTTTGATTTATGTAACAACTCATATGATGGTATAGACATAAGCAATAGAATAAGTTCTGTAGTACCCAGAACTACTATATGTCGAGGTGTGCGCGTGCGACCGCTGTTTGTTGTAACCTCCTGTCGATCAAACGCAGGATCGCGAGCACCCCTACGACGTTTTACTACTCAATTCAATAAGATTTTCGGGATATGGAATTCTTTGCTGTTTCCGCCGGACAATTTAGAAGTCTTACGCTTAAAAGTATAGCAGAATTAATTACATAAAATCCTAAGTCATAATTTCTATTTTCAATATTCTATTATATCTTCTTACTCATTTTATTATTTTTACCCCTATTTGTTTAAGTTTAGTTTTTTTTAATATTTTTATTTAATCATACTGTGCATTCAATGTAGGTATTCATATCGTACGACGTTCGTGATTATATAACTTTTTTGTATTATGTGGAAAATGTTGTTGGTTATACATTTATGCTCCCATTTTAAGTTTAAGTTCTATACCATATATTTTTATTTGTAACCGTTTATTTTCCCAAATAAAATAAAATAAAATAATGTAGTCGCCACGTACAGGGCCAAGTTTTCGGTAACCCAAGTACCCTACGTGAGATTGTCAGTAACACCAAGGCGTTGCTGGCCTTCTTCGAGGAGCTGGGGTGGATCGAATGATCGATTTTAACATCTTTACGCAAATTACGCGCATTGACGTGAAGTTGCGGACACCAGCCTGTACTACCTATTACTTAGTGTTTATTTATGTGTAAATAGTAGACTTTTCACAAAGGGGATAAAGCAGTGACTTAAAGCAATGACTTAATGTCTACCTTGAAAATAAATAGTAGTTTGATGGGCGTGGCGTATTTCTCCCGCAAGCGGCGGCACCTTTCGTGGTCGGGCGCCACGTCGCCGCCACAAACTTATCTGAACCAGTGGCCAAAAGTGGAACTAATGGAATCACTGAGTGGAATGTAGAAACGTTACTTTCCAAGCTAAGCATTCTTCTTGGCACTGTCGCACAACTGTTAAACTAAAAGTTCAAGTTATAGACGGAATCATATCTATTAAAAATATGCGTGCTATGTAAAGTTAATTTATCTTGGTCTATGAAATGTTTGCATATATTTAATTAAAACCGAGATAATTAACGTAAATGGCACCCAAACAGTGGCTCTTAAACTCGGTGGACATTTAGTTTAAAAAAAAAAACAAAATTCATTGCTGGTGAAAAACGTATATTCATTCTCATTTCATTCATCTCACTTCCGAAACACAAAACTAAATGTCCCTATTTTACCTCAACGTGAAAACGAGCCAACGTTTTTGGGTAACATAATAACGACGGTAGAGTGCACGCATAAGTATGCGCGCGGCTGAAATCAGAAATAATAGTTTGCCGCCATCTCAATGGTTTTATCTGATGTCAAGAGAGTGTGTTGTGTTTCGTGTTTTCCAAAGTAAATAATCTTAAAATTATGCCGAAAATGATTAAAAGTACTATCAGGGATTTAGTAATGAAAGTCAAACACGCGCACAGACTTATCTTGCTCGCACTTTAACCGGCTTTTCTCGTGAAATGTGCTCGGCACTCCAATTACGAGTAGTGTACTGTGTAGTAACAATGGCAAAACTGGATTACACTACATAATCTGCAAAACTAGCCACAACAAATAAAAATCTGCCAATCAAACGGGGAGGTGACGTTGCGTACAGTTGTTCTATGAAAACCTTGATCATGCTTACAATCATGGCATTTTATACCATGTTAATGGAGACGTCAACGTGATGACGTAATTGAACGCAAGTGAATTACGTCATCTTCATTACTAATTGAGCAGTGGTAGCTCAGTGGTAACGCCTGCGACTTACGAGTTGTTGGTCGTAGGTTCGAACCCAGACAGGCGCTTTACTTTGTGTAAATTATTTCATCACCACTGCTCTCAAAACGGTGAAGAAAAACATTGTGAGGAAACCGTCATGTCTTAGAACCAAAAATTCGAAGACATGTGACATCTACCAACCCGCACTGGGCCCGCGTGGTAGATTACGGCCCACTCCCTCTCACAGAGAGGTGGCCTGTGTCCCAGCAGTGGGAACATGATAGGCTGATTATGCTATGATTATGCATTACTAATTAAAGTTCAAAAGGTATCAATGTTGTTGTGTAGTGTAGTGATTGCAGTAGGTTATCAAGTTACTATGCACTGGCCTTTGGAGGAGCCTTAATCCTGCATGAAATAAAATGTTGAATAAAAGTTTGGTTTGCCGCAATCGTGAACGCTGTGGCAGTAAGTAAAAGTTCACTAGAATAATCATTTATCAAGAAGATATCTCCAATTATATCTTTAAATTGTATACCCGATTGTAGACAATTGAATTTTATTAATCATTGTTCTAAACAAGCAAATTTTTTTTTCTGTTTCAATTATTATAATGATTTATTGATTTTTTTTATTTTAGGAAGGCTTACAGACTAATAACATTGTAATAACACTAATATGTAACTAAATTGCAAATTACAAGCCTCCACAGAAAAAAACTTAATTCACCCTCATACTCACCATGAAGTTATTTCCTCAATTGGTTGATTTCGTTCAATCGACTACGAAATTTAGTTGGACAATAAACGGCTAGGTGGCAGGTGCTTCTTGTACAAAAAATGGCTCTGCTAAGAGATTCCTAACTGTGCTTGCATTGGTGCAGAAAAGGTCAATGTCCTGCTCGCAAGAGATTTCATTAAAACTACGACTAGCTCTCAGAAAATATGCATTACGCCGATAATTTGTGTTTGCATAAGGTACATGTAGAAAAGGTTGCTGTCGCAGCCCCAACTGATTAGTGCGCATCCTTATGGCAAGCGGTTTTTTAGGTAGTTAAGGAATGAAACCAAATGTCACTTTACACATTTATTTCACGAGACACAGAAATCAGGGAAGTAGGTTTTAAGGTCTCTAGAGTACTGGTTCACTGGTCGCTGTAGTTAGCAAGGAAATAACGTTACTGCCCTAGGCTTGGCTATGCCGCAGCACGTGGTCCGGCGCGAGGTCACAGGGCAGGCAGCAGAGTTGGGGAGCGACCCCAGAGGTCACTCGACGTGGGCAGCACCACGCAGAGATGCACGACCGCGTGTAGGCACGTGGTCCGCTCAGGCGGGGGCCTCAATACGTGGCGGGCGTGGGGTCTCGGCACCCACGAGCCACGTGGATGGCAGGTTCAGGCGACGGTAGCGGCCGCGTGGGTAGTCCGCGTGACTGGCGTCTCTCCAGCGGTAGGGCGGAGGCAGCGATGTCGTCAGTCAGCGGTAGCACAGAGCATAATTATAATACTAGTATAGAGTGCCATCTCAAGGGATTTTTATGCCAACCTGTTGAGTAGCGCCACCTGGATTTCATATTCCATAACTAACTATACTATTAACCCTTTAAATACATATATTGCTTGTACTCTCTACTATTTTCATTTAATTGCTTTATCATATATTTTCCGTGGTTGTAGATTGATTCACGTAAAACCATGTTTGGTAGCTTGAAATAAATTTTACAGTAGTTTGTAAATAAAAACTGCTCCACATTAAATGTAATCAATGTACAAGCATGGAAAATGTGCACATTTATTCTCTAAAGGTAAATTTAGATTTCAATGAAACAAGGTTGTTTTAGAATATTCAATACGAATATATATTCACGATTGCAAATTACAAAACGTGTCGGCCATTTTTTGCTTTCTTTTGACAGTTTCGAATTTTGACATTTGTTTTTTTTTATACACTTGGGAGCAAATAAATCGAGCCACTACCTTTTTTCACGTAAAATGGTAAATATTTTTGGGAATATGGAACGTATCAATTCGAACTATATATCGCCTAAAAGTTAAGTTAATAACCTTAACAATGAGGGTAAATTATTGAATAATAACCTTATTGAATGATAAATTATTGGCTCTGCAAGAAAAATGGTAATTTTGATAGAAAATTTAGTAGGGCTAAAACAGTCCATAAAAACAATAAAAAACAAAATTATTGCAAAAAAAATATTCTTAATAACTGGTATTACCCCCCGTGCCCTGATGCATTCTTGTAGCCTATTAGTCATCGATCTGATCAGAGTTACGATGACATATTGTGGTATGTTCTCCCACTCTTCAAGCACAGCGACTTTAAGCTCGGGAATGGATGAAAAAGCGGGAACCCTGGCTCGGACTCTCCGTTTTAGCTCGTCCCATAGGTGTTCGATCGGGTTCAAATCGGGACTTCGTGCTGGCCATACCATTTGTTGAATCCCGATCGCAGACAAGTATTCCGTAACGATCTGCGCGGTATGAGGTCTCGCATTGTCATGCATAAACAATAAATTTTCTCCGACAAAACCAGCATACGGCATTACGTGGTCTTCAAGAATGTCAGTTATGTATCGGTCAGCTGTTAATCCACGTCTACCACTGCCATCGTTGGCGGGGTCGACGAAGACAAGTTCCGTTTTTCCGTCTAGAGAAATTCCTCCCCACACCATACAAGAACCACCACCAAAACTCACAGTTTCTCGAATGCAACATTGGGCAAATCTTTCACCAGGACGTCTATACACTCTGTTTCTCCCGTCATTGCTAAAAAGACAGATTCTTGACTCGTTAGAAAACAAAACTGACCTCCAGTCTTCTAACGTCCAATTAATGTGTTCTCGAGCAAACTCCAAGCGAGATCGGCGATGAGCTACAGTCAATTTTGGGCCAGTTGCTGGTTTGTGTGATGTTAAATTTCGTTCCTTTAGTCTTCGTCTCACTGTCCACCTACTGATTGCGACACCTCGAACGTCACGTAACGCTTGCTGTAGCTGAACAGCATTAAGTCCACGGTCGCGCAACGAATTGGTTGCAATAAAGCGGTCGTCACGTTCTGTTGTTGCCCGTGGTCGGCCAGTTCCAGGTCGCCGAACAAAAGCACCAGTCTCCAGATACCTGCGGTATACCCGCTGTACCTTTGAACGACTCAAATGAAGTCTGCGTGCCACTTCACGTTGTCCGTGTCCAACCTCAAGTAAAGCTACAACTTGGGCAGCTTCCGTCGGTGTAGTATCCATTTTATTTAGGTTATTTTGATTACACAGACACAGATAAAGACAACAATAACAAGTAATATGGGTATGATTAACAAAAACCTCAAATTTAATCTTTTCTTAACAGAGTACAATAAAAATGTCATAAGCAAATTAAATGCGATAATTTTATTCTACCCTTTAAACTTTAATTAAAATGAAATTTTGACAACTAACTACCCTCATTGTAAAGGTTATTAAATACCCTTTTAGGCGATATATGTTTCGAATCGATGCGTTCCATAATACCAAAAATAATAACCATAATGCGTGAAAAAGGAAGTGGCTCGATTTATTTGCTCCCAATTGTAGTAATCGATTAAATGAATCGAAAAACCCAAAAACGCATACAACAAACAAGCTTTGAATACAAACAAAAGGTGACGAGCTGTAGCAAGATAAGAATCCCTGATAGCACAACATGGTAATAAAACACATAGCAGAGTATTCCAAATAAGACCATAATTCAAACACAATTAGGTCTTGATTACACAAACACATTAGTTTTGTATAAATGATTTTTTTGAAGATCTTACTCATTAGCACCATAATGCCAGTAAGTTTACCACCCTATTTTATTTGATAAAGCCTTTATTAAGTGCAATTGTTCGTGACCCGTTAATTGTCTAAAGGGTCCTTAACTGAACATTCAGGCTCATTAGAAAGGTATCACAATAGATGACACTGACAATTCCAACTTCAGTCTGGTAACTAGAGTTACTCTGTCAAATAAACGTAAAATTACGCATTTTATAGTTAAATTTTGCGTTAAGTTTTAAGGTCGCTTCTCTCGAATATCAATAAAGGTAAAGGACCTTTGTTGATATCAAATCCCAAACTATATTAATAATACAAAAGTTGGCTATTGCGTTTTGAGTTGCTAACCAGAGGGTTTGTTTTCTCTTGTTGCTGATTTAAACCCGGTTTGTCTGATGATCCAGATGAGCTTTCTGTTACCAAAATATCTCATGAGCCATATGTAGAGGGTTGTGGAGCTACAGGATTATTGGATTTATTAATAATAATAAAAACACGGAACGGCGAGTGCTCTTCACCGAGATTCGAGTAAGTATATATTAAAAAAGTTAAAACCACAAATAATAAAAAACCATGCATTGCGATCTGTTATTTGACATGAATTAAGGCCTAGTATCCATGCCATAAACATAAAAAAAGAACATATGAACTCTAAGATGACATGCATTTGACATTGACACTAATGACATTACAATATTTAACGCCGTATTTAGCCCCGGCGATCCCGTTCGGGATCCAACCGTTTCGCGTGGTTTATCTTTAATGGTAAAATAAATAAAGGTTGTTATTGTCTGTAGTTTGTGTGAGGGTGAAGCCACTTAGATATTCTATTCAAATAATTCATTCGAAACCATAAAGTTTGTCGGATATTTTTAAAATTAGAAGATGCGTAGTTCGTGGTCGAGGGTGTTCTGCGAGTGACCGCTTGTTTTTAGTGAAATTATGGGTTTTGTATTATGGTCCTTTGAATAGCTATTTCATCGTTATTAAAAACTTTATTTTTCGTGAAAATAGTAAGTGCTATTACGTCATTTATTTACAATATTCAACTGTCGTAATACAAGTACTGCTTTTATTTTGTAATATGGTCTATTTATTCCATGTGTTATTGCCAGTATGTGTGTTCAGTGTGTTCTTGTGCAAAATTTTTGGTTGTACTTCTCTTATTAATAATTTAAAATAAGTCTTTAATGACAGGAATCTTTCCAAAAATGTGAAAATGAATCTGTTGTGAGTTACTATAGGTTACAATCTCGATCTTGTCATCTTTTGCTCAAGAAATATCTCAGTGAGAGCCAACAGTCACTTGGTAACATATTCTAGAGTTAAGAAAAAAGCATCATACATACACATCATAAATTGACGAAATTTAGCATGTCCTTGTCTAGTCGAAGAGAATTGTCGGATTGTCTATTCTTGTTCAAGATTTTAAATAATATGATTGACAGTCCAACTTTCTGAGTAAGATAAATTATAGGGTCCCTGCCAGATACCCCGCAATCGTATCACCCCTTACTATCCACCGCGCAAAAGAACCGTTTACGGAGCAAATTTACCACTGCTAAGAAGGTGTGGACTCATGAACGAGTGATGTGATCTGGTACATGTTCATATGGACTCACTTGGTCAGTTCCGATCTAAACTTCTTTGTGCCGAAAGTGATTTTTTTAAAATTTATATGTTATGAGACGGCTGTATCTCTGTTTACTGTTTTTTTAAAGTAATATTTTAACTGCTTTATTTTAAGATTGTTCACCTAGTAGGGAATAATAGGAAAATGCTGTATTTTCCTATAATTGTGTGGTGTTCTTTATTTTCTGTAATTTCTGTAGTTTAATGCGAACGTTGATAAATCTAATAAAAAAATATATTTACTGTATACAGTATAATATTATTTATTTTTTGTGAATGTGAGGACTATGTGGGTCATTGTATTTTTCTTTCAGTTAATTTTAATGATGGTCTGGCAGTTTGAGTACTTTATGCGGCCTACCCAAATGTCCTTTCTTTTGTATTGTTCGTCAAATTGATGAGCTCCTTAGTTCTGAGTTGAGCTGCTCGATGATTGACAAATGCGTGCCCTGACTGGACAGGTCCACTCAAATCTGTGTGGTCCTTTCCTCGAAAGACCATTTTAGACAAGTCTACATGGTCCTCGAATGATATGACCAAGATTATTTTCGGATTTTTAAATACACTTTACACTTTACTTTACTTAGACAATGACATGAAAATTTACTTCGTAAAGTATTTTTATATTTGAATTATTGTGAATGTGAAGACAATGTGAATTTGTGTAATGTATGTTTATTTCGTTTTAATCATGGTCTGGCAGTTTGAGTAATTTATGCGGCCTACCCAAATGTACTTTTTTTGGTAATGTTCGTCGAATCGTTTAGCTCCTTAAGTTCTGTGTTGAGCTGCATGACAACTGATAAATGCGTGCACTGACTGGACAGGTCCACTCATTTTGTGTGGTTCTTTCCTCAAAAGACAATTTCAGACACCAATCTACACGTTCTTCACATGATCTGACCAAGATTATGTCTGGACTTTAAAAGAGACTGTGACCTTTGAGTTTGTTTCGGCGTTTCTTCTCAGAGTAGTCAGATAGGAAACGCCGATCTTATCTAGTTTTTAAAATATGACTGACGTGTAAAAGTGTTGTACAAACCTACTGACAGAAAAAAATAATTTACCATTACCAGTCGAAATACAATTGACCACACCCAGTTTGATCCACTTTGTCAGGAACATTATGTTGTTGGGTAAGTATAAATGAGAGCAATATTATCATTTGTTTTCATTTCACAAAGCAATCAACAAGTGATGAATTCGCAAGTATCAATATTGAGCAAGATTGATGGCGAGATCTAATAGCTTCCCGTGAACAATTTCGATGCCTTTCCGCACTGTCATCGAATGATCACTTTTTTCCCATTCGATATCATTTTGTGATCATACCGTTGTCGAACTTTTGAATAATTAAGTGTATTAATTTCGTTGGCATTGAGGCCCATTTTTCATCAGGCTTTTTTATAAAAGTACAAATGGCAAAATGTAGGTGGTTTTATAAAAGGAAATTCAATTTCAAAGGTAAACAACATTATACATGGCGCTTTCAGTAAAAGATCTCAAAGTGGAGACATGAATAGATAAACACATTTTGGGTATGGTTGTGTGATAAAAGATTATATGAAACGATGGAGGAGGTTGAATCCGACGGTAATGAATTTATGAAGTGCTTTTTAATTTTGTTGCTGTAACCTCGTTACGTTTTCACATTATGCTGCTTTCTGTTGATGTTTTGGATTTTCTGAGAATTCAGTTTTCAAAATAACTGAACATTCTTGAAAAAATAAAGTCAAAGTGTTACTGTTTTGAAAGACGAAAAATGGTGTCCGTATGGATTGAGGAGCCATGTCTCATATTTACAGGCAGATATTACTAATATTTAGTAGTAAATTTGTCGATTTTGTAGGCCCAATCCTGACAAATAAATGATAATGATTATGATGGGTCCTTAATTCTGACGGCCTCTAGGAAATATATGTACAGTAGCGCTCATAATTCCTTATGCAATCTCACTAAGCAATAGATTGACGCTCCGGGTTCACTCACGACCTTCTTCTATAAGTTGTTTCTATTCTATATACATGCACACACACTCATTTTGTTTGTAATTGATAGTAGTTCATAATTTTAAATAACTTAACTTAAGGCATTGCTAGCTTAGTCGTTACCTTGCTTGGGTAGGAGTGATTATGGCAAGCCCTGAGTTCAAATCTCACCTGCGCTTGTGTATTAAGCTTGATGTTCTTTTCAAATAATATCTTCAAAAACCATACCTTGTTACCTAAAATGATCAATTTTTGTTTGTTTTAATAAAATTACTTGAAGTGGTTCGATAATCATTCGATACTTGTCTCGTTTATCTTGTTTACACATATAATAAAAGTTTGTAGGTAGACCACAGAAAACTGAGTAAATTGTTTCGATTTCTGTGAGTTACATGCAATTCGTTACGACTATTCACCTAATTGAACGTTGTTGGTTAGTGACGAATGTTTAAATCTGTTAATCAGCGGTATTGAAATTTTACTAAATATAAATTTTTAATTGTTTAATTTAGTAAATGATGAGTAAAGTGTTATAGACATAATGATTTTTACAATACTTTTTCTTAATTATTATAGTTTATAGTATTTTTTATAGTAATTAATAGTATTACATTCTTTTTTCTAGAGAAATACTGTGAGTCTGTGGGTTAAGAGATGTGAGGAAGAGGGAATCCTTGCTAGTAGGAGCGCTTGTTTATAAAGTGGAAATCTTATTTAAACAAGACTTCACATGGTGAACGAATATGAAACAAATGGTTTCATACCAACCGGACATTTTGTTGAATTATTCAACACTTCATTAAAAACTGTTCGCCGTGGACTCCATGTTATAGAGGTTGCATCACCGAAGCCCAGCAAAAAATAACGTTTAAGTTTCGGAATAGTTTATCCTGTATATTGCGATATATCAGTCATTATTTAATTATAAAAACTTCGGGTTTAGTTTCAATCCTCTTTTCTTAGATACTTAGGCTATCCTCTATATGTCATCTATATTCACTAAAGCCAAATAAAATGTTAATTACTTAATGTAAACAAACTATTTTCGAAATTAAATATCAAAGCTAAATGTTTATGGTGAAATAAATCTACGTATATATTTTTTTTTATATTTCACATGTCAAAATGAAACAAATTGCCAATTTGGCTCAAGAAGTTATTATAAATAATCGTATCGGTTTGTTATCCATATGTAAAATATTATAACAAATAAATATGTTTTTATTTTTGTTATCACTTGTAACGCTTTTATTTTATTTTAAACCCTTTATTGCATTAACAAAAATAAAAAAGCAGCATTTTTTTAGTATTTTTATGATTGCAAACCAAAATAAAAAATTGCCAATAAAACTGCGTTGCATCTTATGAGATCCGAACCTAAGCCGACTGCTTCTCATTCCAACATTTGGCACCTACTGCTACCAGCTCATATTAGATTAACTCGATGATGATGCGTGTCTAACAAAAGCGACGGATGTATATTTTCGTTTCGTGCAGTGCGATGCGAGTACGCAACTTTACATTAGTGTGTGCCTTGCAAAACTGCGATCTATGTGGTGTGTGTCGTTTAAACACTTATAGTCGCCGGCACGTAACTTGGCAAGAGTCGTTAGATGTTATTTTCCTTTCTTTAACTCTCTTCTAAACAAATGTAAAAAAAATGGTAAGTACCTTAAAATAATGACAAGCAATACAAGTGAAAAAAAAAAGTTGCACTGAGCGCACATGCGTGAACTTACTCCGACTACGCCAAAACCTTGGCAAGTTACGTGCCGGCAGTCGTACCGCAAGTTCACAGCAATACGACTCTGAACGTGCCTATGCACTTTTGAACGCTTACTGTACATAGCTATTAAAGCAGTTGATCAAATCGGAAAACAAAAGCATTACGCCAATATTAAGTAGAAAAATCTACTAAATATTGGCGTATTCTAACATCCTGCACATTCAGTATTTCAAAAGATATCAACAATTTAAAAAAAAATCCTTAACCATTTTGTGTACCAGACCACAAATAATTAAAACTATGGTCATAAACAGATTTTTTTACACATAAATCATTTTTCAGTACTTACAATAATGAACACAAATAAATAAATTAAGAAAAATAAACTGACAGAGGATTAACTGAAATTGCCTTTTTTAAATTAGTGATTAATGTAAAATGTATCAATAAACACCAATGTATGCAAAATAAGCACTCGGGCTTGGAGTTGCGGACACCAGCCCGTTATACAATACAATATCAAAAACCATAAAATAATATGTAAATGAAAGGGTACAGAATAAGTTTTTACGGTCCATGAATTATCAGTCCTTCCAATCAAAGATTCCTTAAGTGCAGCTATTGAAACGGTATGGTGTTCTGATAGTACTTTAGCGTGCCTCAACTTTTCCCTATAGACACATGCAGGACTAACGCTGGGGAACGTGCTCCTCTTCGTCGCCTTGGTGATTATTACAACACACATTTTATAGAATTATATAAATTTTGTGTACCTTAACAATTATTTAAGAAAATGGCGCTGGATATTTTGTTAAGCCAGTAATTTAATTTAAATTAAGCTTAGTAACTCAGCAATATTATGACAGAGAATTTTGTTTTATTTTTCTTTTTTTTTTACTTGTCTTCAGCACTTCTTTTAACCTTTTGTTAAAACGTGGACAATGGTGTGGGTTACCCGTTTGTTAAATCTAAGTTTAATTATTTATCTGTATTATTAGCATGTAACTGTTTTTTCCCTACTAAATTTATAAATAAATAAATGATACCTTCATCTTTGTTCAAACAAAAAGTACGTATTTACAATATAATTAATCAAAAACGCAGAAAAACCGACTGCATGACTATAGTCCTTGCCTACTCTTGACGAAACTGAGTCACTTGAACTACGAGTATATCCGATAATCTATAATGAACGTCCAACTTTATAATATTTAACTTGGATACAGACCGCATTTGCTCTATTCAATCTTATATGTGAGTAATATCAAAGACATAAACCTCATTTTTTGCCATTATATACCTATTTTCTTTATTAGTGGCTTTTGTGGACAGGATATTAATTCAGATTTGTTACAGTTGAAATGTCATCCATGTCATTTGAGTTAAATAGCTTTTTAATTTATTATTTTCTTTTTCTTTTATTACATTATTTTATATTTAATGAATGTGAGAACGTTGTAGGTCTTCTAGACTGTAGATGTACCATGACTATTTTGTAACTGGTACTTGTTGACAGGCCTACGCTGTCCTCCCATACCTATTAATCACTGTAATATGAAAAAATTGTTTTGACAATGTTTTCAAAGTAAATTATTTTTAAATGAGTAACCGTGGAGTTTCTTGCTGGCTCTTCTCCATAGAAAACGACAAATTGCAACCGCGTTTCAAATTTAAACGTAGATACTAGAAAGACAGGAAGAAAGAAAACCAATATATAGTAGTAAACTAGCCGATTTTGTAGGCCCTATCCTGGAATTTGTAGTTAAACCTATAAAAAGTTATAGGACGTTTAAGGTGGCTCCTTAAAACACCAACGTACTTAAAATTAGTTAAGCTTATCATTTTACGTATTTTGCGTTGGTGTTTAATAATACTAGTTCATTTATAGTTATTAAAAACGGCAATTTGGGTTTAATCCTCTTTTTTTTATTTATAAGTGTTTAATTTGTGTTCATCATTTAAGCATTGGTTGTTGAAGAATGATTCATGTGCAAATAAAACTCTGTTTATGATCACAGTTTGAATTATTTGTGGTCACATACACTAAAAATACTGAGTACGCCAATGCTTAGTAGAAATTTCTACCTAATATCTATACTATAGTTATCCGAGTTGATCAACTACTACTTTAGTGGCTACGTACATATATTTCCTAGAGACCGTCAGGACTGAGGAACCACATATAATGTGTTGTATCACCGAAAAAGTACTGTTTTCCATTATATTTTATACTACAAATTAGAGTATATTTACTACTAAATGACACAAAAAATCTGTTTTAATTGTCTGATTTTTCACGATAAATCAAAGCATTGTAGCTATCTCAAATTCAGCCGTACAATACCTTTTTTTTTGTACAGATTATTCAAAACTACTACTAAATGGCACCAAATTTTCAAAAATATCCATGGGCTAGTATTTGAGATCTATCTAAGGTGACTCCTCAATCCAGACGTCTAAATTGAGGAGCTACTACAAATTCCAGGATGGGGCCTACAAAATAATATACTAATTTACTACTAAATATTGGTTGTATCTGCGTTTAAAAATGAGACATGGCTCCTCAATCCATATGGACCCGAAAAATGTATCAAGACGAGGAACAGGTTAAGAAACTTTTTGTGACAATTATATTCTCATTAGCAAATAGATGTATCTACATCCCGTATTAGAATATTCGAGAATACTAATCTTTCAAGAAAGTACCGGGAAAAGATCAATAATACACAAAATGTTAGTAATCTAAATTTATCGCCTTCAAAGTGTGCTCCTTAAAATGCGCTTAATAATCCAATCATCAAAACATTTTGTAAACGCTTTTTCCGGAATTGAGTTCAGTTCTCGCCGCGAATTCTCCTTTAAGTCTTCTACCGAATGAAAACGGGTGCCACGAAGTGGTAATTTGAGTTTAGGAAAAAGAAGGAAGTCGGGTGGAGACATATTTCTGGTGAATTAGGTGCTTGCTCGTTGGTATTTCTGGAGCTTTTGGTCAAAAATTCATTCACAATGATGGCCTTGTGCGAAGGCGCATTATCGTGATGCAAAATCAAAGAATTTTTGTTCCACAAGTCTGGCCTTTTCCGTTGAATTTGCTGTCTGAAACGTCGCATATTCAATGTTCTTTATTTACTGTTTGACCTTCCAACAAGAATCCGCAAGTGCAAAACAACGCGGTAGTCAAGGAAATCAGTCAACATGACATTGACTTTTGATCGACTGTGCCGTGGTTTTTTCGGTTTCGGTTCAGTTGGAAGGCTGGCCACTCCGAAGCTTGTTGACTAGTTTGCATGTCTAACTCGTGAACCCACGTCTCGTCACCAGTAACTATGCGTTTTATGAATGTTGGGTTGGAATTGACTCGTTCTATCATGTCCTCAGCGACTTACGCGATTGAGTTTTTGGAGAAAATTCAGGTCTTTTGGGACAAACCGAGCGGCAACATGTTTCATACTCAAGTGATTATTTAAAATGATACGGCTATACGACTCGTGAGACACAGAAAGTTCTGCGGCTATCTCTCTCAAACTTGAATGAGGATTTTATGTCACTATTTTCCTTCACTTTTGCAACTTCAGTTGCAGACGATAATGGCCTACCAGAGCGAGGCAAATCTTCCATCACATGTCGACCACTTTTGAAAGCTTTGTACCACTCATAAGTACATGTTTTAATAAAGTCGATTCACCGTTAGCCTTCTGTAACATGTTCAGTGACTCCGAACACGAAATTCCATTGACGAAGCAAAATTTAAGATATAAGAAAATATGGAACAAAGAGTTCCATGTTTTCGTCCATTATGAAATTCGTAATACATACTAAAAACAGCACTATGTTTAATCTAAATAACAGATGCAACTCAAACTCCGCGCCAAAATGGAAAAAACTTGTGCCAATTGTGCATGTACCTAAATTACCCTTTTTTTTTTGGGTGGGAAATCATCTAATGACTTCTCCCGCTCAGGGTGGAGCGGGAGGGCGTGTCAGACTTTTACTGACTAAAACCCACCCGTGTTCCTTCAGTTGCCTGTGCCAGGGCCACGGTTTTCTCTTTAGAACCCCGTCATTTTGTGCTGACATCTCTTTGAGGCGCGCGTGGAACACAACGCGCCGTCGACCCGCGCCTACGGTGGCCGGGAATCTGCTTGCGATTCCCGACGCCCAGGGCGTCTCCTGCGGCGACTAGGGGCGTGAGGGCGCAAGGCTCTCTCCCTCACGCGCTCCGCCTCCTCCTTTGCGAGTATTACTGCTTCGCAGAAGGAGGTGACAGCTTTCCATTCCCTCTCGCTCCGTACCATGGCCTGGACCAGGGCCGGACGCGAGAGATCGCCGCCGCCAATCGCCTCCGCGAGGATACTGCGGTGCTCCGCCCAAGCTGGGCATACCTCCACCGTATGCTCCACCGTGTCCTCCGGGCGATCCACACAATGGTGACACCCGGGCGTTCCCTCCCGCCTTATGCGAAACAGGAACCTCCCGAAACAACCGTGTCCGGTGAGGACCTGTGTCAGGCGGAAGGTGAGGACGCCGTGGCGCCTCTCTAACGCCGCTATTGTGGCGTGCCCAGCACTGGGTTGCGACAATCGCACCCTCCATGTCGCCATGAGATCCCGCCGGAGCTCTGTCCACTGTACCGTGATTTCTCGCGGCAGCGGAGTTACACCCCGGCGTTTTTCCTCCTCGCGCCACTCCCATACGTGCGCTAGGGCTTTTGCCTCCAGATCCCATGGCGGCAATCCGGCAAGGAGGCTCGCCGCCTCGCACGAGACCGTGCGGTATCCCCGGACCAGCCGGATGGCCATGACCCTTTGGGACGCGTTCAACCTGCGGGCCGGTCGGCGCCTCAAAGAACGCACCCACACCGGTGCCCCGTAAAGGGCCATGGACCGCACGACTCCCGCGTAGAGCCTCCGGCAGGAGGCATTTGGACCCCCTAGATTGGGCAGGAGCCGCCTCAAGGCAGCCCCAGCTCGCTCCAGTCTGGGAGCCAAACGTCGGAAATGCTCCACGAAGTTCCACCGGCTGTCGAGGACGCGTCCCAGGTACTTCATCGTCGACTCGACGCCGATGTGAACCCCTCCCGCCGTTATCTGGGAACCCGACAGTGGACCTAAATTACCCTAGGCTGATAAAATTTTCGTTTTTCCGAATTATGTTAATATTATTGTTAAGGTCGGTTTCCCCCGCACTCCAACCCCGTGCGGCCCTTTAGAGCTCGTCACCAGACTTGGTCACTCTCCCACCGATAATAGAAATGAATTCCCAAATATAGAAGTCTGTTGCCTTGACATTTTTAATAAGGCTAGGTAATAATTGTAACAAATGTTAAATGGGACTTTCGAATTCATAGTTATGAAAATATATTGAATGTAATTTTAGAAAGCTAAATTATTATTTAGCCTCTATTGAGGGATACAGAGTAAATTATTATAAATACTTGTGACTTACCCAAACGCTAGCATAAAAGGTATTTGATTAGTCGTTACTTACACGGTACCTCGCATCAACACTCGGACTACTCAGAGGAACACTTCCATAAACTGACGGAAGCGGCGTTTCTGCGGCATTGCGTCGACATCATGCTCTTTTGGAGTCATGGCCCCTAGCAGTTCTCTCGAACTGATAAACGTGACGAAGCGGATTTTCCTGCGGCAACCGTGCGACCGTCCTTTTCTAGCAACGGAGCGGCTAGTTCTAGTGGCATTGCGTCTGCATCATGCTCTTAAGGAGACATGGTCCCTATCAGTCCTTAGACTGGATACGAGATAGATTTGGTCACCCAAACCCCTGGAAGTTCACTCTATGCACAACTAGCATATTTGCAAGACACGTGTTCATGTCAGCCTGACCGAATTTTTGGTGTGAGATAAAGAATACAATATTCAAGAAATGATAGATTATTAGAGTTCAGAAATCGAAACTCAAGGATCGAATTAAATAGTGTTTAGAGTCCTAGTATCGGCCAAAGGCAACGAATACAAAATTCAAGAATTACTAGTTATGAGGGTAGAGAATCAAAGTCAAGCGTAATTAATAGAGTTGTGAATCAACTCTCATGAACGTCTATAGACAGCCCCAAATAGCCCACCCTTCACCACTTCCTAGTGTTAATGCTGGGAAGAAGAAGTGGCGCAACAAACTCCCCAGCAACACGTCTCTATCTGATTAGTTATAATGACTATCAACTCCATCAGCCTAGGATAATTATATTAACTAAAGACACCCAGTCTCACCAACAAACACACACACATACTACTTTAAATACTAGATTATAGACTAATAATAAACTAAATCTGTGCTTCAACATAACTAAATTTAACTTATTTAATATCAACTCGCTCTCCTACAACAGCCCACTTGGACAAGGCCTCTGGCACTCCCCCCCGATGAGTTCCCGCATTGACGAGGCGGGGGGGCTCAGTAGCCGTGGTTTGACCCCAACGGTGAAGCTAAGAGGAACCCGAGGAGGGGCCGCTCGTCAAGGCTTTTGCTAACAAGCCGACGACTTAGCGGCCAAGGTTGCGGTGTTGTTGGGCGACATCGCAACTGTGGTGGAGCCGCGGCGGGAGAGGAGTGCCGGTATTGAGGTGCGCTGCTCTCCCTACCTTCCGCAGCCTTAACGGGTCGCAACCTTATGATGGTGGACGAGGTGGGGCCGCAGGGGAAGAGGAGTGTCGGTATGTCGTTGGCCGCTCTCCCTATCCTCAAGCAAGGGGTTGGCCGTAGGCGGAGGGCAGACAACGCCCTCTTCCAGCCCCTCTAAATGGGTCCAGGGACGGCGGACTCAGGGACGGCGGACTCGGGGACGTCCACCGCCCCCCATACATCAGGACCCGAGGTGGTGGCGCGTAGTGTTCCACGCGCGCCCCTCTTAGACGTTGCGGGGGGAGTCTAACACCTCATTTCCCATCCCAACACGAGGAGGCCCGCCGAGGCAGGCCAGCACCAGTCGGGGTTGCGGAAGAATCATATGTTCCTGCGACCCCGACGTAGGTGTGAGATGGAACACCGGGGTGGTTTTTAGTCAGTAAGAGTCTGACAGACCCCTCCGCCCGCCCCAGGGCCGGACATCCATGAGGATTTTCCAACCCGGAACAAAAAAAAAGGCCTCTGGCACTCAAAACTCTCCTAACTTCCCTAGCCTAGACTTATATAGACCGCTTCCTACCGTGGTCTATCTCCCTTCTCGCAGATAGGCGAACCTGTAATAGAATTTTTATAATGTCAAGGGGTAAAGGGATCGCTACGCTTGCGCTTAAAGCAATTAATAATAGCTGCATTAATGTATCTGTGAATGATGTACCCATTTCAGTAAGCCGGGGAACCGTTTAACAACGTTTGTCTCAGTGTACGTGTTCTACTAAACCTAACACATAGAACCTATGAGGACAATATACGATTTTAGTAGAACACTTTTCCTAAGCACTATATAAATGTCGTACTCAATCCTAGAGACAGTGCACTACGAAGCCCAACTGTCATTGAGGGAGACAAGTTTTGAGTACAAAATTCTTAACGCGTGCTAATGTTAAAACACCTTTACGGCAGCCTAGCCCCATTTCTTATTATGATAACAGAAATATCGCACAAGCGTACCGTAGACTCAGTCTGTAGCAGAACTCAATGGGATCGTACTCGGTGCCTGCTGAGGTGGTATTTTGTCACCTCACATCTCGTTAAACTTCCCCAATTCGAGGATACAGTGCGGCTGTCAGCGGCAAAGCGTCCAAATTGTCGTGTTTCGATAAATAGTGTCGATTTAGAAATTGGCGTAGGTTTTATCGAGACACGGTTCCTAGCGTTCTTAGAACGACTACCAATCCATTTTGGGGAGCTTTGTGAACCCTACCCCCTATCCCGGAGATACGCCTACAACGAGCCTTTAGCAAAATGTTCGATGGCCAAACCTTTTTGGAAGCAGTGATTATCAATAACGTTTGATTGTTTTATAATGCTTTAGATCGGCTTTGTTGCATATTTTGATTTAAATGAACTGAGTGTATTTACGGTTCTGCCTTCCATATGTGGTTGTGCAAGTTACGGGTCAAAGTCGTCAAAAGTCGAGCGTCAGTGCTCAGTGTCAAATAAATTGGAAGGCCTTCTCCGTTTCCCTATAATCAAACGCAAATGACAAATATCTGTCAGGGTACGGATTAGGAGATGGACACGTAATACACGAGAAAATACCGTTAATTAATATCGTGATTCCGCTACGTTGGAGTAAATGATCATTAATAGTTCTGCAGCGATATTATTTAACTGTTTCCTATAAATCAAAATACCAGTCAACCTACAAGAATAATATAATGGAAAAGTGACAATATTAGTAAAGATTTTAACACTTACTAATGATCTCTTTGGAAGGAATTAGATTACTACTCACGAAATGCAGCACTTACTACTAATTTCACCTCGAATACAGCTCCTCACAGCTAACAACACTCACCAACCTCCTAAATTAACTATCCTCAAAGTCAAAGTCAAAGCATTTATTTCAAATGGGCCCCTAAAGAGGCACTTTTGAATGTCAACATTTACATTAAAATAGAACTGATTCTAGGCGCCACTTCCAAAAGGTAGTTTCGTATGGAGATGAAGGGGCAAGAAACTCCACTGTTACTCTTTTAAAATGTTTTACAATATTATGTATACATTAATTATATTTTTATATGTAAAGACGATGCACCAAGAATAAAATACTATACCACAATTGGTAAGATGAATTAAAAATAAAGTAAAGGCAGATAAATGTATAACGCGATATACCTATCGCGTGATAAATTTATCTGCCATTGTGCTCACATATTTACAAACATTGTAAAAATATATGATTTTCCTAAAATATTAACTAGGAATAAGTCAGTGTGTAAGTTGAGTAAAAAAAAAAAACTAATTATGTAATTAAATTAGCAACCAGTGTGATTTTGTCTAGACGGGATTGTCCTATGGAGATGGACCATCATGTTTCCAAGCATTCTTATATTGTATATAATCCTCTAATTTGTAATAAGCTTGTTTGCAAAGTGTACTTTTCATACGAATTATAACTTTCATTTAATTACAATATATCACAAGGTATTTTGTTATAACATTTAACACAGTACCCCATAAATGATGTATGTACTTTAGCTAATCCGAAAAATGGTTGATCTATTTAATCTTTATTTCTAGTATTTATATTATGTCTATCACTTATTTTATTAAAATTTTTAAAAAAAATTATAATATTTTTATGAATGAATTGGCAAGGTACTGTCATAATATTAATCCCTTTAAATAGTTCCCTGTGAGATTCGCGACGAGGATTGTATGTGGCTCTGACAGCTCTCTCTCTCTCTCTCAAAATAAAAATGGATTTAATGTCAGCAGCCCGACCCCACAGTAAAATGCCATACGACATAATGCTGTGGAAGTAGCTAAAATAGACCAAACGCGCGGTTTCTACATCTGTTAACTCTCATATCTTTATAACAGCTTAAGCGGCTTAGCCGCCCCGCAAGATATGTTAAATGTGGTTCCCATTGTAATTTCTCGTCCAGCGTGATTCCTAGCCTGCCCTCTTGAGTCTATATCGACTGTCGTCTTTCGCGGCCTAAAACCAACTGTCATTCCTCACCACTCCCGCCAGCCTCCAAAATCGGGACTCGGTCCTTTTCCACGCTATTTTTTTGTAAACTTCGACTTAAAACACATTTTCCATTTCTTAATTGTTTCTCAATTGTCTTTACGATTCACAGATGGCTGCGATAATGCGTCCTCGCTTTAACTTTACTTATTCTCAGAATTTCTAAAGAACTCTGGATTTCGATTGTCTAAACATTTCTTTCGAGCGACGACGGCTGCCAAAGTGGCAATTTGCGTGTGCCATAAAATATAAATGGAATGGATTTCTAAGAGGTTCAATATTGTTTTACAAGTGTAAAGAATTAGGATATTTTGTTATTAATTAGGGTAACGTGTCAAGCTGTCAGACCATTAAACTAAGATTTAATGTATTTATAAAGTGGGCCGGACCATGTGTATATATATCTTTTTTAAAATAAATAATAATATTTTGTTATTTAATGGGAATAGGTGACAGACAGTCACACAACCTAACAACAACAACAAAAATGAGTTTGAAACCATAAACAAATCATGCTTTTCCGATACTTTTTTGACAGAATGTTTAATTATATAGCGAATATTTCATGCAAATCTCAGTCAGAAAATAGTTAAAGCAGTCTAATACAATTGAAAGGTAGCCAAAGAAAATGCAGGTATACTCTGAATGTGTAAATGTCTTAAATTCCTTTTACAGTAGCTTCTCATTGAAATAGCATACGTATACGATACCAATTACATGTCATTTTTGAATGAATATTAAAGTGAATTGGAGTTCTACTTTGCAGACCTATAGCGAGTATTTTGTAGTCCTTTTCAAATGTCATTGCCTCGGGCTGGATGTTTTCATTTTATCTTTTGAAGTAAAAGCGAACATTCTTTATAACTGATACTTATTTTGTTGAATACAATTATTGGTTGCGTGCAACTGTAAAGAGTATTGCGTCACCGTGTCGTAGTTTGTTTGTCTTTGAAATGAAGTAAGACTTATACTAGAATAAGAATTGGAAATATCAGATTCGAAGAACGAATACACAAAAGTATTTCAAGAATAATGTCTACAGTTAAATACACAAACAAAATGATTGCGAACAAAGATCATACGTTACGAAAGCAAACTTTGGTATTCAGTGGCTAATGTCGAAGTTTCTACTGAGAAACGAATTTCTGAGTAAGGAAGCAAAGCTGCCGTAGCACAAGATACGAATATTAAACGTTGAATATCTGCCAGAGTGCAGACATTGTGAAAATTCACTCCGATCGAGAAATCGAAATTCTACGCTTCACTTGCATTTTGTCATTAATTTGATTTGAACTCGACATTCAAATAAGGCAAATTTTATGGAAGGAAATGGATGTATCTGACAGGATATGACGTGTTGCTGGTGATATTAAGTTTTGATCGCCATTTTATTATGTTGATTTGAAAACGATTTTCATCTTTCTGTTCGAATAATTTTTTTGGGGCAATGTTATTGAATATTCGACAAACGTATACAAGAATTCACTTCGCATATCTCATGGACCTCTTACTTCTATTACTTAACCCTTACCATTATGTCTTATAAAGCCAAATTGGCATTTTAGAAGCCTTTCATTACTCTTTCTTTACGCCGGCGGAGCACTTTTAACTCATTTGCATATCAAACCCTCCTAAAATGTTACAATAAAAATAAAACCAAAAAGCAGTCTAAGTACGTTGTAAATGTGTGAGTGTTTTATAGCGTAAATTCGCCAGAGAGAGTTCCATAACATGAGGCGTGGTATCAGAAAAATGCACTCGCTCCTGCCGCTAACATGCAAAATGTTTTATGAAACAAAATCCTACTCTGGGGCAGGCCATGACAATAATAGGTACCTCGCTGGGGTAGGTACTCTGTAAGCTTTAGTGACTTCGCTGCTATACAGTTAGTGAAGGCAAATGTTTTACGCAAAGGAACGTGACCTAAATAATACGCACGTCGCATCGTCACACGTGTCTCATTTCGCACTTCTTTGGTTATGTGCCAACTTGTGAGGTGATGAAGACAACATTGACTTTTCTATTAACTTTTTAATTAGAAGATTTGAGTTTCTCCTTCAAAGAAAATGAGAGATGTTTTTCTCAAATTCTCAAACTGCCTTTGATGAGAACTTATGAGTAAACTTTAACCAACGACCTATACGTCTCACAGACGGCGTAACTTTTATAATAAAAATATCTTAATACATATCGCTCGCGAAGTGGTACCCTTTACATTCCTCTACCCATCTTGGCTCCCGCTACATTCATCCCTCGGCACTGTCTAGCGGTTAGTCGAAGCATCGTACGCGGCGATTGCTCACGTGTCCGTCGAGGAGCCATTGCCGTCTCACAGACGTAAGTACGTTGTTTATGTAAAAAACTTATGACGTCTCCTAGTCGTAACCACAGTAATTGAGCATGTAAGGCTCATGGACGTGACATCGTTTCTTAGACACAACTTTGGTACCTTGAAGAAGAATGAAACAGAAATCCTGACAGAATTTCAACGCAGTAGAAAAAGAGTGGTAGAATCGGCTTTGTATGGATTTACTAAGAATACCATGTTGTCTTATGTGCCTAAACATAAAAAAGCTATCATAATGTTGTCTTCAATGCACCACAGCGGAGAGACTGATGTTGCATCTGGCAAGCCTGACATTATAACCGATTATATTGATTGTTTATGAAGTGGATAAAAATGTTCCAACTATACATGTTCTCGAAGAACACGACACTGGCCCATGGTATTGTTTTACAGGTTGATAGATCTGAGCGATGGAATAAGGAAACTATATATGTCGTGGCCTTTTCTTACTCTCACTTGCACGAGAGTTAGTTCTACCCCAAATGATATTGCGGGTTTATAACAACGAGATTCCACCGGGATTGCGCCTAACTATTCCACGAGTTATAGGCCCCAATGATATGCCTCAACCTCCACCTGTAGTACAGCCTGCAAATGACTCCGTTCCAGGTCCAGCTGTTCGAAAGACCTGTGCAATATGTCCTAGTCGCCTAAAAAGACGTACAGTGAAAGTATTCTTGTCATAAGTGTATTATGCCCATGTGCCTTACTTGTTGCTACAAGTATGTAGTGACCGCTAATTGTCCCAGTGACCATCGGTCGGATTGAGGTGCTGTCACTTTTTTATTGATTCAGTTATTAGTTTGAAATTGAATTATATTTTGATAAATGTTTATAGGAAATAATAATTTTTGAGTTTCTAAATTGATTTTTATAAATAAATATAGGAATTGAAGGACTGAAGTAAGTTCCTAAAACTAATTAAGGAAATATTGTGATCTCATAAATAAAGGCTGATTGTGCATAGAACATAAACTATATTTTATTTTAAACCTTCTATTTACATGTAACAAAACTAACTTAAAAATACAATAAGTTACTGAACTTCCAACTTAATATTAGATTTGATTTTAGCACTCTAGATTTTTACGTCCCTCAGACGTCACTTCGGCGTTTTTTTTTTATTACGTGAATTAACTATACATGACAGTTTGTTAAGTACATTTTTTCTAGATCGCACTGCAATCCAGAAAGTATCTTTTTAAAACCTTCGAGCAGTTCTTCGCATTCATTACATTACAAATTTCAATAGGTAAATCATTCATATATGATGGTAGAATGCATTCCCACATCCGCGCTCCATAAGCGTTATTAGATTTAGGTTCGATAAATGTGGGTAAGTAGGTCAAAATACGCAACGACACTCTGGTCTGGTCTTACGTATTTAAGCATGTTACTTAAATTATGGTCATTCTCACTTATAACACGTAAACGTACACACGTAAACCTTGTCAAAGACCTTTTTATTTGGCAGTGCTTAAATAACCCCGTGGCATTATTTGGAATTCATGTTTTATTCTAGTGGGTACAATTATTTTCAAAATGCGTAACTGTAACTTGTAAATGTCCTCAACGTAAGTCTTGTATGTACGCCCGGAGCTACTTAGGCCGTAATCAATAACGGAGTCGGCCAGTGCCAAATACAATGTTCTAAATGTTCTTTAAGGTAGTTTAGTATCGATAGTTAGTTTAAGTATCGATAACTTTACTAATATTGACCTAAGCTTATTACATATATGATCAATGAGCGGCCGCCAGTGGAAATTACTATCTATTATCACATCAAGATACATATGTTGGTTCATCAACTCTAATTTCTGGCAACTGCACGCTGTGACGGGTCGGTGAAGACACAAATGCTCATGGGCAACGACAAAAGGCACACAAGACGCCATCAGGTAAGGCGAGTGTATATGCAGTAGTTTGGTTTTTTTTCGCATTAATTACAAGGCTAACGTCGTGAGCCCACATATATAAGAGGTCAAAGTTACTCTGCATCACTCTTTGTGCCTCCCGTATGTCTTTGTGTGACATGTATCGTCAGCAAAGTTGTAGTTTTTAAACCATTCCAAGAATGGACCCCGTATACCATTCTGCTGTAATTTATTAAACACTATTTAATCAATTACAGCAGAATGGTATACGTCTTATATTCTAAACAATCAAAAGCTATGCTAAAGTCAGTGAGGACAACAAGTACGTATTCACGATTGTTCAGGTACCCGTTGACCTCATCACTAAACTTAGATAATAATTGTGAGGTAATAACCTCATTTGATTTAAAAAAAATGTTTATTTCTAGTCTCTTAATTATCTTATCAATACATGATAAAATAGTTATAGGCCTGTAGTTGTTAACATCTGTGTGCGAACCATTTTTATGGATGTAAGTATTTTAAGTCTTTGACTGTGATACCGTCGAAACCTGGGCACTTCCTCTCATTTAAGTGTTTTAATATAGAGGATACAATGTCTTCATTGGCCTTCCGTAATCTAAAAGATAAGTTACAATTATTGATGTAAGACTTAACATCTAACTAGGTGTGTTACACTGACATTTGCATGTATTGTTAACATTATCTCTGAATTCAGACGCAAACTTATTACATACAGTGTTAGGCAATAGTTTAAAATGTTTCATAATTATGTCATTTATTGATTTTCCCACATATGTTGTTAATGGTTTCCCATACCTTTTTTGTATTATAAAATTTAGATTTTATATCTTTAAAAAAAATATTATTCTTCACACTATTAACCTCTCAGCTCTGAATTATGCAATTCGCGAAACCCCCGTTAAGTACCAGCGCATGCGCTTATCGCGATGTAATTTGACCCCGCTCTGACCTCGCTCACAAAAAACGATGTAGCTGCGATTATATTGCCGCTATTTACATTATGTAAACAGTTTCGGGTTCGTGAAGAATGGACCCACTCAAGATAATATCAACAACACTCATAATAGCACGTTTGTATTATAAACATCCTATTGAAAACATAGAACTGGGTTTCAAATAAGATTCTAATTGGTTTATCCATTATTGGCCAATTAATTTATGTTTTCAATTGGAATCTTGTTTGAAAGTGAACAAGAACAAAGTAAATGATGAATTATCAGTAGTTTTACCTTACAAAGACACTAATTCAATAAAAAATCTTAAGAATTCAAAATGTAAACAATGACGTCATTGACAACCTTGGAAACTATGTCAAATATTTCTCGAAATATGGAATAAAATTGTTCTAATACGGCTAGAATACATGACATTATGTATTATCAGTATGTTTTGCGTCATAACTAACATCACAAAGGTACAAATTCATTGCAAAATCGTCAAATTCGTACAACAAAATTCATGACAACGAATTCTGTTTACGTAAAAAACATTGGCTCAAAAAACATGTTTTATTATATTGTTTTATGCAAACGATTATCTAAAAAGTTGTATTGTACACTTATAAATGAATATACATCCACTTACCGAAGAATAACACACAAAAAACACAGTAAATACACAATCACTATCGCACGACTCACTTGACACCCACTTGACACTGACGCGTAAAATGGCGGGTTTCAACATTTTTTCTTTAATTTTGTGAGTAATATTTTTAGTTCGTGTTTTTGTCTATGATTTAAAAATGTTATCGGCCCTATGGTCTCATTGTACAGAAGCAATAGTAAACCTTAAAGTAATGTAAATTTAAGTTTAAAATCGACTGGGGTTGATGGGCTTCCGGTGTCCCGTCGGGACTTGACGGCAATTATTCGGCGGGCTTCCAGAAGCCCGCTCGGAAATATATTTGTTTTATTTCTGTATTTATTTGCCAGATTGCTTTGATCTTTAAACCAGATTTCTAATAGTTGATCTCTTTTTACACACATTTTATCTACTCTGCTACTTTTCCATTTACACATTTGTCTTTTCCCTAGTTTTATATTTACATCAAACTTACAGTTTTCTTATACATAGGAAAAATTATCTAATATAAAACATTAAACATCTTTAGGGTTCTCGTAATCCAAGGCCAAACTCCAGTTAATATTACTTAACTCACTTTGCAACTTACTATTTTCTAATTTGTTTATGATTTTATATTGACAAGCTTTGTTTACAAATGTATTGTCTACTAGCGCGACCGGTTATGAAGTGGTCGGCTAACACATTCTTTATAACAGCTGTTTGGACGGCGCGGCAGTCGACACTTCGTATAAATATATGATCTAACTATACATGATTTTGTTATGCATGATGATGATTTGGTTATTCCGGAATCAAAACCCATTTCACACTACCCATATAAACAAAACCCGTATAACTTAACTTTATTTAAACACCCTCTGTGTTTAAATAAAGTTTAGTTATAGAAGTTTTTTGTTTCAAATCGATATTCATGTTGCCTAGCAGAACGACATTGGTTAATGGTGTAAATTTATTAATTTGACTACGCAACTCCTCGATGAACTTGGTCTTATTCATATCAGGTGGTCTATACACGGCACACAAACCAATCGTTGAACCATAGTCCGTTTTTAGCTCGCCGGTTATACACTCGAAGTTATGTGTACGCGAATGTAGTCTGGTGAAGCAAATGCTCTTATGCACATATACGATGACTCCACCTCCCTTCTTGGAATCACGCAATTGAGTATTCATGTCGTAATCCACAAGCTCGAACAATGATTTAGTCCTGTCAGAGATGTTTTCCTCGGTAATGATAACCAGGTGAATAGTTTGAGGGCTGTTCATGATGATGTATTCGAGTGAAGTGAAATTCTTCAGCATTGATCTAATATTTACGTGAAGCATTGTTATTGAGTTGTATATTTGGTAATTCATCTGTGTATTCATTCCAGTGTTTGTATGTATTTTTATTTATGTTATCATACGTGTCATCCATTTTTGGTGTTAATTAGATTGGTAAGGGGAAACTTAATATTAATGTGATGGGGCTTCATATGTCCTGATTATTTTTAAATTCAGAGGCGAGCTTCTGTATATCCTTCTCGGATCGAATATTGCAGGTTTTTATATTTTCGTACCTTTTTACTAATATTTTTCCGTTCATACACCATACGAATTTACATACATTAGTTCCTTTAAGTGCAGTCTTCGTTGCCAAAAGTAGGTAGGCCGTTGTGGGTGATAAACTTTCTCTGAGGTATATTTTGTTATCCTCACCACAACCTAGGTCTTTTCCGGTAATAATTTGAGTCTAAGCGACTTGCAGCCATGGATCCCGACAGCCCTCCTTAAGGGTCACGATTATTACATGGGGCACTTTTTTTTCTTTGGCTTCAGATCGGTTACTTTTTTTTCTCTGTGTGTTGAGGACATCCTCGGATTTTAAGTTTAACTTAGAACATAGTTTTTTCAAGACACTATCTACGTCTTCTGTTTCAGGTACCCCACAAATATCAATGTTGTTGGATAATTGGCTTTGTTCCATTGCATTCAATTTTTGTTCCACTACCTCATTTTTAAGTTCGAGGTTTTTATATTTGTTTTTCAGCTTAATATTCTTGTTTTCGACTACTTTTAGCTTGTTTTTGTACCTATTTATCTTTTGTTCATACTCATCGAATTTGTCTGAATAGAACTGTAGGGTACTTTGCAACTCTTCTTTTATTATGTCGCGTACCTCTAGCCGTATTTCACTGAGAATGCGATGGGTTATGTTGGTGTCCATAAGGTTCTCCGTGTCTGTGATGTCTTCGTCCTCGACGTCGGGCAATGTGATAGACGTTTTGGTTTAGCATTACCCACACATGAACGACATCTCCAATCAACGGCATCCGTTGAGTATAATAAGTTCAATTGATCTGCTGTTATTGAAGCACATGTTGAATGAATCCATTTACTGCACTTGGAACACTGTATGCCCGGACTATTTTTCGTCACCAGTTTCCCGCAATTAGCACATTTCACCATGTTGATGAATAATAGGTCGGTGCGTAGGTGGAAGATATATCGTAAATAATTTTGCCCGCGCAGGTAATTTAAAAACAAAGAGCAGTTGTGGCCCAGTGGTAACAGCCGTGACTTACGAGTTGTAGGTCGTCGGTTCGCACCCAGACAGGTGCTTTACTTTGTGTACATTATTTCATCTGCTCCCAAACGGTGAAGGAAAACATCGTGAGGAAACCGGCATGTCTTAGAACCAAAAATTCGAAGACATGTGACATCTACCAACCCGCACTGGGCCCGCGTGGTGGATTAAGGCCCACTCCCTCTCACAGAGAGGATGCCTGTGTCCCGCGGCGAAACGGTATAAGTTCTTTGTTCTATGTTAGAGGGTTTGGTTTCCTCACTTAGTCCTACATGTGGACCACTGTACGTGGACCATGGCGGCCGTCGATGGTTTTTATTCCAACCAGCCCACCTTCCTCCAGAAGCCGATCAAAGCTTCTGGTCTGTTGAGAACCTCTGTGTAAGATCCGAGTGTCCCTAGGGTTTCTGTTCTAATCTGGGTAACGCCTGTGCACTTAAAGAGCACGTGCGCGACGGTCTCGTCCGACTCCATGCAAGCTCTGCACAGGGGGCTGTCCGTTACGCCTATTGTGTAGAAGTGTTTATTTAGCGAGCAGTGTCCTGTGATGGTCCCTGACACCAGGCGCAGGCCATTTCTATTCAGACGTAATAAACGTCTGGTTAGCCTGCCATCTAAGGATGGCAAAGCTTCCTTGGACTGCCTGCAGCCTGGTGTCGAGGTCCACCACCTCTCGGCTTGTGTGTGGGTGGACTCCTGCAGCCACCTGCGTATCTGGTTGAAGGGGATGGGTATGATGGGTTCAGGCCCGCATGCCGACGTGCTGGATGCTCTCCTGGCTAATTCGTCAGCTGCGTCATTACCCAGCGATCCACTGTGTCCTATTATCCATTGCAGTGTCACTGTGTTGCGATTTAATACCGTTACTCGTTCTAGAGCCTTGTGACATTCTAGTATTATACTTGAGGTAATATATTTTTTCCTCAATGATTGGAGGACTGAGGCGCTGTCGGAGAGTATACGTATATGTGCGTCCGTAACTTTCCTGGTTTCTATGGCGTACACCGCTTGTATAATGCCCACACACTCCGCCTCATAGACGGTGTTGAACATTCCCAGCGGGTTTGATATGTTTATGTTGAGGTCGTGTGAAAATACTCCAACTCCGGTCCCAGATCTGGTCTTCGAGCCGTCGGTGTATACTCTCACCTCGTTCGGGCGTGAGTAGTCACACCGTTCTTCCGAGAGAACGATGTTGTAGTGCTTTTGGAAGTAGTGATGCTTCGGGGTTTTGTCGCAGGGTGATGCTAACATTGGCTGTCGTTTGACTGCATCCTCCTTTATGCGAGTGTGCCTGACCCTAGAATCTTTGCTTAGGGTTCCCGATATACGGACCCTAAAGGCAGCCAGGGTCACCTCCTCCCGCACGATGAGGTGTAGGGGTGGCAGCCCAAGCATTGCCTGTAGGGCAGCAGTGGGTGTGGTTCTCATGCAGCTAGTGATTGCTACACAAGCAAACCGCTGCAGTTTTTCGAGATCTGTTTGGGCTGTGCTCAGGTCTGTCCTAGGCCACCAGACCAACGAGCCGTACGTGATAATTGGTCTTATGACAGTAGTGTATAGCCAGTAGGTTACCTTGGGGTTAATCCCCCAGTTTCTGCCAAGCATTCGCTTGCACTGCCACAGAGATATGCTGGCTTTTGTAGTGATGTAGTTGGTGTGTTTTGCCCAATTCAGCTGTTTGTCCAAATAGATGCCTAGGTATTTGGTTTCGGTTGATAGGCTTAGGGTAGTTCCGAAGAATCGTGGTAGTTGTGGTGTCGTCAGTTTCCTCTTTTTTGTAAAGAGGATCAGTTCGGTCTTTGTGGGGTTGGCGGATAGCTGGTGTCTGTTGCACCAGTCCTCTACTATTTTCGAGGCTTGGCGCATAAGGTTGCACAGGGTATTTTCGTGGGTGCCATTTATTATTATGGTTATATCATCGGCATAGCCTACAGTAAAGTAGCCTTTCTCATTGAGTGTTCTGATGCGGCTGTCTACAACCAAGTTCGACAGAAGTGGCGAGAGAACGCCCCCTGCGGGCAGCCCTTCGCCACAATGGCCCTTGTGGTGTCGTTCACTGTTACCTGAACAGCTCTTAATTTGAGCAAATTAGTGATCCACCCGCTCAGGGTCGGGTCTATATTGTGTCTGTCGAGGGCCATGTTGATGCTACCAAACGTGGTTTTGTCAAAAGCGCCCTCGATATCAATGAAGACGGCCCGTGCTGAGCATTTGTGGTCCACCGCGCATTCAATCTTGGAAACTACGCTATGTAACGCAGATTCCGTTGATCTGTCTGTGGAGTATGCATGTTGTTGTTTGTGAAGTGGTTTTACCTGAAGAGGTCCGTCTCGAATGTATCTATCACAGAGTCTCTCTAGGGTTTTCAGTAGGAAGGATGTGAGGCTTATGGCCCTATAGGCCTTGGGTTGTGTGTAGTCGGATTTGCCTGGTTTGGGTATGAATATGAAGCGGTATACGTCTTATTGCTTTCGCACCAGGTGCGCGACTGATAGTAGTGTTAATGCGACAAATAGGCCTGGTCGTTAGTCAAAGGGTAATCATAAGTTTTATTAATTTATTTATTAGGAAAAAGAAACAGTTACATGCTACAAAATACCGAGAACTACTTAAACTAAGTTTTAACAAACACGTAACCCACACCATTGTCCACGTTTTAACAAAAGGTTAAAAGAAGTACTGAAGACAAGTGAAAAAAATAAAACAATAGTCACTGTCACAATATTGCTGAGATACTTTAAATTAAATTACTCGCTAGACAAAATTTCCTAAATAAATGTTTAGATCGGCAAAATATATCTAATTCAATAAAATGTGTGTTGTAAGAATGAACAATGCGACGAGGTGCACGTTCCTCAGCGTTAGTCCTACATATTCCTGTATGGAACAGTTCTGGGTACCTTGTAACACAATTTGTTTGTAAGGTCAATACAGTCTTTGTTATTGCATATGCCGTGCAGTGTCATGACATCAAGTAACAGCCGCCTAGATCCCAAGCCAGTACGCCATACCGTTTCAATAGCTGCACGTAAGGAACCTTTGATCGGAAACACTTATAGTTCATAGACCGTAAGAACTTCTTCTGTACCCTTTCAATTCTAGTACCGTATTTGTCGTAGAAAGGGTTCCAGATAGGGATGGCGTTTTCTAACTGGGAACGTACCGAAGTCTTACAAAGCAACAAGAACGTAGAGGGCCGCACAAAGTCACATGACGATCGCATGACGAAACCATGCATCTGATACACTATGTTTACTATATATTGTCAACGTGTTTGTCGAAGTGCCAACTGGCGTGACAACTAAGTCACGAACAACACTAACTTCATTTAATAGTTCGATATTAACTGAATAATTAAAATTTATTTTAATTCTCTTTTTGGTAAATGAGATGGCATGACATTTAGGTAGACTGAGAAAAAGTTTATTATTGTTACAGCATGTATATATTCTATGTAGATCCATTTGAAGAAGTAGACAGTCTTGTATTTTCTTGCAAAATTTGTAATTTTTTATATCATCCGCATACATTTGAAAACTAATGTCTTTAATAAATATAGTGAAGAGAAGAGAGGGCCCAAAATGGATCCTTGCGGTACGCCAGATGTAACAACTATAGGGTCTGACTCGTAACCATTAAAAACATTTTTTTGGGTCCTGTTAAAAATATATGAAACAAACCATCTAAGCGTATTTTTATTTGATTTTATTTAAAGCACTGGCAACAGGGAAATGGGTCTTTAGGATGATGCTTCATGGGGTGGTTTCCCAGGCTTTGCAATCATAATGACTTCCGCAACCTTCCATGGCTCAGGTACATGTATTAGCAGAAATTGATTAATTTGGCCAGCTTTATTTTCGCTTTATGGATATGAGGTCGTAACCAGGGGATTTCTTCGAGTTGATGTTGTTTTTATTTTCTCTCAGAACTTCTTTAGGCGTCACATGCCGAATTCTTTCATTTTGTGATAGCCTTTCATATTTCTATAGAGCTATCATTGGATTGAAAAGTGTCTGTTTTTTCTCATATATTTGTTGTATTTGGGCACTTGTTCCGGGTGTTGTGGTGGAGAGAGGGAGATTTTTAGCTTCCCTTTCTTCCTACTTTTGGCGCTGATCCACTCAGTTTCTCAGAGTTCTTACACGTCTATGCAGTACAGAAAAAATTATGTTGTTCTTATCTTCCAACTCCTTTAAAATTACAGATTCAGGAGACAAGGAAATATTGACCATATTTACCTTGTCTCCTGAAGCTGTAATTTTCTTCATGGCGGCTTTGAAGTTGTCGCTGGAGGCCTTCTATTTGGATCTTCAGATCATTAACAAGAAGTTCCAGCTTTTATCTCTCTGATTTTTCTTTCTCTCTGGATGTAAGTGTCATACAACGGCTTTTCCAGGCAAGTAGAAAATTCAACAATATAATAACTGGGTCATCGCGGCGACCTTGATTAACCGATTTGACGGTGTTATTGTGACGCACCAGCGAATAACTCTTAATCCACTGCTCTAGCACGCGCGAATAATACACGTCCGATCTCGATAGAAGCCAAACGTGGAACAATTTCATATGTATGTCAACACGGATGAATTAAAATTCTGTATTCATCGATAATTGCAAAAGCATTATTTTCGAGTTGACATAGAAGCTTATTTGCAAATCATTTACTTCGACAAAATCAAGGATTCAATTCGAATAAACGGAGTAACATGACATATATACATATGTCTTGTAATTAGTCTGTGAATGTTTATGTGTTTGTTAAACGTATAGTTCACCATACACTGTGCTATTTTGGAGCTGATGTAGGTATTGAAGTAAAAATCTGATGCTGATTGATCCTTTGGCAAAACCGTGGGTGGACCCCGAGATGTTTAATGGGCAGTCTTAAAAATTCATGAGAAGTAAGTAAAGAAAGGTATTCCAGCGTAAGTGTCGTCAGATATGATAGTGAATTTTGGCTTCTATACTGTTTTTACAACTGCCGATGTAGGATTCCAGTATGATTTTACGCCTATGCTGGCACATCGGCCTCTTCCGGGCTGCGCCACAACACCCTGTCTTCCGCCTTCCGCATCGAGTGGGTCCATCTAGCTGGGTGGCGACCCACACTATGCCTGCCGATACGCGGTTTCCACCCTAGGACTCGTCTGCTCCACCGGCCAGCATTCCTTCGATAAACAAGGTCAGCCCAATGCTACTTCAGCTTGTTTACTCTGCACACTATGTCGATTACTCCGGTTCTTTTACGGATAACTTATTTCTGATTTTATCCTTCACAGACACTCCGTTCATTGCGTCTCTCCAAAGCGCGTTAAGAATTTGTGGACCTTTTAGACTGCCAGTGTCCACGTTTCGGCACCTTATGTCGAAACAGGCATGATGCACTACTTGAACACCTTATTGCGGGATAGGCAACGAGAAGACTTGACGAAGTTCGCCAAACGCTGCCCAACCCAACTGGATCCTTCTGTCGGCTTCTATATCAAAGAAACCGTTTACCTAGGAGGTACACAGTTGCAGTTGATGGTTGCATATAGAGAGAGAATTGATCAAATGTTACAGTGAATTTCAGGGTAATCGGCGAGAACTTACGAATTAACAATTTAAAAAAAATATTATTTTCGTTTATTTTTAATTAAAAATTTAACATGGCATATAACAATTAGATCCCTATATAACGTCTCTCACAAAACATGTCAGCCAGACCGAACCATTGGATGCATCGACATCGGATGGATTCGCAATTTCCACGAGGGCTAACCGGAAATGAAAGACGGGTATCGGTAGCCATCTCGATGCACTGCCAGACGCATTATTCAAAACTTTTGGAACTGGTCAGGGCTCGAAACGGTCAGCATTGTGCATTAGGTAATAAGTGAAATCAGTTTTGGTAAATTAATTGAAGGAAACAATCGAGACTGTAATCAATCTTACGTCTCTGTAAGCGCTGATAATAAAATTAATGATGTAACATTATTGAGAAAAAAACACAAAAAATATAGTAAAAACAATTGCAGCGTAATGTTAAAATAAAAGGAACGGTCAGCGACAAAACTCGCAAAAAAATGCTACTTTTCAACGTAATTAGATGAAGTTTAAATATAGAATTGTATATCGAGTTTTTCTGCAATAAAATGATTAAATACTTTGTATTTAGAATTAATTTAAAAGAAAGTAAATATTTCATCAATTTTAGTTTTCCTTAGCTCATAAATTTAGATAAAAACTGTGGCGTTAATCTACTTTTTCCATACTTTTGGGCTTCATCGTAGTCGTTTTAAAAATCATGCGAACAGTTGTTAAAAAATCATACCGATGTAACATTACAATCCCATCTACCCTCATTATTCATCGACAATTTTGGAACTATTTTCTGTACCATGCAAACTTCTTAGTAATCACAATACATGACATTAATCGAACTACTTTTACATATTATCCGAATAAACGATTATCTATAACCCGAATTTCTCCTAAGTATAAAAACAATAATTAAACCCGTAGGTAAGTTCATAGAACTTGCGCCATAAATAACAAAACTTGGATGATTCCATATAGGAACAAAACAACATTAAATCAAATATTGTGTGAAGTACCTTCAGTTATTCATTCTCGGCTTGTTATCCGGGTAAAGTTACTATAAGTAAATATATAAGTTAATCCAAGCATGGTTCATCGGGGTGATAGTTTTCTGACCTAAAACAATAAAAGGTACCTGTTTGTCTGGTTTAGATGATGTTGGTAAATCCTTACAAGGTCTGCAAAAATCACGAAATGTATTTAACGTCAAACATGTAAAAAATATCATTATATCTATGTCACCTACAAACAGTTGACAGAAATAGAAACGTGTTTAAAATTCGAGGTATCACTCAGAGCTCTGATATCAACAGCACTTGACCGAACCGTACCTGAGCACTTCCAGTAACCGCACTGAAACAAAATTTGTTACGTGCAGTTCGGTGGAACAGTTTATTAATATTATTTTCCTTCGCCGAACGGCACCTAAGTAAAATATTTGTTAGTGATGGGATGTATTATTTTGTTCAAGGCGTTTTTAAACAAAACATATATCCCTTGTTTACCTGGAGAAAGTATAGTAATGTTTTCTTTGTGTCGCTACCATTAAACAAAAAGTTACAGACCTTGTCACTTGTCTTAGCGATTTCGTTAGTTCAAATCATACAGTATTTCAACTAGGAACAAATGGTCAAATGAACGAACTTACATATACAGACCGCTACACGAAATCTTAGTATGTTTCAGAA
Source organism: Dasypolia templi (assembly GCA_963555695.1). NCBI lineage: Eukaryota > Metazoa > Arthropoda > Insecta > Lepidoptera > Noctuidae > Dasypolia > Dasypolia templi. The sequence continues at coordinate 20,571,172 of OY743141.1, read as the reverse complement.
TTCAGAGAGTCGGTGCTGCCGCTACGGGGCAAGTTTAGTAATTACATGTTATCGTGTAGATAGGATGTGCAATTCATAATAATAATAATTGTTATTACTTTGATCACCTAAAGCAAATGGTAATGTTAAAAGATTGGGTGGTTTAGGGAAAACTTAATAAATGTTCTTCAAAGAAACTACAAGTATAGCCCGTTCCATAGCGCGCTAAGCAACCTTGAATTTGAGGACCAGCCCGACTGCCGGCCCACTTTTCGGCACCGTATGTTATAATCAGAGGTCTGTCGGAATCTGCCAGTCGTTCCAGGTCCGCATTGAAGTGATATGATTAGGGCTTTCTTTATAAATTGTATTCTGTCAGTAGGGGTGGGCTACTATGGATTGGCTTTGTTACGAATCTCAAAATAACAATAAATTCATTATTATAAACATTAGAACGTTTTTTGCAAAATATACTAATACTACATATTAATAATACTTCTTACATAATCAAATCACTTAAATGCGAACCTGAAATGACCGGTAGATTCCGACCTTTTGTTGTAACGGACAAGACGCAGTGGTTGAAGTCCTTAGTCTTTAAATATTGCGGGATAGGCGTCGAGGAGACCTGACGAGAAGGGATCCTTCGATGCAGATTGGTCTCGGCAAGACATGTGAATTGAACATAACTGACATCTTGTCCAACTTCATGCCAAGGCCAACCCGTCGAAAGGCTCCATGTAGACTCCATAATCTGGTCTAAACATTTCAGCGTGTCTGCTATTATGACTATGGCATCAAAGCGATACCTTGCCACTATGAAAATGTAGAAACTATGAAATGAAGGATTAAAAGACTAAATTCAAGCTAAATGAATTTAGTAATTTGTGGTGCAAGTGGGCGGAAGTGTAAATACCTGATATAAATATCAATCTTACTAAGGCGATAAAACAGAGATAGGACAAAAAGTTTAAAGTTCATTAATTTGTAACCGATATTGCCAATGCACTACTATCAACATGAAATAAATCTTAATTCGTCTACTCAAGTAAAACGGCTTGACGAAGGACCTCCAAAAGGAAAGACCTTTCCTATATCCCTACCCCAGAAATGTGCTTTCTTCCTCAAAAGACTGCTCATACGAAATTTAAGAATTTCCAAGCGACATCCTTACAATATTGATTGAGCAATTCTATTAAACATTAGAAATTCAATTTGGCCCGTCCAGACAAATTTCGTGCTTCAGTTTGCGCGTCAGTCGGGTAGACTCTAGCAATTTGCCGCATATAGTTCTACATGATCTGGGGAGTAATCTAGATATTGCACACTAAGCAATCATAGTTGCAGGATTGCCCAGTTTTATTTTAGGGTACGAGATCTTGGTGGTTTGATTTAGGTAATGATAATCATAATCATTTTGTGGCAAAATAGCAACCTTACAACAAATACTACACTAAAACTTATGTTCTATGAATCTGAAAGATTAGATACCCAATTAGTAACTCAGTGCACAAAAATTAATTCAGGTATTTACGAAACCGATTCACCCTGACCCCCGTAGTAGTTATAAACTATATTACGGTGGGACCGTTTCCCACGTTCTCAGTTTACAAATAAATAAAAATAAAATAAAAATTGTTGTCAATCTGGATACTCTGTTTGCGGTTACTCAAATAATCCCTGAACAAATCCAGAGCTATACCTCCAATTCCCATGTATTCCAGATTAGCAAGGAGAATAGGGACGGAGACCGTGTCGAACGCCTTAGCGAAATCCAAAAATATACCCAGGACTCGATTTCCACCATGCGAGCCAGCATCAATAAAGGAAGTTAACTTACGAGTATGTAGCGCATCAATGGGAGATCTGCCTTCCCTAAATTCAAATTGGTTGCACGAGAAAAATCCTTTTGACTCTACATATTTTTTTAGTATACAGTTGATTCGTTTTTCTAAGATTTTCGATAAATTAGGCAGCAAGGCAATAGGTATATAATTCAATACCTTACCTCGGTCCCAATACTTAAAAATTGGTACAGTGATACACTTTTGAGAGTCAGTGAAAGGGTGGTTTTAATGGAGGAAATTAGAATTTGGTTTAACGTTGTTTTACAGATCAGTGATGTTTTAATATTAAGTGTTCTTATTACATAAAATCAGTAGGTAAGTAATTCCGATATTTCTACACATGACACACGAACATCTCAACATTTATAACAAATAATGACAGCATTGTTGGAAAACTTCCTAGGTAAACGTAAGCATTTTTTCTCACATTTCTATTATACTCGAACTAATTAAAATTTCCATGGAAAGCTGCGAAAATGCTCAAAGAAAAAACAACAAAATAAATGACTCGATTTCTCTTTGAATGCTTATAAATTCATTGATAGGCGGATATAACCAGTGAATGAAATATCTCATTTGAATTTTAATTGATTTACGATGGAAATTAATCTGGAGAAGCATCAATCGTGTATCGATATAGATCACGGGAGCATGCAGCGTGGAAAATAAAAACAAGGCTAGAATATTTATTAAAACAGTTTCCGTTTGTCTATTTTGTTTGTAGTCGTTTTTTTACTTTTTGTGTTAATTGAGCGTCTTCTGCAATACGGCCAATTAGTATGATTTACTTTCATTTAATCAGGTACACTTGAACACAGTATCGCTGTTTGACAGCAGTGTAAGTTCCGATATTGCCATATTCTCTTGAATACGTTATTAATATGGATGATATTGTATTATAATATGGAATTAAATATTCATTCATATTGAATTCACTAGGCTATATATTATTTGCATTTATTTATTTATCGATTTATGTACACTCATTTATACACACAACAAAAATAAAGAGAACAGAAAAGTACGTACAAGTAATTATTAGTTACAATGGGTTTATACAAATTACTTATGATGACGATTAATACCAAGAATAATCGTGTCTAATTATAGAAGAGCCTGTGAATGAAGAATAGGTGCGAATGGAAGGGTGCTAATGAATAACGCCTTTGTAACATAATGATATTATTTCGATGAAAAGTCTATTCATTCCAGTCTTGACGAGTATTTGTATTTATACGTAAGAGTTATGATATAAGGATGGACTTATAATTTTATTTATTTATTAACACTTTATGCACAAGTAAAAAAATACTGTACAAAGGCGGACTTAATGCCTGAGGCATTTTCTACCAGTCAACCTTAGTGTGATGCAGAGACAAAACATGGCAGGTGCAACAAAAGGGATAGATAACTCGAAAAATAATAATATAATAATACATATATACTTAAATACATACATATAAACAAATTAAACTTTGTCAGGAGAAATAACGATAGGTAGAGGAGAAAACGAATCCAGCAAATCAGCGCTGAGATGATTTTATAAGCGTCTCACGAATATGTTCACGAACCTTCACTTTAAAAGATAACCGACTGGTAGCCATCCTGATGTTCAGAGGGAGCGCATTCCAAAGAAAGACCGCTTGGACAAAGAAAGAAGAGTGAATAAAACCAGAGCAGTGAGAAGGACATCGTAGAAGACGATTGTTGGTGGAACGAAGATTTTTACTATGGGCTGAGCATAAGTATTGAACATGGGGGGTCAGGTAAGAAGGAGAGGTAGATTTGTCGAGTATAGAATACTACATATACAGAGCCCTCAACTCTCTACGCTGACGCATGGGTAACCATTTTAAAAGCAATCGGTGCGCAGAAACATGATCATACTTACGTAGATTGAAGATAAATCGAATGCAGTTGTTTAGAAGGCGGTCAAGTTTATTGAGGAGATCTGCATTCAGATCATAGTAACACACATCACCATAGTCTATTATGGGAAAGATTAGGGACTGTACAAGCATAGCCTTTATGTGTGATGGGAGGAGGTTTTTCAAACGATAGACTGACCGCAACGTTCCAGTGACTTTTTTACTTACGGTCGTGACCTGCTTTCGCCAGTCAAGACATGTGTCGACATGCAGACCAAGATCCTTAACATCGGAGCTAAACAGGATGACTGAGTTATCAACATTGAAAGTGTGCACAAGGAAGTGAAAGGCGTTACTGTACCAACATTACAGGTGGTACAGTAACGCCTTTCACTTTCCTCATACTGTAGGGGCTCCCTACAATGATAGCCTGACACTTGGTAGGGTTAACCGCCACGCCAAATCGATCAGACCAGTTTTTAACCACACTTAAATCCCGGTTTAGCTCCTCAATTGCATCGGATATGTTGTCCATAATTTTACCTTTGTCTTTATTATATCAACCCCTATTTTTTCTACTTCCATAGGAAACACATGTCTCTGTAATACTTGATAAGGGGATAGGTTATCGCTGTAAGTTCATGTTACCTCACATAATAAAAATGTGAAAGTCTGGACGTGAGAGTCAAGGAAAAGTAGAGCTAAACTTTCTGCAAAGCTTCAGAAACATTTATAATCGTTTTAACTAATACTATGTGTCACCTAAATGACTGCCTAAATAAAAGGGCGCTGTTGGAGTTTAAAACTTCGGCTCAGCACTGAATGTGAAAAATCGAACACCGTGCTTTTAATTAGTGAAGTAAGTTAAAAATCCAGAGCGCCATTAAAAATCCTCATACTTCTCCTCTTTAAAACAATGAAAGCCGAAAATAACTCGACTGTGAACGACACGCTCCTCACGTATTTTCTCAACGTGTCTCAGGGCAATTCTCGTACCCATTTTTTAAAAACTTTCGCATTTATTTATTTATCTCCGTCTCAATCTAACAAAAAACTTCAAAGGTCATTATCAGCTTTGGTTCAAGTGTGTTGCAGATGTGCATTGTATTGTACCTTAAATGAAAGGTTTCAACCAGTGCAACACTTATTATTACGGCAGCATAAAAAAAAAACATCGAAACTATTATTGTTCTACTTATGTGTATCTAGATGAGATAAACTCGGGTATTTAACACAATTTATAACTCAGGAACGGCTGGAGCAATTTTTATGATCTTGATTTTTTGGATTTGTCACCGCTCCGAAAAGCAGAATAACACCCTAAAACATGAAAAAAAAAACACGAAAAAAAATTAAGAAAATATTCTGAGGCGATACGAAGTTCGCTGGGTCAGTTAGTTAACATTAAAAATATTTATGTTATGTTAATTTATGACTGAAAATAACATACAAACGTGATTCGAGCAAAGTTCATGTTAATTCGCCCAAGTTGTACCAACTTGGCCATTCCTCTGAACTTTATTCGTCAACATTGAACTCGTTAGCACAAGTCCTTTATGACAGACATCGTAATATTATATTAGATGCGATAATACAAAGCATATCACCACGACTATATTTATAGTACTATATTAAAGTAAAATATGCAAAAAAAATATAACAAAGGTGAAAACACAATTTAAGGTAGCTTATCTAAAGCCGCCTTACTTTTTACCAAAATGTATTCATGGCCTTCAAGCTTTCTCATGAAGATTTTACCATTCCTTATTCAGACATAGCGGTAGCCTTTTTCCTTAGCTTTAAGTTAGCCGCTGCATGGAGCGATTTGTTGGCCGGAGATAAATGCTCCGTTACAAAAAAGGGTTGTTTTACGCCAGTAAAACCAAACGTTAAATTGTTTAGTTTATTGTCGGGATTCGTCTTGTTGCTGGTCTCTCATTCTTGGTGAACTTAGTTGTATGACTATGGAAGGGGGTCGTGGGCTAGTACTGTCTTGTTTGGCTATACGCTTACAATTCTGAATATTCTTGCTTGGATGTCGCAGCCTACCATAGTGCCCATTTTACTGACGATATGCAGGAGATTCTCGTTTTTATTCTCTGGTACGTATTTTATATATATATACTGGATCGCGCATGTTGCTCCAGTCAGTTAAGACGAGAAGTCAGATCATTAACGCAGCTAGAGACATAAACGTAGGACTGACATAACATATTCATTAGAAGACATAAACGTAGGACTGACAGAGTTTGTTCGACATCAGGTGTTAAATTGGAAATTGTCCGCAGGCAGTTCACTTTCTGCAGTCCCGTGATTTATAACAAAATTAATAAAGTTCTAACTATTTATCCATGTACTCTCCGGGATTGCAAAATAATGAAATGTAAAATAATAGTAAATGGCTTCATACTCTCGCATACGAAGAAATTGAGAATTTAGTGAATCCCTAAAGATCTTTCATCCGTAAACATGCACACCAAATACACGTAGAGTGTGCTCGTGGGGTTCCACAAGCGCACTCAACACTTACACCCTACAGACACGCACTACACTCACATACAACACCCCCACATGCACAACGTTAAACACTCAAAATTTTATTTTTAATTATTTGTAACTGTTCTTTTTTAAACCTTTTGTATTTTTATCCCTGCAATTTGGAATGCCTTAGTCTCCTTCTTGGAGGTGGGCGTTAATAGCTGCGCCACAGTTTGTAACTCATGTGGCTATTTACGTACGCAATAAATTTTGTGAAATGTGTTTTTGTTCCAAATAAAGATTATTATTATTTCGGTAAACTTTGTTTCTTAGCTCTTTGGCCAGTTTAAGCTACATTAACGGGCCCAAGCCAAGTCAATGTAGCGTGTGGTGATTTTTGTGTTATTTACGTAGGATTAATGATATGAGAACTAATTTCATTTTCCTCAATTTGCATGAACTTCCTAACTATTCTGCAGGTGTTTAAAATTGCTGCTTTTTGGAGTGTTATGTAAATTGAGTCTTTCAGGTCTATTAGTTTAAGGCTGTGGTGGAGGTGATTGGGTATAACACCCGTCGTGGAGACAACTATGGGTACCACGTAGACTTTTTCTTGCCTCCAAATTCTAATCACTTCTTCTTTCAGTTCAGTATATTTACTGATTTTCTCGCCTATTGTTTTTTGTAAATTATGTGTATTAGGGATTGCAACATCTATGAGGTATGTGACTTTATTAGCTTTATCTAAAAGGGCTATATCTGGTCTATTATAGTGTACGGTCCTGTCGGTTAGTATGGCGCGATCGTAGTAGAGTTTGTGTGTAGTACTTTCTGATACTGTTTGTGGTACGTACTTATAATAAGGAGTGTTCTATGAGTTCTCTTCAAAATCTAGCACTCAAATATTTGAGTGCTAGATTTTGATGGATGACGTTTGCTACCTGATTGTGTCTGTGTGTATAGTCTGTTTGTGTGTGTTGTGCATGCTCCTGTTATGTGTTGTATGGTCTCTGCTTGGCTGTGACATTTGCGGCATTAGTCGTTTGTTATTGTGGGGTCTTTTATGATGAATTTCCTGTAGTTTTTAGTATTTATGATTTGATAATTATTATCTCCTTTATTATATTTTACAAACTTATAAATTACATTTTTAAATATTTTTTAAAAAATCTGAAAAAAAATAATTAAAAAACATTTAAAAATAGTATCCCACCGGTATCGGGAACAGGGTCCAAGCTACCGGCGGTCAGGGCTCCAGAGAGAGAAACCTCCTGACAATGCGAGCCGTGTCCAGAAGTACCGCTTTCTGAATCAAGCCCTTGATCCAGCTGCCCAACGAGAGCCTCCTCAGGTGTTTGTCGAGGCTCTTGGCTATTAAGCCATTGGCTGTCACGACTATCGGCACAATGATTGCTGAGTCCACATCCCACATGTCGACAACCTCGCGAGCCAAATCAAGATACTTGATTTCATTATCTTTCTCGGCTTTCACGAGGTTACAGTCATGCGGGACCGTTATGTCAACAATCATTGTGCGCCGCTGTACTGGATCCACCACCACTATATCAGGCTTATTGGCAATAATAGTCCTGTCAGTGATGATGGATCGATCCCAGTACAATGTGATATTTCCATTTTCTAGAACTGGGTCGGGCACGTACCTGTAGTACGGCACTTCCGATTCCACAAGGCTGTATTTCAGAGCAAGTTGCTGATGGATAATCCTGGCTACAAGGTTGTGTCTATGCAAGTACTCTTCGTTAGCTAGACGAGAACACCCGGAGATAATGTGTCTTATTGATTCCCCCGGACGGTGACATGCCCGACAGATGTCAACCGTGCCGTCTTTCACAATAAATCTCCGGTAATTGTTCGTCATCATAACTTCGTCCATAATTGCACAAGTAAAACCTTCGTTTTCTCCAAAGAGGTCACCGAAACGTAGCCAGGTCACGGACGCTAGAAGATCTACATCGGGTCCATGTAGGGCCCGGAAAAAGCGTCCGTGAAGCTCCTTACTCTGCCATACTTCCATGCGATCATTATTGTCAAGCACTACAGGTTTGCGCCAGTTCTCTTTGGCCAAGGAGAGCGGGGTGAGGCCCTTGTCCACCGCGACCACATCACGATGCATCCCCACGTCGGCTTCTAGGAAATATTCCCTGAGACTGCATATCTCGCGATTGTGTAGGGTCTTAGCGTTTAAAAAGCCTCGACCTCCACACTTTCGCGGGATATACAGTCTCATTACCGATGATCGTGGGTGATGCATTCGGTTTGCAGTCAGCAGTGTACGGACCCTCCTATCCAGGGCGTCGAGTTCGTTCTGAGTCCATTTGAGTATGCCGAAAGAGTACATCAAAACTGGCATGACCCAACCGTTAAAGGCGCGCACCTTGTTTCCGCCTGACAGAAGACTATGTTCTATGTTAGAGGGTATGGTTTCCGCACTTAGTCCTACATGTGGACCATTGTACGTGGGCCATAGCGGCCGTCGGTGTTTTTATTCCAACCAGCCCACCTCCCTCCAGAAGCCGATCAAAGCTTCTGGTCTGTTGAGAACCTCTGTGTAAGATCCGAGTGTCCCGAGGGTTTCTGTTCTAATCTGGGTCACGCCTGTGCACTCAAAGATCACGTGCGCAACGGTCTCGTCCGACTCCATGCAAGCTCTGCACAGAGGGCTGTCCGTTATACCTGTTGTGTAGAAGTGTTTATTTAGCGAGCAGTGTCCTGTGATGGTCCCCGACATCAGGCGCAGGCCATTTCTATTCAGACGTAATAAACGTCTGGTTAGCCTGCCATCTAAGGATGGCAAAGCTTCCTTGGACTGCCTGCAGCCTGGTGTCGAGGTCCACCACCTCTCGGCTTGTGTATGGGTGGACTGCTGCAGCCACCTGCGTATCTGGTTGAAGGGGATGGGTATGATGGGTTCAGGCCCGCATGCCGACTTGCTGGATGCTCTCCTGGCTAATTCGTCAGCTGCGTCATTGCCCAGCGATCCACTGTCCTTTTATCCATTGCAGTGTCACTGTGTTGCGGTTTAATACCGTTACTCGTTCTAGAGCCTTGTGACATTCTAGTACTATACTTGAGGTAATATATTTTTTCCTCAATGATTGGAGGACTGAGGTGCTGTCGGAGAGTATCAAATATGTGTGTCCGTAACTTTCCTGGTTTCTATGGCGTACACCGCTTGTATAATGCCCACACACTCCGCCTCATAGACGGTGTTGAACATTCCCAGCGGGTTTGATATGTTTATGTTGAGGTCGTGTGAAAATACTCCAACTCCGGTCCCAGATCTGGTCTTCGAGCCGTCGGTGTATACTCTCACCTCGTTCGGGCGTGAGTAGTCACACCGTTCTTCCGAGAGAACGATGTTGTAGTGCTTTTGGAAGTAGTGATGCTTCGGGGTTTTGTCGCAGGGTGATGCTAACATTGGCTGTCGTTTGACTGCATCCTCCTTTATGCGTGGGTGCCTGACCCTAGAATCTTTGCTTAGGGTTCCCGATATATGAAGCCTAAAGGCAGCCAGGGTCACCTCCTCCCGCACGATGAGGTGTAGGGGTGGCAGCCCAAGCATTGCCTGTAGGGCAGCAGTGGGTGTGGTTCTCATGCAGCTAGTGATTGCTACACAAGCAAACCGCTGCAGTTTTTCGAGATCTGTTTGGGCTGTGCTCAGGTCTGTCCTAGGCCACCAGACTAACGAGCCGTACGTGATAATTGGTCTAATGACAGTAGTGTATAGCCAGTAGGTTACCTTGGGGTTAATCCCCCAGTTTCTGCCAAGCATTCGCTTGCACTACCACAGAGATATGCTGGCTTTTGTAGTGATGTAGTTGGTGTGTTTTGCCCAATTCAGCTGTTTGTCCAAATAGATGCCTAGGTACTTGGTTTCGGTTGATAGGCTTAGGGTAGTTCCGAAGAATCGTGGTAGTTGTAGTGTCGTCAGTTTCCTCTTTTTCGTAAAGAGAATCAGTTCGGTCTTTGTGGGGTTGGCGGTTAGCTGGTGTCTGTTGCACCAGTCCTCTACTATTTTCAAGGCTTGGCGCATAAGGTTGCATAGGGTATTTTCGTGGGTGCCATTTATTATTATGGTTATATCATCGGCATAGCCTACAGTAAAGTAGCCTTTGTCATTGAGTGTTCTGATGAGGCTGTCCACAACCAAGTTCCACAGAAGTGGCGAGAGAATGCCCCCCTGCGGGCAGCCTTTCGCCACAATGGCCCTTGTGGTGTCGTTCACTGTTACCTGTACAGCTCTCAATTTGAGCAGATTAGTGATCCACCCGCTCAGGGTCGGGTCTATATTGTGTCTGTCGAGGGCCATGTTGATGCTACCGAACGTGGTTTTGTCAAAAGCACCCTCGATATCAACGAAGACAGCTAGTGCTGAGCATTTGTGGTCCACCGCGCATTCAATCTTGGAAACCACGCTATGTAACGCAGATTCCGTTGCTCTGCCTGTGAAGTACGCATGTTGTTGTTTATGAAGTGGTTTTGCCTGAAGAGGTCCGTCTCGAATGTATCTATCACAGAGTCTCTCCAGGGTTTTCAGTAGGAAGGATGTGAGGCTTATGGGCCTATAGGCCTTGGGTTGTGTGTAGTCGGATTTGCCTGGTTTGGGTATAAATATGACTTTCACTTCGCGCCAAGCTAGGGGTATGTGTCTGAGTGCTATACAGGTTCGGATAGTCTCCACCAGGCATGGTGTCATTATATCAACCCCCCATTGTAGGAAGGCTGGAAAGATGCCATCCAGCCCAGCGGGCTTATAGGGCTGAAAGGTGTGGATGGTATATTGCGGGCTCTAGACCAGTCTTGATCCGTTGAGGTCCATTCTGCTTCAGCTTCCCACACCTTGTCCTCTAGGAGTTTGCAGTCTGGGAAGTGAGTCTCGAGGAGGATCTTACTGGTTTCATGGTCATTTAGTGTGTATGAGATGTCGGGTTTTTTCAGCGCGCCGAGGGTTCGGTCCTGATCAGTTGATAGGATTTTCCTTACCCTTGCGGCTTTATTATTGGTTTCGATAGATTCACAGAACTTCCGCCATGCTGTTCGTCTGGCAGTTCTGATTTGCTTTTTGTATGTATGTTGGGTCTTTTTGTATGACTCCCAGTCGTCCGGGTGTCTGGTGTTTTTGGCTCTGTTGAATTGCTTACGTAATGCATCTCTGAGCTTACTAAGTTCAGCGTTCCACCAGGGGTTCCTCTCGCTGTTAGTTTTTTGCGCCCTTAGTTTGCAGCATGCATGGTATGCCTCGGTAATATATTCTGATAGTTTGTTTACGGTGTATTCTAGTTGTGCGCGGTCTGTTATGGTTACTAGTGATAGGTGTCTGCCTAGTAGGGAGGCTAGGAGGCGCTTATACCCGGGACATTGGTGCGCCGCGGGTTCCGCCTAGGCACTGGTTTACTTGTGTTGGTAGTTAATGTAAAGCGAATCCTTCTATGGTATGAGCAAGAAGGCTCGTCGGATACGTGCCAGTTTGTGATAAAGTTTGTTGCATTTTCTGTTGCAAGGGTTAGGTCTATGATCGTTTGCCCTCGGACTGTGACCCAAGTGGGTTCAGCACCACGGTTAACAATGTTAAGGTTAGTAGAGAATAAATAGGTGGATAGTATCTCTCCTCTAGGGTTCGGTGCGTCGCTGCCCCAGAGTGGGTGGTGAGCGTTTGAGTCGGTGCAGATGATCAGGTCCAGATTTGCACGCTCGCAGTGTTGTACCAGGTCGGTCATCTCTTTTGGCGGGCAGTTTGCGTCCTCGCCTGGCATGTATACCGAGGCCAATACAACATCGGGAACGCCGCCTTCGGTCTGGAGCCTGACAGCTGTCAGGTCTCTGGAACAGAACTGAGTGAGTGGTGTGGTAGGAATTCCATTGGGTATGTAGGCGCAGGTTCTTGGTTTGTCTGAATTGTGTGTGTTGAGGATTAGCTTACCTCCGATGTTGCCGAGGCCGCATATCCTATTGTTCCTAATCCATGATTCCTGGATCAGTGCGATGGTTCGGGGTTTTACCTCCAGTGTCCTGCGCAAGCTAGCCGTGGCAGTTTGGCTATGCTGGAGGTTGGTCTGTATGACGTTTAGGGGCTTCGAAGGCAGTAGGGTGGAGTTAGTCGGAGATAGATCCATCGGACGGTATCTCCGCTTCCTCCACTCTGGCTTGGTATTCCTGTTGATCACATGGCGACGAGGCGAGGAGTTGCTCGTTCCAACCAGGTGATTTAGGCGATATGGTGACAACATCGGCCATTGCCGCACGGGCCATGACCTCCTCGAGGTGGGCGATGTCCGGTTCAGTCGTCTGTGTCGATGTCAGTGCTGTCTCTTTCACTACTGTACCGTCAGTCTTTGTGTCGGCAGGCTGGGTCGTGGGCCAGAAGCGTACGTATATCGACCCAAGAACGTACGATATCCGTCGCTCCCGGGCCAAGACCTTTTCCACTTCCTCCGGTGGCACACCCAGGGTCAAAAAAGTCCCACAGTTGTTGCCACCGACGGTAGTTGCCCTGTACAGCGACCACCTGGCGATGTCATACCAAGTGTTCTGACGAATCAGAACACTTTGGAGCCGGGCCACGTCACCTCCATAACGAGGGACGAAAAGCGAGGCTCGGACACGGGTGGGCACGTCAGATTGTCGTAGTACCGTAAGTGTGAGGTCGGTGTCTGGTAGTCGGATTTTGGGCGCATTTTGCGTCAACCAAGTCAGGGCATAGTCGTCCTCGCACCACATCTGCACGGTGCCTTCCGCTACCCGTGGGTAACCGCGGAAGGAGGGGAGTGGTGTCGTCGAGTCCGTGTTCATCATCAGGTCTTCGAGGCCTGACTTTATTAGTTCAGCCTCATCCCTAGTCAGGTCTCTGGATAGGGTAGGGAAGCAGATCGCCACGGCCAGCCGCGCAGGTATATCCTTCGTGGCTCACGCGTAGGTTTTCTGCTCCCCCTGGGCGGAGTGGACCCTCACACGTTTGGCGTCCCCCTGAAGTGCACTCGGTGAGGCTGTGTCGTCAGGGCATACTCTCTTCGCCGGCCCTGTACCGCTTGGTCCAGGCTGCGGTTTGGAGGTGCCTGGCAAGTTGTCTGCCAGCTGCGCCTGTGCGTGTGAGGCTCTAAGGCGCCTACCCCTGTGCTGTCTTGGTCGAGTTCTAACGTGGGTATGGTCTGTGTTATGGGGTCGACTGGCGGCCCTGGCAGACTCTGTTGCGTTCGGGAGCTTTTCGCGCCGGGTTTCCCCTTCGCGTACTTGCCCCTGCCCGCTTGGTTCCGCGTCCGGCCACTTTGCGCGCCGGGTTGCCCCTTCGCGTACTCGTGGCTGGTCGCGTACTGTTATTTCGGCGTCCGATCGCATTTCGCGCTGGCTAGTGCCTTCGCAGTCCTGCTTTCGGTCGCCTACTTTCCCGTCCCGGGCAGTGATTTTTCCGCGCTTCTTCAGCAGTCGTACTTCGTCAGCCGGGAGGGTGGTAGAGCTGCCAGCTCTGTCATCCTTCCCTGTCGCCCTGTGTTTGTCTTGGTCATAGTCGGGGTTAGTGACGCTGTTCCGCACAATACTCTGTTGCCAGAGGCTCGTGGGGGGCGTTATGCGTTGGGTTGCGGGTACTGGCGCGTTGATCGCGGCCGAGTTTGCGTGTGTAGGCGCGTTAGTCGCGGCCGGTGTTGAGGGGTTAGGCGCGTTAGTCGCTGCCTGGTTTGTAGGCGCTGAAGAGCGCTGTGATACTTTGCAGTCTGTTGCCCCCCCCCCAGAGTACGTTGGGGGCTGACCGCCGTGGCGGTGTGGGATTCCCCGGCCTGGCCGGGACCCACCTGGGTAGTTTTATTGACGTTCTGCATTATATCTTTATTTGGGGGTGGGCTTTTTTGGAATCGAGGTTACCCCTCCTCTGGGACCGACGGGACATAGGGATAGGAAGGAAGGCATTTGGTGAGAAGGTGTGGGTAATTTGGGGTCCCCTTAGGTCTGTGATTAGGCCTAAGGATTTGGGAAGCGGCAGGAAATTAGTGGATAGGGAGGGATGGTTTTGTTAGGCGTTCAGGTTCATGGGAGGTAGGGTAACTAGGTTACCCTGAGCCTGGGATTGGGCCTTCGGGAACTTCTCTTGTCCGGGATCTCTTACAAGATGCTCCGGCCGGGATCGACCATTCTAGATGGTCCCGCAGCCGGAGTTGGGCTGTCCGCAACCTGCCCACTCGCTCGGTTGCAAGAGATGGCGATCCGGGTCGCCCCACCGCGGATGTACGCATACATTCGTGTTGGAGTAATCCAGCTCGCCCCGAGACTTAGAGAGAAGACTATTTAACACTTTCTTCAGGCGGCCAAAGAAGCGCTCCTTCAACGATTGCTTTATGTCAGTACCATTGATGCCCAACGCTTCCGACACCCAAATACTTATAGGTTTCGGATGCGGAGAGGGCTTTAAGGTTTATGGAATCCGAGAGTTGGGTTCCCACGGATTCCACAATCTCCCCTCGCTTTACATGCATGACCGCACATTTGTCCACACCAAAGTCCATCCTGATGGCGCTACTGAAAGTTTCAGTTACTTTCAGTAGCTCCATTAGTTGCAAATTGTTGGAGGCAAAGAGTTTTAGATCATCCATGTACAGAATTGGCTAATGGCCATATCAATGAGGAGTAGCTCCTTAGTACCGCGGGACCCGTTCCTACATCCATTTTGAGAGGCAGACATGATGGAGTTGGTGTCTATATGTTTGTTAATTTTAGCTCTCAAAATGGATGTAAGCACTTTATAGACCGTCGGTAAACACGTGATCGGCCTATAATTTTTGGGTTCCGCGGTGCTACCTGATTTATGGAGCAGGTGGGTAACTCCTGTTGTTAGGAACTGGGGTAGCGAACCAAACTCCAAAGCCGTCTGGTACTGGGCCGCCAAGCGAGCGTGCGATCTTGTAAACCATTTAATCCAAAAGTTCTGCAGCCCGTCCGGCCCTGGTGACTTCCAGTTAGGTAACGGACGGACTTCACGAGCTACATCTTGGGGGCAGATTGTAATAGCTCCCATTTCTGGTATTGGATTGCAGGCTCGCTCGACTTCCCGAGTCCAGTCACCTTCGGCGTGACTGACAGGCACCGACCAGATACTTCGCCAGAAAGAACACATGGCATCATCATCTGGCAGGCACGTGTCAGCCACACTTTGGTTCGGTCGCTCCCAACCCCTATAAACCCACCTTTCATCGCTCTGGAACGTGCGATTCTGAGTGTATCGCTCTACTCGCCGCTTATACCTACGAATACGGTTAGCCCATGCATACACTTTCTGCTTCAGGAAGTCGATGCGCTCTGTGACGCGGGACAGATAGTTCTGAGAGCTAATATCAGTCCCTGAGAACGCCCGCCTCACAAAGCGCATCACTCTTGGACGAGTATTGCCGTCTCTGAAGCAGATTAGTTTGCCGATGAGCGCTCTGGCCCCACCAATACGGTGCTCAATTCTGCACTGCCAAGCTGGTACGGTTGGTTTCGGTCGCGTAGCTCTACAGTCATTGGTAAATTTGACGTGAGTTACACGACATGCCGCTACAGCCGCGCAGTACAGAATTGAATGAGTATCGGTGAGGTCTTCGCAGTCATCAAAATAGTTTGATAACTGCGAATCCAGGAGCGCCACCAGCGCCCTATTTTTGTTATGCATGGGCAAACGAGGTAAGCATGGTCTAAGTTCGGGCGACATGAACCGATATTCCCGAATCGCACACTCCAAAGCACTCCTCAATTCCTCATTGCACTGGGTACTTACGTTTGTAGCCCTATCATCACTTCCCTCGTCAGCTTGATTTGTGTTGGACTGTGATAGTACCTCAACAGTCTGCGACGGGGCTGCATCGGAGGTGACATCTGTGATGTCACCTCCGATGCGGTAGTTTTTGGTTTCAAAATTACATTATGTTGTAGTTTGATGTCGTTATTGAATTTTCTTTGGTTTTGCAGGTTTCAGGTTTACTTCAGAATAAAAATATCTTGTTAAATTGCGTCAAAAAAAACTTATAACAATTAAAATTACGTAAATGAGAAAACGAGACTTTTGTTGATACGGTGTTACCAGCTTCCTGTCATTATTATTATTATTATCTCCTTTATTACATATAAAACCTTATAAATTACATTTTTAAATATACTTTCAAAAATCTGAAGATAAAAAAACACATTTAAAAATATAAAAAATAGTATCCCATCGGTATCGGGAACAGGGTCCAAGCTACCAGCGGTCAGGGCTCCAGAGAGAGGAACCTCCTGACAATGCGAGCCGTGTCCAGAAGTACCGCTTTCTGAATCAAGCCCTTGATCCAGCTGCCCAACGAGAGCCTCCTCGGGTGTTTGTCGAGGCTCTTGGCTATTAAGCCATTGGCTGTCACGACTATCGGCACAATGATTGCTGAGTCCACATCCCACATGTCGACAACCTCGCGAGCCAAATCAAGATACTTTATTTCTTTATCTTTCTCGGCTTTCACGAGGTTCCCGTCATGCGGGACCGTTACGTCAACAATCATTGTGCGCCGCTCTACTCGATCCTCCACCACTATATCAGGCTTATTGGCAACAATAGTCCTGTCAGTGATGATGGATCGATCCCAGTACAATGTGATATTTCCATTTTCGAGAACTGGGTCGGGCACGTACCTGTAGTACGGCACTTCCGATTCCACAAGGCTGTATTTCAAAGCAAGTTGCTGATGGATAATCCTGGCTACAAGGTTGTTTCTATGCAAGTACTCTTCGTTATTATTATTTGAAATAATTTATCGTTACTATAATACACTTTTTGAAAATAACAATTGGTGAGCTTCTTGTGCTGTTGATTAGCTCATAGAAGTAAAAAGTTAGGGTTTTCCAATGATATTAACACTTTTCGGTAATATTAAACTTAGGACGAAACGTAACACTGGAAATATTTCAGTACCTGCTTAGCCCTGAATCCTCTAAGCACACTGCTGGAGGATTCAGGTCTAGGCTATCGGTTGAAGAGAGGTGGTCAGGTCATATCTCACCTCCTGTACATGGATGACTTGAAACTCTTTGCCCCCAACAGATTGCGACTGATACTGAAGGTAACTGAAACGTCAGTAGCGCCATCAGGATGGAATTTAGTGTGGACAAATGTGCAGTTAGCATGTAAATCAAGGTGAGGCAAAATTCTACTTTCGGTGGACAAGCGATTCACCCCGCTCTCCATGGTTACAGAGAACTGGCGCAAACCTTTAGTATTTACTACCGATGACCGCAAGGCGGTATGACAAAGCAAGGAGCTTCACGGGCGCTTCTATCGGGCTCATGAGCCTGGTATAGATTTCTTTGTGGCCGTATCCTGGTTTCGTTTTGGTGACTATTTCGAGGAAACTAAAAGTTTCGACTGTGCAGTTATTGACGAAGTTGTTTTGACGAATACCCTGCTCCCGATACCAGCGGACCACTATTTTTCATATTACAAATGTTTTTTTTAAATGTTCTTATTAAATAAAAATATTTAAAAATGTATTAAAATAAGGAAAAAAATGTATAAACGAATTAATATTATAGCCCTTTATTCGGAACTACACGGTTACACAGTGCATGTTAAGTCCTATATTCTGGTTCAATTATAAAATGTCAAAAAATGTGTGAAAAAGGGCGCCTCTTACCCTTTCCACTGGGTTCTGTCTCGCGCTACTCTTCTTTTCCTATCACGTTTGTTGGTGTCCTCTGTTTCGTTTTTCGTCTTTGGGGTGCCAGTTAGAGGCAATAGTGCTCCATTTTCTTTGAACATCAGGGACCTTGTGATCGGTCCGCCACCACTTCTGTTGTTCTATTCGAGTCAGATTCTGTGAAATCCGTGAAAAATCTTCTGAAATCCGTGTCGACCTGCTCTCCACCAGATGAGAATCCCAGAAGCTATAGACGATTATGGTGATACGAGTCAGCAGACTGGGATGTTTTTGAACTTCGGTAGTAACAATGGGAAGAGTTTAGTATTGTCACACTAATTATAAGCTGGAACTAGTTTACCTATGTAGTACAAAAGTACCACGAAGGTATACTGACAACTACACACAAACAACTACACAAAAAACAAAACTTGAACTGTGTTTAAGAGAAACTTAGCCCCTTTACTGATAGCTTTAAAGGGGCTAACTTTCTCTCGCATAAAGTAAGATGCTATTCATATTCCTTAATTTGGTGATGGCACAAACTTTACAAATATTGAAATGGTATCTAATGATTGCCAGAACAGATTTTTTCTCAAACACGGTAAAATCATCTCGATTAAACTAGTAATCTATTTGTAAACAGTTTTACTGTTTACAAATAAATAAACACTTTAATGCTCAAGACAGCATTTCAAATTCAAATAGCACTAGCCTCCACACTAGGATTGCCTGTGTCGTGGAGAGTGTGGAGACTAGTCTCCTACGTTATAAGATAGTAGGTCGAATGTTTCAAAGAAACAAAAACAAACAAAAAAGCAGCTTTCCACCTAGGAGGTCCAATTGTCTGTTAAGAGGAAACCGCAGAAAATATGGAGCTTAGCCGCGCCCACGTAGTTGGTGAGCGACGCGCAAATACTTATGTAAATACCCTGGACTCTTGCTTTGTATGAAATATGGGGTTGTTTTCAAAACAAAATACTTTATCGTATCCAAAGTAGGCTTTACCTAAAGTTTTAGTAAAGGAAACTGTAAATCTTCTGGTTGTCCTGAGAGTTGTTTTTCTTCTTTTTAGAAAAAAAACTATTGGTGTAAGAAGTATACCTGCTATCAATACAAGGTCACTTTGAAAAGTAAATAAAATATGGGGTAAACGCAATACGTTTAACTATGTGACGCTCTAGCATTAACAATATTACTATGCCACATCACATAGTTTTTAAAGTGCCAAGATGCATGAAAATTTTAACTTCCAAGTTTAATAATTTAATTTAATTTTTCACGTGTTTATAATGTTATTATTACTGCTGCTAAATCCCCTGTAAGTAAGCTTTGGCATTGCTGAAAATTACTTAAATAATTACTAATTAATTGTATGATGCTAATGCCATAATAAATTATAATCGAATGGACACTTTACAGTCTCGTAATATTTAGAGAGTATTACGGTTTTATTCTCTGGCATCCTATTTAGACGACGAATGCACAAAATTATTATATACACAGCACTTTTAGCGCTTAATTTATGGATTTGCTTGTTAGTTGTAAACAGGTGCAAGTTGCACAGTAAGCGCTACAGAGCATTGGGCTACGTTATTCAAAATCAAAATATTTTATTTCGCATAAACCTACATGAGCACTAATGAAACGTCAGAATAATTTCCTATGGAGAAGAGTGATGGACATTCTTTAGCAAACAAATTGCACTTTGGTTCTGATTAAATTCGTTAATGTCCATTAACAATCTCTTTAACCATATAGCTTCTTTTGTCGCAGAACATGCTGCCATGAAATAACAATTTAGAAATCTACTCACTACACTCACTCCATACACGATATCAGGTCTGCTAACCACAGCCAGGTGCATGAATGACCCGACAGCCTGTCTGTATGGAATATTCTTGTCTGGAGTCTCAGTTCCCATCTCCAGAGTAGTATGAGGGTCGACTGGAATGTTATTGCAGTTAGCAACTTGCATATTAAATCTATGTAATAACCGTTCAACATATTTTGATTGGTGAATGAAAATAGACTCTTCCAACTTTTCTATTTGTAATCCTACAAAATTCTTTGGATCACACTGCTTAATTGTAAAATTTTCTTTCAATTCACAAATTACTTTGTTTAATGAGTCTTTTGAACTAGACATTAGAAGCCCATCATCGACATACAGCAGCAAGTACACTTTACTATTGTTTACATTTCCAATGTAAACATATATATCTGCATGACTATTAACAAAGCCAAATTTCTTCAGTATGCTGTCAAACTTCTGATTCCAGCACCTTGGTGCTTGTTTTAAACCATAAAGTGAACGATTATGTTTACAATATTCGATTGGACCTCCAAACCTTCTGGTGGCTTCATGTATATATCTTCTTTTACATCTCCATATAAGAATGCAGTTTGGACATCAAACTGAAAAATGTCTAACTGATGTTGAACAACTTCTGAAAGTAAAACTCTGATTGAATCATATCTCACTGTGGGAGAGTAAACTTCGAGTAAAATTCTAACACTCGAGTTGGGCACCTGTTTGTGATGTAAGCTGCAGTTGACACGGCTTCTGCCCAATACTGTTTCTGCAATTTAGCATTCAGTAGCATGCATCTTGCTCGTTCTAAGATAGTTCTATTCATACGCTCCGCTAACCCATTTTGTTGGGGAGTGTAGGGAGTTTGATGTGAAATTCCGGACTTCTTAAGGAAAGTTTGAAATTCATTACTTAAGTATTCAGTTCCATTATCTGTACGGAGACTCTTTATAGCCAAATCAAGTTGGTTCTCCACCAATACTTTAAATCTTTCAAACACATCAGATTTCTTCTGTAATATGTATATAATTACTTTCCTGGTAAAATCATCGATGAAGATAACAAAATAGCAAACTCCTCCAAGGGATGGTACCTCCATAGGTCCACAGACATCAGAGTGAATGAGCTCTAGCTTTGTTTGTGCTCGAGATCCTTCAGAAGGAAAAGGTATTCTTGAATGCTTACCTTGTAGGCATGAAATACATACTAACTTTTCTTTATTTTCTAATTTAATTCCTGCAGTTTCTGTTTGTTTATTCAAATCTTCAAAATTTAAAAGGGCCATTCTTTAATGCCATTGATAACAATCATTATCTTTTGATGCGGATATGTGTGCTGGAACACTGTGAGTATTTAGCCTGAATATATTATTATTCATCTTTGCAGCAGCAACTTGTTCATTGTTTTTGTTTATTATCTTGCAGCCTTTCTGATCAAACTGTACTTGACATCCATTTTTAATCATTTGACTAACAGAGAGTAGATTAGTGGCTAGTCCAGGAACATAAAGAACATTCTGCACTTGAATCGTATTCATCATGCCCCTGCTATTGACAACATTCAAATTAATCTTTCCGCTAGCTTCAACAAAAAGTTTCTTATCATCCACCACCTTAATGGTACTAATCGGAGGTGGGTTTTTATCATAGAGCCAGTCACTGTGACCACCCGTGTGTCACCACCCGTTATATTGCTTGTAGTTGCAGAAAATGCAGCAACATAATTGGTACTTTGATCTGACTTTTGTTTCTTATTTCGACAGTATTTACTTACATGCCCACATTTTGTTGCAAGCAAAACACCTGGGACCTTTTGACTTATTATTTTTGTCTGAAGCTTGTGTGGCAGGCTGCAACTCCTTGCGATTTCCTTTGCTTTTATTAACATACAATGCGTTTTAGTCAGAATTTCTCACTTCTTTAAGGAGTTTCGTTTTCACAGAATCAGCCGATATTGCAACACCGGAGCTTTCTAGGGCCATAATCATCGGCTGATAGACCTCAGGTAAACCAGCTAGTAGCAAGGTACCCAACCATTAATCATTTACATTAAAATCAATATTTCTCAATTTATGTGCATTTGACATAATTTTGTTTACATAGTCTTCAGTACTTTGACATGTTTCTAATGTAGTGGTTATATTGAGAGATCTGGTCTCAATAACCCAACTTTGCGTGTCAATCCTTTGTCATCGAAAGCTTTGGATAAGTTAGTCCACACTTCTTTGGCACTTTTGGCCTCTTGTATGTGTACATAGTTGATAGGATGAACTAGTAAAATAATTTTAGACTTAGCTTTCGTATCTTGTTTGGTGTAACACAATGCCATAAATCCTCGTGTTCAAGATATGTTTTGACGGCAAATTTCCACGTTGGATAATTCTCTCTTCGGGTCAGCTTTTCAATCAATGCCAATATATTATTAGAAGACATTTTGCTGATGAAGGAATACATTTTTGCACAGACACGTGTTGACTTTTAGGTTATAATTATACGGAACTACTGCTCACTGTGTTTTTACTTTTCCCTTTATCACTTTTTTTATATTTTGGAAGAAATCAGGTGGTCTGGGCCCATAACCTGATGGATTAATAATTAAAAGACATAAAAGAAGTAAGGGCACGTAGTTTTATTAATGAGAGATTCCACAGAGTACAAAGTCAGAAGTTACTGCTAGTGCAGTTCTACAAATTAAGTGTTGTCACTTGGTAACAGATAAAGTCGAGTTTTATTATTTCAACAAAGAGCCAGCAAGAAACTCAGCGGTTACTCTTTTAAAAATTATTGACATTTACTGTTCGGTGTTTTTACCGATCACCTTATGTAGCAATATCGGCCTGACCCGTTGACCTAATTTTATTACTTATTATTTTATAATAGATTCAGTGCACTTTTGTCTACGTTACGTGCGTTAGCCGGGTGTATTCAAACATTTCATCAACATTTCATTAACATTTTAACACTAAGAACAGTTTGCGAAGTGAGTTAATAAATAATGTTCAACAGAAACATATGTTTCTCCTCAAAAAGACCGACACCTCGCTACGTTCCCCGACATATTGTGGTCCTTCGAGCCGGATCACGTCGCGTTATCTCGTTAATTAGGAATTTAGGTGTGCGAGGTCTGAACTATCGTAACAAACAACAGTGTGTGGACGTCGTGGGGCTGTCGGAGCTAACATTGGAGCAGAACAGTGAAGCAGCAGCAAAGGCTGAGTACGAACAGCGGAGAAAACAAGTAATAAATTTCCATTATTATTAGTCAGTAAGGACTGCATTCTTACATCCTATAACTATGTCGGAAGTCATTGAAACGCAATCAATGATTTATGATTGCATCATAAAATTGGCATTAACTTGAAGAAAGATAGTGCTGATAGGAGAACAGTAGACTACTTTAAGCGGAAGATTAACGCTTTGGAGAGTTATTGGAATGATTACCAAATTAATCATGAGCGCATTGAGGGGGAGGTAAGTAAAACCGATCCTTATTTTACCGACCGAGAGTACGAGGAAACACGTACGGTGTTTGAGTCAACCAAGGCGTTGTAAAAAACAGTATCAGCTGCGGGTCATGAAGACAGGAAGTCTTTCAACAGGGGAGCAAACAACAACTCGTGACAGATCACCATCGGCAGAAGCGACAACAGGTGAGGAGGCGGGACCAAGTTTCTAGAGGCATCTGAGCGACCGACCAGCTCAGAAGTCAAACATGGACCCAAACAGAAAGCTAGACGATTTGTTGAAGAAACAGTATGCGAATTTAAAGCGTTTGTTCGTACAACCGCAAACATAGATGTGGACTCTATCTCAGATAAGTGGGAATTTGAGGACGTATTGAGGTCACTACAGGCGCTAGGTGGTCAGCTATCGACAGACTACATTGGGACATCGAGATCGAACTGGAGGGAGAGAACGAACTATACAACAACATGTACGATAAGTTAGAGAAAAAATTCAACAGCCTGAAAAGGGCTATTAACACAAAAATGTGGTCAGTCGCATACAGGGAAAAATCAACTCCTCAACTGGACATACCGAACTTCAACGGGAACTACAACCAATGGGTATCGTTTAGAGAAATTAGCGAACGCATCAACTATGTCGTCAAGCGGCACCTACATTGGGAAACAAAACGCAAAGAGCAATGAACCCGTGACGGGCACAGTGAATTCCTCCCAAGATGACAAAGCGGAGATATTGCTAGCGACTGCTCTGGTTAAGGTCAAAGGTGTGGATGGAACTTACCAAACCATGTGCGCCTTAATCGATCAAGGGTCTCAGATATCCTTAATAACTGAGGAAGCGGCTCAGATGTTAGTTATCAAGAGACGACGATGCAAAGGAGTCATCTTAGGAGTGGGGCAAAAGAAAAACAGTTGTAAGGGGATGGTAAGCATAGAATGTCTTTCTTCGTTCAACAAAGAATTCGAATCCGATGTGCTCATCATGAACGAACTTATTAAATGTCTGCCAAACCAAACATTCGCTAAAACCAAATTGGACTTACTAACATTAACGTAGCTGACCCAGAATTCTACAAAAGTCTACCAATTGACTTGCTTTTCGGAGCGGACATTTATGCCAACATTATGCTAGGTGGAATTATAAAAGGAGAACATGCCCAACAGCCGATGGCTGAATAAATACAACTGGGATGGTTACTATGCGGTAACATAAAAACATACCAATGTAATGTGGTTCTCAATAACTTAGAGGTGATTCAGAAATTTTGGGAAATTGAGGAGATTGTAGAACCTTCAAACCTATCGGTAGAAGATCAGGAATGTATTGACTTATATTCGAAAACAACAAGAAGAAACAGTCAGGGTCGTTATGAAGTCAGAGTACCACTAAAAGAAGAATTAAAACAGCAATTGGGGTCTTCCAAACCGATGGCTATTGCTCAGCTTAAGAATCTGGAACGCCGCCTGGAAAAACAAACAACTTTAGTAGAAAAATATAAGGATTTTATGAATGAATATGCTGCGTTGCACCACATGAAACCGGAACAGGAAAACAATAACAAAACACTCGAATGATTCTTTCCTCACCACGGCGTGCAGAGAGAAGAATCATCAACAACAAAACTTCGTGTGGTATTCAACGCATCCGCCAAAACATCCACCAAATACAGCTTGAATGACGTCATGCTGAAAGGGCCTAATCTACAAAAAGATCTACAGGCGTTACTACTACAATGGAGACAATATCCCTTTGCCTTCACTGCGGACATCGAGAAGATGTACCGCCAAATCTTAGTTAACCCCATTGATCAACATCTACAAAAATGTGTTTGGCGTGAGTCATCAACACAACCTATACAAGTGTATCAATTGAACACGGTAACATACGGGACAAAGGCCGTGCCGTTTTTAGCAATTATGAAATTAAAGCAGTTGGCGGCGGATGAGAGAAGCAAGTTTCCAAAAGCGGCTGCTGTCCTGGAAAACAGTTTTTTTATGGATGACCTATTACACGGCTGCTTCAACAGAGAACAGGGTAAGCAATTGAAAAATGATTTAATGCAGCTGCTGAAATCTCCTGATTTCAGCAGCGGCTTTAACCTTGGAAGGTGGTCATCTAACAGTCAGGAATTATTGCCGAACATATCAACAAGTCAAGAGGAATTCGTTTATAGCTTCAAAAATGATGACATGTTGAAAACCTTAGGTTTGTGCTGGAACCCAAAAGGAGATCAATTTTCATTCCGTTGTGACTTTTCCATAAAACCAACTAAAAGGAGCTTACTATCAGAAATATCAAAATTATATGACCTCTTGGTTGGCTGACACCACTATCCACGAAACTAAAATTACTATTTCAAAAGTTATGGAAACATGATCTACACTGGAATGGTAGAGTGTCAGATGAAATACATAATGAATCGGTGAAGTTGATTACGGAAATTGACGACATTAAACATTGTAAGATTCCTCGATGGATATTATGCAACGAGAATGACGTCATCGAACTGCACGGCTATTGCGACGCGTCCATCGAAGCATATGCATACGTGGTATACGCACAAACAAAACACCAACAAGAAACAGTAATCGTCGCTGCAAAATCGAAACATACACCAAGTAAAAAGAGTATAACATTGCCACGAATGGAGCTTTGTGGTGCTTATCTACTATCTAAGCTCATCGACAAAATCAAACGGAGTTTATGTTGTCAATTAGAAATCTATGAATGGTGTGATTGTATGGTGGTCATAGGGTGGCTACAAGGCGATTCAGCACGTTGGAAACCTTTAGTGCCTAATAGAATCAACGCTATAAAACAGATAATGCCGGCAAACTGCTGGCGATTTGTGACATCGGGGGACAACCCAGCCGATTGCGCCAGTCGAGTGTTAACAGCGCCCCAACTATTACAACATCCCTTATGGTGGAAGGGGCCAACATGGCTAGCGTCCTATGACGTAGAAAAGGAACAAAAACAGCCTATCTACCAAACAGAGGAAGAGATGAAAAGGATAACATTAGTAAAAATTGTCCAAGACCGGAATTGCTTAATAGATAGTTTATTATTACAACATAATTCGTTTACCAAAATAACTCGTGTCTTGGCATGGATACTGAGAGCATTGACTCCAAAGTCACAATGTAAACATTTATCGAAGTACCTAACATTACTAAACTGCTAAATAGATATGGCAATGTTAAACAAAAATGGTGTGTCAACAAACAGCAAATTATTGAATTTAAAACCTTTCGTCGATAAATGCGGCTTCCTCCGAGTGGGAGGACGTTTAAGAAACTCGAATATGAGTGACGAAATGAAACATCCTAAGATAATCCCTAACAGAAGTCGATTGGCGGAGTTACTCATAGAAGAAGCTCATCAGTTAACATTCCATGGGGGTCCTCGACTGACCTTAGCTAATCTCAGACAACAATACTGGATAACAAGCGGATACAGTACGACCAAAAAACAGTTACGAAATTGTGTAACTTGCCGGAAGTATGAAGCAAGGAAGCAATATCAATTGCCCAATTATCAAGGTGACCTTCCCGCTGCTAGAACCAATCCCGCTCCTCCATTCTATCATACTGGGGTAGACTATAAAAGTTTTCTGAATATCAAGGCAAACAAGGGGAGAGGGGTGAGAATACTAAAAGGCTACGTGGCTGTATTTATATGCATGGTCACGAAAGCAGTTCAATTGGAATTGGTATCTGACCTTACCAGTTCAGCATTCTTAGCTGCACTTAAGAGAATGGCGGCCCGGAGAGGAACACCACATAACATGTATAGTAACCAAGGAACCAATTTTATCGGAGCTAATAGGTTGCTGCAAGAGGAGTACAACCAAATGCAACAAGTTTTCGGGACAATGAACATACAATGGCATTTCAACGCTCTATCGTGGCCGAGCGCTGGCGGGCTGTGGGAATGAGCCGTCCGTAGTCTCAAGTTTCACCTGAAAAGAGTGGTTGGCGAACAAAGACTAACGTTCGAAGAGTTCACCACTGTACTGAAACAACTGGAAGCATGTCTTAACTCGAGACCGTGTTCGCTTACAGACAACATTGAGGATCTAGATTATTTATCACCGGCACATTTTTAACAGGAAGATCCGAGATAACAGTTATCGTGACGAAGGAGGATGCAAGAACAACATGGCAATTAACAACCAACATTTTTAAACAGATTTGGCAAAAATGGAAGAATTAATATTTGAGCCAATTAACAGCGAGAGAAAAGTGGTCTAAACCTCAGGAAAATTTAAAAATAGGCAACATGATGGTAGTGCATGAGGATGGATCCAGCTGGACGGTAGATTATGGGCCGAGTGATAGATCTGCATCCCGGTAATGATGGCTACGTCAGGGTGGTGTCATTGAAAACGAAAAATTGCATGCATCATCCAGCGACCAATGATCAAACTTTCGCTATTACCGGTACAAATCGAAACAAACAAACAAAACAGCTCAAGCAGACAGTCCAGCTGAACCGAGTTCTGGGACCCGGAATATCACCAACCAAGAAAAACTACACCAGTCACGTTATCGTATGTGGCCATGGCAGTAACCTGTTTTATGTCAATCTGCAGCGTGGCAAATTGCAGTTACAACATAACGTCATTAAACAATAACCAATCATTCTACTTCGAACTCACACAAATTCCGTATTCGGCGCATTAGACGAACAATTCGCGGAAAAATATAGCCGAGACATAAGCATGATACAACAAAATGAAAAACATTTAGCCGAGTCGATTGTCGAATCGGAGTACAATCTGTTGAAAATATCAGAAGAAATCATGTCAAAACAACATAAAATAATTAATAAACATCTGATTACGCTGGATAACATCTCAAACAAACTACAATGAGAAATAAACAACATATCATTACTTCAAGAGTTTACCATGACAGCTCTAACAGCCAGTAATTTACTGCATCATTTAAAAAAAACTCAAGATATTTTACTTGACATCCTAACCAATGTCCACCATGGACAGTTTTCATACATCTGCTTACCCCTGAACACCTCCAAAAGGAACTTAACATTATCTCTGGGCATTTATCCAATGATCTAACATTGCCTATTGAACCGCACGATATTCGAAAGCTATATTCACTGATAAGCATGAAAGCACGAATAACTGAAGTATACTTCCTCTTCCAAATAACATTCCCACATATCAGTAGAGACCGATATAAGTTGTATGGAATACATCCGATACCACACCAGACGAACAACACTATGGTAGAGTTAATCCCGTCTTCAGAATACGTCGCTACGGATCTTAAAATAGACTCATACTTAACAATTACATCGGAAGAACTTTCACTATGCAAACAAGAAGATGATAAGTTTATGTGCGATTGGAAAAAGCCGATATACCATCTTAACAACGACAACAACTTTTGTGATCTCGACCGCAATACAGATAAGTGCAAGGTACAAAGATCTAGATGTGAAAACAAATGGATATCACAAAAAAACCCGTCACTATTCTTGTACCATTGCTGCAAAATTTACGCCGTCAAAGTAATCTGCGGCGACCAGATAAATAGGATACAACTCAGCAAAGCTGGTGTTATTTATTCAGAACCAGGTTGCCTGCTGAAGGGTCAGAACTCTACTCTGAACATTAAGAGTCAAAAGAAAAATAAAATTGAAATGAGGCCGGTCATTTTTATACCCGAGATGGATCAGTTAAACTTTATAATTAACAGCACCATGCCTTTAATAAACTTAAATAACGTAACAGACTCAGGCGAGATGAAGTACGCCTTAAAAGACTTACACAAATGCATCAACGACATGAAGAACAGTCAGGTGGAAGTAGGAGAAATATTATCCACCCATGACATCCATCAGTATGCAGTAAGCTACATCCTGGTAGGCGCGCTGGCGCTGATGGCGGGAGCGCTGCTGTACAGATGGCTGCGGAAGCGAGCGCGCCGCGGCCACATCACGTCGGACATGGAGCTTCAACCCACAAGAAGTGTTGGCGATGTGAACGTCAATAGTGTTAGTGTTAGTGCGCGGCAAAATATGACTGAACGTCAATCTAGTGCGACACATATTTACGGTGAATTAAACACTACAATGGTGAATAGGGCGTGTCCACGCGTGCCTAGGAATCCTTTAGGAACATTAAGCTATTAATTTTATTTCAAATCATTTTTACTTTTGTTCTACTAACATTTTAATCTTAAGCTGACTTGTTTTCACCTTGTAAACATTATTATCATGATCATAACATTATTTACTAATATAACATTGGTTCAGCTCAGGATCCCTATCTTTCGAGGCCCGGAATATGTTCAGTGTTTTTACCGAACACCTTAGGTAGCAATATCGGCCTGACGCGTTGACCTAATTTTATTACTTAGTTTATTATTTTATAATAGATTCAGTGCACTTTTGTCTACCACGTTAGCCGTGTGTATTCAAACATTTCATCAACATTTTAACACTAAGAACAGTTTGAGAAGTGAGTTAATAAATAGTGTTTAACATAAACATTTGTTTCTCCTCAAAAAACACCGACACCTCGCTACGTTCCCCGACATTTACAATGTTTTCAAATTACAGTGTCGATACCTAGGCATAGGATTACTGGCTAGTATTATAATGGACAACGAAAAACAAAATCAGAAATTGTATTATTATGAATATAATGTTTTGGTTATTTAACTAACCTTAGGTATATAATACCTTCCGTTACATGAATGTAACTTCAGTAAAATGTTGTAATTATTTAGGACACAGTTTTTTTTTACGTAGCTGTTTGCCTTAGGATGACAATGTATGGCGGCTGAGCACATTCTTTTGATACAACTGGAACCCGATTACTTCTTGAAACAAGAGATTAGTCTTTACCAGCGGGTGAAGTCTCATTCCTCCCAAATATTCAAAGATTATTCACCAGTTCAGCAAAATAGGGCAAATCACATAATGTTATATCACAATTAAAACATACAAGGCTACAATTTCCGGTGGAATGATAAATACTTGGTAATTTGTGCGAAGTTGATTCCAATCACGTAAATTGAAAACTTAGCACTTCTTGCGAACGTCTGCCAAAGTTCGTATCCAAGATCTTTCAGGAAGTTGAGAGATTAAGCTGATAATAACTTTTACAGATCCGAATCCCTAGCTAAAATGGGAACAAAACTAAGAACTTAACTTTAATCTTTTTAACTTTATTTGATCAAGAGTCTAGAACAAGTCAAAAGTCTATTTTGTGTTCACTTTACTTCATCCTATACCGCAACTGTTGACGAAAAGGCAACTAACACTAAATTGCTTTTTGTCAACAGTTACGTTCTGTGTATCGGCCCTTGTCTCTTTGAATACATGCCACTGTTTCACTGGTCTACGCCTTTCTATTCCAACAGAATTTTATAAAATATTCTAGCATGAATAAAACTGATCCTTCAAACAAAAAAATTCTCCGAATCCGTGACTGCGACCGAACCGACCAAAATATGTAGCGCCAATGCCAATGAGCTGCCAAAAGTCAATGCAAAAATGAACTATTTCTACCATAGAGCACTACAAACAACGTTGCATCACATTCTATTGACGCAGCACTAGCCGTCACATTGATGCTGAATAGCGACACTTT
Organism: Dasypolia templi; assembly: GCA_963555695.1. NCBI lineage: Eukaryota > Metazoa > Arthropoda > Insecta > Lepidoptera > Noctuidae > Dasypolia > Dasypolia templi. The sequence continues at coordinate 20,540,448 of OY743141.1, read as the reverse complement.
AAAGATGTGAAGCTATTGTATTGCTTGCAGTTGTTTCACGGCGGAGGCCGCATTGTGTAGTCAGGCAAACGTCACTAGCACGTCCTGTTTCCGGTAGGCTGCGCTTCAAAACTGCGCCATTCTCACCGAGTGGGGCTTTGGACTTGCGTCTTTGCTTTGAAAATACGGTGGTAAGTGATTTGAATGGGGGATATATAATAATAAATAATAAATTCTTTATTGCCATAAAAACAGGTTACAGAAAAATATGAGACCCTGGCTCCAGAGCTAGGTAGAGTACCTGTATTTCAGGATATTGATTATATACTGTTTATTTACTTAGGGACAATGAACAACAGTGTATTAATAATTAAATATATGTTAGAAGTTAATAGAAGTAACAAACACACTTCTCACACCGTTATCCACAGATTACTAAACAAATATACTAGTTGTTAGTAAGAACAATATAAAACTAACAGAATAAAAGTCAACATTACTTAATAATTGTTTCAGACAACAACAGCTCTTTAAATATGTAGATTGATATTTTTGTGTCCTTATTCATGAATTTCTTCTGCCCTGATTGGGAAACAACTCTGACCAGCTAAAACTAAGTCATACTTAATTGTATTATTTTTGTAAGATTAACTTCTCCACTTCGGTTTTTTTTATCTGAAATAGTCCCTGTGTCTAAAGTAGGCACAGATACTTATTCTCCTAATTTATGCCAATAGTGTTATTTAGTAAACCAAAAACGTGATACAATTAGGATTTTGTGGGATTGGCAGACCCAACAGGATCATCGTCTAATTAAGTGAAAGAAAAGTTAATTAGTTCGAGACCAGGTTACGAAACAAGTGTTTCCCTATTGGATGAAACGTGTCAAAACTTGTGCAAAGCGACGTGAAGTGGATTGTTCGGTTGTCTGAAAAGGGAACAAAATGGCTACAATAGCTAGAAAAGCTTATACAAGGACTGTTAATTCAGTAGTTTTTTAAGGGGGCAGCACTGAAAGATTATAACTATTAGTTGACTTAATGAGTTTTCATCTCACTGCTAAAATAATTACTAGATTACCTTAACCATCCAAAGAAATTAATTATCTCATCATCATCATCTTCTGCTGCTCGATCATTCTCAATGGTGATACCTACTCGATAGGGCTACGGGGTCCGAGTGCTCATCGAATTTTTCGGGACATCGCCAAGCGGTTGGTCGACTCTTAACGAGACCAAGGGCCGACCTATTTTAATAAAATTAATTTCACTGTAAATAGATGACATTAACTGCATAACTATTATTCAGATGAGTAAATATATTTTTTTCATGATTAATCCATAATATTTTATTACTATTACATAATGTTTTGTTTCAATTAATTTGTAGTGTCGGCTCTCACTTAACTTTTAGGTAATTAGAAGAAAGAGTTGTAATTTTCTTTAACCGATTTTTTCTTGCGAACCGATTTTTTTTTCAAAGGTTTTCAATAACCCGGGCCGGGTTGTTTTGTTTACGTTCTCGTACTTCCTTGTTTAAATAGGATACAACACATTTTCAAAGGCATATTTTTGCTTGTTTTACCGCTCAAGCTAAATATTGTTGATGAATTTAACTTTGATAAAAAAATAAATGTTTCTTGAAATTAAAAAAAAAACTAACAAAATTGTTACTTGCTTACAGTAGGTATGATCATTAACATTAACAGCGACTAAGTAAAATGTCAAGAGCTGCTATGAACAGTTAATATTCTAGATTTCATAATTTCCAAGATGACGATTTAGGACGTGTATGGGAAACTTTATAAAATTATTCATAGGATTTTCTCTTGTCATCGTTATTTACGTAACCTTCACTTTGAACTTTTATTGAGGCTTTTTTTTCACTCTGCTTTGCAGATTAGAGTTTTTACGTCTGCAGTTGATGTGCCCTTTTTGAATAATCAATCACCATGCCATGATCCAATTAATGATCCATGATTTTAATTAAGTTTAAAAAAGTTAAAATTATGAGTAGGTAAGTAGTCAAGTGTTTAGTATTTTTGCTAAGTACTTAAAGCTTTCCCTTACATAGAAAACCTTTTACTATGTGGAGTTATTTGCTCTCTTTTAACCAGTTTAAAAGGAACCACCAAAGTGTGTAGATTCAAAGAAACTAAACAGCTACAGTGACTCAAAAGTCTTTGGTTCTAAAGAATGTTCTAAGTTAAAGTTTGTTTCTTGTGAGTTTGTGACTGTGCTTTGAGCCGCGTGTAAGAATGTTCAGTTAAGATTCGAAGTTCAACACAGTACAAGACAATATTGTTTCTTTAGTTTAAATTTTCTGCAACCATTTCCAGTTCTGGGTCCAGTCGGACTTGTAGTGTATAAAGGATGAGTGAACTTTACACCCTGCTCCTCATGTCTCTTTACATGTTTGCAAGGTTTTTTCAAAAAAGGGTTACGTTTTTCATAAGTTGGTTTGTATAACGAGTAGAATTATTCCATTGACGGATACAGTTGACTTAAAGATTAAGATAGATGACAACATGAAGTATCAAGAAGACATGTTACGCCGTCTCTAACTAATTTAGTAAGGCGGGAGGACGATGAATGTTACTTTTGATCAATAAAATAAAACAATACGTTTAATTGAAGACGGTGAACATGATTTTTTATCTAGCACATTATTTCATTTCCAGGAATTAATGCCAGCATACTTTTCTTTTCAATATAAGGCAAACTTAATAGAAAAACCTTTTATTAAACACAATTTCTATGCAGCACGTATTCGTAATATGTATTAGAATGGGCGCAGCGAAGTTTGTTTGCTATTGGAATTGGTCCGGAAATAAAAACTGTATGTGGAACGCTGCACAACACCCGTCTACGTGAACCGCATACATATCTGTGGACACTTTCAAGTTACCTATAAAAATTTCCATTTTCATATATTGTATAGTATTGTGATTAATAGTTTTTTAAAAGGTGGTGTTTTTAATAGGCTGGGGAAAATTAATAGTAGGTATAGGTATGTTGATACGATCGAGGGTAGAGCAGTGGTGGCCCAGTGGTAACGGTCCCGACTTACGAGTTGTAGGTCGTGAGTTCGAACCCAAGCAGGCGCTTTACTTTGTGTAAATAATTTAATCACCACTGCTCTCAAAACGGTGAAGGAAAACATCGTGAGGAAACCGGCATGTCCTAGAACCAAAAATTCGAAGACATGTGACATCTACCAACCCGCACTCAGCCCGCGTGGTGGATTACGGCTCACTACCTCTCATAGAGAGGAGGCCTGTGTCCCAGCAGTGGGAACGTTATAGGCTGATTATGCATTATGCAAGTTATGCTTGCCGCGGTTGGTTCGTGGATGGGTGATCATCCATAACATATTTAGATTTTAGTGAGAGTTGAGAGTAAGATTTTCCTTTTTTATATGAGTTGTAGTGTTATGTCAGATAGAATATTCTTACTAACTCTCCTGTTTTTTATTTTCACTAGAGTTAGTTGATTATCTAGTTTACCGTATTTTCTACGGACCCCGGTGTTTCTGTCTTCTGTTGTTATTTCTTCTCTTACTTTTCTTTGAGATTTGGCAATTTTTTCATTAGGGTTTCATTACAGTATTGTTGTGTTCTAAGTGGAGCTATATATTTTCTGGGCTTTTTCGGTGGTTCTGATCTTAAAGAGCTTTTTACCATTCGCTGGTCCGTATTAAAGTTGAATTTTGTTAGTACTGATACGTCCGTGAAGACTTTTGGATAGTTTGTAGCTATGTAGACGATCTCGTTTTTAAATCTGCCATCTGGGGATATCCAGGTCCGGTACTCTCTTTCTTCTCCTAAAATAGTTTGCCCGAAAATCATTATCCATATCAACTTTGCTTTAAACTTCAGTAACCATGATGTTTAAAAATTCGAAATATTGCTTTACTTCTAAAACTATTCTGTCACAATATCGAGTACTATAATAATTTAATCTCCTAATTTTGCATGAAATAAAATACTATATCCTAAGTATTATTCCAAATGTTCATTTATGATATAATTGCTATTCCTAAAACATTTGCAAAAAAAATGTTTTTAGTGACAGAAACCATGCCCGCTGAATGATGCATGCTTGCTCTTTTAAAATTTTCAATAATATTTTGAATACATTAATTATATTTTTCTATGTGAAGACGATGCGCCAAGAATAAAAATACTAAACCACAATAGGTAAAAAGGATTTAAAATAAAACAAAGACGGATAAATCAATCACGTGATGTTCACATATTTACAATCATTGTAAAAGTGTGTTATTTTCCTAAAAAAATATCTAGGAATATGTCAGTATGTGCGTTAAGTAAAAATTACAAATTATACAATTCAATAAGCAACGTGTTTGATTTTTTGTAGCCTCTAAGTTGTCCTATGGATATTGTTATGAGCTCATATTTATACTATATATTATGTAAATATATATATGCCACCGTATATGATTGTGAACACCTTTACTTTATAATCAATTTTGGTCTTAAAAAATAAACAATTTTTATGTTACAAAAATATCAGTTCCACTGGGATATTAAAAATGCCTCAGGCATTAATTCCGCCTTTGTACAGTTATATTTTACTTGTTCATAAACTTTTAATAAATAAGTAAATAATTTTTTTTTTCTGCGGTAATAAATAATGTTGCCCTGATGAGGCCTTTCGGTAAAGGTACAATAATACACACCTGCAACACACCAGTACCCATAATAAAACTCACGTTCTCCTTTGCCGATTTAATTTTGACCAGTTTTTGACATATACGTTGAGATTTCACCCATATTCTAAGTTAAAACCTCATGATTTCTTTTATTCCTCATCTCAAATAGTTTCCTCACTCGAGGCGAGTTTGAGTTGAGGAACTAACTGTCAAATGTAAGGTACCTTGAGGCTTCCTTGAGGTAGTCAGTCAACAAGGAAGTTTTAACCAAAACATGCGTATTTGATCAGATTATCCTAATGTCCTTTGAAGAGTTTATTGAATACCTCGACTCAAACTCATTCGAGGGACCAAATATTTTCATTAATCTGACGACTATAAATACCGATTTTGGGGGTCTTCCGTGGCACGCCTTGAGGTCTCCTCGACAGAGTTGTGCGTCGTGTAACTTTCGAGTTTACGACTTAGAATATGGTCGTAAGTATAACAATTATTAACCAGTAGATCATCAACAATGGAACATCTAGATAAACTAGCTTTTCTAACTATGTGGCATGCGCTTAAGACGTAGTAGTTCTTAAGTTTTTGAATTTCGTTAGTAACAATGGGAAGAGTTTAGTATCGTCACACTAATTACAAGCTGGAACTAGTTTACCTGTGTAGTACAAAGGTACTACGAAGGTATACTAACAACTACACACAAACAACTACACAAAAAACAAAACTTAAACTATATTTAAGAGAAACTTAGCCCATTTACTGATAGCTTTAAAGGGGCTAAGTTTCTCTCGCATAAAGTATGTTGCTATTCATATTCCTTAATTTGGTGATGGCAAAAACTTTACAAATACTGAAATGGTATCAAATGATTGCCGGAACAGATTTTTTCTCACACACGGTAAAATCGTTCCGATTAAACTAATCAACTTAAAACGTTTTATAAATAAATTAACACTTTAATGCTCAAGACAGCATTTCAAATTCAAATAGCACTAGCCTCCACACTAGGATTCCCTGTGTCGTGGAGAGTGTGAAGACTAGTGTCCTTCGTTATAAGATAGTAGGTCGAATGATTCAAAGAAAAGTAAACAAAAACAAACAAAAAAGCAGCTTCCACCTACGAGGTCCAATTGTCTGTTAAAAGGAAACAGCTGAAAATATGGAGCTTAGCCGCGCCCACGTAGTTGCTGAGCGACGCGCAAATACTTATGTAAATACCCTGGACTCTTGCTTTGTATGAAATATGGGGTTGTTTCCAAAACAAAATACTTTATCGTATCCAAAGTAGGCTTTACCTTAAGTTTTAGTAAAAGAAAACTGTAAATCTTCTGGTTGTCCTGAGAGTTGTTTTTCTTCTTTTTAGAAAAAAAAACTATTGGAATAAGAAATATACCTGCTATCAATACAAGGTCACTTTGCAAAGTAAATAAAATATGGGGTAAACGCAATACGTTTAACTACGTGACGCTCTAGCATTAACAATATTACGATGCCACATCACACAGTTTTTAAAGTGCCAAGATGCATGAAAACTTTAACTTCCAAGTTGAATAATTTGATTTAATGTTTCACGTGTTTATAATTATATTATTACTGCTGCTAAATCCCCTGAAGCTTTGGCATTGCTGAAAATTACTTAACTTAAATTATTACTAATTAATTATATGATGCTAATGCCATAATAAATTATAATCGAACGGACACTTTACAGTCTCGTAATATTTTAATTAAGAGTATTACGGTTTTATTCTCTGGCATCATATTTAGACGACGAACGCACAAAATTATAATATACTTAGCACTTTAAGCGCTTCATTTATGGATTTGCTTGTTAATTGTAAACAGTTGCAAGTTGCACAGTAACCACTACAAAGCGTTGGGCTACGTTATTCAAAATCAAAATATTTGATTTCACATAAACCTACATGGGCACTAATGAAACGTCAGAATCATAACCTATGGAGAAGAGCCAGCAAGAAACTCCACGGTTACTCTTTTTTAAAATAATTGACTTTTTACAATGTTTTCAAATTACAGTGTCGATACCTAGGCATAGGATTACTGACAACTGTTTGTATTTATTGGATCAAGTTGTTCAGTATTGGGATCGAGACGATTATTGTCTATTCACTTGACCTGAAAATCAGAAATTATATTATTATGAATATAATGTTGTGGTTATTTAACAAACCTTAGGTATATAATCCCTTCCGTTACATGAATGTAACTTCAGTAAAATGTAGTAATTATTTAGAACACAGTTTTTTTCACGTAGCTGTTTGCCTTAGGATGACAATTAGTGTTGCCCAAATGCAAGACCAAGACGAGACTTGGTCCAGTCTTGGTCTTGGTCTTGCGTGAATACACCTGGTCTTGGTCTTGCGCTCTCAGTATTGGTCTTGGTCTTGGTCTTGCAGCAAGAGTCTCGCAAGTCTTGCAAATACCTATTAGCCCATTACCTAGTATTTATTGAACACGTTAGTTTAGATCTAGTGTAGCGTGTGTACCGGCGTGTAGCACAACAAGTAATTTAATGAACTTTATGACGTACGTGGTTCCAAATGTTGATGCTGGAGTACAAGTAGACGCTGCCTACTTTGACTACAAAAAATCTTTCGATTTGGTTGATAATGACATATTATTAGAAAAGCTGGCTTCGGTCGGATGTACTCCAAAATTGCTTCAGTTCTTTGCTAACTACATGAGAGATCGACGGCAGTTTGTAGAATACGCTGGTTGTAAATCTGAGTCATATTATACAAGATCAGGAGTAAGTCAGGGCAGTAACGTGGGTCCGCTGAGTTTTATTATTATGATAAATTACCTGCCTAAGGCTGTCAGGGTTGCCACTTGTCTGTTATTCGCGGATGACCTTAAGTTGATCATGGCCATCAAAGATAAAAGTGATTGTGCACTATTGCAGCAAGATATAGACAATGTAGCTGAGTGGAGTAGGAAAAATAAACTACAGTTTAATGTAAGCAAATGCTCAGTAATAACTTTTGGCAGGATGAGAAAACCACATCATCACGATTACAAGCTTGAGGGCACATCAATTAAGCGGGTGGAAGAGGTGCGTGACCTGGGTGTACGCCTGAACACTGAGATAACTTTTCGTGACCATATTGTAAAAGTTTGTAAAAAATCGTACAGAAGTCTGGGTTTTGTTCTTCGACGGGCATCGAGTTATACTAATATGAAAGCAGTTGTAGCATTGTATAATGCGCATAACTCAGAGTTTAATGCTGTCATATGGGCCCCGCACGAGACTAAATATAACCTCAAGTTGGAGCGTATACAAAACAAATTCACCAGATTTTTGTACATGAAGCTTTACGGTGTGTATCCCTTCTATCCGTTAATGTACCCAACCTTATTCGTTATTGGTATGGTTGGATACAACAAACTCGAGACAAGGAGGGACTTAGCTATAACCACATATGTATTCCAACTATTACGCGGTAAGACTTATAATCCAGGTGTTTTCAAGGAGATTTGTCTGAATGCACCTGACAATTACGCATTGCGACGCAGGAAGCCACGGTTACTAGCAGTGCCACACGCACGAACCAACTTACTCAGCAAAGCGCCACTGACGCGCGCCTTGCAGGCACTTAATGACACTGCTGACATAATCGATTTATTTTCCTGCTCTCTGAATGAATTCACAAAAATAATATTGTATGTTTTATGTTATTTAAGATAGTATAATAAGGACCACGCTACGGCATTAGGACTATTCCTGTAATGATAGCAGTGATTGTAGAAATATAAATAAATAAATTAATAAATAAAATCTTAGAACAACGTAACAGAGTAGGTACATGTTGAGCTATTGACCTTGGCATAGTAAACCACCAAATTAATTAAATTAACTTGACAATAATTATTTAAAAAAATACGGTCGCATTGAGAAACCTCCTCCATTTGGAAGTCGGTAAAAAATTACGCATTTTATAGTCCCTGAGCGTAATTACTAACTATAGGTACGTACCTATAATGATTTTCTGTGCGTGTTTAGTGGCTATCCTAAACTCTTCATGTATCAGACATGTAATTTTTTGATTATCTATTGTGGCTTATGACGAACGAGCTTGTTTGTAGGGATTTTTAAGCAATTTTTATAATTTATTTATCTATCGAATTTTCAAAAACTCGTCAAATTTGCTTTTAGGTTTTTTAGATCTAATGCTCCAACTCTCACTACTCCGACTAGAGCTATTTGAATCTTCGTCACTCATGTTAAATTGTAAACTTTCACTCCGAGAGCAATGAGGATTACGAGTACCTAGCTAAATACTTTGATGGGCGAGAACAATAAATAAGACAGAGTTGAAGCGAAGCTCAATTGGAAATAAATTAAATTGAAATAAAAACTCCTATTTATAAGCACAAGCCGAAAGACCGACAGAGGAAAGTGCGGCATTCTTTGATAAACATAATAATTATTTGAAAGATTAAAAAACAGAAGTGTTAAAATATAGGTATTGTGCCCGCGTAACAACAAAGTGTGGATGCAAATAATATTGTGTATTATGTTCCTCTTTTAGTGGAACTTGCCTAGGTACGTTGCCTGCTGTTTTTATGGAGGTAACTCGCTACTAGAGTAGGTACGATACAAGTTGATAAACCGACACTGCAAATCTCGATTTTTGAAAGTGTGTGATTTTAAAATACTATATGCGTAAATATGTCGTCGTTTGTGACTTGAAACGTGCGAAAGTTTTAGCACGTTTCAAGAGTGTTAAATAAAATCACCCACTTCCAAATCTGCAGTGCATGTCTAATTATATAGGTAATAGTAATAATATAACTAATAACTATATTATATTACTAACTACTTATCCTTACGACTAAATCTTCCTTGCGAGGACAACGTCAACATAATCTAATTGTGTCCGTTCTGAGCACCCGGAAACTTATTTTATTCTTTGAAACATGGGCAGCGGCGCGGCGCGGGCGGCTGCAACACAAAGTCTAGGAGCGGACTAAATTTTTACCTATTTCAAATTGCGGCGGCGCTCAAACAGTGTCAAATGCTGTGATACACTTGTTGCACAGTCTTTGATAAACCGCGGCGTCTTTGTCGGTAAATTATCAAATAAACAGGTACCATACAACACACGGACCGACCAACGGTTTATTCGCGGAACGACAAACTTTCCCAATCAACCTTGAACCTTAATGCTTTGGCGATGAAGTTGAAAATCTGTTTAAGAAATTAAACAGATTGATAGTAGCTTGATGTGCGCCGTCTGAACCATAACATTGGTTGGCGTAAAAACTGTTACTAGTCCTATAGGTACTCGACTCACTGTTAGTTTTAAATTTTTCTGAATAGAAGAATAATATAAACTTTGAAACATATTAAGTAGGTACACATAATGTTTTAATAATTTTGTTGGCTACAATTTTAAGCACATACCAACCTAGTAACTTTAGATCTGCACATTAGACTTATACAATACACAGTATGAACAATATGAACTTTGCTAGAAACTTATGCTAGGTACATTTTTGTCATATGGGAACATATTTGTGAGTAACACGCTACTTAGTAAATAGTCGAAATAGGTACAGCGTGTTTAAATGGTTGTTTTCCCGCGGCAGAACGATTTGCCATAAGGAGTAATTTCGAAGCAGTAAAAAATAAAAATGTTTTTACTAGTTTATGCCCTATCACTACACAAGAGAGCTAATTTTACTTTGAACATTTATATATAGGTATTTCCTTTGGCGGCTAAGCGGTGATTTTTTGTATTGTTGCGTGCAAACTATTTTATGCCGTGTCAATACGTGCGAGAGCTTATTTTGGTTTGAACATTTATGCATTGCTTTTCTTTGTCGGTAGTGACGCGTGCGGCGCGGGTTGTACCTACAAGTTACATCCAGTGTTACTATTGTTTTTTCACTTTTTCGAGTTGATGTATATTATTTTTATTAATTTAAAACAAAAACATTTTTATTTTTCACTGCTTCGAAATTACTCCTTATGGCAAATCGTTCTGCCGCGGGAAAACAACCATTTAAACACGCTGTACCTATTTCGACTATTTACTAAGTAGCGTGTTACTCACAAATATGTTCCCATGTGACAAAAATGTACCTAGCATAAGTTTCTAGCAAAGTTCATATTGTTCATACTGTGTATTGTATAAGTCTAATGTGCAGATCTAACGTTACTAGGTTGGTATGTGCTAAAAATTGTAGCCAACAAAATTATTAAAACATTATGTGTACCTACTTAATATGTTTCAAAGTTTATATTATTCTTCTATTCAGAAAAAATTAAAACTAACAGTGAGTCGAGTACCTATAGGACTGGTAACAGTTTTTACGCCAGCCAATGTTATGGTTCAGACGGCGCACATCAAGCTACTATCAATCTGCTGTGGTTTTCGGGAACGTATATCAAACTGCTGTGGTTTTCGGGAACGTATATTTTGTCAATTATAATATTAAATATGTTTTTTTGACAATTTCAATTAAAAAAAAAAAAAAAAAACTACGAGACTCAAGAGTCTCGCAGGCTTAGTCTTGTCTTGCTCATGTCTTGCAGGGTTCAGTCTTGGTCTTGGTCTTGCTACAATAAGTCGGTCTTGGTCTTGGTCTTGCAAAAATGCAAGAACAAGACCAAGACTGCAAGACCAAGACCGATTTTGGGCAATACTAATGACAATGTATGGCGGCAGAGCACATTCTTTTGACAGAACTGGAACCCGATTACTTCTTGAAACAAGAGATTATTAGTCTTTACCAGCGGGTGAAGTGTCATTCCTCCCCAATAGTTAAAGATTATTCACCAGTTCAGCAAAAAAAAGCAAATCACATAATGTTATATCACAATTAAAACATACAAGGCTACAATTTCCGGTGGAATGATAAACACTTGGTAATTTGTGCGAAGTTGATTCCAATCACGTAAATTGAAAACTTAGCACTTCTTGCGAACGTCTGCCAAAGTTCGTATCCAAGATCTAACTTTCAGGAAGTTGAGAGATTAAGCTGATAATAACTTTTACAGATCCGAATCCCTAGCTAAAAATGGGAACAAAACTAAGAACTTAACTTTAATCTTTTTAAATTTATTTGATCTAGAGTCTAGAACAAGTCAAAAGTCTATTTTGTGTTCACTTTACTTTATCCTATACCGCAACTGTTGACGAAAAGGCAACTAATACTAAATTGCTTTTTGTCAACAGTTACGTTCTGTGTATTGGCCCTTGTCTCTTTGAATACATGCCACTGTTTCACTGGTCTACGCCTTTCTATTCCAACAGAATTTTATAAAATATTCTAGCATGAATAAAACTGATCCTTCAAACAAAAAAAATCTCCGAATCCGTGACTGCGACTGAACCGACCAAAATTTGTAGCGCCAATGCCAATGAGCTGCCAAAAGTCAATGCAAAAATTAACTATTTGTACCGTAGATCACTACAAACCACGTTGCATCACATTCTATTGACGCAGCACTAGCCGTCACATTGACGCTGAATAGCGACACTTTAAAGATGTGAAGCTATTGTATTGCTTGCAGTTGTTTCACGGCGGAGGCCGCATTGTGTAGTCAGGCAAACGTCACTAGCACGTCCTGTTTCCGGTAGGCTGCGCTTCAAAACTGCGCCATTCTCACCGTGTGGGGCTTTACACTTGCGTCTTTGCTTTGAAAATACGGTGGTAAGTGATTTGAATTTGATTATATACTTTGATATTGATTATATACTGTTTATTTATTTAGGGACAATAAACAGCAGTGTATTCATTATTAAATATATATCGGGATAGGCCCTCATCAGCGATATTACACTTGCACTTTGTAAGTAGGCGTGGATTGCCGGGCGAAGAAAATAGAGAAACTAGTTACAGCACAATCACTTTATTTCACTCACAATTTCTTATAAAATAATCACCATGAAATAACCTGATGGCAGAGGTCCGACATATTAAATGAAATTATGAAATATAGCAGTAACCAACTTATTTATTCCAACCGCTTGTTAATTAATTAAATAGATCGCTATAATAGCTCTAGGCACTACAACAGGCGCACCGGGCCGAGCCTGCCACAAGAATGATCCCTTCCAACGCTGCGCACTCGCTTACATAAAGTGGCCTGAGTAGTGGGGAGAGTGGGGAGGTGAATGTGCCACTTTGCACAGCGTAACTCGGCCCGCTGCACTTGTCGTTTACATAGATCACGCCGACACGGCCATACTGACGTGCGGACGTCCTCGTACGCGTAGTCTCATCAAGCATTATCTAAAATGACAGAACGTTATTTATGTTATGTTCGTTCATCCTGACTAGCAATCTGGTATGGATCATCCCTTCACAGTTTGCCACTTACTCTAGACCGCTCGACATCGAGCCTTCGTTATTTATCCTAATACTAGCAATCTGGTCCGGTTCACCCCTGCAGAGTTTGCAACTAATTCTGGACCGCTTGTTATTAAGCCTACAGGACTTTAGCAATCTGGACCGGTTCACCCCTTCAGAGCTTACTACTAATTCTGGACCGTTCATTTTTGAACCTTCAGTACTCATCATTTTTTTTCCTTTTTTTTTTTGTTCTCTGGACCAGTTATTGCGGACTCTACAGGGTTACCTCAAATGCTAATTATTACTCTCAAGCTTCGTTCTCGATATTAGCATTAACACACATGTAGTTTCACTTACAGACTCGCCATTTCGCACTGAATTTAGGAGAAAAATAAATAATTTTATCCAATATAAGGTAGATTAAAAACTTTTGTTCGTGACTATGACATTCGTAACTAGCCAGCTCATTCACGCATCAGTGCTTCGCTGTTTCGCATCTATTCTTTTGTTTTACAGTAATTCTAGTGCGTTTTTATATTAAAGCCTTAAAATGCCGAAAAGAAAGCGTGATAATCGCGATAATTATAGTAATTTGTGTAAAAAACTTAAAAAGTTAGAACGTGAAATAAAACGTGGGCGACGTACTCGCTATGAAAGTACATCGTCATCCGATGGTGACTTGTCTACGCCTTATAACCTGCAGGGTGAGTGATTGACCTACTTATTTCGCGTTTACATTTTAATAGGTTACTTTTAGAATAGCAACAAAGTGGATTACAGGGCTCGGTTTCTTACACTTTTTCATATACCGTTCTGTAAAAATGGTATGTTTGTGTTTTTGGTTTCTTACCGGATTCATAACAATAATTAAATTGGAAAATCGGATTGTCCTTAGGGGGCCTTCCACTTCCAAAACCAAGTACTTGCTGCTCGGATCTACCTGTGGGGTTTTTCTATAGCATGTACGTTAATCCTGGAGGAATAAATATTATATCACCTATTAATTGGGATTGCGTGTTTCTCACAAGGAGTCTCACTTCCCACCCGTAAATAGGTTTATTTAAGCAAAATACTCATTTTGCTTGCAGAGTGCGAACCAATCCCAATCGACGACGATTGTGCGTCATATCGCGGCGACACAGATCCACAACCTGGATGCTCGTACTGGCAACAAGTCCCAGCTGAACGTAGTGATGAGGAGGAGGTTTCGGCCCCGACCATCACACAGGGGTCTACTACCGACAACATCCCGGCACACGTGAACACACTGCCGCAGAGCTCCGTGACCGCCGCACTGCCCCCTGCGCAAGTACTCGCTGCGCCTGCAGTAGAATCAACTGCCGTACATCTACAGAAGGCGAGTGAACCTGATCCCCTTGCTCTTCAACAAGATGTTCCCGAATTAGATCCAGACTTAATAGAAATATTAGGAAAGGACCCCACCTCGACTAAAGAATATGGCAGTGAAATCCAAAAGGATTTGGCGATTAGACTCAACCACATTGCTACCTCCGGTCTCTCTAAAGAGAACCGCAAGGAGCTAAAGGATAGATATTTGGTACCGTCGAACTGCAAGTTCATAAAAGCGCCTACCCTTAATCCGGAGATTCAAGCATCTCTGATAGAAACTCAAGCGAAGCGAGATAAGGGTATAGAAAGTAAACAGGTATTAACATCTTGTGCCTTGTCCTCCATCAGCGAGGCCATTACCGCGCTGCTCGCATCAGGTCATAAAATCCCTGAGCTTCTCAAGCTGTTGATGGATACAGCTCGAATCCTCGGTGATATGCAGCACACGGACTCTATCTCACGACGTGCATTCATTCTTTCTACTGTCAAGAAGGAACTAAAAGATCAGTTAGACAAAACCAAAATAGACGAAATGCTTTTTGGCAGTACCCTATCGGAAACCTTAAAATCAGCGAAAACAATAATAAAATCTGGAGCTGATCTAAGGTCATCATCGACAATGAAGTCTACGGCTCAAAAACGGGCTAAAGCAGTCAACAGACCTTTAAACTACCGAGCCCCTCCGACGGGTCGCCGTCAGTTCCCACCACCGCCGCCGGGGGGCGCGAAATATGCGCGGGCGGCACCATTAACTCAGATTCAGAGGCAGCAGATGAGGACGACGCACAGCAATGCTTCCAGGACATCGTTGCGTCAGCCGCAAGCAGGTCACCGACGTTAGACACGGTAAGCCCCGCGGGCCGTCTTTCGTGTTTCTATGAACAGTGGTGTTTATTAACTAATAATCCTGTTATACTCTCTTGGATTGCTGGTTATAAAATTATTTTTTCTGACCTAGTTATTCAGACCACCGTTCCATCAGAGCCTATATATTCGCAATCCGAATACAAGGCTTTTAAAGAATCAATACAAGACCTTATTAGTACTGGAGCAGTATCCTTATGTCAACCATGCGCGGGTCAACATATATCCAGTATATTTCTTGTTCCTAAGCCGAACGGCAAACAACGTTTCATTTTAAATCTAAAGCAATTGAATAAATTCATACCAACTCAACATTTTAAACTTGAAGATTTAAGAACAGCTTTGAAACTTGTGTCAAACGACTGTTTTATGTCAACAATAGATTTAAAAGATGCCTATTTTTTAATAGGCATACATCCAAACTCTAAAAAATATCTACGTTTTAAATTTAATGGAAATCTATACGAGTTTAACGTGTTGCCGTTCGGCTTAAACACTGCACCTTATATTTTTACAAAGATTCTCAAACCAGTCGCAAAATTATTGAGGTCTTTGGGATATTTATCAACATTTTTTTTAGATGATTTATTTTTGATTGGTCAATCATATACTGACTGTTTACAAAATATGAATGACACAAAACTATTATTGAAATCGTTAGGATTCATCATCAACACAGAAAAAAGTTCGGTTGTGCCGACGAATTGTTGCAAGTTTTTAGGAAATATTATAGATTCCAAAAGATTTGAAGTTAAATTACCTGATGATAAAAGACAGAAAATTAAAACAGAGTTACTAAGAATTAGAAAGCTCAAACGATGTAAAATAAGAGATTTTGCTCGCTTCATTGGTCTTTTAACATCCGCATGTCAAGCCGTGGAGTACGGCTGGCTTTATACTAAAGACTTTGAGAGGTGCAAATACCTAAACCTCAAAGATGATGAAAACTATGATAAGTTTATGAATTTACCAATCGAATTATCTCCCATCTTTGACTGGTGGCTTAATGCGGTAATTGAATCGGTATGCAAAATAAAAGTTGATACATATTCCTTAGAGATATTTAGTGATGCCTCAACAACGGGGTGGGGCGCCGCCTGTGGGGACGAGACTGCCAGTGGACCTTGGAGTCAACATGAGCAAACTCGACATATTAATTACTTAGAAATACTTGCAGCTTTTCTTGGGCTTAAAGCTTTTGCACAAGATTTGAAAGATTGTCAGATTTTGTTACGTATTGATAATACAACGGCAATATCGTACATAAATAGAATGGGTGGCGTGCAATTTCCTCATTTAACTGATGTTACGAAACAATTGTGGAAATGGTGCGAAGCGCGTAAAATTATGGTTCATGCCGATTATATACGTTCTTCTGATAATATAGTTGCGGACGCTGAATCAAGAAGGTTACACCCCGACATAGAGTGGGAAATTTCTCAGATTGGTTATAATAAAATAACACAGCACTTCGGTGTCCCTTGTATTGACTTATTCGCGAGCAGAATAAATCATAAATGTGATATCTATGTTTCTTGGCATAGGGACCCTGACGCTTATGTAATTAACGCGTTCACTATATCATGGACTAATTATTACTTTTACGCGTTTCCACCAATTTCGGTCATCTTAAAGACCTTGCGTAAAATTATTAACGACAAAGCCACTGGTATTGTTGTCGTGCCAAAATGGCCAACACAGCCATGGTACCCTCTTTTTATAAGACTCCTCACCTCAAAACCACTCGTTTTAAAATCAGCGGGTGATTTAATTATTTCTCGTTGTAGCGAACGTGCAATTCACCGACAAATTACACTGGTTGTCGGGAGGTTGTCCGGACATCATTTCTCCGAAGAGGAATTCCACAGTCGTCCATACCCATAATGCTAGCATCCCTGTCAGACAACACTGTCAAGCAGTATGAAACATGCCTTAAGAAGTGGTTCACGTTCTGTAATGAAAACAACATAGAACCTTACGATGCTTCAACATCAAATATTCTCTGTTTTCTAACGCAATTGTTTAATACCGGAGCTCGGTATGGTACCTTAAATAGCTCCCGATCCGCTTTATCGTTGTTACTTGGACACGATATTGCAAACAATGAAAGTATTCAAAGATTCTTCAAAGGAATCTTTCGGTTACGGCCCACATGTCCTAGATACAATTTAACGTGGAACACCGATCAAGTTTTAAATTATTTGGCGGAATTATATCCAAACGAAAATTTAAGTCTTGAAAAACTTAGTAAAAAGTTAGTGACCCTTCTGGCACTAATAACAGCCCATAGAATGCAGACTTTATCAAAAATACACGTCAATAACATTACCAAATCTGATTCAGGGTTCATAATTAAGATAACTGATTTAATTAAAACTTCACGAGTGGGTTCCTTACAACCAGTGTTTTCTTTACCGTATTTTTTACAAAGGCCGCAAATATGCCCTGCTGATACTCTTCAAGTATATCTTGATAAGACAAATCAGTTATGTCAAGACCATCAATCACTTTTTATTTCATTTAGGAAACCATACCGAGCTGTAACATCGCAGACTTTGAGCAAATGGGTAAAGAGCATGTTACAAAACAGTGGCATTGATATCTCGCTGTTTACTGCACACAGCACCAGACACGCAGCCACTTCTAAAGCGTATAGCGTAGGTGTTAGTCTGGATGTCATACGTAAAACTGCAGGGTGGAGTTCAACTTCTACGGTATTTGCTAAATATTATAATAGAATAATATCAAACGATATGTCTACCAATGGTGATTTTGTCTCAAGTGTGTTAAATGGATAATTATCTCATTTTAGAAATAACAATGTGATCATTTAAAAGCTATTAAATTTTGTGATTTACTTAAATATAGCTATGGAAAATAGTAGATACTTATTTTAGATTTATTGATTTTCTTCATTCATACTCCCAAAGCAAAGATGCAATATGTACCTATTTAATAGATAAGGTATATTTCACGACTGCAATCTCTAAACATCTACATGTGTGTTAATGCTAATATCGAGAACGAAGCTTGAGAGTAATTGATGATTAAACGAACTTACCTGTACGTGAAGTTCAATCACAATTACTCGAAGAGCTTCGTTCGAAGATATTAGCATCCCTCCCTCCCAGTCATCCTGAACCCCTAGTCGTGAAATAACAAACAGCTCAGCAAACCTCCAAACTAAATGAGCTGGCTAGTTACGAATGTCATAGTCACGAACAAAAGTTTTTAATCTACCTTATATTGGATAAAATTATTTATTTTTCTCCTAAATTCAGTGCGAAATGGCGAGTCTGTAAGTGAAACTACATGTGTGTTAATGCTAATATCTTCGAACGAAGCTCTTCGAGTAATTGTGATTGAACTTCACGTACAGGTAAGTTCGTTTAATCATCAATTAGTTTTTATTTGAATTTTAATAATAGACCCAACTTAGACACTCCACCGAACGCGTAGCAGGCCTGTGTAATGCCGAGCGAATCTCAAGTCATAAAGCCAGAAAATTGTCACTTCAATGTGCATAAGCGTTCGATGGTGTCATGTCACCGAATGTGTCGTAGCAGACACATAATTCATGTTATAACACTAAACTAACAGCGACAAGTATGAAATCTAAATAACAATAATTTTAGTATTGAAGCGCCGTCACGGCCAGACCGACATTCGCGCGTCCGTGTGCGTCTCCATCCTCTTATGTCGCCGTAAGTAACCGCGGGCCCATTTTTCTGTAAAGAGATTAAAACTGGTAGATACATTACTTTTTACGCTCGTCCATCAGTGACATACATTACAATGTTTTAAATTCCCACAAACTCAACCTTTAGGAGCTGACCCGGACAACTGAAATAGGCGTCCCTTCAACTAGCTATCTCGCCAAATAACATGGACCGGGCAACCCACCAGCGTCTCTCCGATCACTCACTAGTACCACACATCTCCATTGATCTCATAGCCTCTCAGACCAGACGATCACTTTATAATATGATCCAGAACATTGGCCTGCATAAGCCAGTTCTTTAGACTACCCAATAACACATCATAGGACGTCAACCCGCATGAGTCGGTCCCTTACATTATCCTTACATAGTTACTTTAGCTCACAGATTAGTAACAATGTTACCTTTAATTACGTTTCTTCACTCTCAGAGGCCGAGAGATTTCCAGACCTGGCTGTTAACACACGTGAACTACAAATAGACAAAACATCACTGCCACCACCCGATGACACCCATTCCACTCCACTATAGCGAACTGCCGCCATCTCGGCCTCCTTCAAGCTACCAGTCAAGGTGATAGCTACATCCATCAAGCCCTCACATCCCCAGAGCATGGCAAGCAAACGCTTACGACTATATTTGTATGCTCTATTAGACACACAACCAAGGGAAGTCCGTATTCCCTGCAAAGCCCAGTCGGACCCCTCTGTCACATTCAATGAAGAAGGAATCGCCCCTGTAAAACGGTCTCATTTTTCCAACTGCGACGCAGCAGATAAATCAATCCCAATATTCTCAGATGCTATCTTACGAATTTCACCCAAATCTAACCGAAACCTAAACTCAGAATATGAAGATTCACCTTTGATTATAATAAGTAAGCACCCTAATGTCCGCATGACTCTCTGCCCGAACACCTGCTCTGCCAAAACCGGTAGCAACAAGGTGCAACTATACACCATGGTCACCATAACATTGATCTGTCTGCGCCTATACAATACCTGCCCCGATCCGAAATGATCCGCGAAGTCGCACTGAAAAGACAGACAGCATCCTTTAGAACTTCAACTGTACCAGCTGCATCCAACTAGGAAGTGCACTCGAAAAGGACGCATTTAGTGAAAGAGTCAACAATGACAAGAAAACTCCTTGCTATCGATTTCTCCACCCAACTTCCCCGCGATGTCTATATGTAAAAACGTTGAGCCCCGAACAACCCCTTGAGGCTCAGCACACAATGCAGGACTTACTTTCGCACTCACCTTACCATCTCAGGGAACCAGCATTTCTCACAAACTCCAGCAAGGGCTTCGTCCCCACCAAGTAGTTAAACCTCTGTGTGAACAAGACTTATCAAAGTCCATGTTAGTGACCCCGGGACTAATGGAAGCCAACATACACGCTCAATCCTCCTGCACTATACTAACCCATGAACGTCGCATGTGTGAGCCACTGCCTGACTGCTACGCCCACCGATGAGAACCTGGATATAGAGTCGCGGCGGCCCCAACCCAATGAAAGCCAACGCAGATGCAATTCAACGAACTGGACCATTATCCTGCCCCCCAGACGGTGGGATGGCACCATGCACAAACTCCGTAATTCGATTTCTGGGACAGAAAATCTGCATGCTCTATGCCACTCCACTGTCCGTGGACTAGAGTCCATCGAAATCATAGACCCGCAAAAGGGTCCACCGCACCTGGAGCGCGGCTGATCACTGAACTTGATGCCTTGAGGGAGCCACGACCTGTAAACACAGTATACGCCCGTCGAAACCTTCAATAGCTTCAATGACGGCCAGGGTACACACTTGCAAAAAGAACACTGCGATTCTGTATCAGTTATTCGTCGGCTAAAGTCAGACAAGACATAAGAATCGAAAAACTTTCTTTGGATCAATATTGCCCCGTATCCCCAGAACTCGGTGTTTAGTTCCATCAGTGCGTTACAGTCAATTATAGTCAGAACCGGTTCTGATGTAAGTAATTCGATCACTTTCTTGTGAATATTTTATGTCTGTCCATTTTATAGGCCCTTTTGATTTGATTCAAGGTTCAAAACGTAAAACACGTGAAATATGGGACAACGAGCCAAAGACTGACCTCAAGGAGCCACAGATCGCTCAAAATAAAATGATTAAACTATTGTTTCACTATGATTACCTTACACCTACAGTTACACTTCACAAAAATACATCAGGTACACAATCGCAGCTGTTGTAGGAAGGATCACATTTTACTACCGCGAGTGCGGACAGTCAATGCCGAAGGAAACAATTATTTTTGCAAGAGTGCAACAGTATAATAAGCTACCTAAAGATCTAAAGAATGCAAACTCGTTGGGTATTTCCGAAATTAAATTAAAAAAAAATAACATTCTAAATGATCAAACACTACTCCAATAAACAGACTTGCCCTACGGCTGTGTTGCTTTATTGTTGCACCGGGATCGCATTCCTTATCTATGGTAATTATTTCTTTTGCGGGTGGATCGAAAAGTTTGAGGTTGTGTTGTTTATAATGTTAATTTCATCCGAAAAGAAATGGTATTACTATTTAAATGATTTAATATAAAATAAATTAATAGCTGCTTAGTTTGTGTGCCGAAGTTATATTTTAAGTTTAAAAACGTTCTCAAGTAAGTGAAATCTTTGTAATTTCTACCACCATTAAATAATTAATTATCCTTTCGCAATATTTGAACTAATTAGAGTTTATCTTCACCATGTAGGTCAGTGTTGATGTTATATAAGAATAATGAAACTCTCAATAACGTGTTAACTTCTTTCCCCAAACAGAATGTAATTTTGTCAATATCTGTACGTACATAGATACCACTATCTAATAGATCCCTACCTATAATAACTGGTTCTGTAATTGAGTTAACAGGCACAACATGAAACAAAAAGGACACTGATGTGGTTAATTTCACCACGGCTCAGAATGCGATTCATATTTAACGTTTTCTTTACCTATACCTGTAAGGTAAACTATATCACAGTGCATAGTGCCTGAGAACTTTTTAACAAAGCTAAAAGCTACAAACGAACTAGCAAATTATCTATTAAAAAGAAAAGGAACGAGCTCACCGGATGATGTGGTTGTCCATACACGTAACAGGTGAGACGGTTCGTATCATGACTCAACGGTGCTGGTGCTCGTTGCGAATTCTTCACTTCGGTCAAAGGTTCGTACTGCCTCTTGCTTCAATCAATTGATTTTTGGACTGTTGTACTTCAACGATGACATGTGCCATGTATCAGTGAAATTTGACGTTTGCGGTTTAGCGGTTGCCGGAAGTCGTGATAGCAAAAACTCCATATTTTGAATAGATTAGACGTTGGTCCACACTTCACTGTCGTTTTATTTTCTTCAGGTTTTTGCCCTTCGAATCCCAATTCTGATATCGGGATAGGCCCTCATCAGCGATATTACACTTGCACTTTGTAAGTAGGCGTGGATTGTCGGGCGAAGAAAATAGAGAAACTAGTTACAGCACAATCACTTTATTTCACTTACAATTTCTTATAAAATAATCACCATGAAATAACCTGAAGGCAGAGGTCCGACATATTAAATGAAAGTATGAAATATAGCAGTAACCAACCTATTTATTCCAACCGCTTGTTAATTAATTAAATAGATCGCTATAATAGCTCTAGGCACTACAACAGGCGCACCGGGCCGAGCCTGCCACAAGAATGATCCCTTCCAACGCTGCGCACTCGCTTACATAAAGTGGCCTGAGTAGTGGGGAGAGTGGGGAGGTGAATGTGCCACTTTGCACAGCGTAACTCGGCCCGCTGCACTTGTCGTTTACATAGATCACGCCGACATATATGTTAGAAGTTAATAGAAGTAACAAACACACTTCTCACACCGTTATCCACAGATTACTAAACAAAAATACTAGTTGTTAGTAAGAACAACATAAAACTAACAGAATAAAAGTAAACATTACTTAATTATTGTTTCAGACAACAACAGCTCTTTAAATATGTAAATTGATATTTTTGTGTCCTTATTCATGAATTTCTTCTGCCCTGATTGGGGAACAACTCTGACCAGCTAAAACTAATACTTAATTGTATTATTTTTGTAAGATTAACTTCTCCACTTCGGTTTTTTTTAGTAAATAGTTCCTGTGTCTAAAGTTACTTATTATCCTAAGTTATGCCAATAGTGTTATTTAGTAAACCAAAAACGTGATACAATTAGGATTTTGTGGGATTGGCAGACCCAACAGGATCATCGTCTAATTAAGTGAAAGAAAAGTTAATTAGTTCGAGACCAGGTTACGAAACAAGTGTTTCCCTTTTGGATGAAACGTGTCAAAACTTGTGCAAAGCGACGTGAAGTGGATTGTTCGGTTGTCTGAAAAGGGAACAAAAAGGCTACAATAGCTAGAAAAGCTTATACAAGGACTGTTAATTCAGTAGTTTTTTAAGGGGCTGCCCCCTTAAAAAACTACTGAATTAACAGTCCCACTGAAAGATTATAATTATTAGTTGACTTAATGAGTTTTCATCTCACTGCTAAAATAATGACTAGATTAAGGTAATCTATTCATTATTAAATTATTTTTAATTAAATTAAAACCATCCAAAGAAATTAATTATCTGATCATCATCATCTTCTGCTGCTCGATCATTCTCAATGGTGACACATACTCGATAGGGCTACGGGGTCCGAGTGCTCATCGAATTTTTCGGGACATCGCCAAGCGGTTGGTCGACTCTTCACGAGACCAAGGGCCGACCTATTTTAATAATATTAATTTCACTGTAAATAGATGACATTAACTGCATAACTATTATTCAGATGAGTAAATATATTGTTTTCATGATTAATCCATAATATTTTATTACTATTACATAATGTTTTATTTTCAATTCATTTGCAGTGTCGGCTCTCACTTTACTTTTATGTAATTAGAAGAAAGAGTTGTAATTTTCTTTAACCGATTTTTTCTTGCGAACCGAATTTTTTTTTCAAAGGATTTCAATAACCCGGGCCGGGTGGTTTTGTTTACGTTCTCGTATTTCCTTGTTTAAATAGGATACAACACATTTTCAAAGGCATATTTTTGCTTGTTTTACCGCTCAAGCTAAATATTGTTGATGAATTTAACTTTGATTTAAAAAAAAAATTGTTTCTTGAAATTAAAAAAAAAAAATAACAAAATTGTGACTTGCTTACAGTAGGTATGATCATTAACATTAACAGCGACTAAGTAAAATGTCAAGAGCTGCTATGAACAGTTAATATTTTAGATTTCATAATTTCCAAGATGACGATTTAGGACGTGTGTGGGAAACTTTATAAAACTATTCATAGGATTTTCTCTTGTCATCGTTATTTACGTAACCTTCACTTTGAACTTTTATTGAGGCTTTATTTTTCACTCTGCTTTGCAGATTAGAGTTTTTACGTCTGCAGTTGATGTGCCCGTTTTGAATCATCAATCACCATGCCATGATCCAATTAATGATCCATGATTTTAATTATGTTTAAAAAAGTTAAAATTATGAGTAGGTAAGTAGTCAAGTGTTTAGTATTTTTGCTAAGTACTTAAAGCTTTCCCTTACATAGAAAACCTTTTACTATGTGGAGTTATTTGCTCTCTTTAAACTAGTTTAAAAGGAACCACCAAAGTCCTTCCATTCAAAGAAACTCAACAGCTACAGTGACTCAAAAGTCTTTGGTTCTAAAGAATGTTCTAAGTTAAAGTTTTTTTCTTGTGAGTTTGTGACCTGCTTTGTGTGCTTTGAGCCGCGTGTAAGAATGTTCAGTTAAGATTCGAAGTTTAACACAGTACAAGACAATATTGTTTCTTTAGTTTAAATTTTCTGCAACCATTTCCAGTTCTGGGTCCAGTCGGACTTGTAGGTAGTGTGTAAAGGATGAGTGAACTTTACACCCTGCTCCTCATGTCTCTTTACATGTGTGCAAGGTTTTTTAAAAAAAGTTTACGTTTTTCATAAGTTGGTTTGTATAACGAGTAGAATTATTCCATTGACGGATACAGTTGACTTAAAGATTAAGATAGATGACAACATGAAGTATCAAGAAGACATGTTACGCCGTATCTAACTAAGTTGGTAAGGCGGGAGGACGATGAATGTTATTTTTGACCAATAAAATAAAACAATACGTTTAATTGAAGACGGTGAACATGATTTTTAATCTAGCACATTATTTCATTTCCAGGAATTAATGCCAGCATACTTTTCTTTTCAATATAAGATAAACTTAATAGAAAACCCTTTATTAAAAACAATTTCTATGTAGCACGTATCCGTAATATATATTAGAATGGGCGCAGCGAAGTTTGTTTGCCATTGGAATTGGTCCGGAAATAAAAACTGTATGTGTAACGCTGCACAACAACCGTCTACGTGAACCGCATACATATCTGTGGACAGTTTCAAGTTACCTATATAACCTTCCATTTTCATATTTTGTATAGGATTGTGATTAATAGTGTTTTAAAAGGTGGTGTTTTTAATAGGCTGGGGAAAATTAATAGTAGGTATAGGTATGTTGATACCTAGCTCCTAGGTTGAGGGGCTTGTTGCTCATTAATAACAGCCGCAAAGGGTTTATCGAGGGTTAAGTTGTGAGCTGTGTCCCAGCAGTGGGAACGTTATAGGCTGATTATGCATTATGCAAGTTATGCTTGCCGCGGTTGGTTCGTGGATGGGTGATCATCCATAACATATTTAGATTTTAGTGAGAATTGAGAGTAAGGTTTTCCTTTTTTATATGAGTCGTAGTGTTATGTCAGATAGAATATTCTTACTAACTCTCCTGTTTTTCATTTTCACTAGAGTTAGTTGATTATCTAGTTTACCGTATTTTACGGTATTTTTTACGGACCCCGATGTTTCTGTCTTCTGTTGAAAAGAAAAGTAAGAGAAGAAATAATTCTTCTCTTACTTTTCTTTGAGATTTGGATATTTTTTCATTAGGGTTTCATTACACTATTGTTGTGTTCTATGTGGAGCTATATATTTTCTAGGCTTTTTTGGTGGTTCTGATCTTAAAGAGCTTTTTTACCATTCGCTGGTCCGTATTAAAGTTGAATTTTGTTAGTACTGATATGTCCGTGAAGACATTTGGATAGTTTGTAGCTATGTAGTCGATCTCGTTTTTAAATCTGCCATCTGGGGATATCCAGGTCCGGTACTCTCTTTCTTCTCCTAAAATAGTTTGCCCGAAAATCATTATCCATATCAAGTTTGCTTTAAACTTCAGTAACCGTGATGTTTAAAAATTCGAAATTTTGGTTTACTTCTAAAACTATTCTGTCACAATATCGAGTACTATAATAATTTAATCTCCTAATTTTGCATGAAATAAATTACTATATCATAAGTATTATTCCAAATGTTCATTTACGATTTGACATTTGCAAAAAAATTGTTTTATAGTGACAGAAACCATGCCTGCTGAATGTTGCATGCTTGCTCTTTTAAAACTTTCAATAATATTTTGAATACATTAATTATATTTTTCTATGTGAAGACGATGCGCCAATAATAAAAATACTATACCGTAATAGGTAAAAAGGATTTAAAATAAAACAAAGACGGATAAATCAATCACGTGATGCTCACATATTTACAATAATTGTAAAAGTGTGTGATTTTCCTAAAAAATATCTAGGAATATGTCAGTATGTGAGCTAGGTAAAAATAACAAATTATACAATTCAATAAGCAACGTGTTTGATTTTTTCTAGCCTCTTAATTGTCCAATGGATATTGTTGTGAGCTTATATTTATACTATATGTTATATAAATATATATATGCCACCGTATATGATTGTGAACACCGTTATTTTATAATAAATTTTGGTCTTATAAAATAAACAATTGTTATGTTCCAGAAATATAAGTTCCACTGGGATATTAAAAATGCCTCAGGCATTAATTCCGCCTTTGTACAGTTATATTTTACTTGTTCATAAACTTTTAATAAATAAGTAAATAATATATTTTTTCTGCCGTAATAAATAATGTTGCCATGATGAGGCCTTTCGTTAAAGGTACAATAATAAAACGTTTTATAAATAAATTAACACTTTAATGCTCAAGACAGCATTTCAAATTCAAATAGCACTATCCTCCACACTAGGATTCGCTGTGTCGTGGAGAATGTGAAGACTAGTGTCCTTCGTTATAAGATAGTAGGTCGAATGATTCAAAGAAAAGTAAACAAAAACAAACAAAAAAGCAGCTTTCCACCTAGGAGGTCCAATTGTCTGTTAAGAGGAAACAGCTAAAAATATGGAGCTTAGCCGCGCCCACGTAGTTGCTGAGCGACGCGCAAATACTTATGTAAATACCCTGGACTCTTTCTTTGTATGAAATATGGGGTTGTTTTCAAAACAAAATACTTTATCGTATCCAAAGTAGGCCTTACCTTAAGTTTTAGTAAAGATAACTGTAAATCTTCTGGTTGTCCTGAGAGTTGTTTTTCTTCTTTTTAGAAAAAAAAAACTATTGGTGTAAGAAATATACCTGCTATCAATACTCGGTCACTTTGCAAAGTAAATAAAATATGGGGTAAACGCAATACGTTTAACTACGTGACGCTCTAGCATTAACAATATTACGATGCCACATCACATAGTTTTTAAAGTGCCAAGATGCATGAAAATTTTAACTTCCAAGTTTAATAATTTAATTTAATTTTTCACGTGTTTATAATTTTATTATTATTGCTGCTAAATCCCCTGTAAGCTTTGGCATTGCTGAAAATTATTTAAATAATTACTAATTAATTATATGATGCTAATGCCATAATAAATTATAATCGAATGGACACTTTACAGTCTCGTAATATTTTTAGAGTATTACGATTTTATTCTCTGGCATCATATTTAGACGACGAACGCACAAAATTATAATATACTCAGCACTTTTAGCGCTTAATTTATGGATTTGCTTGTTAGTTGTAAACAGGTGCAAGTTGCACAGTAAGCGCTACAAAGCGTTGGGCTACGTTATTCAAAATCAAAATATTTGATTTCACATAAACCTACATGGGCACTAATGAAACGTCAGAATCATTACCTATGGAGAAGAGCCAGCAAGAAACTCCACGGTTACTCTTTTTTAAAATAATTGACTTTTTACAATGTTTTCAAATTACAGTGTTGATACCTAGGCATATGATTACTGACAACTGTTTGTATTTATTGGATCAAGTTGTTCAGTATTGGGATCGAGACGATTATTGTCTATTCACTTGACCTGAAAATCAGAAATTATATTATTATGAATATAATATTGTGGTTATTTAACAAACCTTAGGTATATAATCCCTTCCGTTACATGAATGTAACTTCAGTAAAATGTAGTAATTATTTAGAACACAGAATTGAATCTTCGTCACTCATGTTAAATTGTAAACTTTCACGCCGAGAGCAATGAGGATTATGAGTACCTAGCTAAATACTTTAATGGGCGAGAACAATAAATAAGACAGAGTTGAAGCGAAGCTCAATTGGAAATAAATTAAATTGAAATAAAAACTCCTATTTATAAGCACAAGCCGAAAGACCGACAGAGGAAAGTGCGGCATTCTTTGATAAACATAATAATTATTTGAAAGATTAAAAAACAGAAGTGTCAAAATATAGGTATTGTGCCCGCGTAACAACAAAGTGTGGATGCAAATAATATTGTGTATTATGTTCCTCTTTTAGTGGAACTTGCCTAGGTTTTTTGTTTGTTTGTTTGTTTGTTTGACATCTCGCAGGTCAACCTATGCGGTTGTCGTCTGCTTAAGCGGACTTGCCTGTGGATTCCCTAATAAATTAAGGCCTCCAGCCAGGACTTAAACTTATATACTAACTAAAACTAAGCGACAACGCTAAGGGCACCCCCTGTGGGGTACGAACCTCGGCTTAGGGCGTCGCTGGAAGAGGGCAGCAAATGACTAGCTGGATCAGGATTGGTATTAATTAGGGACGCATTTAAAGCTACAGGCTCAGCGGCGCGGGCTGGCTCGAGCAAGGGTCGGGAGGGGCGTCGATTTGGCCGTCGCGGCGGGCCTCGGCGGCGAGGGCGGTAGGACGGCGATCGGGTTTTGGGCTTATGTAGCGTGCTAGTGGCCTTACTACTCTCCTGGAGGAGGGTAGTGGCGTCGTCGGGGTCGATTAAAGTATGCCTTGGTCGGCGAATACTGCTAATGCGAGAGGGAGTGTAGCGGGCGGCCGCTGTAATCAGGGGGTTAGAATGTTTGATGCCGCAGTCGAAGAAACGCTTTGATAAGCGTTTCATGAACTGTTTTATGGTTGGCATTTTGAGGTCGACGTGAAGATCGATATTACGGGCATAGAAGGGGGCACCCGTGACCCTTCTGAGGAAACGGTTTTGGAGGGTCTGCATCTTATGGAGATGACGTGGGTGAGCGTGCGCAAATACAACGCAGGCATAGGTCATGATGGGACGAATGACTGCGGTATAGATGCGGAGCTTGCATTTGAGGGACAGTTTACTACGGGCTGTCAGTACGAATTGCAGCCTGCTAAGAGCGAAGGAGGCGCGCGCGCGAACCGCCTTAATATGAGCCTTAAAGGTAAGGTTCTCATCGAGGATCACGCCTAGGTATTTGGCTTGCTTCTCCCAAGGGATTGACTTGCCGTACATAGTGATCGGGCTGGGAAGTGGGGGAGGGAGTCGACGACGTCTCGAGAAGAGAACCGCCTGACTCTTATCGGGGTTGACCTCGATTCTCCATTTCCGGAACCAAGCGCCTAAGACGTTTGCGGAGGTTTGGAGTGTACGAGCTATAGCGTTGGGACAGTGACCGGTATAGTAAACGGCAGTGTCGTCGGCGAAGAGAGCCAACTGAGCCTTTTTACTTTTTGGGATATCGCTAGTGAACAGCGTGAAGGCGAGAGGAGATAGTATGGAACCCTGAGGGACACCGGCGCGAATAGGATGAGGGGACGAGAGTGCTCCCTCGACGCGATAGCGAAAGGTCCGGTTCGACAAAAAGTCTCGTAAGATGAGCACGAGACGATCTGGCACTCCTAGTTGGTAGAGCTTGTATATCAAGCCGTTGTGCCAGACTTTGTCGAAGGCTTTCGCTATGTCGAAGAATAGCACACGCGTCGTCGCGTTACGCTGCAGACCAGCGCATAAGTGCTCTACGATACGGTGGACCTGTTGGGTGCCCGAGTGTTGGCTACGGAATCCAAACTGCTCGTTGGGTATGAGGCTCTTTGCTTCGGCGTAGTCTTTGAGACGCTTATAAATAAGCCTCTCGTAGATTTTGCCGAGGACATTGAGTAAGCTAATAGGGCGGTAGCTGGAGTGCTCAGACTTTGGCTTGCCTGGCTTTGGGATACCGATGACGGTGGCTTCTTTCCATGATTGTGGGAAGATGTTGTTGCTCAAGGCGCCATTGAAGATGGCGGTCATAAGCATTATTAGCGGGGCAGGAAGGAGTTTGTATACCTTATTGGTAATACCATCCGAACCGGGGGCCTTACGAGCGTGGAGCCCTTTAATGATGTCGTGCACTTCGTCTGGAGTGACGGGAGGCAGAGGATCATCAGGGTCTTCGACGGGAGGGAGGGAGGCTCTTCGTTCGACTTCAGCGTCGACCTTGTTCAGGTGAGCTTGGTCTACTGGTTGGGAGCTGGGAGAACATTGGGACTCTAGGCTGTCGGCAAGACATTCAGCCTTATCGGGACTGTCGAAAGCGACACTATTGTCGGGGCGGATGAGAGGAGGCATAGAGACCTGTTCTGAGGAACGCAATTTCCTCTGTAATTGCCAGAAGGCTTGATGAGTGGGCTCGAGTTCGCTGAGCATCTTGTTCCAGCCCTCAGAGCGAACCTCCCCTATGCGATTCTTTACAGCACGCTGTAAATGGCGCATGTGGGCTTTGTTCGCGTCACAAGGGAAGGAGTCGTAGGCACGGATGGCCGCGTTCTTCTCGGTTATCAGGTCACGTACGTCAGTAGGTAGTTTCCAGCGATGGTCTTCCATCACCGGAACTTCCCGTGAACAATCCGTCAATACGGATTGTTCGTGCTCTGTAAACGAGTCGATTGCGGCCGTCGTGTCGGCGACTGACACTAAGTGATCGGGGATGGTGTCCAAGTGAGGCGACGTGGTGGATTTCAGTCTATCGCTTACTTTCCTCCAGTCGGTTATCATCTGGGTCTGAGGGGGGCGGTTGGGATCAATCGGGCCCGAGTAGGGTGCAAGATGCATGACTACTGGGCGGTGGTCAGAGTTAAGCTCGTGGAACGTCTCAATCGATTGCAAACGGAGGTTCACATTCTTGAGCAGCGCTACATCGAGAACATCGGGAAGGTGATTAGGATTACCTGGGAAGTGTGTCGGGCTCATTGGAGCGATGACGTCAAAGTTAAGGGATTCGCCTAACTTGAAAACTAACCTACCTCTGGTTGAGGTTGTGCTACTATTCCACGCCGGGTGCTTGGCATTAAGATCCCCCGCCAAGATGACGGAGTCACTCATACCGAAGAGGGCAGTGAAGTCCTTTTGGAGCGAGATGGGATCAAGCGGACCATTGTCGGGTGGGATATAAGCGGAGATGATGGTGATCGGTTGGTGGCCGGTCATGCCGAGCCGACAGATAGAGGTCTCCAGATGGGAGAAGAGAGGAGGTGGGTCTATAGGGATACAATACAAAGATTTCCTAAAGTATATGAGTGTGCCACCCTTGTGACATCGAGACCTGTCATTGCGAACTAGTTTAAAGTTGGCAATATTCGGGTTTCCGTGATGTGGTTTTAAAAAGGTTTCCTGTATGAGGAGGATGTCAAGCTGATGGTCGCGGAGGAAAGTGGCGATCTCATCGCGTTGACCTGAAACGCCATTTGCGTTGAAAAAGCCAAATTTAAGGGATCGGGGTTTGTTACTATTTACTCTCGTATTATCCATTGAGAATTAATATTTGAGTGAGTGTAGAACTTGCGCGATTTCGGGATGCGCGCTGAGGATTTCCATGAGGCGGAGTGCGTTGCCGTTTGCAGCAACGATTTCTTCCGCCATTTTGTCCGCGGCGGTGGTGAAGAGAGCCGCGTATGTACTTAGTATAATTTGGGCGCTGTGTCGGCCCTGGGTTCCCTGAGGTTTCGCTGGAGAGGCCGTAGGGGCCGCGGGGGCTACCAAAGGCGCTGGGATGGCGGAAGCCATCAGCGCTGGAAGTTGAGCGGGTTGCGCTGGTTGCGCGGGGATAGAGGGCACCGAAGCTGCGGGAGCCTTCAGGTGATTTAGGTTAGCCCAGGGAGACGGCCTCTGCGGACTGAGCCGCTCCGGCATCAGCGCGGAAGGAGGCTTTCCCCAGGGGCTTTCCCTGAGCTGGCGGTCGCTCGCGCGTTTCGCGAGTTTGGGAGAGGAGGACTTCGGGGCCTTAGGACAGCCCCGGTAATTTGCCGGGTGTCCCGATTGGCCGCAGAGTACACAGCTGGGAGGCTCTAAACATAGTTCCCTATCTTTTGGGCGGGTACAGTCGGCGGTGCCATGCTCTCCTAGACACTTGACGCATCTAGGGGTGGCATAGCAGTTGGACTGCGAGTGACCATATAATTGGCAGCGATGACACTGTCCAATTAATTGAGCTCTGTAAGGCTTCTCTATTGAGATGCCTGAGAGCGAACACACCGACTTAACTTTAAAAATCGGGTGGTGACCGTCTGTGGGGTCACAGATGACCAGGACCATGTCGTAGACTAGGCCCTGTCTCGCTTTATGTAAGCGATGGACGGCGAAAACTGGTATGCCTTGTGCGACAAGGTCGGTCTTAATCTCCTCGGTGGAGATTTCTTGGGGTACGCGCCTAATAACGACGCGAGTGGGGGTTTCCTCCGGAAGGGAGTACGTATGAAAGGAATAGTTCCTTTCACGCAGGGCGCGGGAGAGATCCCTAAAGTCCGCAGATGTAGGGACGGTCACTTTGATCCCCTGGAGGGTGGATCGGGCGTTGGTGTAGTTGATCTTGCGATCAACACACATTTTAGATATTTCAGTCCATTTGGACTTTTCCTGGACGTATATCGGGGGAGGGGGCTTCTGCTTCCTCGCGGTAGGAGCGGGTGGGCAAGCCATAGGGCTGGCGGGGCGACTGGTCCGCGGACTAGGGGCGGAAGTGGAGCTGGACGATAAGTCGTCCTGTTTTTTCTGGGCCTTGGTGACCGGGCCAGCGGGGGCGGAGGATTTAGCCGCCTTCCTCTTGCCTCCTTTAACAACGACTTGGAAGTCGTCGTCGCTGGAGGAGGAGGTGCGGGCTTCGTCCTCTGAGAGTGGGACTGACGTGTCCATGCTCTCCGGTTGAGTCGAGTTTGATACTGCGGTGCGCAGCTGCGTTGTCTCTGAAACAATGGCAGCCGGAACAATAGACGGCGTAACAATGGCGGCAGGTACAAAAGCGGGCGAGACAATAGGGGCCGCGGTATTTACTGCCGGGATAATGACGGGCGAGACAATAGGGGCCGGATTAGCGGCCGGGGTATTATCTACCGGACTTGCCTAGGTACGTTGCCTGCTGTTTTTATGGAGGTAACTCGCTACTAGAGTAGGTACGATACAAGTTGATAAACCGACACTGCAAATCTCGATTTTTGAAAGCGTGTGATTTTAAAACACTATATGCGTAAATATGTCGTCGTTTGTGACTTGAAACATGCGAAAGTTTTAGCACGTTTCAAGAGTGTTAAATAAAATCACCCACTTCCAAATTTGCAGTGCATGTCTAATTATATAGGTAATAGTAATAATATAACTAATAACTATATTATATTACTTACTACTTATCCTTACGACTAAATCTTCCTTGCGAGGACAACGTCAACATAATCTATTTGTGTCCGTTCTGAGCACCCGGAAACTTATTTTATTCTTTGAAACATGGGCGCGGCGCGGGCGGCTGCGACACAAAGTCTAGGAGCAGACTAAATTTTTACCTATTTCGAATTGCGGCGGCGCTCAAACAGTGTCAAATGCTGTGATACACTTGTTGCACAGTCTTTGATAAACCGCGGCGTCTTTGTCGGTAAATTATCAAATAAATAGGTACCATACAACACACCGAACGACCAACGGTTTATTCGCGGAACGACAAACTTTCCTAATCAACCTTGAACCTTAATGCTTTGGCGATGAAGTTGAAAATCTGTTTAAGAAATTAAACAGATTGATAGTAGCTTGATGTGCGCCGTCTGAACCATAACATTGGCTGGCGTAAAAACTGTTACTAGTCCTATAGGTACTCGACTCACTGTTAGTTTTAAATTTTGCTGAATAGAAGAATAATATAAACTTTGAAACATATTAAGTAGGTACACATAATGTTTTAATAATTTTGTTGGCTACAATTTTTAGCACATACCAACCTAGTAACGTTAGATCTGCACATTAGACTTATACAATACACAGTATGAACAATATGAACTTTGCTAGAAACTTATGCTAGGTACATTTTTGTCACATGGGAACATATTTGTGAGTAACACGCTACTTAGTAAATAGTCGAAATAGGTACAGCGTGTTTAAATGGTTGTTTTCCCGCGGCAGAACGATTTGCCATAAGGAGTAATTTCGAAGCAGTAAAAAATAAAAATATTTTTGTTTTAAATTAATAAAAATAATATTCATCAACTCGAAAAAGTGAAAAAAAAAATAGTAACACTGGATGTAACTTGTAGGTACAACCCGCGCCGCACGCGTCACTACCGACAAAGAAAAGCAATGCATAAATGTTCAAACCAAAATAAGCTCTCGCACGTATTGACACGGCATAAAATAGTTTGCACGCAACAATACAAAAAATCACCGCTTAGCCGCCAAAGGAAATACCTATATATAAATGTTCAAAGTAAAATTAGCTCTCTTGTGTAGTGATAGGGCATAAACTAGCCTGCGCGCAACAATAACAAACGGAGCCGCCGCCAGTGCCTAAATTGTATCCGTGCGTCAGTTACCGTCCGTCAGGGTCTAGGTACTTACTTAGTTTTCCCGCGATTCCCGCGAATGTCGTACGCGCAACACGCGTCATCACTGCAATGGATTGACATTTATGTTAGGGCTGATTATCCCGGGCCAGTGCCTTGGCCACCAAGAAGCCTGGATCTAACTCCGTTAGACTTTTACTTGTGGTCTGACGCCTCAAATAGGTAGGTAATTTTTTAGGAATTATTTAACTGCAGAAAATCTATCCTAAGCCCGTAACAGTATGAAGGGAAAATTGTAATAACTTGTTGGATACCAGCTGATTGAAAAGCACGCGGGTCAACGGCTCAGCGGCCGTTCGGCTGTAGGTATCGGGCAGTACTATTGTTTCGTGATCGCTTTTGAGTTTTGTTTTTCACAATGTTAAATCTGCCAGTTTTTGTTTCTAATATTTTATTTATTTATGAAACGACCAACACAAAACCATTTCGCTGGGGGAAATACCATAAAAATTTCACGGTGTATAATATAATAATCAATACAATACCTTTTATGTGTTATGTTATGACGATACGGTTTTGATACTGGAGAACGTCTATCAAAAACGGGATTGAAACCAAAAACCTACTTAAAAATAAATTATGCACAAATCTCAGTTTGACTTTCCAAACGTTCCTAACAAACTGCTGTGGTTTTCGGGAACGTATATTTTGTCAATTATAATATTAAATATGTTTTTTTGTCAATTTCAATTAAAAAAATAAAAATAAAATACTGCGAGACGCAAGAGTCTCGCAGGCTTAGTCTTGTCTTGATCATGTCTTGCAGGGTTCAGTCTTGGTCTTGGTCTTGGTCTTGCAAAAATGCAAGAACAAGACCACGACTGCAAGACCAAGACCGATTTTGGGCAACACTAATCACAATGTATGGCGGCAGAGCACATTATTTTGATAGAACTGGAACCCGATTACTTCTTGAAGCAAGAGATTAGTCTTTACCAGTGGGTGAAGTGTCATTCCTCCCCAATAGTTAAAGATTATTCACCAGTTCAGCAAAAAAAAGCAAATCACATAATGTTATATCACAATTAAAACATACAAGGCTACAATTTCCGGTGGAATGATAAACACTTGGTAATTTGTGCGAAGTTCATTCCAATCACGTAAATTGAAAACTTAGCACTTCTTGCGAACGTCTGCCAAAGTTCGTATCCGAGATCTAACTTTCAGGAAGTTGAGAGATTAAGCTGATAACAACTTTTACAGATCTGAATCCCTAGCTAAAATTGGGAACAAAACTTAGAACTTAATTTTAATCTTTTTAAATTTATTTGATCTAGACCAAGTCAAAAGTCTATTTTATCTTCACATGTCTTTACGTTATCCTATACCGCAAATGTTGACGAAAAGGCAACTAATACTAAATTAGTTTCCTTTTCGTCAACAGTCACGTTCTGTGTATCGGTCCTTGTCTCTTTGAATACATGCCACTGTTTCACTGGTCTACGCTTTTCTATTCCAACTTAGGTTTTATAAAATATCCTGGCATGAATAAAACTGATCGTTCAAACAAAAAAATCTCCGGCACCGTGACTGCGGCCGAAATCCTACATATTTTGTGCACAAAATATGTGTCGCCAATGCCAATGAGCTGCCAAAAGTCAATGCAAAGATGAACGATTTGTACCGTAGAGCACTACAAACAACGCGCAACGTTGCATCACATTCTATTGACGCAGCACTAGCCGTCGCATTGACGCTGAATAGCGACACTTTAAAGATGTGAAGCTATTGTATTGCTTGCAGTTGTTTCACGGCGGAGGCCGCATTGTGTAGTACCGCCGCAGGACGTGCTAGTGACGTTTGCCTGACGCAAACGTCACTAGCACGTCCTGTTTCCGGTAGGCTGCGCTTCAAAACTGCGCCATTCTTTATTTCTTTATTTCACCAAAAGCCATCCTATTACTATACCAAGATCAAGGGCACATTAGGCTTATAACTAGGTAACAATAAATTTAATACTCTGACTCCTAAACTAGGTGTATGTGCCTGTGTCTTAGGAGTCAGTGATTCTCCATAACAAACAAAGCCATATTACACTAAATAGGACGTTTTAACAATTAGCAAATGGTGTAAAAAAAAAACGGGATATAAATTTAGTAAAGAAATCACAAAATGAGAAACGTTTAACTGTATGGTGAGGTGAATAAATGTAGGGTTTGAGTGTGTGTGTGTAGTGAGTGAGTGTAGGATATGTGAGTGTGTCTATGTAGTTTGTAGCTGTAGGGTCTTTATAGTAAGAAGCAATTGGGTGTAGCCATTTCATCATTGTAAATTACCGAGCAGAAGATCCTCAGTGTTGTCATAACTTAGTGTTTGTAGATAATCTATAAGTAGGTTTTTGCATTGATATATGGGGCAAGAATATTTTTTTTATTTTTTATTTAGGAAGTTGTACATTTTATTGCTATTAACGTAGAATTGGCGATTGGCAAATACAGTTCTATGGCGTTCAAAAGGGAAAACATTGTGCTTAAGTCTGCCAGATGGTTCATTTAAAGGGCGGACAGAGTGTTTGCGTAATGTCGACAGGAGCACATAAAGTTGCCTGACAGTAAGTACCTTGCAATCGGAATAGAGCTGTACAGTGGGGTACCTACGCGGAAGAGAGAGCATTACCTTGAGGACAGCTCTCTGGGCTCTCTCGAGGCGGATAAATACATTTTGGGTGGCACCACCCCAAACGGGTAAGCAGTACGTTAGGACAGAGCGGCATAGCGCAAAATATACTAATTTAAGCGTTTCGTAATCAGCAGAGTTTCTTAGCTTCTTGAAAACATATATCAGCTTACGTATGCGGGACGTGACTTTCTCACCGTGTGGGGCTTTGGACTTGCGTCTTTGCTTTGAAAATACGGTGGTAAGTGATTTGAATGGGGGCTATTGATTATATACTGCTCTTTAAATATTTAGATTTGTATTTTTTGTATCCTCATTCATGAATTTCTTCTGCCCTGATTGGGGAACAACTCTGACCAGCTAAAACTAAGTCATACTTAATTGTATTATTTTTGTAAGATTAACTTCTCCACTTCGTTTCTTTTCTCAACTATTTCCTGAGTCTAAAGTAGGCACAGATACTTGTTCTGCTAAGTTATTCCAATATTGTTATTTGGTAAACGAAAAACGTGATACAATTAGGATTTTCTGGGATCGGCAGACCCAACAGGATCATCGTCTAATTAAATGAAAGAAAAGTTAATTTGTTCGGGACCACGTTACGAAACTAGTATTTCCCTATTGGATGAAACGTGCCAAAACTTGTGCAAAGCAACGTGATGTCGAGTGTTCCCTTGTAGTTTTTAAGGGGGCAAAACTGAAAGATTAAAACTATTAGTTGACTTAATGTGTTTTCATCTCACTTCTAAATTAAATTACTAGATTCCCTTAACCATCCAAAGAAATTAATTATCTGATCATCATGTTCTGCTGCTCGGTCATTCTCATTGGTGACACCTGCTCGATAGGGCTACGGGGTCCGAGTACTCGTCGAGTTTTTCGGGACATCGCCAAGCGGTTGGTCGACTCTTCCCGAGACCAAGGGCCAAAGATTCAGCATAGCCGTTCAATGTAGCAATACTTCTAATGTAACATATTTTAGTGTTAGCTTATATAATATTAATTTCACTGTAAATAGATGTCACTGCATAACTATTATTCAGATGGGTAAATATATTTTTTTCACGATAAATCCATTATATTTTATTATTATTTTATAATGTTTTAATTATATTAAACCGATTTTTTCTTGCGAACCCATTTTTTTTTTCAAAGTATTTCAAAAACCCGGCCCTAATTTGTTTGCGTTCTCGTATTTCTTTGTTTAGATAGGATTCAAAGGCATGTTTTTGCTTTTTTTTACCGCTCAAGCTAAATATTATTGATGAAAAAAATTGTTACTTGCTTACAGTAGGTATGATCATCTCAACTTTAACAGTGACTAAGTAAAATGTCAAGAGCTGCTAAGAACATTTTAGATTTCATTATTTCCAAGATGACGATTAAAGGCTCCCACACGTGTGTGGCAGCCTAAAATTATTCATAGGATTTTCTCTTGTCAACGTTATTTACGTAACCTTCACTTCGAACTTTTATTGAGGTTTTTTTTTTCATTCTACTTTGCATGTTTTGAATAATCAAGCACCATGCCATGATCCAATTAACGATCCATGATTTTAATTATGTTTAGAAAAGTTAAAATTATGAGTAGGTAAGTAGTCAAGTGTTTAGTATTTTTGCTAAGTACTTAAAGCTTTCCCTTACATAGAAAACCTTTTACTATGTGGAGTTATTTGCTCTCTTTTAACCAGTTTAAAAGGAACCACCAAAGTGTTTCGATTCAAAGAAACTAAACAGCTACAGTGACTCAAAAGTCTTTGGTTCTAAAGAATGTTCTAAGTTAAAGTTTGTTTCTTGTGAGTTTGTGACTGTGCTTTGAGCCGCGTGTAAGAATGTTCAGTTAAGATTCGAAGTCTAACACAATACAATACAAAATTGTTTCTTTAGTTAAAATTTTTTGCAAACATTTCCAGTTGTGAGTCCAGTCGGACTTGTAGTGTATAAAGGATGAGTGAACTTTACACCCTGCTCCTCATGTCTCTTTACATGTGTGCAAGGTTTTTTCAAAAAAGTTTTACGTTTTTCATAAGTTGGTTTGTATGACGAGTAGAATAATTCTATTGACGGACGCATTTGACTTAAAGATTAGGATAGAAGACAACATGAAGTGTCAAGAAGACATGTTACGCCGTCCCTAACTAAGTTGGTAAGGCGGGAGCACGATGAATGCAACTTCTGACCAATATAATAAAACAATGCGTTTATTTGAAGACGGTGAACATGATTATTTTATCTAGCACATTATTTCATTTCCAGGTATGAATGCTAGCATACTTATCTTTTCAATATAAGGCAAACTGAATAGAAAAACCTTTATTAAAAACAATTTCTATGTAGCACGTATTCGTAATATACATTAGAATGGGCGCAGCGAAGTTTGTTTGCTATTGGAATTGGTACGGAAATAAAAACTGTATGTGGAACGCTGCACAACACCCGTCTACGTGAACCGCATACATATCTGTGGACACTTTCAAGTTACCTATATAAACTTCGATTTTCATATTTTGTATAGGATTGTGATTAATAGTGTTTTTAAAGGTGGTGTTTTAATAGGCTGGGGAAAATTAATAGTAGGTATAGGTATGTTGATACCTAGCTTCTAGGTTGAGGGGCTTGTTGCTCATTAATAACAGCCGCAAGAGTTTATCAAGGGTTAAGTTATGCTTGCCGTGGTTGGTTCGTGGGTGGGTGACCATCCATTACATATTGAGATCGAGTGTCTAGGAAAGTACGTTGTTGAAGTTGGTTCCAGCTGTCATTCGTGGATTTTTGGTAGCCGTTACGGAGGTCAGAAGCTCAAAAGTCTGACAATCAGTTTTACAAAGGGGTATCATGTTACTCAGTTACTAGGTTGTAGAGTTCAGATAGTTCATCGTCCATTTAAAATACTGGTTCGGTATTAATTATGAGTTTCCACCTATCAGAATTTCGTTTATTACTCTATATAACAAATCTCAGTCACGTGGGCGGATAGAGTACGCGCTGCTGCTTCCTGTTTCAAAACTAGATCGCGTTAGTATGAAATTAGATCTCGCTATGGCTTCGTTGGAAATGGTGGCCCAGTGGAAACGGCCGCGACTCACGTGTTGTAGGTTGTGGGTTCGAACTCAGCCAGGCGCTTTACTCTGTGTAATTTATTGCATCAGCACTGCTCTGAAATCGGTTAAGGAAAACATCGTGAGGAAACCGGCATGCCCTAGAACCATACAAATTGGAGACTCAAATAGTAACCCGCACTGTGTCTACGTAGTGGATAACGTACGTACGACGTACAGTAAGCGTTCAAAAGTGCATAGGCACGTTAAGAGTCGTATTGCTGTGAACTCGCGGTACGACTGTATTGATTAAACGACACACACCACAAAGATCGCAGTTTTGCACGGCACACACTGACGTAAAGTCGCGCATTAGCTTCGACATTAGCTTCTTATACGAAACAAAAATATGTTTCCGTCGCTTTCGTTAGACACTTACATGCTCGTTACCTGGCCGGTTTATGGCATTACTAAAATTCGAGTTAATCTAATATGAGCTGGTAGCAGCAGGCGCCAAGCGTTGGACTGAGAAGCAGTCGGCTTAGGTTCTGATTTCATATGATGCAGCGCAGTTTTATTGCCATTTTTTAATTATGGTTTGCAATAGTAACAAAATTTCAAAAAAGCTGCTTTTTATTATTTTTGTTATTGCAATAAAGGGTTTAGAATAAAAAAAGCGTTCCAAGTGATAACAAGAATAAAAAAAAAATTATTTTGAATAATATTTTACATCAGTATGGAAAACAAACCGATACGATTATTTATAATAACTTCTTCAGCCAAATAGTATGTGCAATACTATATCAAGGAACTTAGAAGCAATATATGAAATGTTCAAATAATTTGATAAGTATATTTATTTCATCATAAACGAAGCTTCTATCGATAATTTCCAAAATTAGTGATTTCAATAAGTGTTTATTTAAGGCAGTTTGTTTACATTAAGTTTTTCACATTTAGTTGGCTTTAGTGAATTCGATTACATATTGAGGATAGCTTAAGTATTCATTTTCTTTAATAAAAGATGATTGAAACTAAACCTCATTTTTTTATAATTAAATGTACAGGATAAACAATTCCGGAACTTAAACGTTCTTGTTTAAATATTACTTTATTGTTTGCTAGGCTTCGGTGATCCAACCTTTATAGCGTGGAGTAAACGGCGAACAGTTTTGAATGACGTGTTGAATAATTCAGCAAAATGTTCGGTTGGTATGAAACCATTTGTTTCATACCAACTACTACTTTCCACTTCATAAACAAACGTTCCGACTATCAAGGCTTCCCTCTTCCTCAGAAATTCTTAAGCGTCCTGATTGACAAAAAATTGCCAAATTTGCCAAAAGTTATTACATTCCAAAGTAAGTAGGAAACTAATTCCAGTTGAAACTACCAATGACGAAAACTTTATAAAAATAACCAGTACTCGCACACCTATCTTTTACCCACCATTCCTCGAGCCGTTATACTAAGCGGTTTATAGAAGGATGGCGGAGTTGGACCCTTGCAATTTAAAAATTAACGGAGCACCGTTCACGGGCAAGCTTATGTTAATTATAATCACAAGTTTGAGTTCTATATGAAAAAATATTGAGTTACTAGGTGATGGGAATTAAAAATTAATGTTAATTTATTTATAAATAAGTCATCGTGCAGTTTCCGAAAGGAACGTTTTTCGCGAATTACATTGAAACATTCTAATCTTCAACTAATCATTTACCTTCTTATACCTAAGTACGTTTTTGATTGGCGGTTTTCCATCTTTTATACTTATTTCTTGATAAATAAACTAAAAATATATAAAACGAAACATGAAAAGTACCTACAATGTTAGCATACCGTACATAAAAACATATAAATTATTTTTTATTATAACGGTATTATAACCATGAAACGGAATACGGAACGGCAGTGTCAAATTGTCATGTCGAATATCATATTTGTCATTTGTCATTACATCGTTTGTGTTCAACGGCTAACGTGGGAATTATAAGCTATTTTCGCGATTTTGTGGATTCTTGACGACATGGCTTACCTTTGTACTGACTATTCTGCACACCAACCTAGACTGCGGCATTTACTTTGGATAACGATTTGCAAGTGATGAGCAGGGGAGCACTTATGAGCCTATAGAATGTATGCAATAGAAGTTTGCCGGGATGAGACTCCTCTAGAAGGGATTTTTTTTGGCAACCAAAGGCATCTATTCTATGTGCTTGAATTCAATCTATGCAAATAGGTATCAAGTCTTATTACACGTACATCGCAGTAGAAGAGGCTGGGTCGAAATGCCCTATTAGAATAAAAAAATTATTGCCCCCCGGGAACACGGACAATGGGCATAATAATGAGCATATTGTGGTACAGGGCTTTGTCTGTGCACTAGCTTATTTATATAGATATCTTTTAATAAAATATTATCTAGAATTGAATAAGAAAATCAAAGGAATATAATTATGTGCAATGATTGTATGTCTTGAATATTTTTTTAAGTTAAATATGTATTTTAAAAGTAATATTTTAGAGTAAATAAAAGAGATTTTTATGCTTTT
This sequence comes from Dasypolia templi, assembly GCA_963555695.1. Classification (NCBI taxonomy): domain Eukaryota; kingdom Metazoa; phylum Arthropoda; class Insecta; order Lepidoptera; family Noctuidae; genus Dasypolia; species Dasypolia templi. The sequence continues at coordinate 20,497,329 of OY743141.1, read as the reverse complement.
TATTTAACAAACCCCTAGTTTATATGAAAGGACGGGCAGGAGGATGATGCTGTTAAAACTACTTTACCTGATACTTTTTTCAGCTTGGTTTAATCCGACTACCGTAATTAGAGTACATAGAGTTCTCTAATCCCTGCAGACTTAATTCTGTTATTAGTTTTATGAATCATTAACAAATCAAATGTTCAGGAAGGTTAAAACTGCATATGCTAAAATACAATTCAATTCAAATTCCGCTGCCTTATATAATAAAATAAATAAATATCTATCCCATGACCTCCAATGACTGCAAAAAGGCAATAGTGCAATGGCTAGAACGGAAGTCCTATGATGACATTGAATTATTGCTGCAAGCATCGTCAATATGATTTGAAAAGATACACACAAACACACATAAACATACACACACATTCATGCACACACGAACTCACTCACACACAAACTCACACTCACAATTTTTAGGATATATCTCTTAGTTACTTTTTAATTTTTCTTTTATTTAGTGACAGTTCAAGTCTTGTCTTGTTTTGGTTTTGATATTTTAACTTTAATTTTAAATTTTGTTGTTTTTTATTTATTTTTGTACACTAATTTACCATTCTTTATTTGTAATTGAAGAGCGGAATCTCCTAGCCCAGGTATATATTTTACTTAAAAGGAGGTTCCTATGAGATTTACTGTAAAATATGCACCAGATTCTGTAATAAACCTTTTTGTATTTTGTATTTTAGGTACCTTTAGAAGTTTGAATAAAGACGAAAACCAGCAATGCAGTTCTCTTCCACTACATTATGCAAAAGGAACCTTAGTACTTCATATACACCAGGTATATCTAGCTAAACAGATTTAGAAGGAACCTATAGATACCTACCTATTGAGAGAGATTTTTATTCAGGTTCAAGTTTATTTTTATTGAGCAGGAGAAGACACCCTGATGTCCTTAAAAAGTCACGTAAGTAGTTCTGTAACGAGCGATTATGACTCGGATGTATAAACGTGGACGAAGCAAAAGGAGTACGTATGTAAGAATCGTAGCAGATTCTACCTTCCCCCACGATATAGATGTGTGAGTTTAAGTAAATATGTATAAATAAGCCATTCTGCTAATGAATAATAAACAATAAGTCCATGCCCAAACCACTTTTAGATTATTTTAGGTTATAATCGTCAACCTACGTTTAACTTTTGCTTTTTTGTTACTCTTATTTCGTTCTTTAACTATTCATAAGTTTCCATAATTTACGCAACCCCTATCAATGGGTCCCAAATTACATGCAAGCTCGCCATTCTCCTTTACGAAGTATAAATAAAATTGCTTGAAAAATATATAACTTTAGTGAGAAATATTTCGCTCGTTACGCGAAACACTGCATTCATAAACAGTTGGCTTTGTTCCAATGCTCTGCACAATTTGTAGAGTCTTCAACGCTCTATGACGAAGCAAAAACGTGACCAAGAGAAGACACTTGCGTCAGCAAACTGTTGTCAAAGGCGCCTAAGCAGCTTAATTATAGCCAATAGCTTTATATGATAAGATGCCTTTGAGTATCTTGAGGAGGTATTTTGATACTGCTTGGATTTTGCTTACATTGGAGAGATCGATTCTTGTGTTCTCAGCCTTTGTAGTGACACTAACAATCTCATAGTGAGTAAGTAACAGCGACTGAGCGCGAGATGCTCGAGCTGTAACGTTGTGAGCGCACAGCCCGCGTTGAGGCGCCCGCAGTCCGAGATGTCTAATTCTAGCATATACTAGTAGATCTATACTTGACTTGCACTTTGCGTATGTAAATATCGTCTGTAGTATGTAGTAAAACAAAGGCTCTTTATTATTTTTAAAGTTTGCTAGGAAATTGTTATCAGAGATTTCTGTATTATGAAGCCTAACAGCATAATACCCACTATTCGTTTTTATTTTTTTGTAAAATATTTAAAGCTTGTAGCGGAAACTGAAAAATCAATCCGTTTTTATTTCACACGTTTTAGGTTCTGGGTATATTTTGCCGGTGGTGATTTGTGAATCGTATTGTGATATGGGTATTGTTTGTATATGTATGAATGCCTTACCAAACAAACACATTTTTTAAATAAACATAGTGTTAAATTTCTTTGACATTAATAAAATGTGCAGTGTTTACTTTTCAAATTAGGTCCATTTTAGATTTGAAGGACAAGATGACGATAAAACGTATTTTGTTGCATTTTTAAATGTTGTTACAACACGATCAAATCCCCTTTCTTTTAATCCCCTTTACAGTGAAAATGAAGACAGAAAAATGTGAAACAAACACAAACGTTATTTGATTTCCTAGAGTTTTCACTCTACCGTGGTCTGAATTCAATTCTACGCTCGGACGAATGTGATATCTCCTGTAAACCGTGAACAAGTGTAACTTGTCCCTCATACTGTAAGTGGATTTATAAGTTACTTTTGGACGGCAGCTAAGGCTAGATTCGTTTTATTTTTCGAAATAGCGCGGGTTTAGGTCCTCATTGTTTTTTTCACTCACTCAGTTTTATAGCAATTCGGTAACTTTGCTGTGAAAATGCCCATAAAGCACTATATGTAATTATGCACTTTTGAATTCATGAACGCGTGAAATGAATAGACAAAAAGCTTGAAGGACCTCCGCTTTCATTTTTATGGTTTGTAGGGTTAAGCCTTTTTGAATTAGGGGCTTAGCTCTTCGTTAGATCTGATAACTTTTTAACAGTGAAAGCGTTATGTAAGTATTGCAACCTACTTCGGATGAAATGTTTTCTGGTGGGTAACATCATCGTACGGAACCCTGTTGCACTAGTTTTCAAAATGTGCTGTGGACAATTTAATTCGACTTTTATTTCCAAGACTATCTCGGTTACTTTACAGTAACGCATCTTTAACGGCCGAACCCATTAAAGTATCTATCTCCAATTTTGGCATACTGAAGATAGAAAAACATAACAATCTCTGGTATTAATGTCCCAATAAAGCCAACGTATGCGGCCCTTCAACGTGATGACAGCTATTTTTTGAACATAATTATTATGTATATTATGTATGCATATTCTAAATAAAGATTCCTGGAAAAGTTTTATAGACCAAACCAATAAAAATGGCCAAAGTAAATAAAAATTGTGGTCTTCTAAATTCTACTCCGTATTCAAATTCTCTCAGTGATGATTCTTTGCAGAACTTCCTGTTTAAAAATTGTTCATAACTGCAATATTTCAGATTATTTGTTTCTGTAGCATTTAATTTTGGTTACCTTTTTCACAATTTTACCTTAAATATTTTCGGTGTATTTTTTTTTCATTTCAAAATTAAACGCATTATGTGGCGAAGCCTCTTCATTTTTATTTCGCTACAGTATATTCACAAAAACTTCTAAAAATGAGAAACAATAAACATATGAAAAATACACGTAGTAAAAATTAAACAGTGAAAAAATCAAGCAAGTATTTTTTCTTATAAACAGTATCCGCTTTTATAACAAGCTACCAAAGTCGGTTACAGAACTTAGGGATGGAAAGTTCAAAACCCACATCAAACGTGTCCTTATCAAAAAGCATATAACAAGATTAAAAACTACGTCGAAGACTAGGAAGTTTGGCAATAATTCCTTCTGCACATGTGGCTGCTCTAATACCTCATTAACGGAAACACTATGTTAATGTCTACTAACTGCTCCCAAATTACGGTGTTTATTTTTTTTACATACTTCTTTGACATAATCTTGTCATTATTTGACATTGTATACCTACAATTCAAATTTCATGTCTTTATAAGTGGCTTTTGTGGACATGATATTAATTCAGATTTGTTACATTTGAAATGGCATTAGGTTTAAACAGGTTTTTAATTTTATTCTTATATTTTTCTTTTAGTAGATTATTTTATATTTTGTGAATTTGAGAACGTTGTAGGCCCTGTAGACTGTAGATTTGTAGACCATTTTCTATTAGGTCTACACTGCCCTCCCATACCTATTAACAGTGTAATTTAAAAAAAACCGTAGAGTTTCTTGCAGGCTCCTCGCCATATGAAACGACTAATTGGAACCGTGCATCTAGCTTCTGCCGGTTCAAAAGTGCCCATGTAGGTTTATGTGAAAAAATATTAGTTTGATTTTACTTTAAGACCAAACCTAAGTCAACATGCTGGAAAATACTGGAGTCCTTACTCGTTAGTCTCACCTACAACCCCTAGATAAAATATAAGAGCCTAGTTACGTAGAAACTACACATAACCATTTCGAATGAATTGTAACTGTCTGCTGGCCATTTTTCGAGCTATCGAGGTGCCTAATAAGCCGTTAAAACTAACAAAAAAAAACCACCACAATTTCTCGTCAGGAGAACGGTCGAGCTCATTTCGTTTCTCATTACTTGAAATCCGGCGCAGGTAGTGAGGAGATAAAAAATACATGCTGCAAATAAATTTAAAAAATGTTCGTATGGAGTACTCTTGGGAGGCATAAACGTTAACAAATTACGGCAATTTCCAATGTGTAACGTATTTCGAAGGCAATTTTCTCGGTAACTTTCAGCGAAGTGGTTTGTGAGGCGACGTAGGTACGTTCCGACGTGTCATCAGCGATATACATATTTATAGCTAAACATCGCACAATGTATTGGTGTCAAACGTGCCTTTACTTTACCTTACGGCAAAGCGGAAAAATTGAGTACGCTGTAAAGATGAAGACTGTTTACTTTTGATTAGCTGTAAGGGAATCAACGCAATATGCGGTATTGGTATAAATATTTGAGGGTAATTTTAACTATTACAAAAACAAGCCAGCCTGCAAGAAAATGTTTTAATATACCTAAATGTTGTTGTAACTTTACTGTTGTAAAGATTTTGCTGAACTACAAAGGCTTTTACCAGGATTAGCATAAGTATAGAATGCACATAGCTTCGTACTATTTAACTGTTGTTGTTGTTGTAACTGAATGTTTAACATGAATAGAGCCGTTACGAAACGTTCCACATTAGACGCGACGCGGACTTAAGCAGACCTTGTGAATCGTCTCATGTCACTCATGTCGAACAAACCAATGCGTCTCGTTGCTTGACGAGTCTCACATTTTCTCGTATTACTGTACGACAGCGTGTTTCGAGAACTACCTATGTATTATTTTAATTTTAAATACATCTTTCTCTTTATAAAAACGGTTATATAGGGTGTTTGAGGATCGATACTTTATAGTAATCAAGAAGATGAGCAACTTTTGCTATAAAGAGTTTATTGTGCCGATTTTTTTTCCAGCTGAAGCAATAAGAAGTGGTGTTAGGCGAGCGTTTTGGGGGACTGTCTTACTTTATTTTGACATTCAAGAGTGCTAGTTCTCAGCCTTATTTGAATACATGACTTTTGATATTCAGAGTAACCGTTCATAAAACACAATGTCTGTAAAACTGTCTAAGCAATTAAGATAAAAATATTTTCTGGTTTGCGATACAAAAATTGTTACACAAAAAAACTAAAACTCATAGCATTGTTATATATGTATGCACGTAACACATTAAAACATAATTCAGCTCAAGCCAGCGGTTTAGCACTAGGTAAATCTGGCACGGCCTTACGTCATTCTAAACCAGTGGTGAGCCAGTAATAGCCACAGGTAATGTTGTAAAATACTGACTTTTACTAAGTATGTTTATGCCGTTAGTAAATCAACGCAGAGGGTATGTATGAAAAAGTCATTCGTGAAATTGTTTTGCGGCGAAATCGTATTGGTAAGCGTAAACCCACGTACGCACGGACGTAAAAATATCGCGGTGGGGTTTTCCCGCGCTATGGATTTTGACTCTCGGTGCCGAGCCGAGTGTTGATAATTTAACAAAGTGTATGCCAGTGCGTCTAAAAACAGTGTTGGATTTTGCCACTCTCAGCGCTGAGGTGCGCGTTAAAAATCCAGTGCATCGATCGCATGAAAAAAGAGAGAATCTCACTTACAAAAACCTGTCAAGGAAGCTATCCTGCTACGCTTTAAAAATATACAAAATAACAACCTAAATAAATGTAAAAAAAAACAATAATGATGTTATTTTTATAGGGATTGCTGACTAAGTTGGTATTAAAAAAAAACTGGTATCCATTGATGAATTCAAACATCCATACGATAACCTTCAGGTAAATAAATGTGCGAGCGTTTCGCACCGTCCGCGTCCGTACGTAGTAACTGCGAGACTTGAGTACTCGTGTAGGATCAGGATTTCGAAGCGCATCGTTTCGGCCGTTTTGTATGAAGACGCGTAATGCGCTTACTTTATTATAATGTGCCGTATGTTCGGAAAAAAAACCGTTCGGATTAACCGCTAAGAGCCGAAGGAAAGCCAAAATTACGTGTAGTAATTGCTTTGAATTTGAATCGAATGTGCAATTGAATCCGTACAAGTGTGGAGCACGCCTCAGTATTCAAATAATAGCTTTAGAATTATGGTTTAGTGTCATTTACAAATGTATTATAATTTATACTTTAACGTGTGTTCTGGATTTTATTCGACGTAGCTTTTAGCCCCTGTAATACCAAGTTGTACGTCGGGGTAATAAGCTTCTTTACGTTAAAAGCTTAGTAGGTGGGTAATGGTACTTACGTGAGGATATTTGCTGTGTGAAATGGAGTAGGTAAGCCTGTAACTCTCCAATGAGAACTTAAGTAAATTGAACTCGCAGATTGAACTATTTTTTTTTGTATTGTTACAATCTTGATTGAATTTTGATTATCCCTCTCTTTTATTGTTTTTTTTTTTTCCTTTTGCCTTTTCTTCTTTCTTTTTTTGATTGATTGATTGTTGTTGGTTGTTTGATTGATGTGCTTTGGATTTTATTATTGCCTGATCAAAGTGTAAACAAACCCTGTTCAGGAAAAATTCTAACACTACACTCACTAAAGGGAAATCGTTACACATTCGCCTGCATTTGGAATGTTTCAGCTCACCACTTTTAAAAAAAAAAACATTGTTTGAAAAAAAAACATTAAATTATAATAGAAAACACGTCTTCAAAAATTTTGGATATATACGTGCCTTAAATTGTTAAATAAAAATATCCATAATTGTGTTGATTGGAAATTAGAATTTCGGATTTAAGCATTCCGTTTTATATTTGGACGTACGTAACTCTGAAAAATTCCATTCCTGTTCACACTGTGCGTGTACGTACTTGTAAATAAAATGATTCATTTCGAAAATCAAATAATTCATGAAGGTATTCAAATAATCAAAACCAATCAATTCGTAGGTAAGTGGCATCCACGGGTACGTTTTCTGATCCATTTATTCACATTATTTACTGCCTCGTTGGTCTAGTGGTCGCAATCGCTACTGCTAAGCATGAGGTCCTGGGTTCGATTCCCAGGTCGGGCAACGTCTTATTGGGTTTTTCTATCTGGAATTTCTCAGTAGCAGCCCGAAGTCTGGATTTGTGCCCGGTAGATAGCAATAGGCTCGCTCCCTATTACATGGGACTTAAACATAACTGGCGAAATGTGGGTGTACTATAGGTACACCTCTGCCCAACCCTTCGGGGAAACAAGGCGTGATGTTGTGTTATGTTATTATTCACATTTTAATAAGATACTTTGGAACACACTAAACTTTTCTAGATTTAATACAAAAAATAAATATGTAAGTACGCCACAGGATATAGGTACCAACTGCATAAAAAAAAACTCAATGGAAAACAAACCATTATAGAACTAAATCCCGAAATACACTGCCAACTTGAGGCTACAACAAATCAAAGAGATAGCACTTTTATACGTCTTTGTTTTTATGATATGGAACCTTTTTGGCCTTTACTGTTTTAGTAATATCACGCAAAGATAAATACGGGTTCCCACTCGAAGTTCCAGAAAACGTTTTTTTGATGCCTTGTTTAAAATATCTGTATTTTCATTCAAAGAGATTTTGTAATATCTTCATTATTTTAAACATGATTGTTTTATATGTAATAGAGAAAGTGTATTTTAGTCCTTATTTTTTGTTATGAAAAATCACAAAGGAGTCTAGAAGTAGACAAGTCAAAGACGACTTATAAGTATGCATACTCGTAATGTTACAACATAGTATTCTTAGCTAGCTAGATTATTTCTAAATCACTGTATTTGTATACGAATGTATAAGTACCTACATTTACCTAATTACTGTTGTACCGTTTTATTTAACTGTATATAGATAATATTTCAAAGACTCTACTATACTATCTACATCAAGAATAAACGACATAATACAATACTCGGCTCCAGTGTATTTTATAGACCGCGAGTACGAAGCTTATTTGTTTTAGTCTTAATGTTGAACGTTTTTGCAAATTGTCCCAGCTAGCAAACGCTTAAATTACGGGAAAAAAATACTCACTTGCGCAATAAAACTGGCATTTTACCTCAGAAAATGTAAGAATTTCACTTCTAGGTTCTTCCGTTTTAAGTTCAGTCAAATTAACAGCGAACTTTAATGGTTTTTAGTATAAATATATTTGAAATTTGTTATTATCTGCTGTCGTTATAAACTCAATTACAAACCAAACATAGAATTAATTAAATTAAAAATAATAGAGTTTTATTTGTACTCTTAAGAGCATGGCGACGTATGAATTGTCCATATAAACGTCATGCCTAAATAATTTTCATTTTGAGCATAGTTCTACCATATTATGCTTAATGTTTTCTAGGTTCCTATAACTTTCGTTTTCCAAAATACTTACCTAAAATGAAGTTTAAGCGAATTGAATTTCGCACATTTTCCAGCGCAAATGACATGTTTTCTTACTGTTTTTTCTGGATTATCAACAACAATTTATGTAATATTGTTATTGCAGAAAACAACAATAAAAATAAAAAACATCCCAATTTATAATAAATTGTCAATAGCTAGTAATGCTAAGCCGCCAAACAAATGTGAACGTGTGCATGGTCGTACCACTGGTGGTACAGTCCGCGAACTAAACAGAGCATTGTATTTGTGTGAGTGCACATAGCGACGCGTCCTTTGCTTCGATCACATTGATGTGATTGGTAATCACTCACACAAATGCAAAGCTCAGCTTAGGCCTCGCGGACTGTAGGTGTGTATCGCACGTACTGGCACACACTATCGTAACATGCATGTACACGCCCGCACCGGAGCGGCTCCGGGCTGGGTTTGTCCGTGGTGTCTGATGTTAGTGTTACGTGATTATTTTACTATGCGTATATTCGAGCGTATTTATTTATTTTTTAAATAGGGTGATGACAATTTTTTTGCTTTTATCAAAAAAAAATGCTTGTTTCTAAATAGTGCAAACAATATTATAAAAAGTGTAAAACTTAAAAAATTGCCAAGTTATAACGTTTTAAAATAAGTGTTAGACAAGGACAGCGATATCCTAGAAGTGACGTAACGACGATGTTACTTCATACTAGCGCCATACATTGTCCGTTCTGCGCGACAAGGACGGGAAATACCCCTCCACAAACATTATTTTAAAAAATTATCTCGTTTTACTGTGCCTTCTTTGAAATTACATTGGCGGAGATACGGTGGAGGTCTGCCCAGCTTGGGCGGAGCACCGCCGTATCCTAGGGGAGGCGATCGGCGGTGGCGATCTCTCGCGTCCGGCGCTGGTCATGGTACGGAGCGAGAGTGAATGGGAAGCCGTCACCTCACTCTGCGAAGCAGTAATACCCGCGAAGGAGGAGGCGGAGCGCATGACAAAGAGAGCCCTGCGCCCTCACGCCCCTAGTCGCCGCAGGAGACGCCCTGGGCGTCGGAAGTCGCCTGCAGATTACCGGCCGCCGTAGGCGCGGGCTTGCGGATGGCGAGCAATGGGTAGCTCGCCGTCCGGTAAGGACCAGGCCCAGTTCGGTCCGATTGGGCCGATGCCTGCCAGGGTCGTGGGTTGTTCGAAAGAGACGATGACTAATATTAAAAATGTTCGAAAAAATAATTTTATTTAAAAGAAGGCATAGTAAAAAACGAGATAATTCAAAAAAAAAATCGGAGGGGATTTTTCCCTTCCTTATCGCGCAATACGGACAATCTATGGCGCTAGTATAAAGTAACATAGTCGTTACGTCACTTCTAGGATAGTGCTGTCCTTGTCTAACACTTATTTTAAAACGTTAACAGCTTGGTATTTTTTTAAGTTTTATATTTTTTATTTAGAAACAAAAAAAAATTGAGTTAAAACAACAAAATTGTCATCATCCCTATTTAGAAAACAACTAAATACGCTCGAATATACGCATAGTAAAATAACACTAAAACTAACATCACACACCACGGCTAAACCCCACCCGGCGCCGTCGCGCCGCTCCGGCGCGGGCGTGTACATGCACGTTACGATAGTTTGTGCCAGTCCGGCCGATACACACCTATAGTCTGCGAGGCCTAAGCTGAGATTTGCATTTGTGTGAGTGATTACCAGACCATTAGAAGCAAAGGACGCGTCGCTATGTGCACTCACAAAATACAAAGCTCAGCTTAGGTCTCGCGGACTGTACCATCAGTGCCAGTGGTACGACCATGCACACGTTCACATTTGCTTGACGCGTTAGCATTACTAGTTTGTTTGTTTGGCATCTCGCAGGTCAACCTATTGGGTTGTCGTCTGCTTAAGCGGACTTGCCTGTGGTTGCCCTAATAAATTAAGGCCTCCAGCCAGGCCTTAAACTTAAATGCTAACTAAAAATTAAGCGACCACACGCTAAGGGCACCCCCTGTGGGGTACGAACCTCGGCTTAGGGCGTCGCTGGAAGAGGGCAGCAAATGACTAGCTGGATCAGGATTGGTGTTCTTTGGGACGAATTTAAAGCTACAGGCTCAGCGACGCGGGCTGGCTCGAGCAAGGGTCGGGATGGGCGTGTCGCGGCGGGCCTCGGCGGCGAGGTCGGTAGGACGGCGATCGGGTTTTGGGCTTAATTAGGGTGCTGGTGGCCTTACTACTCTCCTGGCGGAGGGTAGTGGCGTCATCTGGGGTTGACCTCGATTCTCCATTTCCGGCACCAAGTGCCTAAAACGTTTGCGGAGTTTTGGAGAGTACGAGCTATAGCGTTGGGACAGTGACCGGTATAGTAAACGGCAGTGTCGTCGGCGAATAGAGCCAACTGAGCCTTTTTACTTTTTGGGATATCGCTGGTGAACAGCGTGAAGACGAGAGGAGATAGTACGGATCCCTGAGGGACACCGGCGCGAATAGGATGAGGGGACGAGAGTGCTCCCTCGATGCGATAGTTTTTGTCCCTTTAAAAACTAAAAAGGAATTTAAAAAAATACGTCGCGTTGGGGGACCGAAAAAAGTTGTGGGGGGTGAAAATAATTTGGAGCGGTCCCCCAATGCGACGTGTTTTTAAAAATATTTTTTTTTACTTTTTAAAGCGATTTTAGGTTTTTGTGTCACAGTTTTATTACTTGACTTGTATTAATTATTTATAATTTATAAAATAATAGTTTAGTAATAGTTCCGTACCTTAAAAGGAAAAAAAACGTAAGGATCACACACTAACCCAGGATCACTTCTTAGTGGTCCGTCTGTCTGTCTGTCTCTCAGTCTATCAAGACCACTTTTCTCAGGAACGCGCGGAGTTATCCAGTTGAAATTAATATCAAACACGTTGGTCTACGGTTCCTTGGAGATCTAAAAAAAGCAAGGTTCTAAGTCAACGCAATAAAAAATACGGCGATTATTGCGACATATTTTGACACTCGCAAATAAATCAAAACCTATAGGGTACTTCCCGTTGACCTAGAATCATGAAATTTGACAAGAAGTTCGGTCTCATAGCACAAGTAAAGAAAAAAGACAGAAACTCGGTAATATGTAGTGTTATTACATAAAAAATATTTTTATGCGACTACAAACTTACATTTACAGTTGGAGGATTGTCAGTGACGTATATGGATCAAAATCAAAATCAAAATATTTTATTTCACCTAAACCTGCATGGGCACTTATGAAACGTCAGATTCTAGGTGCACGGTTCCAATTGGTCGTTTCCTATGGAGAAGAGCCGGCAAGAAACTCCATGGTTACTCTTTTTAAAATATTTGTCTTTTACAATGATTTTTAATTACAGTGATAATAGGTATGGGAGGACAGTGTAGGCCTGTCAACAAGTACCATATGTTTAACAAATAGGCAATGATCTATAAATTTACAATCCACAAGGCCTACGACGTTCTCACATTTACAAAATGTGTAAAATAATCTAATAAAGTAAAATCAAAAACCAATAAAAAATTGTAGGTATATAAAGTCAAATAATGAAAATATTATGTCAGAGTAATGTAAAAGTCAATGTATAATTTAAAAAAATTGATGTATGGGAGAACATGTTATTCAACTACAATGTTAAGTTTATTTAAATTTTAAAATCGTTCGAATTTACCATAAATTTACGTTACGCGTTCGTACTAGAGCCTCTGGTCAAATCAAACAATCCCCGTTTTTTACTGTTTACCCTGTTCTAAGAACTATTTTCCCTAAAACATGCAGAGTAATACGGTAATACCAGAGCCAGAAGGTCTGTCGTACCCATTACTTGTGAGAGGGAAGTTGGCGATGTTTCATTAATCACGGCAAATTAAATGCGCCAGTAATTTTGTGCCTCGTTTTACTTGTTAAGTTCTTTTTATTATTTTTAATGGTTAATTATAGGTTTTCATAGTAAAGGTATCGACCGTTTTTCATAGAAGCAATTAAATTAAGTTCCAAGCATTATTAATTAATTGTGCTTGGAACCAAATTTAAACCCCCACCATTAATACTCCCACTATCCCACCAATCCCAAAAGAAACTTCTGTGGATTTGTTTTCATTGTGAGGGTTACAAACTAACGTACCTCGTCTGCAGTTGTAATCTTTGATTGCGCTAAACACTACGTCGATTATATTCCACGAGTATTGTTTTCTATGCTGTTGGCAAAGTGCTTTCTTTAAATCATTAGATATCAGGTTTTGGCCATTTGCTGCAAACCTCATCACATGACTACTGTTTTCTTTCATTCTGTAAATTCCTAGTATATCAAAGTTAGTAAGTACTATCATGTAACGTTTAAAAAATAAAAACTGAGAAGCTCTATTTCCGTTTATTTTAATTAAATAACGATCAAATATCCGATTCTATTTCAATTTAAAATCTGACTATCGTATATTTCGCTACTCAATTCTTCAGCTCTATTTTTCAACCTTATTTTATTCGGTGTTTGTTTAAGTGTCGGCACTAATCTCCGACCATGTTTGTGTTGTCACTCTACCTGTCCATTAGAGAGGTCGTAAATCTCCAAGGATTTACCGCATACGATCCTACACGCTGGCGTCTCCTCGGCAGTTGATGATTTTAGTGTTCATAAAGCTACTGTTAGATGGAATAGAAAAGAAAAAAAAAGGAATAATTTTTAAGTTATAAGTGGTGTGTAGTTTGACATTTATATGGGTATCACATGTCCACCGTGAAACCATAGGAGCGAAACCGCAGTAGTTTGATGACTTGTCCGTTGTGCAACAAGCAGGACTGAAGCGAAACTGCCTCTTGTACTCGTAACGCACAGATTTGATTATGATTTTGTCTCTTTCCCGTATGATTTCGCCGATCTGCTCGGAAGCCTGTTACACCTCTGCGCTTAGTCCGCTTTTGGTTTTGCTACCGCGTTTGTTTCGCACGTAGCTGTGGTATTATATTTTATTTGGTGGTATATTTTTCAGAAGAACGAATCTAAGAAGTCCAAAGTAGACCTATATATATACTGTAATTACTAAGTCAAAAGCGATATTATAATAACAAGTTCTTGGGAACGATCATAGACGAACATCTAGACTGGAAAGCTCACATCGATGGTGTATGTAACAAAATCAATAAATTAGTTTACGCTCTTAAACGGATTAAAAATGTTACAAATATTTAAAAAGCTGTAATGTCATATCGTGCATATGTGGAGTCTACGTTGCGATATGGACTAATTGTATGGGGAAATAGTACCGACCATACCAGAGCATTTATCGCTGAAAAGAAATGTGTTCGATCTATTCCACCGGACGTATCTTGTAGACCAATATTTAAAAAACTCGGTCTGCTTCCACTACCCTCATTATGTCTATATGAAACATGTATGTTTGTATGGAAACACAAAGATCTATTCAGAACAGCAGCAGATGTAAACTTTAGGAATCGGCGTGGCAAATTTAGACTTGTTTTAGATGAAATCCCTCGATTAACAAAATATATTAAAAGCTGTTTAGCTATGGCTGTACGAATTTATAACAAATAAACCATGTAAACTGAAATTAATAAATAGTAGAATGTTTGAAATTCATTTGTTTAAATGGCTACATGAAAATAATTTTGATAGCATTAAGGAATACCTTGAACATAAGTTGTCTTAATCATTTTGCATGCTTTAGTCTTAAGCAAAACATGTATGATCTCATCCTTTACTCATGTAACACCTTTATATACCATGTTTTATGCAAATAAATAAATAATAATAATAAGCGATGACACTTTGTTCCGATTGCTATACTTCAACTGACTCTCATATGTTCCGCTACTCGAATCGCGACATAATGTAGTAATGTTTCTCGGCAGTGGTGCGCTAAGGCCCTAAGAGTGTGAATATTTATTGCGGATTAATTTAATTGCAAATAGAAAATAACTGTGTTTGTTTGGGCTATTAACTTACACACGCCTGTAATATGCGGAATCGTTTCTGGAAAACTATTGCATTTCCAACATGTGTCATTATTTATTCTTCATGATAAACTTTCTGTAATTTTTGGTTTCAACCACCTGATCCTGTATAGCAAGCATATACCCTTGAGTCTCCGGGAAAAGTTCGCCTCGATTTAACCACGCGTTCGACGACTCTTTGTCGACATTTATGTGGTCTTGGCGATGTCTTCCATGTAGAGATTTCTGGGTCCATTCTAAAAGCTCAATTTTGTCGGCGATTACTTTCTCATTTCGCTGTTCAGATGTATCTTTTAAATTTAGGAGTGTTAAGTTTTGGTCGTTGTGTGTTATCATTTTATGAAGAATGGAGGTTCCGCTGCTTGAAAAAAAGAATTGTCTATGTTCTTTTATCTGTCTATTGTGTGGGTTTAGAATGTCAATAAGGCCTCTACCTCCTTCATTCCGCGGCATTGTTAATCTCTGCAGACAGGATTGAGGGTGGTGTTTGCGAAATTTGGGCATTTGTTTTTCAGGTCAGTTTTGGTCCCACATAAATATTCGAGAACCGGTATAGCAAATGTGTTAATCGCTTTGATAGTATTTCGAGAATATGTTGAAATTGTGGTGTTAATTCTTGTTTGGTTTCTATAAAGTGTATCTGTCGTGATTGTGTGTAGCCCAGGTATTTATAACTATCTTGTTCCTCTAATGTTCTACCTGTTCTTCTGTTCCTAAAGTGTATGGTGTTGGCAATTTTGTCCTGCTCTAATTTAATTTATTTTACATTTATCTATGCCAAATTCCATTTTAATATCGTTTGAGAATTGTTCTGCCAAGTTTGCTAATTCATAAAGTTTAGTCTCACTTTTGGTGCATAGTTTAATATCATCCAAGTAGAACGAACAGATGATTGAATTCTATTTTTGAACCTCAATGTGTCCTTCGGCAGTTGTATTTTTTAATGGGATTCCTAAAGTTTAGTATTTGCGTTAATTATATTAGACAGAAGATTCAGAGCAAGTCAGAACCACAGTGGGCTTAAAGCATTTCCCTGAAAGATCCCTCTCTGATATTTTACTGGACTGGTATCTACTGTTTTAGTGGGGGAAGTTAGTCATTGTACAGTGGCTCAGATTGTCATCATGACATTTAGTAATGTTCTATAGTTGGATGTATTTTGTATGGCTCTAAAAAAATTACAAGCCATGAGTGGGGAACAGTGTCGAAGGCTTTTTTGTAGTCAAAACACATGCTGAACGGATCGGTTTTGGTTTTATGATTTTTTTGAAGAATAACTGAGTCTATGAGTAACTGTTCCTTGGCTGAATTTCTGACATAGTTTCTGTTGTTCTGCTAAGATATTATTAGTGTCGATGTATTGATTTATGTATTAGTTCAGATATACAAGATGTGATAATTTTGTACAAGGTCAGCAAGCATGTTATAGGTCGATATTTTGCTGGATTTGAGAGATCATTATACGGTCTTTAGGTATAATAAAAGTTGTACGTGAAGTTACATAGCATGGTATTGTTTTAGGGTACTGGATAAAAGTATTTATGGAATTATATGGGAAACCATGGATAGATGTATAGTTTTTGAACCAATAACCGTGAATGTGGTCTGAACCGGGTGCTTTCCAGTAATGTAAACGAAAAAGTACTATATGGAAAATTTCTGGGGATATGTGATCAAATGTTAAATTGCTTGAATATTTGGATTGCCGTTAGTCAGTTCTGTTTGTATCCAATCTGCTTGGGCATTTTGTTCGATTGGTTGTTCCCAAATTCCTGCCCAGAAGCTTTATAACGTCTCTTAGTCAGAATGGTTATGATCATTATCATTTGGGTTGTTATCCTAAACGTTAGGTGTCGCTTGTCTAATATTGCGGTAGAAAAATTATTAATTGTGGGTGAATTGAGTGTTTAATAGTTTTCTTTAGGCACATGCTTTGTATCGTTGTAGTCAGACTGTTACGACTGACAGTTTTTGTTTAAGTGTCGCTAATGTGTTAGCTGCTTGTGTATTTTGTTCTTCATAAACTGTGTGAATTCTATATTGTTCTATTATCCGGATACCGTGTTTAATTATTTTCATACTTCTATTGGCATTGATGAATCGGGTCATTTTAGCTATCTTGATCGTAAATCCTTTAACTTTCGCTCTAGTCGTGTCTCCCATGTTAGGTTTTGAAATAATATAATAAATAGTTAAATTGTCTTAATCGACCATTGGGATATATTATTTGTTATACTGGCAACACTAGTATGGAACGAATGACAGTTCTGAGATAACGGTTGAGAAACCGGGGCTGCATTCGGCCTATTTCAAAGAGTAATAAAATTATACGGGTAAAGAGTGCCATCTTACGTCATTTTTATGCAAATAAGCGCAGTGGCGCCGTCTACAATTTGTGCCCAAACTAAGCCAGGTTTTTGTAGGTAGTTGTAGGTACGGTCCAACCACTTATCAAATGTAACAAAACCATTTTAAGCAGAACTGGCTTTGTATCATAGGTTTTACAGAAGACAGGATCTGCTTTTACTAGTTTTGTGCTAGTTTTGTTACCATTGATATACCGTTGACATAATCATTTAGGCTTGTCTTAGAAATGATGTGAAATGAAACAAGTCAAATGTTTTAGTATTTTTTTATATTTTTATAATGTTTATGCTTATCATAGTACAATTTTGCTAAAACGATTGTTTCATCTTCTCCATTATAGGTATTTTTTCCTGTTCAAATACGATTAACGGATCGACACCAACTATGTAGTAAGACACAAACTCAACTCACTAGCTCAACTCCACGCACTTTCTGGAAGATTTCACAACCAAAACACAAACGAAAAATAGAAAAGATAGATCTACCAACTTGCAGAGAGTAGCTATCATTTTGAAATTTGAATTTGAAACAAATTGCTAAACTTTGTTATGTCAGTTACCAGTTTAAAAAAAGGCTAGTACATTAAAAAATCTTATGTATTTCAATTTGTGAAAATGTTGAAATAAGCTCAATTGTATTATGAAATGTAAAACAAATAGTGTTATGTTACTTAAGTTTTAAATGTATAATACTGTTTTTTTTTCGTTGCGTGACATCTGATGAGTTGCGGTGCTTACTAAATAATCCTATGTTTAGGAACAACATGTAGATGGAGCTACCATCTTTTCATCCAAGCCAAATATATGGGACTGTCCCCCACTAGGCGCTCGGGGCCAGCATCGAATGCGGACGGATTGCGTGTGGTCATCAGTATAATTATGACCACACGCAAATATAAACAAACTAATATAAACCCGACAATAATTCATGTGAGTTGTTTTATATGTTTTATTATATCAACTAGTTAATTGTAACCCATTATTGGAGGAATTAAATAATATTGTTATCTACCCAAGGAGTTTTATTACACTTCAGAAGTAGTGAGTACACATGTGCTCACATTACAAGTTTATGGTAACGGTTTTTTTTGTTGCCCGTATTTTTTTTTTAAATGTTGGTTTAAATTATAACGGTACAGGAATTTTAAGGCTCCTGATGATAATACTATAACCATGAATTCTTATTATAGCTTTGCTATTCCTGCCGACACCTTTTTTATACTTGCTTTCACATGGCAGTTTAGGATCTGGCGAATCCTTTTCGGTAATTTTAAAATAACTTGTCTTTTAATATAATTGTTGTTGTCAATATTTTCTCTAAGTAAATCTAGACGATATTGTGGTGTTATAAATTAAAGTTACAATCAGTGACATGACTTATTCGGGGCGAGTTTAAAATTCATAATTGTGATTTTAGAAGGTACATTCTGGAGTGCAAGGGGAGCCCAAGTTTTTGTTGTTTTTGCGATTGGACTTACCGTTTTCGAGAAATTTATGATATTAATTCTCAAAAAAAAAATGGGTAAATGCACAGTTGTTTTAATTTCTAGTTCCAGTTATGGAGCATGACCAGGCTCAAGGGCGTCGGCGTTTTAGGACGCCTTCACATGGAAGATCACTGCGTCCAGCCGTAGCCGACGACGCATCAGTGCCCGAGATGTCCGTGGTCGTAGCCAGCAGAAGGGTCGAAGTCCGCAGCGCCGTCGAGGTCCGCAGCGAAGTCCGCAGCGCAGTCAAGGTCCGCAGCGAAGTCCGCAGCGAAGTCCGCAGCGAAGTCCGCAGTGAAGTCCGCAGCGCAGTCAAAGTCCGTAGCGAAGTCCGCAGGGCAGTTGAAGATCGTAACGCAGACGGAGCCCGCAGTTCAGCCAAACCGGGCGATGCAGCAGTCCGAGCGTCCGAAATCATACGAGCCGAACACCGAGCCGAACAACTTGAACGAGAACGTGAGGTGGCACAGAAGCGCCTGCGGTCCCTAGAAAAACGGTTGCGACAGGAATGGAGCAAACGGCGCGATGCTACAGTGACACGAGATGAGACAAAGGTTATAATATATAAGGATCATAGTCCTACGTTTTCCTCAAAAGATGTCGTGAATATTTTAAATTCCATTAGGAACCAACCGTCGGCGTCTGGCCCACTCGATCACTGTAGTAACGTTGTTAAAAACCATAAAAATATATTGCCTGATTTTGACCCATCTTCGAAAAACCAACGTGTAGATGTGTGGTTTAGAAAATTGAACGAGTGTGCCACTGTTTATTGTTGGGTTGATAAGACAACCATCCATTTCTCAATGCAGAAATTGCAAGGACTGGCCAAGAGACGTGGTATGAAAGCCTAGATTCAATTTTATTTCCCTTTGAGCAAAATTATGGTCAGTCCTTGGAAGATATGATCAGGCGTAAAAGTAAATATCTTGAACCTATTGAAGTATCCTATTATGAAAAGTTTGGTCGATTGTATTATTCATGGTCTAAGTGACAGAGCAATGAAATCAAGTGCTTTAACGTTAAGATGCTCTCAAACTGAACAATTGTTACGATTCTTGATGAGCAACAAGGAACTGTCAAGTACTTTTGATCGTTCTAATACCAATGCAAAAGGTATTTTACGATCCGGAACTGTTACAACGGATAAATCTAATAATATGAGAAACTTACCAAGGGATTACGTAGCATTCTGTTTTAACTCTAAGGAGCGAGGTCATATATTCCGGGAATGTACAAAGCCGCTGATTCGATGAAATCAATGTCATAGGATAGGCCACAAAGTCGACAAATGCTACACAAAACTTGAGGATAGCAACAGTAAGATAACGAGTACACATTGACCATCTTGGACCATTTGTGCGTTCAAACAGAGGGTATTCGTATATTTTAGTGATGGTAGATGCGTTTACCAAATTCATTTAAAGCCAGTAAGAAATACAAAGCCTCTAGTTGCAATGACAGTTCTGGATGTTTTTATTTGTATCTTTAGAGAAACCGATAGAATAATTGGCGATCGTGGCTCTTGTTTTACTTCCCACGCCTTTAGAAGGTTTTGTTTGGGTAGGGGGACTGAGTTGATGTGTTGAATGCGGATGATAGTCCACGTTCCAATGGACAAGCTGAGCGATACAACCGCACAATCCTTGCTTCTTTGACCGCTATAAACCTCAACGATATTGAAAAAGATTGGGATGATAAAGTGGGTAATTAATAACACGGTTAATAATACAACTGGAAAGATGGCTACTGAAGTTATGTTTGGTAGTTGTACGGGTAACGAATTAGACCCGAGATTATACGTAGTTAGGCAAGAAACGCGAGAAATTAATAACATAACAACTATTAGAGAGGAAGTTAAAGATAAAATAGACGAAGAACAAGAAAAACAAAAGGAACGGTATGATAAAAGCAGACGTCCGTAAAATGACCAATACGAATTTTAAAAATGATGGTAAAAGTGAGAAGCTTCTTCCTCAGTATACAGGAGTCATATCGGTACTAGGAAATGATAGATACAGAATTGTAGCAATACCAGCATTGAGTAATAGTAGACGTAAACGTAAACCGACCGAACACCAACCGCATGCAGCACTGGGCACACGTGGCTGCCTTGAATTTGAATAACAATGATTCAGAGAGTGAAAATCATGATATTGGTGCCAACTCTCTTGTACACCGAACTAAACTATCACTAAAATTCCTTACTTTTTACTATGAGAACCTAAAAGCTATTCTGCATCAAAAAAGCTCTAAAAAATAATTTTGACACAACTAAAATAGAATTTGACAATCGCGAGTCCATGTGGTATTTATTTTCTTTTGACTTCGCAACGTGTTTGCCCTACCCCGTGAATATTTGTTAAAGCCGAAGGCGCGCATGTGGGCCAGCACCGTTTTATATGAAAATTTTACTTTTTGTATGGAAAAGATAAAAACATATTACATGTTACTACATGTTCAGTTTTAGGGGTTTATGGGTTTCTTATAGGGGATCGAAATTTTCATTATTTTTGCGATAGGACACGCCGTTTTCGAGATATAAGCAAAAGAAAAAAAAGACACAGTACTGTTTTTGCAGGTCTGAAGTCGTGTTGTTGGTGTGAATTTTAGTTCACGAAAACTAATTTTATAGTCAGATTCATTAGGTGAAAAACGTCAAATTCAGAATAGCAAAATTACCATTTTCACTAAACTAATAACTCCGTGCTATTTTAGTGCTGTCAAACCAAAATTAGTTAAGTTGTATCACTTTAGTCAACTTCAGAATGGGAAATCGTCGTTTGACAGAATTAAACCAAATTTTAGTGGTTTTTAGTCTAGTTGAAAGGCATTTGTAACTAGAGAGCCTGCACCATTGATATCAATTAGATAGTAGAGAACAGATGTATTATTTACAATGGTCAGTTGATGAAGTATACCATTATTATGAAATAATAAGTAAAGCTTTAGTTTAAATGTTTACATCTATTATTATACAATTTACAGTTGTATAAAATAATTATACCATTATTATGAAGTTATAATATAAGTTAAGCAAATGTTGAGATCAATTGTGTTACTTACAAACTAGAAATATTAAATTTTCTGATGTATGTGTATGGTAAATAAGATTGCCAACCATGTGATTGGTTTGTCAGTTTAGTAATCATGTGATTGGTTTGCCAGTTTAGCAACCATGTGATTGGTTTGCCAGTTTAGCAACCATTTGATTAGTTTGCCGGTTTAGGAACCATGTGATTGGTTTGCCAGTTTAGAAACCATGTGATTGGTTTGTCAGTTTAGCAAACATGTGATCAGTATGCCAGTTTAGCAACCATATGATTGGTTTACTAGTTTAACGACCAAGTGTTTGGTTCGCGTCTAAATTATGTAAAATGTACATTAGATATGGCACAGCATGCTAATTGAAATAACCAGATCAATTTGTTACAGTTGTTAAAACATAAAAGTATCATTATTATCATCACCGTCATTGCTAATGAGCTAGTTAAGATTTTAAAGTTGTCACTAAATGCAATAATGTTTTTCTTTTTGTTTATTATTTTTTACCAGTCACCAGATGTGTTAATGTAAACTAATTGAGTGTTAATTTGGATCAATATTATAAATTGAGTTTCAGGATTACTGTTGTGTTTTGGGTTTACTAGCGTTGGTTCGCTGGTGAAGTTAGTAAAGTTAAGATTTTCTATTCGCAATTCTTCAGATATTTCTAGTTTTAAAGAATTTAATCTATGACTAGTGACGTTTTCTGTTAATAATTGCTCTCATCTGATCAGCTATTCGTTGTTCCCTAAGATGAGCAAGTGCAGGAAAGCTGTTGAGAAAATCTTCAGACATGCGTCTTCTTTATACTTCTTTTTTTTTTTTTTTTGAATGGCATCTCGCAGGTCAACCTATGAGGTTGTCGTCTGCTTAAACAGACTTGCCTGTGGTGCTCTAATAAATTAAGGCCTCCAGCCAGGACTTAAACTTAAATACTAACTAAAAACTAGGCGACTCCACGCTAAGGGCACCCCCTGTGGGGTACGGACCTGGGCTGAGGGTGTCGCTGGAAGAGGGCAGCAAGGGACTAGCTGGATCAGGATTTGAGTGATTTTGGGACGAATTTAAAGCTACAGGCTCAGCGGTGCGGGCTGGCTCGAGCAAGGGTCGGGAGGGGTGTGGATTTGGGCGTCGTGGCGGGCCTCGGCGGCGAGGGCGGTAGGACGGCGATCGGATTTTGGACTTACGTAGCGTGCTGGTGGCCTTACTACTCTCCTGGAGGAGGGTAGTGGCGTCATCGGGGGCGATTAAGGTATGCCTTGGTCGGCGAATACTACTAATGCGGGAGGGAGTGTAGCGGGCGGCCGCTGAGATCAAGGGGTTTGGGTGTTTGATGCCGCTGTCAAAGAAACGCTTCGATAAGCGTTTCATGAACTGGTTAATGGTAGGCATTTTAAGGTCGACGTGGAGATCTATATTACGGACATAGAAGGGGGCACCCGTGATCTTTCTGAGGAAACGGTTCTGGAGGGTCTGCATCTTATGGAGATGACGTGGGTGCGCGTGCGCAAATACAACGCAGGCACAGGTCGTGATGGGACGGATGGCTGCGGTATAGATGCGCAGCTTGCATTTAAGTGACAGTTTACTACGGGCTGTCAGTACAAAGTGGAGTCTGCTAAGAGCGAAGGAGGCGCGCGCGCGAACCGCCTTAATATGAGCCTTAAAGGTAAGGTTTTGATCGAGGATCACGCCTAGGTATTTGGCTTGCTTCTCCCGAGGGATCGGCTTACCGTACATAGTGATCGGGCTGGGAAGAGGGGGAGGGAATCGACGACGTCTCGAGAAGAGAACCGCCTGACTCTTATCGGGGTTGACCTCGATTCTCCATTTCCGGAACCAAGCGCCTAACACGTTTGCGGAGGTTTGGAGAGTACGAGCTATAGCATTAGGACAGTGACTGGTATAGTAAACGGCAGTGTCGTCGGCGAAGAGAGCCAACTGAGCCTTTTTACTTTTTGGGATATCGCTGGTGAACAGCGTGAAGACGAGAGGAGATAGTACGGAACCCTGAGGGACACCGGCGCGAATAGGATGAGGGGACGAGAGTGCTCCCTCGATGCGATAGCGAAAGGTGCGATTCGACAAAAAGTCTCGTAAGATGAGCACGAGACGATCTGGCACTCCTAGTTGGTAAAGCTTGTATATCAAGCCGTTGTGCCAGACTTTGTCGAAGGCTTTCGCTATGTCGAAGAATAGCACACCCGTCGTCGCGTTACGCTGCAGACCAGCGCATAAGTGCTCTACGATACGGTGGACCTGTTGGGTGCCCGAGTGTTGGCTTCGGAAACCAAACTGCTCGTTGGGTATGAGGCTCTTTGCTTCGGTATAGTCTTTGAGACGCTTATAAATAAGCCTCTCATAGATTTTGCCGAGAACATTGAGTAAGCTAATAGGGCGGTAGCTGGAGGGCTCAGACTTTGGCTTGCCTGGCTTTGGGATACCGATGACGGTGGCTTCTTTCCATGCTTGTGGGAAGATGTTGTTGCTCAAGGTGCCATTGAAGATGGCGGTCATAAGCATTATTAGAGGGGCAGGAAGGAGTTTGTATACTTTATTGGTAATACCGTCCGAACCGCGGGCTTTCCGTGCGTGGAGCCCTTTAATGATGCAGAGGCAGAGGATCATCGGGGTCTTCGAAGGGTGGGAGGGAGGCTCTCCGTTCGACTTCAGCGTCGACCTTGTTCAGGTGAGCTTGGTCTACTGGTTGGGAGCTGGTAGAACATTGGGACTCTAGGCTGTCAGCAAGACATTCAGACTTATCGGGACTGTCGAAAGCGACACTATTGTCGGGTCGGATGAGAGAAGGCATAGGCGTCTTCTGAGGAACGCAATTTCCTCTGTTATTGCCAGAAGGCTTGATGAGTGGGCTCGAGTTCACTGAGCATCTTGTTCCAGCCCTCAGAGCGAACCTCCCCTATGCGTTTCTTTACAGCACGCTGTAAATGGCGCATGTGGGCTGTGTTCGCGTCACAAGGGAAGGAGTCGTAGGCACGAATGGCCGCGTTCTTCTCGGTTATCAGGTCACGTGCGTGAGTAGGTAGTTTCCAGGGATGGTCTTCCATCACCGGAACTTCCCGTGAACAATCTGTCAATACGGATTGTACGTGCTCTGTAAACGAGTCGATTGCGGCCGTCGTATCGGCGACTGACACTAAGTGATCGGGGATGGTGTCCAAGTGAGGCGACGTGGTGGATTTAAGTCTTTCGCTTACTTTCCTCCAGTCGGTTATCATCTGGGTCTGATGGGGGCGGTTGGGGTCGATTGGGCCCGAGTAGGGTGCAAGATGCATGACTACTGGGCGGTGGTCAGAGTTAAGCTCGTGGAACGTCTCTATCGATTGCCAACGGAGGTTCACATTCTTGAGCAGCGCTACATCGAGTATATCGGGAAGATGGTTGGGATTTGCGGGGAAATGAGTCGGACTCATTGGAGCGAGCTCATGGGGATGCAGTACAAAGTTTTCCTAAAGTAAATCAGGGTGCCACCCTTGTGGCATCGAGACCTGTCATTGCGAACTAGTTTATAGTTGGCAATGTTCGGGTTGCGGTGAGCCCTTCTTTATACTGTTTCGTTTCTGCCTAAATCTGTAACTCGAAAACAAAATCGCATCATAGCTTCGTTTTATTCACTGGTCCATCTCATTCGAGTCTGTGTTCGATTTTAGTACTATGTGTTTCTAGGGTTCTAGGTTGCATTTGGGTAGATTCTGTGGGTGTAAGTATTTGTTGTACGTAGTAGATAGAGTTTTCTGACTGTTGAGTGGAATGATTAAATTGTAAACGATCTAACTCTTCTTTTAAGTAGGGGAATTATTGTTCTTATTATTGTGTGGCAAATCTTGGGATAGCTGTCGACAAAAAGCCGGTATATGTGCTCGAACATTTATATCCCTCTAATAAAGCGCTCCATGCTGCCACCAGGCTAAGGGTAAAAGATAAGGAATTCAAATTTGTCTGTGTAAGAAACGGCAGAATTATTGTCAGGATTTTTGAAGCTAAACATATTTTGATAAAGAATCTGGACTCTTTAAATAAATTTACTTAATCTCGCTCGGCTAAACCATAAATGCACGTTATTGTGAAAATACTATTTCTCAAAATTGGATAGTCTGCGAATATTTTTATCAGAGCTTTAGAGGTTTGCGAACAAAAACGCACATGGTTTATCGCTTTAAATAATATGTTGTAATAACTACGACGGCATCATTCTTTCTGAGACTTGGCTTAACAATTCCGTCCGTAGCAGTAAGCTATTCGACGACAAATACGTAGTCGACAGGAGAGATACAGAAAATTTATGCATACGTAGTGGTAAAGAGGGCGGGGGAGTATTGATAGCTGTTAACGAAAAAAATTACTCAAACGCGCTGCGCATTTCGAGTAGTTACGAGGACCTTTGGATTACCCTGGATTATCCGGTAGCTAAGTCTTTTCGTCGAATATGCTCTCTTTGTAGTATACATACAGAAATTTTCCAAGAAGGATAGACGAACAGGTGGTGACACCTGTTCGTAAATCCTTCTTGGAAAAATTCTTAGATAAATGTAATATGGCCTTTGAAAAACTTAACGAACCGAGCTTATGTATCACAGGCGATTTCAACTTGGGTAATGTTGACTGGAAAGAAGTCTTTTATTCTAATATCAACCTAATGCTGGCTAATACTTTTGAAGCTTTGTTGAATTTTGTGCATGTTAACAAGCTTAACTAATTCAACAGCATAAATAATACTTACGGTCGGAAACTTGACCTTGTATTGTGTAATCATACTTTGTGTAATATAAGCCAAAGTATTAGTTCACTTAGTAATA
Organism: Dasypolia templi; assembly: GCA_963555695.1. Classification (NCBI taxonomy): domain Eukaryota; kingdom Metazoa; phylum Arthropoda; class Insecta; order Lepidoptera; family Noctuidae; genus Dasypolia; species Dasypolia templi. The sequence continues at coordinate 20,470,969 of OY743141.1, read as the reverse complement.
CTGATCAGCACCATCCGCCCCTGGATATTTTCATATCATTAGCTAAGGAAGAAAACTTCCATACAATGTTTCAGTGGAATGCCTAACTTTCGTAAATCAAAATACTTACCCATTCGTAATTACTTAAAAGAACTCAACTGGGAGGAATTATTTGAGGGACAGCATGACGGCAATGGGATGGTGCAGGTATTAAGATACCTACCGAAATTATAAATACAGCTGTACAAAGGTTTATTTCCACTAAAGTGCACAAGAACAGCAAATTTTCAGCATGGTTTAACCGCACTCTTTTAAAAATGTTAAATTCAAAAATGAAATCAGAAAACACTACAATATTTACAAAAACCCATTATAGAAAATATAATTAAAAATTATCAGTAAACGCTGCGACGATCTTACAACTGTCTGTAACAATAACTACATAAAAAGTTGGAAGACGAACTCACACTTAACCCCAAATTGTTTTGGAGTTATATAAAAGCTAAACGTGGGGGGCTAGCATGTATACCTACCTTTAGTTCTATGACAGATGGCAATACTACGTCATCTGACGGAACAGAAATATGCGAGTTTTTTGCATCTTACTTTTCTTCTGCTTAGGATGGTGGCAATGTTCATAATATCGCATACTCCTACAAAATTATAGTGTATTTTTATCTAATCTGGTAATTGACTGTAAGGCAATAGACTAGAAGTTAAATAACCTGGATTGCAACGAAGGAGGGCCAGATGGAGATGGAGATGGGGCCTGTTTTTATTCACGAGTGTGCAGCTGAGTTGGTCATACTACTGTCACTGATTTTCAATAAGTCTTTAGCTTCTGGGGTCTTTCCTTCTGAACGAAAAGTAGCAAAAGTTGTTCCCATCCACAAGTCAAACAATGACAACATAGTTTCCAACTGTAGACCCATATCAACTTTATCAACCGTGGCAACAAAAAAAGTAGTCTTTGACCTGCCCCCACATTCAGAATCATTAAAAGCTGTAGCTTAAGCGAAGAGCCACATGGCTGAGTGGAGTCTAGATCCTCAAGTACCAACTTAATTCTGTTTACCGAATTATTAATGAAGACAATAGACTCAGGTCACCAAGCAACTGTTATATAATATATACAGATTTAACTAAAGTATAACACTCAGGTAGGCGCGAAATTATTAAAATTGAACAGATCCGCATTAACTAATATTTCCTTGAATTTTAGAATATTAATAACACTCGTATTTATGACTGACTTTGACTTTTGACTGACTGGCTGGCTGGCTAGGTGGCAACGGTCAATCTTCCCCACTTAGCTGTCGTGGTAGGCTGGCTGGCACTACAGTGGTGACATCTTTGACAGGCGTTACATTCGGCCATCCTGTAAGCATTGCTCCCGCAATGGGAACACAAAGCGCAATTACACATACTATCAACAATAACGTGGGACAAGGGAACCGTTGGCGCAGAGTAACTCTCAAGGAGATCTATAAGATCTTTTGTTTCTAGCTGCTTCGTCAGTACTACGTGCACTATCGGACATGGGTGCTATACTTTTATATGGGCGAATAGCGTCGGCCGATACTAGACTGATTAACTGTTTAAAGTCCCTTAATGCTTTTAATCCTATACCGATCCTTACCTAAAACTTTAATCACTTCATAGGGGCCTGAATACTCGTATACGTCATCTAACTTAGAGTTTACTTTGCCAACGCTGTTGGTAGTTGCTTGTCGCCACAATACATAGTCACCTCTTTTATAAATAGTGTTATCTTTACGTTTCTTATCGTAATTTCTCTTCATTCTGGTACTAGCTACCTGAATTCGTTTACTAACTTTAGAACGCAAAACTGTACAGGTTCTGATACCTGATTGGGTATGGAAACACCACATACGGGCCTACGAGTTTGAGCAAACCTTAGATCGCACGGCTTTTATCAAATGACGTCAGGTAAGCTGTTATCCCAATTGTGAGAAGCGTCAATGGGCTAAATGGTCCGTAAAGCATCATATATGGTACGGTTGGTGCGTTTGACCTGACCGTTTGCTCCAGGATATGCTATAGCGTTTAATATATGCCTAAATTGTTTTTCAGTAGCAAATCTCTTAAAATATCTGCTCGCGATCAGAAACCACTCGTTCTGGATGCCCAAATAAACTAAATATCTTTTTTAAAAGTCAAATGGTTTCCACAGAGTTAACAGTACGAGCTGGTTCAGCTACCACAAATTTAGAGAAGGCGTCAGTCATTATGTTCGTGATGTCTGACGCCTTCTCTAAATTTGATGACTGACCCATTTAATTACGAGTGAACGGTCCTTGGTGGTCAATATGGACCATTCGCATCGGCTCATTAGGCTTTGGTATGGGCTGAAGTTTGCCTTCCCTCTTGCCAATATTTACCTTTTCCATAAGCACAATGCAGTCATGATGTTACATACTTTTTAAGAAGCGCGACATTTTGGGAAACCAGAAAATATTCATAATAGCCTCAGTACATCTTTTTAGACCTGCATGAATGTCGTCGTTGTGTTTTTGTAATATTTTCCACCTAGCTAATCCCGAAATAACTAAGCGGTTGCCAATAAGGGTTTTAAGATTACTTTAGCAAATCTCGTTTTGTACGGTAGAAAACCATCCCATTATATATAAACTATCAATATCAAACGTTTTTACAGTATTTCTATTTTATGCATCTATGTGCTGCATACGCTCACCGGGCCTATAATCTTTAAATATGTCGTAGTCCTGAATTAGTACAGTCTGTCACTACCCGTACTGGTTTATCTAATATGTAAACCCGAACCCTACGTAAAGATTCTACTATTGCCAAAGTTTATAGTTGATAACTACGGTACACACCTTCTTCCCGACTAGTGACGCGGCTAAAATACACAACAGGGCGCAAACTGTCATCGTTTTGTTTTTGTAGTAACATACCCGCAATTCCTAACTTGCAAGCATCCGTGTGAATTTCGGTAGTCAGTTTTGGATCGCAAATTGCTTACAACGGTTTACTACAAAGTTTTTGCAATTCACAAAAACTTTTGTAGTGGGTTTCATCCCAAGTCCAAACTGCATTTTTCTTCGTCAGTTCCATGAGTGGGCGTGCTATTAATGCAAACTTAGCTATATATTTACGAAATTAACTACATAAACCAATGAACTGTCTAATCTGATGAACATTACGCGGCGTCGGAAATTGAGAAAATGCTGATAACTTTAATTCACCCGGTTGAATGCTACCCGGGGATATTTCGTGACCAAGGTAAGTTATATTATTCGCAATTTAACTAGAACCTTTTTTAATAATTCGATACCCTTCGGAACGTCAATAGATGGCAATAATAAATCATCTAAGAAAGCAAGTATTTCCGGATTTTGTTGATTTGATGATGATGATCTAAATCACTGGGGTTATTTATAGAGTGTATAATTTTATTTATCAGGCGCATAAATACAGATGGGGCATTAGCGAGGCAAAACGGTACCCGATTGTACTCGTAATGACCTTGAGGTATTACGAACGCAGACTTGAGTGATGTGAATGAGTATTATCTGGTAAAATCAATAATCGATGATAACCTTGGGCTAGATCTTGACTGGTAAAGTAATTCATCCCGGCTAACTTCGACACCTGATCGTCAATATTAGGCAGCGGATATCTATCGCGAACCGTGATGGCATTGAGCGCACGGTAGTCAACACTTAATCTACTATCTCCGTTTTTCTTTTAAACTAGCACTACTGGGGACGCGTTGCTCTACTGAGATTCTTTAATAATACCGGCACTAAACAAGTCAGAAATTTTGGTTTTGATAATTTCTTCTTCCGTATGAGAAAGTCTATATGTACGACGAAATACAGGCTGATTGGTTGTTAGCTTAATAGGCATTTTTAAGAGATTGGTACATCCTAACTCTTTAGTGCTAGCTGCGAACAGTCGCCGAATTGTGTTAACAATCTATAATTTTTGTGTGTTCTACTGTTCCTATGGGTCCCATGTTAATTTTATCTACATCCGTCCCCCTATGGCACTATAACAAGATGAAGCTATACTGCAACAGAGTATTTTTTGGCAGATAAAAGGCAATTTCCGTCAGGCAATAGACAATTAATGGCAGTGGCACTGACCTGAATGAAGCTTTCAGCACGCAGCAGAGTGGTCCCTTCCTTCCAGTTTACATTACATCCTTTGCTCCAGAGTTGATGATCTTCAGGTAACCAGTGCTTCTGCTACACAGTTGCAGGGATAGAGTATGAGACTTCTTGGAATTCATAGTGGGTTTCCGGATAAGATAACCTTGATAATAGATAATCCGGGAGGCAAACATTCATCTGAAATGGTCTTGATTGCGAAACGACTGGATTCTTCTGACACGTCCAATTCACACAGAAAACCTGAGGTTTTTTGTAACACAGCTGTTCCATTTTGTACAACTAGAGACACCGTCGCTATTTATCACTGGCTGCCCAATAAGGAGGTTTACGCCGTTCATGTCAATATCAGTCAAGTGAGCTTTGCAGCATACGTCCAACCCGTCGGTTTCAAGGCAAGTTCACTTCACCATGGATAGTAACCAGTGCACCGGAGAATCCTTTGAGCACAATGGTTGTTGGTGTGACCTCTAACTCGAGCAGTTTTGCAACTTGAATAGTCAGTTCATTCACCTGGCTGCCGGTGTCAATGTAAGACTTCACGAAAGCACCATTTACTTTTGCAGTTTTTTGTTTATAAATATCACTATAGTTTAGCAGCAATTTAATATCTCTGATAGTACCAGCGTCACTGGTTTTTGAATTGGAAAGACATCTCGTGGCGACCTCTTCACCTTGTATACCGCATTTGAAGCAGTTGCACTGGTCTGGTTGGGGACAGTCACGTACTAAGTGTCCCGTTTTCTTACAGCGAGGACACGGAACAATGTCTGGGTTGACAGGTCCTGATTTCTTCCCAGTTGGTCGCCCCATATCCTTTTGAGCTGCACGTTGATCATATGAGTGCGGGCGGTAGTCATCGAGAGCGCAGAGAAATTCTTCGTAGAGTTCATCAGGACGTTCGCTCTGAAAGGCTCTTGCATTCGACTGCAGTCCGACAGTTAAAACGCGTATGATACAGGAGATGGTTGCACTGTCCGAAAGCTTGCATCTAAATCACATTGCTATCTTTTCCTGATAGTACTTAGTCATGCTTTCAGAGTGCAACTTTCTTCGATTGAGCATCGTTTCTAAAATACCTGCCTAACCGCATCGGGATTATTCCCGATGCGGTTGGTGTCATCGGCAAGGCGCGAAGCAGCATTTGCTTCCACTGTTCCCATGAAAAATCATATTGTTCGAGACGATCATACCATTTTCTTGACTGGCGCTGCGGTTTGTCTTTCAAATAGAATTTTTTTTTTCATCCCATTCGTAAATCTCTCCCACTTGTTCTATTTTCTTCAACCAAGCTGTTGTCGTAAATTTCTCGCTATCAGACCTTTCTGTTTAATACTGCTAATATATGTGATCGTTTTTCATGGCGGGCTGCAGGCCGGTGGAGCGGCCGACGCAAGCTTTCTCGCGACGGGTTGCGGGCCGGTGGACCGGCCGACGCGAGCTGCTTCGACCGCGTGCTCCATGCGACAGAATGCGGGCCAGAGGAGCGGCCGACGCGAGCTGCTACGAGTCATCTTATCGACTTTATTCTTAATTTAAATTTCTACATACTATCTGTATTTAACATTCTGAAATTATGTAACTTGTGACGGTATAAAGATTGCAGAACTGGACACAAAAAGAGACCTTGGTTTCACGTTTGATCGAAAGCTAACTTTTATTCCACACTTGGACAATATAATAAAATAGTCCTCTAAAATGATAGGAATGATAGGTTATCAGGAGTTACGAACAGTTTAAGTGTTGTGTGTAGTAGAAATAGTGAGGATTCGAGAAAGCTTACCGCAGACCTGCACACTGCTTAGCGCTGATGATGGCTTCGCGGCGCGTCCAGATGCCTAGAACCCTGTACACTTCACTACACATGTATTCCATAGGCGCTGTGTTGGTATAATTGTTCGTATCTTGAGGGGGTGGTAATCGCGAATACACCGAAGGACCTTTTTATTTTAGATAATGTTTATAGTGCGTTGTGCACCCAAACTTTTTCGAGTTACGCACAGTTAGTGTCGCGAAAAACCATACACGGAAGCATGGCGCTACTGTCATGCGTAGACCAATCGGAATGCTCAGCGAATGAACGATGAGAATGCCGACCACTTATTAACTCAAAGTGGGGTGAAAATAAACTATACCGGATGACATTTTTTACCGTCTCGAAAATAATATGGTGTGTTGTGTAAGTGGAACAGAAGCCATTCACGACAATATTTGCTTAGAACCATTGAGATTGTAAACGTCCCGAATTTCCATAAAAAGTCATGAAAACTGTCCATCCTACGGCCCGTGCGTAAAACTAATAATAGCCAAAATAGGGAGATTAACTGCGATCGTGCATGAATGAAAATTGTACGTGCGAGCGAGGACGTCGACAGTTCGTTCGGTCGCCCCGTTGCTAAGCAACGACGGCGTAGGCGCCTGTTTTAGCGTTCTACACAAACACGAACAGAGAAACTTGATGTGTGCGTGTTCACCTACGGGATCAAATGTTATGCAAACAAACAATGATTATCCGTGCGTGGTGCCTATGTACTCTATGGTCTGTTGGCCATAACTAACTAAACCATCCAAGGTCGAGGTGACCCGTTTGTTTACATTATTACTTTGTGATTTCGATCATTCCTTCATACTTTTGTGGGCCGTCTAATATGCTGTAGTTTCGTAGAGTTACGTACAATTTTAAATGTTTTCGTAGTAAATTGATAAAATATTTCTAATTAGTTTTTTATGTCAATCGTATAATACAACATTCTAGGCGTATTTAAAAGATCGAAATCAACTTATTTACAAATTACACTGTTTGATTAAAAAAAAAAAATACAAAAAAATTAGTTACCTTTTTAAAGATATCGCAGTAATTGTTCAAAATGTCCACCGTTTCTTTCTAAACATACACTAGCACGTCTTTGCAAATTGTTTGTTAAACTTCGAAGCGTGTCTCTATCACTTTTTAAAACATTAAAAGCGTCTATTATTCGCTGTTTTAAATCATCAACACTTTGAGCTTCTTCGGTATACACTAAACGTTTTAGTTCGGCCCACCAATAAAAGTCTAAGGGTGTTAGGTCGGGTGACCTCGGCGGCCAGTTCACAGGTCCTCCGCGACCTATCCACTTATTACCGAATTTACTATCGAGATATGCACGTACAGATCGTTCGTAGTGAGCTGGACATCCGTCGTGCTGGAAGTAGATGTCTCGCAGGTAGAGCACAGGAACGTAATCCAGCAAGGTGTCAATGACGGAACGTATCATTTGTAGATACGTTATTCCCGTCAAACGACCTTCGTTGACACTGAAACGAACTTGATGTGCATGTTCTTTAACTTTGTGTGGGTTTTGGAAGCTCCACCAGTGCTCGTTGTGCACGTTGTAAATGCCAACGCGGGTAAATATGGACTCGTCGTTCCACAAGATGTTAGCCTCCGCATGGTTCTGTAGCCAGTGACAAAACTCCATGCGGGGTCCGGGGTCTGGTGCATGCAAAGCTTGCACTCGTGAATAATGGTATGGATGCATATCCATTGAATGGAGTAGCTTCCACACCACATACTGGCTTACGCCAAATCGATCAAGTAATCGCTGATACGTCCGTAATATTAGAGCAGTGCTAGGAATTTGAGGAACAGGGATACCGTTTCTTCGCAACGACTGTAGGTGTTCTTCTTCTGCGTACATTCGCCTAGCACCGTATAAGTTTTCACCAGACAGGATATAAAATCGCACCATTGCTAGGTACTCTACATTAGAATATTCGTACGTCATGTTCTATCACTCAGATGATGCACACGCGGAAACGTAAACAATGCGCCGTCACACCGTGACTATTTGCAGATGACTGGGGAGAAAGAGAATTATAATAATTAAATTGAGAGAGCACGGGGTGCGGGCGGGCACTCGTGCGCTTGCGAAAGGATTATTGAAGAGAAGTATTATTATCAAAGAGGCCGACGGCATGTGCGGCGAGTATACCTACCTACCGGCCGGCTTCAAGAAATAGGATCGCGCTACGATTTCATAGATAAATTCAGCGCATTTAGTAGGGTGCGTATGATTTGAATTTCGTTTTTTTTTTTTTTTTTTAGTTACTCTTTTAATTGTCCTGGTATGAAAAGTTTACTTCAAATGTGTAGTATTTATTGATACATGAATTTCTTTTTATTTTATTGAAAAAAATAATTTAAAAAAAAACCATGCCATCGGCTTCTACCTTCTACTCCGTTCACCTAATACACCTTATTATTTTCGAGACGGTAAAAAAAATCAGCCGGTATATAGAGAACGGTACGTAACATGTTGTAAAACTAAAATCATGCTTTATAATTGCTTAATTCAAAGCTTAGAGTAATATTGTAGCGTGATTTGGCGGTGTAAGGGGGCATACTTACCATATCATTGCCCCAAGTCAACCTCACCTGCTCGACAAATGGCGGGATAACCATTTCTTAATAAAACTTCGCAGCTAAATGGCGCAGACTAGTGACGTCACTAGTACGAGAAGCTGTGATCGCCAACCCGCATGCCCAGCGTGGCGATTATGGGCAAACCCTCCAATAATGGCAAGTCGACGTCAACCACGGCCCCCAGTTTCCGGCCGCCTTGCTATTCCTGATTTTGCCGGCGTTCACGGTAACGGCAAGTTAGGAGGTGCAAAGATTTCCCGGTTAAGATGACTGCCAAATCCAACTGACCTTGGCGACGTACAATGGACGCACGTTACGGCTCGACGAAAATCTAGTGCAGTTAGAAGAAGAACTCGGGAAAATAAGGTGGCACATTCTTGGGTTGAGTGAAGGCTGAAGAGAGGGGGAGGAGACAATAACTCTTGATTCAGGTCACCTTTTGTTTTTTGGAGAGGAAGACCAGCTATCCCAAGGTAGAGTCGGGTTCCTGGTAAACAAATCCCTGACAACGTTGTGGAAGTCTCCAGTGTTTCGAGCAGTGTTGCGTACCTCGTAGTGAAGCTAACCGAGTGGTATAGCCTCAAGGCTGTTCAGGTTTACGCACCGACCTCGGCACACTCGGATGACGAAGTAGAAGAAATGTACGAGGACATTTCCAAGGCCTTGCATTCAACCAATAAGGCCTCAATACAACGTTCTCATGGGGGATTTTAACGCTATAGTGGAAATACAGAATTGCAACATATCGGTAGTAGGATTCTACGGGTTTGGCAGCAGAAATCATAGGGGGCAAATGCTTGTCAACTTCCTTGAGAAAGAGGGGCTTTTCTTGATGAATTCCTACTTTAAGAAACAGCTCGAGCGAACTAGTTTGATGAAGCGTTCCAGACAGACCTGGAAAACCGATTCGCTGCCGTGGAAACCACAAATGACTTCGACCAGGCGCTCGAACAATTGGTGGAAATCCTCAGGGAGGAAGGTACGCGATTTTGCAAATTGTGACGTTACGGCAGGAAGTCCAAACTTTCGGAAGACACTCTGAAGCTTATGGCGGAACGACGTGAAATCCACATACTCGTATCACTTCGTCAGATTAACGAGCACTCATCAAGAAGATTAGGACATTGGTACGACGCGACCTCCGATGCTCCAATACACGCTCTATAGAGGAAGCGATTGAGCAAAATCGGGGGTCGAAAGTGTTCGTTCAATCACTTGGGAGGAGCCACCTGACGAAGATGACCAAACCAAGTGGGGATATCGTCGTTTCGAAGCCAGGGATCCTTTCGGAAGTGTAAACCGTCTACGGCCAATTGTACGCATCGCATGCATCTCGACCTGATCCTGAAAATGAGGATTCCAGAGTAATTTCACGGAAGACCTGTTAGAAGTCAGCCAAGACGAAATCGAGGTGGCTCTTACACACTTTAAAAATGGAAAAGCCCCTGGTGAGGACGGTATTACGACCGAGCTCCTGAAAGCGGGAGGAAGCCCTGTACTGAAAGATCTTCGGGAGCTCTTTAACTCTGTCCCAGTGGAGTTCTCCCAGAGAACATCCGGGAACTCCAGAGGCGTAGCCAAGGAGCGTTGTCGTGCTCTTCTTTAAAAAGGGTGATAAGACCCTTTTGAAAAATAAAAGACCCATTTCGCTCCCAAGCCACGTATATAAGTTGTTTTCAAGTGCCGTTACGGATTGTTTATATTCCACCAAAGACGAATGAATATGAGTATATGATTTTTTTTAGAATAATAGAACAATTGTGTGTAAAATACAGGAAAGTTGTTGTTTTAGGTGATTTTAATCTAAACTCAAGTAATGAAAACACAAAAAACTATTTTGAATTTTTTAGAACTTTTTGCGAATTCGCACAGATGAATAAGGTACCTAACTGCAATGGGAGACAATTGGACTTGGTGTTATGCTCGTTATGTTTATGCGAGGACGTGCAAGTATGCGAGGCAGACGAGCCACTGGTGCTGGTGGACGCATATCACCCGCCGCTCGCGATAACCCTGCGAACCAGCGCAAGTGCCATGTACTCCCCACTACCAGCCGCCGCTTCCGTGCCTCCGCACACTCAGGTACCTGTCAGCCAAATCGCACCGCAATGGAATTTTTGTAAAGCAGATTTTAATTTATTATATTCCTTATTGGCCTCCGTCGATTGGAATCCGATTTATAGCATGCATCAACCAGAACAAGCTTTAGAGTATTTTTACAATGTTTTTAATGGTGTAGTTGATAATTGTGTACCTAAAAAACAGCCTAAACCTGTAAATCGTAGGTATTATTATCCAGAGTGGTATACAAAAGAAGTAATTGCTGATATACAATTAAAGGCGAGACTTCATAAGCGGTATAAATCGACAGGATCGCGTGTTGATTACAATGCTTTTTCTACATGCAGAGCACGGATTAAAGAAATTATTAACCGGGAATACACAAATCATCAAGATCGAGTGCAGAGTAACTTAGCAAAGGATCCTAAGTCTTTTTGGGATTATATAAGGGCAAAAAAGAAATCCACTAGAGGTAACAAAATTATGAAAGAGGGGGTAGTATTATCAGACCCAGAATGTGTCACGGAATTGGCAAAGTATTTCTATTCTGTATATAATGAAGAGCCGGCGCGGCTTGACGTGAACGAAGCGGTGGAGGCGGGGGGCGCAAGCAGCGCGCGAGTGCACATCCCACGACTAACACTCGACCAAGTTCAAGCTGCACTGACTCGGCTCAAACCAAAGCGCTCAGCAGGCCCGGATGGTATCCCGGCATTTATTATGCGAGATTGCCGCTCGGTGTTGGCAGAGCCGCTAGTATACATTTTTAACTTGTGTTTAGAAACATCGTACTTCCCGGAACGTTGGAAGGTTACCCGCGTAATTCCTATACCAAAAGGGGGAGACGGAACAGGAGTTGAATCTTTTAGACCGGTAGCGATTCTGTCGACACCAGCGAAGGTGTTTGAGTCTGCCATTCAGCGAGATGTCCAGCAGCAAGTAGCATCGCAATTATCGGACGCCCAACACGGCTTCCGACCAGCGCGTAGCACGACCAGCAACCTATTGAATGCTATGACTTACTTAGTTCCTCATATTGATGCAGGGGTGCAGGTGGACACCGCCTATTTTGACTTTAAGAAGGCGTTTGACCTGGTAGATAACGATGTCTTATTATCAAAGTTGGCGAAAGTTGGCTGCACACCTATATTGCTTCAATTCTTTGCGAGCTATATGAGGGACAGGAAACAGTATGTAGAATACTGTGGTTTAAGGTCGAAACCTTATTTCACTAGGTCTGGCGTGAGTCAAGGTAGCAATTTGGGGCCGTTAGAATTCATAATCATGATCAATGACTTGCCGGACGTAATAAGAGATGCCAGGTGTCTGCTGTTTGCAGACGACCTCAAGTTGCTACTGGCTATCGAAAACGAGGACGACTGTCACCGCCTTCAGCACGACATTGATCGAGTAGTGGAGTGGAGTCTAAAGAACAAACTGCAATTCAATGTTAATAAATGTTCCGTTTTAACATTCAGTCGTGCGAGAGTACCACTCCTCCACAACTACAAAGTGCACGAAGTGCCCATTAAAAGGGAGGAGGCAGTGCAAGACCTTGGTGTTCGTATGGATACACAATTAAGATTCCGGGAGCATATTATCCATGTCTGTAAAAAAGCATACAAGCGACTGGGGTTTGTGCTTCGTAGAGCGGCAGCTTTCACAAATATTAAAGCCATATCGGCATTGTATGACGCTCTAATAAGAAGTCAGTTGGAGGGTAATGCGGCAGTATGGGCTCCACATGAGACTAAATATACTCTCATGTTGGAGCGCATACAGAATAAATACACGAGATTCATATACCTGAGGCGGTATGGTGTGTATCCTTTTTACCCCTTGATGTATCCAACCTTGTTTGTGTTAGGCATGGTGGGATACAACAAGTTGGAAACAAGGAGGGATCTAGCACTGGCGTCGTATATCCTCGGAGTATTCCGGGGTAACATAAATAATCCAGGTGTGCTACAGGGTATATGCTTGTGTGTACCAGATGGGTACGTGCAGCGCAGACGACGGCCCAACTTGTTCGCAGTGCCGCGCGGTCGAACTAAACTGCTAGACAACGTTCCCCTGACACGAACAATGCGCACACTAAATCTGGTTGCCGGAAAAATAGATATATTCTCATGTTCACTGAGCGAGTTCGCAAGGATAACGTTACAAGTGTTATGTTTTTAATATTTTTAATCTACTATGGCATGGATGGATATTAATATCTTGTAAATATTGTTTTATGAATGGTGAATTAACTACACTACCGAATTGGGAGACTGTAATGGTAGCGTTATGTATGTAAATAAATAAATAAATAAAAATAAATAAATAAATAAAAATCGTCTAGCGCGAAGACTCGACGAGTTCCAGCCACCGGAGTAGGCCGGGTTTTGAGGAGGATCACACATCCACACATCCACACTTTGCGGCAGATTATACAGAGGTCCGAAGAGTATAATCGGCCCCTGTATCTTGCGGTTGTGGACTATGATTAGGCACTTGACTCTATCGAGACCTGGTCTGTTTTGGAGTCTCTGCAGCGATGCCAAGTTGACTGGCGGACATCTAAGCACTTGGATGTATCCAAGTGCTTAGATGTCTGTATGAAAACGCGGCTATGACCGTCCAACCTCAGGACCAGCGAACGGAACATATCCTCCTGCGGTTAGGGGTGAGACAAGGGGACGTAATTTCCCCGAAACTGTTCTCTAACGCATTGGAGGATGTGTTTAAGACGTTGGACTGGGAAGGACGCGGCATTAACATCAACGGCGAGTACATCTCACACTTGGGATTTGCAGATGACATCGTCATACTGGCTGAATCGCTGCATGACCCGCAGCATATGTGAGTTAGTTGATTGTTCTGCACGCATTGGTCTCCGGTTGAACTTGAACAATACGACCACGGTACTCCGGGACCGATTGCTGTCAATTGCGGCTCGAAGTTGTTCGAGAATATGTTTACCTCGGGCAAACTCTGCAGTTTGGTAAGAACAACTTTCAGAAGGCTAACAGAAGAATTCAGCTGGGCTGGGCAGCGATCGGGAAGCTTCGTCGAGTCTTCTCGTCGCGCATTCCACAGAGCCTAAAGACTAAAATCTTCAATTAGTGCGTCCTGCCTGTTATAGCCTACGGAGCCGAAACGTGGACACTCACCGTACGGCTGGTCCATAAATTCAAGTTCGCTCAGCGAGCTATGGAACGTGCTATGCTTGGAGTCTCTCTGAGAGATAGAATCCGTTATGAGGTGATCCGGCTGAGAACCAAAGTTGTCGTCATAGCACACAGAATAAGCAAGCTGGAGTGGCAATGGGCCGGTCATACTAGCCGTAGAACCGATAACCGTTGGGGTAGACATGTTCTTGAATGGAGACCGCGAATCGGCAAACGTAAGGTAGGACGTCCTCAGGCTAGGTGGAGCGTTCGCAGGGTGGCTAGTTTCAGCTGGATGAGAATTGACGAGAGTCGAGCTAAATGGCGTGCAATTGGAGAGGCCTATGTCCAGTAGTGGATTGCTGTAGGCTGATGATGATTTGGCGTCCATACAATGCCACACAATCGTTTCGTTTTGAACGCGTTCAAAAGCGTTTTCTTTGGAACCTGGCGTTTTCTAGCGGAATAACTAAAAAAATACATTCGTACAGTAACAGACTGAAACATTTTAAAATGGTTTCGCTAGAAAATCGCCGACGCATTAATGACGCAATGTTTCTTTGCAAAGTAATGAACCATTAAATTGACAGGCCTCAAATATTGCACACCTTTTATATCCGTGCTGCCTCAAGAATTCCTCGCAGTCCCATAACACCACTCTGTCCGCCACAAAGAAGAACGGTTCTTGACTCCAATTCCGCAACACAAGGTTATGCAAGGTCATAAATAGCTGCAGTGATCAAATCGATGTGAACTTCGAAAGTTTGGGCAAATTGAAAACCAAACTTCTTAAAAACTTCATAAAAATAGATGTGTGTGTGTTTTGACATAAATTAAGTACCGTGCTTTGTTGATTGTTTAATTTTTGGTTAAATGAATCGTTGTTGTCGTTATTTACACATATTATGCATCATAAAAATACATTTGAAATGTAAATCTAGACTAATATATATTTTTTGTACAACTTGTTTTTGCATGCGGATCATTGTTGCAATGTTGCATACACTTTCGCAGCAATGTTTAGCATAGACCTTGTGTGAATAATCATTGGTGAACCCACAAATAAATAAATCTCTCCCATTATTGACATGATTATTATTGACATTATGATTAATATTTTTGTTATTATTGCATTGTTAAATTGACATTTATTTAATTCAGTAATACAATTTTTATGGATTATCTGCATGATTGTTACTTTTTTTTATACTTACTTTATTTTATATTTGCACGCCGAAATTAAAGGCAGAATAAGAGAACAATTTTATACTTTTTACCAATCTTACCCTACCGTACCTTATTTTACTAAGCAAATAAATGATTTTGATTTGATTTGATAATGAGAATTACCATATAATGCCAATAGAATACACAGTCACGTGAGCTAAGCTGTTGGCACAGCTAGTTTTAAAATATAATATGACATGACGCATAGTTTCCCCGAAGGGATGGTTGGAGGTATAGAACCTATAGAACACCCACATTTCACCAGTAATGTTTAAGTCCCATGTATTCAATGGGCGAGCCTATTGTCATCAACCGGGCACAAAGGCATTCTTCCAATAACACTTTTCCTAACCTGGGAATTGAACCTCAGGGCCTCATGCTCTCCTGTGAGGCGGCGAGCCTCCTTGCCGGATTGCCGGCATGGGATCTTGAGGCAAAAGCTCTCGCGCACATATCGAAGTGGCGCGAGGAGGCAAAACGCTGGGGTGTAACTCCGCTGCCACGAGAAGAGGACTTATCGCCGCAATTGTGGCGTGCCCAGCACCTGGGCACGCCACAATTGCGGCGATAAGTCCTCTCTTTGAGGATTGGTCGGAGAGGCGCCACGGTGTCCTCACCTTCCGCCTGACACAGGTCCTCACGGAATACAGTTGTTTCGGTAGGTTCCTGTTTCGTATTAGGCGGGGGGAAACGGGTGTCACCGTTCTGTGGATCGCCCGGAGGACATTGTTGAGCATACGGTGGAGGTTTTCCCGAATTGGGCCGACCACCGCCGAGTCCTCGATCTCTCGCGTCCGGCCCTGGTTCAGGACCTGGTACGGAGCGAGAGTGATTGGGAAGGTGTCACCTCATTCTGCGGAGCAGTAATGCTCGCGAAGGGGGAGGGGGGAGGCAGAAGTCCGTTAGGGCCGATGCCTACCAGGGTCGCGGGTTGTGCGAAAGAGATACCGTGGCAAAGGCAACTGTAGGAACATGGGCGGGTTGTAGTCAGTAAAAGTATGACACGGCCTCCAGCTCCGCCCAGAGCGGGAGAAGTCATTTGATGATATCCCAAACCAGAATAAAAAGAATATCCCAAACCAGAATAAAAAGATCAAGACCAACGAAGCAGTCATTTTAAAATATACAAGTTCTAGCTGTTGCCCGCGACTTCATGCGATCCGGGATGAAAAGATTCCTAAGTCCTTACCATGGTCATGGTCTATCCATTTGCCAAATTTCATTCAAATACGTTCAGCCAGACAAACAAACATATTAACTTACATTCTCATTTATAATATTTTACAGTTAGGATAATTTTCAGCTTCAATGCAAAAATGTAACGATAACCGTTATCTTAAAATTTCATTCTCATCCTCATTCGATACAAATATAAATTATTCCAACGAGTAAAATTTCAAGTAATTTTCTGCTGCAATCATTATTATTTCAAGAATAACATCGATAAAATGTATTTCAATATGAATGAATTTCCGCAGCAGATGTATTTGTATGGCGATTACATACATGATTGTGCTGTGTAGTTGAAATGGTCAGATGGATAATTTGCAACCTTTTTAATACGCAAAAAAAAAAAAAAAAAATTTTTAACAAGGAGCCAAATTATTCTAGATATTTTAATTAAAGGGAGAAAAGGAGTGCAGAACCAGTTGTTGCGACCAAAACGGGTCAACCTTAAAGGATACTGTTTTTAATAATAAATGCTTATGATCATTATCATCATTACCGGCAGTCTTGTTCCACGCACTGCTGAATATAGGCCTCCTCCCTAATGTGCCATGCTTTCCTGGTCTGCGCGAGTCTCATCAGGCCAGGTGCTCCCTGCGATCTTCTGTATTTGTTTGTTTGTTTGGCATCTCGCAGGTCAACCTATGAGGTTGTCGTCTGCTTAAGCGGACTTGCCTGTGGTTGCCCTAATAAATTAAGGCCTCCAGCCAGGACTTAAACTTAAATACTAACTAAAACTAAGCGACAACGCTAAGGGCACCCCCTGTGGGGTACGAACCTCGGCTTAGGGCGTCGCTGGAAGAGGGTAGCAAATGACTAGCTGGATCAGGATTGATATTATTTTGGGACGAATTTAAAGCTACAGGCTCAGCGGCGCGGGCTGGCTCGAGCAAGGGTCGGGAGGGGCGTGGATTTGGGCGTCGCGGCGGGCCTCGGCGGCGAGGACGGTAGAACGTCGATCGGGTTTTGGGCTTATGTAGCGTGCTGGTGGCCTTACTACTCTCCTGGAGGAGGGTAGTGGCGTCGTCGGGGGCGATTAAAATATGCCTTGGTCGGCGAATACTACTAATGCGGGAGGGAGTATAGCGAGCGGCCGCTGAAATCAGGGGGTTTGAATGTTTGGTGCCACAGTCGAAGAAACGCTTAGATAAGCGTTTCATGAACTGGTTTATGGTTGGCATTTTTAGGTCGACGTGAAGATCTATGTTTCGGACATAGTAAGGGGCACCCGTAACTCTTCTGAGGAAACGGTTCTGGAGGGTCTGCATCTTATGGAGATGTCGTGGGTGAGCGTGCGCAAATACAACGCAGGCATAGGTCATGATGGGACGGATGACTGCGGTGTAGATGCGCAACTTACATATAAGTGACAGTTTACTGTGGGCTGTCAGTAAAAAGTGGAGCCTGCTAAGAGCGAAGGAGGCGCGCGCGCGAACTGCCTTAATATGAGCCTTAAAGGTAAGGTTTTCATCGAGGATCACGCCTAGGTATTTGGCTTGCTTCTCCCAGGGGATCGGCTTACCGTACATAGTGATCGGGACCAAGCGCCTAAAACGTTTGCGGAGGTTTGGAGAGTACGAGCTATAGCGTTGGGACAGTGACCGGTATAGTAAACGGCAGTTACGTCGGCGAAGAGAGCCAACTGAGCCTTTTTACTTTTTGGGATATCGCTGGTGAACAGCGTGAAGACGAGAGGAGATAGTACGGAACCCTGAGGGACACCGGCGCGAATAGGATGAGGGGACGAGAGTGCTCCCTCGATGCGATAGCGAAAGGTGCGATTCGACAAAAAGTCTCGTAAGATGAGCACGAGACGATCTGGCACTCCTAGTTGGTAAAGCTTGTATATCAAGCCGTTGTGCCAGACTTTGTCGAAGGCTTTCGCTATGTCGAAGAATAGCACACCCGTCGTCGCGTTACGCTGCAGACCAGCGCATAAGTGTTCTACGATACGGTGGACCTGTTGGGTGCCCGAGTGTTGGCTTCGGAAACCAAACTGCTCGTTGGGTATGAGGCTCTTTGCTTCGGCGTAGTGTTTGAGACGCTTATAAATAAGCCTCTCGTAGATTTTGCCGAGAACCGATGACGGTGGCTTCTTTCCGTGCTTGTGGGAAGATGTTGTTGCTCAAGGCGCCATTGAAGATGGCGGTCATAGCATTATTAGCGGGCAAGGAAGGAGTTTGTATACCTTATTGGTAATACCATCAGAACCGGGGGCCTTACGAGCGTGGAGCCCTTTAATGATGTCATGCACTTCGTCTGGAGTGACGGGAGGCAGAGGATCATCAGGGTCTTCGACGGAAGGGAGGGAGGCTCTCCGTTCGATTTCAGCGTCGACCTTGTTCAGGTGAGCTTGGTCTACTGGTTGAGAGCTGGGAGAACATTGGGACTCTAGGCTGTCAGCAAGACATTCAGCCTTATCGGGACTGTCGAAAGCGACACTATCGTCGGGGCGGATGAGAGGAGGCATAGAGACCTCTTCTGAGGAACGCAATTTCCTCTGTAATTGCCAGAAGGCTTGATGAGTGGGCTCGAGTTCGCTGAGCATCTTGTTCCAGCCCTCAGTGCAAACCTCTCCTATGCGTTTCTTTACAGCACGCTGTAAATGGCGCATGTGGGCTTTGTTCGCGTCACAAGGGAAGGAGTCGTAGGCACGAATGGCCGCGTTCTTCTCGGTTATCAGGTCACGTACGTCAGTAGGTAGTTTCCAGCGATGGTCTTCCATCACTGGAACTTCCCGTGAACAATCCGTCAATACGGATTGTACGTGCTCTGTAAACGAGTCGATTGCGGCCGTCGTGTCGGCGACTGACACTAAGTGATCGGGAATGGTGTCCAAGTGAGGCGATGTGGTGGATTTCAGTCTTTCGCTTACTTTCCTCCAGTCGGTTATCATCTGGATCTGAGGGGGGCAGTTGGGGTCGGTAGGGCCCGAGTAGGGTGCAAGATGCATGACTACTGGGCGGTGATCAGAGTTAAGCTCGTGGAACGTCTCTATCGAATGCAAACGAAGGTTCACATTCTTGAGCAGCGCTACATCGAGAACATCGGGAAGGTGATTAGGATTTCCTGGGAAATGAGTCGGGCTCAGATCTTCTGTAGAATGCGAATGAATAATTATAGAAATATATTAATAGAAAAATCTCGGCGATATAAATTTTAAATTCAATCAGTTATACGGCTAATGCTAAAAGAAGAAAAATATCGAATGGTATTGAGAGGAAAAGGTTCGCTATAAATCATAATTTTTCGTATAATAAATCACACAGAAAATCGTGGATTTATACCTTTAAACGAAGTTATTATTACGCTAGCTTAGAAGTGGTTTGTAGGGGCATTCAGCGATGATATTATTTTTACACTTTACTTCTTTTTGTAAAATATTTTGACTAGTTTCCGCTGACAATTTCATCCCCGTGATTTGGGGTAACAAACCGCTTTAAAGGCGTCTATTAGCATAATGAACGTACTCCCTAATTGAATTTAAGTTTTGTGTATTTGCTGCAAATCCTATTGCAATTTTTATTTTCTAAACTAATGAATAATAAGAGATTTTGTGCAACAAGGGTCCATTGAAACTATAATTATTTCAATTTCTATTCATTCAACAAGCGACGAAAAACAACTTTATTTAGGTACGCACCTACGCACCCATTTGTAAAAGAAATATCTCATCATATTCTGTCGTTTCGAATCCTCGTGTAATGCAAAGACAATAATGAGAAATATTAAATCTTGTTTTCATGATGTTATTATTAATAATATTTTTTTCAGTCCTAATGTTTATGTTTAATCTTTTAAATATCAGCGTATAGGTACTGAGTCTTTTACAATTTTATGAGATCCACTAACTGATTGGATAGCCCTTGATTTAATCTAAATGCTCATTCTATTACTAAGTTACTAGAACTACTCAACCAAAGTTAGCTTGAAGCTAAAATGTGTTAAACTTCAAATAATACAGCAACCAGCTCAATCCTAACCGTATTTTGGTCGCATTTTTAAAAATCTTTATCGTTGAAATTTTCATGAATGACAAAAATTTAAACAAAACAATATTTAATCTATATCTAAGTCAAACTCAAACTCAAAGCATTTATTTCAAATAAACCAATTACAGGCACTTTTGAATTGCCAAGGTCGGTCGGTCAGAAAAAATGAAGTCAGTTGCCCATTCCAAAGCATAGTAGGTACCTATGGAGAAGAACGGGCAAGAAATTCCACGGACACTCTTTTAAATCAAATTATATTTACAATAGTTTGGTGTCATCATTCATTTTGAAACTATGCATGTGAGGACGATGCAGAACGTTAAAAGCGTCCGTTATTTATATATGAAAACAATTCAAAAATAAAATTTTATTAAAATACGCCGTGTCAGCTAAGAGATGACCAGTCTCAACTGACGGCGCCCGTTCTCGAACATGATGCTAGATTAGCACCATTCAACTCAACCATTTTGAAGGGAGCTAAATGATCTAACCTAACGAGCCACCATCAGCGAAACATTAGAGTGAGCATGACATACTCTCAGCCGCCAGGGCACATTCAAGTCAATGAAAGACGTACCCAGTAAATGGTAGCTTTATAGCATGTACATAGTACTCACATATGGCTTATAGCAATTATATAGTACTAAAATATTGAGTTTATACAATGCAAAGATTCTTGTTTTTAATCTTCAGCAGCTCCAACAGTATTTTCAAATGTAATGCGTTTAGCCAAGCATTATTATCAGCAATGTAATACCCCTAATATGTTTAATATGCTCGGCTGCATAGTGTGCGTTTTATACAAGAATTAAATTTGGTTTCATTTAGTTGATGTATGTGGGGAGGTATTTTATTGTAACATTTTAAACAGTACCCCATGAAAGATGAGTCTACTTTAGCCAGCCTGAAACCTGGTTGAACTAATTGGTCCCTATTTCTAGTAATATAATTGTGTCTTTCACCTCTTTTACTAAAAAGATGTAGATTTTTCCTTACAATGTACCGTCATGTCATCTTTGAATAGTTCCCTTAGAGAATTGCAATGGTTTTGATGGCTCTTTTCTGCAGAATGAAAATAGACTCGATGTCTGCAGGCCATCCCCATAGTAAAATACCGTACGACATAATACTATGAAAGTAACTAAAATAGACTAGTCTTGCGGTACCTACATCAGTAATTTGACGGATTTTTGTCACAGCATATGCTGCTGAACTTAGCCGTCCTGCAAGGGATGTTAAATGAGGACCCAATTGAAGCTTTGAATCCAGCGTGATACGCAGGAAAACAGTTTTATCGACGAATTCTAGTTTCTCTTGATTCAATACTATCTCAAAATTTGTACTTTTGACATTTGGTAAAGAAAATCTTATGCACTTAGTTTTTTCCCATTTTATACTAAATTATTAGTAGTGAACCAATTATGGATCTGCAGTGAGGCGTTCCTCACGTCATCAAGATTTGATGCACGCCTATTAATTTTAAAAATTAACGATGCATCGTTAGCAAATAACACCATATGTGGTTGGGTTTTAAACAAATGGGATAGATCATTAATATAAACCAAAAAGAGGAAAGGACCCAATATCAAGCTTGTAGTACACCCATTTTTACTTTTAGACCGAGTGAATTGACACCGTTTATTTGGACTTGCTGTTATCTATCCAAATAAGATTTTACTAAACTGAGCGCAAGTTTTCCAACTCCGTAATGTTCAGGTTTTAAGAGCAAGGTTTCGTGGTCGACGCAATCAAATGCCTTGGAGAGGTCACACAAGATTCCTATGGCGTCTTGAGCCTCTTTCCACGCCGTGAATATGTGTTTTAATAAGGTGACACCGGCGTCAGTCGTACAACGTCCCTTTGTGAAACCATACTGTTGACCGTGTAAGATATTATTGGTGTAGAAATGATTTAACATTTGATTCAGCATTACCTTTTCAAACACCTTGTTGAAATCCGGCAATACAGATACGGGTCTATAATTATTGGTGTCTTTACTGTCCCCGGATTTGAAAAGTGGTATTACCATACTATATTTCATTAGATCCGGGAATACTCCTTGATCCACACACAAATTAAATATTAAAGCCAAGTACGGCGCTATAGTCTCAATAATGGAGGTAGAAACTTTAACAGACATTCTCCAAAGATCTTCTGTTAGTTTGATCTTGATTTGCTTGAAAGCTTTCATTACTATTATGGGGTTTATATGCTTGAATTTAAATTCAACCTGGCAAGATGAAATTTTTGCTTTTAATAAGTCAATAGAACGCAAGGGCGAGGACTTTAAGGTTTCTGTCGTTTTAAGTGGGAAACTGGTAAAGAAATTAACAAATTCTTGAGCAATTTCTTTGTTAGTGCTTAAGAGACCACTTGAAGTCTGAAGTGTGAAACCATTATTGCGTCTTTCATTCCTGATGGTTTCGTCATTGATAATTTTCCAAACCGTCTTTATTTTATTATCGGCTGTTTTGATCTTGTTGCTAATGTACAAGGCTTTCGCTACCTTGCAGGTGTTTTAAAAGTTTTAGAGTAATTAGCAACGTATTTATTAATCGTTTCAGAGTTAATGTAAGGCTTAAGGGCATACAGCTCAAACAATGTTTCCCTACTTTTCCTAATACCCTTAGTTGCCCAGTCACTGAACAAAAAACAGGGGCAAATTGTTTTTGGTTTTTTCTTTAAAGTATAATTGAACTCGGTGCTCACTACCGAAAAGAATTCCTCATATTATTCGTTTACATTGTTTCTAATATGGCCCGGTATACTTAACTTACTAATTAAGTTATTATTAAATCTATTTAGATTGCTGGGCGTTACTCGTATTTGTCTAGATTGTATCTCATTTTTTTGTAAAGGTGTATTTGACTTGAAAGTAACTGTTTGACCGCTGTGATCAGAAGGGAGATAATTTACAATGGCGTTATGTAAATAGTCGCAGCAACAAAAAATATTATCAATGCATGTAACAGAATTTGTAGTTATGCGGGTGGGTTCTGAAAACACATTTGACAGTTTGAATGATTTAAAGAGACTTAATAATCGACTGCTATTTGAACTATTCTCTAACTAAGATATTTAAATTAAAGTCACCACAGATAATTAGAGATTTTTTACCTATTGCCAGTTTTGCTACAAAATCTTCTATTACTGACTCAAATACGGAGTAGTTTTGATAATTTGGGGGTCTGTTAGTAGGTTTAGGCAAAAGACTACCAGCTAAAAGTGTCCTTAAATTCATATCACTACTGTCATTCTTTGACCGTCTATCGTAATCTTTGTATTAAGATAGTTAAGTAGGTTTTAAGAACCTATGTATAAATGCACAAAAACCTCGCATGCTTATAACGTAGAGGTTCCCACTTGAGAGATCTTTCAGGATACTTATTTCAATTTCCCTTTTTATAAATACTACGACATTGAACATGATATTAAGTTATTTGGCTCCAAATGTAATTCTTCATATCCCAAGGGATTGTACAAGAGCTTTGGAATACATGT
The DNA here is from genome assembly GCA_963555695.1 of Dasypolia templi. Taxonomy (NCBI): domain Eukaryota; kingdom Metazoa; phylum Arthropoda; class Insecta; order Lepidoptera; family Noctuidae; genus Dasypolia; species Dasypolia templi. The sequence continues at coordinate 20,447,271 of OY743141.1, read as the reverse complement.
ATTATATCTTAGAGTACTGTGAGTATTTATTGTCAAAGTTTAATGGATACATTTAACGTTCGTCGTGTTAATTAAGTTCTGTTTGCTAACAATGATCGATGGTGTTGTCTTGTCAGTGTGTCTACACTCAGTGTACACACGCGTAATGATGAAGATGCTATTCTTGTGATAATAAATTAAAAGCAGTGGTGGTAATACATGTTATAGATATATGAGTAGTGATAAACGGATAATAAAGTCCGGGATATTAATGCACGCAAATTGGCTGCCAACTTAAATTGACCGTACATTCAAATTACAATTGTTATTCTTTCACATTTGTATAAAATGGTTCATTGCAAATTGGTATATGGTGTCAATCCCTGACTGTACCTACTTACTTAGTTGCTAAGCCAGCTGCATCCCACAGCTGGATAAAGTCATTCTTCAATGACGAAGGTATTAAAATCCAGAGCAAATGCCAGTTTGACCATGAGCAAATGCCAGAGCATTGCCTGTTGGTTTCATCTTGCTGTCCGCTTGGCTGTAGCACCAATTGGTAAATGCACATATCTGGGTAGCCATGTTTTGGAGTTATGACCGTAATTTGCGCGTCTTTTTTTTGACGACAGAATAGACAAAATGACAGATAGAGTAGACAAAATGACAGATTTATTTTATTCATCTGTCATTTTGTCTATTCTTCCTTCGACAAAACTTATTTTTATGGTGGTCGTGCCACGCGTGCTAAAATACACTTACATTAAAAGGATCCGGTTGAACGGAATTGGTTAGGAACCTTTTTATGCTCTAATAATGCCAGTATTCTTGCACCCAAATAATAAAGCCCACTTTTACTATTTTTGACCCATTTTCCATGTATTCAACACTGGCACACGTACTTGTATGACGGAATTGTAAGCCGTCAGCTATAAGAAATTATTTCTAACTACCGCTTTGGGGGTAGTCGTTTGATTGATGATGCTACTGGGAAAACCCTCCCATTGATATGCTCAGCTTTTGAAATGTGTATCGATAGGTTTTAAAACATTTGATTTTGTATAAGCATCTCTTTACGAAAGATTTTTTGTAAAATAAAAACATAATAGCGGGGTTAGATTTTATTAATATATTTTACTTCACCATTATTGATTATTTATTATCATGTCTGGGTTTTACGCAAATAGAAATCCTACAAGGTCATTGAATTTTTAATAATTATTGCATATGTAATAAATCATGTTTTAATATCCATGTTCAATAGTGTTGTTAGATATATATCTATTTGGAATAAAATCCTATTTACGACCAATTATTATTGTATTATTAGAATGGAATGAGCCATATATTATCTAGACATCATGTTCTTTGTTCTACGTTAGAGGGTTTGGTTTCCGTACTTAGTCCTTCATGTGGACCATTGTGCGTGGGTTATGGCGGCTGTCGGTGGTTTTTACTCCAACCAGCCCACCTCCCTCCAGAAGCCGATCAAAGCTTCTGGTACGTTGAGAACATCTGAGTAAGATCCGGGTGTCCTGAGGGTTTCTGTCCTAATCTGGGTAACGCCTGTGCACTCAAAGAGCACATGCGCGATGGTTTCGTCCGATTCCATACAAGCTCTGCACAATGGACTGTTCGTTATGCCTATTGCGTGAAATTGTTTGTTTAGCGAGCAGTGTCCTGTGATGGTCCCCGTCACCAGGCGCAGGCCATTTCTGTTTAGGCGTTATAAACGTCTGGTAAGCCTGCCATCTAAAGATGGCAAAGCTTCCTTGGACTGCCTGCAGCCTGGTGTCGAGGTTCCTCACCTCTCGGCTTGTGTGTGGGTGGACTCCTGGAGCCACTTGCGTATCTGGTTAAAGGGGATGGGTATGATGGGTTCAGGCCCGCAGGCCGACGTGCAGGATGCTCTCCTGGCTAGTTCGTCAACTGCGTCGTTGCCTATTGATCCGCTGTGTCCTATTATGCATTGCAGTGTCACCGTGTTGCGGTTGGATACCGTTACTCGTTCTAGAGCATTGTGACATTCTAGTGTTAGTCTCGTGATGGTCCCCGTCACCAGGCGCAGGCCATTTCTGTTCAGGCGTAATAAATGTCTGCTTAGCCTGCCATCTAAGGATGGCAAAACTTCCTTGGACTGCCTGCAGCCTGGTGTCGAGGTCCACCACATCTCGGCTTGTGTGTGGGTGGACTCCTGCAGCCAGTTGCATATCTGGTTAAAGGGGATGGTTATGATGGGTTCAGGCCCGCAAGCCGACGTGCAGGATGCTCTCCTGTCTAGTTCTTCAGCTGCGTCGTTGCCTAGTGATCCGCTGTGTCCTATTATCCATTGCAGTGTCACCGTGTTGCGGTTGGAAACCGTTACTCGTTCTAGAGCATTGTGACATTCTAGTGTTAGACTCGAGCTCATTTATTTTTCTCCAAATGATTGGAGGACTGAGTCGCTGTCGGAGAGTATACGTATATGGGTGTCATAATGCCCACACACTCCGCCTGATTGACGGTGTTGAACGTTGCGTACTTGATATGTTTTTGTTGAGGTCATGTGAGAAAACTCCTTCTTCTGAGAGTATGATGTTGTAGTGCTTTTGAAAGTAGTGTCGCTTCGGGGTTTTGTCGCAGGGTGATGCCAACATTGGTTGTCGTTTGACCGCATCCTCATTTATGTGTATGAGCTTGACCCTGGAATCTTTGCTTAGAAGTCCCGATATATGAAGTCTGAAGGTAGCCAGGGTTGCCTCCTCCTGCAAAATAGGTTAAGAGGTGGCAGCCCAAGCATTGCCTATAGGGCAGCAGTGGGTGTAGTTCTCATGCAGCTAGTGATTGCTACACAAGCAAACCGCTACAGTTTTTCGAGATCGCTTTGGGCTGTGCTCAGGTCTGTCCAAGGCCACCAGACTAATACTAGCTGTTGCCCGCGACTTCGTCTGCGATCCAGGATGAACTTACCCTTTGCCTATGTCCTTAACCAGGAAATGCAAATCCGAACAGCCGTTTTGGCGTTAAAGCGTAACAAACAAACTTAAGTTCTCATTTATAATATTAGTTAGGATTTCTCCTTCTCGTAGCTTCGGCACAGCGTGTCTTCTGCCATTCCTAATTGACATACAGATCTTACGATGATAAAATACTTTCTGAACTCACATTTCAAGTTAGTACCTACACTACCTGCGGCCGTTGACCCCGTATTCTGCAGTAGTTACTTGAAATACCTAATCATCACGTCTGTGAACTATTACCAGTTTATTTAATTTGCCTTGTGTTCACTCAAATCATTAGCAATTCAGATAATTTAAATGTTATCGTCAATACCTATACCAACTTATCATTTTTTGTCCATATTTACGTACACGATTTCGATATAGGTATACACCAAGTATATAAATAAACATCTGCTGAATCCGGAATCTGAGACAGTAGTTATGAGCCAAGTTTAGATCCGGTTACAAGTGTCAGTTCACACAGATGGTTCCGCATTATTGCGAGTAGGTCGCGGTACTGTTTTTTAAAGGAAACTTTTGTATTGTTGAGAGCTTCGTGTTTTAGTTTCGGATATTATATAGGGAGAAACATTGTTCGATGTGATAGTCCAAGTTAAGGCCTATTTGTTGTGTTATTTGCAACTTCAACGTGTGACAACGACAGAAAGCCAGGTGGCATTTTTAAAATATTAAAATGTACCTGACTAACTTAAATAAGATAGGATATCTTTTGTTTCATATATTTACGAGTATAACTTTTAGTCACAGTTATGGAAGTGTAAATAGTTGACACAATCTTTATATTTTTATTTACTGAATAAATATTACCTACTTCTTTTGCAGCATTAAAAGCAACAACAAGTTGTTTTGTTGTTGGTGCTGTTTTTCTTTAAGAACAAAAATTCCCGTACTAAGTTTGCGTTGTTGTTAGGTACAACAACGCAAACTTAGTACGGGAATTTTACAACTAACCAGAAAAGTTATTCCTTTGTTGCACGTGTTTCGTAATTACTGAGTCAGTAAGGGAGTCCGTGTCTTCATATTAACACAGTGGTCAGGGGCCGGGCTGCTCTATACCGCCCCTACATTAATGTGTATGAAAACTCTTGTGTGCACTAAGTGTATTGGAACTATTAGAAGCAAAAGACTTTTTTATACTACTTTAAGCTTATCTTGTACGCATGGGGACCTTAATTTTCTATTGGCCTCGGGCACTTACAGGAAAATTTGTCACAATTAAGTGTTCTCAAAAGCATATTATGGAGAGAAACAACCTTCCTTGCCTGAAATATGTGCTCAAAAATTCCTGCCGGAATTAATCTCATTATATCAAGTTAAAAGGTCTTTGTTTGTCTTTAAACGGAACTCTGGCGAATAAAAAAGTAACGTAATAAATTTATTCCACGCGGACGGTGCCCTGTTTGTTAGGTTATTAAGTCATTCGAGACCGTGATTATGGGCCGGTTAGATAAGTCATGTTCAAATACAAACAACGAAGGGAAGGTCGGTTGGGTTGACACACTGATCTAATAAAGCTTTGCGTTATCAGTTTGGTTTGTTTTGAAAAGTATGAAGAACATGTTTTGATTGTCACAAATTTTTTATAACTGACTGCCTTTTTGGTCAAGTGCTCGCAAGCGCTACTCCTAAGCTTGAGGTCCTGGGTTCGTTTCCACGGCCAGGCAAAGTGATATTCGGTTCTTCCATTTTACATTCACGGTAGCAGGCCGGACTATATTTGCCCGGACGATGGCAAATACTTTTCCCCTATTACATGGAGACACCTCTGCCTAACCCTTAGGGGAGTTCACGCGTAATGTTATGGGGTGATATACTATTATCGTAGATATTTTAGAAAAAATATGTCAGCATTATTCAGCTTTGTTTTTAGCCATAGTAGCTCAGAAATACGTAACCTAAATTAAAATATTGGTCAGAAAACGACCTATACTAATGCAGGTTTTCTTGGCCCGATGCAACGCAAGATTTTGACTTTTGACAAAATTTACCACTGTTGTAAGTTAACACATGCGTTTAAAGCAGGCTGTCTTAAAAAGGCGCGTCGCACAGCACAACACAAAGGCTTCTCTCGTCGCGCGACACGCGGCCTTTGTGTCGTCGCGCCTGTTTGAGGGAGCCTTCAAACGGCACATTATTGGTTTTATTGTACACGGCATTTAGGCAACTGTCAAAAAGCCGGTGATTAACGAGAAGCGAGTAGATCTAGCACTAAAAACGAGTTAGCGAGCAACAAGCAGCGAGTGCGGGACGGTGCGGCGACAAGCGATTACTCGCTGGTATGCGTATGTACGAAGCGAGAGTCGCTGAGCGAGTGCTCTCTTTGATATTTATTGTCGCTGCACACGAGTACTCGCCGGGCGGTGTGAAGAGTCAGCGATCAACTATTAATATTCATATGTATGCCAGGATTTCACGCTGGTGGGTTTCGCACTATTCCTTGACACAATACGACGGGGAACAGCTACCTCCTGACTTCTGAAAGCTATTTGAATTCAATTGAATCTTGCCTAATCTCACCGTAAACATTCTTCTTTGTGTGAGAAATGTCGTTACTAGTGTTGCTACTAGCCTTGCTAACACTATTACGCTGAGGCAGACGCACGAGGCACGTGTAAAGGGCATGCGGCGCAAGATTTATTTATTTATTTAAAACTTGCACACACTATCTTTACAGGATGACCCCAATTAAATAGTGGTTTGTAACCATCGCCAAATAAATTGAAAAATCAACTTACAGCTAATACTTAAACATCTAAACTTTAACAATACAAACACAAAACTCTATTTACAACCTACCTATGTAATAATTATCGAAAAAAAATAACAGACTTAACCCAGAATATTAATATTTAAATATAACTTACAAAATTCAACAACACTGTTGCAAATTCACTCAGATAGCACGAAAATATGTCAATTTTTTCATGCACTTCGTTTAGTACACATATTGTGCGGGTGAGGGGTGTTTTTTGACAGCAGGTTAGTTTTGGCAGTAGGCACAGCCAGCAGTGGCGGTCGCCGCCGCCTCCACACGTACCGGTCTGGTACGCACAGCTTTAGGTGACGAAGCACACCCGGGTTATGAGCTACTCCACGCAGAAGCTTAAGCGCATACGCCGCAAGTGTAAACTCCCGGCGCACTCTGAGTTCGTTGTACCCCACCATACCCAGTACAAACAGTGTAGGATACATCAGCGGGTAAAATGGGTATACCCCATAAAGTTTAAAATACAAGTGTCTTGTAAATTTATTCTGTACTCGCTCCAGCATTACATTGTAATTCGCTTCATGAGGAGCCCAAATCACCGCACTGTGTTCCAAGTGACTCCTTACCAAAGTGTCATACAACACCCTCGGCGCGGTTACGTTTGTGAATCCATACGACTGTCTCAGCACAAAACCCAGGTTTCTGTACGCCTTCTTGCAAATCTTAACTATATGATCCCGGAAAGTTAAATCCGGGGTAAGCAGTACTCCTAGATCTCGTACCTGAGACACTCGCTGCATCGGCGCAATCCTCAACTTTGTATTCGTAGGCTAATGCAGTCTTCGCGCGCGTAAATGTCATCACTGAGCATTTCGCTGTGTTGAAATAAAGTTTATTTTTATGGCTCTACTCCACCACTCTCTCTATGTCATCCTGCAATCTCTCACAGTCCGACTCACCCTTGACCTCGAGCAGCAATTTGAGGTCATCCGCAAACAATAAACATAAACTATGTTTGACTACGTCTGGTAAGTCATTTATCATTAAAATAAATTCAAGAGGCCCCAAATTGCTGCCCTGGCTCACGCCTGACCTGGTGTAGTATGGCTCGGATTCGAACCCGTTGTAGTCAACGTACTGCTGTCGGTCTTTCAAGTAGCTGGCGAAGAACTGTAGTAGGTGCGGAGTGCAGCCAATTTTTGCCAGCTTCATTAGCAGTACATCGTTGTCGACGGTATCAAACGCCTATTTAAAATCAAAAAACGCCGCGTCTACTTGCACAGCAGCATCGACGTCCGGCACTACCCTCGCTATGACGTTAAGCAGGTTAGTGGCAGTGCTGCGCGCCGGCCGGAACCCGTGCTGCGCGTCCAATAGCTGTACGCTCACTTGAGCCTGCACGCAGCGTTGGATGGCAGACTCGAAAACTTTTGCAGGTGTCGACAATACTGCCACCGGTCTGTAGCCACTGACATCCGGACCTGACTTACCCTTGGGAACCGGAATCACTCGCGTGATTTTCCACCTAGGCGGAAACGTTGCTTGTTTTAAACAAGTATTAAATATGTGATGCAGGGGCTCAGCCAGCACCCTGCCACAGTCTCGGGACAGAAAAGCTGGAATGCCATTGGGGCCTGATGAGCGCTTCGGCTTGAGCTTTATGAGCGCCTCCCTTACGTCTTGATGAAAGATGAAAGGTGGGCTATGGTCTCCGGGGAGACGCCGCATATACACTGAATATCGGAACAAACCGAAAAACCCCACCTGTGGAGATAGTCTTTGCTGCAGCTGACCTGGCTGCGGAGTCCGTTAAAGTTTTCCAAGTTTGCAACGAGCTCCTAGCTGAAAGCCTCTCTCATGGCTTGATGAAAAAGTCAGAAGGTTTGAGATTATTCCGCCAAAGATCACATCTTTCCGAGGAGATGTTGCCATCTGATGGACTCACTTACCTAAGGAAACTTTACCGGCTTTACCGCAAATTATGTGATTAGTTGTTATACGTAGAAATTCTTTTCTATATGGACATTGACTTCGTAGTTATAAGTAACTAGCTGACTCAGCGAACGTCGTACCGCCTCAGAATCAATTCCGTACAAAATAGGTATGTACTCGTATGAGAAAATAAATTATCTTCATTACAATTTTTTTCGTGATATTTTTCCATGTTTAAAAATCGGTTCAGCCGTTCTTGAGTTCTAAATGGTGTAACTATCCCGACTTTACTTTATTTATATATTTAGATGTCTGAAAATTAGGGAAGTGCGATCGTGAATACTATAAAAGCCAAGAAAATGTACATCAAGAGAGCTCAAAAGAGATCTGCATAATATATTCTGACGATCGGATGCAGCAAAGTAAATAATGTATATTAATAATGCAATGAATAAGTAATGTAATTACATAATCTAGTTATTAGTAATTAGCTTGTTTATGAAATGAAACTTTCATAACAACGTCGCTTAAATCTCATTATGTGGGTAAATATTGTATTGGATAAATTACAATATAATATATAATTGTTACATTTCAGAAAATAATTTTAAGAGGGTTTATAAATATAATGTTGCAAAAAACTGCCGTCACGTGTGGCCATCTTTGAGTAATCTGCCGCAGTACCATCTTGCTGGCACATAATATATATTTGCCTGCAGGGCATGTGCCATAGTTGATGCCGTAATTAGATAAGTATTATTAAAAGGGAGTAAAGCGCTTTGTTTGTTTGGCATCTCGCAGGTCAACCTATGAGGTTGTCGTCTGCTTAAGCGGACTTGCCTGTGGTTGCCCTAATAAATTAAGGCCTCCAGCCAGGACTTAAACTTAAATATAACTAAAACTAAGCGACAACGCTAAGGGCACCCCCTGTGGGGTACGAACCTCGGCTTAGGGCATCCCTGGAAGAGGGTAGCAAATGACTAGCTGGATCAGGATTGATATTATTTTGGGACGAATTTAAAGCTACAGGCTCAGCGGCGCGGGCTGGCTCGAGCTAGGGTCGGGAGGGGCGTGGATTTGGCCGTCGCGGCCGGCCTCGGCGGCGAGGACGGTAGGACGTCGATCGGGTTTTGGGCTTATGTAGCGTGCTGGTGGCCTTACTACTCTCCTGGAGGAGGGTAGTGGCGTCGTCGGGGGCGATTAAGATATGCCTTGGTCGGCGAATACTACTAATGCCGGAGGGAGTATAGCGAGCGGCCGCTGAAATCAGGGGGTTTGAATGTTTGGTGCCACAGTCGAAGAAACGCTTAGGAGTAAAGCGCCTAGGATCAATTCTATTTAAATGTAAATGTTGACGTTCAAAAGTGCCTTTTAGTGACTATTTGAAATAAATGCTTTGACTTGGACTTTGAATAATGATCTCTATCTCTATTAATATTTGTATAACCAACCAAGTCAAACACAAGAAACACTTAATTTTCTACTTAATTCATTTCTCAAAATTCTTCACAAAATAAATTAAACACCTATGACGTTCTGAAATACAATATGAACTTATGCGGCCACAAAGTTCCACCCTTCCGAAAATAAACGACTTACGGCCTTCCAAAGAAGCTTCCGTTTTAATTGTGACCATTACACGCTTGGTTTAATTAGCGTACCCAACCACAAATACCCACTAATTAAGAAAGGTATGAGAAGTATACATTTTCTCACGATGAAAAGCAAACAGTTTAAAGCGTGAAGCCAAGCACGATCCTTAAGTGCGGTCCAGACTAAATATTGTTAGAAATTACCCCAGGCTTAATTTAAAATTGTTAATTCCTAATTTATAACAATATTCCTTCTTTCACGTTCAATCATAATTATCATTTAGTTTTTACTGGAGATTTTTTCTAGCAAATTGATGTTTGTAAAACTTTATATTAATACGTTTATTTTAAATTAAAACAAAGTCGCTGTTCGTGCCTGTTTGACCGCTTAGGTCTTTAAAATGATTATGCAAAGGATTTTGAAGCGGTTTTTATCATTTAGGGCGTTTATTCCGAAAGGTTTATGCGTATTTAACGGAAAAGTATGTAATCCGTCATTGTAAACAATTCGTTGGAAATGTGTACAGTTCCTGAAATAGATAGGAAATCTTTTATATGTTTTTATAATAAGCTATTTACTAGGAAACCTATACGTTTTCTAAATAGCAATCGGTAATGTATTACATTCGGGATGTTTGAAAGTACACTGTGACGCCAGAAGCTACTTTGCTGCCATTTATGATAGGGTCTAATTGTGTGTGGCATTCTTATCATTTAGTAAAAAAAAGGCTTCTGCTTTTATAATGGGATGACGTAGAATTACTTAAATGACAGACTTATTACTTACCAAAAGAAACGAGTTTTATAAGAAATTATACTTAGATTTTCATGTGTTCCTAGGGGGGCCTTAAAAGTGAATAAATAGTTCATTTTTGAAGGTTAATAAGATTAGTATTAAGCAATATTAAGATTTCATATGTTATAGTGGTGATCGTTACAGCTTATTGTGTCGAGATTCTTAATGATCATTCTGATTGCAGTTTACAAACATGTTATTTATTTTATTTTATTGAAATCATTCGTTTTATATACACACATCAAAAAAGTCTAAGCAACACGTACAAATTTCAATTTTACAATGTGTTTTCGCATTAAATCCTTAGTATTTCTTATTTAAATTATTTTTTAATTCTTTTTTAAATTAAACAACAAATTTTTATTTATTTATTAATAATCTTGTGTAACAATAATTCCAGGTAAGTACTATAAGTAAGCACCTTACTTTGTACTACGTGTACAAAGTAAGGTGCCTAATCAACTATACTTAAACTAAAATTAAATGGTTATACAAAAATAACACAAATTAATACAAAGTGTGGCCTCCTCTGTTATTGAGAACTTTCTGGCACCGATTATTCATAGAATCGTTGAGACTGTTAATGTTATCCTGCGGCAATTGCTCCCAATGAAATTTTAGTACGTCCATCAGTTGTTGGGTGGTTGTCACTCCATCCAAGTCCTTTAAAACACGTCTCTGGAGCATGTCCCATGCATGCTCGATTGCAGGAGTATCATCATGAGGCCAAAGGCCCGCAAATTATTAAGATTATCTTTTTAAAAAGATCCAAGTGGCGTGGTTCTATGTAGAAAAATATTTTTTCGCCATGGTCGTCAAACCAAGCAGATTGGATCCTTTTTGCTAAAGAGTAATAAAAAGTTTTTTTTCTTAAAAATCCAAGTTGCGTGCTTCCATGTAGGAAAAACTTATTTCGCCATAGTCGTCAAACCAAGCAGATTGGATCCTTTTTGCAAAATAGTTTTTACCAATCCTTCCAATTTTTATTTATTTATTTATTTTTATTAGATTTACCAACGTTCGCATACACTACAGAAATTACAGAAAACATCAGAAAATAAAGAACTAAATGTAACAAACAATTATAGGTAAATACAGCGTTTTCTTATTATTACCTACTAGGAGAACAATGTTAAAATAAAGCAGTTAAAAATTACTATAAAAAACAGAAAACAGAGAGAAACAGCCGCCTCATAACCTAATAATTAACAAAAATTTAAATTATTTTAACTTTCGACACAAATGATCAAGAAGTTTCGATCGGAACCGACCAAGTGAGTCCATATGAACATCTACCAGATCACAGCACTCATTCATGGCGTGCAAGAGTGCAGGCCAAGGCAATACCAGGATGTTTTCCCTTGATAAGTACTCCCGTGTGTATAAAGCTGTATGCAAACGCGCATTGTCATGCATCAACGTGAAATCGGAGCCAAGCGTTTGTGCGAATGGACGGACATAAGGCCTTAGAACATCCTCAACGTAATTTACAGCGTTCATGCCGGCTCTTCTCCATAGGAAACGACCAATTGGAACCGTGCACCTAGAATCTGACGTTTCATAAGTGCCCATGTAGGTTTATGTGAAATGAAATATTTTGATTTTGATTTTGATCATGTTACCATTTACAAAAACGAGCTCAGTTCGTCTGTTCTTCATAATACCCACCCATACCATAACTGTTGAGCCGTTGTATGGATGCACTTCCTGAACGCACCTCAGTCTTTCAGTATTTCCAGGACGATGGTACACTCTTACCCTGCTAGTATCAGGCTTGAACCCAAATCGAGACTCATCGATTTGGGTGCAAACAATGAGACAAAATAAAATTTTATCCCATTGTTCCCGGGTCCATGTAATGTGTTCCCTACACCATTCATTTCGATGAGCGCGATTCCCGTGACGTATCGGTGGGCACCTAATTAGCAGTCGTGCTCGTAGGGCATACTAATGCAGTCGATTTCGCACAGTTTAGCAGCTAACACTAACACCACTTGAATTTTGTAGCCTTAAACCTATCTCTCGGGAGGTTAACATTGGCTGGCGTCTTGCAGTCAGTTGTATGTATCGATCTTGCCGTGTGGTTGCACGCCTTCCACGACCTGGGTGTTGCTCAGCAGGATCTTCCATGTTAGTGTAACGCTGATGAAGATGGCAAATAACGCTTCTCTTGACACCAAATTTTATTAAGCTTGAGCAAAGAAAACGCAATAAAATTCTAACAAATGCATTCGCTTTTGATTTCTTGAAAAAAAAAACAAATAATACTCGTTTTTTTTTTTACAACCAGCTAGTATGTCCTTTAGATCAAAAATGGTTACATAGGTATTACCTACTTGGTAAGAATTGATTAATAATTTGAAATAGTATGTGTTGCTTAGACTTTTTTATGTGTGTATTTCCTAGTGTCATCTCGGAATTGCATATAATTCCTAGGAAATAAATTCACTTTACAGGAAATATGTGTATTAAGGAATCTTTAAAATATTATTTTATACTTTTCCTAAGTAGACTCAGAATATCATAAAAATCTTTCATACATTTTCGGTAACATGAATATACATTAACATTTGAATTAAAAGTATAGCACATAAATCCCGATGTATCGGCATTTCAGCATTGACATTTCGTCACAGCAGTTGATTGTACTCGTGCGAAGGATGGGTGGGTCGCTAGTACTTAAAAATACGGGAATAAAGTTCGGCTTCCATTGACAACAGCTACCTAAAAACAAATGCCTTTCAACAGCATTTGAATCGAGAACAATAAGCAAATTCTGCTCGACATTGAAACACTTCAAACCATTGACTGGGCAGCGGGCAGTGAAACTAAATCCGAAGAAAGTTCGATTCCGTTTGAGTTAATGGCGAAAGGATAGGTACCTACACAAGTGACCCCATTCCCTAGATGGTTACAACTTTAGTGAGGAGTTTCTCGTTAAACCCCAGATGAGTGTGAAAAGCGTTTAGATAAGTTTCCTTGAGAAAGAATTGGTTATAAGGCACGTGCTTACGTATTACGTAGTACGTATTACTTAGTCTCATTTCAACAACTTGAAAAAAAGTTCTATGTTGATTAAATTGATCGATTGTTAATTTATGTTAGTATTGTTTATACACAAAAAATAATTATCAATAAAAAGGAACTACGGTTACTGAAATATTTATTTTTTAAAAACCCTTATATCTTAAGCAGGTAATGCTACTATTTTATAACAAAATATTTACTCTTTGGCAAAAATGTAGCGTTAATAAAAACAAATAATTCCTAAAAAAAGCAGCAGATTATTTTAAATTTAGAAAACAAAACTACTGCGTTTTATCTCGAATTCTAGTTTTTGGAAACATCGGCAACCGGTACCTAGATTCTTTGTTAAAATAAACTCGTTTATTCTACTCGACTGAACATTGTCCGGAGTGTCACTGTCATCATAAAAATAAATCAAAAAGTGCTAAAATAAAAGATCCAATGGGCGCTTCTTCGGCCTAAACTAATTTTCTCGGTCAGTGATTAAATTTTCATTAAAAGGGTAAAGTGGTTATCAAGATTATAACGAAGATACATATAGATTACGAAGCGTTGAGTGGTTAATTGAATGAAAAATGTGGAACTTTGTGAGTTTAAATCTCTTACTTTCAATGATTTATGTGTGATGATACCTTTTTCAAATGTCTTTTGTAAGTTAAGTAAAGCCATTAGATGTGGCTTTATTAAGTAAATAGATGGCTATGTTCCCCTTGAAGATTTAATTTTGCTGCTTTTTTGTGAATATTGTCACAGAGGCCACCCATAGAGCGAATTACACCCTCATCGCGTTTGCGTCATCTTCTGCTGCCACTGTTGATAACCGCATGCGGACAGCCTTAGCGTCTCCGGGTGAAAACCTTGGGCCTTGCGGAAAGGCATTTATTTCAAATAACATGAAATTGGAATCGTCATCAGGTACCGCAACGACAAACAGACGCGGCGATGACATAATAGCCTCAATCCAGTCAGGATTGAGATGAATATTTTGAACCTGTTAATACTTTTAAATCGGTTACAGATAAGGTTACTGTTTTTTTTTGGTTAACACATAGAAAAACAAATTTATAAGTATTACATATTATTTGATGATTTGTCCACCAATCGTTTAAGAAGGTGTTTTAAGTCAATGAACGTCATGAGATGAATCAGATGAGATAAAATTTGATAATTAAACCGGTTTATAGTAATCAATTCAATTAGATGGTTCCAACGACCTCGACCTCAGATAATAGAAAAATAAATCGATCGCCATTCATGTCCAAGGACACCGACCGTTTATTTTAGAATCAATAAATTAAAACGATCTGCCTAGCCTTACAAAAATTTCGTCAAACAAACAGCAATTAATTGAATCCGTTTATTAATGTTTGCTACAATCTAAACGCAAAATCCTGATACGTAACAAATTCGCGAATATTTCGATACCTCCACGATTGATTTCACATGGTTTATTTGCTTTGAGCTCGCAGTAAAACGAATAAACATTAATTCTGGATGATTTTGAACTTATCTAAACAAAATCATGTCGGTTATTCCAGTTGAAAAATTCCAATATTCGAACGCGTTATCAGTTGATTACCAAATAAATCCATAACATAAAATCACGCTTATGTTCCTCGAAAGGTAAGACAGAGATGTACCCACCAAAGATACACCCACATTTTAGCATTGTAAAAGAGCGTAACACTGTTGTCGCAATAACTAATACTTCAGATAATAATGCTTTACCAGCTAATTAAATACTTTGCAAAACATATGACTGTCTGCCAATACCACCTAACTATGGCCAGGCCAAGGGTAAGTATGGTACGGTTTTATTTGATTAAGAAACCATTCAAATAAACATACCTAGCTCAATTAAAAAGTTAGTGTCTCAGGTCTCAAAAATGGCAAGAAACCTATGAATATACATACTGGCTACTATGTTTTTTTTTGTTTTAAGTTAGCTTCGTGCAGTTGTGTTTAAATAATATTTTTTTAAATTATTTACGAAAACGCTGTTGCCCGTGATTTCGACTGCGATTCAAGATGAAAACTAGCCTATTTCCTTACCCAGGTCATTGTCTATCTGTGCGGAAAATTTCATCCCAATCCGTTAAGCCATTTTAAAGAAGTTGGGATTAGAATTGAGTGATCTTTCACTATGCTGCGCTTTCGGACGTTTATGTTGAGAAGAGTATTTTAGCAAGGTACCTAATACTTAATTTATTATTGTTAACTATCAGAAGAAGGTTTCAATTTACAACAAAACTTTGTATCATTTTATGCAAGACAGCAGAAGTTTAAAAGTGCACTGTACATTTTAGGAGTCATACAATTTGCATTTTTTATTACTTTTTCTTATTAAAAAGTTATAGTACCGTATCCCACGAACTTAATAGCTACATTGTGTACTTTGATGTCCCGTCCTTTGTTGTGTATAAAAATGCTTAGATGGTTTGGCCATTTTGAGAGGATGAATGAAAGGCGACAATGCGAACGGAGGAACAACTTAGCCCCTTTTTTTTGCGTTTGGAAATTCTCATGAAAGTCGTTCACCCTGGGGTAGGTGCACAAATTGAAAGGGTAGCTAGACGATAATATAATTTTATGTTTAACCCAAATTACTGTAAGTGGTAATCACCGCCTATTGATATCTGTTATTTTCGATACCCACCAAAACCTTTTAACCTAGAACTTAACCGAATCTAAAACCTTAACCAGGCTTGCTTGTGGGTTGATTGAACGCTGAGAGAGAGCAGCACGGAACAGTCTGGATTGGATTAAAGACCCTTCGAACTGAAGCACAACGATTATTTATACTTCTTCCACGCATGTGCGACTACTGAGCGGGGGGTCCTGGATTCGATTCAAAGCACGTTTAAAAGCACGTGAAGCCGTTAGTTCTGGAGATTGGCAGCCATGGCCGAAATTCAGTCTCAAGGACTATGTGCTTTCCCGGAAAAAGGCCTTCATAAACAGTTCTCTCTATTATTATGCAGGTCCTACAGGTTGCACTCAATCCTCTTTCCAATAATCACAAACTACAGAGTTAACCGATGTTTTTTTTTCAATTCTACACTAATCGCTCCCTACGTTTATTAAATAAAAGATCAGTTCTTTCCTTAGGGGTAGTAGGTAATAGTTTAAGGAAAAATAAATAAATAAGAAAGTAAGACACGACGCTTGGGGAGCCCGGAAGCTAATAAATCAAAATTTTGGCGGATTGAGTATCATTTACCATTTTCAGGGTCCGTACCTTAAGGGTCCCAACGGGACCCTATTACATAGGCTCTGCTGTCTATCTGTCCGTCTGTCACAGGGCTGTTTATTTTGAATCATAAAGGTAGCAACGTGAAAAGTTCAGAATACATGCGCTACTAAAAGGGGCCCTGAATTCCGCTTTTTATAATTTTTGTTAGGTGGTGTTAAAAATTGTACTGTGGTACGGTACCCTTCGTGTGTGAGTCCAACTCGCTACCTACTCAATACCCTGAAATGTGTCAAACAAAAAAAGAGGCCAAGATCGCTTTTTTAGTCCCGTTTGACGGTGAAGTACTAGTTGACCTCAATATAAAAATTCTCATAATTAATCAATTATCAACATACCAGAATGTAAAAATGTATGTAAATTTTATTAAATTCAATAAATTATGTATGACCAGCTGGTTAATATTTATCATTTACAATGTTGCAATAATTGTTATGTCAGCGATCTTGAATGTTAAGTAATGAACAGTTGTTAAAGGATTTGCATTTTAAGTATATCGAGACTTTGTCAGTACCTTTGTATAATCATTATAATACTGTTTCTGCTGAACTAGATTGTCTGGACACCCAGGCAAACCGGTTTTTTAACCCTGGGTTGCAAGTGTCACATATTTGCTTGGTAGTGTAATAGGTACTATAAGGCCTCCGCGTCCTTATTTTACTGGTCTAATAATGAAAGGTGTATTTGTAATGTTATCTTTATAAGTTTAACTTAAAAAGGATGCTACTCATTTTACATCATGAGGCGCTCTGTCAGCTCTCCAAACTGAAACTCATTGGGGTTAAAAACTGAATGCGCGTCTTAAGTGACAGCACAGTTCAGTCTTCAAATCGCCATTGGTGCCGATTCTCTTGTCACAAATGCCTATAAACTAAACTAAAAATCACTAAATTTGGGCTTAATTCTGTCAAATGACGATTTTCCATTCTGAAATTGACTGTAGTGACACAACTTAACTATATTTTAGTTTGACAGCACTAAGATTGCACTGAGTTATTAATTTAGTGAAAATGGCAATTTTGCTATTCTGAATTTTACGTTTTTCAACTAAAAATTTGATTGTCTAACTAAATCTGAACATGAATCTGACTATTTTTAATCGCGATTAAAAAGGGCTGGAATAAAATTAAGTGGCGTGGACTAAAATTCACACCAACACCTCGACTTCTCGACTTCAGACGTGCAAAAACGGTACTTTAATTTAACTTTCTTTTTCTTTTTTTGCTCATATCTCGAAAACGATGTGTCCTATCACAAAAATAATGAAAATTTCGACCCCCTTTGTAACCCTGAAACCACCAAATCTCTACATTTAGATATTTTCATTTTATATTTTCCACACAAAAAGTCAAAACTTCCATATAAAACACGTCGAGGCTGCCCCAGGCTGCCTCCGGCTCTAACAAAGACGTTGCGAAACCAAAAGAAAAAAAAACACGTGGACTCGCGATTGTCAAATTCAATTATGGTTGTGTCAAAATTATTTTTAAATTTAGAGATTATTTTTCGCAGAATAGCTTCAAGATTTTCATAGTAAAAAATTTAGTTTAGTTCGGTGTACAAGAGAATCGGCACCATTGTTTACTTTTGTGTCGATCAGAAACTAAACGAAAACACTATTCAACGATGAGTTTGGGAAAAGCGTCTACCACTGCTAAAAAGCAGCTTTATGGGAAAAGACAATAAATTATGAACGTTTTATAATTCATAGGTTATATTGTGTTTGTAAACTTGAAGTTCATTTTTTGTTGAAGACTGGAGGCGTACGACAGGTATAACCTGATCGGAGTTGAAAACCAACTCAAAGAAGATCTTCCTGACTGAAAAACTTCAGAGACTGACCAATTCTAGCACTGATCTAATATGAAAATATAAACACACACACACACGCACATACACACCTTCACTATAATTTATTTACGTAATATACACCACAAATGCCTGTAGGTAATAAAACCGGACTTAATAGTCTTGGCCCCTGTATACAATTTTTAGTCATAAAAGTTTTCAGGTTTTAAAAGAATAGCACATACTCTCGACGAAATATTGGGTTTCAAATTTTTATTCGGAGAGCTTTTTCCTACGAATTTCATCTTTTAACATTTTTGGCAGATACATGGGTACTCGCTTTTTTGCAGTCAACAGCTGCGCTTCGGGGAATATTAATAAAATAAGCGTAAAGGAAGTCGCTTGTTTACAAAAAAATATGGATAATGACAGCTTGCTGTCAAATTCTCGGACGTTGGCGCGCAGCGACATCTAAAGTGAGCAAGTGGCAGTTTTTATCCCCATTCTTTCTAATCTTCTACGTATGAAACAGTGTTTATCTCATTATTCATGCAATCAACTTAGAAATGTTTTGCGAAGGTTTGTTGTCAAATCCAATCGGACGAAACCTCTTCAGTACCTACTATGTTCACAAACTTGTTAAGGACAAGTTACTAAATAGCTTTTGTAGATTGTGAGAAGTGCCCATTACCATACAAAATGTTGAGTGTTCGTAGGTACTTTTCGAAATTATGCGACTGATTCCGGAACTAATAAAGCCCTCGTCCAATCTTGTCTACACAGCAAGGTCGTATCTTTTTCCGTGTGTAGTTTAACATTGAATCATCAATTCTGTTTAAAAGTTCGATTCGATATTCCTTCAATATCGATACCTATTAAAAGGTTCATAATGTTGTGATATATGTAAATATACCAGTATTAATAACATAACTATTATTTGAAAGCCTATTATTATTTGCAAATGTTTATAATGTTTGTAATATAAATAGATACAGTCAATTAATGGAAGGTAGACGATGATATAAATAATTAAAATCAATTGCGACGAGAGTTGATTCATATAAAAACACGTTAGAAAATAAAAACCCAGTGAGTCCCTTGTGGAAAAACTAAAACGACAGAAGAATCTATTTAAAATTCTTCGACTTCTTCGTCACCACCACTAATATGAAATTGTTTGATTTAGTTTGAGTGAGGAATATGTCAAGGTCAAAGACGATTACAATCAACAATAATATTGGTAATAGACACAATAGACACACGTACAACTTAATTAATAATGACAATGGTCTAGAAAAAAAAAAGACAAATAAACAGAACTCAAATCGTATTAAAATATGAGTAAGTACCTATGTGACTTTTTCAATTCATTTGTACCTACTTTTTGAGTACATTTGTACGTACTTTCTGAGTTTATCTTAAAAATTACTGACATCTGTGAATTAAATACATTACATCAAATATCAATTTCAGTCTGAAACCGCCAACCCGTCTTGTGGTGGTGATCGATGCCCGTGCCTTCTCTGTATGTGAAGAGGCCTTTGCCATACAGTGGTTCACGTCGAACTTAAAATGCCAACCATAAAACAGTTCATGAAACGCTTATCAAAGCGTTTCTTCGACTGTGGCATCAAACATTCTAACCCCCTGATTACAGCGGCCGCCCGCTACACTCCCTCTCGCATTAGCAGTATTCCCCGACCGAGGCATACTTTAATCGCCCCCGACGACGCCACTACCCTCCTCCAGGAGAGTAGTAAGGCCACCAGCACGCTAGATAAGCCCAAAACCCGATCGACGTCCTACCGTTCTCGCCGCCGAGGCCCGCCGCGACGCCCAAATCCACGCCCCTCCCGACCCTTGCTCGAACCAGCCCGCGCCGCTGAGCCTGTAGCTTTAAATTCGTCCCAAAATAATATCAATCCTGATCCAGCTAGTCATTTGCTACCCTCTTCCAGCGACGCCCTAAGCCGAGGTTCGTACTCCACAGGGGGTGCCCTTAGCGTTGTCGCTTAGTTTTAGTTAGTATTTAAGTTTAAGTCCAAGCTGGAGGCCTTAATTTATTAGGGCAACCACAGGCAAGTCCGCTTAAGCAGACGACAACTTCATAGGTTGACCTGCGAGATGCCAAACAAACAAACAAACAAAAAGCCATACAGTGGGACAAAGTAGTTAATAAATCCACTAACACTTATCTCACTTGGCTTATCTCAAAATACTTCTTCATCGAAATCAGGCCGCGATCTCATAAAAACTCGTGTCAGACAGAATACAATCGGCCCAATACTTTAATATGGACCCCAATTCCCGATGCAGAACAACTCGGTCTATTTCAGTTCGCAAAGCGATCCCTGTCTGGTTGAGAGAATAGAAAATGTAAACTTTAGAAATAGCTGACCTAACTATAACTAACTTTAGTAGTTTTGTGTTTATACCGAGACAACAATATCTTCGGCTTGGGAAAGTTTAAGTTTAGCTTTGTTCATAGTTTCGCTATGTCAGAATATACTGTAGTACTCGTATGTTTCTTGTTACGAGTATATTTTTGTTTTCGTTAAGCTGTTTTGTTTCAGGAGTTGAGCCAAGGAGTTTTATGACGTCATTTGAAATGAAACACATATTATGACACCATGATGAGTATCTGCAAGGTAGCGTAGAGGTCATTAGCAGTCACATCATTTGCGCAATTTAGGGAAACATGTGATAAGGAGTGAACCAATCACCATTTGCTGGAAACAATTTCAATCGTAACCGTATCTTCCGAGTTTTTCCTGCTCCATTTATTATACTAGCTTGATATGGGTAAGTATAATGTATTATAATGAAGCCTCAACTTTTTAGAAATTGTTATTTTTAACATTGAATGTAGGTTTTGTTCCTTGATTTTCAATTCAAATACTCGAATCTGGGCTACATTACTGGACTAAAAATCTTAATTTTCTACATAATAAACTACTGGTTCAATGGCAAACAGTGGCATTGTAACAAAAGGAAACCATTGAGGTTTCCTTTTGATATCTGAATTAAAAACGAAAGATAAAGGATTGCAACAACAAAGCAGACCTATTTTAAAGCGATAATTAGGTAACAATAGCCGCGAACTTGTTGCAAGTCTATTACCCGACTAAATAGAGAAGCAATTAGAAGTATAATGATCGTATTTAGGTACCTACCGCCCGTGTTTGGTCGAGTAAACAGGTTTCTATAAATGTGCCCACAAGCTGTGTTAAGCTGTCCGTTGTGCAACCGCCTAACAATTCTGAAAGCTACGATCGAAGCTGTTTGAAACTTAATGGTTGGAATAGTTAATAATTATTTTCTGCTTTAGTTGTAATGTCAAATCACCAGGGGCAAATTAGCCCAAGTCAAACTTGGGCTAATTTTTTTTTGAGTATTTTATTAGTAGGGAAAGCTCACATCATATAGTAACTGTTGTATTAATTACCCTGGCAGTTAACTGAATAACAAACACTATATCTGTGAACATTCCTTTTCATTTTGGGTCACACCAGAAAGCTCACAGTTCATACACAAGAAGGTTTTTATACCACATCAAACACCATATTCCTAAAGTTCATGATATTCTAAGCAGGTGCAGTTCTTCTCTATCATCAAACAAATATTGCGCGACCAGTAAACATTAAATGGCTACACACTGCTAAAAACTAAGAGCACCATGTTTTAAGTTCACGGTTGACCAGTTTCACGAACTGGCATCGCTTTCACATAAATACTACTCTTCGCTTGTTAAGCCCAGTGGCTAACTATGTCCGGAATTCCCTGTGGACTATAGACGAACGCTTTAGTGAAAATATCTTGCCCGCGCTATTGGAGGAGAGCACTGAAAACTGTTTTCCCAGATATTTTAATTCTGTATTAAGCAATCAGATTTCTTTTTAGATTGGTAGGTACGATTGTTCGATTGCGGAAACGAAACGAATAATTAATGCTTATTGTTTGCTCTTAATTGGAACCAAATAAACCAAATATTTGGAGATGTGAAAGAGCTAGAGGTCAAACTAACTGCATGTCATGTCATTCAATCTTCGGCCACTCTCATCTAACTACTAGATAGGTACGCGAACAAGGACGAATAACACCTTTTTTTTTTTGGTCTTAATAAATTATTTAACCATATCTTAGTCATTTCAAATGAAACCGAAATAGAGTTAGAAGAATATTAACTTTTGATATTAAATAAAATACTGAAATACATAATTTATATGTATCTTAATAGCATTATCAGCCTATATGGTTCCCACTGTTGGGACACGGCCACTTGGTAAATGGGAGTTGGCCATATTCCACCACGCGGCCGCAGTGCGGGTTGGTAAAGGTCACATGTTTTCAAATTGTTGGTTCTAGGACATGCCGGTTTCGTCACGATGTTTACTTCACCGTTTTGAGAGCAGTGGTGATGAAATAATGTACACGAAGTAAAGCGCCTGTCTGGCCTTTGCCCAGGAGTGGGACAGGGTAGGACAGTAAAAAAAATACGCCTGACTGTGTTACAACTCATAAGTCGCGGACTTTACCCCGTAATGTTAATCCCGGTCAAAATATATCTGTGTGCTAAATTTCATCCAAATCCATTCAGTACTTATTGCGGGAATGAGTTATAAACATCCATCCATCCTCACAAAATTTCGCGTTTATTTATGTATAATCTATTAAATTAATTAGAAATAATATTTCCTCGCCAAATTTGATCGAAATCCGATCAGTGGTAGTGTAAAAAAGTAAAATACTGACAGTGTTACTTTCGAATTTATAATATTAGTATGGTAAGGATAGTAGGATAAGTAGAATAGGATGGGATAGGAAAAAGTGGGATGTGTCGATTAAAAATATAGATTTGTATATCGATGTGTAAAAGTAGAATTGTAAATAGACTTTTGTCGCTGAACGTAACAGCCACCGCACGAAGGTCGTCAGTTGTTTAATCATTCGCCTTTATCCTGGTGTGTACTGGACACACTAGAATAAATCGAATGAGAAACAAGAATCCAGTGTTGCCCAGTACAAACATAGAAACAATGAAAGATTTGCTATTACTCTAATGTATCTAGATTTCTTGTACGTACCCAGCTACGCCCACAAACTACCGATTACCGAAACAATCCAGTTTCCTAGAATCCTGCCGGCACTAAGGTCGACCCGGAATGACGAACTGCCACGCCTTCAATATTGAGATATTGATGCCGTGGCAAATATCACGTGGAGACCTTCTGACACCAAAATTTTCAAGCTTGAGTAGAGGTTCGGATACGGGAAAGGTGTCTAATGCTTTCGCAAGATCTAAAAATATGGTGAGAACCTTCTTGTTAATATTTAAGTTCTGTACTATATTGTTAACTAACATTTGGACAGCTTCGCAAGTAGATTTGTTCCTGCGAAAGCCGAACTGCTGTGGTGTTAAAAGTTTGAAGTGTTCGAGGCAATCGCTAATCGCTTGTTTAAGAGCCGTTCAAGTATCTTAGACAGTGTACTTAGAACCGCTATTGGGCGATAGTTTTTTGGCAAGGTTCCGTCACCACCCTTGAATATAGGATGAATAATTGCTCTTTTTAAAGAAGAGGGGAAGATAACTGATTGAAAATGTGACATAGTATAGGTGTAAGGGTCCGTACGAATCTTTTTAGGAAGGTGTGAAATATGCCATCCCAACTGGTAACAGCATCAACCCTAAGCTGGTTAATAGTACCTAAAACTGTATCTTGATCTGTCTGTTCTAAAACGAAAGATTTATTGAACTTTGTAGTTTGAAGGGGTGTTGAGTGGATTTTGGCGCTCTTTATATTTTCTGCGAGTTTTTTCCCAATGTTAACAAAGATTTCGTTTACATCATTGCGAGACTGTCTGGGCGAGGAAAACTGATTTAATAGTTGTTTGGAGGAGTTCCTCTTTTTCTGTGAATTCGTGATAGTTTTTTAGGGTTGTGGTATGCCTTATTTAGTTCTTTAGAATCAAATTTTCTTTTTTTTTTTTTTTAAAGCGTTACACAGAAGTTCCTGAATCGCTTGTGCGACAAGTAGAGTTTGATTGACTGGTAACTGTTTAACTTTTTTGTGAAAAGAATCTCGGTTCCGTATACATTTATGGTATTTTTCGTTATGTTGTGTCTATTCTATTATTTGTTTAGTTTATTATTTGTTGTGTCTATGCTAGTCTATTTCATGGTCTGGGTCAAAGACAAGCAACAGGGGGGGTAAAGTCAAGGTTTTTTATAACTTTATCAAGAGCACCATAGTCTACCTTACATATCATTTTTAGGGGGATGATTCTGTTTTATTTTGGACACATAAAATCAGTTGAAAAACCTCCTCCCATCACCATAAAGGCTATGCTTGTAGAGTCCCTAATCTTTCCCATAATAGACTATGGTGACGTGTGTTACTATGACCTGATTACATATCTCCTCAATAAACTTGACCGCCTTCTAAATAACTGCATTCGATTAGTTTTCAATCTACGTAAGTATGATCATGTGTCTGCGCACCGATTGCTTTTAAAATGGTTACCCATACGTCAGTGTAGAGAGTTGAGGGCTCTGTCTATTTTATATTCTTTACTCGACAAACCTACTTCTCCATCTGACCTGACCCCCCATGTTCAATACATATGCTCTGGTCATAGTAAAAATCTTCGTTCAACAATCGTCTTCTACGATGTCCTTCTCACCGCTCTGGTATCATTCCCTCTTCTTTCTTTGTCCAGGCGGTCTTTCTTCGATTGCGCTCCCTCTGAACATCTGGATGGCAACCAGTTGGTTAACTTTCAAAGTGAAGGCGCGTGAACATATTCGTGAGAAGTTTGTGAAATCATATCAGCGCTGACCTACCTATCCTTATTTCTCCTACCAAAGTTTAATCTGTTTATATGCACCAATGTATTTTAGTATCTATTTGTAATTTAATATTTTTCGTGTTATCTATTCCTTTTTGTTGCACCTGCCATGTTTGGTCTCTGCATCACCCTAAGGTTGACTGGTAGAAAATGCCTCATGCATAAGTCCGCCTTTTTACAGTATTTTTTTACTTGTGCATTAAGTTTTAATAAATAATTAAGTAAAAGGTAAGAACAATGGTCTGTTACCGTTGTATCGTAGACTAGAGTAAGAAAAGTAGCTGAGGAAAGCTCAAATATGAGTCGGCAGCGTTGTAGATGCCGCCAGAGATAGATAGATTATCGCAATACGTACGTAATTCGATGAATTGTAATTTTCATTACGAGTGTGTAACGCATTAAGGTTACTGAAGTTTAATAGTTCTAAATCCAAGTGGACAATCTCATCCACATATCCATGTCATGTGCAAATTGTATCATGTTCAATATTGAATGAAGCGTAGTCTCTGATTGATATCTAGTCATGTGTCACGAAATGCGTTATGGATTACCAAAACACGTATTGGTAGCTGTGATTACACACACATACACTATGCATTCTGTAACAGTTTTTATCGGTTTACAGCATATAATCGTTCTAATAACGTTAAAAGATTGCTCTTTTCCCCAGAATCGAAAGTAAGCTGGTCGAATTCGTAATCTGTTCTTTAATTATAGGAAGGCAATACTCGATCTGTACTCGTAATTATATACCTAAAATCAATTATAAGGGTGAACTTAAAGGGAAACCAGAGCCCTGACTTGCACAATAGATCAATGTAGTGCATGAGGTTTGGTAGTCATGTTAAAAGTTATCACGCATATTAAAATTTACTTTGACGGGATAGTGCCTTTTTGCTGATTGTTTGCAAAGGTTGTACGGGTTATGACAAAAACGTTTATTGACATTCACCACTGACTAAGTAGGTACTAACCTTTATCCATCTTCCCATTTATAAATGATAAATGATTTATTTTCTGAAAATAGTTTTGTAAAAAGACTTTTACACGTCAATCATATTTTTAAAACTAGATGAGATCGGCGTTTCCTATCCGATTTCTCTGAGAAGAAAGGCCGAAACAAACTCAGAGGTCACAATCTCTTTTAAAGTCCAGACATAAACTTGGTCAGGTCATGTGAAGACCATGTGGATTGATGTCTGAAATGGTCTTTTGAGGAAAGAAGCACACAGAATGAGTGGACCTGTCAACGATTCGACGAACAATACAAAAGAAAGGACATTTGGGTAGGCCACGTAAAGTACTCAAACAAACAGACCAACGTTAAAAGAAAAAAAGAAAAATACAATGACCCACAAAAGTTAAAACAATATTATACTTTAAACAGTAAATATTAACATGTCATTGTTTATCTAAACAGGTACGATTAAAGAAACAATCAAAAATAAAACTTAAACATCAACAATATCTGTGTAAACTTATTGGAGTAGCTCAACCCCAAGCCTTCTTGTCCTCAATATTGCCCTGACAGTTTAATAGACATTCTGGCATAATTTCCGCTTTATAAAAGATTTGAATTTATAAAGGAATGTGGCTAGGAATTATAATATAAAAACGTATACATTGACATTTAAACGAGCTACCTATTTTCATGAGCCTGGTAGTGGGAACAACAGATTTGTGTTTGTTCCTAGTATTTGTGTGATGTATATCACTGTATTTTTTAAACAGATTGATATTTGTATGTGCATATAAAAGATTTTCATAAATGTACTGAGAGGGCACAGTCATTACATTAATCTCTTGTCTCTGAGGGAATGTCTGGGACTTAATTTATAAATTGAACGAATTGCCCTTTTTTGTAATACTAAAATTGTTTGAAAATCGGCGGCATTTCCCCACAAAAGAATACCGTAGGACATCACACTATGAAAATAACTAAAGTATACTAAACACGCTGTCTCTATATCAGTTAAATTATTATTATTAATTATTTTTGACAATTTATCAATATGGGGGCCCCATTGAAGCTTAACATCCAAAGTTAAACCTAAGAACACTGTGGTGTTTTCGGGTTTCAACTCTTCACCCTTTATTAGAACACTAGTTTCTACTTGTACATTTAAAGTTATCCATGAGACTCCAAGCGAAATATCCCTCGACGTTGCTGCCATCTTCGTCTATGGACAGCAGCAACTCATGCAGGTAGTCATTGAAGTAAGAGACTCGATCGTAGTCATCCAACTGCCCTCGGTCTCCCACACCAATCACAATAATCTCAACTTTTCAAAATCGTGTTTCTTTGTTAACTAGTTGTATCATTTACCTTAAAACTAGTGCGTCAACCTGAAAATTACATTTTATTTATTGAAGTCGGTTATAAGACACAGACCTCATCTAGGTTTAAACCAAAATTTATTTTGGACTGACTAAAACTGTTTGTTAAACCAATTTAGAAAAATCTAAATAATTCATCATTTATAAGGTGACTTTTCATACTTAGTCCTGATTTCTTGTTAACTTAGGGCAATTAAACTTTCAGGGAAACTTTTTTTCTAGAACGATCTTTGAAATAACATGAATTATAGCTGTTTGGCTGAATTGTCTCAGGATTCGAAATTTTGATGAAAAGTTATTTCTATTTTCGCAAGAGTTAGGATGCTTACGCTTTGCTATTGCCATATTAACTAGCTGATATTTTTACCACGTGGTAAACTTACTGATACTCCAGGTACAGCCCATGAAGAGCCCTGCTCCACTTTTAATCCAGTGTCGTGGTCGTATGAAGGCCCATTTATCCTCTGCAGAAGGTGTAGTTATCAAGTAGCTGGTGAGTGGTTAACACTATAGAAGTCGGAACTTCCCCGCAAAGCATTCATCTATAGGATTCGACAAAGTTATAAATAAAATAGGTTATACTGCTAACGTTTTAAGGTGTTCATGAATCAGACAATGGAATAAAAGTGGACTAGTATAAAAATGGGTGGACATGACATCCATTTTTTTCAACATATTGAAGTTGCCCTGTTGGCCTATGATGAAACAAATAAGAAATACGATAGAGCATAAAACTGTCTTGGCACAAACAGCATCTTAAAAGCGGTTATACTTAGGCCCTTCCATATCGTTTAAAACAACGAGACCTGTTTTGGCTAACAGCCCCACTGCGCACTTAATGTTAACTAGTTATAAATTGTAAGTAATGTTAGATATGTCACTGCTGCCTGACCTTGGCCTCATTAGCTACTGCCATAGATTGTAAGAAACTCGTGTCGATAATAGAAAATGGGAGTGTTCGGTTGTATCCGATAACTTTAAGTATCCACTTGAAAGTTGTTTTGTAATTCCTACTTCATGTTTCGAAATTAACATATCGGGAGTAGATAAAGTCAATGACAGTTATGATGAAATGGTATCGATAAGCAAAGAAAATTATGGATTCAAATTATTGAATCCATAATCTTCTTTGTTTTCCAACGTACTAACGTTGGAAAATCTTTTGTCGCCAGTCAGCCATTTGTGATCAGTTTGTCGGTAAGAAAAATTAGTAGTCCAACCACGAAGCTTAATTTGGTATCACCATCAGCAAATAAAATAACAATGCTTCCGACGCTCCTTAAAATATGAATAGAAAGAAAAAATACATCTCACCTCTTTTGTAAAATATGGAAAACGGAACCTTATGAAGCCTTCTTTGATATTAGCTATTAGCTTCTTTGATTATTACCTCCTTGGAGTATATTGGATGAGCAAAATCCCACCTGACGACAAATTTTAATTTTGTTTTAGCTGCCTGATTTTAACCCTATTTGGTATCTACTTTCATGAAATTAAACATCGCCAAATAAAATGGAAGCAGGAATTCATAAAAAAAAAATGAATATGAACAATAGATTTGTGTTAAAGTTACTTATACTCGTATGCATTTCAAGACGCTGCTCTGCAGCTTCCTGGTCTTCTGAACTATTGTTATTTTTAGGCATACTCCAAAGACATGGCCAATTTACCTTTTGAAATAAAAATATAGTTTTAATAACAGCAAATATATCCTATCACAAACAAAGGAAAAGATTAATTTAATTATAAAAATTTAAGATAATTTCAAATGAAAACTTAACAGATACCTTTTTGATAGTAAATAAATTCTCGTTAATACAATCGGTAAGCGTGAACGTGAGCAAACAGCTTGACTGTAATGAGTGCAAAGATATAATGCTACACCAGGCGACTGCAATCATGGAACTTTAGTTCCACCATAAGACTAAAAGAATAGAAAACATGAAAATTCATCATAACAAGTTCATTTAGTAAAGTTCGATTCGAACCACACTCAAGCGGACGCTTACAAGATCGTAAACAAAAAAACCATGAAACTTTCTTTCCTCCTTCCACTTATCCCTATCTACTATTGTTTGTTGCTAATCATTATAAAGGAAATTGAGTTCGTCCCGCCATTTCCTTCGGGGCCTGCCGCGTTGCCGTTTGCTCATGTTTGGGACCTACAGTGCTGTTATGCTACAGATGTCGGCAGCTTAGTTCCGTTTAAGCATGGCAGCCATGCTACCTACACTACACCCGATCGCCGTCATACCGTCCTCGCCGCCGAGGCCCGCCGAGGCCCGCCGCGACGCCCAAATTCACGCCCATCCCGACCCTTGCTCGAGCCAGCCCGCGCCGCTGAGCCTGTAGCTTTAAATTCGTCCCTAAATCACTCAAATCCTAATCCAGCTAGTCCCTTGCTGCCCTCTTCCAGCGACGCCCTAAGAGGTTCGTACCCCACAGGGGGTGCCCTTAGCGTGTAGTCGCTTAGTTTTTAAGTTAGTACATAAGTTTAAG
The DNA here is from genome assembly GCA_963555695.1 of Dasypolia templi. Lineage (NCBI taxonomy): Eukaryota > Metazoa > Arthropoda > Insecta > Lepidoptera > Noctuidae > Dasypolia > Dasypolia templi. The sequence continues at coordinate 20,417,516 of OY743141.1, read as the reverse complement.
TCCTGGCTGGAGGCCTTAATTTATTAGGGCAACCACAGGCAAGTCCGTCTAAGCAGACGACAACCTCATAGGTTGACCTGCGACATGCCATTCCCAAAAAAAAAAAAACTACCTACACTACCATTTCAGTTTCTGAACGCCATATCAAGTTAATCTTCAAAATAGCCCACTATTGTTTGATTACACCAGCCAAGGTCCATTAATATTGTTGGCATGTCCCAATGGTACAATGTAATGATGGCTTTTAGAAGCTCTTTAAAAAATCGGTAGTACAAAACGTCTTCACTGTTTATGTGGTTATCAGTCCCGTTTGGCAAGATGCTGTTAAAAATTAGGGAATAGTAAGCAATACAGAACAAATTTTATAGACTGAAAATACTGGCATACCGTGTGGCTCCAATGAACCGTACCCGTTATGATTAACTGCTGCTTGGTTGGAAATAATTGGGACTAATAGTTATAACTTCGAAGAGAACCTAAAAAAACATACGTACCGTGGCCAAGGAATAGATGTTCTTTAATATCCAACACCAAGGTTTTGATCATATCTAAGTCTTCCATGTACTTGTGGTAGGAATCATTTGCAACGTCAGCAATTGGACAATCCTTCGTATAATGTGGATGGTCATGGAGGTATTTATCCCATACGCTCTCACCCTTCCCTTAAATGAAATAGGTTTTATCAGATTTCTTCATTTCAACACAGAAACAACAGTCACGTAATAAATTTTCCCAAACTGGATCAGATTAGATCAGCAGACTGATAAAGTATCTTAATAGTCTTATCTTTAAATTAATGACTCACGACAAAAATAAATAACAATGGATTTGGTACTTTTTAACGCAATGTAAACAAAATAATTGAAGCCAGAATTAAGGTTACAAGTTCATGACGTGTTTTAAATAAGAAAATATTTAAAATACTTTTCTATTACGATAAATAGTTTTTGTGAATCTTTAATTCCGAACGTAGGTACATTTTTATGTCTAGATCGTACTTCGGCCATTGTGGCCAATCTCGACGGAGACCATACCCTTGGCGCGGGAAATATTATACATAGTGCAGTTTCATTACTTGTGTACGAAGACACGTGCACTCCCTCTTCACTCTCATACTCCGTTGCGACGGCAATCCGACACGACCGAAATGATATCAGACGCAGGACCAACGTCTTAATGTGCTTTCTAAGGCACGGCGGTATAACACAGCCAACTTCAAAATTCCGGGTTGTTACTAAGAAATTCCTAATGGAAAAACCTAATAATACTTTTCCCGACCTGGGAATTGAACCCAGGAGAAAAGTTGGGCATAAGCTTCTGCGTAGGCTCAAGCCGAGCTGGCGCCCGGATACCAATATCACCAGGCCTTGCCGCCTTGATCAACGGAAGCACCACAAAAGCGAAAATGAAAGGCAGCAAGTATGCTGCACTGCCTCAAGTGGAAGTAGCCACTCACCGATGCCGTCTACTGCGATCCAAAGGAAAGACGATCGCACTATTCGAGTGGGGAGAGGAGATTTTATTTGCCCAGGCAAGCGCAGTGCTTCAAAAGATCAGGGAGGTAGGACAGTACATGGCAGTCACAGCCCGTACTATAAGTGTGGACGCGATGAGGATCGATGGCGAAAGAGGAGACGTCGCAGACCGCTTTGGCTGTTTTAGAGCCTCAGAACAACATGAGGTAGTTGTCTATGAGGACAGAGGGGAAACCCTGACCTTTCTCAAAAAACCCAGACAACCAACAGCCAGCACGACGAGCCCCAGAACCAGCCCGATTACTCAAAGCGGATCAGAGAGGCCCCAGCAGAAGGCAGGTGCTAAAAAAGCTGCAAAGGAGCAGAGCAATACCACTAGCCCAGAGGACCGGGCCCGGTCGAGGAGTCGCCTGAAAGCCTTCGGCACTTTCCTCAGTGCACTGCTCCCAACACCAGCCGCGCATCTTCATCACAGAAGCAGGGAACAGCAGTGGAGAGGTTCTTCCAAAAAAGACCACGCGAACCGATACAGCAGAAGCCTACGCCCACAAGAGCCGACAGAGGGCAAGTCAGCCCACCGACCCTCGCAGTGAACTCGGGCACCACGGACCATGTGAAGAGCGCATTCCTCGAGTACGTAGCAATCGTGAGAGCGACCAGAGAGGTCAATCTCATGACATGCAAGAAGATACTGCAGACCTTCCAGAGAGAAACAGAAGGACTGCTGAGGGTACTACTCAAGGAAACAGAGGCAGCAGTGTACGACAATGTCAGATCTCAGGTCCTCAAAGGAGAAATGGCGGGGCGTACATGGCGGCCTACAGCGCGAAGAGCGGTTTTGTGGCCCTGGACGAGGAGGAAACGGAGCGATCAGGCAAAATCTCACCCAACGACGACCCGATAGTGGTTACCGCAAAATGTGCCAAAATCATGCTGGACGACAAGATCCTTGAAATGGCACAGACCATTTTGGAGACGTCCGACATCTCAGCATCGCAGGAAGTTTGGGTGGGACCCAATATGAGGTGGGTAAACGGAGTCCCGGGTTGCGGCAAGACAACCTGGGTGGTGAGGCACTTCGATGAGGAGAAGGATAGTAGCTACCACGACGACCTCAGCTGCCAAAGATCTCAGAGAGAAGCTTGAGCACCGCTTAGGAGATCAAGTAAAGACAAAGGTGCGCACTATAGCCTCAATCTTAGTCAACGGGTTCAAAAAGCAAGAGAAGTGTTACCGTCTCACGGTTGACGAGGCTCTCATGAACCACTTTGGGGCCATAGTTATGGCAGTAAGGTTGTCTGGTGGAACCAGCTTCCTTTCGTGGACAGAGAGAACCTATTTGAGTTAAGGTATACCCGTCCAAACCTGGTGGCTGGCATCACCCAGGAGTTGCTTTGCACACACCGTAATCCGATGGATGTGGCATTTGCACTGAGCGAGATATACTGCGGTATATACTCCTCAGCACTAAACTATTGGCTGTAAAAAGAAAATCCTTAGAGATACATTATCTTTAGAATTAACTGATGTTACTGGTTATTACACAGACAGAGTAATAACTCTTTGGTGTTATAATTTCAACTCTAATGTTAATATCAGCAATCATTATACCTACATAATGTAATAATTCACTGATAGATATTGTCCATATTAGGCCTTTTTATTTTATTTCTTGTTTATTTGTTTGCCTTTTAATCTGTGCTAAATGAAAGTGTTTTTTCTTTATTTTACAAGAGTACAGATTTTCGCGTTAAGTTTTCAAGTACATCGACATACTGGGAGCAAATGAAATCTATGAAATGAACGCGATACATCCACGTGAACAAACTTTAATCATGTAACTTTGTGCCACGTTAGCCTGGTTCCTGTCTTGTTGCACCAACAATACTAAACCAGTTTTTAAATTGGCACATGGAGTTTAAGAAAAATATTGGTTTTCTAGAGAAACTTGTTTGTCACTCACACATGACTGTGTTTTTTAAAGTTTCCAAAACTTCATGTACTACCTAACTTATCAAAGGCCACGTACCGTACGGTATTTTTATCTCACGAAGCGACGCACGATCTGCTTGTGGTAGCCAAGTGTACAAACACGTTGTGAATTTGTGCGTGGAGACGAGGAGCGTCAGCACATAACACACACACACTTCTGACTTCGCCATTGTCTCGGACGGTACTAAGAGCTCCTGCGCTTTCACACACATTCACAGAGTGTTTGAGCACTTGGTAAAAATAAGTAAAGCGCATCGTGAGATAATTAAAATACTACACCGTATCTGAACATTTATTTTAATTTTACATGCACTTAAAGAGGTTTAAGGAACAGGGTGCAGTGTGTGCCCGACATTTCATGTCGGGACGTTGTATATTTCGGAGTGAACATGTCGGGACTGGAGGATTGGTGAAAGAGATCTACTTCTTGCACCACGTGCAAGACCACGTAGACCCTCTACGTGGTCCTGAGGGTTTCTATTATAGTATTCTATTATACTATTATAGCCATAGTTTTAAAATAAAATCCTTTATAAGGTAAAATTAATTTAATTTAAAATTACAAAAGAAAATGATTACAAAATAATAATTAAAAAACTGTTAATAGGATTCAGGCGTGACCCGTGTCACAATTAGGTTGCGGACGGGGCGGTCGCTCGAATCCGAATGTCGCCAATGCTCGGTGCGCCGTCTTATAAGTGCCGTTCCCCTCCGCAACTCGCCTGATTCACTGAGTGGGGCGATGATGTCACTAAACGTTGCGTTCCGTTTTACATTACAATTTTCTCACGCCGACACGGCCATTCTGCAAAAAGGTCGTCACTGACCTCACCCTGTAACAAGATAATAATCTCGCAGTATCATAACATCAATAATGGTCACATGACCAGGTCCATTACTGGGTAAACCCTCATCTATGATTCGCAACGCACATGCTTGGAGTAAAGAGGACACCCTGTCCGTCTTTCACTCACAAACGATAACATTAATGAATTTGATTCAACAAATCATTTTACACTATAGTTTGGAACTGGAGGACACACCTCACCAAACGTAAGCGTAACATCAACCAACTTGGAGGCCACACCTCATAACAAGTTATGCGTTACAAATAATTGGACGGTACGCACATGCTTGTAGTAAGGAGGACACACTGCCCATCAAACTCCCAAGCGATAACATTAATGAATTTGATTCAACAAATCACTTTACACTATAGTTTGGAACTGGAGGACACACCTCACCAAACGTAAGCGTAACATTAACCAACTTGGAGGCCACACCTCAACAAGTTATGCGTTATAAATAATTTGATGGTACACACATGCTTGTAGTAAGGAGGACACACTGTCCATCAAACTCCCAAGCGATAACATTAATGAATTTGATTCAACAAATCACCTTACACTATAGTTTGGAACTGAAGGACACACCTTACCAAACGTAAGCGTAACATTAACCAATTTGGAGGCCACACCTCTTCATTATGTGTAACATCAAAATAATACGGAAACTAGTCCTTAATAAATTATAGTACTCTTGGAGGCTCTTGTCCTCAACAAACGCAAAGTAATAATTAAACAACAAAAAAATACTTTAACATGTACCTTTATCGTGGTGTGCCACTCCTTGCTTCGGTTTGATTTTATTTTTATTTTTATATATCTTCCAGTGGTAAGGAGGGTTCATCTGTCGATGTTGTAGGCTCATCTATCGCCGACACGGCATCATCGTCGATGCATTCTCCGGGCTTTGGAGCTAAGCGAAGCTGGTCATGAGCCACTTTCTTGGGTCTACCTCTACCAATAATTTTTTTAAGTTGATAGCGATCGTTTGGTAATATTTTCCAAACTTCATATGCATTTGGGAATTTTAAATCGAGGCCAATTTGGCTTCTGGGGTTAGACTGAAAGAGAACTATTTCGCCTTTTTGAAATCTCTTTACTTTAGCCTTTCCTTTGTCGAATCTTTCTTTGTCGGTTTTTCCTCTTATTGCAATCTTTTTCTGCACATAGTTGTCAAGCTGGTTTCGATTTACACTTCCTTCTTCTTCATTAATTAGGGATATCAATTCTGCTGGTACTGCATATTGCCTTCCAGTAAGAGTTTTGATTGGACTTACGTTTGTAGTCTTGTTCTTGGTGCAATTTATTGCTAATTGGAGACCATCCAAACCTTTTTTCCAGTCTTTTGTTTCGTAATTACGGATGATAGTCAAACCATTTTTCACCACAGCCATTATACGTTCCACTTGTCCATTGGTTCGACTAATCCCTGGTGCAATAAAATGTTGATGAATACTGTACTGCTTACAGAACTCCTCAAATTCCGCTTTGAATGCAGTATCTTGATCGCTTATGATCTGCTTAGGGGCTCCAAATAGAGCTACAACGTGTTTAAGAGCGTTAAGCATAGAGCTTGCAGTTTTGTTTGTTGCATAAGTCAGGGTCACAAACTTCGTATAAGCGTCCACAATAACGACGACGTATTCGTGTTTATTGTTTCGTTTTGTAAGGTGGCCAGTCATGTCTATATGAATAGTATCAAAAGGAACTGGATTCTTTTCTATAGGATACATTTGTACTTGTTTAGCGCCTGAAGTACCCTTACTTGTTTTACAAATGATGCAGTTGTCGATGAATCGTCTTACTGTTGTGTTCATTTCAGGAAACCAGTAAGCTTCACGAATTTTGGCGAGTGTCTACTCCCACCCGAAGTGTTTTAGTGCAGTGTGGTAGGCATTAATAATGCTCCATTGATACGATTTTGGTATCACCATTTTCCACTTCTTACATCCGGGCTCATCTTCATTATATTTTCGTTCTAAAACGTGGTCATAAAGGCGATAATCGTTTATTTCTTCACCATGTTCTAGTTTTTTAATCAGATCGGACAAATCTTTATCACGTCTTTGTTCAATCTTCAGCCAGGTGTCAATATTCTGGGTTAGGTTAATACACGCTACAGGGTTCCGGCTGAAGAAATCTGCATGCTTCATACGGTTTCCTTGGCGATATTCAATTTTGAAGCTGTAACTTTGTAAAAATGACCACCATCTGTGTATTCTGGGTAAAAGTTCGTGCTTGTGAGATGATGACTTTATGGCGTTGCAGTTGGTGACAATAGTAAACATTCTGCCATAAAGATATTGCCTAAAATGTTTAATGGCTCGGACAATAGCAAGTGTCTCAAGCTCGTAGCTGTGATAGTGACTCTCTGGTTCCGTAGTCCTCATGCTCATATATGCCACAACATGTTGCCGGTCATCTTTAATTTGAATAAGAACAGCGCCAAACCCTGAACTGCTGGCATCAGTGTGGAGCTCGATCGCCAACCCTTCTTGAAATATAGTAAGAACTGGCACCGATGTAAGTCGACGAATTATATCGAGCCTGACGTTTTCACATTCTGGTGTCCATGTAAACTTAGTGTCCTTTTTAGTAAGGTTGTATAAAGGGATCATAAGTTCTGAAAAAGATGGTATGAAGCGCCTGAAGTAGCCAGCTAGTCCACAGAACTGTCGTACTTGCTTTACGTTTGTAGGTACTGGAGCCTTTTCTAGAGCTTCCACTTTTCTAGGGCTTGGACGAACAGTGCCATTAGAAATCAGGTTTCCGAGGTACTCAATTGATGTTTTGAAGAAAGAACACTTCTTAGCATTCACTGTAAACCCGGCCTTGGTCAAGGCTTCTAAAACCTTGTCAAGTATCTGTAATCCTTCAGAGAACTTTTCACATTTAATAAGGACGTCATCCATGTAGATAAGAATGTCTTCGAGTAAAGGCCGTAATGCTGTCATTATAGCGCGCTGAAATACTGCTGGAGCATTCATTAATCCAAACGGCATTCTTACATATTCATACAGGCCATCGGGAGTTATAAAAGCCGTTTTTGAAATTGAAGTCTCATTGACGGGGATTTGATAGAAGCCTTGGGCCATATCAAGGCTAATGAAATAAGCAGCTCCTGATAGTCTATCAATTTGGTCTGAAATAATTGGCAGTGGAAATTTTATGGGAATAGTATTTTTGTTTAGTTCCCGATAGTCAGTACACATTCTGTCTTCTCCGTTTTTCTTTTTAACCAAGATAATGGGGCTCGCGTAATCCGAAGTACTTTCTCGCACAATCCCGTTGATAATCAAGTCATCTATAATGGCCTTTACCTTTTGTCTCTCAATTGGAGCCATCCTGTAGGGCCTTCTTGATACTATTTTAGATGGATCCTTAAGTTGAATGTTCATACTTCCAGTTGTGACTGTAGTTTTAGGAATTCCGGTGATAAATGAAGCATTATATTTTAATAATAATTGTTTTAACTCGCTTATTTCCTCTTCATTATTTAAGTCCGTGTCCAGGTTACATAAAGTGTTCTCGGTAATTTGGGTAGATGAAATTGGTGAGTTCCTTATCACTGTAGCGCTTTGCTCAGTAACTAGAACATTTAAGCCAGTTCCCTTTACTATTTCGGCTCCAATCATAACATCGCAGGGTGTTTCGTGATCTTCCACAATGTGGAATGTAATTTCAATAAATACATTATTTATGTTGCAAGTCACGTTGATTTGTTGGTTGGATAAAATTGGCACACTTTTACTCCCAATGCCCTTCAACATCAAAGAACAATCTTCACGTTTACCGGGTAAAGAACAGCTTATCGATCGTCTCATCAGGGAACGAGCAGCCCCGCTGTCATATAATGCGGTGAAATGACGGTTATCAATAACAATGGTCATAGGAGTGAGTATCTCGTCGTTTGCTTGTGCAAGATTAACCTTTTTGGCTTCATCGCTCATCTTCTTAAAACATTTATCTTGGACGTGACCAGTTCTGCTACAATAATTGCATTTGGACTTTGGACGTTCCATTTGATTCGCAGCCTCTTTTCTGGTACTTTCACTTAGTAGTGGCCTTGGGTCGTTACTCGTCGATACTCTGTCATTAGCTTTGCGGCAGACTGCTTGATAATGCCCAGTCTTGCCACACTTAAAGCATACTATAGGTTCATCTCGAGTCCTAAGTTTGGCCCGCTTGGCTGGCGGTTCGTCCTGACGTGGTTCTCGTGGCCTGAATGTAGCTGCAACTGAAATCAATTCAGGAACAGTTGTGCACTTACTAGATATCAAACGCAGGCGAAGATTTTCATTGTCCACGCAGCCAATAACAGCTTCCACAGCGTCTGTATCCTTATTGCCGTTTATTACACGGTTCCAAATATTCCAGGCGTTGGTTATTGATTCTGCTGGATTGGATAGATCAAATCTGAAATTGCGCAACTTAAGAATGTCATTGGAGTAACGTGCTTCAGGTTCGAAAGTTTGTATCAGCGCTTCTCTCATCTTGCTCCAAACAGGTGACTTTATAAGCCAAGCATCACCAATAGCCTTGGCACGACCTTGTAAAAGATTAGCTATCTTATTACAAATTTCGTAATCAGCTAACCCCCAGTGCGATTTGGCTTGATCAACGTGCTCGCACCAGTCTCGAATCGGAACATCACCATCTGGGTTGTAGGGTGCAATATAGATATCGCTTAACCTTGGTCGTCGCGTCGGAGTCGCAGTATTATTTATTAATCCCGTAAGAAACTCGTGATTTGCTTGCATACTAGCTTGCTGCTGTCGTGAAAGGTTTTCCAAAATACCAGCCAAAGTCGTGAGCATCTGGTTTTGGCTAGATATTTCTGTTACTTCATTGTTAGGGGCGGATGGAGCTGAAGATATACCTCGGCCCATCCCACTTCTGATTTCGGAGTGAACATGTCGGGACTGGAGGATTGGTGAAAGAGATCTACTTCTTGCACCACGTGCAAGACCACGTAGACCCTCTACGTGGTCCTGAGGGTTTCTATTTGCCATAGTTTTAAAATAAAATCCTTTATAAGGTAAAATTAATTTAATTTAAAATTACAAAAGAAAATGATTACAAAATAATAATTAAAAAACTGTTAATAGGATTCAGGCGTGACCCGTGTCACAATTAGGTTGCGGACGGGGCGGTCGCTCGAATCCGAATGTCGCCAATGCTCGGTGCGCCGTCTTATAAGTGCCGTTCCCCTCCGCAACTCGCCTGATTCACTGAGTGGGGCGATGATGTCACTAAACGTTGCGTTCCGTTTTACATTACAATTTTCTCACGCCGACATATATATCCTAGTTGCGCAATATATTATTTTTGTACGAATCAGGATTTTGCGTGACATCAGCGTTATGCCTTTGCATGTGGCCATGTAGATGTCGCCACAAACTTACTAAGGTACAACTTGGGCTTGGGGCTTGTGGCTAAGTTATACAACCGTACGGGACGATCGACCAGGTTAAGCCACCCACGGACTAACTGCGTAGTTCGTGGGTGGCCATCTTAACATACCAAGACCACTCCGTGCCTTGAAAAGCACGTTAAACTGTTTGTCCCGGCTGTCATTCGTGGATCTTTGACAGTCGTTACGGGTCGTCAGAAGCCCGAAAGTCTGACAACCAGTCATTTCGTGTTACCCAGTAATTACAGTAGCAAATGGGTTGTGGGGGCCAGATAGGCAGTCGCGCCATGTGAAATACTGGTATTCAGCTGTATTCTTTAGACTAGAAGCCGACCCAAACATAATTAAGAAAAAAGGCTAGTGAGATGATGAGGCAGAGTTACAACTTGCGTGCCTGTTGGCACAAAACTATTCCGTCTGTTCGTATTCTAATAACAGTCCCGTATACCTTTGCAATATCGTGCTTCGCGGCCATAATATCCGCAAGAGGGGTAATGGAAGACACAAAAAAAAACCTTCGTCATTCCAGGCTACTTCAATTTGGTACGCTGCCGTTGATGATCCAAACATGAAACTGTCGGGAAAATAATACGTTTTCTTTTTATCCGACTGCAAAGAAGGGTTTTTACTATGCAGGGTTACTTGTTATTTGACGGATTTCTTCCAGGACCTGATAGAGTGACCCATTTGCAACAATTAATCACCCCATACAGCACACCCGAAAATTACATTTGAAAATTCCATTATCCACCTTCTGACTCCTTCATCAGACCGTCAACATCAAGTGACCTATTGGAATAATTAACACAAATCGTATGACCCAAAAGTCAAAGTAATTATTATAAGCCATTGAAGAGTTCCACTATCAACCTCCATCATCAGGCACTCGACACCAAGTGCCATATTGGACTCATCAAAACGAATAATATGACTCCAAACTCGAGGGGTTTAACTACTTCTAGCCACTGAAGAGTTCCAATATCCACCTCCTGGCTCCATCATCAGACCCTCGTTGCATAAGCCTAATGTATTGGAGTCGTCAAAGCGAATCTTAATTATGTGCCCAAACTCGAGAACTTTAACCAAATTATAGTATTGTCATCCGAACGACACGAAAATTTGAAGTGGGTAAAATTAACTTCGAAGATTTTTTTACATTATTTGTTAAGTTACAAGTGAAGCTAAACAAAGCTTAGCCTTAAATTATGTACAGTAGCGCTCATAAGTCCATAGGCAATCTCACAAAGCAATAGATTGACGCTTCGGTTCGTTCTTCGGACACACTCACTTTGTCTGTAATTGATAGTCGTTACTAATATTATAAAGAGGAAAGATTTGATTGTTTGTTTGTATTGAATAGGCTCCGAAACTACTGGACTGATTTGAGAAATTGTTTTACCATTAGAAGCCGAAATTATGTCTGATAAACATAGGCAACTTTTTTTATTTTTCGAAATCCACGCGGACGAAGTCGCGGGCGAAGTGCTAGTAGATAGTTCATAATTTCACTAACATAACATATAGCGTGCTAGCTTAGTCGTTACCGTTCTTGGGTAGGAGCGATCATGGCGAGCCCTGAGTTCGAATCTCACCTGCGCCTGCGGATTAAGCTTGATGTTATTTATTAGTAATATAAATTTATAGTTTTTGGTATGTTAATAAAAATACCTAAAATTTTCAATTTTTCTTTGTTTTAATAAAATTACTTGTACTGGTTCGATAATCATTCGATACTTTTCTCGTTCATCTCGTTTCCTCAGATTATAAAAGTTTGTAGATAAACCACAGAAAACTGATTAAATTATTTCGATTTCTGTGAGGTAGATGCAATTCGTTCCGACTATTCACCTAATTGAACGTTGTTGGTTAGTGACGAATGTTTAAATTTGTTAATTAGCGGTATTGTGGTTATAATTTTCAAAATGCAGTGAAATATAAATATTGAAGCGTTGGCAATAATATTGCGCTGCGTAAAAGTGGTCGTAAATGATGTGATAATACAAATGGTGAGTGTTTTAATTTAATTATTTCATATTTTACTAAATATATTTTATTATTTGTTGAAATCAAAATATAATAGATAATAGTATTTATAATATTTTTTCTATATTATTATAGTTTACAGTATTTAGCTTCGAGATGTCTAATAGTATTACATTCTTTGTTCTAGAGAAGTACTGTGAGTCTGTGGATTAAGAGATGTGAGGAAGAGGGAATCCTTGCTAGTCAGAGCGCTTGTTAATGAAGTGGAAAGCTTATTTAAACAAGACTTCACATCGTGAATGAATATGAAACAAATGGTTCCAACCCAACCGGACATTTTGCTGAATTATTCAACACCTCAAAAAAAACTGTTCGCCATGTACTCCACGTTATAAAGGTTGCATCCTCGAAGCCTAGCAAACAATAACGTAATAAACAAGAACGTTTAAGTTCCGGAATAGTTTATCCTGTATGTTTAATTATAAAAAAATGAGATTTAGTTTCAATCATCTTTTCTTAAAGAAAATGAATACTTAAGCTATCCTCTATTATAGATATTCACTAAAGCCAATTAAAATGTGAAATACTTAATGTAAACAAACTGCCCTATATAACCACTTATTAAAATCACTGATTTTGGAAATTAATGATAGAAGCTTACTGTTTATGGTGAAATAAATCTACTTATCAAATTTTTTGAACATTTCACTTGTTAAAATAAAACAAATTGCTTCTAAGTTCCCTGATATAGTATCGCACATCCTATTTGGCTGAAGAAGTTAATATAAATAATCGTATCGGTTTGTTATCCATACTGATGTAAAATATTATTACAAATAAATATGTTTTTATTTTTGTTATCACTTGTAACGCTTTTTTTATTCGAAACCCTTTATCTGCAATAACAAAAATAATAAGTAAAGTAATAAGTTTCAATCCAAAATAAAAAAATGGCAATTAAACTGCCCTGCATCTTATGAGATCAGAAACTAAGCCGACTGCTTCTCAGTCCAACGCTTGGCACCTACTGCTACCAGCTCATATTAGATTAACTCGAATTTTAGCAATGCCATAAACCGGCCAGGTCACGAGCATGATGCGTGTCTAACGTAAGCGGCGGAAATGTATATTTGTATCGTGCAGTGCGAAGCGAATCCACAACTTTACGTCAGTATGTGCCGTGCAATACTGCGATCTTTGTGGTGTGTGTCGTTTAAACACATACAGTCGTACCGCGAGGTTCACAGCAATAAGACTCTTAATGTACTGTAACACAAGGTCACAAGTTAATGTGTAATTTTTAAAATATAAAATACAAAGGTATGTAGAAAAAGGTATTAAATTAAGAATTAGTCAAAGCTCGGGTAGGCGGCTCCTCTGGCTCGCAGTCTGCCACGAGGGAGCTCACGGTCGCGCAGCAGCTCGAGTTTGAAGCAGCATGCGTCGGCCGCTCCTCCGGCCCGCAGTCTGTCGAGTTGAAGCTCGTAGCAGCCTCTCCATCAGCCCGCAGCCCATCGCGATGGAGCTAGCGTCGGTTGTTGTTTCTTTAGGCAGCGTAGTCTCACGCCACGTTTTTAGTTCTCTGCAATACGTCTCCAACTCCTCTCGTAGACGCAAGTGGGAGGGTCGGAGGTGATCGAGTGAGTCGAACACATTTACGCACACAAGATGTTTGCAATAAATTCGCTGAGAATAACTTTTAGGAAGGTTTATATTTAAAAAGCTTTTATAAAAACATAAACTGGTGAATAAGAAAAATTGCGAAACGAAAGAAGCCAACAGAGAGAGCCAAAAGGGCGAGTCAAAAGAAGGAGTCAAAAGACGGAGTTAAAAGAACCTGGTGAAAAGTAACGGTTGCCATATATAGCCCCTGGCCGATCGTTCTAGAAGTGACTTTTTTAGTTTTCAATCCAAATACTTCTTAATTGGTTATCGGCCAGGAACAATAAAGATGGCTTACAGTGAGAACCTGGCTTAACACTAGTTTTACAATACCTTTACAATAAAATAGACGACCTCTTAGCTCTATACCATAGAAAAAGAAAAACTGACAGATGACAATGTTAGATACAAAATGTCACAACATTCAATAAAAGGAAAATAATATGAGATCACATGAAATGAGATAAATGGATGTGGAAAATAGACAGAGGTAGATAAAGGTTTGCTTTTCAGCAGTACAACAATTATCAGATAAACAAATGTAAGTTAAATGAGTGTCATACAATTTTCATAAAGACTTTAGTACTTATTGAATCATAGAAATAATTGCTGTGCACAACAGCTCCTCAGGTGTTACATAGATAAATAGATTATAAGATGTGATTTTGTTGTAACAAAATACCACAGTGCCTATGCACTTTTGAGCAACTTCGTTCGCGTGCATGTCGGAAATTAATAATGTGTTTCTTAGAAAAGGTGTAGGTACAACTCCTTCATTGAAAAGGAAGAGTCTTCCGATCTTGCCTGGTGGGAAGCGCTAGCTGGGGTTCTCTACCACAGCCCTTTCGAATGCATTTATAATGTCAATGCGACGAAGTGTCATTTTGATTTTTGAGATTAATAAAGACAAGTACTCTATCCTCGTCTGGCGGAGTGTGCTGAAGCGCTATCATGGTGAAGAAGGATCATGGTGAAAAATGTTACTCAAAAACAGGCAAAGAAACTGCTGATGAAATAACAATTATAATATTATTGTGATTTGTATTGTATCTTTGTATCCTTTGTTGGAAATCCCAAATAAATAAATATATAAATAATATCTCAACAACCTCTTTCAAAGAAAATGCTTCTCTGAAAACGATGTTAGAACCTCCAACTTCCTTGCCCCTCGAAATACTTACTAAGTACAGTTGCCTGTGCGTAGAGCTACCCATTTACTGAGATCCAGCTCTGGTAATAACTGACATTTTGGATTTTGATTTCCTGATTTTCAGTACCGGTGCCACAATAGATAGGTATACTGTTCGTTATTGTGGAGATCCGTGAAAATAATGTTTCTTCGCAGTCCATGATCAGTTAACCACCTTCCTTAGGTACCTTTAGCTAAACCAGTTCCAGTGTTTCGTCTTCCGTACGATTATCCATTCAAAAAAATAAACCCTCTGAATAAATTGGCTGTGTCTGTTTGGCATACGGATGTACAGACGGACAGGACTAAATGCTAAGACTTTCGTTTCTATATGCCATTTGGTTTCAGAAACAACAGACAAATTTTGAACTTCTTCCTTTAAAAGTCGGTTATAAAGATGCCTCTCTTGTTTTTCTTAAAAAGATTCGGTTGAAGCGAACTGAGTCAGAACTTAAATGAGAGTCGACCTCCAGAGTAGTGACAACTAGAACCAAATGTCCAAATACGCAGGATCCAGATCTAGACTACAGCCACAGTACTCCAGATTCCAGAACAGTACCTACGAAACTAATTTATTTCCGAATATCGACAATTTTTTTTTTTATAGGCATGTCGTAGTTGACCTTGACAGGTCAACTACTTAACCGGACTATCCTGTGGCTGCCTTAAGCGAACTCAAAGCCTCCAGCCAGGGGCCGATTTTATTACTAAACTTGTCAATAATAAACGAATGAGTCTCACTCTTCTTCGGATATTCTTAACATCGCGATTCAAAAAAGGTGAAATTTGCTTAACGCCATCTATCGATTACAGTGGTTAACACCGAAACTCACTCTGCATACAATAAACTTTTAAAAATCAAACTGAAACCCAATTAAATAAAACCCGATTTAAAACAAAAAAAAAAACGGGTACGATTTAACTAATAAATAATTATCTAACATTGCATACTTTATCACTCAGAACACCACATCAATTATTATTTTCTTACATGACAACTTTTAATTTGAAATTCTTTTAACACCTTTATTCAATTATCAATGGAAAGCGATATTATAACATTATAATCAATATCATATCATTACTTTTTGAAATAACACAGTTACATAAATGACGTGTTATTATTCATTTATTTCGTGTGCGTTTAGCTCCGCCCACATGCGTAAGGTCATCAAGGCCTATATACGACTTAAGTCTGCCTCAGCCATCTTATTTAGATTGTCACCACGTTGGCACATCTGACTTAAAACCAATTACCAAAGATCATAATTAAGCACCACTAAAATACTTTAAAATTAAACTGCGTAGATGGTTGATGGAAAATTGTTTTATAGTTTACTAGAACTTCTGCAACATATTTTTAATTTTATTTTATAGTTCCTGTTGTTTTGTGGCGTGTGTTTATTTCAATTAAATTTTAAAGAATTTAAGTTACATAAACACAAAATGTTATTTTAAGGTAGGTTCTAGTTTTGTTATGTGTGTGTATATAATGTAACTCAAAATATTAATTTAAAAAAATTGAACTTATGTATTTAATGTATATTTTGTACCATTAAGTATTCAAGTAAAATAATTTGCATGCCCTAAACTGGCAAAATATGGACTGGACCTTAAATCACCAACTTTTACAACTAGTAACACCCAGATTTTGATGATTTGCAGCTCTAATTACTTATGGAGTATGCGCTACGGTCACCTGTTACGTATAACCTGATACTGACCAGAAAATTGCAAAAAACATAAGAAATTTTCTTACGTTTTTTTGCGTTTTCGCCTAAAAGAATATATGCTCAGCCCTAAACCAGCACTGGTTTAAATGCGCCATTGAACACTATAAGACAAGTCACGAAATGTTTAAATTCTATGTCGCAAAAACATCCCATTGGATTATCTCAGAAAACATAGTTTACCAGCAATACAGCAAGCAAAAAGTATGGTAATGATTAAAAATGAAACAAATTAATAAATACTGCTTATTTTTTACTACATAAATTACGCTATCACTATGTTTATAAACTATCTCAGGCTCATAATAATCTACTCAAGTAGTAATTTATTTAACTCCAAAGGCGGTTTGATGTAGTCGAAATCAATACGATGCGTGCGTGCAATGTTGCCATAGCTATGCGCAGACAGCTTCGGCGTACGCGTTTTTTCTGGACTATCAAAATCCACTTTGAATAAGCCAAATTTTGCCCTGTAAATAAAAATTTTACACAATCATTGTTCTTACTTTACATATTCCTCTAAGAACTTCTTACAGTCTAACAATGAAGGGGGTAATAGTACCTACCTTCTGACCATAGAATTAAAATAATGAATTGACTGAAATATTAGATGTTGATAGTTTATTATTATAGTATTTAGATTTAATAGCCACTATAAATACTAAACAGTTATTGTAGGTATTTCCAATGAACTGCTAATTACTACACATAATACATCTATTTGTTATTTGTAGTTGAATACAGTCTATAACAATAATTTTACATAATGTTGCAAAATTAAACTTATTACAAAATCCGAGTCTAGCAGAGAATAGTTTATACTTATTACAAAATCCGAGTCTCGCTTTGAAAATAGATTAATTGCACTGCAGTTTGTAAACATAAATATTTAGAGTACTGGAATTTTCAAATTAATTTGCATTCCAACATCACTATCTAGAACCGGTATTTAATGCAACATGTTGTTGTTTGTTTAGTAATATTATTCATGCCAAAACGGTCCGGACCGACTGTGAATGGATCGCTGCTTTTATTTGTTTTTTTTCTTTTGTAGTTTACGCGTGATTAAGGAACATTACAAATGGTTACAATGTGACTACTCATCGAAGTATTTCTCAACAGAGTCATTAATATAAGAGTATTTTTAAAGATTGTTATATTTTGTTAATAGAAGCACCCAATTTGTGAAAGGGTAAGTAACACAAGAATTAGCAAACAGGCTGACAAAAGTCTTGTGATTGATGGACTATAATAATAATAGACCAATCAAATCTTTGAGATAATTTAATTTTGATGGGCTTTCAGAAACTGGGGTTCAACCAAAAGTGTGTTAAAATTAAGTTAATTTACCGAAATAGCATCACGTTAAAGTCGGTAATAAATTTTATTCAATACTGGTTTTACATAAAACGGTACAGTACGTCAAGGTCTTTAATTGCGTTATACATATAAAATGACAATTAATCGCAATGCCTTTCATTTTAACAGTTCAGACACGTTCATTGCGTTATTTACGTTGTTGGGCACTATTTTTTTCTCTTTAGCAATGGGTTAGGAATTTTCTTCAAAACCTTTGAAATGTGGTTGAAAGTATGTTACAAGATTAAGGTGCAGACCATTATGGTATAACAATGCAGTGCACATTTATACGTTTGTGTAACAAGTGAAAATAGCGCCTGCGCATACTTACGAATAGCCATCTATCCATTCAAAGTCATCCATGAGTGTCCAACTGAAATATCCTTTAACATTACACCCGTCTTCATGTATTGCTAGCAGCACTTGGTAGAGGTAGTCATTGTAATAAGAAACTCTATCGTAGTCTTCTGTTTGGCCCTTGTCAGACAATCCGTTCTCGGTTATAATTATTGGGATTTCCTTTAGCATTCTGTAGTTATTTTGGATCCAGTTGATGAGTTTGCGGAAGCCAGGGGGGTTTACCTGCAAAAATAACATGTATAGGTGTTTTAACGTTTTATGTAATACCAGCCGGGATATCGTATTACCCCGACAGCAAATAGCGTTCGGAAGAAGAGGGTTCGTCTATTTGAATTCAACTAAGAAAACTTTCGGGTTTTTGATTTGGGAGCAGCCTTAAGAGGACTCTTTTGATAACATGGATTGTTGTTCGATTGGGCGCGAAATCATATCGAACCGTTGTGAACAGCTATACTGGTCAGATAAGCAGTCGCTCCTTGTAAAATACTAGTGTTTAGCTGAATCCAGATAAACTGAAAGCCGACCCCAGAACAGTTGGAAAAAGGCTGCGCAGTTGAAGAATGAACATTCATTTTTGTTTCATTCCATTTTTACACGACACAGACCAAGTTGCTAAGGAATGAATGTTCCTCATTTCATTAAAGTTTTCGCTCATCCGGAGCCCGAGTGAGATGCCGAAATTGAACATCTTTAAATTGGATCCACTAACAAAAAAATACACTTTTATTAAATTTTTTGACTTTCACGTTCACGTCGAGTGTATCTCACACTCAACGTGAAACGAATGAAAGACCTAAATTAACAAAAACTTAAGGGTCTAATGTCAGCTTACAGCTGATAGGTTTTTTATTTAATACGTAATTTAAAAAAACTATCTCTAATTGATTTTATGATTATTTCTTTACAACTACACATATCAATATATTTAAAAAAAAACAGAAGTTGTTTTATCTCAATAGCCGTGTTCATAGCACTTCCATCATGAAATAATAAAATTAAACAAGTTTTTATCCTCGTCACAACAAGATGCATATGAATTACTTATTAAGTATCTAGAATACCTAGTAAAAATGATACTACCGTATTCATAGTAATAACTTTAATTCGGTCATAAAGTTGTTTGCAAGTTGCGGTAAAAAGTGATAAATTAAGTACTTCTACATATTTCTTAAAATTTTGCGCTAATGATATTTAATTATATGATTCATAGTAAACCGCGCACGCGGCATGAATACCGGCTTTTTTTTTTTTAGTTTAGTGTGGTTTCTAATCAGACCAGTAGGTACCACTATAAAATATTATTATGTTGGGAGGTTTGTTACGCCACTTCTTCTTCCCGAAAGCACAAGGAAGTGGTAAAGGGATGCCGTTTATGGGGACTGTCTTCTGTAATTTTGTTGTTTAAAAAGTGCTGAATCTCAGTATAACTTGAATAAATGACTTTTGATTTTGTTTAGATGAATTTATTATGATCAACTACAGTCCTGTCAGTGATTATTAAAAGATCTTAAATTACCGTTTTCCATTTTGTGACGCAAGTGAGCAAGACGGATATAATACGAAAAGTACTATGGGAAATACAAAGAACCTATATTTAAACGATTATGATTCACATTAATCTACGGTCAAGTGTTTTGTTTGACAGTCTGAGGCATTTGCTGTATAAAGAATAATACGAGTATTTGTATTCTTGTTCAAACATAATGTGTAATGGGCTTAATTAATTTTGAAGCACAATTGTAAATTCAAGATAATATTTTTTTTAATTCCATATGGGTGCACCCACTTGACTATAATTATTTAAATGCTTGTACTTGACAATCAGCCTCATTACCTTTTTTTTTAATGGCATCTCGCAGGCCAACCTGTAAGGTTGTCGACTGCTTAAGCGGGCTTGCCTGTTGTGCCCTAATAAGTTAAGGCCTCCAGCCAGGACTTAAACTTAAATACTTACCAAAAACTAAGCGACTACACGCTAAGGGCACCCCCTGTGGGGTAAAGACCACGGCTTAGGGCGTCGCTGGAAGAGGGCAGCAAGAGACTTGCTGGATCAGGATTTATTGGATTTTGGGACGAATTTAAAGCTATAGGCTAGGCGGCGCGGGCTGGCTCGAGGAAGGGTCGGGTGGGGCGTGGATTTGGGCGTCGGGGCGGGCCTCGTCGGTGAGGACGGTAGGACGCCGATCGGGTTTTGGGCTTGTGTAGAGTGCTGGTGGCCTTACTGCTCTCCTGGAGGAGGGCAGTGGCGTCGTCGGGGGCGATTAAGGTATGCCTTGGTCGGCGAATACGGCTAATGAGGTAGGAGTGTAGCGGTTGGCCGCTGAAATAAATGGAATTGGGTCTTTGATGCCACAGTCGAAGAAACGCTTAGATAAGCGTTTCATGAACTGGTTTATGGTTGGCATTTTAAGGTCGACGTGGAGATTTATATTACGGACATAGTAGGGGGCACCCGTGACTTTTCTGAGGAAACGGTTTTGGAGGGTCTGCATCGTATGGAGATGACGTGGGTGAGCGTGCACAAATACAACGCAGGCATAGGTCATGATGGGACGGATGACTGCGATATAGATGCGCAGCTTGCATTTAAGTGACAGTTTACTACGGGCAGTCAGTACAAAGTGGAGCCTACTAAGAGCGAACGAGGCGCGCGCGAACCTCCTTACTGTGCTGCTTAAAGGTTAGGTTTTGATCTAGGATCACGCCTAAGTATTTGGCTTGCTTCTCCCAAGGGATCGGCTTGCCGTAGTATGTACATAGTGATCGGGCTAGGCCTCATAACCTACCTACTGGCCTATATTTATAGGGTTCCGGACGTCCTAATGAAAAACGGAACCCTTATAGGATCACTCGTCTTTCTGTCTGCCCGTCTGTTACAGCAAATTTGCTCCGAATCTACAGTTACGAATTTCTGTGACCCAAACACGATCGTGTAACGTAAATAAATAATTTTTCGAAAATGAGGGTCAGTTTTGGGGAATAAAAAACGGAAAATTGAAAACAAAAGTTCTGTAAACTGCACCGTCTGACATATCAAATGGCTTGTTGTGATGGTCTCAAACATGTTTTATGTATAATTGTAAATAAATAGTTTTTAAGTTATTTCAGAAATTATACGAAAATTTACCATCTCATCATTTACCTCCGAAACTTCTGAGTCTAAAAATTTAAAAAAAATACTAGTTCGTTACTTACAGATTATAGGAAAACCTATAAAATGTTTGTGATCTTAAAACAACATGGTAAATCTTTCAATGTTGTGCATACAATGTACGAAGCGCTTAGTCGTATTTTCATACCCTCATAGCTTCGGCCTGGATAATGCTAGAGAGCACAAATTCTCAAAATAAAAGGTAGTTAAGTTAAAAGTTAAGGAAAAAAATATAACTTTGACCCTCCTACTCGCTCAAAGGGAGGTGCAAGTCTGTGTCCTACTAATATTATAAACGCGAATGTTTGTGAGTATGGATGGATGTTTGTTACTCTTTCACGCAAAAACTACTGAACGGATTTGGATGAAATTTGGCACACAGATAGTTTATTACCTGGATTAACACATAGAGTACTTTTTATCCAGATATTCCCACGGGATCAAGATTTATGCGGGTGAAACCGGGGGGAGCAGCTAGTACAAAATAAAACCTCTAGGGTACTTCTCGAAGTCCTTGCACACACAACAAAAATAAAAACTTTCTCCCTCCAACCCCCTTAAAGGGAGGTGCAAATCTATATTTATTACGGAATAGCACTTCGCCCGCAACTTCGTCCGCGTGGATTTCAAAAAAAAAAGTAGCCTATGTTCATCAGACATAACTTCAGCTTCTAATGGTAAAACAATTTTTTAAATCGGTCCTGTAGTTTCAGAGCCTATTCAATACAAACAAACAATCAAATCGTTCCTCTTTATAATAGTAGTATAGAAAATCGGTATGTATACCATACCTACTTCCATTTGTTGTGAAAACTAGATTAGCATGTACATAAACAACAAAGACGAAACTCTTTTAAACACGCTTTTAACTTCCCTTGTAACTTACAATGCTGCTGCCTTGTGCTTACCTACTTCTACTTGTCGTATAGAAATGAAACTTGAAATAAGAGGCTTGGCTCTTAATGAAGAGCCAAAGCTCTTATTCCAAGTTTAATAAGTTATCAGATCTAATGAGATCTGGTAACTTATTAACATTGAAAGTAAGTCTTGGCAACCTACTATACATGAAATGTTTTTGTGGGTAACAGCATCGTACGGAACTCTCTCCATGTGAGTTCAACTCGCACTTCTCCGGTTTTTTGATATGAACTTGTGTATAAAGCCGGTTGTCGACCCAGAGTTGAACTAAGTTAGCCTAGCTAACTTGTAGCTGTAATTTTACATAACAAGTGTAAAAAGACATTTAACGAATCCGAGAGTCACTTGTACCTACTCCCTTCTTGGTATTTATTTTTTGTATCATACCATACCTTGGAAATTTCTGGTTACGGAGATCTAAAAGGTCCAACAATTTCAACTTGTACTGAGGTTTTTTTTACGAAAACAAGTGTTTGTGTTATTATAACACAACATTTTAATACCCCCACGAACCCTTTACCGTTGCATGCACCCATAACAACAATGTTTTTGTGTGTGTTACATTGCGCACACAACACCAAAAATAAAAGTCGTTTCCCAGTAATTATTTTTGTGCAATGTTACTTAGTTTGATGTACGGAATATCTAGTTGACAACCTGTATATTATGGACATTATGTCGATTTGACCCGTTGAACCTTCTTTGCTTTCGGTCAACAATCAGGACTTAAAAATGAGTCACTAAGTTTGAAAAAACAAAAGACCACGCACCGGCTCTGATGTATTATTATGCGAACCATTATGAGCTACTTTGGACCCTCATTACTCAAAATCTATTCAATCAAACTTCATCATCATCATCATTTTAGCCCGGAATCACACAACGCTGGGTATAGGTCTCCTCTTTCTTCTGCCATGCTTGCCGGTTTTGTACATCGATGAAAAAAGCAATTCAAGCAATTTTGACGGCCTCGGTATCTTAGACGAAACCTACTGTTAGCCAATCCGCTCCAGGTCGCGCCCAGCTTAGATTCTGTTCCATTCTGACGCCGGTATCCTGGTCCCACGACGGGACCTGCCAATCTGGCTCCATTGAAGACGGAGTCATCAAAAATGTGGTGTAATGGTTGAGAGCAAAGAAGTCTGCACTGCCTTGAAGTGCTTTAAGCTGAAATAAAAACAAAACTCGAACTTAATTCATTCAATCGATTAAATTAAAGAATCGGCAGCCTTGCTATACTTTGGGTCCAGAGTAGCAGTTGTATGCATGTAAAAAAAAAACAATTTTTCTTGTAGATAATCATAAGGAAAATAATGTCGGCACTCTGAAATTGCACCAATGAGACATCTTATTATGTTAAATGGTTTGTCGTAATATACAAAGTATACAAACCTCTTCATCAGAAAAATATGGGAGACGTGACCGCGAGAATCCTTGTTGAAGACTCATATTGTTAATCCGTTCACGAACAAAATTAGGATAGTCGCCGAAATCAGAGAATATTGGATGAGCATATATTGCCAACTAGAAAAAACACAAAACATAATCATTCCGAAGCACTGCCAGATCGGAAATATCGGTGCATCATTTTGCTATCATCAAGTTTAAAAAACCCATTTATTTGTGTATCATAATATATTGGCCATAATTCATTATGTGGTGATATCGCCTCGAGCGAAAAAGGCTTTTAAAAACGCTCCTCACCCACTGTCCACTAACAACATAAGTATTTATAAAATAATGGCATATCTATAATAATAGCCCTCATAATTATTAAAAGAACTTGCATGCATCTGAAGATAATCCTCTGCAGCCTGAACATCCTCAGGACTATTCGGGTCTTTAGGATCAGCCCAAAATGCATCTAGCGTTATGGCAATTTTTCCTGAAATATAAAAATAATTGAAAATTATGTCACCATTGTTTCCATGAAAACCCATAACGGGCTCAAGGTGTTAAGTGAAAGCGATGATAAACATTATCTCAGACAGTTAGTTAAACTCAACAATGTTATCCAAATGCAATTTATTATACTAGGAGATTATATTGTAAGCAATAAAGGATCAGACAGTGTCATAAACATCAGATAAGAGATTCTAACAGTTTATTACGAAACAATGCAACAATGATAAAAAAGTGCATAAGAGCATTAAAAGTACAAAAAATCGGAATACCTTTCTGATAGGGTTTAAATTCCTTTTGATACATGCGGTAAACCCGAGCATGAGATAGCAAAGTGTAGTGAGTGCATAAATGGTCACCAACTCCACCTGATATTAATGCTGGTACGAAGTGATTACGCCCATAACCCTGGGACAAAGATAAATCAAAATAATTTAAATCACAATACCTTTCTGATAGGGTCTAAATTCCTTGTCATACATTCGGTAAACCCGAGCATGAGAGAGCAAAGTGTAGTGCGTACATAAATGATCACCAACTCCACCTGATTTTAATGCTGGTACAAAGTAACTACGGCCATAACCCTAGAGCAGAGATAAAGATTAAGGAAATAATGAAAGGTCAAGGCTACGATTATGATTCGTTCTAGAGCCAAGCCAGCTGATTGCATCAGCATTTATCAATGATAAATAAATTCACATGGGGATGGTCATTTATTAAATTATATTAATATAATAAGTAAAAAAGCCAAAGTACGAAGACTGATATTTAAACTATTCCTTACATGCTAATTGTAACATATCTACATTTTACTACTGTTACTTTGTGTTTTGGTGTTAGTTCTCAGCGTCATGTTTACCGCATAAAAAAGTTTTTTCTTTCTTTCGTTATCAAAAGGAGATTATGAAATTTCAACCATTATTTATCAAGTCATCTATATTTATTAGGGTTCCGTACGTTCGAACGAAAAAACATAACTCTTACAGGATCACTCATGTGTCTGTCCGTCTGTCACAGCCAATTTGCTCCCAATATAATGGACCGATTCAGTTGGTACACACGTTTCTGTTTCTGTGACCCAAACACGGACGTATAACGCAAACAAATGATTTTTGAATATGATGGTCTCTTTGGGAGGCATATCAATTTGTAAACTGTAAAGATCTCATATTTTATGATTTTAAAATAAATACTTTTACAGTTATATAAGAAAATTGATGTAATTTGACTACTCGTATTCCACCCCTTATCTCCGAAACTACTGAGCCTAAAATTATGATACAATTTAATAGTTACTTATAGATTACAGGAAAAGCTTTAACAAGTCTATGGTCTTAAAATAACATGGTAATCCACTCATTATAGTGTTAAGTTTGTTCTTGGTATAAATTCATTCCAACCTCTGAACGCTTCATTGTGCGTGGCCCGATACGCACTTGGCCGGTTTTTTTTCAAACATTCACAGTACATAATCAAACTCTTATTTCCAAAAGGCTAATTCAGAACTTTTCTAAAATGGGTAATCAAACGTAAATTTACTTTTCGTTGTTTAAGTATGAATATTATTGAGATGGTATCTCAAATATTCGTAATTCGTACGGCATTAATCATTAATTGTGATTCAACATCCAAGTCCTTGGTTATTCTAATTGAATAAACCTGTGTACTTACATTATAACACTGTTGATGAGGTTCGTTAATAGTTGTCCACATTTTGATTATATCACCATACAGATTGAATACGACCCGCGCATAGTCCTCAAAATAGTCCACGATTTTTGGGTTGGTCCAGCCACCCAGATCCATTAGTGGTGTGGGCATGTCCCAATGGAATAACGTGACTACAGGAGTGATGTTGGCTTTCAAGAGTTCCTCAAACAACGTGCGATAGTACTTCATGCCTGCTTGACTTATGTTGTTGTCCATACCGTTCGGAAGTAACCTGCGAGAAACATAAATTACTTGTTATAATTATTTTTGGTACCTATTAATTTCCTTTGCTTAGTTTAATTCTATAAGAAGATATGGGAGTAATTATATATTAGGTACAGATTTTATTTTATTGCATTCAAAACACTGGTTCAAATTAAATTAACTTGTGAAACTTCACATACATTCGTAACGTTAAGTAGGTAAGTAAAGCTGTGGGTGGTCAACGAATGAACTGTGAGAAATATTTAGGTTTATTTTTATGTAAAAAATTAAAGAAATTAATGCAATTGTTCACCAACATATTTATTTTTCAACACAAAAAACCTAAATACTCATTGAATAACATTGGCAAGGCTGCATATTAATATGGACAAACAAGGTAAATGGCTATTTAAATGGAAAAGGATCAATGTGCAAAGTTGCTAGCATCATTGAACCTCTTAAATTCATCTATATAAATGCAAATTTCTTAAATAACATTTTGCGATACAAAATGCGTATCTCTGCTAGCTTTGAATAATAAAATTTTATAAATCAAACGATATTGCATTGTGGACGTGACGGAATTTTTGGTAAAGATCAATAAATTTATAAAAGAACAAATAACTGTGAGAAATATTAAGGTTTATTTTTTATGTACAAAATTAAAGTAACTAATGCAATTAATCACCACCGTATATATTTTACGTCACCACAAATAACCTAAATATTCATTGAAGAATATTGGCAAGGCTGCATAATAATTTGGACAAACAAGGTAATTGGCAATTTAAATGGAAAAGGATCAATGTGCAAAGTTTCTAGCATCATTGAACCTCTAAACTCATCTGTATAAATGCAAATTTCTTAAATAATATTTTGCGATACAAAATGAGTATCTCTGCTAGCTTTGAATAATTAAATTTTATAAATCAAACGATATTGCATTGTGGACGTGACGGAATTTTTGGTAAAGATCAATAAATTTATAAAATAACAAATAACTGTGAGAAATATTAAGGTTTATTTTTTATGTACAAAATTAAAGAAATTATTGCAATTAATCACCACCGTATATATTTTACGTCACCACAAATAACCTAAATATTCATTGAAGAATATTGGCAAGGCTGCATAATAATTTGGACAAACAAGGTAATTGGCAGTTTAAATGGAAAAGGATCAATGTGCAAAGTTTCTAGCATCATTGAACCTCTAAACTCATCTGTATAAATGCAAATTTCTTAAATAACATTTTGCGATACAAAATGAGTATCTCTGCTAGCTTTGAATCATTAAATTTTATAAATAAAAAGATATGGCATTGTGGACGTGACGGAATTTTTGGTAAAGATCAATAAACTTATAAAAGAACAAATAACTGTGAGAAATATTAAGGTTTATTTTGCATGTACAAAATTAAAGAAATTAATGCAATTAATCACCACCGTATATATTTTACATCACCACAAATAACCTAAATATTCATTGAAGAATATTGGCAAGGTTGCATAATAATTTGGACAAACAAGGTAATTGGCAATTTAAATGGAAAAGGATCAATGTGCAAAGTTTCTAGCATCATTGAACCTCTAAACTCATCTGTTTATATGCGAATTTCTTTTATAAGATTTTGCGATACAAAACGCGTATCTCTGCTAGCTTTGAAACATAAAATTTTATAAATCAAAAGACCCTGTATTGTGGACGAGACGGATTTTTTGGTAAAGATCAATTAACTTATAAAGGAACAAATAACAGTTATTTGTGGCTTTGTTATTCTAAAAAAGAATAGGTAGTCCACAAACAAATACGGTAATATTTTCTTTTAGTAGATATTACTCTAGGAAGCGTAGATATCAGAATAAAATAACGGAGTTTTACTTTCTTCAATTTAAAAACTTGACATTAAATTTAAGTACTTATTTTTTGTAAATCATTTTATAAAAAAAAAAAAACCGTTTTATTTAAATCCATGCAAAAATAGAACCTTTTCGCTTGGATTCTTTGAAAAGTTAATACCACGAAAATATTTTATGAATTTTACAATTTTCCTCGATGTTGTGGGGCTAACGTTCATACGTAGTTTTTTTATAACCGAAAATTGAGAAATTTTATTCCACAATTTAATAAAATTCTTACCTGGGCCACGAAATGGACAATCTATAGTAGTTAATGCCTATACTTTTGATCATTTCAATGTCTTCCATGAAGCGGTGGTAAGAGTCAGCTGCAACATCTCCGTTTGATCTGTCCACGGTATAATTTGGATTATTGTGGATGTATGTATCCCACATGCTTTCGCCTTTGCCTGTGGAAAAATAATTAGATTATCCCTTAACATAATCGTTAGTTTATAATGTTACCACATCTAGAAAATCTTCCCTGTGAGAGGAAGTGGGCCATCCACTACTACATTTAAAAGCAATTCCACTTTATATTTTATAAAAAAAATCGCTATTCTTTTTTAATCAAATAATTTATAAATATATACATATAAAAAAGGGGAGTGCGCAGTGATAGTGAGGGATGGAGAAGGACCAAAGGCTCAAGTTCGTTTGGTCGAGGAAGTTTGCGTTAATTTAAGTCTGAGTTCATTTGTTTGCCATGGTCTGGCATGAAAAGTCTATTTACGGAAACATCGTTTTTCATTCGGCAAACACATCCTGCTGTGGTTTTTATGAGTCTGTCAGCCAGAAGTCCTTCTTTGATTAATCTAAGGCCTGACTTAGTAGCAGTTATTAGGATAAAGTTTAATTTCAATGCATTTCGCTGCGTCAAATATTAATACTATTTGGTAAGACACACTATCAGTTCATTAGCTGATGCGTGTGTTTCAAATAGCTTTTAAATATTTGAACTGTAAAGTCGGGCTTTGAGGCAGTTTACTCAATGTAACGTAAATTAAAAATCACCTACTGTATGGAATGTTTTGCTTTACTTAAGTATCTATAAATCTGAATCTAAGGTCACACGCTGACCGCAACGCTTTTAGGTATGTGGAAGCCCCGCGATAATAATAGTACCTGGTAACAGTATAAATAAATCATAACTAATTATGATCTGAGTGCATCCTGTTATTTATATGATAAACATGAGGTCCTGGGTTCGATTCCCGAGTCGGGCAAAGTGTTATTTGGTTTCTCTATCAGGATTTCTCAGTAGCAGCTCTGAGGCTGAATATGTGCCCGGTTGCTGGCAATACGCACGCCATGGGACTAAAATATAACTGACGAGTTGTGGGTGTACCCTTCGTGAATTACAGGCGTGACTTTTATGATAAGTGATAAACCTAACCGCAAAATGAAGTAGTAAAAGAAAGAAGTTTTTTTTACAACTTCTTTTTGCGGATAAGTAAATATAATTTGTTAAAATCATTTTACCTCCTTCGTTCCATCCTCCTTCAATTTGAAATGCAGCCGACGCGACACCGAATATGAAATCATTCGGGAAAGAGTAATTGCTCACCCCAGAGTTCACTCCTAGGCTCCCACGTGCATATTGCAGCAAACTAAACAATTCAAAATAGTTTGATGAAATAGAAATACACTGGGTCAAATAAAATTAGTTAGTAAAACTGCGTTAACGTGATATGGCTATCAATAACTTAAAATGATCATTTCTTTTTTTTTGGGGTCTTCGACTCCATGTAGGTTAAAGTAGTTAATAGAATGATGAGTTAAGAATATCTTTTTGTTTTATATAATTGTATCATATCGATACCTATGACGTCTGTGAAGTTTACACAAGAAAAACGATTAACGGAAACTGTTAGGTAATTCAATTAACTAGACTGCGGTCGAAAAAACCACAAAAAATACATCAAATATATTTTTCGTTGTATCGTGTTTATTTATTACTATATCTACGGAGTTTCGAAATCTAATTTAGTTTGACCTTTTAGCTGTAAAGGTACCCAGTACACAAATTAAATTACAGTCGTGTGTATTTTTAAAACATTTGAAACAGCCAGTGTTTTTCTTCCACGGAAACATAAAACCCATACAGTTCATAAGAGTTAAGTTAGAAATGCACAAACGCGTTGAGAGCTCTGATACAATTCAATATAGGTAATAAAAAAGACACATTTTATTGGAATGATCATTATAAAGAAAAAATATTTATTCGGGGTTTATGCTGCTTTAAGTGATAAAATGAATTAATTTCGAAATCGCTCGTTTTTTTTTTTAAATATGCTAATACTTTTACATTTTTCTTTCGCTCGATTTACGCTCTCTTTTGTTTTCCCACACGATAACCTTGAAAAAGGGTTTTTTTAAGTACCTATCCCAATTTATCCCCTGTCATAATAAATTCGCCATCTATTCTTAACATCTGCTATTTGGCCATCCCACTTTCAAAATTACTACGGCAATTAAAATATTAAGATAAATTCGTGTGGATGCCAAAAGTTTTCCGCTTTCCTAGTTTTGGCACGGAACACAAAAACTGATAAACACAAACACGTTCAAGGTTCTTACAAACTTAACAAAACAGCAAAACAACTTATGTACAAAAATAACAAATTTGTTACACAAGAATTCACAACTCTTCGCACTTGTTACTATACCAATCCACCTAAAAACACCTCACTAAATATTTAAATAAAAACACTAGTCACTTCGTTCTCACCTAAGAGTCACCAAAAGTGCTCTGTTCAGGGCGACTCCACTCGAGCTCTGCATTGTACTAACTAAAACAAGGCACAGGTGCGTCTACCAACTGAATGCTATAATCTTAATAATATTATAACCTTTTAACAACGGAGTAACCTTCTCGGGGCTTCCTGCCATAGGAACTACCTACCAGCAGCAGTCAACAACGTGATATTTAAAAATTATGTATGTGACCGCGAAGTAGGCATAACGTTTGTTTCCGACAATATTTATCTCAGATTGGATACGTTTTTCTGTGGTTTGTGCGTCAATTAAGGATATGTTAACGTCAGGCGCATAAAGTTCAAAGTAACTCATTTCCGGATTGCACCAGTCACCAAGGTCCAGACACAGTGTAATAAAGTTATATGGAGTATTGATTTGTTGTTTTATGGAGTAATGTATTTATTACCTTCGGTAGGTACATTGCTCCTTCTATCCTTCCCTATGTAAGTTGTTTTGTTAGTCTCATTTAGCAGAAAACTTACTTTAATTAAATTTGTTTTATAGAAAAATATTACCACGCTATTCCTCATTAATATTAACGACTAGTCTAAATATTAAAAACGGCAAAATTATATCACATGCCGACGCGACGATACAGCGTTATATTTACAGCTAAAACCAGTAGCGAACTGTTCGAAGTCGCTCAACTGGGTTTTAAAACTGTGACTATTTGGCTACAAGGCAATTAACTTAAATTAAATGCCGACAAAACAATATATATCCCACTTCTCCATGCGCAAGCCTCAACTTAACATTGCTAGCCCCAATCTATATGCCCATCAATGTGGAAACCGTGCAGACAACGTGTGTAATTGTCCTTTTATCCATAAAACCGGCCAAGTGCGAGTCTGACTCGCGCACCGAGGATTCCGTACACACTTGTAGGTACATAAGTAAAAGTTCACACGCGTTCATGAGGAAAGAGGTAGTAAATTTAAAATTACCTATTAAAAATAATTGAATTATATGATGTAACTAAACATTTAGGGTTTTCGCAATTTTTCCTTTATCTGTGACAGACGTTGCTTCGTACCAAATTTCATGATTCTGAGTTCACGAGAAGTTCCCTGTAGGTTTTGATTCCCTTGCGAGTGTCGAAAATTTGCAGAAATTTGCGGCATAAAGGGCTGTATCTTTTGATCGCGTTGGCTTAGAAGTTAGATTTATTCACAACTTCAAGGGACATTAGACCTGAGTATTTGACATAAATTGCAGCTTGATACTTCTACGCGTTCCTGTGAAAAAGGGTCTTGACAGACAGACAGACTGACGGACAACAAAGTGATGGGTTCAGTTTTTTCCTTTCGAGGTTTGGAACCCTAAAAACGAGCAACATAAAATACCTAAGGGTAATAATGGACGCGACGCTCTCTTTTAAAAACCATATTGAAAGCCTAGTTAAAAGAGTGCGCAAACAAACATGATTATGTTTTTTTAAATTGCGAACATAAGCAGATTCAAAATTAATTACACAAGTTTATTTGACCCTATGCCAATCTATAATACAATATTGTATAACTTATAGGGGTGGAGCTCCAAAAACTAATTTGCTTCCTCTTGAAAAAACTTAGAGATCGATTTTAAAGGTAGCAAACTTCCATCCTTTTTCTTTCCCTAAGTTATGTGGTTTAAATCTTTAAATGTACTGACGATGACGGTTCCCCAGCTTTTCATTATGTACTTAGTATTAAAACAGCACACCATGCTTACCTACAATGCTGACAATACTAACAAGAGACGGAGTGATATAGTATTCGTATCTAATGCAACCTCTAATGTCTTTGTAGAAAGATATTTTACATTTTTAGGCCAAATGGGCCTGCACAATAAATTAAATAGAAAACTAAGTATGTGTAAATTAATTTATATATATAGCTGTAAAAGAATTATAATCAAATATTTACTAACCATCGATTATGCACATACAGAAGATATACTTGCTGTCTGCATATAAAAACACTAAAATTATATTTTACTTAAAATCACCTAAGTTTTAAATTGGTTTTTTACTTTATACTAATTGTTGATTTATTTGATTAAATATTTAAATATTTATTCACTTTCTAGCCTGAAGCACAGGTTCAACCTATTTCAGGGAAATCAGCTACTATGTTTTTTTTTTAAATTATGAAAGTATTTTTTGGAAATGTGTCCCTTAAATAAAAAAATTCTTTTATTATTATTTATTGTTATTATTAGTATTACTAAAAAAAATACTAGTCTAACGTCAATCTCCTTTCATATTTCCTCCTAATTCCTCCTTTCATCGATATTTACATAAAATAAAATATTTTATACAAAACACGATGTTGTGATGAGGCAGTTAATTCCTAAATGTGATAAATAAATATTATGATTAAAACCATATAAAATACCAGCCTATTATTGTCCCATTGAAGGCCAAATCAGAGGCTTTTGGCTTTGGCTTTTGACCTCTTGGTCCTATAGGTACAGAGAAGACAGAAATTGTTAGACGCAGCACGCTTGGTCAAGGCTGACTGACGTTTTCCGAATTAATAATACATAATTATTGCTAGCTGGGCCCTCGGTTTCACCCACATAAGTCTCGATTCAGGGTCCACTGGGCATCCCCAATAGAGTGAAGCGATACTTTACCTGGACAGCTTTTAATTCTTTATAAAGCGCAAGTCCGATTCTGCATGGAGTATTGCAACCACCTTGAGATGGCTCAGCTAAGTACCAATTTGCCGCGCTCGACTCAGTGGAACGCCGAGCTAAGAGGCTCATTGGCGACGTAAAACTAGTGGATGCCAAGCTTCACAGCATGGCTTATCGCCGCAAGGTTGCCTGCTTGTCGGTCTTCTAAAGATTGTACTGCAAGAACTCCACGACCTCATCCCACCTGCCCCCTTCTACCATCGTACATCCAGACGTAAATGTCCTGACCAAACTTGGAACCAAACAGTCATGTGACGTCTACCAACCCGCACTAGGTCCGCTTGGTAGATTACGGCCCGCTCCCACTCACCGAGGGGAGGCCTGTGTCCTAGCAGTTGTAAAATTATAGGCTGATTATGCTAAACATAAACATAGAAAGTACATAAGTATAAAATGAAATGACATAGTTACGTACTTTCCTGTATAGGGTTCACACCCTCAACCTAGTGCATGAGAGACGTGGCACAAGTAATTGCCTCTCATGCATACGACGACAACATAATGGTAAATTAAACCATTTAATTTACCATAAAAGAACGCATTGTATTTATTTTGAATAGCAATATAATTATTGATATGAGTTTTTCCAAGGCATTGTATTAAATGTAGGTACCTACCCCAATATTGAATATACTTTAGTAGATTATTTTAAAAACAGTGAATGCGAAAAATTAGTTTTGCTTGTAGTGTGGCTTGCTCTGAGTAATCACCAAATATAATCGTGCATGAATTACCTTTCAGCATAATTTAGACCAAATTTATCGTTTCCGCCATGTAATTAAAATAAATAATTTACAGAACAGATACCTGCATGTATACATTTTTGCGCACATTAGCAATGAGGATTGTTCCATCATCGTGACCGACAGATTCTCTCTACTATTGATACTATTCGCTTCAACTGTGGAACTGGAGAAGCTGTTACCATTAGGTCTGTTTTCAGAATTTCATCTATAGGTCCTACGTAATCCGTCTCATTGATTTGACACACCACTCAGTAAGAACGCGCTTTGCTATGACTATTAACTAGGCACAATTTTATACAGACTTATCATATGAACTTACGAATCATCTCTTTCATAACAACACATATGAACTTTTGTTGTTAATTTTACACAAGATCAGTCCAATTCACTAGTTACATTCCCACGCCACATTTACCGGTTAAAGCACTCACGGGCCATTTTGCAGGATGAATCTTTTGGAAAACATGGTCTTATTGGTCTTGGTTAATTTACTGCCTCACTTGTTGACTTTACATGAGGTTAACGATGACTACGGTTCCAGACAATTATTTCAACGGTCCAGTTATTACAACGGTCACTATCATTGATCATCATCCTCTTGCTCTCTCTCAATTAAATTGGCGTCGGTGCTGTATCAATTTGAACTTTTACATTTAACATGTTTAAATATTTGTATACCAGTCCATGGAGAAACATGTATGATCATAATTCTGTTTCTAAGATCTTAATGTACCATGTTTTCAAGCAAATAAATATAATCTATTCTATTCTATAATGTCTTTATCTATAATACATCTCTATAAAACGTCATCAAAGAACCCATCCAATTTCTAGCCATATCTCAGTCTGTTCTAATAGTCATGTAGATTTTCCTACAGAAATAATCGTTTAAAGTTACTTTATTTTCCATAATGTGTATTAAATGACATTTATTTGAACAAATACATATACAGTAAACGTTTTATCTCAAGACAACCCATCCATTTCCCTCGCTATCTTAGTTCATAGATCTTAGTGGCAGTCGGATGTAAGCTGGGCCATATAAATTATAGAGCTACGTGATCGACTGTCCCACCAAAATGTTTATTGCCTCGAGGATGAATAATAAATAGCTCACAGGATATTGTATTATTGCGTGCGGTCCTCTTATTTACTTATTTAACGGTTACCAACGAGATTTAGTATAATTTTATTTATTACACAATTTTTATATTTTTATCTCAAAGAAATGTTTATTTCCAAATAGTGCAAATAGTATTACAAAAAGTGTAAAAGCTGACAAAACTGCCAAGTTATAAACGTTTTAAAACATTTGTTAAACTAGGACAGCACTATAGTAGAAGTGACGTCACAACTACGTAACTTCATACTAGCTCTGTACATTATCCGTACCGCGCGACAAGAAAAGGAATAATCCCCTCCAAAAACTTTTAAAGCATGTATCTTCTTCATAGTTACATCGATTAAACAGATTTTTTCGATTATCTAATTTTAACTATGCCTTCTTTGAAATTACATTATTTTTACGAACATTTTTAATAGTAGTCATTATCCCAATTGACACCAAGTAGCCAGTCAAATTGAAAAAGCCCTCGATCAAAATCTTCGCCCCGCTTCTAGATCGTTTGAATTTGGTAGGCGGTGATTCGTTTTGAAACACCCAAACCGTCAACTGGATCGTATTGATATATCCGAGGCTCATCACCTGTAATGATGTCGTAAACACGCCCAGATGAGCCTGCTCCAAATTGGTTTATCATGGTACCATTCCACCCGGGCCTTCTGCTTCTTCTACTTCTGAGGATCGGTGAGGTTGTGCTGCACCCAGCGTGACACTATTCTCCTCACGCGAAAACGCACTTGTAGAATTTCGTGAAGGCTTCCCGATCCAACCTGCAGTACTCGTATGTGCTGAATCTTTTGATACGTAACTAGTCTATTGTCTTCGATTACATTTTTCACTGCTAGCACGTTATCTTCCCGTAAGAGCCGCCAAAGGGCTACCAGTTCTTTCTTCATCCCGCAAAGTAAGTCGACCGCGCTTGAATTCGTTATACCAAAGATAAAAGGTGGCCTTAGAAGGGCCTTCATCCATGAATTCCAATTGAAGCTTATCGTACGATTCGTATGGTTTCAAGCGAAACTTGAAATCGTAAAAATCATAGCGCGAAAATGTTCCATCTTTTTAAGAGACATGATAATTTAAATTATCTCGCAAACAATGCGGAGGGAAATTATAAAATTTGACCGTACCTACTTTTACTTAGAAATAATCATATTTTCAAAATAGACTATAACTGGCCAGTCTCTCATATATAAGACTTTGTTTCGCCTAGATACTTTCTGAGTGGCCTTGTACAATACAACAGAATCACTACTTGTTTTTCAATATTGTCTGAATGTTTTTTTTATTTTATAATGTGGTGGTGTGGTATAATATGGTTTGGTGTGGTGGTTTGGTGGTATGGTATGGTCTTTTGAATGAGAAATTAAACTAAATTAAAAGTGATTAATTAATA
Organism: Dasypolia templi; assembly: GCA_963555695.1. Taxonomy (NCBI): domain Eukaryota; kingdom Metazoa; phylum Arthropoda; class Insecta; order Lepidoptera; family Noctuidae; genus Dasypolia; species Dasypolia templi. The sequence goes on along the minus strand of OY743141.1, from coordinate 20,381,021 downwards.
CATTATTGCATTGATAAGTCAAATGTCCTATATCTGAAAGTGCTTAGATAATTTGTTTTTTAAAATGTTAAGACTGTCATGATTGATATAAATTTCAGCTTTGCGGCTTATAGCATTTTACAATTTGGTAGCCCTGGTAACGGAGAATTATCACATTTTGTACTGTGCATAGGTTTTCTGAACAGATTGTGGCATGTGACCATGGTAACCTGTAAGGAACATCTTCATCATATTTTTTTTTGCACTAAAACCGGCCGGTACCGGCAGTCAACCCGCTCAGTAACAATTTGACATTAACAGTGTCCTTTTGTTTGTACTTCCTACTACAATAAGGATAACACAGTTTTTTTTTCTGAAACAGTAAGAGGAAAAATAAATGAATTTTACAAAATTAAATTTGACCGACTTCTGCTGTCCAGACTTTTTTCTTCCCATACATTGCACTGATCCTTAAATTTAACAGTGTCAAACCGATTTAAAAAAATAGGAAAAAAAATTACGTTTATTTTTTTAAGATGCACATTTTCTGTCCAGTTTTTTTTTCTTCCGATACAATGAAATGATCTATACATGAAAAAGTCGAATCAAATCATTTAAACAACTTGGACAATTTTAGTCAACTCTCACTTGGCCAATTGCATTGTACTTTAAGTATGGCAATATTTTTTAAGAAAAACGAGCTAATGTCCTAGTAAAAAGAACCACTCTGTATTTCATTTTTAAATCTGTATTGTACCCAAATGAAATTGTGTAACAGTGTGGTTCAAATCCCACTAAGAGCTTTTAGTTCTAACTATCGTTAATAGATGTCGATGTGCGCTTAGTCTAACTATCGTTAATAGAAATGTTGTGCAAGCGCATATCGACATATAGATGTCGATGTGCGCTTGCACAGCATTTCTGAACCCGCCGATTTTTGGGTTTCGTGTCTCGATCAATTTGAGCACCTCTGGTTTCTCTTCAAAACGCATAATTCTTAAGCCTTTATTAAATATTTTCGTGCAGGGGCACACTCAAATGAGTCTTATATTTTGTTTTTAAACTCTGTTTCAGCAGAGTTTATTATTACAGCGAAACATGATTAAGAGGGAAGCTCCAGACGCGAAATGCCCGCGATCGAATGACTATTTCATGTCAAAGTTGCTCAATGGGATTCTAGAGCAGTTCTTATAATCCCATTACAACCTGACTCTGACCTGCGAAAACGTAAGAACATTTGAATTTCACGTGCTACCCCGGCCTTTCCCCTTAATAACCGTGAGAAGAGGGAATCATGTTGTTTAAGGGTTACTACAGTCGTGCGATTGACCGTATGGTACGGCAATCAAATTCTAATGAACCTATTTTTGGAAGTCGACAAATAAAACAAGCGGCTATTCAAAAAAAAAGAACTTAAACCACTTAAAGTTCTTTTTTCCATCGGGCCACAAATATCGCTGTGAATTCTGTGTAGCGTCTCTGTACTCCACTCAATCACATGAGAAAAAGGTAATCTCATTTGTTTTCCCTCATAACAAGTAATACAGTGAGACTTAGTTATGTCCAAAGAGCTATCATAAGACAAACCATCCACAATACCGTTTCTCATTTTAAGCATATCTTGGCCTGTTTATGTGTGCTGATCTTCCGTGCCTTATCTTTCCACTAACTACTGGAGCAGCCAACCAACAACTTTGTTATTGTAACCTCAACTTATAGACGCCTTCCGACAAATCCGCCGTCGCAACCAAAACATTGTTCCTGTTTCGAATAAAACAATGCTTCTCTTCAAATATGACATTATTTCCATTCTTAATAAGCTCACTTACGGATAATAAGTTGATTCTTAAACTAGGCACACAAAAACATTTTTAACTGTTATATGACAGTCTGATTCCGAAACAATGTCTACGTCTCCGGTACAAACAACTGGCACTTTTGATTCATTGGCACAATAATTTCTGGTAAACACGGCGTTACATTCATGTTCTTTACCCAATCTTTATTCGCAGTCATTTGTGCACTTGCACCGGGTTCCACGTACCATTCGTTCTTATTAAACTTTCCATTTAGGAAAACAACATTAATTATTTGTATTTCTTTGTAACAATGGGCATTGATTTCGATAATGTCCATCCTCTTTGCACTTGTAATATGTGACTGTTTTTGTTGGTGTATTATCTGAAACAGTTTTTTTTGTTTGACGTTGACGGACCGCCAAATTTCTTTAGCTTTGTGCTAGCAGAGGAATATTTTTTTTTTTTTTTTTATAAATATTTAATAAAGGCGAAAGAATTATGCGTTTTGAAGAGAAACCAGAGATGCTCAAATTGATTGAGATACGAACCCAAAAATCGGCGGGTTCAGAAATGCTGTGCAAGCGCACATCGACATATAGATGTTATTAAATATTTCCGTGGAGGGGCACACTCAAATGAGTCTTATATTTTTTTTTACTCTGTTTCAGCAGAGTTTATTATTACAGCGAAATATGATTAAGAGGGAAGCTCCAGACGCGAAATGCCCACGATCGAATGACTATTTCATGTCAAAGTTGCTCAATGGGATTCAAGAGCAGTTCTTATAATCCCATTACAACCTGACTCTGACCTGCGAAAACGTAAGAACATTTGAATTTCACGTGCTACCCCGGCCTTTCCCCTTAATAACCGTGAGAAGAGGGAATCATGTTGTTTAAGGGTTACTACAGTCGTGCGATTGACCGTATGGTACGGCAATCAAATTCTAATGAGCCTATTTTTGGAAGTCGACAAATAAAACAAGCGGCTATTCAAAAAAAAAAGAAATAGCAAGCTCAACAAATTTTTAAATCGTTGGATTCCTACCGCGTCAAAAGATGTTTGCTTGTCCGTTTCGTTTTGACACATAATAACGCAGTTGCTTGACTTTATTGTCATGTAAACGCCGGTACTATTGTGTGAGCTCACTCTTCTTCGTATGGATATTTTCGCGCCAGTATGTACGGTGAAGGTAAATCGCTCGGTATGAATTTTGGAAGCTACCTTAATATATATGTGTGGAGTGTATACAGTGCTTAGACTGGAGGATCTTCATCTAATCTACTCGCATTCTGGACCGCGGGTTGCTTGATTGGTAGTCGTAGTCAATTCATTCAATGTTGCCATAGTTTTGCGCTGGTAGCTTCGGTGTTTGAGTTCTATTTGGGCTCTCGTAATGCATGAAAAATAAACCTAATTTAATTGATGAAAATAACAAAAAAAGATTTGGATTAGCACCTCTCAATCATTGGTTACAATGTTTAACATTAGGTACCTATAGTCAAGTCTTTGTTAGTTTTTGTCTTATTAATACATGTATCAAAATGAGGATAAAGTGACTAGTAACGCCATCTATAATATGATATGTATAACACTATTTTATGAATAAATTTTGGTCTGTTGCAAACAGTTGACGTGTTTTAATAGGTTATGGGCCTTACTCGATTTATCAGTTATTTTAGTGAGTAAAATAGATTAATTGTGTACGTTGTTTCGCGGAAACATGACTGCGAACTATATTGCTAGTGTGCCGAAGTTAAAAGGCAGGGAAAATTACGATGAGTGGTGTTTTGCGGCGGAAAACATGTTGGTGCTAGAAGGGATGGATAAGTACATCAAACCAATGGCGGATTTGGAAGTAAAGCCAATTGATGACGCAAAAACGAAGGCAAAGTTAATATTAACGATTGATCCAGCATTGTACGTGCATATCAAGAACACCAAGAGCTCGGCAGAATTATGGAATAAGTTAAAAAACATGTTTGATGACTCTGGGTTCTCAAGAAAAATAACCTTGCTTCGACATTTGATTTCTATAAGACTTGAAAATTGTGACTCGATGGCTACTTATGTCACACAAATGGTCGAAACGGCTCAAAGGTTGAATGGCACGGGTTTTACAATAACAGATGAATGGGTAGGGTCATTATTATTAGCAGGTTTGTCCGATCGTTACTCTCCAATGATAATGGCAATTGAACATTCGGGTATTTCGATAACTGCAGATGTCATAAAGTCAAAATTACTTGACATGGAGATTACCAGTGACATTGAAGGCAGTGGCTCAGCATTCGCAGCCAGAAATAAATATTCCTCTGCTAGCACAAAGCCAAAGAAATTTGGCGGTCCGTCAACGTCAAACAAAAAAAACTGTTTCAGATAATACACCAACAAAAACAGTCACATATTACAAGTGCAAAGAGGATGGACATTATCGAAATCAATGCCCATTGTTACAAAGAAATGCAAATAATTAATGTTGTTTTCCTAAATGGAAAGTTTAACAAGAACGAATGGTACGTGGACTCCGGTGCAAGTGCACACATGACTGCGAATAAAGATTGGGTAAAGAACATGAATGTAACGCCGTGTTTACCAGAAATTATTGTGCCAATGAGTCAAAAGTGCCAGTTGTTTGTACCGGAGACGTAGACATTGTTTCGGAATCAGACTGTCATATAACAGTTAAAAATGTTTTTGTGTGCCTAGTTTAAGAATCAACTTATTATCCGTAAGTGAGCTTATTAAGAATGGAAATAATGTCATATTTGAAGAGAAGCATTGTTTTATTCGAAACAGGAACAATGTTTTGGTTGCGACGGCGGATTTGTCGGAAGGCGTCTATAAGTTGAAGTTACAATCACAAAGTTGTTGGTTGGCTGCTCCAGTAGTTAGTGGAAAGATAAGGCACAGAAGATCAGCACACATAAACAGCCAAGATATGCTTAAAATGAGAAACGGTATTGTGGATGGTTTGTCTTATGATAGCTCTTTGGACATAACTAAGTCTCACTGTATTACTTGTTATGAGGGAAAACAAATGAGATTACCTTTTTCTCATGTGATTGAGTGGAGTACAGAGACGCTACACAGAATTCATAGCGATATTTGTGACCCGATGGAAAAAAGAACTTTAAGTGGTGCTCGATTTTTCCTGTTATTTATTTATTGATGATTATAGTCGAATGACTTTCATATATTTTCTGAAGCAGAAGAGTGAAGCTTTCAACAGATTTAAAGAGTTCAAATCAGTTGTTGAAAATCAACTAAGTAAGAAAATCAAGATATTGAGAGCAGACAATGGACTAGAATTTTGCAATAAGGAGTTTGACAGTTACCTAAAACATGCAGGTATAATACATCAAAAATCAAATTATTATACCCCAGAACAAAATGGACTTTGTGAAAGGGCTAACAACAGTGGTTGAGAAAGCAAAATGTCTATTATATGATGCAAAGTTAGACAAAAAGTTTTTTGCAGAAGCAGCCAATACTGCTGTATATTTGAAAAATAGGTCCATTGCATCAGGATTGGATAAAACTCCACATGAACTGTGGTATGGATCAAAACCAGACTTGAGTCACCTACTTTTATTTGGCAACAAAGTCATGGTGCATGTCCCTAAACAGAAACGTTTAAAATGGGACAAGAAAGCCACACAACACATTCTATTGGGATATGGTGAAGATGACAAAGGCTATCGTGTCTATAATCCAACCAAGAATACTGTTATGATCAGCAGAGATGTCATAGTGATGTAGGATGAGACAGAGGTTAAGGAAACCAATGAAGAGTCAGTCATCTGGATTCATAATGAAGAGACACCAGCAGACAGTCTGGTGGAAGAGTGTAGTGATTCAGTGGGGGTATTGTCTCAGAATATTCCAGGAAATGAGGATCCTTCTGATTATTCTTCAGATTCTTCAGTTTATGTTGATGGCAAAAAAAGTTAATTGAAATTCCAACACAAGATGTTCCAGAACATGCAGTGCAGTCAACATCATCAACATCCGAGCAACTGACAGAGGTGTATAGCAAGCGTCAGAGATGGAAACCTGAGTGGTATGGTGTTAGCAACATATGTTTTTCCAGTACTGTGTCAGCATCAGAAGAGATTGTATTCTCTGAGGCTCTTGAGGGACCAGAGAGGGAGCAGTAGAAGCATGCAATGGCTGAAGAGTTGCAGTCATTTGAGGACAGTGAGGCATGGGAGCTTGTTGACAATCCAGGTGATGTGACAATAGTTAAGTGCAGGTGGGTGCTTGTTAAAAAAAATTATATTGACAATAATGTGCGGTTTCGAGCTCGGCTCGTGACAAAAGGTTTTTCGCAGAAACCTGGTGTTGACTATACAGACACTTTTTCACCAGTAGTGCGACATTCTGCTCTTAGATTATTGTTTGCCCTTAGTGTAAAGACAGGAATGAGTATTACTCATTTAGATGTAACAACTGCATTTCTGAATGGTTATTTGAAAGAAAAAATATACGAAGGAAGGTTATAAGGAATAAATGAAGGTTATGTTAACAAAAGTGGGGGAAAGGTATTAAAATTAAAGAATGCCATTTATGGACTAAAACAATCTTCTCTAGCATGGTATGAAAGAGTTAAAGAGGTTTTAAGTAAACTAGATTTTAAAAACAGTCAATATGAGCCATATTTGTTTACAAAAATTAAGTATGTAGATGATTTTTTAATCTTTTCAAACAGTGACACTGAAACAAATAAATTAAAAAAAAGTTTTAGGTTCAGAATTTAAGTTAAAGGACCTAGGACCTGTAAGACAATATCTAGGCATGAGAGTAAATTTAGATAAAATAAAAATGTTATTACTGTAGATGAACAACACTATATTGAACGGTTAATATCAAAATTTGTCATGTCTGATTGAACACAATGTACTCCAATTGAGCCTAGATTAAATTTTGATAAGTCATCTGATAAATGTTTACCTGATGCTGCTTATCAAAAACTAATTGGAAGTTTAATGTACTTAGCCGTATTAACGAGACCAGACATTGCTTATTCTGTGAGCTATCTTAGCCAATTCAACAGTTGTTATAGTAATTATTGCTTTGAATATAGTAATAATCATAGTGATCTACAAGGATTTGTGGACAGTGATTGGGCTAGTGATGCCTTAGATAGGAAAGCCTATACTGGTTTTTGCTTTATGCTCTCAGGGTCAGCTATTTCTTGGCAGAGTAGGAAACAGAAAACGAGAAAACGGTCTCGCTATCTTGTACTGAGGCGGAATACACCGCTCTGTCAGAAGCTTCTAGAGAAGCTGTCTACTTAAGGAACTTAATACATGAAATTACAAATACATTTTATGTCATTGATTTGCATTGTGATAACCAAAGTGCTTTGAAGTTAGCTTTAAGCAATCAGTGTCATAATAGGTCAAAACATATAGATGTACGTTGTCATTATATTCGAGATGTTGTAAAGTACAGATTTGTTCGAATTAAATATATCCCTACTGAGGAAATGCCTGCTGACATACTGACTAAAGGTCTATGTGACTTAAAACATTACAAGTTTATGAATATGCTTGGTATTGTTTCTATGTATTAATGTGTGTATATTTAGTTTATTTTGATAAGTGGGGGTATTAATAAAAGTATCATAATGAGGATAAAGTGACTAGTAACGCCATCTATAATATGATATGTAAAACACTATTTTATGAATACATTTTAGTATGTTGCGAACAGTTGACGTGTTTTAATATTTCTTTTATCAAGTCAGGCCACAGTTATCTTTTGAAGCTACCGCAATATTGAATAAATAAAATTAAAAAACTCAGTAACAATTCAGTTGGCTGTTTCTGTTTTTCATTATAAAATAAAATAATAGGTATATAAAATGTACCGCTCCAGTATATAAAATAAAATAAAAAAATCATAAACATAGTTAATTATTAATTTAATCATTTAAAAATAAGGTTAGAAGGTAGTTTTGATTAAATAATATTCAAATCAATAAACAATTTACATAATATACAACAAAACAAACACATTCATGACTTAGGTAGTGGATTTTTTATCATACGATCTGACCTGTCGGTCGTTGTCCTGTCGAAATTTCAATATAGGATTGGCTTGTTTCATAAAAAATCCCATGCGATAGAAAAAAAGCACTTTCGGGTTTTTACCAAATATTTAATTTTCCAGTTTTTGTTATTAAATTCTTTCCATAAAACCTATTGCGGACTACTATGAACATTTTTTTCCAGCCGTTCTCAAGTGTGTGTGCACCAAAGGACAATATTTCAATTTGATTTATCCATACAGATTATTATTTATTTATTTATTTATTCACATAGGGACAACAAACAGCAGTGTACTAATAGGTATATATAGACTAGATGTTAATAGGAGTGTCAAACACACTACTCACAACGTTATCCACAGATTAAAAAACAGATCTACTATATACGTATTATCATTAATAAATTCACCTGCATTATAAGTAGCGCATTTTCATTTTTAATTAGTTTGTTTAAGCATTAGAAAAACGTGATAATTTATTCTTATATCTTATGATTGCTCATGCATAAAGTACTATATTTAAATACAAGTTTTTTAAACATCAAAATTTACATGTTGCATACCCCTTTTACCAATATCGAGTTCACATCAACCTAAAACATTTTAAAATGACATAATTTTTTTATGGTCACAATCTGTCACAGTCACAGTTATCATTTTATTTGACATGTTAAGAAGATATCTAAATGACATTCTGTGGTATTGACATAAATAATAATGAATCGGTTAAGCGGATTCTATCGAGCAATGAGCAGACAAAAATATCGACTAGACGATTTTACTATGACTGTTCACCGTTTATGACTATCAAAACTTACGTGAGCCGTCTGTCCATTCGAAGTAATCCATAAGACTGCAACTAAAATATCCCTTGACATTATATCATCTTCATGTAAAGCTAGCAGCACTTGGTAGATTATTGTACCGACATAAAGACTTTTCTATAGCTATTCCGCTCGCCCCCTATTACCATCGAACTTAAATATAACTAGTGAGCATATGTATACTTTACAATGCACCTCTGCATATTCCTCCGGGAAATACAGGCGTGGAAACCGAAATCTTGAAGAGCAAAGCATTTGGTTTCCACATATACAGAGCCTTTCACCTGGGTACGCGTTGCCATGGCCGACTTCGAAAACTTCAAACGGACTCTACACTCAGGGTCCGTCACAGCAAAGATAATTCCCAGGTGAGGTGTCTCGGATGTTTCCGATGCTCAATGTAGGTTAAAACTGTACCATGTCCCACCTTTCATCTTCCACCGCAAGTCCTGCCTGTACACTTGGAGACCTAATGTTTGCGTCAGCGAATATTGTTATCGTTGTTGAGTTCTGGGGCAAACAAGAGATTTGACCTCGCACTATATTTGCCATCGACACGTTTGGAAGAAGAGGCAACGAAACACTTCCCTCTTCTCACGGTAGCATGTGAAATTCAAATGTTCTTACGTTTTCGCAGGTCAGAGTCAGGTTGTAATGGGATTATAAGAACTGCTCTTGAATCCCATTGAGCAACTTTGACTTGAAATAGTCATTCGTCAATCATGTTTCGCTGTAATAATAAACTCTGCTGAAACAGAGTTTTAAAACAAATTATGAGACTCATTTGAGTGTTCCCCTCCACGGAAATATTTAATAAAGGCGAAAGAATTATGCGTTTTGAAGAGAAACCAGAGATACTCAAATTGATCGAGACACGAAACCCAAAAAACGGCGGAGAATCCTAACACCGGGGATCAGACGACATATAGATGTCGATGTGCGCTTGCACAGCATTTCGCTTGGGACTGAAGATAAAAATCTGAATCCATAAGAGAAACGGGGAAACTGTCCTAGGAAAGATTCCGAGAATATTGGATGGGAATACATTGCCAGCTAAAAGAAAAACAAAACGTCATGTTGAAATCGAGAAGTAATACTTGTAAATATGTGAAATTATGTTTTTGTTTCATATTACGTTTGAACAACCAAATAAGTCATGTAAGCTTAAAATAATTTTGCGATAGGATTATGACAATAAGATTGTGCGATCTCTGCATGTGGATATGTTATGGTATACCAAAGCATTGTATTATTATTAGAACTGACGTGCATTTGAATATTATCTGCATCTACCGCTTTGACATCTCTAGGATGGTAGCGATTCATATCTTATTAAGTTATATGGTTTAAGAAATGACTGAATAAAAGAACAAGAACCCTTTATCTAGTCTCCATCTAGCGTCATTTTCATTTCAATAACGTTTTAAAGATGTAATAAACGTGAGATATACCAACTGTTGATTCAATAATTTATTTACATGCATCATATAAATACTCTAAAACGTTGCTGGATTTATATCCAGATGAAAAAGAGACAGATTTTCTTAGATATATGTCTATCTTTTAAAATATATATATATTGAAATCATCATTATGGTTAACACTCCGATCCGAGAGAAATCCGAGTCGGATAGGTTAGGTTAGAAGCCAGATCCCCTTTATTGTTGGTGAATCATTTAGGTTAGATTAAAACAGTGACCATTAACGCACAAAGGCGAACGAGCGGCCACCGAGCACTAGATCCCCTCTTTTGTTAGTGCTATCTTGGCAGGCTTTAACTAGGCGATTTTATTTTCATTATATGTTATGCTTATAAAAAATATTTATTTTAAAATTATGTCTTATCGTTTGTATATAACAAACGATAAGACATAATTTTAAAATAAATATTTTTTAACTGATCATTATATCAAATAAATTTATGGATTTAGTGGTTTTATCCTGTAAATATAAGAGATTTTGTATATATATCATATATAACTTAACCCTCTAGGCTCGTTAGGGTCTTTTGGATCAGGCCAAAAGGAATTTAGCGTTACTGCAATTTGTCCTGAAAAACAAGCGCGATTGTAACTGAAACCCAAACTGAAAGTATTTATTTCAATGAAACAATTAACAGGCACTTTATATTTATTTATTTATTTAGATAACCCAGTTGAACACTCCAAAGCGTAGTAGGTACCTATGTAGAAAAACGGGCAATAAACTACACGGACACTTTTTTAAATTACATTGTTTCAAAAATATTAGATACATCATTTTAATGTTGAACTTCTAATAAATTGTATGTGAGAATTATTTAAAAAAAGATGTATACGATAGCGTCCAGAGTACTGCAAATAGAAACAAAAATAAACAATCCAAAAAAAAAGCCGTGGCGGTTAAGAGATGACCAGTCCCAACTCCGTCAGTTGGGGCCTTTCATGAACATGACGCATGGATCAGCACCATTTAGCGCAACAATTTTAAGGGGAGTTAAATGATACAACACACGCACCACCGCCAGCTAGACATTGCATATTGTTTTAACATTGCCTTTAAAGAATTCAAAGCAGTTTACATAAGTAGCAGTTAATCACAGACAATCTTCTATTTAAATAATGCAGTTTACTTGTACATAATGCAGGAGGACAAACTGAAAGGTTAAGAAAATAAATAAACTATCATACTAATAATATTAAGACCGAATGATTTTGTTTTTTCATCCCATCCGTAAATCAAAATCATTCAATTTGCAAGACAAACTGCGGGGCCAGGCAAGAAAATTGTGTAACCGTCGCGAAGAATACGATTTTTCATGGCAAGAGTGGAAGCAAATGCTGCTACGCGCCTTCCCGAAGCACCGGGATAATGCAGGTATTTTAGAAGAAATGCTCAATCGAAGAAAGTAGCACTCTCATGACTAAGAACTATCAGCAAAAGGTTGCAATGTGCTTTAGATGCAAGCTTTCGGAGAGTGCAACCATCTCCTATATAATACGCGGTTTACCTGTCGGACTGCAGTCGAACAAGAGCCTTTCAGTGCGAAGGTCCGGATGAACTCTACGAAGGATTTCTCTGCGCTCTCGATGACTACCGCACTCATATGATCAACGTGCAGCTCAAAAGGATATGGGGCGACCAACTGAGAAGAAGTCAGGAACTGTCAACCCAAACATTATTCCGTGTCCTCGCTGTAAGAAAACGGGACACTTAGTACGTGACTATCCCCAACCAGACCAGCGCAGCTGCTTCAAATGCGGTATACAAGGTGATATCGCCACGACATGATCTTCCAATTAAAAAGCCAGTGAAGCTGGTAATATCAGAGATATTAAGCTGCTGTTATACTATAGTGACTTTTATAAAACCACTGGAAAAGTAAATGGTGCTTTCGTGAAGTCTTACATTGACACCGGCAGCCAGGTGAATGTACTGACTATTCAAATTGCAAATTTGCTGGAGTTAGAGGTCACACCAACAACCATCGCGCTCAAAGGATTGTCCGCTACGCTGATTACTAGCCAGGGTTAAGTGAACTTACACCTTGAAATCGACGGGTTGGACGTATGCTGCAAAGCTCACTTGACTGATATTGACATGAACGGCACAAACCTCCTTATTGGGCAGCCAGTGATAAATAGCGACGGAGTATCTCTAGTTGTACAAAATTGAACAGAATTTCAGATGAATGTTTGCCTCCGGGAATGTCGATTTTCAAAATTAGCATAACCGGAAACCCAGAAGGAAATAACGTGGTGACTCGTAGTGGTCTACTGGACCACTATCGATCGCGCCCTGTTATGTATTTTAGCCGCGTCACTAGTCGGGAAGACGATGTGTACCATAGTTATGAACTAGAAACTTTAGCAGTAGTAGAATCATTACGTAGGTTTCGGGTTTACATATTGTATAAACCAGTATGGGTAGTGATAGACTGTACCGCCGTTCACAACACATTAACAAGACGCGATCTCATTCCGCGTATTGCTTGGTGGTGGTTACTAATTCAGAACTACGAGATATCTATAAATTATAGGTCCGGTGAGCGTATGCAGCACATAGCTAATAATAATATATTTAAAATACATATTTATTAGACCAAAAGAAAAACATAATCCACAATTTATTTGTCTTAGCTACTAATACAAATGCTTAAAAGTAAAACAGTTACAAATGTGTGTCATTATTAGCTACCGAACTAGGTTTATTGCCTGTGTTTCAGCACGCAGCGCCTCAAAGCCCTCGCGCTGGGTATGCAAGTTTGAGCTTACGGACAAAAGTGAACAGTTTATATAAAATATGAACTTAATTATTTAATTTAATTACTTTAAAATAATGAAAGGGTAGCTGTCCTCTAGGTGAACATAGTAAAGAAGTTGAGTGTGTGTGTGTTAGAGGGTGTGTAGGGAATTAAATAGCTAGTAGATTCTTAATTGGAGACAATAGATTGACAAAACCGTCAATCAGTTGAATTACTATTTTAAGACGGTTAGCAAATTATCAGTCTCAAAGTATGTTAACTTCTAAAGCCACAGAGATACCGAATTCTTCATTGTCAATTTATTCATAGAGTACATTTCAAGTATCTTGTTCATTTTTTCTTATAAATACGGGCCCAAAAATGGTTAAAATCTACGAATAAAAGCCGTCTTTGAGTAATATAACCTCTTACATACAGGTAAACCCTTCCGCCTTCTTAACAGGTTGAATTAAACTCCAAGATATGCTGTTTTGATACAATACATAAGACAAAAAGTTGGGGTACAGTCAGCATCTCACAGTATTCATAAAGAAGTGTGGTTGAGTAACGGAAAGGCTTAAAGGTACAGAGTTTCAGTATGGTTCTTTGTGAAACTTCAAGTAGCTTTATCATAGTTTTCGGAGCACCGCTCCAAGACGATATGCAATATGTAATTAGTGACTGACAAAGCGCATAATAGATTTGCTTTAAGAATTTGACTAGGGTAACATTGAGACGTGTGGTGAGCACATGTCTCAATGTTTTAAAAATGTAGTTAAGCTTGCGAATCCTTTTACTCAGCAATTGAATGTGTGCCTTGAAGCTAAAGTTTTCGTCAATAACAACTCCCAAATATTTGATTGTCTTTGTACGTTTTAAAGGATTGCATGCGCATTTAAAATAACCCGAAGCGTCAAGGTAACAATTATTTATTATACGCAATTAGATTAAGACTCGCATGTGAAGAAGTACGGATCGAAAAAATCAGATACTTTGTTTTTTCAACGTTTAAGGTAAGTACATAATCGTAAAGCCACTTCTTTACCAAATCAAAACCCTTTGCACTAGCTGGTAAGTCTAATTCAGAGATTATTTTCCCATAAAATGAGTTTAGACAAAGGAGATCGTTAATGTAAACGAGAAAAAGGGTTGGGCCAAGAATACTACCTTGCGGAACGCCGTAGGTTACTGTACGATCACTACTGTTGTAAGGACCTACCTTAACGCATTGAGTTCTGTCGGTTAGATAATCGATCAAAAGGCTAAGTTGTTTCAGTTGTTTCACCCTAATGCCAATTTTTTCAATTTTTTTACAAGGATTGGAAAAGAGACCGTATCGAAGGCCTTTGGTAAATCTGAAAATATTGAAATACATTTATTACCTTTGTCTAAATTTGTGGTTATAAAATCCGTTAAGTTGCTAACCGCGTGATCGGTTGATTTACCACGGCAAAAAACCAAACTGATGGTCAGATAGAATGTGTTTACTTTCGAGATAGTTTACTAGGCGTCTGTTAACATTTTTTTCTAGAACTGTTGATAGCGAAGGTAAAATTGAAATAGGCCTATAATTTTCAATACGGGCTCTGGCCCCACACTTGTGAATTGGTCGGATTTGAGATCTTTTAACGTCTTTAGGAAAGCTACCGTTATCTAGACACATGTTAAAAATGAAGGTTAAGTGTGGCCCAAGAATATATCTATGATCTTTCACAAACCGGTTTGAAAAATTATCCCAACCTACAGAACAATCATTTTTGAATGGAGCAATCAGGTTCATAACTTCATCTTCATCGGTGTCAAAAAGTACAATAAAACTAAGATTTTGCTCAGAGGATTTTTTATTATTATTGGGGCCGTGGTTTGTACTTGCGCCATTTGTTCGGCCAACAATTTGCCAACATTGGAAAAATAGCTATTTATATTATTCACAGAGCGCTGAGGAGTCTCTGATTTTTAAGTAATTCCTTTGGGTAGTTTATAAATAGTTATTTTTTTTCCAGTGACGTTTGACCATGTAGACGTCACAAGACTTGTAAAGGATATAACGTCACTCAAGACTGAAGTCGGACTAATCAACAAGAAGCTCGAGTCTTCAGAACGAACCGTTGCTGAGCTAAGGCAAGAAGTATCAGTGCTACGCAGTACTAACGCTGCGTCAGCAACACCGTCACCTTCGCGGAATGTGAACGTGCGTCGAGGCGCTGCGGCTCACATTTCGCCTGTCAGCGAAACTGGATCTGCGACGGACGATGCAACGCAAACGCGAATCATTGACCGCGTTGTGCAAGCTGTTTGTGACACAATTACGTCACAGGCTAAAAATACAACGCCAAAGACACAGCCGCGTAAGGAAACCTACGCGAAGAAGGCTTCACGCCGTTGCCAAAGTTCCCAGCTGTCCTCTCCTGGTGCGGCAGCGGTTGCTGAGACACAGAAGCGGAAACCGATGGCTGCCAAAACCAGTAAAGTGGATAAAGACGGCTTGACTCTGGTTGAGAGCAAAAGGGGTCGTTCGCGACGCAGCCGCAACAAACGCGGTACCGCTCCTGCAAGTGAGGATGTCCGCACTGCAGTGCCCACCATGCTCCTGTACATTTCCCGGTTGGACCCACAGACGTCGGGAGATAAGCTCCTCCAGTACATCATTAGGAGGAGCCAAGATCAAATCGGTGCCGAGGAACGGAAGTTGCTGAAGCTGACGCGGTTGGAGTCAACCAGGACTATAAATTTTAAGTCCTACGTCCTCCAGGTTCCAGCGATGCAGAAGGCTGTCTTCCTAAGCTCAGATTTTTGGCCGGCAGGAGTTGTGTACAGACGTTACAGGGAAGCACGACCAAAACCAAGCTCCCAAGTGTAGTGTTTTTGTGGTTTTTTATTTTATTTATAATTATGTATGTTAGGCTATAAGGTATTTATGTTATGGGTCTTTGTTGCCTGAATTAAATGATTTATTATTATTATTATTATCTCCTTTATTATATTTTACAAACTTATAAATTACATTTTTAAATATTTTTTAAAAAATCTGAAAAAAGAATAATTAAAAAACATTTAAAAATATAAAAAAATAGTATCCCACCGGTATCGGGAACAGGGTCCAAGCTACCAGCGGTCAGGGCTCCAGAGAGAGGAACCTCCTGACAATGCGAGCCGTGTCCAGAAGTACCGCTTTCTGAATCAAGCCCTTGATCCAGCTGCCCAACGAGAGCCTCCTCAGGTGTTTGTCGACGCTCTTGGCTATTAAGCCATTGGCTGTCACGACTATCGGCACAATGATTGCTGAGTCCACATCCCACATGTCGACAACCTCGCGAGCCAAATCAAGATACTTGATTTCTTTATCTTTCTCGGCTTTCACGAGGTTACAGTCATGCGGGACCTTTATGTCAACAATCATTGTGCGCCACTGTAGTCGATCCACCACCACTATATCAAGCTTATTGGCAATAATAGTCCTGTCAGTGATGATGGATCGATCCCAGTACAATGTGATATTTCCATTTTCGAGAACTGGGTCGGGCACGTACCTGTAGTACGGCACTTCCGATTCCACAAGGCTGTATTTCAGAGCAAGTTATTATTATTATTATATTTTTTGCTGAAATAGTTATATTTTTTACTGTATCCCACAACTTTTTGCTATCTTTACCAGCTTTTTAAACAAGATCTCTATCATAATTACGTTTAACTTTCTTAAGGATTGAACCACAAAAAATCCTATATCGAATATAGGTAATTTTTTGTATTTGGTTATCTGGAAACGATTTTGATTTTTTGTGTAGTTTATCCCTGTTGCGCATGCAACGCAACAGGCCCTGTGTAATCCACGGTTTGATAATCCTTTTGCGACGAGGAAGTATAATGGTTTCAGAATTCATACTCCAAGCGGTCTTTAATTCACTAATAACATAGCTGACTGCAAAGTCACAGTTATCAGTTTCATAAATCGGATTAAAGTTAATTTTGCTAATGTCTTGAATTAAACCCTCCTGATCTGATTTAGTGCCCGTTAAAATAGCATACCTACGAGATTGTTGTTTTTTAAACAGGTTATGACTAATTTGTGATCTGTAAGCGTAGATTTTGGAACAATAGTAATGGAAGGTAGCTTGGTTTTCAAGAGCATATGATCTAAACAAGTACCACTAGCGTCACGGGTGATAAAATAATGTGCTGGCAATAGACCATGGTAGGCTGTGAGATCCAGATATTGATTGGAAGACGTACTGAGATTCTTGGAAGTTATGTCTATCGTAAGCTGAGCGATGGCCGTTTTGCGTGGATGTGACGCATATTTTCCCCCGATTTGTTCTCTTTGGTGTTTGTGTTCGATCACTGCGTCATGTTTACCGT
This sequence comes from Dasypolia templi, assembly GCA_963555695.1. Classification (NCBI taxonomy): domain Eukaryota; kingdom Metazoa; phylum Arthropoda; class Insecta; order Lepidoptera; family Noctuidae; genus Dasypolia; species Dasypolia templi. The sequence goes on along the minus strand of OY743141.1, from coordinate 20,363,787 downwards.
AAATAAACGTTCTTTTCTTTCTTTCTTCTTTTTTTTCTATCTTCAGATCACCCATTATTGCGATATTTTTAAAACCAGATAATTTCACCAGAGTTTCATCAAGCGATGTCAAAAAGGGTCAATGTTAGAATAAGAGGGGGACCGATAGAGAGCAAGTAGCGCCGTTTCGTTGTTACCTATTTTAATCAAGAGGCAATTACTATTTATTATATTAGGTTCCTCAACAGAAAAACTTAGTTCTTCCTTAATTTACACAACAACGCCATCATTTTGAAAAGTGTTTGATTTAGTCAAAAATGAACAATAACCACTAATTGTGGAGATACAAGATACACAAGATAGCCAACATTCTGTTAGCATGAGTACGTCATAATCAAACCCCAGCCTGGTTAACAAAATCTGAAAACCTAAAAAGTTACAATTCAGACTACGAACATTTTGAGTAATAACTGACAGGGATTAATGTGGTAGAAATATTTTGTTGCAGATGCATTAATTAGAAATCCTGTACAAACGTTTTATGTTGACCGTTTAGATGTAATGGATTGGTTTGCAACCGTTCAAAACGAGGATGAAAAATTAAAACACATCATAGATTTGCTAAAGGGCGATTGTAAGGATAGTGAAATAGTAAATAATACGCGTGGATTAATGAGAGACTTTGTTGTAAAACCCTGATTGCCAACCGTATAGTTGTTCCGGGATTAGCTAGGTGGAAAAATTTACAAAAACATCACGACGACATAGGTCATGTAGGTAGGTAGGAGATGTACTGAGGCTATAATGAATATTTTCTGGTTTCCCAAAATGTTGAGTATAGTTAGTTTTAGAAGTATTAACAGTAAGCAAATTGTCTTGGAACCATCTAGAGAGAGTGTCTATATCTTTTTGTGCTTGTTTGATGAACTCTTCGATATGGTTTCCAAATAAAAATAGGCTTGTATCATCAGCATAAAGTATTATGTCGCCTGCCAGATTAAGGTTATGGATGTCATTCACATATAATATGAACAGCAGGGGACCAAGAATGGATCCCTGTGGTACGCCGTAGGTCAAAGTTTCGCAGTTACTTTGTACATCACCAATCCGAACAATTTGTTGTCTATTAGAGAGATAAGACCTGAACATGTCGTGGGCAATATCCCTTATGCCGATTTCATGCAGTTTTTGGAGAAGGAGACTGTGGCTAATTGTATCAAATGCCTTTTTCAGGTCAATAAATATACCGAGTGCTACGTATTTTTCATCGATATTGTTTTTTAGATTGGTCACAAGGTCAATTGTTGCAGTTGGAGTGTTGGATTTTGCGCGGAAACCATATTGCTTTTGAGAGAAGAAGTTTATAGTTTTGAGGTAATCATCTAGACGTTTATATAATATTTTTTCAAATATTTTAGATATAATTGGGAGGACAGAGATAGGGCGATAATTACCTGGGTCAGTCGTTTTCCCTGATTTAAAGATAGGACTAACTTTCGCTATTTTCAAAGAGTCCGGAAAGTGGCCGTTTTGTAAACAATAGTTGATACTCGTCGTGAGTTTAGCTAATATTAGATTTTTAATACTTTTTATGGTTTTGCAACTGATCCCATCTAGGCCCGCACTAGTATTTGAATTGAGATTGTCTATGATTTTGCTGACTTCTGCTTCAGTTGTTGGGGTTAAGTTTAGTAGTTCACTTGTACTAGATACTGTGGTTTGTGTTGTTGGCTGGGTATGTATTTGTTCCGTAGGCATTGCAATTTTATTAGCTAATACGGATCCTATAGTAGCAAAAAAGGTGTTAAAATAATTACATATGTCTTTACTCTCTGTAATTTGACCGGTTAATGTCTCTAGCTTTGAAGGAGCGGAGCATGATTTAGACTTGCTTCCTGCTAAGTTTCCGATTAGCTTCCACATCTTAAAAGGTTTTCTCTCACAGTTTTTGAAAACTTTGTAGTAGTAACAACTTTTAGTATTTTGAATTTGTTCCAAAACAGTGTTTCGTAGGGTTATGAAATTGTTTCTTATTAAGTCGTCATTGGGATTTTCTTTATAAGCAGACCACAGCTCATTCCTTTTAGTTAGCATTCCAATTATGTCTTTATTGATCCAGTCTGATTTTAACGTATTTTGAATTTGACTTTCGGTATTCTATTTTTAATTACTCCTTCCTTTATTGTATGTTCTAAGCTTTCGTAGTCACTCACAGACACACTCCCAATTTTACTTACTACTGTTTGGTGAAACGCTGTGTAATCTAAGGTATGGTACTTTACTTTCTTTTTAATTTCAGGTGTATATTTGCCAACTTCGAGATAGATTTGCTTGTGATCCGACATTGGAGACTCCACAATAGTTAAATGAAATTTGTGATTTTTTAGATTAGTAGAGACATAATCAAGGATCGATTTTTTTGTTGCAGTATCACGTGTACTAAATTTTACATCAGTGTTGTTTAGGATTAGGTGTCCGTGTTCTAACAGCATTTTGGTATAAGTGTTAATCGGTCGGCTCAGATTAAGCAGATCATAGTTGAAATCACCGAACACTAAAGCTCTTTTCCTCCTCGTCAACTGCTGCGAGTATTCCTCCAAAAAATCATTATTATTTGATTTTGGTGTTTTATAGACGGCACCTATATCCAATGAGTATTTATTTAAATGGACCCATAAGTAGTGATTGTCCTCTTTACTAAGATCCTGAATGTGATTGTGCTTTAAGCAGTCATGAACAAATATAGATACTCCACCGCCTCTTGAGTTTTCTCTAATATTATAATAATGCGAGTAGTTTGGCAGTTTTAAACTCCTGGCTTCAGATTCGGACTTGATCCAAGTTTTCGATAGTATAATCACATGCACAGGACTAGGTATGCTTTGTTGTAAAATGCAATTTAACTCGTCTAGCTTTCCTGGCTTCACAATGCTACGTGCGTTAGCGTAAAGAAATTTTAGGGATTTAGTGTTTTTTATTAAGTTGCTGTAAGAGTTGGTTACTTCGTATGTAGTGCTTGGAGTTGCATCATCAGAATCTAGTATCGCTAGTTTTTTGGCCCAGTTTTCGTAATTGTAGGTGTTCCTTTGACATATTTTATTGTTATATCTGTTTCGCCTCCGTCTATTCGCCGTTTCAGTTCGTCTCTTAAACTTTTCCGATATTTTTGTTGGTAGGGGGTCTCGTCAGAGTAGACCTTGATATTTTCATACTGTATGTTTGATTTATGGCGTAGAATGGATTTCGCTGGTTCAGGTGTCGAGAATATGACCTTTATAGGTCTAGATGTATCAGGATTATATTTTCCTAGTCGTATGGTTTTTGTTGGTTCCGTGCAGTCTGAGACAGCCATTTTTATAATATTCATTACCTCCTGGCTGTCATGAGTTTGTCTCTCTTCAGATTTTAGGGTTCTCACTTCTTTTATCCCTCGTATAATGACATTTTTCTCCCTCTGAGATCGATCATAGGTCTCCGATATAATGTCTTCGTAGTTAAGCAGAGGTGTGGTATTCGCGGGATCGGACCCAGATTTAAGTTTAGCTATGTCATTTTCAATAGTGTCCACTTTTTTCTGAATGTTAGCTCGGAAGATTGAGATGTTAGACAACTCCGATTTTATTTTGGTCTGTTCTGAGGACAGGAGACCAGTTGTAAGTTTAATCTGACTTATTTCTTCCTTAATAGCCGAAACGTCTTGGGCTATCTTGTTAAGATTTTCAGCCTGGGTTTTTGCCATATCCTTTAAAAGCGATTCCATTTTGTCTTGGAATTTTTCGAATTGTATACCGAAGTCGTCATGAGGTTGTTTTCTCTTGCTACGATAAGTTACCTGGTTTATGGAGTCAGATAGCGCAATTTTACGCAAATCTGGTTGCGAACCACCAGCTGTTTCAGATCTCCCAATGCCACTTGCTATTGCCATAGGATCTCTATTGCCTTCGTTATACGTATTAGGCGACTGCGGTGGCGATCGAGCGACATTCATCGTGTGTTATTGTTTTTATAAATATGCAAAGATATATACGTGGGACGTTCGGAGCGCGCCCGCGCAGCACCACGACGAGAGCGAGATGAATATTCGAAGCCCGTCTCTTTTCACCGGTAAGGTCCGAGGGGATAACACTTGCCACTCACCGCTCGCTTGGATGTTGATGAGAAGCAATAACGACCGAAGTTACGCAAATGAGTTAATGCTAATTGCGCACTTAGGTTTAGAGCACTTAATTTCACTTTTATTTGAAGATTTTATTAAAATGTTTTGCGACACGTCCGTACCACTCGCTTCCGTAATCCGAAAAAAAAAGTTGTTATTAAACAAAATGCACTATAAAGTTGATAATCAGTCATGTGTTTTGGTTGATTTACAGTTCTACCTGATCATGTAGTTATTTTGTTATCATTGTCATCTTGTATGATATCAGCATCATCATCAGTCATGTAGTTAGATTCATTCAGATCATCCGAATCATCTTGTTCATTTAAACTTCTTCTTATTTGTCTATTTTCTTGTTTATGAGTCGATATTTTTTGATTTGTCTTCGTCTTCGTCATTACAATACAACTATTACAATATCAGGATCGTTTACTACCTCCTCCTGCTTTTCAGGTTGGTATAGAATCTTTGATTTGTCAAATATGACATCAGTTATCGGTCCACCTAATTATTGTTTTAGTCATGTATTTTTCTACTTTTTCGGTAACCATATGGTTAGTAGCGCCGCTGTCTATTATAAATTTGTTTTCATTTATAGCTGTTGCAGTCAAAGCCATAAGGCCATTCAAATTTTCTTTCGCACCTCTTTAGTAGTATCCTCTATTTCTATTTCCTGTTCCTCAAAAAGGACGGCTGGATATTGTGTAGTTATTATTATAGTTTATTCCTGACCCTGACGCTTTAAATATTTGTTGTGGATGAGATTCACAAGTCTGCTTATTTTGAATTTTTATTTCTTCATCAAGAAATCGTGATTTTACGAACTTAAATTTTATATCCGTGCTGATAGTTTCAATTGCTGTAATGACGTGTTCGTAATCTTCATTTAAAGACAATAATAAATAATAGATTTTATCTGAATCATCTACTTTTTGTCTCTATTTTCTATTTCAAATATAATCTTTTAACAACATTTATTATTATTTACATTTTTTTCTTATTATTTATTTACTTTTTTTTTCTTTTTCTTTCTTTTCATCTTTTAAGACATAACTGGCGAAACGTAGGTATACTATAAGTACACCTCTGCCCAACCCTTCGGGGAAACAAGGCGTGATATTATGTTATGATATCTCTTTTAAAATTTTTGAAAATGATCATACAAAGTATCATTTTTTTTTAAATTTTAGACTTAGTCATCTCTTTTTCAATGTAATTTTTGTAAAAACACTTTTTTGTTGAAATACGCTTTTCAACTTCATAAACATTTCTTTTGCTTTCGAACATTCTTGTATTATAGATAAATGCTTGTCTGATACACATTATAGCTTTTATAGCTTTTGCTTTTGACTTTTCGACTTTTAGTTTTTTCATCCTTAGTAATTTCTACGTCGTCATAATCTAATATTTTAATACATGTTTATCTTCTAATTTCACTATGAACTTCCAGTTTGAATAATTTTCGCCCTTCAATATTTGCGATATAATTGTGCTTGTATTCATCATATTTTCTTAATTAATTATATTTCTTCTTACTTACTCCATTTATTGGATATGCCCATAACCTTATGTTAGGGTAAGTAAGAGGGTAATTGATAATACCTTTAAACTAACTGGTTTTTAACATTATAGAATTAATTATATTCAAGATTTTTTCTCAATTGACGTGTGTTAATAAAAAGAACTTCACTTGACTTTTTCTATGTAGTAGTCGCTTATACAAATGAGGTTGTAATCTGAAAAGTGCAACCACAGGATATAAGCCGTACGATCTAATATTTTGCTCAAACGGGTAGGCCCTTATGTGATGTTTCCATACACAATGAGGTATCAGAACCTGTTCAGTTTAGACGATTTAAGGCTAGTAAACGTATTCAGGTAGCAATTACCAGAATTAAGCGAAAATACGATTAGAAACGTAAAGATAGCACAGGGCATTTGGAGCAGGTTACCAACTACAAATATGTTGATGGTTTAGTCGTTGATGTCAGATTGAACTATGCCGCAGGGTCTAGTGAAACGACCGGACAAAGACCCCGCCATCCCCATCGTGGCTATTTTTTTTAAACGATCTAGAAGTAGTCGACCATCTCAAAAAGGGGAATACCGAATTTTTTCCTTCAAAAGACTCCCTTCCCCGCCCTCCTACTCCCACCCCTGTAATCGACGGCTGATAAAGTAAAATCCTACCACAAAATATACAACCTGCAACTTCGTTTATTAAGAATTATAATACCAAATAAAATAAGAAAAACACTTTATGATGGTGGTGACGTAACAGTTAAATCTTGCCAATACTCGCAAAAATACAAAAGTGGTTATTAATAAAACATTTCACCAACAAAGAACTGCCAATTTAATTTAATTCATAGCTTAACAACAAGGATGGCATGGCAGCTCAATCAAAGCTGGAAGAATCCATATGCATGAAATTATTACGGGAAACGAACGGACGGTTATTTATTACCCACTCAAATTATAGATGTTAAAAAAAAACAATCGAAAAAAAAAGTTATTGTAAAAAAAAATGCATCATCCTGTTTAAATTTAATTCAATTTGTATTTAGCATCGCATGCCTGAATCGCGCTCGCGTCGTCGTTTTTGTATTTTTTTCATCATCGTCATCATCATTTCAGCCGAAAGACGTCCACTGCTGGACATAGGCCTCCCCCAAGCATCGCCACTTTGAACGTTCTGCGCTTCCCGCATCCAGCGGATTCCTGCGGCCTTCACAAGGTCATCGGTCCACCTTGTGGGTGGCCTATGTCTGTGTGGGTGGCCTTCCAACGCTACGTCTTCCGGTAAGCGGTCGCCACTCCAGAACCTTTCGGCCCCATTGGCCATCTTTTCTGGGAGTAATGTGACCAGCCCACTGCCACTTAAGTTTGGCAATTCTTCGGGCTATGTCGGTTACTTTGGTTCTCCTGCGGATCTCTTCGTTTCTGATTCGATCACGTAGGGAAACTCCAAGCATAGCCCACTCCATTGCCCTTTGGGTGACTTTAAGCTTTCTGATAAGGCCCATAGTGAGCGACCACGTTTCAGTGCCATAGGTCATCACTGGCAATACGCACTGGTCAAAGACTTTCGTCTTGAGACACTGCGGTATATGGGACGAGAAGATATTGCGTAGCTTCCCGAACGCTGCTCAGCCGAGTCGGATTCGACGATTGACCTCTTTCTCAAAATTGGACTTACTTACATAACTGGACAAGTTTAATTTTTTTGTTATTATTTAATACCTCACAATGTCTTTTAAATATGGTGTTTATTTGCAAACAATGATTAAACTTAAGAGACGTTTAAACGTCAAAAATGTATGGTTAAACAGTTGCTAATCATTACTTAACTTTTAGCAACGTTTATAAAAAAGATTACTAACTGTTTATACTTTGTTTAGTTACTTAATTTAAAACTATTAAAAAAACCTATTTTGAACTGATAAAAGACGCGATTGGTTTTAGATTTATATTCTATTCGTTTCCGTTACATTAAGGCATGTGCTAATGTGGAACAAATGTCGGTACTTTGAAGGCTTTCATTATTTATTGTATTTATTATATTTGGGAAACATACAGCAAACTAAGTCTTCTTAAAATATATAGGTACATAATGTTACCTTTATTTTGCTGAAAGTGTGAAAATTCTGAATGAAACTTTGGCCAAAATTCAAAAGGTTCACTGAAATAAAAACTGCTCATGTTTTAAAAGAGCTCTGATGGACAGTTTTTTTTTCTTCTATTACGCGCCTAGTCATAAAAAGGAACTTTTTAGTTTAAAAAAAGAGTCGAGACTGAGGCTAGTCTAGAATATTTTACTTTGATGATACAGATACCGCCAACTCAGTCTTTACATTTTTCCAGGAGTTTTAAAATAACCTATATAAAAGGAGCCTATTACTATAGCTCCGTCGTCCGTACGACGACCGTCTGTCACAAGGCTATATCTTTTGAACCGTAATAGGTAGGCACTTAAAATTTTCACATAATAATTATGTAGGTACTATCATGTCGCTGTAAAAAATTATAAAAATGAAATAAAGTAAAAATTAAAGGGGGAATTCCCTTTAGTATAAGAGCGTGCTTCATTTTATTTTAAATGTAATGTTAAAGTTGTACGTTGGTACACTCGCACTAGGCCGATTTTTTGTTGCATGTATTATTTTTTTAAAAAGGTTCGGCGTTTTATATTTAAGTTACCCATACCATACCACCATTTGAGGATAAGAAATACCTGAGAAATACTTAAGGCAAATACAACATACAAATAAGTACCCGAAGTAAATAAGAAAGTAACAGTAATTATTTTGCTCTCTGACACTTTTTATATGAAATCATAGTCACTTCCATTCTCATGTAAGTAACTTGAGGTTCTACCGTCATTAAGCCCGTACAACTGGTACTTTCGCCGTTTCACAACTTTTGATATAATCATAACATCACGACCGTCATCCCCGAAGGGCTAGGCAGAGGTGTACATCCAAATTTCGCCAATCATGTTTAAGTCCGATGCAATAGAGGGCGAGCCAATTGCCGGCAACCGGGCACAAGTTCAGACCCTGGGCTGCTACTGAGAAATTCCTGAAGGAAAAACCTCATATCACATAGGCTGACCTGGGAATCGAATCCCGGCCCTTATGCAAAGCAGTAGCGCTTGCAACCACCGGACCTACGAGAACATTTTTTTTCACACTCGTTAATATGAACATGAACATATTTTGAATATATGTGCGTGAACTTGATATAAAATATCTGTATTTGAGACATCAACACTCTAACCCTGTTCTAAGCGACCATTATGAAATAAGTTTTTCTGACATCTATACACATCTGCAAACGCAACATAATATTGCCCACTTAATCTCCATGAAACAAATTTGGGAGCAATACGCCAGCAGTTTCAGTAAGGATACCATGGAAAAGCCATCTGTTTTATCTTGGAGAAACTTATGGTTCCCTTGGGTTAAGTTACAACAAAATTTCATGTGGGCAAAGCTGTGGGCAAAATAATGCAAGAGATAGCGGCTGTAAAATACGATCTCTATAGCAGTTTGGGAACGACAATAATAACATAAAAGGTGGTGTCACCTTTTCCCTAAGCAGGAACATTAAGGATCTACTTGCTCAACATTGTATTTTTTTTTTGAGATAGTTCTTGTCAAACTCCAATATTCGTCAAAAAAAAATATGCTGGCAATTCAGAATTTGTCAGATTTATATGCCTTACCCTTTTTTTTTTTTGTTCCCGGGGTGGAAACCTGGGGCGGGCGGAGGGGTCTGTCAGACTCTTACTGACTAAAAACCACCCCGGTGTTCCATCTCACACCTACGCCGGGGTCGCGGGAACACATAATTCTTCCGCATCCCCGGCGGCTGGCCCTCTTGCCCGGGCCCCGTTCCGGGCGGGGGGAGTGAGGTGTACTCCCTCCGCAACGTCTGTGAGCGGCGCGCGCGGAACACTACGCGCGCCGCCTTCTCGGGTCCTGATGTTGGGGTGCGACGGATGTCCGTCGCCCCTGGACCCATTTATGGGGGCCGGAAGAGGGCGTTGTCCGCCCTCCTCCGACGCCCGGTGCGTCTGCTGCGGGCCGGGTCTAGAGTCGAGATCTCTCTCTCCCTTTCCGCAGCCTCCTTCCGCGAGATGACCGCCTCGCAGAAGGAAACCACCGCGTCCCAGGACTCGACGCTGCCGTCCATCGAACTCACTACGGTCGGCAGCGACAGGTCACTGCCTGCTTCTGAAATGAGGGCACGGCGAGGCTCCTCCCAAGCGGCACACTCTGCTAGCGTGTGCCGCGCCGTGTCCTCCCGGCAGTCGACGCAGTGGTGACACCGGGCGTCCGGCTCCCTGTTTATGCGACACAGGTACTTCCCGAAGCAACCATGCCCCGAGAGCACCTGCGTCGCCCGATGTATACCTTACCCTAACCTAACCAAAATGAATTCGTTCGCGCGAATACGCGATCGTGGCGTTTATATTTACGTCACTTTTTGTTCGGTAAACCGTAAGGCGGCTCTGTCGAGCGCTTGGGTCCGCCGAACAAAATTAACGCAACGGTCACGTATTCGCGTTAAGATGGTTTTATTTAGGACGCGGCGTAAGGCGTTGGAATATTTTTATCTTAATTAAAACTACCGCTTACCACATAACACTCAAATAATGTTCCTTATTTACCGTTTGACCTTCCGGCAAGAATTCCGAGTGCACAACACCGCGATAGTCAAAGAAAACAGTCAACATGATTTTGACTATTGATCGTCTTCGGCGTGTTTTTTTGTAGTCGACTGTACACCTGTATAAAAGTCCCTAAAAATAAATCAACATATTTAAAAAAAAAACCGCCTTACAAAGGCGGCCTCTTTTTCCCTTTTTGTGTTCGAACAGTTTCAATAAATAATAAATAAGTGCGAATAGTAGACTACCGGATATGGGCTTTTGAAACTTTACAGTGACAGCTTTTATTATGCAGGGAATAATTTTTTGTAAAAAAAGTGCAAGCCACTCGCTAAAATAGAATTATCTATGTAAACGGCTGCCAAAAAGCGTTCCAAAATCCTATAAGAGTTTCTTTTGTTGCAACATTTCAGAATAAATTTAGATTTGAAGAACCGTGCAACACATATCTACCTAGTTAAGTTATGCCTTCTATGAGGTATATTAATGTTTCATACATCTTGAAAGTTCAGTCCTACACTCTAATAAGGCTCGTACATATTGACACGACGCGACAGCGCGGCACAGTGGTACGCTGTCTGTCACGGTGTATTTGTGTCGCGCTGTCGCGTCGCGCCTTTTTGAACGAGCCTTGTCTCTTCACCGTTTAACTGTCGTTGTCTTACCAGTTGAGAGTAGACGTTAACAAACACTTTATAAATAATTTTATATGAGCTAAGTTAAATGCTTGTAAGGAAACATAATGGATTCAGGGAAGAAGGTTGTTTTTTTAACTTTACGAATGAAGCTTCCTTTATTTACGGGTACTTGGCAAATTAACAAACGAAGGTGAGATAAAGGTCACGAGGTGATCGTAAAGATTAGAAAAATAAAAGGCTCGAAAAGATACTTACACTCAAAACTAATCATCCACTAATTAAAAAGAACTATAAAAGTTATAACAGCAAAAAAAAAAACAAGTAACAAATTTACGAACGAAAGAACAAATAAGAAAATGAAAAGGAACAAAATAACAATTAATTACAAATAAATAATTTAAACATCACTGAACCTAAACAAATACTCGTAACTAACTTTATTATAACTTCTTTGCGTCCATCGGCAAGGTAAGCAAAAAAGCACTAGGCAATGAGCCGACAGGCACCCCAGTGCTTTACCCCACTGAAAACACCATGTTTCCCAGCCCAGTAGACCCCGGTGAAATAAACGCACTTTTAAAAAACCTCAAAAGCAAAAAAAAGTCATGGAATAGATGGGTTACCATCAATATTAGTACGAAAATGTGCAAAAGAACCGACGTTACCGTTCTACTTGCTAATAAATCGATCTTTCGATGACGCATCTTTCCCGGATTATCTAAAGAAAGCACTTATAAAACTTATCTACAAAAAATACTCGACAACGGATCTAACCAATTACCGTCCAATAGCTCTCTTACCAACCGCCTCAAAAAAATAATGAGAAAGCAATGTGCGATCGTGTAAACTCATTCTGCGAAAAATATAAAATATTTTATGGATTCCAAAACGGCTTTCGCAGAAATCTATCCACTATTATAGCAATTTGTAAATACATACAGGAAGCTTTAAGTACAATAAAAAATATGCCGTAGGTATACTGTAAGATATGACCAAGGCTTACGATAAAGTGCAATATGTCATTCTCCTGTATTAATTATTAATAAATAGTACCAACCCCGGCACCGACACCACCCCGACAACCAAGACCAGACCAAGATGAAACAGTTGAAGTAGTGTCCACTCCGGAGATACAGAACTGGATGGGATCTATTGAGCAGTGCCTCCATGAGGTATGTGCTATAACTTCCGAAGGAAAGCTAAATGCTGAGCAGAAGTTAAAAATAAGCACTCTTTGCTGAAAAGTTGGACATGGAGTTTCGCAAATGGCTGTCCAATACCAATCGCTTAACCAAAAAGCAATTTAAACCCGTACCTCCCTTAAAACCATGACTGAAGCTCGGGACCTATCGGACTGTCTAACGGAGATGAACCGGACGATCCAGGAGTCCTGTACGATGCAGGGTGCGGCGATAACATCTTTTGCAGATATGGTGAATAAGGGGTCTAACAGCTTTGTTCGTCCTAATACGTTTAGCTCTGTGGCGATTTATCCCTGTTATAACTCAGACTAATGACGAAACCGATACGAAAAGATGAAATTGGAAAAGGAGGTCTGATTATCAGCACTGAGACCAAAGATGACCTAGATAGGCTCAAGCAAACAGTCCAACGCGCTTCGTCAGGGCTTACCGTCGGCGAACCTCAAAAGAGCAAGCCTCGCATTATAGTTATAGGAGTACCCACATCAATGGCTGAAAATGAGCCACAAATCTGGCTGGAAAGATGCTGAGAATTGCAACTACATTCTAGATGTTCCAGCCATCATACGTAAGGCCCTCAGCACACAGGACAGATTATTCATAAATTGGACGTCCTGCCCAGTACGAGACTTCACCCGGGTTAATAAAAGTCACCAATGGTTTAAATCTTATTTAACAAATAGAGAACACCAGGTTGAAATAGAGTTTTATAATGAAAATACCAAAGAAATACAAAATATTCGATCCGATAGTAAAACAATTAACGCCTCTATTCACAAGGGAGTGTAATTGGATTGGACTATTTCTTATTTACATAAACAACCTTCCAAAAACCATAGAAGGGCAATGCGTCTTGTTTGTTGATGATATTTCGCTTCTTACTTCATGCCGTAACAATTTTGCCTTAAGCGAGGACCTAAACACCATACTAAATAACACGATAACTTGGATGAATAACCATAACCTCGAAATTAATTCCTCTAAAACTAAAATAATGGCCTTCCACCCTCGTCAAAAAACTCCACTAGATATAAACTTTACCTACAACGGCACTACAATAGAAGTCGTTCAAGAATTTACTCTACTTGGCCTATAGACACTAACATTAATTGGAAATCACATATTAAAAAAACTCGATCTAAACTATCCAAGTTTGCATATGCCCTTCGTGAAGTCAAAAAGACTACTGACCTTGAAACTGCACTAGTTTCAAGTGCAACTGCGCACCTATTGTGCCTACGCTTATGCATGGCTCAGTTACAGCGTGATATTGTGGGGAAACAGCACAGACGCACCAACACTCTTCCCACTGCAAAAAAAGACTAAAAAGAATATTAGTAAATATAGAAGACACCGACAGCTGTAAACCTCATTTTCAAGAACATAGAATACTCACCCTCCCCTGCCTATACATTCTAGAAATTTGCAAATTTGTTCGACAGTACCAACACTTTTACACCACGAGAGAAAATATACAGTCAAGATACACATTACGTGATAAAAACTTTACACCACGAGAGAAAATATACAGTCAAGATACACATTACGTGATAAAAACAGATTAATCCTACCAAGCTCTAATCTAAAAATGCACTCAACAAGTACCCTAGTCATGCCAAGAAAAGTATATAATAAATTACCGGAAATAATAAAAAATGAACAAAAATTTAATTCGTTCACAAACAAATTGAAACAATTTATATTATCTTAATGCTATTATAATATCAATGAATATCTAAATGACATGTTTGCATAAAAATTGTTTAATTTTAATTATTATTACTTTTGAAAACAAAATAAGTAATCACATTAAAGCGTTCTTCCTCTCTCCTAGTTACTTTTATCAATTTGCTGTGCCCTTACAGGGGCCATATTTGTGTACCTAGCTTTAAACCCTTTGTTATATCTTTTAACAATAAGGAATGCAATAAATATATGATTATGATTATGAAAAAAATTGGCTTGTGTATTTGCCGCTAATATTAAAAATAGAAAAATAAGTAACCTACAAATACAAATATGTGTGTGTGTAAATGTTTACTTACATAGATTAAGTTTAATTGCGATGACGTTTTGACATGTCTTTTCTTCATTTTCTTCCGAATTAGGTACAATTTATTTTACATAAATGTTGAGAAACATATTTACAAATACAAAAAATAGTAGTCCGCCGGCACCGCGAGCCGCGCGACTAGCACCTGTTTGTAAGAGCCTTAAATCAGGCATCTGATTATAATTTTTACCGGGTAGCTCAAAATAACGTTGACAAGAGGTTTTAAGAATTATGTTGTACATTTTTACGTGAATTAAAAAAAGGATATACATTAAGAAAATACGCTTTATTTTATACATACAAGAATCACTATTTTTTTTTCAAAATAACCTCCTTTAGTGTGGATGCATAGAGACAAAGGCGTTGTAAAATAAAAAAAACGCACATCCTCCACAGATATTTTGTATCACACATTACACGGGTGTGATATAGAGTTGCCTTTAGCTCATCAACACTTATGTGACGTGTAGCAAAGAACCTTGCTTCTAAGATAGACAATAAACTGTAATCCATCGGATTCAGATCAGGTACACTAGGCCATTCTTTGGAGCTGGTGAAACCAGGAAAGTTGTCTTTGTACTACTATTGAACATATAAGGTCCTGTGAGCTGGAGCAGAATTTTGTTGAAATATCCATGGACGGTTACTAAAGTGCTGTTGACTCCAAAGAAGAAGCCCATTTCCAAGAATGTCTTGTTGGTAGTTTTCTTGGTTTAAAATGTTACAGTAAAATTCTTCTGTTTAAAATGTTACAATAAAATAACTCCCAACATTAATGAACTGAATGAAACCAAGTTAAAATTTTATACAAAACGCTACACTATGCTGCCGGGCATATTAAAAGTTAAGGGATTACATCGCCAATAAAATCTCTTGGCTAATCGCTGGTCCTGCTCCACAAGGATCCTCAACTAATTGGTTAGCATTTGAGAATACTGTTGGAGCTGCAATTTTTTATATTTTTTTATTTATGACATCTCGTAGTTGACCTTGAGAGGTTGTGACTACTTAACCGAACGGACTATCCTGTGGCTGCCTTAAGCGAGCTCAAAGCCTCCAGCCAGGGGCGAAAAACTTACATTACTAAGCGACTGCTCGCTAAGGGGGGTGCCCTTAGCGAGCAGTCGCTTAGTAATGTACGCGTACCTGTGGGGTACGGATCTCGGCTTAGGGCGTCGCTGGAGGGAGGACAGAAAAATGGGACAGGCTGGATCAGATTTTGGTGTTTATTATTATCGGGGGAATTTAAAGCTACAGGCTCAGCTACGGCGCGGGCTGGTACTTCGTGGAGCAAGGGTCGGGGGGGACAGTTACGTCGGGGTCTTCGCGAGGGACCTCGGCGGCGAGGTCGGAATGTCGGGTTGTGTTTGTGAACTGTACTGGTGGCCCTACTGCTCTCCTGGATGAGATTTATGTGGTCGTTGGGGTCGGTGAGGATATGCCTGGGACGGCGGACATGACTAATGGTGGAGGGAATATAACTTGCGGCCTTGACAACCAGAGGGTGGAACATAACGGTTAGCCGACTGGCTAAACGTGGTTACAAGTTATAATAATTTTTAGAATATAAAATACAAAAGTAAGTAAAAAGATATTAAGGATTAGAAATGATTAGTCGGTAGTAGCTCGAGGCGTCGGCCGCTCCTCTGGCCCGCAGTCTGTGGTTGAAGCTCGCAGCAGCCTCTCCGTGCTCACAGTCGCGAAGCAGCTCACGAATAAAATAAGCTCGCGTCGGCCGCTCCTCCGTCCCGCAGTCCGTCGAGTGGGAGCTCGCAGCAGCCTCTCCATCAGTCCGCAGCCCGTTGCGAGGGAGCTCGCGTCGGTTGGTGTTTGTTCCGGCGGCGGTGTCTCACGCCACGTTTATTATTTCTATGCAAACCGTCTCAAACTCCTCTCGTGGACGCAAGTGGGAGGGTCGGAGGTGATCAAGTGAGTCCAACACATTTACACACACTAGATGTTTATAATAAATTTACTGAGAATAACTTCTAGAAAAGGTTTATATTTAAATAGCTTTTTAGAAAAACATAAACTGATGAGTAAGAAAAATTGCAAAATGAAAGAAGCCAAAAGACCGAGTCAAAAGACGGAATCAAAAGAACAGAACCTGGTGAAAAGTATCGGATCGTTTATATAGCCTCTGGCCGATCGTTCTAGAAGTGACTTTTTTAGTTTTCAATCCAAATATTTCTTAATTGGTAATCGGCCAGGAACTATAAAGATGGCTTACAGTGAGAACCCGGCTTAACACTAGTTTTACTATACCTTTACATTAGAATAGACGACCTCTTAGCTCTATACCATAGAAAAAGAAAAACTGACAGATGACAATGTTAGATACAAAATGTCACAACATTCAATACAAGAAAATAATAAGAGATCAGATGAAATGATATAAAAGGATGTGGAAAATAGACAGAGCTAAAGGTTTGCTTTTCAGCAGTACAACAATTATCAGATAAACAAATGTAAGTTAAATGAGTGTCATACAATTTTCATAAAAGCTTTAGTACCTACTGAATCATAGAAAGAATTGCTGTGCACAACAGCTCCTCAGGTGTTAAATACATAAATAGATAATAAGATGTGTTTTTGGTGTAACAAAATACCACAAGGGTTGCGGTGTTTCGCGGCGGAATCGAAGAAATGCTTTCAGAAGTGTTTCATAAACTGACGGATAGTGGGAATTTTGAGGTCAACTTGGAGGATTTCGTTGCGAACGTACCAGGGGGAGCCTGTTATCCTACGGAGAAATTTGTTCTGGAGGGATCTGCATTCTATTGAAGCGATGTGGCTTGGCGTGTGCAAAGACTGCACTGGCATAGGTCATGATCGGGCGAATGCACGCTGTGTAAATAAGCAATTTGCACTTTAGTGACAATTTTCTACGTGCATTTAGGACGAAGTGGAGTCTACCTAGAGCAAAGGTGGCGCGTGAACGAGCCGCCTTAATGTGCTCTGAAAGGGAGAGGGGTTCGTCGAGCACCACACCTAGATATTCGGCTCGCTTTTCCCAAGGGATCGGCTTGCCGACCATAGTGATCGGTCGAAGGGGGCAGGGGCTATGACGCGGTTTATAGAAGAGAACCGCTTGACTTTTGTCGGGATTGACTTCGATTCTCCATTTTTTAAACTAAGCGCCAAGCTCGTTGACTTGAGTTTGGAGAGAGCGGGATATCGAGGCTGAATCGCGGCCGGTTTAGTAAATGGCCGTGTCATCTGCGAACAGAGCCAACTGCGCCTTACTGCACTTGGGCATATCGCTGGTGAATAGCGAGAAAGCTAGAGGAGAAATCACAGAGCCCTGAGGGACTCCTGCGCGAACGGGGTGGGGGGTGGATTGCGATCCTTCGATTCGATAACGGGAGGTGCGGTTCGACAAAAAGTCCCGTAAGATGAGCATGAGACGATCTGGCACATGTAACGTAACGTTTAGCCGACTGGCCAAACGTGTTTACAAGTTAATGTAATTTTTTAAATATAAAATACAAAAATATGTAGAAAAAGAAATTAAGAATTCGAAGTAGCTCACGTTTGCCGCTCCTCCGGCCCAAAGCCGGTAGAGTGGAGCTAGCGGCAGCTGCTCCACCAGCCTTCAGCCCGTTACGAAGTAGCTCGCGCAGGCCGCTCCACCGGCCTGCAGTCCGTCGCAAGGGAGCTCGCGTCGGTTCTGGTTCGTCGCGGAGGAACCTGCGAGATGCTCGATCTTAGAAATGAAAAAAGTATGTATATAAGTGAGGACGTCAGGACGTCTCGTCCCTGTGTACTAGCGGCGGCGTCACACGCCACGTTATTTGACGTCAGGATTTCTAGTCCCAGTGAACTAGCGGCGGCGACACACGCCACGTTATTTGATTTAATTCACAGAAACTATAAATCAATCAGAACTCAGAAATAAAATTATTTATATTTAAGCAGCAAAGAATGGTCAGAGTAAAACGATAGGAGAAAAAGGAAGGAACCGGGTAAAAACTAACGGTTGCCTTTTATAGCCCCTGGCCGAGCGTTCTAGAAGTGACTTTTTAGTTTTAAATCAAATACTTCTTAATTGGTTATTGGCCAGGAACAATAGAGATGGCTTACAGTGAGAACCTGGCTAGTTTTATGATACCTTTCCAATAAAATAGACGACCTCTTAGCTCTATACCATAGAAAAAGAAAAACTGACAGATGACAATGTTAGATACAAAATGTCACAACTTCAATTTAAGGAAAATAATAAGAGATCACATGAAATGAGATAAATGAATGTGGAAACTATTTTCCACATTCATTTATCTGATTTCATGTGAAAGGTAGCTAAAGGTTTGCTTTTCAGCAGTAGAACAATTATCAGATAAACAAATGTAAGTAAAATGAGTGTCATACAATTTTCATAAAGACTTTAGTACTTATTGAATCATAGAAAGAATTTCTGTGCACAACAGCTCCTCAGGTGTTAAATAGATAAATACATAATAAGATGTGATTTTGGTGTAACAAAATACCACACACACCGAGTTGGAAGATAAAAAAAAACTGTCTTTGCATTCATAGAGATATGAGGAACAGGGTGTAAAGTACACTCATACTCTTTGGAATAGGATGGATCCTCGGACCAGATAGGTGTTGTATCTGGTGGGCAACTGCCCGAAGATTGATGTCGGGGCGTTGTATATGAACATGCTAGTTGCGCGGTAAACTCAGCTTGCGCGATGCAGGATTTTGCGTGACGTCTGTGTGATGCATTGTTCGCATGTGGCGGTGTAGATGCCGCCACATCACTCCCCTCCGGAGACCGGAGGTCGTTAGTGGGCTAAGTCATGTATATTGCGATGCTTGCCAGTGCCAGTTGAGTGGCGCTTGTAATTTAGCGGCATTTTTCAAGAAACGCCTATAAAAATTGAGCATTCCTAAAAATCGTCTCAGGCATTTTAAAGGTCTGAGGCAGTGGGTAATTCTGGATAGCTTCCACCTTTTCCATATTCCTCGAGGCGAGCAAATAGCCACCACAGATGTTTTTCATGCTCCTGCGTGCTTCTGGAAGCTATCAATAAATCGTCGATGTCGTCGTCTAAATCGCGTACCAATCCATCGATGAAACGTTGAAATGTCTGTGCAGCGTTCCTCAAACCAAACGACATGAATGTATATTCGAAAAGTCCGAACTGTGTCATGATGGCTGTCTTCACGATATCAGCTGGATTTATTTATTTAACCATTTATGTACACATATAAATAGACAAGAAGAATAAAGAGAACAGAAAAGTACGTACAAAGGTAATGCTTCTTTCTAAAGAAATCTCTTCCAGCATACCTGCAATAGAAGAGTATATGATAGATGTAGACAACGTGTGTAAGAGTATAAGAGAAAACAAAATACATATCAACGAAACAATTCACTAATTTAAAAATAACCATACAATGTCAAAATATACTTACATAGATACTTCTAAAATAAATAAAAGTTAATATAAAAAAAAAGTATATGTAATCTAAATATATGTAAATATAAAGTGATAAAAATAAATGTAAATACAATTATTATTCAAATGCAACTATGACACAGTGGAAAGATAGTGTTCTGGAATTTGCACTCATATCTCTATACTGGTGACCCCGACGTGATGCGTTGTTCGCATGTGGCGGTGTAGCCACCACACATAGTATAAAATCAATCCTTTAGTATTGTTTAACTGCTTAAGCCATATGTGAGTACTATGTACATACAATAAAGCCTACCGTCCTCGCCGCCAAGGCCCGCCGCGACGCCCAAATAAACGCTCCTCCCGACCCTTGCACGAGCCAGCCCGCGCCGCTGAGCCTGTAGCTTTAAATTCGTCCCTAAATCAAAGAAATCCTGATCCAGCTAGTCCCTTGCTGCCTTCTTCCAGCGACGCCCTAAGCCGAGGTCCGTACCACACAGGGGGTGCCCTTAGCGTTGTCGCTTAGTTTTAGTTAGTATTTTAAGTTTAAGTCCTGGCTGGAGGCCTTAATTTATTAGGGCAACCACAGGCAAGTCCCTTTAAGCAGACGACAACCTCATAGGTTGACCTGCGAGATGCCATTCACAAAAAAAAAAAAAACATACAATAAAGCTACCATTTACTGTGTACGTCTTCCATTGACTTGAATGTGCCCTGGCGGCTGAGAGCATATCATGCTCACTCTAATGTTTCGCTGATGGTGTCGCGTGTGTTGGATCATTTAGCTCCTTTCAAAATGGTTGAGCTGAATGGTGCTAATCTATGCGTCATGTTCGTTAACGGGTGCCGTCATTAGCAACTGGTCATCTCTTAGCTGCCACGGCATATTTTAATTAAATTTTAGTTTTGAATTGTTTTCAACTTTATATTTCGGACGCTTTTAATGTTCTGCATCGTTCTCACATCCATAATTTTAACATGAATGATGTATTGCCATATAATGTAACCACAATTGGATTTAAAAGAGTGTCCGTGGAGTTTCTTGCCCGTCCTTCTCCATAGGTACCTACTACACTTTGAAATGGGCAGCTAGCTTCATTTTTCTGACCGAACTACTTTGATAATTCAAAAGTGCCTGTAATTGGTAAATAAAGTAATTGAGTTTGAGTTTATTTTGATATCCTTTTCCACAAAAACTAGGGGAGTTTTGCCAGTGTTGCAAATTACACCCCGAAACCATAACTGTTTCTGCGTTTTGGCGATGTGAAACAAATGCAACAGTTCCGAGACAAGTGAAAGACCAGATCCTGTAATTTTGGTTGTTCTATTCAAAATATTTTTCAACAGAATACAATATTTTCCCATTTCACACTGCGGAGCGTTGTTTCAGGAAACGACATCTCTCACAATTCCACTTTTCTGTGTTTATATGGTACCCATTGTAGATCTTGTTTTACGATACGCTGTATGGTATACTCAAGTCAATCTTTGTTTGATAATATGTCAGTTCCTAGAAGTTCCAACAGTCGTTCCAGGAAGGTCTCCGATGTTGCCGACCTCATTATTATGTTTTATTGCTGAAGTAACTAACTGAGGACTGAACACCAAGACTCTTTACTATCTCACACTGCCTTTTCCAAGCTTATCATCATCACCATTTCAGCCGAAAAACGTCCACTGCTGGACATAGGAACCGCCCAAAGTGGCGATGCTTGGGGGAGGCCCCAAGCATCGCCACTTTGAGCGGTTCTGCGCTTCACGCATCCAGCGGATTCCTGCGGCCTTCACAAGGTCATCGGTCCACCTTGTGGGAGGCCTTCCAACGCTACATCTTCCTGTACGCGGTTGCCACTCCAGAACCTTTCAGCCCCATTGGCCATCTGTTCTGCTAGCAATGTGCCCTGCCCACTGCCACTTAAGTTTGGCAATTCTTCGGGCTATGTCGGTTACTTTGCGGATCTCTTCGTTTCTGATTCGATCAAGTAGGGAAACTCCAAGCGTAGCCCTCTTCATTGCCCTTTTGAGTGACTTTTAGCTTTTTGATACCGCCCAATGGTAAGCGACCACGTTTCAGTGCCATAGGTCATCACTGGCACACACACTGGTCAAAGACTTTCGTCTTGAGCCACTGCAGTATGTGGGACGCGAAGATATTCCGTTGCTTCCCCAACTCTGCCCAGCCGAGTCGGGTTCGACGATTTACCTCTTTCTCGAAGTTGGACCTACCTAACTAGACAATTTGTCATAGGTAAACATATTCGTCCACGACTTCAAGTGTGGCGTCTACGATCTTCGTGAGAGTGGGTGTTACATGGGCATTTAATATGACCTTTGTTTTGTCCATGTTCATTTTAAGACCCACTCTTTCGGTAGCTCTACTGAGGTCATCGAGCATTGCACTGAGGTCCTCCATGGTTTCCAAGCTCATGCAATCAAATTATGGCTCTACGTTGCACTGACATAGTGAAATAGATATGTTTTTAACTCTTTTAGCAATCAAACAATGTTGTTATCAAAACAAACCTGAAGAATGAATATACATTAACAAAAACAAGCAAAACGCAAAATATTCTATTTTCGAAACTTTTACGAACAAAGGCGACGAAATTGTTAATGGAATTAGAAAGCGTCTACTTATGTCACCGTGATAGATACTGACGAAATAATTTACTAAGTTTTATGAAATCAAGATAATGGCCTATCGAGGCCGGGCAAAAATCGTCATTAATGAAAATTCTATTGACTATTTTATTGATGACATAAAATACTCATGGCTATTTTTCTTTTTCTGGCTTGGCTGGACGTTTAATGTTGCTATGACAACATATCACAACTTGTCGTTCATTGCTTGCGAGTTTATTTCGTATTTAGTGTTCCATTCCATCGATTATCCTTGATTTTCTACTTTATCAACTGCTTCTGCTTATGGACCTTGAGATTTGATTTGTGACTAGTGCTTGCCTAAGGATTCTGATTATTTGCTTTTACGACGAATTTTTTTCTGACACTCTGGATTACGATTCTGCCTGAGACCTTGGATTTTGTTGTGTGTGCATCCTTTTTTTAAAACGATGGGAAGCCGTGTAAGGCCTACACGCATCATTTGTGTCAACTGCAACATATGTGTCAATACATTGCGCCGATACCCAGCGTTGGCACTTGACACGAGAGCCACTGCTTTAATCTGCAGCTGGGTATACCCACAAATTGTAAGTATTTCTGGCGACTAGTCATGTTACAAGACAGTGATTATCTTCATTGCTTATAACTATTAATAAGCATAGAACAAAATAATTTAACCTAGTTGAAAACATTGTGTTTGATTTTTGTTAGTTGCAAGCTATGTTGTTAAAAAATCATGATTTTAAAATAATTTAATATTTAGTCATCTAAAGCTTTGTACTAAATAGGTTAGAGGAATATTGTTTTTATACGAATAACATATTGCGCTTCTACCATAGATATCATGAACTACAGTTGACAAGTTTCAATGAATAAATAATTATATTTTAAGGGTATTATACTTTTTGTTTCTAGATTTTGGAAGATGACTATGTCTGCGAGGCATGCAGAGATCTTGCAATGGCTGCAGTTAACTCACAAAGAGAAGTTTCTGGCAGTGAAGAAGCTGGACCAAGTACAATGGGGCATACAAATGTGTGCCTTTTATGTGACTGTTCAACTCTGCGAAGACAGAGTGACAAAATATTAAAAGAAAACCCTACTGAGATGCAGCAATCTATAATTAATATTATACAGAGCAAAGTAGCACCGCGAGAGGTTTGTTTATTTTTGCAATTTAAATGGTTAAAGATTGATTACATTGCACGCTTTATAAGGCAGAAGTTTTAAACAATATTTATTCTTTGGTTTCAGATATGATCTTCTAATCGTGTTTGTCATGCCTGCTGGTTACGCACAAAAAGAGAGGTTGTACGTATGAATCGTCAAGATGAAAGCAGACCTCAACTAGATACAACTGAAGATGTAGAACCAGAAGAAAATCTGACCCGGCCAACGGTAGCAACCCAACCTGAGCCGACACAAACAGTGGAATTAGCCAACTATAGACGAGCAGCCAATTCTACACACACTTGTGTCTTTACAAATTGCAGCAGCACCACATTTCACAATATTTCTGATAAGTTACGAGCCACGGTTCTGCACAATCATAATTATTATTTGCCGAAGTTATCTCGTGTATGTAGTCAACATTTGACATATAATTCATGGAATACATTATATGATTCCGAAAACAGTATAGCGACATTTAACGTAGATCAAATACAGCACATTTTTTCTTTTGTAAATGCATTTAGTCCCACGCTTGACTTTGAGAATATTCAGGATATGGATGAGAGAGTATTTGAATACTGGATAGGATTTTCTAAAGAAAAATTCAATATTTTAATTGAAGAAATACCACGTGTCTCTGAACTGAATAGAGGTACTTTGGGCTTGGCAGCACTTCTGCTGAAGATGAGAACAGGGTACTCAGATGAGAGAATTGCCACATTGGTACAAGTGCCTCGTCGAACGTTGGAGTGTTTAATGGACAAAGTACGGGAGATTTTATGCCAAGATTTTGTATCTAGATATCTGGGGATTGGTCATATTACTCGAGATGAATTGATTCTACACAATTTAACCATTCCCAATGGGCTGTTCGGAAATAATAACAGCGCCGTTGTCATTTGTGACGGCACATATATTTATATCAACAAAAGTTCCAATTATATGTTTCAAAAAGATACATATTCTTTGCACAAGTATAGAAATCTCCTGAAACCATTTTTGATAGTTGCCAGTGATGGATACATTGTTGATTGTTTTGGCCCATACAAAGCAACTACATCAGACTCTGTAATCATGAATAATTTATTCAGTAATGAGAATTCTGCACTAAGGTTGTATCTTTTTAGATTTAGAGATAGCATTGCTTTGTTGGAAGTTTTAGAGATAGCATTGCTTTGTTGGAAGGATGTGGCTACAAACCATTTATGCCAGAATCTTTGTTAGAAGGCGAGCACCAGTTAACTACAGCTCAAGCAAATAGAAGCCGCTGCGTTACCATTTGCAGATGGGTGGTGGAAGTTATCAATGGCTACTTCAAAAGAGATTTTAAATTACTTAGGCAAGAATATTTCCATAGATCACTTCCCCACATGATGCAAAACTTCCAAATTGCAGCAGCTTTACTAAACAAGTTTGGTGCTCACCTGCAAGATAATGTCAATGCAAATGAAATATTAAGCATTATTAGAGAAAAGATGAATTTAGAAAACAATCAGGCTAGTATGGTTGAGTCTGTCAATATGAATAGGACCTCCAATTTCCAAAGTATGACCGCGGACAGAAGTAATATTTACTTTCCTGTCTTAGAACACAGGGATCTAATTTTATTTGCCTTGGAAACGTACCAAATAAGACAGGCCCGTTCGTATTACGGCGAGCATGTACGTTTCCACGGCGAGTGCAGGATTGAAGTATGCAGTCAGTGACTTAATTCGGCTGAGTATTCACTGCCTCTAAGGTTGTACCTTAGAGGCAGTGGTGACACTTCCTTAATAAGAGGTAAAATAAAGTCATGCCATGTCTCTAGAAGACACTATTATGTATACATAATAATAGAAAATAATGTACCCGGTCGAGCAGGAATAGTAAAGTACTGTTGTAGTTGCTTAGTTGGAAGACGAACTGTTGGATGTTGCGCTCATACAATGACTGTGGTATGGTATCTAGGATGGGCCAGACATCAACCAAACATTTTAGCACCCGCAGGTTTTCTTGATGACATTGTGGTTAGGGATGATGAGGAATAAATATTAAAAATATGTTTTTTTTTTTTTTATCAAACCTACCAATGACCTACTCCTACCATATAATTAATTAAATATATGTATAACTAGTACTAGTAAATAGTTTGCTTTGATTATTAAATAAATATTCTTTTGAACATTTATTTACGTAGGTACCTTTATATTTATATAATATTTTGCGTTCAAAAAATGCTCATGCATACTGCACTATCAAAGGGATATAGTGCAATTATGTGTGACTTCAACCCACTAAAACTCCACGGTGTCCTCCTCTCCGCTTTAGGCGGGAACACGGGCACGCGTTAGCACTCATCCGCGAACCCGCCGCGGCTGTCCGTCACCGGACCCTGCTCTCGGGTACACCACCCATCACCGGTGCACCAGAACACATGGCACGCCGTAACCACCCCAGGAACCAACACAGCACCTAGGCGCCAGACAACCCCGCATCTGGGCACCCAATGGGACCAGCCCCTTGCGACGAGCCAGATAAATGGCCCCGTCGCCTACTATTTTTGGGCCGCAAAGGATAGGGAGAGCGGCCAACAACATACCGACACTCCTCTTCCACTGCGGCAAAAGACCTGACGAGCGGCCCCTCCTCGGATTCCTATTAGCTTCACCGTGGGGGTCAAGCCACGGTTACTGAGGCGGGGGGGCCGCCTCGTCAATGCGGGAACCCACCGGGGGGATTTACGTAGGTACCTTTGCCGCATTTGGGACGCACACCTACGCACGTCGCGGACAGCTAGGCTTATACTTCTTAATACGTTATCCGTAGTTTATTTTACTCTACAAATACATTTCTATCAATGATATTATAAGTGTTAGGCAGGTATTTGTATATTTATTTTAGGTTAGGGTCTGTTGTTGACAAAACATAACCTCTTGAACTTCGAACTTGAATACCTTTAATTCCCGACCTCCTATAAAAGTATAACCAAAGACAAAACTGTTCAGGAATAAAAACTCTGTATTTTAACATTTTTTTCATCGAAGACGCAAAAAAAAAAATGTCAACAAAAATTTGTTCGGGATCTTGCCAATGTTCTTTGTCATCGTAATTTTGGGCTGTGTTGTAATATAAATATGCCCAGATAGCCATGTATAGTGACTAATCTAATACCAAGAGAACATGGCAAATATAAAACATAAACTTGCGTCTAGAAAAATCTCAGGCAATATCTGTGATAATTGGATTTACATACCATCACGCCTGTAACCCCAGAAAGGTTAGGCAGAGGTGTACCTATAGTACACCCACATTTCGCCAGTTATGTTTAAGTCCTATGTAATAGGGGGCGAGCCTATTGCCATCAACCGGGCACAAATCCAGACTCCGGGCTGCTACTGAGAATTTCTAGATAGAAAAACCCAATAACACTTTGCCCGACCTGGGAATCGAACTCAGTACCTCATACTCAGCAGCAGATTTTACGACCACTAGAACAACGAGGCAGAACGAGGCGATTGAATTTAAAAACATAATGTTTTATTTCTAAATACGTCGCTTATTTATAAAAATACTGTAGTATTAATTTTGGAATTATACTTATTACCTATAGATTTCACTAAAATGACAATCCGTAATGGATACCGGGAGACGTCTATTTATATGCCTAACTACCTAATTGTAAATATCTATTTATGTAACTAGCAATCACACCCTCACCAATAAAGTTGTGTGACAATAATAGATTATCTGACCCTAAAAGATTTCCGGACTTCCAAACGAGATTGTACACGTAGATGAATGTCCAATCAATTGTAAGACCGTTCGAGGTACCAAGCCAAAAGAAAGATTATTCGTCCAAAAAAAACCGAAGCCAGTCGGACCTTTCTATTCGAATAAAAGCCTTTCATGATCAGGAAAGTCTCATAAGAGCTTCTGCTTTCAACTAGTCCAAACATCTTGGAAGTTATCCAAAACTATATAAGGCAAATTTTCGGTGACTTGCATCCTAGACGTCTTGCAGAACAGTTCGGCACATCTCTGAAGGGTTAGCAGAATAAGTTTTAGAAAATTTAAAAGGAAAGTTTTTACAACGGTCTCCTTAGAGAACGTATGCATTAAAAATCCTCAGTTCGGAGGTAGAAATAAAAAGTGGAATTAACCAGCTGCTAAATGTGCACCTGAAAAATAGACAAGACGTCCTGTGGCGGGTGTCCTGTGTCTATGGAAACGTAGTTGATTAATCTTTTGATGCCAAATTCATTCACGATAATAGTTTTGAACCATCATTTTAACATCAAAAACCTAACCAAGTCCGTCTTCAATGAAACATAACCCATATCAAAATAAAAAAATGCACGTGGAATAAAATCAAAGACATTAAATTGTAAAGTAAGATTCAAATTGAAAAGGAAATAAATTTTCACAAACATTTTCCAAGATGAGAACATTTCAAATTCTAATATTGCACTTTGGTCTGATGGTAGACATGCAGATCGGCCGAGAATTTTCAACGATTTGCATCAGTTGCAAAACTAAGTTATGGTAATCTGGCTATAAGTTACAAGCTTGAGCTGGTAAGCTTTTCAATTTTATTGGGAGATTGGATATTTTGAGCCTTAACTCCTTAGGGAAATGAAATCTCCCCAGCTTTTAGTAAAGCGAATAAATTAATTTGCATAGCGTCCGTTGAAGCATAATAAACTTTGGTTTTGTACATGTCGGTCAAAGGAATTATTCAACTAGTTTCCTTTGAAGCCATTTGTTAATAAATCTTTGTTTTGTTTTACATAATTAGCCTAGTCTCATAATTATATGTTTACATCTGTTTTTTAAATATAATATCACTAAGATATATCGGGGTCACAAAACATTTTTTCGCAACAGAACCAGAACTGTGATTGGAATAATGAATACATACAATAGAAAAATATGTAGCAATATTCCGTACAGTTGCAGATTTGTATCGGTACCAACACATCACTCTTATCCCGGAAATAAACTTGCTAGGACAACACAGCTCTGTGTCAACGAAAACACAGTCAAGATTTATTGAAGCTTACGACCAACAATATTGATATTCGAAAACTTTGATAAATATTCTGCTGCCATTAAAGTTTTACGAAAAAAAAGGATATGCATTTTATTTATTCAATAATGTCTGTCTGTCAGTTCTTTATCCATAAGCATAATCAAACTATAACGTTCCAACTGCTGGGGCACAGGCCTCATCTCTGTGAGAGTCCACCACGCGGGCCCAATGCTGGTTGGAGGATGATCACGTTTTCGAATTTTTGGTTCTAGGACATGCCACAATGTTTTCCGTCACCGTTTTGAGAGCAGTGGTGATGAAGTTCTGTATGGGTGTTCGCATTTTATTAGGTTTTCTTTATATTGTTTGCTATCTTCAAATAATTTGCATGCTTTCATAATCACCCATAGATCATTTCAACATAACCTATATTATAATCCTAGATAGTGTGTGAATGTTGTGTGTAATAAAACTGGTAAGGGTGAATAATATCCTCTGCTTTAACATCGCGCCTCTATTTCCATCCTGGCGTGATGTTAAGTCATAATAGTATGAACAACACTTCTATCTTGGCGTTAAAATGCGATAATTCAAAAAACAAAGGCGGTGCGACTGCGGTCAGCTCTTTCCATCATTTTTACCAACCGATTATATAAATATTAAAAGCAATAAAGTTACTTTTTAAATAATTTATGTGTATCCTAAGATTTATTACGCTTGCTTACAACTTTCTACACACACGTTTTAAAAAAAAAGGATTGCATACACTGCATGTTAACACTCACTAAATTTATGATATTTTTAACAAGATTTTTTTTGTAGATAAACCGTCGCCGCCGCCGTCCGTCAGAGGAAAAATAGCGAAAATACTTTCGCTGTTCAATTTTTCCTGCACACGCTAAGAACTTTTCAAATTACTGACGCCAGCATAGTTAAAGCTGTCAGCTACACAGTAGGTGTCTGTCGAACGAGGCAAGTTTGCATCTCTTAAATCGCTTAACATTTGGGTTTCATTATCAGACACTCGACGAAGCTCGCTCGTCAGGGTTATTATTCGCATGCGTAAACCTTGCTACCGTATCAGAGCGAGTCAGTGCCAGTCAGACACCGGGGCGGGAACACGTCCCGTCCCTAGGCTAGCCAAAATTACATATTACGCGATCGCGAACCAAGTCAGACTGTTTTTAATAATAACTCAAATCGTAAAAGTGAATGTAAAACTTGACAGTGGTTAATACTTAATTAAGAATATTTCAATATTAAATATTGTAGTTAAAAACATCATGTGAGAAATTGTGGTGTAAATTTATTTTACAATTTACACTTAAAATTGTGAATAAAAAAATCAAAGGTAAAACACGTAATGTGAACATAAATATCAATCAGAGTGTATTTGACAGAAATATTTGTGTATGGATTATGTCACTAGAAAATTTAAGTGTTACTTTAAAATCTGTATTTATGTTAATCTAAAGCTATTTTCCATATAAATGTAACCTTAAGGTCCATGTATTGCATCGCAAGCCTTTTGCACAGCGATGATCCCCTACTTGTAATTCTCTTCGCTTAATACTTTATCATCGCCTTAATCTATTTACAAACTTTTATTCAGGACCGCATTTCTATGCGACAGCAAATCCGACAAAATGTTCTTTCTCCCCAAGGAAATATCAAGTATGCCAATTGCTAAAAATATTTTAGCAAAATTGTCCTGAAACACAATCGTTCATAAGAGAATAAGTTATCTTCCGTTTTATGAAAATGCTGTCGAAATTGTGGTGGTAAATGCCTTCACAGTAACATTCAATATTATAAACCCGTTGAAAGGGTCGCGGAAGGGATTTGGGCAAAATAACGCAGGTATATATGAAAATAGCATTTTAATGCTTAAAATATTTGGTGCTTTGGTTCGAGGGTGGTTGTATTTTTTTTTGTTTGCCTTTTAGAAATATGGGAACATATATCACTCTTACGAGGGTTCACGCATCAAAAATTCATTATGCAAATTTAAAGAGCGCAGACAAATCGTGTTATCTATATGACACCCACAATTCAACGTTTTGGGTAAGCGAGCTCCCAAGCGAGCAAGGCGAAATACTGTTATGAGTTTTGACGTGCCGATTAGCAAACTTTACACAAACAGCCAACTCGAAAACTTTGCAATACCCGTATTTGAGTAACGTTCTAAATTGTACAGAAACAATGTTCACTTATTCTACTTACCAGCATTTTCTCGGCTCTCTGCCAAAACTTGTGCGGGCATTCGTATTTTTTTTTAACTTTTCCTAACTTTGGTGCATTCAGTAAATTAATTGGTTTTCATGTGGTCAAGTAGATAAGAAGCGTCGTCTTTCCATGCGTCAAATTAATTTAGGCTTTAGAAAATCTTTTAACAAAATGAACAGAAAGATGGACGCGGAGAATCTTCAATAATTTTCTAAGGGCCGAAATCGAGACTTTTGTTCGGAATCAATTTATCAAGCGACAACTGAGGGCCGCGCTATTGACAAAATCAGAACTACAAACAGAATTTGGGACGAAAATTTTTCCTGTAATTTTTACTTAGGTTGCAATGTGACTATGTTATAACAATTAATGGAGATGTATGGGTAAATCGTATACCTAAGCCTGAATTGATACCACACTACATTTTGTAATGTTTCTACCATAACTCAGGAGTAGGTACTTTTCTTTGTTTTTCCTTTAACCTAATAACACTAGAAGTTAAGTTAAATTGTTACTAACCCTATGGACTCCTGTCTGAAATAATTGTTTTCTATTCTATTCTATATTTTTTTATGTTTCATCATAATTCGATTCACGAGTGATTTTGTTGGAAATGGGTTATCACACTTATATGTGGGTGGTGTTTTCTATTAATGGGGGTATTTTTGGATTTTACGGACAAAACTTTACTGCCTTTTCCAGTTTCACAAAATGAACCCAACGTCTACCATGTAGGACTGATAGGAAAATCTGACAAACGATAGATTCAGCTGAGAGGAATTCTTTAAAACAAATTCTTGACAATGTAGAAATTACAATATACCAAGAATTATACGCCTTGATCTTTAACAATTAATGTCATAAAACTTACCAACAACTAACAAAACAAAACACTTGAAACTCACACGTACTACATATTTACTCAAGTGATCAAAATGAAAGCAGCACAGTACAATAAATATATCGTTCTTGCGACCACAGATACCTAAGTCAACAGACCGACGATAATTTAATACAACATTACTCTTGGCCTAAATTTTACAGGTTTTCTAAAAAGCTGCACCAATTTTTTGTCTGTATGTGCGTGTTACACGAAAAGGCGTGGCACGTAAATTTAATATTTCACTCTTAATTCAGCACAAATCCGCTCTGGGTAAGATTCTCTACGAGAATGAAGGATTATTTTGCTACTGTACTCTGATTGTAGAAATTTTAATGGGTTTTGATATAAAAAAATCATTTGTATTTTTTTTTAAAGTATTCATGGATTTTTTTATGATAACACAACATACACCTTGGTTCAGTCGACCACACGACGGTAACAATTTAACTTTGAGCTTGCCTAGCGTAGTATGGAGTTCCAATTAAATACGAGGCCAGCTTCTCATGATTTTGTTGCCACTGACAGGCGGCCTACTGTACCTATATTAAGAGAATGTCCTTATTTGACAAGTTGACTTACTGACAGACAACACACAGCCACACCTTTGAAGAACATCATATGTAGGTACTACCTACATGAAGTATGGT
Source organism: Dasypolia templi (assembly GCA_963555695.1). Classification (NCBI taxonomy): domain Eukaryota; kingdom Metazoa; phylum Arthropoda; class Insecta; order Lepidoptera; family Noctuidae; genus Dasypolia; species Dasypolia templi. The sequence continues at coordinate 20,331,620 of OY743141.1, read as the reverse complement.
TGAAGACAAGGTAGGTATATAGACGCTCTAAGGATTTTAAAAACAAATCACAGGAAATAAGTACTTGAAGCTTTATTCTCCGACGCAGGAGCTACTAACCTAACATAACATAGTATAAATTTATTTGACATAAAAAGTACGCAGATACAGGGTGACAGTAACTTAGTTTCAAATCTAAACTAATATTATAAAGAGGTGAACTTTTTGTTTGTTTGTCAGAGGTAATTTCTGGAAGTGCTGAGGCAATTTCCATAAATTGTTTTACTTAAAGAAAACTACTCTTTTGTTATTTCCAAGTGCCATAGTTTTATTGTATAGATGAATTTCACGCGGCCGAAATCGCGGACAGACGCTTGTATTTATTATGTTTCCAAGTAGATTGCCAAAGAAATCGTAAGCATTTTTTTTTGTATTGACATATATGATCATCATCATAGCATAAGCATAATCAGACTATTATGTTCCCACTGCTGGGACACAGGCCTCCTCTCTGTGAGAGGGAGTGGGCCGTAATTCACCACGCGGACCCAGTGCGGGTAGGTAGATGTCACATTTCTTCGAATTTTCGGTTCTAAGACATGCCGGTTTCCTCACGATGTTTTCCTTCACCGTTTTGAGAGAGTGGTGAAGAAATTATTTACACAAAGTAAAGCGCCTGTCTGGGTTCGAACCTACGACCTACAACTAAGTCACGGCCGTTACCACTGGGCCACCATTGCTCACTGGATCTGGATCATCATCGGCATAGCCTTTTCCCAACTATGTTGGGGTCAGCTTTCAGTCCAACCAGATGCATTTGAGTACCAGTTTTTTACATGGAGCGACAGCCCATCTGACCTCCACAATTCAGATCCTGGGTAATACGGTACCCCCTTGGTAAGACTGGTTGCCAGTAGACTATCACAGATCCACGAATTACAGACGTAACCCGTGCCTACCGAGGCACGGAGGAGAATTGGACTGGTTAACCTGATCGATCAACCCGTGCGGCTGTTATTACTTATTCATAAACATAAACAGACTTACATAAATAAATTGTTATATTATAATTACTATTACAATATTCCGTTACGTCATGGAAATGTTCATATCTCTTCGCTGGCTTTATGGCATTCAACAGAAGTGGCTTCCGTTCAATCTGAGAAGTGAGCGCACAATGTGGTTACAATAACAATAGCATTGTCAACACCTTGTCCGTCTGTCTGACTTAAACTTTGGGCTCTTAGTAAAAGTTCTTCTTCTCTTGACAATATGTTCGGATAACCATAGGCTCTGCATTTCCTTTTCTGATTTTTACTAGAAAAAACATTTCGTCTTTACATAATCAGCCTTTTATGTTCCCACTTCTGGGACACAGGCCACCTCTCTGTGTGTGTGTCTTTGCTTTTATTTAAAAACTCATCTCAAAGCATATATTAAAATAACCCAAAGACCAGGCACTTTTTAATTGTCAAGCAGTCGGTCAGCCAGAAAAATTAGTTGCCCATTCTATATATATACTCCAAAAAATCTAGTTGCCCATTCCTATGCGAGGTTCCTTTTGGAGAAGAACGGGCAAAAACTCTATAAATACCCTATTAAATCAAAATATTGATACACAATATTGGTAACATCATTCTTGTTGAAATGATATCTGACACTGGACAGCAAATAAACCGGGCCACCTGCTACTTTCGAACTTTTATTCGATTTTCTCAATTTTTTTTAAAACTTACAACTATCAAAGTTATATCTTCGAACCAACAGAAAGTGCGTTTCATGATAGATAAAATGAATGGAAACTCCTTGGAATTAATCAATTTATTAAGGATTTTACAAAGAAAAGCCGTTTTCCAGTCGTGTTATTCGTTAGTAATAATAAAATGAAAAAGAAAAACAGAAACAAATGTTGGAGACTTTTATTTAAATAAATTCGAGACTATTACAATGAACTGGTTTATTATTAATTTTACAATATAGGTACGAGAGTAACAATCGATAATATGACGATCTTGAACTATACGAAATCCGAAAGCCCAAGAGGCCGCTTCGCTCGTGCTTCGCCGTTTATAAAGACTCTGGTGCCCGCACTTCAGGACAGAAACTGCCTTTGTTGATGTCAGTTTCTTCACTGCCGTTCAGATGGCGCCCAGATGCAATATTGCGAACACAAAAAAAAAACAAAACAAAATGTTTTTGGTCAGTATTGAGTATTCCCTCCCCTTGCTCGGATAACTGCCAGCATCATCGTATTCATTGACCTCACGAGTACAATTGCAGTTCTGGAAGCCTTGTTGGAGCAGGCAGGGTGAAACGTTTCAGCTCATGCTATAAGTGTTCTGTCGGATTCAAGTCCGGGCTTCGAGCTGGTCAGGCTATCGTACAAATGCCGACGTCGCTTAGATACTGGGTCACCACATGAGCAACATGAGGACGGCCTCATGTTGCTCATGTGGTGACCCAGTATCTAAGCACGCAAAACGGCGCTAAGCGGTGCACGGGCATTATCATGCATCAACTGCATATCCTGCCCGATATATCCTGCGTAAGGTGCCACATGGTCTGCGAGGATTTCAGTAATATGGCGATGAGATGTCAATCTACGTGTGCGGCCCGTCGGTTCAATGAAAACTAACGCTGTATGTGCGGGTAACCATAAGTTGTCCATAAGCAACAATTTCCCTGATGCAACACTGAGAATAACGTTCTCTAGGACGACAACATACTCTCTGATGTCGAGCACCTCCATATAGACTCACCCTGGTCTCATCAGTGAAGAGTACATTACCTCACTGATCTAACGTTCAATCCCTATGCTCTCGAGAAAATTCAAATCGTGCTCGACGGTGGGCTAACGTTAATGCTGGGCCTGATACAGCTCTCTTTGGAGTCAGCTTCCGTTCAGCAGGTCTCCTTCTCACAGTGTCTGAACTTATGACCACTCTGCGTTTGTCAAGCAGACTTTTTTGGACTTGAACAGCGTTTAGGCGACGAGTTCGCCGAACAGTAAGTTGGATATAACGATCATCTGCTGCTGGTGTAGCCCTAGGTCTGCCCGTACCTGGATAACGATCGAATGCGTCAGTCTGTAGGTATCGTCTGTAAACTAGTTGCACCGAAGATTTTCTGATTCCAAGGCTGCTTGAAGTAGTGCTACAGCTTGAGCTGCTTCCTGGTGTCGTATCCTTAGTTGACCGAAAAAAGTTGCAAAAATACAAGCGGCTGAAAAAACGGTTGACAAAAACTAAAGAAATGATAAGAAATATCCGGTTCGTTGTAGATAAAAAGAACGCTGATCGCGAACTCAAAAGAGAGCAAATCGTTAGCATTGTGTTTTTTCCATGATTACAATGTAAGTTGACGGTACTTTAGAATAAATTTATACAAATTTTAATAAACATGAAACGCACTTTCATAACACAACACTTTTGCATAACTTTGATAGTTTATAAGTTTTATACTTTTTGAGAAAAATCGTATCAGAGTTTCAATTTAGCTGGTGGCCTGGTTTATTTGCTGTATATTTGAGAACAATTATAAAGACATCGAAAGCGTTCGTAGCCGAAATATTACAAACATTAACAATATTTCGTATAAAATAAAAACTGTTCGTGTCATACGTTCGAAAGGCAAGCTGCGCTTATACGAAGGCACAGAAAAATACATAATGTATTTTTGTGAATTGTTATGCCTAACGAGGGTCTGTATAATAATCCTTTTAACCCTCAAACAGAGCTTAATATACTGCGGAGTTATAAGTGACTTCTCAACAATAATTTAATGGGATAGCATTTAAGCTGGTGACCTTTTGATGGCCATTCTGCTCCGTGGTCGTTACGAATATGTGGCAAACATATTCATATATGCTGTATTAATGTTTGTTGACCCATAACTATAAGTTCATACTAGAAAATTGAGCTGAGTGATTGATGTTTGACGACGCTACTTTTTAATTTTCTTTATGTTAATTTGTAAAAAACATAACATAGACCCCTGAATGACATGTTCGGTTGAAAGAGATTGACTTTTTGAAGTGACAACTTCTATAAGCGCGTTGTGTCATTTTTGGTAGGGGAAAAATTTATTGATTCGCGTCACTGACATGCTATGGTACTGATATACAATACATTATTTTTATTTTTTGATACTACTTTACAATTACAAACCACTGTTATATCCTGGTTTGAAGTTTTCACTTCTATTCGCAGTTTTTGTTCAAATTATTTATGCGCGTAGTAGTATAGTTAAAACAGGTAATTAAATTACAGTCTATCACAAAACTATTCCAATCCAGCCAGGTAATTTCACAGTTTCTCGTTTAAAGTAGGTAGTTACTGCAGTTGGTTGCAAAGACAAAGTTTTTCATAGTTTATGTCAGGTCAATAAGAAAGAAAGAAAGAAAGAAAATAACGTTTATTTACGGTAAACATGACGCAGTGATCGAACACAAACACCAAAGAGAACAAATCGGGGTAAAATATGCGTCACATCCACGCAAAACGGCCATCGCTCAGCTTAATGCTACGACCCTATGCGAGACAGAGCCCCAGCGCTGGTTTCCAGCGACAGCCGGCGTTGAATGACGTCGACCAGTGTAGCAAACGCTAAGATGAAAATAAAAATCATTAAGAAGTCTTACTAACTTTTCCATATCTTGTGATCACACTGCAAAATTAAAAACTCGACTCGTGTGTGAAACAGAAATCTGTTTAAGGATTTATTAAAACTTTAGCATAATTATATTGTCGTAGGAGCATTAAACTGAATCTTTGGGTGAATAATGTCCTTACCTTGACATTGTTTTAAAAGAAAATGTTAACTCATTTTGAAACCAACAATATCAATATCAACCAACCAAGCCAATCCCACCAATAGCAACCATGACCAACAGTGCAGTTTGATAATATAATGCACTACTTTACCTGCTTCTAATTGTTCTAACCCCTTTTACTCAGGCAAGGAACAAAAGCACTGATTACCACTGTTGCTCAAGGTACGTGCAGACCATTCAGTGTTAATTTTCTTCACTAAAGGGGTACTGATACGATTTTCAGTATTAGTGAATGAGACAATACTGTTCAAATGTAATTTTCAACGAAACAGAAACGGCACTTTCTTTTGACACTGTCTGGCGAATCTTACGATTTAAATCTTTGATATAAAAGTACATTAGAACTTTCTAGGCCTCCAACCAGACACATACATTCCTACTGTATTTGGCACACAGATAGACCATGACCTAGGTGAGGTCATTGGTACCTAGAATTAATGCAACGAATATTTGAGTTCGAATTTGGTTTGAATGTTTTCATTACCAAAACCACACGTTTGCTTTCATTGATTTATCGTTCATATATATTCTGCGAGGCATGCAGTGCTAACGCGATAGAAAAACTATTGACCATCCGGCTTTTCAAACTAAGCAAATTAAATCCGACCGAGATAAAAATACACACTAAGCCCACGTTCACATAAACGTAAAAATAACGTGGTGAAATTTTATTGTGCACTGAATTTTAAACTCTCGGTGTTGAGCCGAGCGTTGAGAATCTAATAGAGTGCATCCTAGCGCGTCGATAAATCACACTGTTGGATTTTTAAAATCCAGTGTGCGATAAAATCACGCCACGATATTTTTACGCTCGTGCGAACGTGGGCTAAATGGAGATAGTTTTGTCCTCTTTTTCACTTTAACTGTTTTCAGTAAATATTTCGATGTTCGCTTCATTTGATTTGTGAAAAAGTTCATTCTTTGTTTTAAATTTTATTTCATAAAAATTGTCTCATGACAAAACATCAAAATAGCTGTGATCTTAACGATACATATACCAGACAAAATCAAAGTGGTTGCCATTTTGATTGTATTTTCTCATTCATTTTTTTTTTTTTACATAGATTCTTATTCTGCCATTAGTTAATTAAACCCACACACTAAACGGACCGACCAGAGGTACAATAATGTACTGTGGCATCTGTTTTCTGACATTTAGTAGTCGATAATAATATAGGTGCATAATTACATAAGCTAACAGTCTTAAAATGATTATGTCAAAAAATATACCTACATGTAGATAAAGAAGAAGGGGAAAGAAATACGCACTGCAATGAGGTGTGTAGGATAAATGATAATCGCCATCACATTCATATTTCTGTCCAAAATGGGGACGCATCCAAAGTTTGGACATTTTTAAGGTCACTGGGGGTCGGTAAAACATGACAAGAGACAATCACAATTATTCTCCATTTGTTTTTGGTCAATTACCCGCAAGCGATGTTAAGAAGAGAATACTATCGATTACTTCCAATGCAGTAGGAAGAGACTGTAATGCTTTTAATACTGTTGATTTCGATTTGTTGCTTTGTATTCTATGCCCCGTTAATATATCTCCATCAGTGATTGACTGGTTTCATAGTAACCTGTTCAGTCGTCCGCAACGTATTTGCATAGGAAAGACCTTGTCTTCCTGCAGTATTACTTCTGCTGGCGTACCACTGGGTGGCGTTCTATCCCCTTTACTTTTCGCTGATTTTTTTACTCTATCTACGACGAACTAATTTCAACCTACCATCTTTTACTCGCGAGCTACTCTTGGAAATCTGTCCGAGGCTATCTTAGCGATTAATCGTGATCTGGCCCGGATATGCGACTGGAGCAGGAGGTATGGACTTATGGTCAACCCCATAAAGACGCAGGTTAATGTTATTGGCAGTTCTAGGACGGTCTCAATTCGCCGCCCATTGTATATTTTGTAGTGTTTGTTCTTATTTCTTTTTATGTATTTTGTGGTGCACAAAAAAGATCTATAAATGAATTAATAAATAATGCCAAAAAGGCCCAAACAGCTGGCAGCATTACCACGTTCTATGGCAATGCAAATTATGTAGCCAAAAAATAATTTATAAAACATGCTAACGTCACAAGTTCACAAGGTATCATACAGTGCCGCTATTGTAGAATAGTTATGTATAAGGAAGCTCATCTTCAGCGGAGACTATGGACAAGTATGTTATAAGTATTAAAATTACGGTGACGCCTAAACAAACATTTTCTTTTAATTAACTTCTGAAATGAGATAGTAGAAACATCGTAAACTGTATACTGCATACTTATTAACAAAACAAATGAATGTGTACATATAACAACAGAGAGGCTAATAAAAAGCGAGTTTTATTTTAGCTCGAGTTACGGACAAAATGAAACAAAGTTACAATGACACAATATTAGGTGGGAAGTTTAAATTATGCATAATAGTTCAACGAACAGCGTCAGATGTGAAAAGGCTAGTATTTATACTTTAATTTATGCTTTTCCTGTATTATATTGAAAAATTTACATCTTTTATGTATTTAAAATATTCACTTAGATCAAATTCATAGTTTAGACTTCTTATCATTTAGGGTGAATTTCACCAAACTATTATTCCCAGAAAAAGTCTTATCCTGAGAATAAATTGTAAATTTTTGACAGATGGAATAGAACTGAACTGTCAGACGAATAAAATATATCTGACTTCGGTCAAATCAGCCCTTAGTCTAGCAATTAAAAATATGGCTGACGGGAATGGAATACTGGTTTCTATTTCAAATTCAAATAATAGGCACGTAGATTACTCTGCTAATCAAAGCTTGGTAATCTAATTACTTGCTGCGCTCAATCAGAAGCTGCAGCTCTATGGTATCTTCTATAACGGCTGAATCCAGTAGCTTATCTATCTCCAATTTTGGCGTACCGCAGATAGAAAAACCTATCAATCTCTGGTTGTATCGAAATAACGTGTTGACAGCTATTTATTTGACAGGGAAAGATAGAATTGTATTGTATATCATCTGTCTTAGGTTATTGGGTTTGGCCGTTAGAGTACAGTATGCATAAGTATATATAAGTGGTAATGGAGGCGACTTACGAGTTGTAGGTCGTAGGTTCGAAACAAGACAGGCGCTTTACTTTGTGTAAATTATTGCATCACCACTGCTCTCAAAACGGTGAAGGAAAACATCGTGAGGAAACCGGCATGTCTTAGAACCAAAAATGCGAAGACATTTCACATCTACCAACAAGCACTGGGCCAGCGTGTTGGATTACTGCCCACTCCCTCTCACCGAGAGGAGGCCTGTGTCCCAGCAGTTCGAACATTGTAGGCAGATTATGATGCCGCACGTCAGTGGTAACGATTCCAGTGTAAGCAGGTCTCGCATTCTATTGACACTCCGTACTACGCTAGGCCAAAATTAAATCAAGGTGAAAGTGTTACCACCGACGCCGACGTGTGGGCTATTGTACCTATAGAAATCACGGGTATAGCAATGTTAAATCCATACTGACTAATAGCTGCAGGCTAATTAGCAGTCGTAAACTAAAGGTTAGAATACCTACTCAACCCTTCGTCGCAATAATTTGGTACACGTTTGAAACGTGTACTTACCTTACCTACTTAGCGCGTTAGAGCAGATTGAACGATTTTGGCATTTGACTTTTTGAATGTTTGTACCGAGACTAACACCATGGCATTACATGCCCTTTTCACAGCAAGTATGTCCACTGTCACACTCAGAAAGCATTGCGAAAAAAAGTTTTTATGTTAAAAAGACTGGCCAGTTATAGTCTATTTTGAAAATATGATTATTTATATGTAAACAAAAATTCCAATTTTAAAATATCCCTCTACATTGTTTGCAAGCTAATTTAAATCATGATGTCTCATAAAAAAATGGATCTGCGCCCGGAACATTTACGCGCTATGATTTTTTACGATTTCAACTGTCACCTGAAACCCGACGAATCGTACGATAGACTTCAAATGGTTTTCATGGATGAAGGCCCTTCTAAGGCAACGATGTATCGTTGGTATAACAAAATCAAGCGCGGTCGACTAACTTTTGGGGAGTGGAAGAAAGAAGTGGTCGCCCTTTGACGGCTGTTACGGAAGAAAACGTGATGGCAGTGAAACATTTAATCAAGGAAAATAGGCGAGTTACGTATCAAGAGATTCAGCACACACTATAGGTTGGATAGGGAAGCCTTCACGAAATTATACATGTTCATCTTCGGGTAAGGACGATAGTTTCACGCTGGTTGGCGCACAACCTCACCGAAGCTCAGAAGCAGGCTCGGGTGGAACGGTGCCGTGATATGATAATCAAATTTGAAGCAGGCTCTTTTCGGTATGTTTACGACATCATTACAGGTGAGTCTTGGATTTATCAATACGGTTCAGAAACGATGCGCCAGTCGACGGATTGGGTGTTTCAAAACGAATCAACGCCTACCAAAGTGAATCTGTCTAGAAGCGGGGAGATTTTGATCGCGAGCTTTTTCAATTTGACTGGCTACTTGGTTTGAATTCTTTTACGGAACCAAAGAAACATCAACGCTGAATGGTATACTACCAAATGCTTGGCAGAAGTTTTCTCTGTTATGTGCAACAAGCGATCAAACACAGGGCTCCGCAGGCTACTGCTCCACTACGACAACGCGCTTTCGGACACCGCGCTCAAAACGAGGGACTTCCTGGACATCAAACCGGTCAAACTCCTAATTCGACCTCCATACAGCCCTGACCTAGCACCGTGTGACTTCTTTTTGTTCCCAAAAATAAAAATAAACTACTCAAAGGGATACAATTTACGTCGCCGGAAGATGCGCTGTCAGCGTTGGAGCAGGCTGTAAACGCAGCGTCTAGAGCGGACTGGAAAAAGTGTTTCGAAAACTGGTTCAGACGCGTGAAACTTTGTATAAAGGCTAGCACTTTGAAACGATTTAATAAAAAAACATTAACCATAAATATGAATATGTATTTTTAATTTGGCAAAACTTTCTGAGCGGCCCACAATTTTTTTTTTTTTCGTATCATTATATCCTAACTTTATAATTTTAGTTTACTTTTCACCACTTTGACTACAACTCCCGTTCAATTGAAACTTCACTCAGTGCCAATTTCACCAATGAAATTGACCTGTTATTATATTGCACTTTTCAAAACTCTTTTCTTACTCTTCATATTCTAAATCCGCTGTTTCATAAAACAGCAGTTCTTTTATTACATTAGGGCGTCTAGAATCACGTGCTGAATAATTCATGGTTACAGTGCGTTGTTCGTCAATGATCCTACCACCCTGGTGCACTACCCTATATTTTTTCCTTGCAGTCCCTACGTTTTAGGGTTCCGTACGTCCAAATAATAAAACGGAACCCTTACAGGATCACTCGTGTGTCTGTCCGTCTGTCACAGCCATTTTGCTCCGAATGTAATGGACTGAATAAGTCGGAATTTAGTACACATATGAATTTCTGTGACCCAAACATGGACATGTATTATGTAATAAAGAAATTTTGAATATGGGAGACAAATTAGTTTTTTTTTAAGTTTTGATTATTGTCTAATACCTCTGAAATTACTAAGCTAAAGATATTAAAAAAATACGGGAATCAGTTCTGTACACAAAGATTACAGGAAACCTATAAGAAGTTTATGATCTTCAAATAACATGGTAAATCTCTCAATATTGTGCGTTTAAACCTTTTTTTAAACTTGGCCAGTTTTATTGCAAAATTGCGCCCAAACGGAAACACGACTAACGCCATTAGCGGGTGATGTAATTTTTTTCACGGTAATTTTTTACTAACACTTAATTAATAAGTAATACAAAAACTTTATTGAGTTCAGAAAAATACACAACACAAAAAAAAATACTAATATCAGATTACATAGGAGCCTTAGGTGTTATTTTTTACAAATGCCCTGGACTCACACTAGGATTCCCTGTGACGTAAATTGAATAATAATAAAAAGGTTTCTTTGTTCTAATACATTCTAACACTGTTTACCAACTTACGTTTTTTCAGCAAACTCGGCTCTTTCTCATTTTCTACCGCGACAGCAAAAAACTCAAGGCTTTAGATGAGATACTCTTTGTTTCGGACCGAAATATTACGACGTAAAGAACAGACGTCAAGGACGCGCTTAGTTTTCTTGAAGTATGACAGACAGTGTAACAGACAATGTCCACGTCTATATTGCACAGCGTTAAAACATGTGCATTTCAGACTATAATTTAAAACATGCAAATTTCAAACTCAATCATTTAAAAATAATTTGGAAAGGGACAACAATTCTGTTGTACCATTAATGAATTAACTAATTAGTCAAAGATTGAGCTTTAAGTTTAGTATTTTCTAGATTTAAAGTAAAACCCACCCAAAAGATGTATTATAATCTTATTGACTAGAGATTCAATGTTTTTTTTCATAAGCTCCTAAAGTATTCTCAGCTTCAAAGTATATCACATAAAAATTTTCGAATAATTCCTCTTCATTCTCCCTAATATTCCTAACGATGTCTGCATTAGTAAAATAATATGTACTACTAAGTGTATTACTAAGCTTTAGGACTAGCAGAATATCGAGAAATGCAACAAACTTACATCCAATATTACTCTAAGGATTTTCAGAGTATCGATAAAAACAACAATCTTACTTCCAATATAACTCTTACGCATAAATAATTTCCAGTGAAGGGGAGAAAAATCGTCGCGAATATTGATTACGGAGGGCTAAGCTTGTAACCGAGGCCTTGGGAAAAACCCGATAGCCAAAAAAAATCTATTCCCGTAAAGTGTTCCATCATTAATTTATTTGGAAAGGGAATGTCGACGATTGGTTTTGACGAATTTATATTTTTCATGAGTCCTCAACGGTAAGGAGGGCCCATTTATATCATGGGTTCTGCAATTTATTACTCTCATTTATCATTTCATCGAGTGAGAGCGCTCTAACATATCGCAACGAAGAGCCGTCTATTGTGGGTTCCCTTTTATTTATCCTCCCGTATATCGCCCTAATTAAGGCTTATGTCTGATAAGTCCTTTCAACTCGTTTGGGATAAATTGTATGTGTTGTAATAAACACAATTTGGTAGTGTGTTACTGGATTAACAATAATATCGAAAACATTTTGTGAATTTGCGTTCGTCATTCACAGCTAGTGCTGGTGATTATGGCGGCAGTAATGAACTGTCGATCATTATTATTGTTTCGTAATATACAATGGCCTTCAAAACTTAGTACCACACTTTTAATATTGCAATTTAAAATAAGTCAGAGGTTTGAAATTCAAAATGTTAATGTATTGTATGTTAATACATTAGTAACGATTTTAACTTAAATATAGATAAAAAAAAACAATTTTTAACCTTTGACTAAAACTCGAAAAATATTTTAAGGTATGTTTCAGGTCTTAATTACATTTAAATACCTGATATTGCTTCCTCTCCGGCTTGCCGGATTGCCGGCTCTGATTGCAGCTTCCCAGCCGGTTTGGCATACTCAAAACAAGATTTCGGACTCGTTGTTGAAGAATATTCTCCCATTCTTCAATTAGGGCCTGTTTTAGGGTATTTAAACCCTCCGGTGTTGACGTTCAAAAGTGCCTTTTCGTGCCTATTTGAAGTAAATCTGTTGACTTTGACTTTGATAGGAGGTGGTATGCGGCTTCTCATCAGCCCCCCGTGCTCATCTCAGGCGTGGTCAATCGGGTTGAGATCAGGACTTATTGATGGCCGAGCCATCAAGTTGATACCAACCTCCTAAATATATTCTTATACGACCCGAGCGGTGTGTGGCCGGGCGTTATCAGTATCGTTCTATAACCCATATTTACTAAATAGGTACGTGGGACACTCATAGAGTTTTGCGGAAATAAAAATAAGTGTTCATAAAGTAAATATTTTTTTATTTAATCTGCGCCTGTACGTACACTCTTTGCCTTCCATTGGAAGTGAATAGTGAGAGTTGAGACACATCGGTGAACAAAACTCTTGCCCATTCTTCTTCGCTCCACTGTATGTCTTCACGGCATAGCGCAGTCTTGCAACTCGATGCCCTCTCTCGAGTTTGGGGCCACTTGCTGGCGTTTGAGGCTTCAGGTTTTCTTTAACAAGTCTTCTTCTTACTGTACTGTCACTAAAGTAGTCTGTTTGGGTCTGAAGAAGTTGTTGCTGGACTTCAGCTGCATTGAGGTGGCGATTTCACAACACTGGCACTGTGGAGACAAGAATCAATTTTATTTAAATATAAATGTTGACGTTCAAAAGTGCCTTTTAGTGCCTATTTGAAATAAATGCTTTGAGTTTGACTTTGACTTTGACAATGTAGCGGTCGTTTCGGGTAAAAGTGCACCTGAATCTGCCTTTACAAGGTCTCGTCAGATGGTTTCCAGTTTCTTCGTGCCTTGCTTCACCTGCGGACCGTTCCTAAGGTTACACACCATTCTTGCGGTACGACGTAAACTTATGCTTAGTTCAAGAACCATGATTCTTAAAAGTAAAGTTTACGTGTTGTAGACACCTTGGCTTCTGAATTAAAATTCATCGATCAAGAAATAAAAGTTAAAAACAAATACAAAAAAGTCAAAAGTAAGACAGTAATTTGAAAAGAACTGTTTTTTTTCAGCTATATAGTTTATATATATAAAAAATGTTGTCCTATTATTTCAAAAATATATCAGCACCTTAAAAGTTATTGCAATTTTAAAAGTGTGGTACTAAGTTTTGTAGGCGTATTGTTTTGAATTATCATAATTTACCTGTCAGTAAGTAGGTCCCTTTTTCCACAGGTTGAATCAGTATGCAATTTTAACTCAAATTACATTTTAGCAAGGGTAGCAGGGAGCTTCAGTGTCTGTCACATGAAAAACTATAAAACAATACCAATTTCCATTAAATAACAATAAATATTGAATTATCAGTAATACTCTGATGTAGACTCTATAAATCTGTGTGGCATGCCAGTGTAGTGGAAATCAAACCATAAATTTGTGAAAGTGAAATGCCAAACTATAAAACAAAACTGTGTTTGTGAACTGCTAAAACAACAATAAAAAAATCCAAAGAGAATAGTCGTCTAACAGGTTAAGGATAATTTTCTATGAAGGGTAGCGTGTTATGGTGGCAGTAGTAGTCGCAGCATGACCACGTGGATGGCGCTGTTCGGGCTAGTGTGGCTGCTCCGCGTGCGTGGTTCACTCTGCGGCTGCGCGGCATGTAGGCGCGCGCGCCACGATGCGCAGGAGTCGCAGAGCGCGCCGAGCCCGCGCGCGCCCAGCCCGGAGGAACAAGCACCGTTTGACGTCATCACGCTCGAAAATTATACGCGTGATGTCACCGTCCAAACCGACTTCGATGATGAAGATGTTGAAGATCTTGATAAAATTGAGATACAGATTTCAGAAGAATGTAAGTGCTTTTTATGTCTTTTTTAAATGTGGCTTTTCTATATCAAACAATCTCAAATTATGAATACGCATAATTATTTATCCAGCTCCTACTGGGTGCAGGGTATATCAATCCTGTTGCCCAGTCATAGTAGACTTATCTCTGGGCAGTCGTGGATAGTTTTTAATTTACCGAGGGAATTCATCGTGTTTGTTTTGGTCCATTATAATAGTAAGATAATCCGGATGTTTGTACTATTCATTAGGATCATTTATTTACATGAACAATATTGTTGTTAATGAATGGAAGGAAAGAGGCATTGTCCTTGGGGAAGCGAGACTGACAAATCTACGTTTTGCCGACGACATTGTTCTCTTTTCATCATCAGCCACTGAACTCGAACGGATGCTCTAAGAACTTAGTAATGCAAGTCTTGAGGTTGGACTGAAGATGAATATGTCGAAGACCAAAGTAATGTGCAACGAAACACAAAAGTTGACGGGGAGACAATACAACATGTCCAGTAATACCTTTACCTGGGCAAAGTAGCCTCTTTCCAGGCGAAACAAGATAAAGAAATCACAAGACGAACGGAAAACGCCTGGAAGAGGTACTGGTCCATGAAGGAACTATTCAAGGGTTAGTAGCCTATGACACTAAAACGCAAGCTCATGGACATGTGTATTCTTCCCATCTTAACCTATGGTACACAGACTTGGTCTTTGACTATCATCCAGAAGTCCAAACTCAAGGTCTGCCAACGAGCAATGGAGCGCAGCATACTATGCGTTAAATTAACGGATCTTGTTCGAAACACAATACTGCGCTCCAAAACAAACATAGCTAAAGTGGCTCAAAAGGCTGCCCAACTTAAATGGGACTGGGCAGGACATGTTTGCCGCATGCCGACCAAAATGTGGGCCCAAATAACACGAAACTGGTGCCCTGGGACAGTGAGGGCAGACCACGTAGGAGATGGCGGGACGAGCTGGACAGGTTCCGTAAGAAGATGGAAGGAGTGGAGGGAGGCCTTTGCCCAGGAGTGGGACAGTATTGGCTATGAAAAAAAAATACAATACCTCTTCTGATGTGAGTAACAAATCATTTCTAAATAACACAAAAAAATAAACTCTATCAAACTATTGCTGAAACTAAAACAATCCTTCAAAGTAACGTAAAAAATTATTTGAATGGGATTCAATCGAAACAATATTATAATAATAAAAATGTCAATTGTTCTCCATTTTACTCTTTTCTTACTTATTTCGATCCAAACTTCAATCACTTAAGTATACCGACTAGACTTCTCAAATAATTGACGACGTTTTTTTCTTAATGTCGGTACTATTGCTATTTTCTTTCTGTTATATTTTATATTGGAAATAACTATTCCACTTTTGGAAAAGAAAATATCATAAAAGTATATTTGCTAGCTCAATAATTTTAAAATTATACCTACTTATCCACTGCATGACTATATGAATTAAATAATTAATCTACACTAGTAGGCAATATTAATAGAAAGGAATTAGGTCCTTAAATAGAAAATATTACGCAACCTTGCTCAAGAGAATTAGTAGCCAGTAGCACACCCACCACTTTTCCCAACAACAAAAGTTGTTGGGAAAAGTGGTGGGTGTGAAACGAAAAACAAATGACAAAATAACAACAACAATACTGTGTGCCTCACGGCTGCGCCAGAAAGGTTCATTTCAGCATTAATGCCAGACAGATGCTGTCTGACGCTGTCGATGAATAGTAGCTCCAACATTTACGCTTGAATGCAGCTGGATATTGCCCTACTCCAGCAAAGGGGACACTTTCCTTGAGCCTGCCCTCTTGCACTGGCTAAGCAGCTCTTGGCAGTGACAAAACGTTGGTCCACACATCTGATGCTGAATTTTTCTTGGGTTCCGTCCAAATTCAAATACTCGTAGATTCATACAAATAGAGTTTTTGCTACTCCACTTGAAGCCGCCTGCAGGCTTAGCACGAGCGCCCTAGAGAAGCGTATTGTCGACGGAAGAGTAGACAAAAATGGCGTTTCTGTGTAGACAGTAGAAAGTTTTCTACTGTCTACACAGAAACGAAACGCAATTGTACGGTAAACATGGGTAGTTATACACATCACTAGCAACTAACCCGTTGCTATGGAAAATCACTGTCTATAAAGCAACCTGAGTCTAAGTGTGTCCTCGTGCTCGCGAAAAAGAGATTTCGAGGAGCGTAGAAAGCGATTTCTATTCTACAGTAGAGTAGAAACAGAAAACGCCATGCTAAGCCTGCTGGACAAGTGAATGAAATTGGTGGAAAAAAAACCGATTTGAATATGGAGAACCTATCACCAAATAAAGAACTATCATATCATATCATATCATAGGGAACTATCTATCTTCATTTCACGACTTTCAATTACTGGATTTGTATTTATTTAAACAAAACTTAGTGCAAGATTTTTCATAAATCTTAATGAATTATAAAAAACTAGCTGACCCCGCAAACGTTGTTTTGCTTCTTTTTTTGTTTTTTTTTAAATAGATGTTGGTCGAGTCTCAGAACTACCCGATATGCACACAAAATTATATACAAATCGGTCCAGCCGTTTCGGAGGAGTTTGGTAACAAACATTGCGAGACGAGAATTTTATATGTTAGACTAGCTGACCCCGCAAACGTTGTTTTGCTTCTTTTTTTTTAAATAGATGTTGGCCGATTCTCAGACCTACCCGAAATGCACACAAAATTTCATACAAATCGGTCAACCCGTTTCGGAGGAGTTTGGTTACAAACATTGTAATATGCATTTTGTAATATGCATTAAATTGCTCTATTTAATGCATATTATTAAAACAATAGCCCAATCCAATTATAATCCAATTGACACAAATGATTTGCCTCGAATAAGCACAAATTAAATACTAAACTAAAACAGCATTTGGTTTATGAAACCCGGGTTTGAAATGCTGAATTAAAAACGTATGATAAACTTATGATATTATGATTAATTATAATGAGGACAGACTAGAGCTCGTATGAAAATACAAACTCATATTTGCCCACTTAGTCTGGTGCTGGCACCAGTTTGAACATGCAAGTATTATGAGGTGCAAAATTAACAAAACAAGAAATTGTGTTAGCGATGACCCTCCATTACATACGTAGGCAAGCGTCGACATACCTGCAATGTAGAAATAACCTATTTCTATACATATATTATAAATTAAAGTCTATAAATATATATCTGTCTGTATGACAGCGTTGATCTTCTAAATTATGCACAACCGTATCTCCCGACCTGTCTTCCCAAAAGATTTGGCCGTTTTGATTATTTAAAGAGGTTATCACCAAACAGATACTTGTCTGCTTTGGTTTTATAAGAAAGTGTCTCTTACATCTTTTCAAGACCTGATATTATAATAAGGTTTCTTCTTGTTTTGTTTTCACCCCAGTTTTATTTAAGATATGTAGTAAAGTTAATTTCAATTTTTTTGCTGTTTTCACCATCATTTATATTTTAAAGAATTTGTCTCGGAAGTTGATTGAGTTAAACTTATATATAATAAAAAAATATACTATACTTACACATAATTAAGAAACCTCGCACATGCAGGAGTATAAAGTGCAATGAAACGAGAAATGGGTGCCGGTGCTATTTCTTTCTCTCTAATTCTATATATCTTTTCCATTTCCCTCGCTTATCCACGTATATACCGTGTATTACGACATAAATCTCACCTTATATCGTGAAAGTTGAACAGTTTTTTGTTCCTTTTTATCAGGTACCTATTCTGAGTCCGGGATCCTGCTAAGCAGGACTTACTTGCTTGTATTAAAGTAAATTGGTGTCTATGGATAAGCGCGCTAGGAATAAGCATTGTTAATTTTTCCGGATTTGGTACTTATGTATTGAAAAAAAGTCACAATAGAACACTTTTTCTTGGGAATATTCTGAAGATTTTATTTATTAGTAATTTTATTAAAATAAAAATAAAAATGCGACCGTAAAACGTATAAAACTTAATGTGACATCTACCAACCCGCACTGGGTTGCACAGGCAAACTCTGGGTTGCACAGGCAAAAACTCTCTCAGAGAGTTTGCCCGTGTCCCAGCATTGGGAACATTTTAGTCTGACTAGCTGGCCCCGCAAATGTTGTTTTGCAACTTTTTTATTTAAAAAGAGACGTTGGCCGATTCTCAGACCTACCCGATATGCACACAAAAGAATCATGCCCACTTTCCATACTTTGATTGACCTGTCACATGATTCGTTTTACAGGTCGCGTCTACCTACAACTAGTGTTGTCTATTATCAATTTTTATTTATAATAACACAATAACATAACATTTTTTCATTTAGAGGCCAGGAAAATACTAATAAGTAAATAGGTTTTTTAGGTTATACAGCTGTCAGATTAGGTTTGACAGCTGTTTGCCCTCAAAAGTATACGATTACTATGTTAACATAAAATTGTTTCATAGTCGCTGAGAGAGTTTCAATAACTCTGAAATAAATCCCTCTTCAATGTAATGTATCATCTAATGTATCATTATCAAATCGGCATGAGGCCGCAAACAGCAGTTATATTCTCGTAATATCCCGCCGATACTGAGACATCACATGTGATGTTAGGCCATCCTTGTTTTCTACACTACATTTTGTGCAAGTTAGAGCAATCTATGATACCAGCCTATTACTATCCCACTGCTGGGCAAAGGACTCAACTCATACAGAGAAGGCACGAGCATTAATCACCACGCTTGGTCAAGACGGGGTTTTGTTTGTTTGTTTGGCATCTCGCAGGTCAACCTATGCGGTTGTCGTCTGCTTAAGCAGACTTGCCTGTGGATTCCCTAATAAATTAAGGCCTCCAGCCAGGACTTAAACTTATATACTAACTAAAACTAAGCGACAACGCTAAGGGCACCCCCTGTGGGGTATGAACCTCGGCTTAGGGCGTCGCTGGAAGAGGGTAGCAAATGACTAGCTGGATCAGGATTGATATTATTTACGGACGAATTTAAAGTTACAGGCTCAGCGGCGCGGGCTGGCTCGAGCAAGGGTCGGGAGGGGCGTCGATTTGGGCGTCGCGGCGGGCCTCGGCGGCGAGGGCGGTAGGACGGCGATCGGGTTTTGGGCTTATGTAGCGTGCTAGTGGCCTTACTACTCTCCTGGAGGAGGGTAGTGGCGTCGTCGGGGTCGATTAAAGTATGCCTTGGTCGGCGAATACTGCTAATGCGAGAGGGAGTGTAGCGGGCGGCCGCTGTAATCAGGGGGTTAGAATGTTTAATGCCGCAGTCGAAGAAACGCTTTGATAAGCGTTTCATGAACTGTTTTATGGTTGGCATTTTGAGGTCGACGTGTAGATCTATATTACGGACATAGAAGGGGGCACCCCTGACCCTTCTGAGGAAACGGTTTTGGAGGGTCTGCATCTTATGGAGATGACGTGGGTGAGCGTGCGCAAATACAACGCAGGCATAGGTCATGATGGGACGGATGACTGCGGTATAGATGCGGAGCTTGCATTTGAGGGACAGTTTACTACGGGCTGTCAGTACGAATTGGAGCCTGCTAAGAGCGAAGGAGGCGCGCGCGCGAACCGCCTTAATATGAGCCTTAAAGGTAAGGTTCTCATCGAGGATCACGCCTAGGTATTTGGCTTGCTTCTCCCAAGGGATTGGCTTGCCGTACATAGTGATCGGGCTGGGAAGTGGGGGAGGGAGTCGACGACGTCTGGAGAAGAGAACCGCCTGACTCTTATCGGGGTTGACCTCGATTCTCCATTTCCGGAACCAAGCGCCTAAGACGTTTACGGAGGTTTGGAGAGTACGAGCTATAGCGTTGGGACAGTGACCGGTATAGTAAACGGCAGTGTCGTCGGCGAAGAGAGCCAACTGAGCCTTTTTACTTTTTGGGATATCGCTAGTGAACAGCGTGAAGGCGAGAGGAGATAGTACGGAACCCTGAGGGACACCGGCGCGAATAGGATGAGGGGACGAGAGTGCTCCCTCGACGCGATAGCGAAAGGTCCGGTTCGACAAAAAGTCTCGTAAGATGAGCACGAGACGATCTGGCACTCCTAGTTGGTAGAGCTTGTATATCAAGCCATTGTGCCAGACTTTGTCGAAGGCCTTCGCTATGTCGAAGAATAGCACACCCGTCGTCGCGTTACGCTGCAGACCAGCGCATAAGTGCTCTACGATACGGTGGACCTGTTGGGTGCCCGAGTGTTGGCTACGGAATCCAAACTGCTCGTTGGGTATGAGGCAATTTGCTTCGGCGTAGTCTTTGAGACGCTTATAAATAAGCCTCTCGTAGATTTTGCCGAGGACATTGAGTAAGCTAATAGGGCGGTAGCTGGAGGGCTCAGACTTTGGCTTGCCTGGCTTTGGGATACCGATGACGGTGGCTTCTTTCCATGATTGTGGGAAGATGTTGTTGCTCAAGGCGCCATTGAAGATGGCGGTCATAAGCATTATTAGCGGGGCAGGAAGGAGTTTGTATACCTTATTGGTAATACCATCCGAACCGGGGGCCTTACGAGCGTGGAGCCCTTTAATGATGTCGTGCACTTCGTCTGGAGTGACGGGAGGCAGAGGATCATCAGGGTCTTCGACGGGAGGGAGGGAGGCTCTTCGTTCGACTTCAGCGTCGACCTTGTTCAGGTGAGCTTGGTCTACTGGTTGGGAGCTGGGAGAACATTGGGACTCTAGGCTGTCGGCAAGACATTCAGCCTTTTCGGGACTGTCGAAAGCGACACTATTGTCGGGGCGGATGAGAGGAGGCATAGAGACCTCTTCTGAGGAACGCAATTTCCTCTGTAATTGCCAGAAGGCTTGATGAGTGGGCTCGAGTTCGCTGAGCATCTTGTTCCAGCCCTCAGAGCGAACCTCCCCTATGCGTTTCTTTACAGCACGCTGTAAATGACGCATGTGGGCTTTGTTCGCGTCACAAGGGAAGGAGTCGTAGGCACGGATGGCCGCGTTCTTCTCGGTTATCAGGTCACGTACGTCAGCAGGTAGTTTCCAGCGATGGTCTTCCATCACCGGATCTTGCCGTGGACAATCCGTCAATACGGATTGTACGTGCTCTGTAAACGAGTCGATTGCGGCCGTCGTGTCGGCGACTGACACTAAGTGATCGGGGATGGTGTCTAAGTGAGGCGACGTGGTGGATTTCAGTCTTTCGCTTACTTTCCTCCAGTCGGTTATCGTCTGGGTCTGAGGGGGGCGGTTGGGGTCGATCGGGCCCGAGTAGGGTGCAAGATGCATGACTACAGGGCGGTGGTCAGAGTTTAGCTCGTGGAACGTCTCAATCGATTGCAAACGGAGGTTCACATTCTTGAGCAGCGCTACATCGAGAACATCGGGAAGGTGATTAGGATTACCTGGGAAGTGAGTCGGGCTCATTGGAGCGATGACGTCAAAGTTAAGGGATTCGCCTAACTTGAAAACTAACCTACCTCTGGTTGAAGTTGTGCTACTATTCCACGCCGGGTGCTTGGCATTAAGATCCCCCGCCAAGATGACGGAGTCACTCATACCGAAGAGGGCAGTGAAGTCCTTTTGGAGCGAGATGGGATCCTCCGGACCATTGTCTGGTGGAATATAAGCAGAGATGATGGTGATCGGTTGATGACCAGTCATGCCGAGCCGACAGATAGAGGTCTCCAGATGGGAGAAGAGAGAAGGTGGGTCAATAGGGATGCAATACAAAGATTTCCTAAAGTATATTAGTGTGCCGCCCTTGTGGCATCGAGACCTGTCATTGCGAACTAGTTTATAGTTGGTAATATTCGGGTTTCGGTGATGCGGTTTTAAAAAGGTTTCCTGTATGAGGAGGATGTCAAGCTGATGGTCGCGTAGAAAAGCGGCGATCTCATCGCGTTGACCTGAAACGCCATTTGCGTTGAAGAAGCCTAATTTAAGGGATCGGGGTTTGTTACTGTTTACTCTCGTATTATCCATTGAGAATTAATATTTGAGTGAGTGTAGAACTTGCGCGATCTCGGGATACGCGCTGAGGATTTGCATAAGGCGGAGTGCGTTGCCGTTTGCAGCAACGATTTCTTCCGCCATTTTGTCCGCGGCGGTGGTGAAGAGAGCCGCGTATGTACTAAGTATAATTTGGGCGCTGTTTCGGCCCTGGGTTCCCTGAGGTTTCGCTGGAGAGGCCGTAGGGGCCGCGGGGGCTAACAAAGGCGCTGGGATGGCGGAAGCCATCAGCGCTGGAAGTTGAGCGGGTTGCGCTGGTTGCGCGGGGATAGAGGGCACCGAAGCTGCGGGAGCCTTCAGGTGATTTAGGTTAGCCCAGGGAGACGGCCTCTGAGGCTTTCACGCCCTACCGCCGTTCTCAGCACCATCGAGGCGATCCGGCCAGTGCTCGACCGCTGGCTCGGGAGAAGGCACGGCTCCCTGTCGTTTCGGGCGACGCAGGTGCTCTCGGGGCATGGTTGCTTCGGGAAGTACCTGTGTCGCATAAACAGGGAGCCGGACGCTCGGTGTCACCACTGCGTCGACTGCCGGGAGGACACGGCGTGGCATACGCTGGCAGAGTGTGCTGCTTGGGAGGAGCCGCGCCGTGCCCTCATCTCAGAAGTAGGCAGTGACTTGTCGCTGCCGACCGTAGTGAGTTCGATGGTCGGCAGCGCCGAGTCCTGGGACGCGGTGGTTTCCTTCTGCGAAACAGTCATCTCGCAGAAGGAGGCTGCGGAAAGGGAGAGAGAGATCTCGACTCTCGACCCGGCCCGCAGCAGACGCACCGGGCGTCGGAGGAGGGCGGACAACGCCCTCTTCCGGCCCCCCTAAATGGGTCCAGGGGCGACGGATTCGGGGACATCCGTCGCCCCCCAACATCAGGACCCGAGAAGGCGGCGCGCGTAGTGTTCCTCGCGCGCCTCTCACAGACGTTGCGGGGGGAGTACACCTCACTCCCCC
Source organism: Dasypolia templi (assembly GCA_963555695.1). Taxonomy (NCBI): domain Eukaryota; kingdom Metazoa; phylum Arthropoda; class Insecta; order Lepidoptera; family Noctuidae; genus Dasypolia; species Dasypolia templi. The sequence goes on along the minus strand of OY743141.1, from coordinate 20,308,496 downwards.
CGCCCGAGACGGGGCCCGCGCAAGCGGGCCGGCACCAGCCGGGGTTGTGGAAGAATAATGTGTTCCCGCGACCCCGGCGTAGGTGTGAGATGGAACACCGGGTTGGTTTTTAGTCGGTAAGAGTCCGACAGACCCTTCCGCCCTCCCCGGGGCGGGGGACATCCATGAGGATTTTCCAACCCGAAACCAAAAAAAAAAAAAAAGGGAGACAGCCTCTGCGGACTGAGCCGCTCCGGCATCAGCGCGGAAGGAGGCTTTCCCCAGGGGCTTTCCCTGTGCTGGCGGTCACTCGCGCGTTTCGCGAGTTTAGGAGAGGAGGACTTCGGGGCCTTAGGACAGCCCCAGTAATTTGCCGGGTGTCCCGATTGGCCGCAGAGTACACAGCTGGGAGGCTCTAAACATAGTTCCCTATCTTTAGGGCGGGTACAGTCGGCGGTGCCATGCTCTCCTAGACACTTGACGCATCTAGGGGTGGCATAGCAGTTGGACTGCGAGTGACCATATAATTGGCAGCGATGACACTGTCCAATTAATTGAGCTCTGTTAGGCTTCTCTATTGAGATGCCTGAGAGCGAACACACCGACTTAACTTTAAAAATCGTGACCGTCTGTGGGGTCACAGATGACCAGGACCATGTCGTAGACTAGGCCCTGTCTCGCTTTATGTAAGCGATGGACGGCGGAAACTGGTATGCCTTGTGAGACAAGGTCGCTCTTAATCTCCTCAGTGGAGATTTCCTGTGGAACGCGCCTAATAACGACGCGTGTAGGGGTTTCCTCCGGAAGGGAGTAAGTGTGAAAGGAGTAGTTCCTTTCACGTAGGGCGCGGGAGAGGTCCCTAAAGTCCGCAGACGTGGGGACCGTAACTTTGATCCCCTGGAGGGTGGATCGGGCGTTAGTATAGTTGATCTTGCGATCAACACACATTTTAGAGATTTCCGTCCATTTGGACTTTTCCTGGACGTATATCGGGGGAGGGGGCTTCTGCTTCCTCGCGGTAGGGGGAGCGGGTGGGCAAGCCATAGGGCTGGCGGGGCGACTGGCCCGCGGACTAGGGGCGGAAGTGGAGCTGGACGGTAAGTCGTCCTGTTTTTTCTGGGCCTTGGTGACCGGGCCAGCGGGGGCGGAGGATTTAGCCGCCTTCCTCTTGCCTCCTTTGACCACGACTTGGAAGTCGTCATCGCTGGAGGAGGAGGTGCGGGCTTCTTCCTCGGAGAGTGGGACTGACGTGTCCATGCTCTCCGTCGTATTTGTTACAGCGGCGCGCAGCTGCGTTGTCTCTGAGACAATGGCGGCCGGAACAATGGAGGCCGTGACAATGGCGGCAGGGACAAAGGCGGGCGAGACAATAGGGGCCGGATTAGCGGCCGGAGTATTGTCTACCGGAACAAAGGCGGGTGACACAATGGGGGCCGAGATAGTTGCCGGAACATTGTGGTGCGGAACAAAGGGCGGAATGCCTTGTTCACTTGCAGGTGGCGATAGCGGGCTCTCAAGCGCGTCGCTGAAGTTAGCGAGTGCGCCTTGAGACGGAGTGGGACTGGAAACTTGCCTTATTTTGGCGCCATATTTCGCCAAAAACTCGGGGTCCTTTAATAGGACCTCTTTGAGGAACGCCAAGAGGACGGCGTCCTCCATGATCGGAGCGGGAACTATATTAGGGAAGGAATGGTGGAAAGAGAAAATTTCCCTACGTAGCCTAAACCCTATACCTAACTCCCCGGGTGGATTGGCCCGGGGATGAGTTCCCTCCCTGTCGGGTGTAGACAGGGAGGTGTGTACCTATTGGTGAGCCCTAAGCTTGTAACCCGTCGCCAGTCTTATTGTGCGAACGGGGCCCTGACCGGTCTAGCGCGAAGGGTGTAGACACACCCTAAAGACACTAGGTGAGTAGCTGGAAAGCAAAACTGTCACCAGAGCCGACTAGGAGATCCCCCAAGGCCGGTTATCTGGGACCCGTCCAACTAACTGCCTCGCCCTGAAGGGGTTCGGCGGGTGTGAATTGGGTCAACACCCCACTCGGCTTCGTTGACACCGTAAGGTTTCAACCGAGGACCACGAAACTGTGGTTTTACCCAGAAGGGGCCTAGTGAAGCTACTCACAAACGTCTATTAATGAAACAGGGATGCCTTGAAAAAGACAGTTTTTTGAGTTATTAAAATCAAATCAATTTCTTGATTTGATTTTAAATCGGAGTAGTCGGGGCGACTACGATGACGTCACGTGGCAGCGACGAATAATAACACGAAACACAACACTGGAGCGGGAGAGCGCACAAACACGTCCGTCCGCGGCGAGAGTCGAGCGTCGAGTGTGTTTTTGGGTCAAGACGGGGTGGCGGTTTCTGACTTTTATTGAGATTGTTACTTGCCCGGATTTGAACTCACAGCCTCGTGCATAAAAGGCGAGGTGTCAAACAATTGACAGCCTGTGATAGAGTTCGTTTTAAAAATTGTAGTTTATGGTTTTATGCGTAACCTGTCAGCTGTACACTTATTTTTCTTTCCACACCCACACATATAAAACATAAGAAAATCATAGCTGGTCATAAAATAATAAGTAAAGTAAAAAATAAATACCAATTGGTCATAAAAACATTCAATAACCACATGATGAACGAACAAGTTTTTCGTATTATGTGAAACGGAACGTGTGTAAAACACGTTCCAAGTTTGCAGTACTATACAGATCATTAAAAGCGATTCTAACTGAACGTAAATATCAGTATCAATATATGAAACGACGCTAATTAACCGTTGTTAGGTAATGCTTACCTTGTATCGAATAAATTAGCATGGTATAAAGCTCGGGTTTAATTAAATTATTACAACGAGCTTTAGTACAATGCTTATTTATTGTAAAGGAACTTTCGATAATATTTTTCCTTTAGACTATGAGTAGGGATGGCAGGTGGAGTAAAACTCTGACAGTGTTTATGCAGATAGGAGCTAAATGTTACGTCGGGCGAGCAGCAACTACATAGATCGACATGAATGATAGGACAATAAGGGCGAATTTCGCTAGATATTGGCCCTTAGTATGAACGCGATCAGTACAACATACTGTGTTTAGAAAGACAGTTAACAAAGCCGAGAGTCACTCATTCATTCGTCAGTCGTACAAATTCGTCATTGTAATCTTTTTGTATATAACGGACTGTACCTGGGAACCTTCTGGAGTCGGAGATATTATATTTATGGCCCTTGTAGCGTTGCATGCACTCATAGGCACAATGTTTTTGAGTGTGTAACATTGCGCACTGCTGCAAACAAAAATAAAAGTCGGTTTTCAGCAATCATTTTTGTGCGATGTTACTTAGTTTGATGTAGAGAATGCGTAGTTGACAGCATGGATCTTGTGACACCCTAACCGCGTTCAAGAACTGTCAGTGTGAATATTCCACAATTATAACACTGACAGCTGTTATTCTCGTTTAGTTTCATTGGTAAAACTTGCACTAAGTGCCGATTTCACCGATGAAACTGAACGCGTTCATTATCTAAAACACGTTCAAGAGCCGTCAGTGTCAATATTCCATAGTAAATAATTAATCTGACAGCCCTTGAACCTAATTTATGTGCAGATCGCGTTCAGTTTCATTGGTGAAATCCACCCTAAGACGATTGCAAAATTATTACAAGAATTCTGATAAAACTACACAGCATTCACTGTCCATTATAGGTTAGTCACGAACAGAACTCACGCATAATGTTACTGTGATTGATCAAACAGATACTTTGTTTGTTATTAACTAGGTACAGTGGAAGTCACTGGTCATGCCATGCTCTTTCAGAATAAATTATCGAAAGACGGTTTGCTTAAACTACCGCCTGCGCCGCTCACCAACATAGGGTTTTCTCTTTCCTTCAATTCGCATAATCTATTGTACGTTATTCGTTTTACTTTCATTGATGCGATGTTATGATCCGTGACCCCAGAAAATTACCTGTGCCCTACAGTTCTGTGAGTAGAGGTTACTATAAGATACAATTTAAGAAAATGTAAATAAATCAATATAAAAGGTGTTAAGTAAATAGCACGACATACTGCAGGGGGTGATAGCTTGGGTCAATACCTGCCAAAACAACAATATATGTTCAGCAAAATCTTACGGATTTACAGTTTTACACCTGCTACGATTCTAACATACTCCTTTTGCTTCGTTTACGTTCATACACGCACGCCGGTTGCGAGTACTACGCACCTGACCTTTCTGAAGAACGTTACCAATAATGTCACTATACTAAAACCTTCTAGGGCGTCTTCTCCCAAGGAAGTCAGTTGTAATACTAGAGAAAATAATAGCTAGGCATGTAAAATCACAACAATACCCGTACTTTAATAAATGACTGTTCATAAACTCACTACTGACCAGTCTCGTACTGACTAAGCTGACATAAGACCTTTACTGCTAAAATAAATAAAACAACAAAATACTTTCTATCGGTTGCCGTTGCTCGGTTAACAAGCATATTTTAATGAAGCTCCGAAGCAAAGACCCCGTCGAGGGGGATTGTGACTTATACTAACTTAATACTTACATAAAAATAATTTGTTGTTGCTTACAAAACTATAGAATGTAAAATTTTTGAAAAAATATGATTTATGTTAGTAAGGATTTGGAGAGTTATGGAAATAAGTCTTTGATATTTTAAATTGATAACTAGCGAACTGCCCCTTCCCTGCCCAGCCTGCTTCGGATGGTTTATGCGACTTGACATAATATCGAGATTACTTTTTTAAATTTCTAAACTATTGTGAAAACTGCATCAAAATCCTCTGCGTATTGTTAAAAAACAACGCGGTCAAATAGACCGACATGAAAAGCGACTTTAATTTATAGGAATGCATAATATATATATGTGGGATCGAAGGCAAAGTAAACAGCCAATTTATGGGGTTGACTGGGTTTAAACACTCAAAGTACACTTCTATGTTCTTATTATAAAATATAGTAAACACATCGCGCACACAATCGGCCATTCGTCGTTCTCCCATCAATCCGTTCTTCCCCCACTTCCGTCCCAGTGTTGTCATATTTCACCCAGTGTTAAACCCGTCACAGACGTAGCTATAATGTATATTAATATAATTATTATATCGAGATATATATTATACTATTGCAAGCTACCACACACGGGAGCTATAATATAATGTATATTTTGCCCTCACTCTGTCTGGGGTCGTCCTTGCAAACGCACGGTTTTAAATATTTTTTTCTGTACAGGTTATTCAAACTTTGAAATAACACTTTTTTGATTTCGACAAGAGCAGCCCTGTTTCGCAGGGAACGGAACTTTCCCTCAGTTTAGCGAATTACTGGGCCCATACGCCATAGGCCAAAAATATAACCATCTGGGTAGGTTACCAAAAGAGAACTCGTTACGAATTTAATTTATAATAATCCTCATTAAATAAAGCGCACACTCCTTCCACGAACAAATAATAGGTAGTGAGTGGCGGGCGAATGCGGGGTCGCAGAGAACCGAGACACAAACAATAGGTGGGTAGGCGTCGTTTAGGTGAAGCGCGGCCGGGGAAGAAATGATCGTGCGCATCGAGCACGGACGTCGTCGGGGAGGCTATCGGTGAACAAATGGGACACCCCGTATCCTCAAAATAAATATTAATATACTAAAATATAAAAAGAAGAGTCTTCTTCTGAATGGTGCTCTCTTACCGCTGGTGTGCCTCAGGGTGGCGTTCTTTCTCCTCTTCTCTTTTCTATGTTCATTTACTCTGTCACTAGGGTCATCTCTTCCCACTTCCATCTCTATGCCGACGATCTGCACCTTTACGATCATTTCTTGACGCAAGATGCGGAAGCCGCCGTGTCTGCTATGAACAGAGACCTTTTTTTTTTTTTGGGTGGGAAATCATCAAATGACTTCTCCCGCTCAGGGTGGAGCGGGAGGGCGTGTCAGACTTTTACTGACTAAAACCCACCCGTGTTCCTTCAGTTGCCTGTGCCAGTATTTTTTTAATCAACTAGCACTCTTAAGAATACATACTTTTTATTACTTTTATGTTTTATTTGACCTATTAATGTTCCAATTTATGATTTTAATAGTGAGAAAATAGCTTTTTTGCTATTTTTCTACATTTTATACACAGATAGGCCACTTTGGCAGTAGGTTTTTATAAAAAGGTTAGAAAAATAATGGTTGTTAGGCCAATTGTTTATTAAAAAACACGCAACATCAACAGCAATAGGTATTCTTAGTCACTATCAATGTCATATTGTCATCCTCAACATCTATGACATTTCTTACTGACACATTATCTTTAATACTAGTTTAGAAGCTGTGATGCACTGGAGGTTTAAAAGGCAAAAGATCTAATAAGTCCTTTTTTTTTCTCACAACTTATGGGTTTTCCATCAGGGTATAAAGGATCCAGCTTAATACCAGTCAAATCTGTAGAGCCCCTTTTCTTTAATCTACATTTTCAAATAAAACATCTTCATTATTAGAATATTTAAAAAATAATTTAAATGGATGCATTTTATTAAACAAAAGCCACTGCATGCTGAGCCACTGTACCTTTGATTTTTCAGCAGTTATCTTCCTGTTGGTAATGTTATTCTTCAGCTTTTTTGTTGAAATAAAGTCATCTTTTGTCATTTTTATGACATCAAATGGGTTCCTGTCCCTAGCTGCCTTAATAACAGTAGTCCAGTCATCCGGTAAGTAAATATTTTTGAAAAACTTTTTCTTTTTCTCCACTAATCCAAAATCTTGGTCACATGCTAAGTATGAGTGCCCACTGACATAGAACTTATGGTCTATGTTATCTACTGTGTAATCTGGATGCGCAACAATATACTGGCAAAGAGTAGCCATTTTAATATTTCTGTTTTGACCACCGCACTGGTCTGAGTACATAATTAACTTTTTAGTCTTGACTTTCTCTTTGATGAAACGCAACAAGCAGGAACCAATCTCCTGAGGACCCCTAGAAGCTATAGTTTCATCCCACACATCATGGTTACTTCATCATTATTAGCATTATGAATTCCCAGGCAGTAAGTCCAAAGCTGTCTTTTATAATAGCAAATTCCTGTAGAAATAACAGGAGTAGGTAAAGTTTTCATGAGATCAAATACTATAACTGTTAAATCAGAATCATCTGCAGCTCTATTCTTATCTATCTTAAAATTATTTCTTGCAGATTCAGCCTTTATTGAGATGTAGTTTCCTTTGAGAATTAAGTTCATCCTTTTTGACAGATGATTCTTCAGCTTCTATTTTTATTTTAAAATTATCACATTTTTTACAGGAATCAGTAATTGGTGCATGAAAAGATAGGTTGAATTGCTGATTAAAAACTTTTCTAAACATAAAATTTGACACTTCTTCAGAAGGTGGTGTTTCTTCTTTATATAAAGAAATCAGTTTAGGCAAGCCCAAGTCAGGTGCGAAATACATTCAGTTTGTGCTCTTGTGTAGGGTATAATGTGACTCATATTTGGGAAATTTATTGATAAAGTTTTTAACAATTTGTATTTTGTTCTCTGGAGTTTTATTTGAAGGCACATGGTTTCCTCTTTGATCTGTGGGAGGTGTGGGAATAACTAGTTTATCGAATCGGGCGCGAAAATAATGACGTTTTTCATCCACAGACTGTCAAAAAGTAGCCTAACTAATGTCATCATGACAGTGAAGTTAAAGAGGGCTTAAACCATAGTGGCCTATCTTACATAAGCCAGTATGGCACCTCAAATTTAGATCACAGACTTAAAACCATAACAATGATTATGCTGCCATCTAGTGAAAATTCGTTGTATCACTTTTAGGCCACTCTGGTTCTATCAAAATGATCAATTTGAATTGGAAAAAATCATAAACTCAATATTGTAAAAAAATGAGTTAGGCCACTATGGTTCTCATGGCCTCATATTATATCGAGATATATATTATACTATTGCAAGCTACCACACACGGGAGCTATAATATAATGTATATTTTGCCCTCACTCTGTCTGGGGTCGTCCTTGCAAACGCACGGTTTTAAATTTTTTTTTCTGTACAGGTTATTCAAACTTTGAAATAACACTTTTTTGATTTCGACAAGAGCAGCCCTGTTTCGCAGGGAACGGAACTTTCCCTCAGTTTAGCGAATTACTGGGCCCATACGCCATAGGCCAAAAATATAACCATCTGGGTAGGTTACCAAAAGAGAACTCGTTACGAATTTAATTTATAATAATCCTCATTAAATAAAGCGCACACTCCTTCCACGAACAAATAATAGGTAGTGAGTGGCGGGCGAATGCGGGGTCGCAGAGAACCGAGACACAAACAATAGGTGGGTAGGCGTCGTTTAGGTGAAGCGCGGCCGGGGAAGAAATGATCGTGCGCATCGAGCACGGACGTCGTCGGGGAGGCTATCGGTGAACAAATGGGACACCCCGTATCCTCAAAATAAATATTAATATACTAAAATATAAAAAGAAGAGTCTTCTTCTGAATGGTGCTCTCTTACCGCTGGTGTGCCTCAGGGTGGCGTTCTTTCTCCTCTTCTCTTTTCTATGTTCATTTACTCTGTCACTAGGGTCATCTCTTCCCACTTCCATCTCTATGCCGACGATCTGCACCTTTACGATCATTTCTTGACGCAAGATGCGGAAGCCGCCGTGTCTGCTATGAACAGAGACCTTTTTTTTTTTTTTGGGTGGGAAATCATCAAATGACTTCTCCCGCTCAGGGTGGAGCGGGAGGGCGTGTCAGACTTTTACTGACTAAAACCCACCCGTGTTCCTTCAGTTGCCTGTGCCAGGACCACAGTTTTCTCTTTAGAATAACCCGTGACCCTGAGGCGTCGGCCCTATCGGACCCCGTCATTTTGTGCTGACATCTCTTTGAGGCGCGCGTGGAACACAACGCGCCGTCGACCCGAGCCTGGTCCTTACCGGACGGCGAGCTACCCATGGCTCGCCGTCCGCAAGCCCGCGCCTATGGTGGCCGGGAATCTACTTGCGATTCCCGACGCCCAGGGCGTCTCCTGCGACTGCGACTAGGGGCGTGAGGGCACAAGGCTCTCTCCCTCACGCGCTCCGCCTCCTCCTTTGTGAGAATTACTGCTTCGCAGAAGGAGGTGACGGCTTTCCATTCCCCCTCGCTCCGTACCATGGCCTGGACCAAGGCCGGACGCGAGATATCGCCGCCGCCAATCGCCTCCGCGAGGACACTGCGGTGCTCCGCCCAAGCTGGGCATACCTCCACCGTATGCGCCACCGTATGCTCCACCGTGTCCTCCGGCCGATCCACACAATGGTGACACCCGGGCGTTTCCTACCGCCTTATGCGAAACAGGAACCTCCCGAAACAACCGTGTCCGGTGAGGACCTGTGTCAGGCGGAAGGTGAGTACGCCGTGGCGCCTCTCCAACCACTCCTCAAAGAGGGGACTTACCGCCGCTATTGTGGCGTGCCCTGCACTGGGTTGCGACAATCGCACCCTCCATGTCGCCATGAGGTCCCGCCGGAGCTCTGTCCGCTGTACCGTGATTTCTCGCGGCAGCGGAGTTACACCCCGGCGTTTTGCCTCCTCGCGCCACTCCCATACGTGCGCGAGGGCTTTTGCCTCCAGATCCCATGGCGGCAATCCGGAAAGGAGGCTCGCCGCCTCGCATGAGACCGTGCGGTATCCCCGGACCAGCCGGGTGGCCATGACCCTTTGGGACGCGTTCCACCGGCGCGGCGGCGGGCCGGTCGGCGCCCCAAAGAACGCGCCCATACCGGTGCCCCATAAAGGGCCATGGACCGCACGACTCCCGCGTAGAGCCTCTGGCATGAACAAAGACCTGGATTTGATTAGCGAGTGGTCGCGGTCTTTCGGACTGCAGATCAACCCTAAGAAATCTCAGGCCCTAATTATCGGCGGCAGGTATATGCGAAATAGGCTCGATGTTGCGTCGCTGTCTCCAATCTGTCTGAATGGAGTTCAGATAGAATACGCACAAACGGTACAAAATCTGGGGGTGACCTTGGTCTCTTACTTATCGTGGACTGCTCATGTTGCTCAAGTTAGTCGCAAGGTGCACTACACGTTCCATTCGTTGAAATGCCTCCAGAGCTTTTTGCCCTTGAACACAAAAATCTCCCTTGCTCAAACTCTCATACAGCCCATCATAGACTACGCTGATGCCTGTTATTTGGATGCCACCGAGGAGCTTTTGAATAAGCTTGAGCGTTTGCAAAATATCTGTATTCGTTTTGTTTTTAACCTTAAAAAGTATGACCACGTTTCTATCTTTCGCAAGATACTCAAGTGGCTCCTTATTCGACTTCGCAGGAACTCTCGGATATTGTGTCTGCTATTTAACTTAATCCACAACCCTTTAACGCCATCCTATCTGCGGGAACGCTTCTCCTTCGCCCGTCCTTTTGATGCGCCTTGCAGGTCGCACCTTAAAAATCTCCTAAAAACCCCTCCCCACTCTACTGACTTCTACTCCTATTCTTTCTCTGTACACGCGGTTCGGTTGTGGAATTCACTTCCACCTGACATAAGGAACTGTCAAACTGTTGTGGTGTTTAAGAGGAGAGTGCAAGAACAATATCTTTCCACTGTGTCATAGTTGCATTTGTTTAATATATGTGTATGTATTTATTTTTATCACTTTATATTTATATGTATTTAGTGTTATTTATTTTAGAAGTATCTATGGAAGTATATTTTGATATTGTATTTTGATTTTTAAATTAGTGAATTGTTTCGTTTTATGTATTTTGTTTTCCCTTTTACTCATACACACGTTGTCTATATCTATCATATACTCTCCTACTGCAGGTATGCTGGAAGAGATTTCTTTAGAAATAAGCATTACCTTTGTACGTACTTTTCTGTTATCTTCATTTTTCTTGTCTTTTTTTAAGTGTGTACATAAATGGTTAAATAAATAAAAATAAATCACTAGGCCAAAATATACCGAGATATATATTCTATTCACCTTACCACAATGATGGTTACAAAATCAAGAAATTATTTATACGTTCTAATTAACCCTGATTGCTCTGCTTAAGTATGTAATTTTTTAAATGGTTTACACAATATTTTTTTTTTGTAAAAACTATGTGCCCCTTGGTAACCTTAGTAACATGTTATCAAAACTAAAACTTAATAAATCTAAATAGAGAAGACTTGAATACTGACGACAGTAGTGACGCCGTACGAAGCGCCAGTCAACCTGCCACATCGCTGGATACCGTAGTGAGATGCCCTCATTGTCCCCAAGCACGTTTTTTTAAAGGTGAACGAGGCTTGAAGGTACATTTGGGGAAGAAACATAAACCCCACAATGTGCCTTCATCATGCCCGACAGTACAAACTTCCCTAACACCTGATTCACCCGCTCAACCCTTTTGGAAAACCCTTGCAACAAGTAAAACGTCAACTCCAGTTTTAAAGAGAGTTCCTCGTGGTGCGAGACCATCCGTGGCTTCCTGTTTAGCGCGTAGTATCCGCCTGGCCATCCGAGAGAACTCTATAAGTGCTTGGGAGCAATTACTCACCTTCCCGTTTAGAATTCTACATGTGCAAAAAAAATTGGCAAATAAAAAAACGTTAACAGCACAAATCAAAGATAATTGTAACATTTCGGCCCTAAATTTCGACCCTAAATTAACAGCGCCCCTCCCCCAAAGAGGCTTATTGCACCACGTGGAGTCTAAACTAGGCGAGGGTGATATCAAAGGTGCGGCTAGGATCATCTTTAGCAGCGATGTGTTTGCGCCGTACTCTCCAGAGACACTTACAGCTCTGGAGAACAAACACCCCGCGCCGGCAGATGACCTCTCCTTCCCTGACCCACCCCATTCGGAATCTAACTCACTTGAAATTACAGCTCAAAAAGTATGCGCGGCTGTGTACTCCTTTCGAAGTGGCTCCGCCGGCGGCCTCGACGGCCTGACACCTCAACATCTCAAGGACTTAATGTGTTCAGGCGCCGGGGAGGCTGGTGAGACCCTTTTGAAGGAGCTGACGGCCCTCATCAATCTCATGCTCTCCGGCAATGTGAACGAAGCCGTCATTGATATTTTATACGGTGCAAATCTATGTGCCCTGCGCAAGAAGGATGGCGGCATTCGTCCCATTGCCGTAGGGTCCACTTACCGTCGTATCGCAGCCAAAATTTGCTGTGCTTTTTACAGCGAAACACTGGCCAGCAAATTCCAGCCCCTACAGCTGGGCTTTGGGTCTAAAGGGGGCTGTGAGGCTGCGGTACATGCATTATCCACTTTCCTCAATAGTGCTAAAGGTGAGGTCATCCTTAATGTTGACATTAAGAATGCCTTCAATTCCGTAAACAGGGACACCTTGTTGGCAGAAGTTCAAAAAGAAATACCCAAAATTTACAGTTTTCTATATCAATGTTACAGGTACCCCTCTAAATTACTTTATAAAGACAACCTTTTGAAATCAGCTGTTGGTTGCCAACAGGGTGATCCTCTTGGGCCAGTCATTTTTAGTTTGGCAATAAATCCAATCATTCGACAGCTAAGTTCAAAATTCAACGTATGGTATTTGGATGACGGAACCCTAGGAGGTGATGTAGACACAGTCATAAAAGACTTAACTTTTTTAAAAGAAAAATTCAGTGTTATTGGCCTAGACCTTAACTTTTCAAAATGTGAAATTTATCTTCCCGAAACCACTGACAGACAGACTACCTTAGCAAAATTTTGTACCGTAGCACCAAATATCAAAATTACGGAAAGAGACTCTCTTCACCTCCTAGGGTCCCCAATTTTTGACGAATCCTTTCCAACGTTCGTTGAAGAAAAAATAAAAAAAATTCAATGATGTCTCGGAAAGACTTTTCAAAATTAACGTTCATTCGGCCTTCACACTTATTCGATACTGCTGTTTTGGACCAAAATTTATATATAATGTTCGCTCCTCCCATCTGTGGAAACATCCACAACTTTTAGAAAAAGTAGACCAAGTTATTAGAAACACACTATCTTCGATCCTAAATGTGGCCCTGGACGACCGTGCTTGGCAGCAAGCCACACTTCCCATTCGCCTAGGTGGTCTCGGCGTCCGCAAAATTTCAAGTATAAGTTTACCGGCCTTCCTCTCCTCGGTCCACAGTACTGATAAATTAACCAGGAATATTTTATCTTCTTCACTGGTCGATTTTGAAGTACCGTGTTTGACCGATGCGTTGAACGCTTGGAAAATGGCTTGTCCCAATACGGTTTTCCCCGACAACCCGTCCTCCCAGAGACGGTGGGACGTGCCGCTCTGCAGTATTATACGGAATACCCTAATTAACACGTCACCTAATACTGTTGAGCGTGCCCGTCTGCTGGCTGTGGGAGAATGGGAGTCAGGCTTGTGGCTTCAGGCGCTCCCGTCATCCACCATAGGCACTATGATGGATGACTCTTCGTTTCGGCTCGCTACATGTCTCCGCTTGGGTGCACCTTGTGTTGCTCCGCATCGGTGTCACTGCGGTGAAGCTGTCGACAGTCTTGGGCACCATGGCCTGTCCTGTTACAGGAGCGCAGGTCGCATAGCACGGCACGCTAGCATCAACGATATTATTCGTCGAGCCCTTGTCACCGCCGGCGTACCTGCGGTTTTAGAACCAAACGGCTTGGTACGTGACAATGGAAAGAGACCAGACGGTATGACGTTGTTGCCTTGGAAGGTGGGTAGGCCTCTGGTGTGGGACGCAACCTGTGTCGATACCCTTGCTCCATCTCATGTTCCTAGCACGGCGAACTGTGCTGGCGCTGCTGCTGCGGCTGCTGAGACCCTCAAGCGGCGCAAATACTGTAACCTTATGGGTAACTACAGTTTTGAGCCGTTTGGGGTCGAAACGCTCGGGTCATGGGGCCCGAGTGCGCATCTAATTTTTAAACAAATTTCTCACCGACTAGTCGACACTTCACGTGACCAGAGGGCTGGGTTGTTCTTTGGACAAAGAATTAGCATTGCCATTCAGCGTGGCAATGCTGCCAGTCTTCTGGGCACTTTTCCAGATGACAGCGATGCGGACGAGTACTTCGACGCCTGAGTATTTTTTATATTAATTTGTATAGGTAGTTAGTTAGTTATTTAGTAATTTAATTTAGTTATAAATATGTTGTTATATAGAAGGGTAAATAAATCTTAATATTAAGTTGTTGCTTAAATTCATCTCTTCGAAATAAATACGGGTAGAACCATCCTTCTTGCGAACCAAGACAAGAGGACTTGCATAATCTGAGAAACTTACCCTAATAATTTCATTTTCCAACCACTCTGCTCCTTGTTTATTTACCTCTTCTGCTCGTTCTTTAACTTGTTTTGGTTGATAGTTTTTGACGCTTAAGATAATCTGGTCTTTTAAATGTTCACAGCCAATATAACCTATAACATCAGAAACACATGAAAAACAGTTCAACCTGCTCAACCATCAGGATTCATCTGCACCATACTTCTGTGGTGCGTGTTATCTAAAAAGAGTTTTGTCTAACGGACATAAGGAATAAACTTATTTGCAATATATATATATTTCTATATTTATTCTTTATGTCGTACCAGTGTACTCACAATCCATTACGTACTAGTAAAAATGACTTAAAAACTATTTTAGTAAAACTCTTACAATATAAACAACTAAAAAATACGTGGCCCAACACACGTTGGCACGTGCCTCTGCACCCAATGCCTTATAAAGGGACTGTCCATTTTTTCAAATAAAGTTTGTAGGATGCCGTTGGAGCTTCCGTGCAACCTACCCAATAATGACGCTGTTATTTTCCTCATAATACCAAGAAAATCGTCAACACGGGCTTCCGCTAACATATTCGAAGCTCTGCAGAAGCGCGGAAGCCCCATCTACATCCTAAATCGATTATTATATTTAATGCGCAGGACGTTGTAGGCTGTCTGCGTATATTTCACCCACAGGCTGCACGTGTGTCTTTACTCCAATCTTACACAATTAGGTTAATTGATACAGTCTGATACAATGTGGAAATACGAGTAGACATAGGAAAATATGACGCGTCGGGTTAGGGCGGTGGTACGTAAGCGACTAGCGAGCGGCCCACCGGTGCACGGTGCCTCGTTACAATATTCTAAATGCTGATTCAACAATCGCATTAGGGTCGCCACACTTCCATTCATTACACAAGTTACATTTTTTAAGAAATATTGTCCTATTAACAATTTAAAAAGCATACACGTTTCGGGAACAATATAACATATATTTACTACCCGATATTTTGATATTTTTGTAACCATCGATTTCAATTGTAATGTTCAAATATCCTATGGAACGCACTTCGCAAAATCCTAAACCCGTCATCTTAATGTTATTATTCGTATTTAATTTCGGCGAACCTAATTGTTTGTAGCACTCACTATATATTAAATTAATGTCACTGCTACTGTCTATTACCGTACTATTATTGAGTCGTGTATTTTCACATCCTCGAATGGTTTTTCGTATGTTGAAATTACTTGTTTGTCATGGTTAACATTGCAAACTTCATGTTCGTGTACGCTCGAACTGTCACCTCTGAGGTATGTGTCAGTGTCACTATTGTCACTATTCAATATGTCACCCAACTTCGGGCTGCCAACATTGCAACTCCGACTCCGCATGCACCGTGCTGCCACCTGCCCGTGAATACTGCGCCTGCGATGAATTGAAGAAGCTTCCTTTGGATGTCGACGGTTGGCTAACCTGTTGTCTTGATTGCGTTTTAGATTTCGTTATTTCGGACGTCACGTTCACTATTTCCATTTCTTTCCTGCACTCCGAAGCAACATGGCCGAACTCATTACAACGAAAGCATTTCTTGCCTTTCGTTTTGTTTGGAAATGCCGATGATGATACATGATTTTCTTCTCTATAGTTAAAACATCGCATCGTATTTGACGATTTAGAATATGATTTTCCTTGCTGCTTAAAATTCGAACTCACACTGTCCTTCTGCATGTTTTTTTTGAAGCTGTCATAAATTCTCAGTTTTTCTTTTAGATCCGGATATGGTTTTACATTGTCGTATAGCATAATTTTATTTACCTCCAAGTCGATAATTCCATCTATAATAAATTTTATGGCAACGTAGTCGGGTATTTTGCCCCTTTTTACCATGTCTTTCATTATTAATAGATAATCTAAGCAACTTTCTGTCTTCGACTTTTTTCGCAAACTCATCATCTCGTGAATAGTCTTAGAATCAGTAGTGTCCGCAAATTCCTTAAATAAATCTTTTTTCAGAGCATCCCACATTTTATACGTCCGTTCCGATTTCAGACATAGCGCTGCAGTGCCAACCAAAGCGCATCGGGCAACGAGGAGCTGTTGTCCACTTAAAAATTAACGCGTGATCTTCCACATCCTGAACCCATCGCGATGCTGGATAGGCTTCATCTTGTCCGCTAAATTTTGGTATTAACTCCGCACTCATGTGAAGCGTCGATGTCGGATGATGATCCTGACCTTGAATGATCTGAGCCGTTTTCGCGGCAGCAGCGTCGTCTTGTCGTTGTCGTCGCCATGCCGGTATAATTTTCTTCCTGGTATCGTCATAGCGTGTGTCGTAAAAGACGAAAGACGAAAGACGACGGTCTTTCGTCATTCGTCTTTTATAGCAGGAAAAATATTTCACCGGTACGGTTAACCTTTTCGAGCACGCGGTCCCGTCGTTGTATTGTTTGATTTTTTTATTCGATCCCGGATGAGCCCCCAATTTGACTTATACTAACTTAATACATAGAAAGAAATAGTCGAATGACAAGTTTTGTACAAATATAATTTATGTTACAAAGAACGGTAAAGCGTCATAGAACAGGGCTGAAAATCTTGGATTTTAAACCCGTGTCAACTTGATCTTCGGGCTACGAAGCCGAGAGTCACTTATTATATTTTTTTTTGTACTTGACCATAGCTGGGAACCTTCTTGTTACGGAGAAATTGAAGGTTAAAATTGAAAGTTTTACTGATTTTGATTGGTAGTTTGATGTACCGAATGCGTAGTTTACGGTTTATAGTTGTCAAGAGAGTCCCAAAAATAAGTAACACACCCCAAAAAAAAACATAAAACCCAAAAATTAAATTCTTGTAAAGTGAAAAAGTTTCAGCACAAAATAAAGTATCGCCTTCAGTAATAAAATAACTTGACAAAATCCATTTGTTTCTGGGGCTGAAATTAGGTACTTATAACGAAACCACTTACAATGAAACTCAGGCGACGACGACGCCAGTTATAAATCACAATTTCGAATTCTCAAATTATGAAATTCTTTGAGCAAGGAGTAAATTGATACGAGTGGTTAACTTTTGTATTAAATATAATGGACTCGTACTTAATGTACTGAATTTATTAGAACGTGAAGATTACTGCTAAAGTGTTTTTGACTACTAGATATATATTTGAGTAGATTAAATCGATGTACAAATTATAGAGCAATACTTTTGTACTACGCAAATATTGTATGTAAGTGTAGTTTTTTGTTTTATTGGCGATGTGGAGTTCCTGTGGGGTACCTGATTTGATTTCATATAATAATTTAATAATTTATTAGCAAATGTATCGAGATGTCTAAAAGATGTTGTCAAGACTTCATAGATCTTTTCCGCTTCAACGTTTCCATAAAAGTGATAATATTACGATTATGACAGGTTATAAAAATACAGCAGCAGGCTTAGCATGGCGTTTTCTGTTTCTACGCTACTGTAGAATAGAAATCGCTTTCTACGCTCCTCGAAATCTCTTTTTCGCGTGCACGAGGACACACTTAGACTCAGGTTGCTTTATAGACAGTGATTGTCCATAGCAACGGGTTAGTTGCTAGTGATGTGTATAACTACCCATTTTTATCGTACAATTGCGTTTCGTTTCTGTGTAGACAGTAGAAAACTTTCTACTGTCTACACAGAAACGCCATTTTTGTCTACTCTTCCGTCGACAATACGCTTCTCTAGGGCGCTCGTGCTAAGCCTGCAGCTATTCGTGTTTTGAAAAGCACCAAAACAGGGGTGTTCGGTAGTTATTGGGCTATATTTTCATTCCATCTACGTAAGAACATCGTAAAGCTTCAAGGCTTATCTTTTGAGCTGATTGTTATGTAAACCTATAACATTTCCTACATGAAAAACAGGACATTTCTAACTGCTTTTATCATCAATTTTAAATCATCGAATACGAGTTTGCAAACATGAAAGTACCTAACTACAAATCTTAACGAGTTGTCATCATCTTTCTTGGTTTTCAGTTTGGACCCAGTAAATTGTCAGATATTCTCTTAACAATTTATTTCTATCAAAATGGACATTTTTTTTTCATGTTTCACTGACAACCCGCGCCGTCGGCATCTACACAGAAGGTGGTTGTCAACACTATAGAGTGTCAAATTAAATTAATAAGCGAAACTCTGCAGACTTGATGGATTTCTATAACTAAACATGATAAAACAGAAAAAAAACTAAAAATGTTTTGTTTTTCTTAGGCAACTTCTTGAGTTGGGTTAGTTACTTGAAATGACAGATCTACACCACGGTCATCCGTCCCATCTTGACCTATGCTTGCGTTGTCTTCACACACGCTAAGCCACACCATCACCATAGGATGCAGATCCTCCAGAACCGTGTCCTTAGAAAGTTTACAGGAGCCCCCTTCTATGTATTTAAGTAGGTCTGAAATAAGAATCCACACATAGATCTCAGAATTTCCAGCGTCCAGCAAATCGTAAAATGCCCCTCACAGCGTTTTTTCGACTAAGCTATAAAGCATCCCAATCCCCTGATTGCGGCGGCCGCCCGAAATGCATAAGTAGTATTCGCCGATCGAGGCATACAATAAATATTCCCGACGACATCACAACTCTCCTCCAGTATAGTATTTAGGCCACCAGTACTCTTAGGAAGTACAAAATACGACCACCGTCCTCACCGCCGAGGCCCGCTGCGACCACCCAGTCCAAGTCCGCCTTGGCCCTTGCTCGGGCCAGCCCACGTCGTTGAGCCTGCAGCTTTAAATTCATTCCAATTTAATCCGATCTAACCTGTACCTTGCTGCCCTCTCTGAAGTCCGTACCCCACAGAGAGTGCCCTTAGCGTGTAGTCGCTTATTTTTTAAGTTTTTTTTAGCCCTGGCTGGAGGCCTTAAGATAGTGATGCACCCACAGGCGACCACGACTAAGCAGCCGACAACCTTCTAGGTTGATCTGCGAGAAGCCAATTATAAAAAAGAGTTTTTTTTTGTGTATGTACTTTACGAAAACACGATGCAACGAAAAAGAAAACTCAACTCATACTTCAAGTAACTTCACTTACAGCGGTCGTTGAACCCATTATTTTCCCGTAAATAGTGTTTTTGTGTTATCATATAAATTCTATTCTGACAGTCTAATTGGCAGTTCGGCTAGGTCGCAAGTGACTGAAATCGCATGGTACAAAGTAGTAAATGATTTTATTTCTGTAAGGTTTGTACTTACAAACACTATTACACGTAAACCATTATTTTTAAACTAGATGAGGTCGGCGTTTTCTACCTGACTACTCTAAGAATGAAGTCCGAAACAGAGGTCACAGTCTCTTATAAAGTGCAGACATCATCTTGGTCAGATTATGACATGTGAAGACCATATAGATCGGTGTTTGAAATAGTCTTTTGATTAATGAACCACACAGATTGAGTGGTCCTGTCCAGTCAGTGCACGCATTTGTCAGTATTCGTGCAGCTCAACTCAGAACTTAAGGAGCTCAACGATTCGACGAACACTACCAAAGAAAGGACATTTGGGTACGCCGCATAAATTACTCATACCGCTAGAACATGATTTAAAAAAAACGAGAAAAAAAAACAAAAAAACAATTTTACATAGTCTACACCAGGGATGCACAGACTTAGTAAGACTAGGGGCCACTCGGGCAAATTATGAACTGATGGCGGGCCGCCAGAAGTATAGGTAATTCAAGACAATAAAGAATTGATAATAATGTATTAAAATTGAAAAAGAATTTATTAATTTGAAGCGTGGCACTGCATAGTGCTTATTATCTTTTTTTATATTTGGCTCAAATTTACTTGTAGTAACACGTAAAACTGCTTCCAAACTTTCGTTTGCAAGGCGGTTTCGAGTTTTTGTTTTATTATTATTTAGTATTGAAAAGGTTTGTTCACATATATAGGTAGAACCAAATAAGCTGGCACATTTCAGAGCGTTTATGCGCAAATCTTTGTACGTATTTTTATCAATGCAGCGGTAAAAGTTCAGCAAGTCTCCTTCGTTGAATTTGTTGCGTAAATCTTGGTCGTTTTGAATGTCGATAATTTCTAACTGCATTGACTCTGGTGCATTTTCAACTGAAATCGTGAAAGGATTGCTGAATATGTCCAACAGAGGTTTCACTTTTTTAAACTCCGAAAATCTGTCTTGAAAAGATTGAATCAAAATATCTAGCTTTTCTACATAACTGAAATTAATCGCATTTTTGTTGAATTTTTCAGCCATTTTCTTATAATTCGGAAAATGATTGTAATTTCCAGAATTCAATTGCGATCTGAAAAGTGTCAGCTTGCATTGAAAGGATGATACATGAGCGTAGAGCTGGGATATCAGTAGATTTTTGCCTTGTTCAAGACATTCAAATGATTTGTAATGGCAACTAAAAAAGCCAAATCACACAACCAATCAGGATTTTTAAGTTCCGGAGATTGAGTCCTCGTGATTTTATGAAATTTACAGTCGAAACTACCACTTTCATGACATTTTGAAATTCAATTTTTTTAGAACAGAGGGTTCTTGGTGTAAAATGCAGTGAAACTGCATGAGATCTTCAGCGTTTATGTTTTTTTCTTGCAGATGCTTTTTCAGCAAAGTAAATAGCCCAGAATTGACACCAATCATCGAAGGAGCACCGTCAGTCGCAACTCCCGATAATTTTGATAAGTCCAAATCAGTTTTTGAACACTCATCCAAAAGTACATTGAGTATATCAACTCCTCTGGTTTGACCTTTCAATGAACACATTCCTAATAACACTTCTAAGACTTCAAAATCTTGAACACCTCGTATGAATATGAGAAGTTGAGCTGTGGCTCTAATATCAGTGGATTCGTCGAGTGCTAATGAAAAAAATTCAATGATCTTAGTTTTTTCATTTAATTGTTCCGCAATATTACCTGACAAAGACATAATTCGTCTTTGGATAGTCATACGATTCAGTTGAATTTTCTCAAACTTTTTTGCTGCTTCGGGACACATTTTCTTAGCGGCAATTTCTATGCATTATTTTACAAAATCCCCATCATTGAAGGCGCGACTTCGCTTTGCTATCATTCGAGAAATTTCATAACTAACTTCTGTAGCTGTTTTTGAATCTTAAATGGGTTTTGTAAACATAGCTTGTTGAACAGTAAGCTCCCGTTTTAAAGACAACATTTTTTGCTTTCTTAATTCGCCTGTAAACTTGGTAAAAGTAGGAATAGTGCCTTTTTACATTATATTCCTTTGCAATCGCAACAGAATTCTTGCAAATTAAACAAACGACTTTGTTATGCGACCATACAAAATTACCATACAGTATTTCTCAGTCCAAATTTCTTGAAACTGCCGATTTTCATCTTTAACCTTACGTTTTTTACAAGGCCCTGGCGTGTCCATGTTGCGTTCTAATCCTGGCTATGATTAACACAGCACCTAAAAACAATTACAGTACCTACTTAAATTACCCATCCTTTTTTAAATTACCAAAAATAATTGATTAAATATGTAGGGAAACACTTATTATAGTTAGTTTTACTTACGATTTCACAACACAATTATACACGGCACTTGACGGGAAATCTACGTTGAATGTGGATCAAAATATATGACACCGGCTAGTCGAGTTAAAATCTACACTAGAACTATTGACACTTCACTCAAGTTAAAACCGAACTGTCGGTCGCTGCGGTTAGCGTGGCTTTTATACCGCGCATATAGAGTCGAAAACTGTCTAGAGAAATCTCGAAACCGACTCTGGAAGCTTCTGAATATTAATATTTATCTACCTACGCGAGCAATCGGGAATTCAGGACTATTGCTATCTCGATTGCTCTAACAATATAACCCGTGGATAAGCCGCCACCGCGCTGCCGTCGTCGCCGCGCCGCCGGCCGCGGCGCTTCCTCAAGAAAACGAATTTAACCGAGATCGGCACGAACATTACCGACCGCTGTTACCGGCGCATGCACGGCGCACCGATAAGCGCACTTAAGAGCGCGCGCGCGAGATACAAATTACTTTTCGAACATATTTTTTTTGGTTTTATTCTGGAATAGAATTCAATATTTTTCGAATGTATGAGAGTATTATTTTTGCTGTCGACGGGCCACCAGTATTCGACCGGCGGGCCGCATGCGGGCCGCGGGCCGTGGTCTGTGCATCCCTGGTCTACACACTCACAATAATTAAAATAAATAATCAACATTCACTGTGTAAATTTATTGAAGCAGCTCCATCCTAAGCCTATTGTTGTCCTCAATATAGTCTTTAACAATCAATTTTTTTAGTCTTTTAGTCTGGCATAGTTTCCGATTTACAAAAGATGTGAATTTTTTAAGGCTTCGGCTAGGAAGTGTTTTATAAAAACGTATACGTTGACATCTAAACGAGCTAGGCTTATTGATCTATTTTAAAAATACAATGATATCCTACAGGATATAATATTATCATTGTATTTTTAAAATAGATTAATATTTGTATGTGCATACAAAAGATTTTCATAAATATACTAAGAAGGTACAGTCATACAACACAGTAGGTTTCAAGATGTGGGAGACTAAAATCGACCGTAAAAATGCCCAGTCACAGGCGATCGACCGCCGCATGAAGGTCGTCATTTTATTCAAAAGGTACTAGGCACCTGCGATTTTATCGACCTGTGTAAATAGGGTGGCGGTATTCGGCTTGTGCGGTGATTTGGTAAGTGACCAGCCGCACGTCGAAAATGTTCCTATTTAAATCTGCCATTACTTCAAACAATTTCCTTACCATTTTAAATAAAAGAAAGTTCTATCACACTTTGAGAATCGAATTACACTATTTTTCAAATATTTATATTTATTTTGGCGCATTTTTCCTCAAAACGTCAAAGAAAATGCCAACGCTGGTAAATTATATTGCAGGAAACTTCAGGTTGACACCATTACGAATCGTAGTTTGATCTACACCGTTTTTTTGATCTGGGTAAAACTTTTCCGATTACCTAATGTGAAATTTTAAGCATTGGTCAGTCATTTAAAACATCGTATCACCAAAAAATTAAACTGTTTCGATTTTTTTGGATGTTGTTGATAATATATTTTAAATTAAGTATTCCATAGGATGCACCTTTTAGAAGTTATAAGTCAGAAACTGAAAGAAGTCCGAAAATTTCGAGGTTTTTCGAGACCACGCTGATCGGACGAAAGACCTGTGCTAGGTTTTTCGAAGCTAAAAACTTAGTTGTTTATACACTGTTGGTATCTATCCTAACAACATCCCAAAAAAATCTGAAGAGTGCAATATTTGCGACCTAACGCGACTTTTGTATCTACGGTGACTGGCCTAGTACGTATCTTTCTTTTAATAAAAAACTGGTGTATTGCTCCTGTACAGTTTTTGATTTGTTTGACCGAGCCAAACTACTTCGAATTAATTACTTATATTTAAAGCAGAATCTGTGCCATGTGGGATAAACGTTGATATAGTAACAACCTAGTTCAGAAACTAGATCAAACAACTTAGTTTTGCATTTGCAATGTTGGCCGTCACGTACTTAGCAATTGGCGGTCTGGCAATGTCCCTGGGTCGTGCTTATGTGGCGTAAAAGACGAGTAATTTTAATTTTTTATTACATACGCTGTATCAAAACTTTGACTCTCTTTTTTAAGTAACAGCTGACTGACTTGTGTATATGAACTCTTCTTTAGACTACAGCTTCTTTATCTATACATACTTATCGTTCTTCTAAACTACTGATTTTAAGGCGGTTTTCGCTATAGTATTGATTAAACTTGCAAATATTTAAGTAATCTTGTTCTTTTTTCTAATCTTTCTTTTCTTTTTTTTTAAATCGTTCCAGTAATTATGCATACGTATGCATAATTCGGTGACCTTGTCAAGTCATTCCGGGAACTGGTGGGGCCACAATAGGCCATGGATCGAGAATGTTACAAACGTCTTGTTATCTCGAATACTCGTTATTGTGTAGTTTCGGTATTCAATTATTCAGTTGGTATTTCACGTACAAGCGAAAGGCTTTTGATAACGAACCGTCTCTCTTCACAGACGTCTTTACAGTAATAGCCATATCTATCGGCGTTTCTCTATATCTAAATCAATACCTACAAATAATATGGTAACGGAAACAAAACTGATTGCAGTGTTGTTTGCGTTTTGGGATTAAGTAATTGTTTTATATTCATAAACAATCAGTTTTTCCCAAAACCTTTTTATCCCCATTAATTTTTATTAAAACCCACTTACAATACCTAACTTACGTATGCACATATACATGTAAAATAATTCAAAAGGTGACCTTTACTGACAGTCTGTTTTCTCCACAGCCAACGTCGGGAATTACGAGTGCGGGCGAGAGCAGTCGACAAACAGCCCAGGAAGTGGCCGGCAAGCGGCTAGCTACCAGGTTTGCTTCATAGTATAATAGCGATAAAATATATACTGCTTTGTTTTGTTGTAATACCCTGTCTAGCCTTTTAACGTTTTTCGATTTGCGCTATCTGCGGGTGGTTATAATCTTTCCGTAAACGTTTCGTTATTGTCTACGTTGTGACAGAATTACTGTTGCTGTTGTGTTTTTGAATCGAATTCGTAGTATACATTTTTAGTTTATTTTGTTGTGATTGACTATACGGTGTTTTAAACAGATCTGGATTGTTCCATTAGGGATAAATTATTGTGATCAAAATTATATTAAGAACTGCCACTGTGATTGCAATCTGAGGATGCCCAATATAGTTTTTGGCATGAAGGTATATAATTTTTTAAATCAAAGGTGGTTGCCATAAATTGGTCCATATCCATGCCAGATTAGAATAAAATTATGATGCACGTACCAACGTTCATTTAATGAAAATGTATAAACGAACTTAGTTAATAGCATAAATCTCACAATACACTTTAAGCATGAGCCTAACACATGCTTGAAATAGCTGCATCGATTATTGTATCTACCAGATTGTTAATCTGACCTACATATAAGCTATTTTGACTGAAGTCTAAACGTTGTGTTGGATTTTATATCTACTGAAACAGTAGATATAAATATACAGACTGCCTCGTTAATCTAGTTGTTGCAAGAGCTACTGCTGAGCTTTAAGGTCCTGGGTTCGATTCCCATGTCAGGCAAAGTGATGTTGGGTTTTTCTGTCTAGAATTTCTCAGTAGCAACCCGGAGTCTGGATCTATGCCCGGTAGATGGCAATAGACGCCCCCTATTACATGAGACTTAAGCATAACTGGCGAAATGTGGGTGCACACCTCCACCTATAGGTACACCTCTGCCTAACGCTTCTGGGATTATAGGCGTGATGTTATGCAATGTTATTATGAAACAGTATGTCAGTGGGTGTAAACATCAATTCTACGTTATCAATTACTTGTCATTTGAAAAGCAGTTAAATTTTAACAATCAAATAGTGAGTTCTATCCATGTCGGGAAGACATTATGTTTCGATTTTTGTTCTGGAAATAAATCATTGGTGATGATACTACAGTACCGATAAATTATGTGTTAGTTGACAGAGACGTATTGCTTGGGAGTTTTTGGCTCTCTTCTTTTTTTTTGGAATGAAGATTATCAAGCTAATATAAAAAAATGGGAAGACCTATTTATTTTCTCGCACTTTTTTTAAATTTAGATTGGTGAATAAAGAGCCAGTTAATTAATTAACTTGTTCACATGACTACACATTTCGCTATAGTTTTGTAACGTATACATTAAAGCCTACTCTGCACAGTTATAATAACAAACCGACCTATTTATAATTAAATATAAATGCACGATCAGCAGTCAAAACCGCGGTTCACCCGAGTTTCCAGTATCACACATATTGGCAACTCGGCTGAACCGCGGTTTTGACTGTCGGTGGGAACTTTGTAACTGATATTATATGCAATTTATCGTGTTTATGCTTGTGGAGGCAATACAACAACATTTTGTTTTGCAGAACCATATTTCAAGCACTATGACTGCATAATAAATGACATGAACTGAGCACAGAGTTGAAAAAAATTACATAAGAGTGTCTTGTAAGATTATTATGCCATAGAATCAGCAGTATGTATCAGAAAGGTGTAGTCACAGCCAAATAATTAGCCATCCCAAACATTTGGGTCGAGTAGGTTTTGATATTCCATGTGGGACAGTTGTTAATTTTTTCTCGATTAGGATGTTGGTCCCATAGAGAAAGTTGTTAAGTTTCATGTACCACAACCATAAAATTGACCACATCTAACAGTGCGCCTAGGTTCTCATGATTTACACCAGTGAGACAATTTCTTCCTACTAATGAACCCACTCATTTCATCCATCTTTCCATATAAAATTTGATACCTACCACATGAGACAAAAAAGAAGGTTGTGAAAATAAAGGTTACTTACCGCAATATCAGGAAATAGTCTAAAGCTATGGTTTCTTAATGGGTCCAAATACTTTGACACTTTAATGTTAAAAACTGGTGCAAATTACAGACTTGACGTCCGTTATACATATGACTTAAATGCTCTTTCTTCTAGGAAACCATAGCTTACCACTTGGTTTGAAGTTGAAAACTGTCCAACGCTACTATAGTATTACTTGGTGATTCCTTTAATGTAGCCCGCGAAATTCAAAATTTAGGACGTGTTTATTTTGAGTTAAGTGGATGACAACATAACTAATGCCATAGAAAATTTTGACATGTTCTCAACTTCAAATTCTCATATTAGATACCGAGCCTAAGAGCTTAAGAGATTTTATGCTGAAACATTGGACACGACAAATATTGTCGCACTATGAATAAGACTACGCTAAACAACTAAACCTTAATCTTAATACACAAGTCTGGTTGGGGTAATGAACCCAGATCCTCTTTATACGCGTAACGAAAAGCTGTAATAAATTCACATTAAGTCCTCGATGTTAAAATATATGCAAGAAAATAGCAGTTTTCTAGAATTTTCTAGCTCGTGCAAAATTCTCAGTAACGTTTCTGACACTGCCGCAGGTGTGGTTGTGACTACATTTTCTGAAGCTCAGAATTAAATGGTAGTCGATAAATAAATTGAAAATGTTTCGTTTCGTGTGTTTATTGGAATGCTTCCTTCTGTCTGACGAAATTATTATCTTTTTCGTGCGGAAATCCACATGGATACTCTTCGTGTCCTGAATGCAGAGGGCTTAATCACATAAGAAGGGGACCGTGATCTTCGGTAGAACGCTTCGGTGCCCTTGATACGCTTTTGACACGTCCTTAGGGAAACAAACTCGTTTCCCCCGTCATGAACGTAATTGTAATTTACCTTTGTTCGTTCGTCAAACCCCAAATGAAATTTAATATTTGTTCAATCAATCAATTAAGCTTACTACACAAACAAAACCCAAGCTTCGATTACTTACATTTACTGGACAAGTAATATTGGCTAGTTGTATGATTCTGAGAACGCCTAGATAGCATTTGCCACGTGTAATTTTGTAGTTGATATTCTCCGTCCTGCCAATAGGCTCTATGATTCGATATAGCTTATAATACATAACTATATCATATAGTTTATGACTTGCATTCGGTATTGCATATAACTGTTTAGAAAGCCGACTCAGCTGACGGTATGAAGTTCAATCAGTAAACATAAAAAAATGGGTTTTAGGTTGTATTTAGCTAAACATTAATATATAATAATAATTATAATTATAATTAATTAATAAAATACAATATACCTAATTAATAATAACAAAATTATATCCTAATATAACTAAAAACTATTTACAATCTAAAATGTAAAATGTCAAAAAATTCATCCGCATAGCCTTCGACTAATAATGTCCAAAGATACTGGCGGCATTACCACGTTGTATGGCAATGCTAGCTTAGGCGGCACATATTTTATCATCAAGAAAAAAAAAAGTTTTTTTTTTCACGGTAAAAAATATACGTTAATTTTGAGAAAAGAAATTCTTTTAACCTAACCATCATCTGTATAGCCTTTTCCTAACTATGTTGGGGTTGGCTTCCTTTTTTTTTGTTAGGGTTGGAAAATTCTCATAGATTTCCTCCGCCCCGAGGCGGGCGAAGGAGTCTGTCAGACTCTTACTGACTAAAAACCACCCCGGTGTTCTATCTCACACCTACGTCGGGGTCGCGGGAACATACGATCTTTCCGCAACCCCGACTGGTGCCGGCCTCTGCGGGCCTCCTCGGGTTGGGGGGGAGGGGGGGGGAGCGAGGTGATTGCGGGTGCCCTCCGCCTGCGCTCGGTGCGCCTGCTGCGGATTGGGAGAGTGGACGAGATTACTGTTTCGCAGAAGGAAACCACAGCGTTCTGGGGTTGATGAAATCTTGTCGAACAATTTACATTTTTGTGCAGGTGTCCGTCAAGGTTGCACAATATCACCGCTCCTTTTCAATGTTTATATCGAACTCATCAGTTGCATTACTCTGGAGGACTGGACAGACGGTGTCTCAATCGGTGGCTACAACATTGGGTATCTGCGATACGCTGATGACACCATGCTATTTGCTTCTAGCGCAAGTCACTTAGAGGAATTACTTCGTAGGATGGAGAGTGTGAGTTTCGAATTTATTTGGACTACAAATTGACCGCAAAAAAACTTAGGTGATGATCGTGGACCGCGGTACAACAACTCGCTCAAAGTCTCTAAAATTGCGAACTGCGACGTGGTCAGGTCCTACATATATATTTGACCGTTAATCTCAAACGCGGCGATAACTAAATCATCGATGGTCAAACTGAAAAAAGTCTGGAGGATCAGATATCTTACAAAAGCCACCAAGAACCGGTTTGTTCAAACACTGGTTTTCCATGTGTTCCTATATGCTGCTGAGACGTGGACGCTGCGTGACAACGAGAAGAAGAAGATCGACGTGCTAGAAATGTGGTGCGGGAGAAAAATGCTTGTGTTGTCTTTGATCGAGTTTCGCACCACAACATCAAAATTCGTCTATCTGTTCTGGTCAAAACGCGCATCCTTAAATACTTTGGACACGTCTCGAGGCGTAGAGAGTAGAGTGGAGGGCACTAGATCAAGCGGACGCTCACCCATGAGATGGACGGACCCTCGGCGATCCCTTGCATGAGTGCACAAAAACTACCAAAAGTCGGAGTAAATAGCGAGAGATCGTGAGGCGAATCACATCAGCCCCTACACAAGAAACTACATGAAGACCACGAGCGCTCTAACAATAGTGTTACGAAGAAGAAGAAGCAAGGTAATCCACTCAGTCCATATTTTAGATGTTTTTAACTGTTTAGTATCAGTACAATCAAGATTGTTATCATCATCTTCACCTTCAATGTTGAGGAACTCAAGCTTTATAGAAGGTATTGTTTATGTGGCGGCATCGGTACGTGTAAATTAGGACCTTAGCGCAGCTAATAATTCTGTTATATACACGTACGGATATATTAATTTGCAGCTGAATGTAGGTCTACGCAGGGAGTTTAGCTGGAATTTCGTCGTCGCCGACGTGATCCTCATATCTCTTCACTGGTGACCCCGAGTATAAACGTCAGCGCAGCCTTCGTGCAACTACTTCAGCGTGATGTCATCATCATCACTCCCGCAAGTCACACAGCCAGCCAGCAACCACGGATTGAACGGTTGTCCTGACCATCAGCATGCAGCGCAAGCGCATACCTGGTCATCACCTTCAGCCTCATCAGCACCATTGAACACGCTCCCACATAAGCTTCCAAATTTATAAGACCTACCAAACATGTTTTCTTTGATGTTACGTTAAACAGCCAGACTTGAAAATAAAACAATCATTCTAAAAGACTGCAACTGCCGTTTTCATTCTAGGGTTTTTAACGTATGTAGCGGCTCAGAACATTTGCTTGTCTTCAAAATTTACTTATTTTAATATTCTCTTTAGTTTTCTTGGCTCGGAATCAAGAAACTTGGAAGTTAATGATGTGTCACACCTGAACTTTATAGTTTCATTTTGTAACGAAATATTGGTTTATTAAATTCATAGTTGGTAATAATATACAGTAGAACCCGTTTAAGACGATTTCACAGGGACCCAACTAAAAACGCGTAATACGAGTATACGGAAACTCGACACATTTTTTTGTCGTCTTGTATTTTCGGTCACTAGTGTCTGGCGGTGGCGAACGACTTTTAGTTTAATAGAGAATGACTCTCTATTTACACACACAAAACGCGTTAGTCGATTAAAAAAAGACATTTTTAAAACTTGCGGAAAAGTGGTATACAAAGTACACCATGGCGTGTGAGTGTTAAGCGGTAAGAAATGTATGAGAACATGTCTCAAGTTGTAGGGGCTGACGTAAAATGACGTATTATGCGAGAAATCGTTTTAAGTGTGATCGTCTTAAGCGGGTTCTACTGTAATTTATAATAATATCCATCCAAAACTTGACTGTACTTAGGTACCTATCGGTGAAGCAACATCCACTCCAGTCCATCCATATTAAATTTATGCCAAGAAAAAATACACCAACTGATTGAGTTAAATAATAATATCAATTGAGTCATTTGAATAATATTTTATAATTGAATTTAATCCTATAGGGAGCCAAAATCCATAGAAATCTTTTCCTTGCTTTCGAAGTTAGTGCAAATACAAACAATGAAAAGCAGCAAATGCTTAATTTTAGTACACAATTTGCATCTTATTACATTTTACCGTGCGAAAATCGTTACTGTTTTCTATAGCCTGTTTCCTTTCGCAAAACTTCAGTGGGGAAGCGATATTTTTCATTGATAAAATATTATTACATTCGACTAGCAAAGTGCTACCCTCGTTTTTGCCAAAAGCAACTTCTTTTATCACTTTTTCGATACCTTAAAAATATTTTGGCACACCACATTCAACCTAACATTTTGTTTTATCATTCATTGTACAAAGGTACATCTATTTGTGCGAACGAATATAACGCTTCTTTTCACTCGTTCAAAAATGAATATTTCATAAAGGAATTCCTTGACATTTGCCGGTGAGGTTAGCATTCGGGTATGACTCCTTTTTATTTATACCGACACGAAATATTTATTATGTGATTTGATACACAAAATCTGAATAGTTAGGTGTAATTCATAGTGAAAATAGTACTTAGAACAAGGATGAACACTATTACTCGTCCAAATGGTGACCCAACAAAGCTTTAATCAAATATTTAAATCGTTAGATTTGCTCTCACCGTCCTTAGTCACGCGAGTCCATACTGAAAAGAGTAAGCTCACACAAATTAAATAGCGTGTCCATTACAAACAAGTCTAGTCACTGTGTGTCATTGTGTGTCAGAGGTGTCAAAACGAAACAGAAACGCGACTATCTTCTGACGCAGTAGGGTGAATCTAACGATTTCAATCTATGGCTTTAACTGAAAAGGAATTCACGGTTTAAACATATAATGAGCCAGTCTCGCTTCGTATATAATACCGCTTAGAGTCAGCCATTATATTTTATTACGTAAATATGATGGCGTGATAAAGGCTTTTACGAAATAACGCGAAGGACTGGAAAAATTTTGTGAGCGGATAAAAAAGGAAAGTGTAATGAAATTGCTTGTAACAATTCGTTTGATTCAGCTTTTCTGTTTTGCTTTAAGTTCTTGATGTTTTTAATCAGGGATATGCTGTGTTTCGTGTTTTTGTTTTGTAAGCAAGGCCTAGCCAATAACACTTTGAGTATGGGAGTAAAATGGGTTATGTCGAAGTGATTGAAATGTAACCGCCTACCTACCTACCTACACTCTACAGTTGCTGTTTATCTATAATAAAGCTGAAGAGTTTGATTTCTTGTTAGAACGCGCTCATCTCTGAAACTACTAGTCTGATTACTTTTTTTTCTTTTTTTCTTAGTTTTTGAGGAAGGTTTTAAGCTATTTAACATCACACTAGGACCCTAAGCGAAAGAACGAAAAAAGGAGCGGAAAGAACGCTAAGCGAAAACAAAATAAAACCGCGGGCGGGCGATGGGTCGGGAACCAAAATTACACGTGGACGAAGTCGCGGGCTGAAGCTAGTTCATGATAATAACACATTAGTTACATTGGGAACTAAGTATATCTAGTTTTATAATGATTGAGAAAACTTCGAACGCACTTAGGGGAACTGAGTCACAAAATCCTAT
The DNA here is from genome assembly GCA_963555695.1 of Dasypolia templi. Classification (NCBI taxonomy): domain Eukaryota; kingdom Metazoa; phylum Arthropoda; class Insecta; order Lepidoptera; family Noctuidae; genus Dasypolia; species Dasypolia templi. Next base: position 20,276,178 of record OY743141.1, on the reverse strand, counting down.
CACTTCAGCTAGTTGAAAAATATATATTTAACCCTCTAGGTACGCACTTCTTAAAGAGACAAGAAAAAAAGAACAGAAACTTACGTACAAAGGTGATGCTTATTTCTAAAGAAATCTCTTTCAGCATACCTGAGATAGGCTTACTTATAAAAAAAACTCGGATGATTTATAAACGCTCTAAACTTATCCACCTGGCACATGCGTGAGCACTACATATGTACCTACTATAAAGCAACCATTTACTGGGCACGCCTTTCATTGACTTGAATGTACCCTGGCGGCTGAGAGTATATCTCTATGGTGGTGGCGTGTGTGTTGTGTGTGATCATCGAGTTCCCTTCAAAATGGTGCTGAGCCATAAGTCATGTTCGTGAATGGGCGCTGTCAGTAAGGACTAGTCATCTCTTTGCTGCCACAGCGTTTTGTTGTTTTTTTTTTTGATATTTCTTGTCTGTGTAGTTTCTTGCCCGTTCTTATTGGTTCCTACAACACTTTTAAATGAACAAATAGCTTCATCTTTCTGATTGACCGACCCCTTGACAATTCAAAAGTGCCTGTTATTGTTTTTTTTTTTAAATAAATGATTTGTTTGGGGTTCGAGATTCATCTCAATGACGACACGACACGACACGAGTTTAGTTGTAAGCAGTTTATGATCAAGGAGTTAGTCTCTCTTCACTGCAAGTACTCCTCTTCATAACGACTTAAACTTAGCTAACTCACAGCAAAACATCAAGTTAAGTTTACACTCAGTTTTGAGCGAAGCTACTCGTATGTTAGTTAGTGAGTCGACGTGGCACGTATAAGTGTGTTTCAGCCTTAATATGTGATTCTGGAGTGACGTTTAGCAACGTCAACGCAAGGCTCAAGGGTTTTATGTACCTATAAACAGGAACATGTGTTTAAGTAAAAGATATATGGCACCTAAATATTATCTTAATAATAGTATTTAATAACTCATTTAATTAATGTTGTAACTTATAACAAGGTTAATCATACTGCCTTAAAATATTTACAAGCATTTTCTACGTTACCTTCACACCAACAAGTTAAGAAAGGAAATCTCACAAGGTTACAAGCGGTTTCCTCCAAGGAACATTTGTAAACCTCTTTATACAGAACACTCGGAAGCTGTGAATGTACCCGCTACACCGCCGTGATTCAATTCACTCTCCGATCTTAGTAAACATTTCCGTTATCCTTTTTCTTGGAAAGCGGATGCTTTTTAACGTCTATTTTTCACTTATTTTTGCTACATCGGTAAGAGGCCAATTGAGCTGTTTTGTACATCGGCTTAATTAAAATGTCCTCGTTTATTTTGTTGTTGTAAAAATACTAATTTGAGTAATTTTTGTAAGCACAATTCACAGACCCATTTGCCAAGTGACACTGTGGCGGTCGGCATCTATACCGCAACATGTAAACTGCGCATCACACTGACGTCACGCATAATCCTGCATCGCGCAAGCAGAGTTAATTGCGCGACTCGTTTACAACGCACCGACATCAATCGTCGGGCAGTTGCCCACCAGAAACAACACCCGTTTGGTTGGAGAATCCTAGCTTTTCTAAGTGATCTTTGCACCCTGGTCCTCACACCTCTATGACTCCTGACTCACTGGAACCTCAACTGACCCCGGCAAGCATCGCAAGATACAAGACGCCCACTATCGACGTCCGGTCTCCGGAGGGAAGTGATGTGGCGTCATCTACTTCACCACATACAAACAACGCATCACACTGACGTCACGTAAATACAACCTGTTTCACCACCTTTCCAACCATCCAACCAACCATCTACCCAATTATAAAGTTTACCAGTTAGCCTCTGCTAGTACGTTTGACAAAAAAATATGCACACTCGGTGGTTTAAAATTGAGGAAAGTTGCACGTCCACTTTCAGCACTCCCCCCAGTTCAGTATGAAACTTTGTCAAGCCATATTGAATTTCGTCGGTGGCGGTCACCCGTATTGGGTTTTAATCCTTCCCGACCACTCACGGATTTCACTATTTTAAAGTTATTATTGGGGCCAGGCTTTTTTGTACCTACTTACCAGGCCAACATTATAAAAGGATTGTGGGAAGCTGCCAGCAGCAATTTTAGAGAAACATTGTCTTGAGTGTAGATATAGTTTCATAGTAATGTGCCACTTTTTTCCTAAACAGCGACCCTAAACGAACATTTTTATTTATCAATTTCTTTAAACAGGTATAGGTATCCGATTACAATCTTTGCTATTACAAAAAAAATGGTTAAGTCAAAATATCTTTACCCTACCTTTTTAACAATTTTTTAATAAGAAAAAAATGTTTGACGGAAAAATATGGAAATGTTTTCTCATTTATCGATACCCGATCTCGAATCCGATCTCGGTCTATTTTTGACAATTTATCTGACAGGAAAATGTCGCAGTTTCCCGTAATCTACCCCAACCCAGGTAGAGGTGTTAATATTCCATGGTTAAGTCTAAACTAATACAAATAGTACCTACTAACGTTATATATTTGATTTTAATACAACCATATTAAATCTAAACAAGCTCTGCCCACGATTTCGTTCGCTTGGAAGTCGTAAGATACGCAATATATTATACTAAAATAACAGCCACATCTTTATAAAACTCCCTCGGCCCCCGACCCACCGCATTGCATCGCCTGTCGGCGCTATTACCAACTTCGTTTTCGCTTATCTTTCTTTCTCACTTTTTAAGGATCCGTACGTCCTAATGAAAATCGGAACCCTTATAAGATCACTCGTGTTTCTGTCTGTACGTCCGTCTGTCAGAGCCAATTTGATAGACTGACTAAGTTGAAATCTGGTCATACGAATTTCTGTGACCCAAACCGATCGTATAACGTAAATATACGAACTATGAATATTAGGGTCAGTTTTGTGGCATAAACTAGCAAGTTAAAAACAAAAGTTTAGCAAACTGTACCGTGCAAGCCGTTCATTTTGACCAAGATGTGTGGTTTTTAGAGTTAAGTCTTGTAGAATTAGGGGCTTGGCCCTTCATTAGATCCGATAACTTTTTAACGATGAAAGCGTTAGTCTTGGCAAACTTCTTTACTTGAAATGTTTTTGATGATCATCATCGTACGGAACCCTCTCTACTCGATTTCACCTCGCACTTGACAGGTTTTTTTTGTTCGGTTGTAGCGTGATGTTAAATAGCCTCCTAGCCTCCTGGCGTGATGTCAAATATTTCTTAAGAATTGGGCTACCAAATGCAAATATTTTTTTTTAAATCCAAAAGTTCCTGGGATCAGCGAGTTTAATAAAAAAAACTTCTGCTTTAACACACAAGAAGGATGGCAACAGATGAGTAATGTTTTAGTTTTTGTTAATTACAAAAAACCTCTAATAAAAACACTCAAGCAATACGACTGTATACTTTTCATTGTTTTTTTTTGGTACATAAAATAAAATTAATAAAAAACTTGTGCCTAATCAAACAGATTTATGCCATTACTATCGTTTAACTTTAACTGCAACCTACAGCTTTAGAAACCAAGAAATACCTGAAAGTTCCCAAACTGTTATGTTTAGTGTGTTTTAGTTAAGTTTCAGCTTAATTTGTTTGTTTGGTTCCCTTTTCAGTTATTTGGGACAATAGAAAACGGTAAAAGTCCTTAGGAATGCCGAAGGTCGTCTTCTTGTTTTCCCTTTATTTATCTCGATTCCTATTTGTTTTGATATTGTTTTGTTTGGGTGGTCAATAATAACTATCTAAATCGAACATCATTATCTTCTACAAAAAAAAAAAACTTAAATTCACTGACTGGCAGTGCACTGCCCAAACCGCTGGCACTAGAAGCTTGAAATGTCTCACGAGTTCCTTATAAAACGAAGATGAACACAAAGAAAGGCTATTTGAAAGTTCATGCTCTAAAGGGATTTAAGAAGGGATAAAAGTTTGTTATATATAGCCCTCAGGTTAGCACGTCACCGTCGCTGTATATAGCAGATGTAAAGGTGACGCTCTTTAGATCATTTTGTATCACCTTTTGCAAATGCAGCTTGTGGGAGAAATATTCGTAGGCACGAAGGGCTCCGTCGTATGGAGCTGCTGTAACATAACATGAGTCATCATATCATGTTGTTTACCAACACTTAGTTGTAAGGACAATGTTACGTTTAATGTGAATTGCACTTTTCTATGAAACAGCAGTCTTCGTTTTTGATAATCGACGAAATATTTCTACGATAGGGGGTCTAGAATCATGTGCTGGATCCATGGTAACAGTTCGTCGATATCTCTGCCATCTTGTATAAGAACGGCTATTTTAGTCTACTTTCAACAAAGCAAATAGCTTAAAAGTTCGACGAATGCCGTGCTAACCTGTAATGTACTAGTTTTAAATATGTCATATAATAACTGTGTTCCATATCAGTTGATGTTATCCAGTACAGTGCTTTAATTACCCCTATCGTAATGACATGCATCATCATACTATGAACATTTAACAAACGCACTATTTCACACCAAAACAACATTTCTCACTCAGCTCACGATACGTCATTGTTGGCAGTGTCCTTCGGATGCAGACAACGAAGCCGTGTGGGAGACAGCTGATGTAACATTGGAACGGGGTGCGAGCGGGCTCGGCTTGAGCATAGCAGGCGGGGAGACTGGCAGTGATGTCAGTATAACTCGACTAGCAATAGGAGGAGCGGCGCTAAAAGATGGGAGATTGCAAATAGGAGATATTTTATTACAAGTGAGTATTTTGCGGCCAATAAAATTCATGAAAGTATACAATAAATCGAGAAGCGAGTGTCTCTCGAAACAAATATCAGTTCAACCTATTCCATATTGTCAAAGTCTTAATTCTAAACTGTTTCGACTGCTGTGATTCCCAACAGAAGGGTTATGTTTTTGTCATTATTTTTGTAGGGCTCAATTTGTTTCTATTCTTACGCAAATAAAAAAATCCTTCATATACTTTGTCTTTCTACTGGTATCTCTTCTTGGCATTAGTGAATAATTGACAAATAAATAGATACCATTTCAGAGGTGCAAAAGGTCCTAAATGTCACTAGTGTACCCTTAAAATTTAATTGTAAAACATTATACCTTCATTTACCACAAACCTTTTCACGAACCTTTGTAAACCCCTGTGGTTTACAGCTAAAAATAGCCCACCTCGTAACATAGGTGTGTATGTAAATTTGTAGAGGCTACGTGCGACCATAATATGTTAAACATTTTTAGGTAGACGGATCAGTAACCGTGGTGTGAATTTCTAGCAAATTGGTATGGTCAGTAGTCACCCTTATCTCGTCCACGTGCCACAGATTTGGAGCTAAACAAACAAGTGTCGAATTTAGGTTGAGTAAATTTGATAAACAAATGTATTTGTATTTTGTAGAAGGAAAAGCTTTTATTTAGTTTCAATTTCTCTGGTAGGCTTTAATCGTATTATTCCTCAAAATTTCGTCATACTGATGTTTTTCAGTGGTTTTAGCAACTGTTGCCAATGGTTTTCACATTATTTTGCAAATTTAGGGTACACTAGTTTAAAAATAATAACATAATATGACATAACAACGTGGAATGAAATAGTTTATTCTGTAAATAGAATATTAACGGTTAAAGATATTTATTTCTCAAAAGAATTACGAATTCACGTACACAGAAAACATAAATAGGTTTCGACAAATTTGTGCCATCATGTTCGAATCACTTTCACATGTCATGTTTAAACAAATGAATATTAATAAGCTAGTTGTAGTCGACATTTCACACTGACTACCTCTGGAAAGTAATGGCGAAATAACCTCAGTTGACATAAATAATATTCACGCCAAAGGTACAGGTGTACATAAGATGTTATTATTATCTGTGACCTCGCTCCACACAATGCCCGACTGAAACTTTCCTCCATAAAAATGAAAGACCTAAGCTATTGAAAGAATTGGATTCAAACTAACAATGGTCTACAATCGGTGGAGAAACTTGTTCAGAATTATAATAAGGCTTTTTCGGAACTAGGGGAAGAATACGTGAACTAAATTAAGAACAGGTGCAGCATTTTGATGATTGGTCATAAGGAGAAGCTCCAGGCAGCCGGCGAAATTCAAATTTTCTTTAGTTGTTTCGAATTTGCAGTTCAGTATTAGATTGTATGTTGATAAAAAAAATAAGATTCGCAATCGTAATAAGAATGTATTTACAGAATGTTAATCATTAAAACGGCTACCCTGGTGCTTCTTAGTTATCCTTATAGCTTTAGGTTTAATAAAAATTAAAATAAATAAAAATATTAAAATTAACTATTAATTATTATTCATTAATTAATTATCAATTTTAATAGATATTTAAATATTATCTGGATGTCTATTTCTGTTTTTTTTTGTAATTTAAATTCTTGTGCTTTATTTGGACATGAAACTAGATAGTATTATAAAGTCTGTTTCCACTGCCCAAGTTCTTAATAACCAATACACAAAATTATTTTACTATTCATTTCATGAACGGTAAATAAGCGTTATTCCCCAGTTTTGCAAGAATCTTATTCATTTGAACCTCTCTTACACCGCCGAGCTTGTAATAAATAATGTAATTGTCAGGATCAATATCCCGTGAACATGCTTGGTACCGCTTATTTCCGCACAGAACAAAGGAACAGGCTGGGAAAGACTTAACGGAAAAATGATAAGGCTCTAATAAATTATGTGTCATTCCCTGCATGTAATTTTATAAGATGTCATGTAAACACTTTCCGGAAAAAATATTTTCCTGCCAGAAAATTTGCGCCTGTAAACTTTTTTGGATCGAAGTTCTTTAACGGGGCTTGCAGTAGGAGTAAAATTTTAGAAAATTGTAGAAATAGTCACGTAAAGTTTTTTTTATTATTTCCCTCCATGCATTTTTTTTACAGCCATCAATCAGTATAAAACAAAAACATAACTTATAACACTTGAGAATTAAGACCAAATTAAATGGCTCACTTATATAAAATAGCGAAAGAAACTTCGTTCTAATCGTGTCCCATGAGACCTTTATGATGTATATGTCCCATGACACTTTTCATCATTTAGCTAAGCTATTTAGAATACTTTTCATTGAACTAACTTAAATGACATTCCCGAAACTTTTCTGATTTAATGAAATTCTGCGTAAGGTCGAATATTTATATGACAGGTTCATTTTAATATTTTTACGAACCTCCAAATACCTGTTTTCGTACTTTTTTTCCGTCTGATTGTAAACTCTTGCCTTTCATAAATAAATGATAAAACTGTCCCGGTGTTTCGAAGTGAATAATGATGGAACTAGAAGCAATAAAGGGGTAGATTAACAGCAACAGATTAAAGTGAATAGACGTACTTTATGTTATTGTACGAGTAGCTAAGCTCAGATATGGCTGTTAAGTGCCGACCTAACTTTGTAAAGGTTAATTTTAAGAGCAGTTTCGAAGTAAATCTGATATAAACTGTTGATATTTTATGAAATTGCCAATTGAACAATGACAAAGTCCGCGAGTTTGACCTTACAAAGGGTACATTCAACTTTTCTGAGAGGTAGTAAAATCTTAATTAAACTGAGGAGTACTAAAACTCGTAGACCGCAAAATTACATTTTTGGTAGTAAAATATTAAAAGAACCTGGGATTATTTATTAGTATTACTCAGTTAAAAATATTTTGACTATTTTCATAAAAGGTGTAATAAAATTATTAATAGCTGGAGCAGGAGCAGCTGAATTTATTTCGCAATTAAACGGTTCGTCCTTATTAAAAGGTGTTCAAAATGATGAATACAATGACCTCTAAGAGGTTTTCAGTTATTTTTTATGTCTACACCTTATAAATCCTACAAGATTGAGAGTATTATGCAGATTTAAAATGCGTCGATTTCTAGGTATGTATTTGCACAGACTTGTCAATGTATCGATAAAATCTCAGTCATCCATAAGGAATGAAATACTAAAAGATTAATGATAAATGATATTATTTCTGTAAGTAGGTTTGTACAAACACTTTTACACGTCAAACATATTTTTCAAAGCTAGACGAGACCGGCGTTTACTATCTGACTACTTTATGAAGAAAGGCCGAAAAAAACTCAGAGGTCACACTCTCTTTTAAAGGCCAGACAAAATATGGTCAGATCATGTTAAGACCATGTAGATTGGTGTCTGAAATGGTCTTTTGAGGAAAGAATCACACAGATCGAGCGGTCCTGTCCAGTCAGTGCATGCATTTGTCAGCAATCATGCAGCTCAACTCAAAACTAAGAAGCTCAACGTTTCGACGGAAATTTGGGTAGGCCTCATAAATTACTCAAACTGCCAGACCATGATTAAAACTATCTGCAAAATAATATAAAACATCATATAAAACAATTAAAGGTATTACTTTTTAATAGAACGTAAAAGCTTTAATAAAATATTTTTTAACTCTGTATTCGTCGAGTCAAAATGAAGTTTTCAGACACAATTATCTATTGTTTATTATTCCATCGAGAAATGTATAGTTACTGTAAGTAGGAAAAATAACTAACCATTAAAATCAATTTCGATAATAATTATTTTCACAGTAAATATTGTTTTACTGAGCTCAGTTTTGCAATGACAGTAATAGCAGTAATTCCCTACTGAGTGAGGTAGCTAATAAATTGTACCGGTTGATAAGATTCTTCCCCAATATTGTTATAATAGTGTTTAAACTGTTGCAGATTACACTTTAATTATGTTCCTACCTGTACTAACTAGTTTATAACTTAGATTTTAGGAACGTGTTTGTTGTTTTGAGTTTGAGTTTGACTTTAATCACCTAGTACTTGATCTCAAACTCAAAGCTTAGTATGAGTATATTTAAAAAAACAGTCACTTGGTAATTCCATACAAGCAAAATAGCGTGTTTCTCACGCGATTCATGCATTCATCAACCTAATTTACATTCAAATCCCATTGAACAATTAGCACAGTTACATTTATATCTGTGTGGCTTTAAATGCCTTGAATAGGTATTTATTGGTGTAATTGCCAAACATAATATTGATTCAGTTTGCAAAACGTACCAAATCAAACCAGTCAACAGAACCACAACAGTGACATTTTTTTTTAATTTTAGGTACATTTCTAGTGTGCCTTTTAAGACGAAAAAAGCTTTACCAAAGAAATTCAAGATCTACTACTGAACGTAGATCTCGTGATCAGAGACTTGTGGTTTTTCAAAATATTATTTACTTTCATATTCCTACATCTCCTCGCCTGCATACCTACGCATAAGAAACATTAAGACCTCTCCTTATAAAGACGACATATTGCCTTTAGGTGGATACAATGTTATGGAACACAAAGGTGTAGACAATAAAATCGTTGTGTAAATGGTCGTATATACGTCTGTTTGGGGCTGACTGTAGGTACTATTAATAGGTACCAATTTGTCGGAAAGAACATTGTTGGGTAAGTTCAATTGGGTATCATTGGTTTCAAATTAATGGTGATTCAATTACATTCAAGAACAAAATACATCGCAACGATATTGTGTACGACGAATTGCGCAAATATTGGAATCAATATATACGTACTTACCTTCTATTTGTTGGCTGTTTCTGATAAAATTTATATTTGCCAAGTATCCTCAAACCCATATTATGTGCAGGTAAACGACATTTCCGTGGAAGGGGCTCCGCATTCCGTCGCAGTTGACGCTCTTCAAAAAGCCGGGAGCGTCGTTAGATTAGTAAGTTCAACATCGCTTGCTCTCTCTTTAAAATGCTCTTGTTTAATTGGTAGCTTTATACTTCGCTTCACTAGCACTTTTGTCGCTCACTAATGGTGTGACTGCGAGATTGGCGCGCGCAGTTGTTTACGAGATCTCTGTGAAATTCTACGAAGACGTAGTTTGCCTTCGGCTTGTTTTTGTGTTAATGGTGTAAACTGTATGTGTCTTGAGAGGAGTTTTGTTGTTATTTTAGATGTATAACTAACAAGTTTAGATTAAGACGATACCGCTGATTGGCAAATTTTTCATCACGACAATAGAAGTTTTCGAATTTACTCGTGCCAACACGAGTTATGCGAATTAAAGAGGTCAGTACTGTTCGTGTAAAAGTACAGGATCTATACGTATAATAAAAAAATAAAAAGGTACGCAAACTGTGTCTAATTAAAAGTAATGGAACGAAATCAATCCGTAAACATTGCTACATTTCAATATATCTAGGTAAGTATTTTGTTACATTTTAATTAGACTATTGGCCATTCCAAAAAGTACCTTTAACAAGAAAACTAAGAAGACACTTAATCCATTGTGACAAATGGAAGCTGGATTTAAATAACTTAAAATCTTTGCATTATAAAACAAGAACTACACTCAAACAGCGACTTGTTTCTAGGAATTAATTTTAAAAAACATTACTGAGTAAACAAAAGATACAGCATCCGAAACAACAATTGTACCTGATGCTACAGCTGACGAAGGATGGTTGGCGTCGTTCCAGTTTAAAAAAAAATGCCGAAGCAATCATTACTAGCAGCACTAGATATAATTTTATAATTGTTTCTTTAGTAATACAACAGACATAAATTATCACGTTTAAATTATAGGTATATCAAAAATGAATGAGCTAGTTACTAAAATAAATAACTTCTATGAAACCACCCTGAGCTGACCGAGTTTTTTTAATAAGATAAGGCACGCAATCTAGTTAAGTGTACTTACTACAAAAATTAGAAAGGTCGTCCTAAGTTAACTTCTGAACAAAAATGGCTGAAATAGAAAGATTTTGGCAGCATTCATTCCGATATATTTAATACGTACCTTAATAGGGCTACGGAAAAAATATGAAATTATTTATTTTCTATCAGAGAGTACTTCGAGCCCAACGACCTAGACTGGTGACACTGTCGCGAAAACCTGTAAATCATTGTAATGAATTATTTATAGGTTTTCCCTTTTAGGATATAAAAACAATGGGTTTCTGAACTTTCATAGCTAAAACGAGGCAATAATGTACCTAAGGCCCCGATCACGGCCTCGTGCGATGCAACTTGCGACAAGCGATGCGCGCGCGCATCATACAATTCGTCTTCGCTTCTTTCATTGGTTTTTCCTGCAGTTGCTGTCAAAACACGCATGTCGCTTGAGCTTGTAGTTTTGGTCACGGGATAATTCTCAAATTATTTATTTTCTATCAGCGAGTACGTCGAGCCCGCCGACCTAGGGTGGTGACACTGTGGCGAGGCGTTCGCGGATTAGGCCTTGGCATAGCTGGCGGAGCGGACGATGCAGCGGGTGGTGGAGGCATCTTTGTATCCCATATTGCTGTTGGTGGCGCCGCTCACCATGATGGCAGATTAAGATTAGGCGATAAAATTTTGGCTGTCCGAGATAAAGATGTAAGTGTTAAACAAAACATGCTTCAATGAAACGGATGAATACAAACGGTTGGCTATAACAATAAAGGAACACCAAAGAAATGGTGGATGGAGTGTGTTAAAATGATATGGCATAAAAGGGAGTCAATACTCTGATGACAGTTGTTAGAGATGTATGATAAGAACAAGTGGATGAAGATAGTGATAAGTAGAATGGACACCCACAAAAAGTGTTTCTTTCCGAACCAATAATAATGAAACGACATATGAAAATGTTTTCTTTTCTTTAGGGTATAGAAACATCACTTATTGGTTCAACGCACGCGCATGCGGTGTCTGCGCTAAGAAGTACAGGAGACCAAGTCACGCTTATCGTCCTATCAGCTGGAAGCTCCGTTCCACCAGTCGCTAAAACCGCTCCCCTATACTCAAGTATGTGTTACTGTTCATTAGTTCCATTAAGAACATTAATCTTTAATGATATAAATAATTTAACTGTGAACAATAACTCCCAGAACTAAAATTTAAAGAGAAAATAAATTTAAAAATAAAATGATTACTTCGTACAATACATACTTATGAACTATTATAACTTATTGAAAAAACTTTGAAAACTTCAATTGAAAAAAAAAGAGTGTTCATACGAATATGATTATGAAATTATTAATGATGAACACATAAAGGACAATAGGAAAATAATAACGTTAAACTTAATAAAATAGTAGTAAACATATCTATGAATCAATATTTTGTTTGTGCAGCTAAAACACAAGCCACATCGTGTTCAACGCTTCATGAGCTATTAGAAGAGGAGCCAAGTGAAATACCGAGGTAACGTTGACCCTTACTACATTCACTTTCAAGGTAACCTACTTTTTGTGGGGAAGATTTATTCCAAGGATTTCGCAACCCAAATACTCCGTTATCATAAAGCATCTTTTTCAGTCAGATTTCGTATTAAGTAGAAGATATTTTCTATCCATATTCAAGTTTCAAATAAACAGTTGGAACACCGTTGCTATCATTTATACCTTTCGATACTTTTGTCAAATTGTTTTATACTTTATCTTTTAAATATATTGATATTTGACAGATTTTCCCCGAATTTCCCGAATTTGCCCGAAGTCTGGATTTGTGCCCGGTAGATGGCAATAGGCTCGCCCCATATTACATGGGACTTAAACATAACTAGCGGAATGTGGGTGTACTATAGGTACACCTCTGCCCAACCCTTCGGGGAAACAAGGCGTGACGTTGTTATGTTATTTGACAGATTTTGGGCCCGCCACTTTTCCTGTGCTGTATGTAACCTCTGCAAACTTAATCTCCAAAATTGCAAAATTACATCATACACTGATGACAAAACCCTTACTTTCTATGGAAATACCTGTGACGATGTTTTTAATTACGGCCAAGAAGGCTTCAACACGATCTGCCGCTGGCTTGCCTCAAACCTGCTAATTCTAAATGGCACAAAAACTTTTTTTCTAACTTTTTCATTTGGAAATACTCCAATTCCATCACACAGAATAATCGCACATTATTGTCGTCAGCAAAAAGACTCAATTTGTAACTGTCCACATATTTATAAATCTAAATCCGTTAAATGCCTGGGTGTGACAATAGAAGACAATTTAAACTTTAACGAACATATTAGTAATGTCTCCAAGAGAATCCGTAAGCTAACATCTTTAAAATCTCCGGCACGTAGCGGATTCTAAAGTTATGCGAACTGTCTTTCCTTACCTACTGCATCTCCTCATGGGGCGGAGCAGCCAAAACACATCTTAATGAACTAGAAAGAGCTTAAAGACAACTATACGTTCTTGCTTATAACTATACTTAGGCAACATGCCTCCCTAAACGACAGTAGTTTTAATCCTGTCCTAAACAGAAGGCGCTTTTATCAAGTCTGTCAAGCTAGAGCAGCTAGGACGAGGTTCAGTCGGTACTTCTTCTTTTTAAGGGCCACGTCTGTTAAATGTTGCAAACAAACTGCTCACAATTATCCAATAACGAAAATTAATTACAGGACGGAGAAACTATTATACAGTTACAGAGAAGTATAACACACATGCACAACACATATTCCCACAACAGCACAAGCACAACTCGTATATCACACCCACCAAAGCACTACATACAATATACATCCACCAATAAACTCACAAACATACCAGAACACCATTTATTGTTCTACTGTAAATTATATTTAAACCATTTGATTTTTATTGGTTTTAGCTGTAAGCACTCCCTTTTTTTTTTTTGGTGGAAAATCATCAAATTACTTCTTCCGCTCTGGGTGGAGCGGGAGGGCGTGTCAGACTTTTACTGACTAAAACCCAACCGTGTTCCTTCAGTTGCCTGTGCCAGGACCACGGTTTTCTCTTTAGAATTACCCGCGACCCTGAGGCGTCGGCCCTATCGGACCCCAACACTTTGTGCTGATATCTGTTTTGAGGCGCGCGTGGAACACGACGCGCCATCGACCCGGGCCTGGTCCTTACCGGACGGCGAGCTACCCATTGCTCGCCGTTCGCAAGCCCGCGCCTACGTTGGCCGGGAATCTGCAGGCGACTCCCGACGCCCAGGGCGTCTCCTGCGGCGGCTAGTGGGGGCGTGAGGTCGCAAGGCTCTCTCCCTCACGCGCTCCGTCTCCTCCTTCGCGAGCATTACTGCCTACGCAGAAGGAGGTGACGGCTTTCCATTCCCTGTCGCTCCGTACCATGGCCTGGACCAGGGCCGGACGCGAGAGATCGCCGCCGCCAATCGCCTCCGCGAGGACACTGCGGTGCTCCGCCCAACCTGGGCGTAACACGCATACAGCTTTGGTAAGTCGACCGAATCCGCTCTACATCTGGTTGTCAGCCAGATAGAGGAAGCGGGTCATCAAAATGGCAATTGCCTGGGCACTTTCAAAGGAGCTTTCGACAAAACTAACTTCTCCAGAATCAGCAGTGCTCTCTCCAGACATGGAGTAGAACAGGTAGTAACGGTCTGGACTGGTCCTTTTATTACAAACATTCTAAGCAACAGGAAGTGACATTGGCCTCGGTACGTCTTAAGGCACTAGATCTCTGGGGTAAGAGAGATACACCACACACTGTGCTACTAGAGGGACACAATTAGGAGTTTTCCATTACGAAAGCCATTAATGATTGGGTAGGTACCCAAAACAAAATCTCCAAAAAAAAAATACAAGACCTAGCTGCACGAAGATCGAAGATGCGAGGATTTCTGCCCTGTAGTGCTGCGCATCTTCACAGACGGATCCAAAACAGGTAGTGGCACAGGTGCAGGATCTTCTCGGAGGACTTCAATATACGCATAGCCACATCATTGAGGGTCCATAACACAGTGTTCCAGGCCGAATGCATGGATGTTTCTTTAGCTGTTTCGGCCATCATGGCCAGGGAAGTCAAGGATCATTAGATCCGCATACTCTTATACAGCATGGCTGTTCTGCAAGTGCTGAACAGTCACACAGTTGAATCTGCGCTAACATACGAGTATCACCAGCGCTTTAACCAGGTGGGTAGCCTCAGTAACATAAGGACACAGCGGTTCGCTAGGCAACGATGAAGGGGTTTGAGCGAGACACCAGTGGGACCAGAACCCATCTTACCACTCCCCTTCGGGTAATTACGCACTCTGGGAAGGAAACACACCAAAGACCAACATCACAAACTATAGTTGGAACAAGCACTCCCTACAAATGATGGCCGCCTCACGAAACAGGTTATCCGACTAACCAAACAACAGCTGCGTACACTTACGACAGCTTTAACTGGCCACGGGTCATTTAATAAACCCCTGTTTGTCATAGGAGTCACAGACAGTACGATGTGCAGGGCATGCATGGATGAGGACAAGACAGCAGCTTATGTGCTTTTAAACTGCCGGGTGGTCGCCACATACAGGGCTAAGTACTTCGGTTACCCAGGTACCCTACGCGAGGCTGTCAGTAACACCAATGCGTTGCTGGCCTACCTCGAGGAGCTGGGGTGGATCGAATGATGGACTTTCCTACCGTACTTAAAATACGCGCATTGACGTGGAGTTGCATCAGCTTATCACCGAGAGATCTGTGTCCCAGCAGTAGGAAAATTATAAGCCGATTATGCTAATACATTCATTGTCAAACGGATTTAGAAACTCCATTCAAAGCAAATATTATAACAAATAAGATTTTCAATAAAGGGCTTACCACAAATGCTGTGAGAATTATTAAATTAATCATGCCGCCAACTACGAAACAAAGACTCTTTCACTTCCTTTGCTATTACTGCAAAATCGCTGAATATGTCTTTGGAACTTGTTATTCATCAACTTTTCCAAATCTTTAGTTGAAAAGTTTTTTTTTTCCTGTCTAAGCTTCCTGTCTGTTTGTATATTACTATAAAATGATTTCCCAAAAGTAATAAACTGCATCCTTCCTTGAAATCTTACATCAAAAATTCTTTCAGCCTCAAAATTGCCGTCCAAATAAACGTAAAATAATTTCAAATTCCCACCACACAGATGTGTCCGCATGGTTCGTCTCGTCCGCTCGGGTTCGCGTCTCGGCATGGACATCGTCGGCGGACTGGGGGGAGAAGTGGAGGGGAGTACGGACGAGGACGCTTGCGGTGTGTTCGTATCGGGCGTTTCCGTCGGAGGCGCTGCCTATGGCATGCTACATAGAGGCGACAGGATACTGAGTGTCGATGGAAGGGACCTTACAAGGGCAACGCATGAACAAGCCGCTGCTGCGTTAAAGGTATCTATTTGATATTTTGGTCATATTCAATAGTGCTGACAAACGAATTGAACGATTGCAATTTTGAAAAAATTTAGAATGTTATCTTATCTTGAGAATTTCTTTGTCATAAATGTTGTGTTGTTGTGTTCTTTTGACCTGAGTTTTCTTGAACTCGAATGAACCACAGTATTAACCATTTTTGTTTTTGATCTTTTGTTGTACTTTTATTTTCTGATTTTACCTGGAGTGGTAAAATATGGTGAGTATTAATTAAATAATATAATACCAAATTTTCTATTATTTAATTAATACTCGTAATAATTACGTATTTATTTATTTAAACTTTTCGAACACCAGTATCCAAGGGAGGTAAAGAGATTAGATGGCAGGTGCTATGGTTGAAAGGAACAATGATGAAGAAAACCTTAAAAATATATAAATTGTGATGAGTTAATAACAAAATGATACATTGATATATCGTATACATAACTAAGTTACAAACTTATAATACACATACATACATACTAACTATAATGTATACTTACAATATATATACATATATTCGAATTTAAGGGTGAGAGGTGTTGAGACGACTCTACGCTATTTGTTTCGAAAATAACTCTGCCATTCCCGCTTAAATGCATACCGACTGGTGGCCGTCTTGATATCTAGAGGAAGCGCATCCCAAAGAAAAATGGACTGAATATGAAAGGACGAATGAACAAAGTCAGAAGTATGAGAAGGACAGATCAGGAGAAGATTGTTGGAAGAAAGCAGTTTCTTAGCGTGAGATGAACATAGATATTGTAAGTGAGACACAAAATAAGAAAGAGGAGTGGTAGAGTTGAGAAGGGAGAAAAGTATCGTCAAAGCGAGCAGCCTTCATTTTGGCGAATGGACATCCATTTGAACTCAGACCTGTAGCTCGACACATGGTCAAATTTTCTGAGCTTGAATATGAACCGGAAACAATTGTTGAGCAATCTGTCGAGCTTGTCCAAAAAACCGCATTCAAGTCAAAGTAGCACACGTCACTATTGTCAATGATAGGGAAAATCAAAGACTGCACAAGCATGGTCTTCGTCTTACCAGGCAAAAAGTTTCTCAGACGATACAGGGATCGCAGAGTACCGTTAACCCTTTGACTAACACTAGAGACCTGGCGTTACCAGCTAAGTGTCGAGTCAAGATGCAAACCGAGATTTATCACAGTAGGGGGGAATAGGAATGACTTTACCACTGAAAAAAAGTGGAGGAAGAGAGCCAAGCGCCACCCTACCCATCATGAGCAAGCTTCCAGTTACAATGGTCTGACACTTCGAGGGGTTTACTGACACCCCAACACCATGAGACCACTTTACACAACATCTACGTCTTGGTTTACATCTGGTATAGCGTCCGAACAACTTTCCACCCGCTCAGCTGTATACAATTGAAGATCATCAGCGTAGCGATGATACGAACACCGAAGACAGTTAAATCAAATCAAATCAAATTTATTCGTAAAAAGTAGCTTTGATTACAATAGGATGTTATAATAAGATGGTTAGTTCGCTAGATTTTACTCGAGAGCATACAAATAATATTATAATCAGATAAGTCGAAACCGCAGACACACATGTCATGTAAAATAAAATAGTTCAATTACAGTGAGTTATAAAATTAATGAAGATATAAAATGGCAAAGGAGAGAATACCACCTTGTGTACCAGCATTCAGGTCACGCCAACATATATGTAGGGTTTGGGATCTCCAGGAAAACTTCAATGTAGCACAGAATAAAAGTTTCACTCGTTCCATCACTCATCCAATCACTCGTTCAAAAACATGCTTTTCAATTGTTGAGAAACGCTTAGGTATACAGCCCATTGAGTACATATCTTAAATTAATCCTACATATAAATAATTAGATTTTGACGTTAGAAAAACCTCATTTACTCGACGGGCTCTCTTACTGAATAACAATTATGTGAAGAGTTATTAAAATATAACAAATTATGTTTATTTAATGCTGATTATTTAATAGTAAGTACTTTATGATTACATTTATTTTTCTGTAAACCCAAGCAGTACTCGGGGGCCACGGTGACCATAGCGGCGCAATATCAACCGGAGCAATACGAAAGGCTGCGCGCACGCATACGAATGATCAACGCCGCGGCCGCCATGTCACCTCGATCAAGACATGTTCCTGTGCATCCGGATCTACATGCTATGTATCCAAGGTAAACAAAATTAAAAAAAAAATTAAAGTTTGAATTTTGTGAAAAAACGTATGATTTGCAAATTGTCATAATTCAATTTAGGTCTCGCTTGCGGACTATATCGCATCTTTAGGAGTTTCGCCTTTGTTCAAATTTGATCATAATGGAATTATTCGGTGACTGACCTAAATTGATTTTGCTGAACATAAGTCGAAAATGTTAAGAAAATCGACGATAAGATTTTTTTATATTTTATATC
Organism: Dasypolia templi; assembly: GCA_963555695.1. Lineage (NCBI taxonomy): Eukaryota > Metazoa > Arthropoda > Insecta > Lepidoptera > Noctuidae > Dasypolia > Dasypolia templi. The sequence continues at coordinate 20,257,640 of OY743141.1, read as the reverse complement.
CTGGTTTCTGGCGCAACAGTTTCGATAGAATGATTACTACTTCAGCTACAACAATGATTTGATTCACCATGAATTGTGAAAAAAATATTTAGAAGACGATGGTGGATTGCGGTTTTTTATTTAGGCGAATTCCATGAAGAGACAAAAAGATGGATGATCGTAGAAACGCCGGGAGTCATCTTCTTTAAAGGACTTGTACACTGACCTTATTGGTATGTATAATAAGGTCAGGTGCGTAGTACTCGAATGGCGCCATTGAATAGGTGTAGACGTATGAACGAATATGTAATATTGCTACTTTTGAATGAAACACGTGCTGTTCAGTCGTTTTATCCCATCTCCACAGGAAAAGGGTTGAACTTATGATTGTTCACAATTAGTAAAGTCTATGCAAATTTTCAGTAATTAGTTTAGTTAAACTTAAAAAACAAATTCAATTAGTTCCACTGATAAAATATACTTCATATCCTTTGGAAACAAAATTATTTACCAAAACCGTTGTTGGCTAAACCAAATAAATTATTATACAATTGATAATACTGTATGCAATGTGGTTGGGAAGTTGCCAGCTAATACCAATACGTTTTCCCCTTAGTTAGGCAGAGGTGTACTTACATAGTACACCCACATTTTGGAGTCGTTGTTATGTAGCCCGTGTAGTTCCAAGTTTAAACAAAAATAAAAAGGATTTGTCTGAAGAATAAGCTTCTTAAAAGAACAGAAGCAAGTATTGAATTTATTTATCAGGATACGAACAGCTCTAAATAAAAAGAAAAGTAATGACCACAATAGAATAAAGAGTACAAACCATAACTTTTTGTATATACATTGTTACATACACGTTTACTACATCACACTTTGGTCATAAATAGTGCAGCCTTCCTTATTTAAAACTACAGAGGAACCCTTTTCTAAGTCTATAATCACTGAAAGTAAATTACAGTTCACACATACACACAGTTACAGTTATGGGCTTGTTGTGTATGGACGAACGTACGTAAAACGTACTTTATAGGATATAAAACAACTACAGATAAAACTATTAACGTTCCTAGTAAGCAAAAAAGTAAAAAAAAATGTAACAAAGAATATGAAAAATTATTCCCCATTTGTAAAATCTTACCAATAGACAGGAAAGTTGAATATTTAAAAAGCCTAGAACACTATTTTAGTGATGAGTTTAAAGTAACTGTTGAAAATAAATTTAATACAAGAAGTGTAAGAGAGAAAAGACTTGTTCAACCGAACATAACTAATTATTATGGGGAAAGAATGTCAAGATATTTAGTGCCAAAAGTTTTTAATAAAACAAGTATGCTAAGGCAAAACCCTAAATTAAGTAAAGGTATCTTGAAGTCAAAATTAAAGAATTTGTTTCTCGATAACGAGGTTTCAGCCTTTACCGAGACTTAAATCCGTACCATTTAAATTCAAACAGACGTATTGTCATGTAAGTTGGTAGTTTTAAGGTTAGTTTTTGCTAGATTAATAAAAAAATAAAAGAATTTTTAACAGGCGCTTCTCGCCATCAAACTAGTAAGTTTGGCGAGTAAAATTATTGTAACAAAATTTTTTTTACCCATATTGTGAACAATAAAAAAAAAATGAAATACATTCTCATTCGATACATCACCAACACCCACAGCCGCCACTTGTACTGGCCGATAACTGTTGAACCACTCGCCATTCTGTACTTTAAAAAAACGTTTACCGACACGTTCATAGCCTTTTTATCCTTCTTATTTGGACATTCGGGGCTTTTTTGTCCTGGTTGTCTACACTGGCTTCTTTTTTTTGCTTATAGAACCTGTTGAACGTAGCGCAGCCACCTCGTTCTGGTGAGGGTCTTTAGAAAGCTGGTTTAATAGCTTTGCCTTAAACAACTCACTGGTTACATCAACATTAAACGGTTGGACCCCTCTAAGGGGGCAGGACCTGACGGTCTTCCGGCGGCCTTTTTTAAGGCTACGGCTGATAATATTTGTGAGCCGATATATATCCTTTTTAATAGATGTCTGCAGGAAGGTGTCTTTCCGGTGGTGTGGAAGCGAGCAAACATTACCCCAGTGCATAAGGGTGGCTCAAAGCAGGACGTCGAACAATATAGACCTATCTCGATTCTGCCGACCTTGTCAAAGCTTTTTGAAAGACTGGTTCATAACGAGATTTACCCTCTCCTACATAATATTATTATTCCTGAACAGCATGGGTTTGTTAAGCGCCGATCTACGACATCTAACCTGTTAATATTTGCTAATTACCTTTTCGAAGGTATTGATAGGCGTTTGCAAGTAGATGCTGTCTACACTGATTTCAAAAAAGCCTTTGACAAGGTCGATCATGAAATTCTTCTGAGTAAAATTGCTTACAACGGAATACGCGGAAATTTATTGCGTTGGTTTGTATCGTACCTCGAAAACCGGTCACAAAGGGTTGTAGTTAATGGTCATCAGTCTGTCTCTGTCAGTATTACTTCCGGAGTTCCACAGGGCTCTATTCTGGGACCGCTATTATTCATTATTTATATCAACGATATCAAAAAATGCTTCAAAAATTCCAAATTCTTGATGTATGCTGACGACTTGAAGGCGTTTCATGCGATATGTACTATGGACGACTGCCAATCTTTTCAGGAGGACCTGGACAGACTAACTGCCTACTGTATTGACAATAAGCTGCATCTTAGTGTCCCGAAGTGTAACTATATACACTTTACTAAGAACAATTTCATCCTCAATTTCAATTACAGCCTTAACTGTATCCCCTTAAATAATATTTCTATAGTAAAGGATCTTGGGGTTCTCTTTGATGGCAAACTGTCCTTGAACCAACATATCGAAGCCATAGTCAATAGGGCTTTTAAAATGTATGGATTTGTGATGAGATCTTCAACAGACTTCAAGCGCACCTCAACCTATCTCTATCTGTATAAGACGCTCGTTCGCTCCCAGTTAGAATATGCGGTCCCTATTTGGAATCCCTTCTACCAAAAGTACGTAGTTGAAATAGAAAGGGTCCAGCGAAAGTACCTCCGTGCTATGTGCTACAGATGTTGTGGGTCTAAGACTTATCTATCATACTCCCAACTTCTTGATAAGTACAAGCTTATCAGCTTGGAGAACCGGCGTAAATACCTGGAGGCCAACATGCTTCACGATATTGTTCACAGTCATCTCGATGCCATTGATTTGACGAGTAAGCTGTGTTATTCTGTCCCTCGAACAGTTCATGTACGTCAGGTTCGTGTTCGTACTCTGTTTGCGCTTAATTCTTGTCGCACTAACTCTGGCTTGCGCTGCCCTATTCATAGAATGTTGGAATCCTATAATTCTAATTTCAATGATATTGATATATTTGCATGCTCAAAAAATAAATTTAAGTCTAATATTATAATGAAATTATCTTAATTGTAATCTTATTACTATGTTTTATGAATTGCATAATTTAAGTAATTGAAATTGTTTTTTATCTGTTTTGGTTTTGTTACTATAGCTAGCTTTATAGTATATTACTTATTGTTTTAAATATTTGTTAATTTTGGTAATGCTCGTCTAGTGGCAACCACTGATCTTTACATATGAATTATTTGCGGATAATGTAGTGGACTGCAACATTGCTCCTTAAAAAGTTTGTTAATTATTGTATTATGTATGTTGTAGTTGTTTATTATCCCTTAATAAACTAAAAATAAAATTAAAATTATCTAAAGCCATAATCAGCCGTTTGTACCGTGATATCAATCCTCCTAGAATAATCGCAGCCAGAGATCCATCGTCGATCTTATTACCAATATCTTCAAGATCTTGAGCAGTACTCATAATGGCGATGATATAAGATTATGATAAGATGATAAAATAAGAATAAGATGATGATAGTATATTAATATAATCTACACTCTAGAGAGAGCCTTCGACCCATACCTTTATTCTGGTACGCTTTTTTAGCGTTTTTCGCATTTCGTACGTGCGAAATTGCACCCCCGTCTACCATAAGGCATATCTTTGACAACGCCTTCTGGTCATTATGAGAGCACAAATCTTCCGCCGTTTTATCAGAATCATCGTACCCAGTGATGGACGTCCACAGCTCCTTATGAATACGAAGCAGCCTCATTTTGAACTTCCAGGTTATCCGTCTCAGTTTATTAGCATCTGAATACAATTAAATTTTTAAATTCATACTACTCTGACATTATCTACCTTTAAAGTAAGCAATTTCGTGCTGATAACGTGTTGGAAGAATATGATTATCAAAAGAAGGAGTTTCGTGCTGATAACGTGTTGGAAGAATAAGCTTATCAAAAGAACTATTACATTGTTATTTTAATAAGCTTTGTTCTTTCGCTTCCGAAACGTATTGAATTTATTTATAAGCACACGAACAGCTTTATATAAAAAGTAAAAGTAATGACAACAATTAGAGTAAATAAAACAAACCATAACTTTTTGTATATAGGTACACCCCTAATAGTATGAATATACAACAGGATTTCTTTTTATTATCTCGCAGGTGCGGAAAGTTGAGTATTCTCCTCGGCAATAAAGGTGTGTTTGTCTTGGGTGAGCTTAAAACCCTCGCTGCACTCAGTGTTCTAGTGTTAATTCCCTCGCTTCACTCAGGAATTACGCTCGGGATTTAATATAGCGCCAAGTTTATTCTCTTATGAAGTACTCTACTATTAAATTCTTAACTATTCAACAAAAAAGAAGCACTATAATAATATTTTACTAAATCACCAAAATAAAAATCGCTTCTCTGACAAAATCCTAGACGTGGAAATTTTAATAGATAAATATCAAAATGGGATATCTTATATTTATGTGAAACCTGGTCATTTTGTATTTCCTAAGTACCTTGTTGTATTTAAATTGAGCCTCGGGGACAAACTCTGTAATATCATCAACTCGGAAAGCATTCTCAAAACATAATTACAAAATAGACGCCGATTATTATTTATTTCTTTACTTAAAGATGTAGCTTCAGACACCATTTTGAATTTTCTGAATTACGTTTGATCCTTGACCTGAGTTCGTGAATAGTGTTTGCAATACATAAAATGGTAGCAGCCAGAGGATCTGGTCAAAGCATTCCGTTTTTTATAACGACTTGCAACAGGATTGATACACCTAAGCTTTTGGTAGCTGATGTCAACCCAATACATTTTTGTGACTTTCTAGTATCGCTATTGCTGCTAGAGTTATAATAACTTGAGGTAGATCTACTGATAAGGTCAGGGTTTGTGCTCAGTTAATTAAATAAACTCGCCCCTAACAAAATACTAATAAAATAACTATTAGCGCAATGTGGGTGTAATAAAAACATCTTTCACCTTAAAAATTAAAGCGTGATTTATATTAAGTCTTTAATTTTCAATATTTTAACACCTAATAAAATAAATTATTGCCAATTCAGGCCCTTTTCTACCTCAGAATATAATATGAAACGGACCTCGATTTTACCTCTAACCGATAAAATATTTATAAAGGTAGGCACTCAAATCCACAGAGTTTTACTTAGGAATACTAATTACTATTTGTGTGTAATTAGGACAGGCAATGCAGGACATGATACGCTATTAGAAATGATTATCATGCAAATTAACTGATTTGGAATATAATTACGGTGGTAGGATATTAGTTACCAACAATAGACTGTAATATGGCTAATGAGACTGTACTAAAGGCCCAATATTCAAACTCAAATTCAAACTCAAAGCATTTATTTCAATTAAACCACTAACAGGCACTTTTGAATAGGGCTAATGACATTTTTAATATATATAATTCAAATAAATATTTGTGTTCAAATAGTGCAAGAAACATTAAAAAAAATGTAAAAGTTTAAAGAATTGCCAAGTTATAAAGTAAATGCGTTGTGTAATGCGTAGTTGCGTTTTAAAGTAAATGTTAGACAAGGACAGCACTATCGTAGAAGTAACGTCACGACTATGTATTTTCATACTAGCGCCATACATTGAACTTACCGCGTGACAAGGACGGGAACAATCCCCTCCAAAATCTTTTCAAGCGTGTGTCTTCTTCATATTTACATCGATTTAACAGATTTATTCGATTTCCTTATTTTAACTATGTAAAAATTACTATTACAATAATGTAATTTTAAAACCTGGCTTTAAAGTTACATTATTTTTGTATTTGTCATCATCCCTATTGTCAAGGAGACGGTCAACCAGAAATATGAAGCTAGTTGCCCATTCCAAAGGGTAGTGCAGACGGAGAAGATAGGGCAGGCAGCTCCACACACTCGTTTAAATAATATTGTTAGAAAAATATTAAAAACATTATTGAAGTTCATCTTCTAATTAAATGTTAGAACGCTTTAAAAAAGACGTACACGTTAATAGCGTTCAGAGTACAGCAAAACAAAAACAGCAGTCCAAAAATTCAATTATTAAAAAATAAGTCGTGGCAACTAAGTGCTGACTACTCCCAACTAACAGCACCATTTTGCTGAACCATTTTGAAGGGAGCTAAATGATTCAACACACGCGCCAATGTCAGCGAAACATTTGAGACAGCATGACATACTCTCAGGTGACAGGGCACATTCCAGTTAACACAAGACATATTATACCCAATTAATGGTAGCTCCATATTACATAGTACTCACACCAGTCTAATTATATAACACAAAGGCGACCGAGTTTATACAATGCAAAGATAGTATTAACCTTCAGCAGCTCCAACAGTATTCTGAAACGTAAATCAATAAGTTGTGGTTGTAGAGCGATTTCATCCCCTAACTTATAATATGAGGCGCCTGCATAGTGTGCGTTTTATCAAAGATTAGAGTTTCGTCTCATTCAGTAACAGTATGTGAAAAGGTATTTTATTGTAAAGTATTACAATAAAATACCCCCTGAAACCCCCTTGTACCCCATGAAAGATGAGTCTACTTTAGCCAGTCTGAAACCTGGTTGTACTAATAGGTGCCGATTTCTAGTACTACAATTATGTCTTTCACCTTTTTTACGGTGAAGACGTAATTTTTTTCGTAATTTTTTGTAATTAGTTTCAATACTCAAACACAATGACTACCCTTGACATTTGGTAAGGAAAATCTTATGCACTTATTTTTTTCCAAGCATGGTTTTATTACATGTGACTTACCTTACATTACCTTTCAAAGATTACAGGCGTGATGTTATGTTATGTGTCCTAAACTTAACATCTGTTAGTCACCTATTTTGCTGAATACAATGTAGGTACAGTCAGGGAAATTAATTGACACACTACGTAAATTTTTCGTGTTACAGCCATAATATCATAAACTGTCAATGAATGACAAGGATTGTTTGAATATACGGACAGTTTAAGTTGGTAGCCACCATTAATTTCTCAGACTAAATTAAATGATCAAGGATGGAAATTTCAATGTAGGCCTGGATTGACCGGCAGATCCTCTGATTATGATATACGGTTCCGGAACGTGGACAGACTGTCGGGCTGGTTTTCAAATTCAATGTTGCTTATAGCGCTATGTAGCGGGCTTTGCTCGGAGTTCTTTTGAAGGACGTACATTTTCCCTAGATGAACACTGGAAAAGATATCTGTCTGTGACTCTCTGTAGAATTAGGATTCTGTTATAAGTTTTTTTTTTCAATCTTTTTCTACTTGACGATGTGCTTTTGGTGTTACATCATAGAAGTACCATGTTGGCATGATTGTGGCAATTTTTTCACTACAGCCACTTAAAGAGTTGTTTTGATTCCATTCTCGCATACCTACTTAATCATGTAAAAAAATCTAAACGAAAATCAATTTTGAAAGCAATCGTTACAAGTCCGAAATGGCGGAAAATAGTTTACTTTATTATTATTATCTATTGCATATCCTACCTACATCATCATGTAGGTAGTGTGATGGTATGATGGTATGTGTGATTACGTGTCATCACACGTAATCACATTCTGAAACATACTAAGAAATCAAAATCAAAATCAAAATCAAAAGTCATTTATTCAAATTAGGCTGAGAATCAGCACTTTTCGAACGTCAAAATTACATAAGACAGTCCCCCAAAAAGCCCGCCCTTCACCACTTCCTAGTGCTTTAGCTGGGAAGAAGAAGTGGCGCAACAAACTCCCCAGCAGCACAGCTGTCTGTTCAGTTAGAAGAACTTGATTCTAAACAATTGCAAGTAATTACCGAAACGCCAATGACAAAAAAAAAGAAAAAAAATTGCATGTAAATAACACAAATACATAAATAAAGCCTTCAGGCCTAAAGTGCATGGCAGCTTACATATGCAATACTGAAATTATTATACAACAAATAAAATAAATAAATGATAAACTAGGACCATCAAAGTAAAATAAATCAACAGAACAATTACTGTAACAATGATAAAACCAAAGACAGCAAGACGACCAGTCACCACAAGCAGCACCCGTTCACGAGCATAACGCAAAGGTCAGCCATTACCCCCCTCGCCATATTTGAGGGAAGGAGGAAACCCGACCCCCGACGCTACCGCAAGCAGTGACATCTAAGGGAGCATGACGAACCTGCTGTTGGTTGCTCAGGCAAGAATAATATTATCAATTGTTGAGGTCGCTAGCTAACCATATATTGCAATACAGCTCATTAAAAACATTGTAATGAGTAGATCATGAAATAAGATTGCGTGTAGCCGTAGTGTCGGTCTGCATGTGTAATTGCGTTCATGGGACGTATTTTTTTTAAACAAAAAAATACGTCCCATCACTAAAAACTCATTATACGTAGGTGCCGATCGGCGACTGAAAATAATATTAATAAACTGTTCCACCGAACCACACGTTACAAAATGTTGTTTCAGTGCGGTTAGTGGAAGTGCTCAGGTGCGGTTCGGTCAAGCGCTGTTGAAATCGGAGTTTTGAGTGCAATACCTCCCCGTTTTCACTCAGACTAGGCAATACCAAAAACGAAAGCCTGACTCAAGCGTGCTTTTGATTTTCATCTTTTGGCACTAAACAGAACGTTGCAAATTCCTCAGCGCACTTTTAGTTATTATAATCTTAAGCCTCATACAGACCAGAGCACAAGAAGTTACAAAATAATTACTGATGTTTTGTGCGGCATGTGCCCAACTTAATACTGTGTCTGAAATGGTAGTTTGAGCCCCAAGGATTCGACAAAAAATTTAATTAATTATGTAAATTTTAACAAGCTACGTTACGTCTTTTCTCTTTATTGTACCAAGTGCCCAAAATTATAAAAATACTAAGTAAACTTCGTTACTGTTTAGCACAAAATTCATTTAAGTTTTTCTCAATAAACAGTTGTTTTTTGAAAGGCCATCATTTCTTTTTTCTTCAGTTTATTATTAATTGACAGTCTGCCAACTTTTCCTGAACTAGAACCTTAACGTCCTCAAAATAATTAAACCACGTACGAAACCCTGACCGTTTCAGACTCTTAGGTTCAACAACGGTTTAAAATGTCTCCCTTGGGATTTCGAATTTGCGAATTTATTTAAGGTCGTAGAGAAGACCAAGAATAGATTCCTATTCTAAAGTGTCCGCTTCTGTATTTATAGAAATGGTATAAACTGCGGGCGACACAGTATCGGTAGGAAATAAACACGTATCCCACTTCTCGGGAGAACAAATGTAGAATACATATTCCAAAACTTATTTCTTAAATGGCAAAGGCGGGTTTGCTTTCTATTAAACGAATGAAAACAAATAGGTGTCTTTAAGGAATGAAAACTTTTCATGTTATTTCAATGTCAATGGAAGTGTCACTTTTGTTAAAATTTCACTATGATCGGATTTAATTTCATGAAACAGACTTCTAGCTTCAATAGTCAAAACCATTGTGATAGGTATTCCAAATTTCAAACAAAGGCTGTAGATATTATAATAGTTTCTACACTGGAATATTATCCGCAGACACACAAATTGTTCCTTATTTATTATTTTACGTTATTCTTCATTATTTTACGTTGTGCTATAGTTTAAAATAATTCTCATAAATAAATGTGCAGTATTATATCACACATTTTGAATTTTCACTCCAGTCAGTATTGACATTAGAAATTGTTGGCTTCACTCCAGATTTTCCGGAAAATCTTGTTCGGTTTTCATTAGCAACTACCACTTTAATATGTAGCATGCTATATGAAAACATTTTACATTATGTTGTAATTTCTGACGCAGTTCCCCAGGGGCACTTTGTTTGAAATATGTTATTTATTCATTCTATAGTATAATTAAACTGGTAACAGCTCTCTAGACAACTTGAAAGTTATTATACAATGCGTTGAGTTCCGTTGTTAAGATTTGCACACTAGAATTTATAGAACAAATTTACTTGAAGCTATTAGAGTTGTTGTGGATATTCTTTTATAAAAGGTTATTGCAAATTTTCTATATTACTGGACATAAAAAAAAAACAAGGAATCACTACACGTACTATAAATTCTATCAACGTTACGTAAATTAGATTGCTTGAGCGTAGGACTAAAATTTGTAAAGGCAATATAAGGGTAACACCTTCCATACTTTAGGAATGTTCTATTGTAGTAATTATTTAGGATTCCTTAGAAAGTTTTGCTTTATTGAAATAAACTCCAAGATTCAAAAGGTTTATTGGTTTTTCATATGCTTTTGAACTGTTTCAATGTCAACTGTTACAAAGAAAGTCATTATTTTATAATCCAGTGCTGTCCCACTGCAGGGCAAAGGCATCCCATTCCCTCTTTCCAATTTTAACGGTATCCTGCAGTTATGGGCCAGTCCTTTATGAAGGTGTTCAGCTCATCCCGCCATTTCTTTCTGGCTTGCCATGTTGTCCTTTCCTATCGTTTGTGATCCTCTTAGCGTTATTTTTTACCCATTTCTCCTCCGACGTGGGAAAGAAATGAAAGATAAAGAATGTAAATAAAAAAAATTGCACGGATCTAGGACAATTGCGCAAACCCAATTACGCGAAAAGAAATATCGCGAAAGGACACTTGCGCGAATCCACTTGCGCGAAAGGACAGTTGCACAAAAAGTTGCGGAAATGAGATTTCACGTGATCACGCCTGTATTCTTTCAAAGGGTAGTGCAGGGTTGTATAATGCTATACAGCCGATAGTAAGGTCAAAATGAAAATCCATGAATCCTATTCAAAACTTTCATCATCTTGAAAATTTTGGTAATCTTTGTAAATGAAAATCCATGATGGCGGCTGCAATCAGTTTCAATTTTTTCACCATGGTTATTTTTACCCATTTTCGCAGCCACCATCATGCATTTTTAGTTTGACCATACTACCGGCTATAGCACCCTCAAAATGACACCCACGAAGGAAAATTTTAAAATGTACGCAGCCGCGACTTGATTTTTGTTAGTAAACAGGACGCCACAACTGTAACATGAAACTTACTGTCGAAATATGGATGAACTATACACCCCTCTTTGAAAGAGAACAGGCGTGATGTCACGCCTGTTCTCTTGCAAGTGTCACTGGCGCGAAAGACACTTGCGTGAAATCACTTGCACCAAAATACATTTCCGCAAATGGACTTGCGCAAATCCATTTGAGCGAAAGGACAGTTGCGCGAAAAAGTTGCGGAACTGTATTCGAACATTTCTGCAACTTTTTCGCGCAAGTGTATTTCGCGCCAGTGTCTTGCTAACTTTTTTCACAGATTACGTAAACACTTCTTATTGGGTGAATAAAGTGAACATGACACTTAAATTATACATAACAATTTAATTTACAATTATACAACGTGTAACAGAATAAGCGCATGACCTGAAAGTAGTTTGCTCAGAATAAGCTTCTGAATCCATTTCCGTCATTATTTATATGTGTTAATTTTTCCCGGAAAAATCTTTAATTTATCTGAAATTAGTACCACCGCGTCGTAACAAGGTAATACAGTATTTGATTTAAGCCTTATCACAAAGGAATAAAGCCTTTTCAAATGCACGACCGAATTTGCAACTCACTCATAGTTATCCTATGTGTAAAGCGCGTAAAAAAAAGTCAATTTAAGGAAACTTAAACCTTGTTCCAAAGCAGTACGTCTTATTTAAATGCAAAACCGAATTTGTAGTCCGATCATAGCTTTCTTATACACATAAGCATTGCTTTTTACTTTTTATTACATTTAATCTTGTCCTGTTAAAAAAAGAAGTTAATTTAAGGCAATTTAGATCTTATCTCAAAGAAATAAAGCTTTTTTAATTGCGTGACCAAATTTGTAGATCGTTTTACACATTCGTTTGTTAAGAAAAGCCAAAATATTAGAACATTTGTACGAGTAGTACTTCTTTTGCAAATGAAAGATTAATGTGAAAGAGCGAGATGTATAAATTTGCCGACTTACAGCTTTGACGTTTGACATGCAGACGCACGCGCCACCACTGCCCGCCTCACATCAAAGGTTTAGTTATTCTCCGGCAGCGACAAGTGTTCCCGAATTTAATTTTTGTTGCTGTCACATTTATTTGTTTACGCGCGCGATGGCATTCCAGTACACCAATATTCAGTACACGGAGATGGTGAGGACACTGGCTCGTTGCAACGATAATGTCGAGTTGGCGTGTCGAGAGTTCAACGAACGATATGATACTAGAGTGAGCGCCAGGACAATGTTAAGTGCATCTCAGCGTCTGAGGGACTCCGGTACCTTTCGTCCTAACACGGCAATAGATAGAGGGGCAAATGTGCGCACTACTCGCTTACAAGCAACTATATTAAACTATTTTGACGAAAACCCAGAGAAGAGCACAAGAGAAGCAGCGCCATTATTCGACTGCAGCCACATGTACGTGTGGCGAACGGGACCGTGGGAACGAACCTTAAATGAGTCAGTCTCCGGGACGACCGTGCGGCGAAAGGGCGGGGGCGCACGCCGGAGGTAACACCCTACCGCAGACGGGCGAAAAGTTGCTCGATTTGAAAATGCTTCCCCTTTACTAAACCTAATAACTTAGAACAAAATAATCCAAAGCTTATTTATTAAGGCTCCCACAAACAGGCGCGACGCCACAGCATGACACAGAGGCACCACCGTCGCGCGACACGCGGTGCCTTTGTGTCGCGCTGCGGCGTCGCGCCAGTGTGTACGAGACTTTACGTGTGATCTGTACGTAATGTTCGGTCATTGATCTAACGTACATACATACCTAGTGCGTATTCCTACTCTTGCAGTGCTTACCACCTAGCCAGCTGGCAGGCACATGAGTGTGCGGTGCGTGCGCTATTAGTGTGGGTACAGATCGAGTAGTGCGCTCAAACGTTTTATGTTTAGTCAGGACAACTATTTTATAAAAAATTGCTAGGTGTGGTTTATCTAAATTAAATTACAGATGTTATTTTAGTCTTATAATTCAATATTCTAATTGGGGTGTATGAGCTCTTGCGTTAATTCCGTTACACGTTGTATATAGACATAGACCTTAAATTCAGGTTGGGTTCATGGCGACCGTGTAGCCCCGAGCACAGTATAACCTTTCCATTCATGACATTTTAAATTTTCTCATCCGCCGGCTGTTGGTAATGTCAAATATTGAGCAAGTTAAAGAACATTAAAAATAAATAAATCAAGGAAAAGTTTTAGGAAATTCAGGCTCAGCCTAAGTATAGTCTTCCTCTTAATTAACAAGAACTATGTGGGCAGTTTTACACAACATTATTTAGCTATTGTTATGGCTGTATGTTTTTTTTTGTATATTTGATTTTTTTTCCAAACACTTGTAGAAAATATTCTAGAGTGATTAATTTTTAATTTTTGGTTGAAACCAATTAAGTATTTGGTTATCCTTCCCTCAGTTAACGCAAGTTGCAAACTACTTATAACTTTCAGCTAGCAAAAGTAATAAAGCAAGTATGTTGTAAAATCTAAACTTAAGTACTCAGAATCACAAGCAAGAACTATCTACGTCCGAATGTAACAAACAAGTTTTCCAAGTCAGCTGAACTCTCAAGTTGAAACTCTGTTAGCTAGAATTAATCCGAAAATGGAAACCCTTAGGAGATTATTATTCGTGCCCGTGTCCATCCATCCGTCTGTCGCTCGGTCATAACTCACGAACCGTTTAGCTAAACAGGGGGTCTACTTTCTTAGCCCGAAGTCCGTGGTTTCGGCCTTCGTTACGGACGTTTCCTACTCTGTATCACCTACGGACTTACGATTAGTCCCGAACTCGAACTAAGAATGAATGACAACACGATTTGACAGTTGTCCTTACTCCCAATGCGTTTTTGCCCGTCCGAAAAGTTGGATTTGACACTTGTTTTAACGGAACGTTATGTCATTTGATACGACATCAGAATAGTTATCGTGCTGCTGACGAAAGTTAATTAATTGAAAATATGGCTGCTTTTTGAATGCTCGAAGACGCTATACAGGTAGAACGGAGGCGTCGCCGATTGCCTCTAAACATGACAATAAATAGGGTATTTGTATTTATAGCATTGAATAGGTTATATAATTTGCAAACTTGATATTTTGCTTACAGGACATAATGGGTGTTAGGACAGGCGGAAGATACTGTTAAAAAACAAATTTTACGCAATAAAAGTATTGTTTTTTTGGTAACAAATTTTTATTTAGCATCAATCAACACAACTTGGCTTCTTGCTGAATCGGCAGGTAGGTGTCGCCGAACTCGAGGACGTGCACGACGAGAATGTAATGCTGTAAACAAATGAAAAAAAAAATAGTCAGTATTAGCTTAGTATTTTATAAACATGATTTATGTCATCTATTTACTAGTGATCAATTATACTTACTTCGCTGATTACGAATTAGCAGTTCCTTTTACCAGTGCCTCAGTGATCACTGCAGGTTGCTTCTGGGAAACTGGGTTGGCAGGTGTAGCAGTAGATATTTGTGTGGGTGTGTTGACTGCTTATTCTTGTCTTACAGGTGGACCCTGTACAACAAAAACTGAATATCATTGACGGATACAAGAAATGTATAATTATGTATCTGTTAAGTATAGTTATTTAATTTAAAAGTCACGGGTAAGACGCCATGCAAAATAATTATAAGTACATGAATGCTGTTGTTTCTTGTTTTTTTACCATCAGAACAAATTTACTATCTATGTTCAATTATATTTTAATTATTACCGATGGAAAAGCTGGCACTCTTGCCTCAGTTTGCGGCTCTCTAAAACCCTCTCCCATAATTGACAGTATCCTCAATTCGTATCGATGGGTCTCCACCTGTAGCACATGCTGAACGTCTGGCAGATCCAGCAGCTTTTTCGGCCCAAATGTTTTTTTTAAATCATTGTATGCACTTTAATAATGGCAAGACCTTAAAATCATAATAATACGAGTAATGTATTAAACTTACCCTTTGCCAATCCTCCACGGACTTTGTGCAACTCCCCATTGAATTAAGGGAGTTGCACAGGCTTTCCCACAGCCGTTTTGATCAGATTCTCCCGTTGGCACCCCTCAATAGTCTGCGAGCCAACTCATTATGCTCACTCATAAAATCGAGGAAGGCCTCAATTTTTGCATGAATTGCTGCTGGAGCAGTTGGGGCCATTTTACTAAACTAGCGAAAACATCCCGCATCGTATAAATAATATTATGAAAGTACACTTAATTAATGTAAATAACTATTTTGAAAAAAACTGACATTTCATTTGAAAGTTGCCGTCAGAAAGAAAAAGGGCAAAGGTATTAACAGGATAAGGCCACGATACGGATTAAAATGGCAAAAATAGTTCAATTCTTTAACTAAAGACAGAACAAAAACTATATTGTTCGAAATGTGGTCTTTTTCTTAGAAAACCAATATTATTTTTTATTTAATAAGCTAGAAAACTTCAAAGTAAGTAAACCGGTAATCGACCGGTTAAATAGCGCGGCTCTATCGTCATGCGTCATTCGTTCACAAATATTGTCTATGATTCCGTTAGAAACTCATGAATCCGAAATCAACCGGGAGTAGGGTTTAGTGCTTAGTTTCGAACTACCTTCGAACGGACCCGTATCGTCGTTGACGGAGTAAGAGTGTAGACTCCCTGGGACAATACATTACTGCAATCCGGACCGAAATTACGTTTGACATTCAACATACTCAGCCGTTGCGTAAAATTTTGTAAACACATGTTTATGTGGTGGGCTTGTAACGATGATAAGATGTTATGTTTTTTCGCTTTCATTATATATACGAAGCAGTGGTGGCCCGATGGTAACGGCCGCGAATTACGAGTTGTTTGGTCGTAGGTTCGAACCCAGACAGGCGGTTCAATTTGTGTAAATTATTTCATCACCACTGCTCTCAAAACAGTGAAGGAAAAAATCGTGAGAAAACCGCATACCTGTGAACCAAAAATTCGAAGACATGTAACATCTACCAACCCGCACTGGGCCCGCGTGGTGGATTACGGCACACTCCCTCTCACACAGAGGAGGCCAGTGTCCTAGCAGTGGGAACATAACGATATAAGAATAGCTTACTTAACTGAACATTTAATGAATCTCTTGTAAAATTAAAACGACTTCCTCTCACCGAGTTCTTATTGACATTGACTCTAATCTCAACCCTGTGTATCAAATCTGTATATTTAATACTGTGGATTGAATGTTATGTAAAATAATTCGATTGAGTAGAAATTTTTAGTTTGTCACATGTTTCATAAAGCAATTTGTTTTAGAAGCGATTTGGTTATGTTGTTGTTTATACTTAGTAACAGAAACAGATCAAACTAGTGAGCAATCTATTTAAATACATATTATAATCACATCGCGCTCTCGTAGGTGATCCCAAGTTCCAACTAGTGAAACCGTACTACCGAGCGCAAACTTTATAGTTCAAACTTTTTACTGGTTAAAATAGTCTGTGGACATGTGATGCGAAGTAATGAAGAGCATGTGACAAAAAAACTGTTGAATATGAACGTTGATGACTAGAAGAAAAGGTGAACCAAAGAAGAGATGAATGGTTTGTGTGAAAGATAATATGGTTAGGTAGAAAGTGTACTGAGATAACGACTAGTGTAAACGAAGTAAGTACTACGCCAATCAGAAATTAAGTGATTTATATATAGGCAACAATAGTTAACTGGTCTTTACCTTATCATATTAATTACCCATACTAATATCGAGAATTGACCTGAATACTTGACCTGATGCACAGGAACTCATTATGATCAAATTGGCAAAGGAATATTCGGGTAACAGTGAAAGACTGATTATACTGATTAATTGATTCGATTATGACAGTGTTCAGATGCTCAAACAGTGACCGAACTTGTGTTCTAAGCTATCTCATTGGTTGAGTTTAGAATGCGTTATTGGCATGTACGTTCTAGTGGCAGGCAATGGTTCGCTGATAGCACATTCTGAGTAGCTTATTGGCTGAGCACGTTAACCGAAATTGAAGTGCTGATTCGGACTTAGCACATGGCTGACGATATACAGACGTTTAACATTATAGTATTACGAAACTCGGTTTGGCAAGAGCTTATTAAAAACAAACGCTGTAAGAATGAGTTACCAATTTCCGAATAAATATTCTAATGGAATGCAAATTTCTTATACTGAACATTGTTTGGGACTGATTGATACAAACTATTGAAGAGCCACATTTACAACGAAAATGTTGTAAAGTTTATTTATGTAAATTGCGATATTGAAATAATGAAATTGTTGTTTTATTCTCATACTTTATAAACAGTTTGTATTTCGCCGTCCCTCGTCCTTTTGTTCATATTCAATTTATATCTCAACATTTCCTTTTTGTCCCACAGGTAGCAGTGAGCTGGCTGTGAAAATGAATATTTGATGAGAACTGAATACTAGTTAGTGAAAATTTATAACTATTATGTTAAACAAAAAAAATATCAAAAATAAAAATTTCATAAATGTGGCCATGTGGCATCCCTCTTTATCAACCCGTTTATTAATAAACCCTTTGTAATATGTGGCTCTCATACTAACAATTCAATCTCAATATTGTTTTCTTTAATCATTTGGAACGTGTGAAGTAGGAACTTCACACTTTATTTATTTATATAATGAGCTTTACAGTCACGATTAGCAGAGCGTGGATGTCCGAGTTATTTGTTCGTCTCAACACAGTTACACAATTGATTTATAAAATAAAGTTGTAATATATTATTTTATCTTTTTACTGCGACTTTAATTTCACTTCATTTATTTTCACACTTGACACACATATATTTTTTCTTATTAGTGTTTGAGTACAATTCAGTGATATACAAACTCTAACACTTTCCCTTATTCAACAGATTTATCTAAAAGACCCATTGCATGATACAGAGATGTAAATTTCGGACGTGGCAGTGCTTTTGTGAGAATGAATTTTTGAAACTTCAATAGCACCTGCAGCCACTTGTACTCTGACATAGAAGTGACGAATGCGGATGTGCTTAGTCCGCTTGTGAAATTCCGGAATGTGGGCAAGTCGAACTGCTGCTTCGTTTTCCACACTGAGCGTCGGTGTATGCGTAAGCTTAGTAAGGTATTGCAGAATTCTCGATAGCTAAACAAGTTTTCTAGCTGCTTCACAAGCTGCCACAAGTTCAGCTTCAGTCGTAGAGATAGCGACCGAGACTTGCCGCTGACTCAGCCATGAAATGATTTCACCAGCATAGCGACAGACCACTCCTGTAGTAGAACGTCCCGTATCTCGATCTCCACCATGATCTGCATCGCTAAAACCTTCTATCACGCCAGTTAAGTGATGCGCTTTGTACTCGATTTCATAAGAGTGGATCAATCTTCTTTGGACGGTGATTCCAGTTTTCGAGATGCCAGTCCAACAGCGTGGGCAATGTCCGAACATGTTCCGACCATGAGATATGCGAGAGCACCAATAGCTTCACAGTATGGAAAGTTTTCCATTACTGTAGCTTCAGCTTTCGCTGATTGTGATGGTTCCTTCTCTATAGGTGTAGCCACAGGGTTATGGTTAGCAATCCCGAAACGGTTCAAAATTATTTTTGCGTAGACTTCCTGATTGATGAAAACAGAGTCATCCTCTGTCCTGATTAATTGAAGACCTAGGTAATGAGTCGCAGGGTTCGTTGTAATCCGTAGTCTTTCTTTAAGGTAATTCAAAAAAGATTTAGCCAAGGCTTCATCCGTGGTAGCTACCAATCCATCAACTACATACAATGTAATGAATAGCTTTTTGCCATCCACATGCTTGGTGCATAGACAACAGTCAGCTTCGCACTGCTTGGAGTTCATGTCTAATAGTATTTTTTGGAAACAGGCGTTCCAGCACCATGGAGCTTCCTTCAATCCATACAGGCTTCCAAATATTAGCTGTACCATCGGCATAACCTTCAGGTTGTTGTACATAAATTTCCTCCTTCAAGGTTACCTTGAGGAACGCAGTATAAACATCAAAATGTAATAAGTGAAGGTTTTCCTGTGCGCTGACACTCAACAGAGCTCTGATCGTTGCAAAGCGGGCAACATAACTAAACCTCTAATCATAATCCTGTCCCTTTCTCTGCTTGTAACCTTTGACGACAAGACGAGATTTATATTTGTCGACAGAGGCATCTGGATTCCGTATAATACGTAGAACCCATTTGCAGGGAAGAGCTTTCTTTCCTTTAGGCAAATCAATTAGCAAGAGGTCCGAAGGACCTCAATAATTGGACACCCTGTGTGTCCCATTATTGAAGTCCTTTAGAGATTTCAATTCACTATCCGCGCTCGCTGTCTCGCTTTTTTGCATACGCGAAGTTTGACGGATAAGTTTCTGTGACACTAACATAGTCATCAAATCTTTTTGGACGTCGAACTTGATTTCGGTTACAGAGATTGTACCGCGGCAGCGACTTTCCTACAGCATGAAATTACTCTGAGTGGTGATCATCGTAATCGCCTTGTTGGTTACGTTTATGGACAAAGTCTTCCACTTGGGCGTCTACCAGGTTTTCTCCCTGGATACTTTGTTCTTGATCAACGGAGACTAAAGGTTCTTCCATAACATGGTCTCCGTCGTCTTGAATTTAATTTTGATATATTTCTAACGAAACCGGTTCCTCACTGTCGTTCGTGCTATTAATCGGCAGCTTAAAGGAATACTCCCTCGAACCAGAGACGGTTTCTTCATGTTCGTTGATGGCTAGTGGTTGTTTGTTAAAGATAACACCTCGTGAACGAATTAACGTGTTTCTCTTTCCGTTTGTTATCCAAATTCGGTAGCAACCTTCGTCATTTCCGACGATTCTGCCTTTGATAGCTTTCTTAGCTAATTTATTTAGCTTGTGCTGTGGAATGTGGAACAAATCAGCCCGATTGGTGACATGGCTCGTCGCGGCATTGTCAATGAACCAGCTCTTGGTATCGATGTGAAAACGTCTGTGTTCTCTATGGACATAAGAATCATGTTAGCTGTCTTAGAAGTAGAAGGCGCTATATTGCTACTCTTTGCAGGCTTGCTATCTCGGATCCACTTCTGGCAGTTTTTCACGCGATGACCTACAGCCTTGCAGTAATTGCATTAAATTTTCTTGTCCTTCTTCTGTTCTGTAGCAAAGGTGCTGGAATTCGTGCCCGTTCGAATGAGCATAAATGAATTGTAAGATTGTCAATGATTCAGTTCGCTTTCGGAAGTAATAGGCAACTGCTTCTAAATGCAAAGAATAATGCGTCAAGCGTATCCAGGATTTTACAAATAAGTATTAGTTCTGGTGCTCCTGGTTGCCATTTTTCTTTAGTTCCTGATTCAGCTGTGTCCAAATGTCCTTTAATTTCGACATATGTGTGGCTATATTTTCGTCAGCGTGGTCCTTTTAGAAACTAAAAAGTTCATACAAACCTCTCAAGCTTCAGCAAATCTCATGACTTTTCTTAGTTTCTCTTTGTGCATATTGGTCGTCAAAATAAGAAGGTCATTCGTGTCAGCATATTGCAACTGGGCCCGTAACCTAATGATGTTTACACTCGCGATTAGCAAAGCGTGGATGTCCGAGTTATTTGTTCGTCTCAACACAGTTACACAATTGATTTATACAATAAAGTTCTAATATATTATTTTATCTTTTCACAGCGACGTTAGTTTCACTTAATTTATTTTCACATTTGACACTGATATATATTTTTTCTTATTAGTCTTTTAGTACAATTCAGTGATAAACAAACTCTAACAATTTATTTCAGTGTTTATTATTATCTACGTACATTTACTATCATTGTTCTTATAATGTTATAGCAAAAATAAAATAAAAATGTCATAATGGTCTCGACACTTCGACGCCAACCAAACTCAAGTAGCTTCACTAGAATTTTAATGTTACTTACTTACCAATTTAACTATTGTAATCAGCAAGAGAATGAGATGAAATGAAGATTTATAAATACCTACGCAAGCTTAAACCATTCGTGCGACTGCGTGCCGACCCTACCCCATCTTTCCCTACTTCCCAAGACATCCAACAGACGTGTCCCAGTGAATCCCACTTGAGCCTGACTGACTTATTGCCCACATCCGCGCGATACCTGAATAAAGTCGTAAGCTTCGGTTATGTACATATTTCTTGGCGACGAGTATTGGGAAACGCAGTGCAACTTACTTAGAGATGTTTTTATGTCTTTGTTATGAATGTGTAAATAGTATAAGATATTTTTAGGAGAATAAATATTTAGTTACTTGATACTCAATTGGTTTTCTCGTTATATGAGGGCCATCAGCAGAAACTGTGCATATTGTTCCGAAGATTTTTTAATCTTCTGGTATTGTAATCACTTAGTTCTTAGCTAAGATTATTTCCAATGTAAGTGTTACACGTAATCTTTTTGGACTGTGATATTAAATTAACGTTCGTATTGTCATTGTACTCTAAAATTGAAATTGAATATACGACATTGGAAAGATGTTTGTGTAATTATTTCCTGGGAGTTTCAGTGACTCGTAATTACTACCAGAACACTATTCTGTAGGGATACAGGAGGCAGATTGTCTGGAACTTCAAGCTAACCAATGTTTGGCGAAAAAATCCAAAGCGTATTGGGTCATTGAGCAGACCGAGTACTTAAGTAGGTATTTTTGTCTAAGCAGTGCTGGATTACTTATTATAGGAAAAACTAAAAAAAAAAACTTAACAACCAAACAGATCATGGTGAAATAGAATACGACTATAAATATCTTAACTCTGACTTCGCCAAAATAGACTTTATTAAATAAAAATAACATATATGTCGTGGATGGATGGCGCCACAGTACAGAGGACAGCGCCATTTAACAATTTGATTCATAAACAAATGATCATGTGATTGGAAACGCAAGCGAGCCCTACCGCTTGGGCACGATCGTCGGTGGAGGGGATGCAGTGAGGACTGGCGGAGGGACCGAGTGCCCGAGTGTGTATTTCGTTAGCCAGTGTATTGCATTTATTTTTAATTCGAATTATCTTTTCGTTCGAGTACCCACTACAGTGCCCACACTAAAATGTGTCGGATATTGAAGAAGACCCGATGTTTCGCATCTCGGCCACCCCTGATCCGACATATATATTAATATACATAATAATATATTTATTATTATTTATGTATAAATTCAAATAGTCCTAAAATTAGGAACAGTTGTTAAAAACGGAAATTAGTTAGCATTTTCTTCTTAATGGGTTCGCAACCGATGACGTCCCAAAAGTACCTGTTAAGAATAGATTACCTTCAAGACAATTCAGTAACAAAACCTTTGACGAATAAAAGGGGTAGGGTGAAGAAGAAAATCTTATTACAAAATTACGAATTAATATATTCCCGACAAACTCGTACCCTCTTACTGAAAGTCTAACGTTACTCTGTCAAATTTCTTCCAAACTCTCGTTCGTTCGCTATGTTAACGTTCTACAAACATGTTAAAAATTTCAAAGGGAAAGCCTGTTTGGAATTGAATAACACATTTTGGGGCCTTGGAACATTTGTCACGTGAGTTAATAAAAACGTCAGCTTTCGTATCATTGTTTCTGAATGTTTTGCTATGTACTTACCTATAGTCTAAAACGTATTTTTTACTTTGTGAATTCCTTGATCCAACTGTCCCTAGGTCACTGCTTAGACTATTGTCACTATAAATTGAGTGTCGGGTATTCATTGTCAAACGTCAAAAAAATAACCGTTATAATCATGCGAAAAAATTACATATTGCATGATTATTTTATTTAATTATTATGTTATGTTTACTAAATCTGTATTATACAAAGAGTAGTAAAGAAATGCTTACTGATTATAAAAAAAAACACGTAAAATAATGTATGAAACTCAGAAATAGAGTTGAATAAAGTCAAGTAGCATGTAAAATGGAACGTCGTAAAAAAGGGTAGTTGAGATGCGTTCAAAACATGATAATGTTTACCCTTGACGTAGATTAAGCATAAAGAAATATATTTAAAAAAAAACCCTGCTTTTCTTTTAACATTGTGATCATCGTAATTGATTTATAATTCAATTAGCTGTATTTTAAGATTTATTTCATTTCTATACATAGTCAGTTGAAAAATGGCCATTCTTCTTTCTTCATTTAAACTTCCATTAAGAAATGCGGTAGATACATCAAATTGCGCAAGGATCATACTATCTCGAGCTGCAATACTTAATTACGTTCTGATTGAGCTCATTTTTGCGACGGGACTAAATGTTTTCTCAGAGTCAACGCCTTTCTTTTGAGAATAACCAACAGCTACTGGTCCGGCTTTATACTTTTCGATATTTCCATTTCGTTTAATCTTGTAAACCCATTTAGTTGAAATAGCTTTGCGTCCTTTATTTAATGGCATTAAGTCCCATGTTTCGTTATCTTTCAGGGATCTCATTTCATTACATCCATGGCATTTCGCCATTTATTTTTATCAACAGACTTCATCGCATTTGGGCTAACTGATTGTCTAGATGAAATAAAAATAAATAAAAGCGGAACACTTGCTATTTCCAGTCACAGTAACAGCAGTACCTGTCCTGTAGCCTCTTCAAGGAAAAACCGTACAAGTAGTAGTAGCTTTAATGGTACCCGACCTTCGATAAGCCTCGGTACTTGAAGAAAAATGCTACTATTCCCTACAGTTTCTAAGTAAAAAAAAAACTCGCAGAATGGCGCTTAAGCAAGTAAACTTATTGCACCTCTGTGGTATTGAAGCAAATCTATGCAACGTATCCGTATTACAATTTGCGTCATGTAAATTGGTATTTAGCATGTACATAGAGGTAATTGAAATCAACTATCAATTGATGTCTTATTTACAATGATACGACTGTTGGAAATGTCTATGTATTTATATACATATTATAAAGTAAAGTTGCCTTTCGTGTCTGTCTGTGGGTCCGCGTTGTTCTTCTTATTCGTTGTAACAAATTCTCTGTCCAGTACAAAGTCTATTGACTGATAATTATGACTAATAAGCACAGTGGTGTTTTTTACATAATCTAAACAGAACACAAGATATAGCTACGGCGCGCGGCGGCGCGGGGAAGACGACTGGCCACTCAACTATATGCGCGGATACACTGCATGTAGGATTGTTAGCATTATTCTTACCTGTAGTTACTACATTGTCATAATTGCATGTGTATTTATTATTTAAATAAAATTGTAATTAAACATAGTTTTGCAGTATTTAGAAGTTTGCATGCAAGTAAGTATATTGTCATATTTTATGTTTATAATTAAATCAGTGAATTTAATTATGTAAACTGCAGACGGAGGATCCAAAAAAAAACAAAGTTATTTTAAAACTAATTTATTTTAAAGGAAATTACTACAATTAAATTGGTGAAACCTATTCGATGCTAGAATATGGAATGACAAAAATATGTATCTAAAATAACTAATTACTAATGTCGAATTTCGCAACGTTGGCGCATCGTGGCTGGACAGACGTCATCGATGCAGTTTTTATGCACCCGGCGTAAATTGAAGGAATTGCAGCGTCGGCGGTATGCATTAGGGATCCGTATTTAACACCTCCACCCGCAGATCAGCAACTATTTGCTCATGTTGAGAGAAAATATTGCTGGGACTCCATCTCGCTTCCTGGTATCGCTGGTCACATCTTCATAGTTATGCTGCTTCTTGTCGTCTGTTCTGAGGTTCCAATGTTTATATTTGCGGCTTATTACCGTAATGATGAGTATGGCTGCGCATAGAACAATGATGTAAAATGGTATGGTTGTATGGTACAAGACAACTGGCTGAGTCTTGTCGATCTGAATAGGGCTTTCCATTAATACTTTGTTCTGGATGTTGTGAAGTTCTTCCAGGTTTACTGAATTGAAGCCAATGAAGGGGGTGGAATCAACCGTTTGGTTCATCTGGTTATAAGGAATCTTTGATAACTTTAGTGGATGTCCTTTTATCTCGTTGCTGTCATTAATGATTGTGAATTCCGTTGTTTGCAAGTAGCAATCCATGGGGATTGTGACGAGGTAACTTCCTTGTAAAATATTAAAGTCTTTTCTGCCGCAGGCTAATTGTACTTTGGTCGGTTGGGGCAATGAAAGAACGTAGTGTTGGTCCTCCAGTTGTTCTACTGCTTCTTTGGAGAGTGAAATCTTGGTAAATTGGCAGGTGTCTTCTAGACTTTGGTTGATGATGAGTTCTTGGATACATACAGGCTTTGTCCGGATCTGATGACTTGTCTTCTTTTCACAGAGATGGATGCTGCTGTACTTCGGGCATTCAGCCTCCATGTACACGAATGATTTCTCGTTTGTTGCTATGTAGGGAGTGGGAGGAATTAGGGCGAGTTGTTTCTTATTAGGTACAATGGATAGTTTGTATAGATCGTAGGTGTCTTTAGAGACTATGGGGAAACTGTATACTATAACTATTCTTTTCTCAATAAAATAGGAACCTGGTTTTATTAGATTATAATACTCTCGTAACTCTAAGTTTAGGATTTGATCTTGATTGTATATCGATTTTAACCTATCTATCATAGACCTTAACACTTCTATATCGATCATAGAATGGTGGGTGTTAGACGCGCGTATAAAAGCCATTATATTTTCTAACCTTATAATTTCAAACATTAAGTCTTCTACATTATTAGTTATGATTCCTAAAATTTGGGCTATCTTTGCAAATTTTATTAAACTATAATCGGTCACATCCACCTTAAATACCACATTTAATAGCCCGTTAACACGTATGGCAAGGCAATATAATGAAAGATCCAACTTGACGGATTACCCGATTGATATTTTCTGCATGAGTTTTGTATCATACAGACGCTCCCTATTTAAACAGTGCGAACAGTGCACGTCTTTGTAGCGCAAAATGGTTTGTTTCGGTAGTGTTCTAGAATTAGGTCTTCTAGACACACTTTATTTTAACTTTTGTCTCTAATATTATTCATAATGTCAATGTCATGCATACCTGTTATTTGCATGGTTACTGAAATGCAAATTTTTTGTGTTGTTTAATTGAATTGTAAGTGACTGTGCTGTTGGTGTGCTTAATCTTAATAAATAAATAAACAAGCATTTTTCTCTAGAAGTAGTTCTAATGTTGCATTAATTTTTTCCTGATTTTTTGTTATTTGGTCTAAGATAGTGCTGTGCTGGGACATCCATTCTTTACTGAGACTGATATGGTTATTGAATTCTGAGACTATTTTATTTTCATTATTTTGTAAAGTTTTAATGGCTTCGTCATATTTTAGGGCATCTAGATAATCTAAATTGCCAGTAACACTTTTAACTACTGACCCAAGGCTATCTACAAGACCTCTTTTGGTACTAACAGGTTCCAAAGATTTTACTTGTTGTAGTACCTTACCAAGTTTGTCAGTATATTCAATCTGATATTCGTAAAGCATGTAAGTTTCATTATTAAGTCTAGTTCTAAAAGTCTTAAGTTGCATCTGTACGGAGTTTATTTTATCTTCAATGTCAGTTAGTTGTATATACTGTATGAATGGGTGGTAGTGTGTGTTTAGTCTAGTCAGTCCTAATCTGTACGGTAATAGTCCTGGTCCATCGGCTAAAGTCTCAAGTCTTATCTCTTGAGGGTGTGTCGCATGGATTGTCAGTAGCAGCAGGATCCTGTATCAATTGGCTCGCTTTAGGAACTCGTTTCAGCCGCGATTTGGCTATAGGGCCACGTTTTTTTGAAGTGTATATGTGTATAGGCAAATCGGCGAGTACTGTATCCTGCGTGTAGCGCGGTGCCGCTTTCTGGCGACTGGCAAAAGGGTTTTTTAATAAAAACTTGTTGCTGTGGGGCATATTCTATCTCGGGCTCGCGGGTTTTGTTCCTATTATTTCATAAACTTGTTTCATCTGTTGTCTATGATTCTGTGCATATTGTTGCAAGATGTGCTCTGTCAGGTCTATTTCGATTGGATCCCTGGGGTCAAAATTTCCAGTCAATAGGTCAAAGAGTCTACACTTAGTGAAGCTATGGATAGAACTATTATATGCTATGATGGCGTACTGCATGAGATTGATTATTGGTTCGTCTTTATTTTGCAGTCTAAGAATTCTAATGTGCTCCAATAACGTTGAGTGACTATGAGGTAGAATTCTGTGGAGAATTATCTTATGAAGACGTATAAATTCGGAGAAAAGCTGATTTGTAAATTCGGTGCCATTATCAGTGATAATAGTCATAGGCAGTCCATGATGAGTACAAAAACGTAGCAATGCTTGTATAATACTGATAGCTGTACCGTCGCGCAAATGATCCGCTTGCCCATATTTCGTGAATACGTCAATGATAGTCACGTATTTTTCGTTCTGAACTGTAAAGAGGTCCATGTGAATGATTTCAAGTGGTTTTGTAGCTGGGGGCACTATTTTAAATTGAGGTCTAATTGGATTCCTGTCGTATTTAGCTTGTCCGCAAATACACTCATTAATAAATTTGGTGATTTGATCTTTCATCTTTGGCCAGTAATATTTTCGTGAGAGGGCTAGATTACATTCATTTATCCCACGGTGGTTCGTCTTACCGTCATGATAGTGTCGGATAATGTCTTGTTGTCGGAGGTATTCTTTACATTCTCGAGTTCCGTCTTAGCTAATACTAGGTTAAATGAAGAACTTCTGAATTTGTCTTGTATAATTGGTACTATTGAATACATGGCTAACGGTGGATTTATTAATATGGCCGTTTTAACCTTAGGGTTGACATATTCTTTGATAGCATTGATAATGTCGCACTCTAGGTTAGATTCTGAGATTTGGACTTCAATTCGTGTATGGTTTTCAAAAGGTTTAGTTACTGTCGGATGGCGTTTTATGTCGCCAACTATGGTAAAACGAATCTGTCGATGAAATTTATTGAGAGGTTCATCTGTAATGGGGATTTCTAATATAGGATGTTCATTACTGGTATGTACGGTGTCCGTAGAGGAGTTTGTCGGTGGCGGTGGTGCCTCAGATGGGTTGTTAATTATTGACCTGAGATCCTTAATACTTTCGATCAGTGAGTTGATCTCATCTGTCTCCTCAATATAAATTTCTACACGGGAGAGAGCATCAGCATTGGTGTTAAATTTGCCTTTCTTGTACACTACGGTAAAGTCATATTCGCTTAGTCTTAGTCGCCATCTGGTCAGTCGTGAGTTGGGTTCTCTCAAGTTCACCATCCATTGTAATGGTTTGTGGTCAGTCAGTACCTTAAACTTCCTACCAAAAAGATAAGGTCTAAAGTACTTTGTTGCCCAGACTTTGGCAAGCAACTCTTTCTCGATGGTACTATAATTTAGCTCACTTTAATTAAGTGTGCGAGATGCGTAACAGACGCGTTTGTCAGAAGCTATTGGTCCCTGAGACAACACTGCTCCAATAGCGACATTTGAAGCGTCCGTCGTGAGATTAAATTCCTTTTTGAAGTCTGGGTATTGCAGGATAGGGTCATTAGTTAATAGGGTCTTACAAGTTTCAAAGGCGTTGACATATTCAGGGCTAAGAGTGAATTTACTACCCTTCTTTAGGCATAGGGTAAGAGGTTTGGTGATGCGAGCAAAATCGGGGATAAATTTCCGGTAATAACCTAGAAGGCCTAAAAATTGTTTGATTTCCTTCGGGGTCTTTGGGATTGGATATTTTTGGACTGCGGTTATTTTGTCAGGGTTCGGCTTTATTCCGTCTCTACTAATAATGTGACCCAGATAGGCAGTTTCGAGCTTTAAAAATTCGGACTTAAGCATCTGAATTTTGAAATTGGACTCCCCTAAGTCTTTGGAAAACTTTTTCCAAATTATCCATGTGTTCTTGAAGAGAGGTACTGTAGACGATGATATCGTCGAGATATACGAGGCATATTGCTATTTTGAAGGCCTCTTAGAACATTGTCCATAACTCTTTGAAAGGTGGACGGTGATTTTTTTAGTCCCATGGGCATTCGAAGGAATTCAAAATGCCCGTGTTCCACATTAAATGCGGTTTTTGATATGTCCTGAGGGTCCATCTCAACTTGGTAGATGCCACTTGCCAAATCTAAAGTCGTAAAGTATTGGCACTTTCCTAATTTGTCAAGGACGTCACTGATATTAGGTATGGGGTATTTGTCGTCAATCCTTTTTTCGTTCAATTTGCGAAAATCAACTACGAGACGCCATTTCTGTTTTCCGGAAGCGTCAACTTTTTTTGGCACGACCCAAATGGGCGAGCTCCATGCAGAATCGGAAGGTCTTATTATACCTTGCTGTAGCATTTTTGAAATTTGGTCCCTAACCTCATCCCGATGAACGAAAGGGTATCGATAGCTTTTAGTATAAGCGGGAATTTCATCTGTTGTTCTTATGCGATGTTTTATTTTGTTAGTGAAAGTCAATGGTTCCCCGTCAATGTAAAATACATCCGCATAGCGAGAGCAAAGTGTTAAAAGATTAACTTTTTCCTCTTCATTAAGGTGGTCCGTGCGCAAACGCGATAATACGTCATCTTCGCGATTCGATTGTTTTACCTGCATGCACTCAGCATTAAACAGTTCTGCACGAGTTGGCTGGTCTAATGAAAAAATGACGTCATTGGGAGTTGGATTTTCTAACTCCACATATCCACGACTATTAGCTACAGTGGTAAGGCACGCATGGATAATACAATTACAAAAAACTTGTTCGCTTACTAAAACATCGCCATCCGGGGCATTAGTAGGTAGTCTTACTAATTTAGTACTTTTGGCTCATACAAGTTGATGTTGCGTGAATTATATACTTTAATTGGATTTGTTGCAGTTCGCGTTACTAATTGAAAATCTTTTAAATCTATTTTAGCCTCCCATTTGGATAACAAGTCTAATCCTATAAGGCCATCAAAGTAATTGTGAAAACGGTATACGAATAATTTTATACTTTCGGCCTCGTTGAATTCATTAAAACACGGTAGAGTTATGGAGTTATCATTTTTACTGACACCGTGAACATTTGTAACTTCGAAAGGGTCATAGTTGAGGGGATAATCATAAAAAAACTTTTGTACAGCCTCGGGGCTAATAAAGGACTGGTTAGCGCCAGTGTCAATAAAAATTTTTAAAGGAGGGCTAGAAATTTCTATGTAAGGTAACTGTCTTTGAGTCTGTAAATTGAGGTCTATTTTTGCTCTATGGATGTCTGGTCCGACTGAAAATCCTGATTCTGATTGGCACGGCTCGGGCCTGGTTGTGGCTCTGTTTCTCCTGTTACCTGATTATCACAAGTCGCATTACAGTCAGTCGTATTAGTGTTATAATCATAGTCATAGAAATTGTAAAAGCCATTCCAGTCTGTGTAGTAGTCATATCCTGGTTCATAGTAGTAATCAGCAGAATAATAGGAACTATCAGGCAAAGCGAGTTCATTAAGATTTAACTTGCGCGTCTTAAAATAATTATTCGGTGATGGGTTCCCGTTTCTTTGCCAATCGTGCCCTGGCGTCATGGGTAATGTTTTCGGACTGAAATGTTGAACGCCGCTCATGGGTTTCGGACCCGAATTTTGTGGTGGATTATTCCTGGATGGAAATTTAAAAACGTTACTTTGAGGATGGTAGTTTGGTAATTGTGCACGGAACATTTGTTGTGTTCGAGTAGGCATACGATTTTGATACTGGTTGCCTGGCACGTTGAATTTGAAGGCCTGAGGCTGAGGTTGATATCCACGCTGTCCTGCGGGAGTAGGCCAGTTAGGTACTGGGGTTCGCGGAATATATAATGTGTTAAATGACAAAGCAGGTATAAGAGGAGGTTTATACATTTTAGGTGCGCTCTGAGCAGTTTGAGTCTTTGAAACATCATTACGTTGCTGCAGGTATATAATATTTAATTCTTCCTGCACGAACTCCAGAGCTTTCTCTATAGTTTCTGGCCGCATGCATCGTATACGTGAGCCTAAGGGTTCTTTTAGTCCACGTACAAAAGCTTGCATGGTAACTTTCTTATAGAGCGTCCGTTTAGCTTCAATAGTCGTCTGTAAAGTCTCGTGTAACGTCACAAATGTCATTATTGTACAAAAAAATGTTTGGCACTGATCGTAAAATTCCTGTGGGGTTCTATTACCTTGCGTGGCCAACGAGAGGTCATTGTACAAAGCCGTTTCATCTCTCTGGTCCGAGAAGTTATTAATTAGAGCAGATCTAATACCTGCCCAAGTTTCGGGAATGCCATTCGAATTTATGGTAGACGCGGCAGGCCCTGTGATCTTGTTTAGAATGCCATTTAAGAGACACAGATTTCCTAGCTCACTACCTAGCTCTGGGCTTGCATACTGAGATACTATCCGGTCACAGATGTTAATAAACCTGGTCAATACGTTGGGGTTTCCGTCAAAATCGGGCACAAGGCGTAGGACCTTGAAGATTACGTCGGGGTCGTATGGCATTTTAGGTTCAAACAAACTACTTAAGTTAAAATCTAATTCACTGTCTAAATCTCTATTTATATCTACTACGCGTCGGCGTGCCTGTCGCGATGCAGGTTCCCGGGTATAAGATCTCTCGTGATGGAAAATCTTGGACATAAAAGTAACTAGGAATAGATGGGAAGCAACACGAGAAAGATTCTGGTGTACTCACATATATTTCATCTCTGGTTCTTCTCCGTGAATCGAAGTCTGGATTCTCCACTCGGCTCCGCAGCTTTTCTGTAGATTCAGGATACTCGTACTGTAACTTGATAGCCACCCGGGTGACTCGCGATCGTGATTATCGATGTGAGATGATTCTAACGCGATTCGCGAACCGGCCCGCGAGTATCCTACCGACTGCGCCAATTATGTAAACTGCAGACGGAGGATCGAAAAAAAACCAAAGTTATTTAAAAACTAATTTATTTTAAAGGAAATTACTACAATTAAATTGGTGAAACCTATTCGATGCTAGAATATGGAATGACAAAAATATGTATCTAAAATAACTAATTGCTAATGTCGAATTTCGCTACGTCGGCGCCTCGTGGCTGGACAGACGTCATCGATGCAGTTTTTATGCACCCGGCGTAAATTGAAGGAATTGCAGCGTCGGCGGTATGCATTAGGGATCCGTGTTTAACAATTTACTTTATATTTTATGTATTTTTTTTTCTATTCTACTCTTTCAGACGTTCTCTACATCTCTTTTTATCTACTCTTCTATCTCAGGTATGCTGAAAGAGATTTCTGTAGAAATAAGCCTCACCATTGTACGTACTTTTCTGTGTCTCTCTTTCATCTTTTATGTTTATAGGTGTGTACATAAATGCGTAAATGAATAAATAATATACACCATGTCTGTCAAGTCACGATGTTTGTCAAGTCGTAAAAACCATGAGACGCGGGGGTGGGTCGCTAGTTGCATACATGACATTACATCACGTCTGGTTTCCTTGAAGGGTTGGGCAGAGGTGTACTTATAATACACCCACATTTCGCCAGTTTTGTAAATCGCATACTAAAGTCTCATCTCGAAAAAAATATAATTAGTCTCGAAAAAATCATAGATGGCAGCAAAGGTAACCATTATGAAGTTAACAATCATTAGAAAGCAATAAACGGTAGAACTTTGGCTGAAGTAAGGATTAGTAAAAATCCAAACTTTCTTGTTTAATGCTTATCTATTTACACTCATAATGCACGTATTTTCAACAAAAAACATAAATGAAGCCTTTAACTTCAATTCGAACCCTATTGATCATAAAAGTAGCCATCTGCCGCTCAAGGCCCGCTGGTCCCATTTGGGTTCGGTAATCGAAAATTCTCTCAAGCCCCGCTGGTCCCATTTGGGATCCAACCGTTTCGCTCGGTTTTATTTCTAACAGTAAAATAAATAAAGGTTATATTAGTCTGTGGTTTGTGTCAGGGTCGAGCCAGATAGTTACTCTATTCATATCAGTCGTTCGAAACCATAAATTTTGTCGGAATATTTTTTAAAAAAATGTTAAAGTCGCGTAGTTTGTCGCCGTGGGTGGTCTGTCAATGGCGCATGTTCGTTTTTTAGTGAATTTAAGTGTTTTTGTGTTTAAATTGACTGTGAGTGGATTGATATTTACTTGTGAATAGTTATTTCATTGTTGTGGATAGTTATTTGAGCGAAAAATCATAAAAAAAAGTTTTTGTGTGCAAAAATGTGTTACGTAAACAAACCGTTTTTGAAAATTGTAAGTATTATTTCGTCATTTATTTACAATATTCAACTCTCGTATTACGAATACTGTTTTTATTTTGTAATATGGTATGTTTATTCAAGAACCCAAAATAATTTACTTATAGTGGGTGGAATCTACCAAAAATTTATGAAAAAGTTTTTTTTTAATCAAAACCGCGTAAACAGCGAATTTCCGCGATATCGCGAAATTTTGCGACCGTTTTGCCACATGACGTTAGCCGTTTCCGGGGCCGAGAAAGGTTAATCACTTTGTGTAAAGCTCTTTGCACATATCACAGTAACCACTATCGTTACTAATTTAATTCACACACAGAAAAGAAAGAAAGAAAAAAAAACTATTATTTGCGATAAACATTGACGCAGTGATCGAACAAAAAGAACTAGTTGGGGGAAAATATGCGTCACATCCACGCAAAACGGCCATCGCTCAGCTTAATGCTACGACCCTATGCGAGGCAGAGCCCCAGCGCTGGTTTACAGCGACAGCCGGCGTTGAATGACGTCGACCGGTGCAGCAAACGCTAAGATTAAACTAGATAAGTGTTCAACAAAATAAATACAATCTATATATATAAAATCAATTGCTGTTCGTTAGTCTCGCTAAAACTCAAAAACGGCTTAAATTATTTGAAAGTTTTTTGTTTTGTTTTGTTCGCTATAAAACAGGGGTGGTTTAAATAAAATAAAATTGGGAAAACCCAAAAGATCAAATGAAAAACAAAAAAATTAAAACTGGTTATTTTGTATGGGAATGGCGTTCGTTGCACCTCACATGTTTTTTTATAAATGGCATTCGTGTCGGAACTATTTTCTACCTGACGTGATGTACAACTGTCTGTCACAAATGTCATTATTTTCGTGTGGTTGTTAAATCGTATTTAGTTGTTCCGTCAAATAAAAAAACTAGATTTTAAGACTTGTGTAATAAGTGGATTGAGAAGTACCAAAATGCCGAGGAGAAGACAAGCTGACATAGGTCGTCGAAGTCAATCAAATGTGCGACGAGCTACCTCACGCGCAAACCACACTAATGACCAGCGAGCGACAGATAATGATAATAGTTATATTAGTATGTCCGAATCACGTTCAAGAGGGACTGAAAATGAACGACGAGTGGATAGACTTAGAATGCAACGAGTTCGTGCACATCAAACAAAACAACAGCGAGCACGACACAATGAAATGATATTATATCAATGGATTGGAGTTAGAAGCTAAAGAAATAATCAAATAAATTGTAGGTGGTACGAAGTTCACCAGGTCATCTAGTAAACAATATTTATAAAAATGGTAACATTCCGGGCTTCGAATGCTAACGCGCTGTTAGCCTTTGATAATGTGTGCACGCAGCTGTCATTTAAATATAGAACCTGGAAGAACAATAATACTGATATTGTTCTAGCTGGTAATAATTACGTAATAATGGCGCATTATGTAATGAATGTTATGATTTAATTTATAAACAAAAGGATGTACTATTCGGTGACTGTGTTAGTATGGCTATTGTAAAATAGTGTTTGTGAAATTTGTGTTACGAAATGCAGATGACATACTCGGTGACATAACGGAGAACCAAAGACAAAATGGTAAGTACGAAGTATTTATGTAATTAATATCGTGATTATAAGGATTAACCGTGTATATGAAATTAATTGTTTAAATTGTTTAGATAAATAAAGTTGGATAAATTATAAATTCATCTTCAAGGAACTAACTTGACAAGCCGTAGTGTGCCAGTTGATTAATTAGGTTATTTCCGTATTTCCGTAATTTATAGAAACAAGGTGGCATTCCCAAGGGTTGTAAGGGTTGAGTGCTGTGGTGTAAAAAAGTCGCTGGATGGTCTACGCATCCAATACAATAATGTATTTAGGATGCTGTTGCGACTGCCTCGTTTCTGCAGTGCCTCAGAAATGTTTGCAGTAAACCATACCGATGGATTTCATGCCAACATCCGCAAAAAAACGGCCTCACTCCTGAGCAGAATAAGAGGCAGTCACAATAGCATCCTGAAAGCTGTGGCGGCAGACACTTCCTCACCAATAATTAGGCAATTTGTGAGAAGACTTATACCCTAGTCTCTATATCTCGTTATGTCTAGTTTGGTGGGTGGTCTTCTTATGAATTCGTCTTTAGTTTTAAGTTACTAACAATAGTCTTTTTACAGTTGCACTTAAAAAGGCTATTGTACTAATAATTTATGGATCTTTTTTAGTTGTCCGAAATAAAATGATTTATTATTATCTCCTTTATTATATTTTACAAACGTCTAAATTACATTTTTAAATATTTTTTAAAATATCTGAAAAAAAAAAACATTAAAAAAAAAAAAAAATAGTATCCCACCGGTATCGGGAACAGGGTCCAAGCTACCGGCGGTCAGGGCTCCAGAGAGAGGAACCTCCTGACAATGCGAGCCGTGTCCAAGTACCGCTTTCTGAATCAAGCCCTTGATCCAGGTGCCCAACGAGAGCCTCCTCAGGTGTTTGTCGAGGCTCTTGGCTATTAAGCCATTGGCTGTCACGACTATCGGCACAATGATTGCTGAGTCCACATCCCACATGTCGACAACCTCGCGAGCCAAATCAAGATATTTGATTTCTTTATCTTTCTCGGCTTTCACGAGTTTACCGTCATGCGGGACCGTTAAGTCAACAATCATTGTGCGCCGCTCTACTCGATCCACCACCACTATATCAGGCTTATTGGCAATTATAGTCCTGTCAGTGATGAACTGGGTCGGGCACGTACCTGTAGTACGGCACTTCCGATTCCACTAGGCTGTATTTCAGAGCAAGTTGCTGATGGATAATCCTGGCTACAAGGTTGTGTCTATGCAAGTACTCTTCGTTAGCTAGACGAGAACAACCGGAGATAATGTGTCTTATTGATTCCCCCGGACGGTGACATGCCCGACAGATGTCAACCGTGCCGTCTTTCACAATAAATCTCCGGTAATTGTTCGTCATCATAACTTCGTCCATAATTGCACAGACAAAACCTTCGGTTTCTCCAAAGATGTTACCGAAACGCAGCGAGGCTACGGACGCTAGAAGATCTACATCGGGTCCATGTAGGGCCCGGAAAAAGCGTCCGTGAAGCTCCTTACTCTGCCATACTTCCATGCGATCATTAGTGTCAAGCACTACAGGTTTGCGCCAGTTCTCTTTAGCTAAGGAGAGCGGGGTGAGGCCCTTGTCCACCGCGACCACATCACGATGCATCCCCACGTCGGCTTCTAGGAAATATTCCTTGAGATTGCATATCTCGCGATTGTGTAGGGTCTTAGCGTTTAAAAAGCCTCGACCTCCACACTTTCGCGGGATATACAGTCTCATTACTGATGACCGTGGGTGATGCATTCGGTTTGCAGTCAGCAGTGTGCGGACCCTCCTATCCAGGGCGTCGAGTTCGGTCTGAGTCCATTTGAGTATGCCGAAATAGTACATCAAAACTGGCATGACCCAACCGTTAAAGGCGCGCACCTTGTTTCCGCCTGACAGAAGACTATTTAACACTTTCTTCAGGCGGCCAAAGAAACGCTCGTTCAACGATTGCTTCATGTCAGTACCTTTGATGCCCAACGCTTCCGACATACCCAAATACTTATAGGTTTCGGATGCGGAGAGGGCACTGACGTTTATGGAATCCGAGAGTTGGGTTCCCACGGATTCCACAATCTTCCCTCGCTTTACATGCATGACCGCACATTTGTCCACACAAAATTCCATCCTGATGGCGCTACTGAAAGTTTCAGTTACTTTCAGTAGCTCCATTAGTTGCAAATTGTTAGGGGCAAACCGTCTTATTCCAAAACACGATCTAAATTTAGTACGAGGATTATTGCTAGGTTTAAACCAATACTAAATAAAACGTTATTATAAAATGAAGTTTATCACTAGTTCATGAACTATCTATGGTACTAAAGTTAAACTCCCGAGACCCCTAGTTTAACTATGGATCTAACTTCGGTACTAATTTATTTGAGGTTAGCGTTGATGATTTTTGTGTGTTTATTTACAAATAGTTAAAAATGGATATCACTGGGATTGACTTGACGGATTTGGAAGATTTAGATACGCTGGAGATGTCTCGGCGATCTTACAGACATCGTCATTGTGTAAATCCCTTTGAATTGAGTGACGAAGATTTTAGATATAGGTAACAAGACGTTTTGGAGAAAAAATTGTGCATGTTCTACGTGATGATTTATCCCACAACCCTCGAGGATGCCCATTGAGTCCTGAAGTGCAAGTGGTTTGTGCATTACGCAACTGGGCTCGCCATGAAGTACGTACCCTTGGTCAATGCTATCATAACATTGGACAAAATGCAATTCACAAACTAATATTATTGTTTTAATCGTAGATTCAAGATGATACAGCCGAGTTAGATGGTGTGTCTCAACCAGCTGTCAGCAAAACATGCAAAAACGTAGCGGAGATTTTTATTAAAATAGTCATTAACTTCCATGACAAAGTGGTGAGGAGCAATCGCCATTATTTCTAAGTCCTCAGGAGAAGGTGATGGTGGTTTTTTGCCACCGCCTGTCTTTGATTGTTCCCTCCTATGGGTCGATAAGTTGGATTTAGCGGACAACTTCATTCTTTTCCAAGCCAACTTTAACTCGCCATCTGATCTACATTTACCCGATATTTAATTATTAATTAATATCACGTAAACCATAACGTACTTGTACCCACATCAAATGCAATAAGTACATACTTAATCTGTATATTCTTCCACTCTTTTATTTTCTGCAATTGATGTCTCCGTGGGCTTATCTTCTATAATATGTGCCGATTGGGCAATAAGTTGTGGTAATATTTCCTATAATAATAAGAACATCCGCGTTAGGTCGTCAAAATAAGATTAAACAAAGTATTGTAATAAAAATCCATATTTTACTAACTTTTTCTTCAAAACTGCAGTTTTCACCCCTTTTTTTGCTTTTGTTGTTCCATTTTTTATCGTAGCTCACGATTTAACCGAACAACTCACGAACAAACCTCGTAAGAGTATATATTTATATAAATAACAATTAATGATTTTATGAAGTACATTTATTTATTATGAAGGACGCAGCGTCAACGTTCGTTTCAAATAACGCGCGCTGTCGCCTACCTAATTCAATCCACTTCACGCTAGAGGTGTTATTAAATATGACAACCTGATTATAAAAGCGCGTCAAAAGTACAAGTTGTGCTTGGTAAATATAATTTATATTAACAAATAACAATTATTGACTTAATTTTGGATTGATACATAATTATTAAATCATTTCAACTGTTAATATAATATCAATAGTTAAAGAAACGGAACGTTGCTTCAAATAAAACCTATGTGAACGAATGAAAGAATGCCATTATTTTTTCTTATCTGTGGATATTATTTAAATCATGGACCTTCTTTGGTACTAACTAATCCTCAGAAAGTCTTTGTTTTGTAATAGAAACACATTTTGAACCTGTTACTAACGATATTACCGTAACAATCCTAGACTTTTTAGTCGTGGTTTAAACCAGTACAAAAGCATTTTTTTGTAATAAGACTGTATGAGTTTTAGATCATCCATGTACAGAAGGTGAGATATAACCTGACCACCTCTCCTCAGCCGATAGCCTAGACCTGAATCCTCCAGCAGTGTGCTTAGAGGATTCAAGGCTAAGCAGAACCAAAGCGATCTCAAACTATCGCCATGAAATATGCCTCGCTCGATCCTTATCGGCTCGCTATTCCTATGCATATTTCGACATCCTGGGAAGAACCGTCCTCCAGCTCGCCATCCGGTAAGCCCCGTGTCGACGGTGCGTTTTGTTCCACGCGCGCATCAAAGAGATGTCAGCACAAAATGACGGGGTCCGATAGGGCCGACGCCTCAGGGTAGTGGGAAATTCGAAAGAGAAACATTTTATTTTATAATACATAAATATTTCATTAATTAAAAGTCAGGTTTCTTGATGTGCCATTATTTTTTTGCTGGTTTAAATTAAATACCATTATCATCGATTTTTATTTTAATGACTGATTTACTAATGTCCGATTATGAACAGTTTAGTGAAACTGGGTCTAAGACCTAGTTTCACTAAACTGTTCTGTACTAAACTAGCCAATGAGTGATGTACTTGTATTACTTACTCATAAGGCGGTCAGTTGTCGAAGTAACCACAATAAAAAGTAACAATGTCACATATCAATGTTTACTTACAATGCATTTTTAAGCTAATCGTATATTAAAGACCCGCGTTTAAAGCACAACAAAATTTAAATGTCAGTTGTATAGTTAAGTTTGAACGTGTTCTTGTAAAAATTCATTTTGTCGGTACATTTGTCACAGTCAAACTGCTTTTTCATAACTTGTTTGTTATCGTTTTGTGGTGTTCGTGGTGTTTTTTTATTGTAAGAATAGAGGTTGCCGACATATCGGACAATATATAGGACGTGGACTCAGCGATCAATGTTATATTAGCTATAATCAATGTTATATTAGCTATATTCCCTCCTCCATTAGTCATGTCCGCCGTCCCAAGCATGTCCTCACCGATCCCGATGACCACATAACTCTCATTCAGGAGAGCAGTAGGGCCACCAGTACAGTGCACAAACACAGACCGACATTCCGACCTCGCCGCCGAGGTTCCTCGCGAAGATCCCGACGTAATTGTCCCCCCCGACCCTTGCTCGACGAAGTGCCAGCCCGTGCCGTAGCTGAGCCTGTAGCTTTAAATTCCCCGAATAATAATAATCAACAAAACTTGATCCAGCCTGTCCCATCTTGCTGTCCTCCCGTCAGCGACGCCCTAAGCCGAGGTCCGTACCCCACAGGGGGTGCCCTTAGCGAGCGCTCGCTTAATAATATAAGTAGTTTTACGCCCCTGGCTGGAGGCTTTGAGTCCGCTTAAGGCAGCCACAGGATAGTCCGGTTAAGTAGTCACGACCTCTCAAGGTCAACTACGAGATGCCATACCAAAAAAAAAAAAAAAAAATACGATCAATGTGCACTCGACGCTCGACTCTCGCCGCGGACGGACGTGTCTGTGCGCTCTCCTGCTCCCGGCCCAGTGTTGTGTTTTCCTGTTCTACTCGTTGCGACCACGTGACGTCATCGTAGTCGCCCCGACTACACCGATATAAAATCATTATCAAGAAATTGATTTTGATTTTAATCAATTAAAAAGTGCCTTTTTCAAGGCAAATCTCGTTTCATTAACAGACGTTTGTGAGTAGCTTCACTAGGCCACAGTTTCGTGGTCCTCGTTTGAAACCTTACGGTGCCAACGAAGCCGAGTGGGGTGTTGTCCCAACACACCCGCCGAACCCCTTCAGGGAGAGGCAGTCAATTGGACGGGTCCCAGAGTTAACCGGCCTTGGGGGATCTCCTAGTCGGCTCTGGTGTACAGTTTTCCTTCCACAGCTACTCACCTAGTGTCTTTAGGGTGTGTCTACACCCTTCGCGCTAGACTGGCCAGGGCCCCGTTTGCACAATAAGACTGGCGACGGGTTACAAGCTTAGGGCTCACCAATAGGTACTCACCTCTCTGTCTATACCCGACAGAGAGGGTCACACATCCCCGGGCCCACCCACCCGGGGAGATAGGTATAGGGCTTAGGCCACGTAGGGAAAAAAAATTCCACCATTCCCTCCCTAAAATAGCTCCTCCTCCAACCATGAAGGACGCCTTTATTTTGGCGTTCTTCAGAGAGGTCCTTTTTAAGGACCCCGAGTTCTTGGCGAAATATGGCGCCAAAATACGCCAACGCTCCACCCCCACTCCGTCCCACGGGTCACTTGTGGAATTCAGTGACGCACTGGAGAGCCCGCTATCGCCACCTGCAAGTGAACAAGGCATTCCGCCCTTTGTTCCGCACCACAATGTTCCGGCAACTATCTCGGCCCCCATTGTGTCACCCGCCTTTATTCCGGTAGATAATACCCCGGCCGCTAATCCGGCCCCTATTGTCTCGCCCGCTTCTGCCCCGACAGCAATTACGTCGGCCGCTAATCCGGCTTCTATTGTCGCGCCCGCCTTTGTCCCGGCCGTCATTGTTCCGGTCACCATTGTCTCGGGGACAACTAACATGACGCAGCTGTGCAACGCAGAAACTAACTCGACTCGCCCGGAGAGCATGGACACGTCGGTCCCACTCTCCGAGGAAGAAGCCCGCACCTCCTCCTCCAGCGATGACGACTTCCAAGGCGTTGTTAAACGAGGCAAGAAGAAGGCGGCTAAATCCTCCGCCCCCGCTGGCCCGGTCACCAAGGCCCAGAAACAAGAGACGAATACCTTATCGTCCACTTCTACTTCCGCCCCTAGTCCGCGGGGCACCCGCCCGGTCAGCCCTACGGCTTGCCGACCCGCTCCTACCGCGAGGAAACAAAAGCCCCCTCCCCCGATCTACATTCAAGATAAGTCCAGATGGACCGAAATCTCCAAAATGTGTGGTGATCGAAAGATCAACTACACTATTGCCCGATCCACCCTTCAGGGGATCAAAGTTTCCGTCCCCACGTCTTCGGACTTTAGGGATCTCTCCCGCGCCCTGCGTGAAAGGAACTACTCCTTTCATACTTACTCCCTTCCGGAGGAAACCCCTACTCGCGTCGTAGTAAGGCGCATTCCTCAAGAAATCTCCACCGAGGAGATTAAGAGCGACCTCATAGCTCTGGGCTAACCTTAACCACCTAAAGGCTCCCGCAGCTTCGGTGCCATCAAAACCCGCGCAACCAGCGCAATCCGCGCAACTTCCAGCGCTGATGGCTTCCGCCATCCCAGCGCCTTTGGTAGCCCCCGCGGCCCCTGCGGCCTCTCCAGCGGCACCTCAGGGAACCCAGGGCCGAAACAGCGCCCAAATCATATTAAGTACATACGCGGCTCTCTTCACCACCGCCGCGGATAAAATGGCGGAAGAAATCGTTGCTGCAAACGGCATCGCAATTCGCCTCATGGAAATTCTCAGCGCGTATCCCAAGATCGCGCAAGTTCTACACTCACTCAAATATTAATTCTCAATGGATAATACAAGAGTAAATAGTAACAAACCCCGATCCCTTAAATTAGGCTTTTTCAACGCAAATGGCGTTTCAGGTCAACGCGATGAGATCGCCGCTTTCCTCCGCGACCATCAGCTTGACATCCTCCTCATACAGGAAACCTTTTTAAAACCTCATCACCGAAACCCGAATATTGCCAACTTTAAACTAGTTCGCAATGACAGGTCTCGATGTCACAAGGGTGGCACACTCATATACTTTAGGAAATCTTTGTATTGTATCCCTATAGACCCACCTCCTCTCTTCTCCCATCTGGAGACCTCTATCTGTCGGCTCGGCATGACCGGCCACCAACCGATCACCATCATCTCCGCTTATATCCCACCCGACAATGGTCCGGAGGATCCCATCTCGCTCCAAAAGGACTTCACTGCCCTCTTCGGTATGAGTGACTCCGTCATCTTGGCGGGGGATCTTAATGCCAAGCACCCGGCGTGGAATAGTAGCACAACCTCAACCAGAGGTAGGTTAGTTTTCAAGTTAGGCGAATCCCTGAACTTTGACGTCATCGCTCCAATGAGCCCGACTCATCGATAATCATTGTGCGGCGCGCTAATCGGTCTATCACTACTATGTCAGGCTTATTTGCTATAATAGTCCTGTCAGTAATGATAGACCGATCCCAATACAACGTGACAAGGTCATTTTCGAGAACTGGGTCGGGCACATACTTGCAATACGGTACCTCAGAATCCACAAGTTTATATTTCAAAGCAAGTTGCTGGTGAACAATCCTGGATACTTGGTTATGCCTGTGCAAGTACTCGCCGTTAGACAGACGAGAACAACCAGAGATAATATGTCTGATGGATTCACCTGCACGGTGGCATGCCCAACACACGCCAACCGTCCCGTCCTTCATAATATGTCTCCGGTAGTTATTCGTCAAGATAACTTCGTCCATAATTGCAAGACGAAACCTTCAGTTTTCCCGAAAAGGTCACCAAAACGTAGCCAGGATACGGACGCTAGGAAATCTACACCAGGCTCATGAAGAGCCCGATAGAAGCGCCCGTGAAGCTTCTTGCCTTGCCATACCGCCTTGCGATCATCCGTAGTAAGTACTACAGGTTTGTGCCAGTTCTCTTTAGCCATGGAGAGCGGGGTAAGCCCCTTGTCCACTGCGACCACATCACGGTGCATACCCACTTCGGCTTTAAAAAAATATTCCCTGAGATTGCACACCTCGCGGTTGTGGAGGGTCTTCGCAATTAAAAAGCCTTGATCCCCGCACTTTCGCGGGATGTACAGTCTCATCACCGATGATCGTGGGTGATGCATCCGATTTGCGGTCAGAAGTGTACGGACCCGCCTATCCAGGTTGTCGAGTTCGGTTTGGGTCCATTTGACTATGCCGAAAGAGTACATCAAAATCGGCATGACCCAACCGTTGAAGGCGCGCACCTTGTTTCCGCCCGAAAGAAGACGAATTGATACCTTCTTCAGGCGGCCAAAGAAGCGCTCCTTCAATGATTG
Source organism: Dasypolia templi (assembly GCA_963555695.1). Taxonomy (NCBI): domain Eukaryota; kingdom Metazoa; phylum Arthropoda; class Insecta; order Lepidoptera; family Noctuidae; genus Dasypolia; species Dasypolia templi. The sequence continues at coordinate 20,213,603 of OY743141.1, read as the reverse complement.
CTTTATGTTAATAACGTTGATGCCTAATGGTTGCGACATACCCAAATAAACTCAAACTCAAACTCAAATCATTTATTTCAATTAAACCATTTACAGGCACTTTTGAATTGTCAAGGAGTCGGTCAGTCAGAAATATGAAGCTAGTTGCCCATTCCGAAGCGTAGTAGGTACCTTTGGAGAAGAACGGGCAAGAAACTCCATGGACACTCTTTTAAATAATAATGTTTTTACATATATCTTAGTTACATCGACTAATGTTGACACTATAAGTGAGAACGATGTACAAAAAACCGTACTCGTTAAAAGCGTCCAGAGTGCATCAAAATATAATTAAAAACAATCCAGCTAATTAATTATTAAAATAAGCCGTGGCAGCTAAGAGATGACCAGTCCTAACTGACGGCGCCCGTTCACGAACATGACGCATGGATCAGCACCATTCAGCTCAACCATTTTAAAGGGAGCTAAATGATCCGACACACGCGCCACCGTCAGCGAGACATTTGAGAGAGCATGACATACTATCAGCCGCCAAGGCACATTCAAGTCAATCTATGACATTACCCGGTAAATGGTAGCTCTAAAGTACAAAGTACTCACATCTGTGCAATGCATCTATATAATAAAAAGGAGATTGAGTTTATATAATGCAAATAAATTCTTACTATCTTCAGCAGCTTCAACAGTGTTTCAAATGTCAATTAATTAGTTGTGGTGTGGAGCAGGACCGGCATTAAGCCAGGCATTTTTATCAGTTATGTAATCCTCCAACCTATAATATGCCTGCCTGAATAGTGTGCGTTTGACAAAGGATTTGAATTTTGTCTCATTCAGTTGAAGTATGTGGGGAGGTATTTTATTATAACATTTTAGACAGTACCCCATGAAAGATGAGTCTACTTTAGCCAGTCTGTAACCTGGTTGAACTAATAGGTCCCGATTTCTAGTACTATAATTATGTCTTTCACCTCTTTTACTGTAAAGATGTAATTTTTTTCTTACGTACATGATGTATTCATAGATGTATTGACAAGGTACAGTCATGATGTTAATATCCTTAAACAATTCCCTTAGAGAATCGCGCCTGCGGAGATTATATATGGCTCTGATGGCTCTTTTCTGCAGAATAAAAATAGTCGTAGTAGTAATAGAGATGTTAAATGAGGACCCCATTGTAGCCTTGAGTCGAGCGTGATCCCCAAGAAAACCGTTTTATCGACGAATTCTAGCTTCGCTTGATTCAATACTATCTCACAATCACTACTCTTGACGTTTGGTAAAGAAAATCTTATACACTTAGTTTTATTTCCATTTAGTACTAAATTATTAGCCGTGAACCAATTTTGGACCAGCAGTAGGGCGTTATTTACGTCGTCAAAATTTTAAGCACGTCTATCTACCTTAAAAATTAAGGAAGTATCGTCAGCAAATAACACCATTTGTGGTTGATTTATTAATAAATGGAGTAGGTCATTAATATATACTAAAAAGAGGAAAGGACCCAATATCGAGCCTTGTGGAACACCCATTTTTACCTTTAAACCAAGTGAATTGACACCCATGTATTTGAACTTGCTGTTGTCTGTCATTTAAATAAGATTTTATTAAACTGAGCGCAAGTTTTCCAAGTCCGTAATGCTCAAGTTTCAAAAGCAGGGTTTCGTGATCGACGCAATCAAATGCCTTGGAGAGGTCACAAAAGATTCCTATGGCGTCTTGAGCCTCTTCCCACGCGTTAAAAATATGTTTCAATAATGTAACACCAGCGTCGGTCGTACAACGCCCTTTGGTGAAACCATGTTGTTGCTCGTGAAGGATTTTATTAGTATTAAAATGATGAAAACCTTGCTGAAAACCGGCAACACGGACACAGGTCTATAATTATTAGTGTCTTTACTGTCCCCGGATTTGAAAAGTGGTATTACCTTACTGTATTTCATTAGATCCGGGAAGACTCCTTGATCCACACACAAATTAAATATTAAGGCTAAGTAAGGTGCTATAGTTTCAATTATGGAGGTACAGACTTTAATAGACATTCCCCAAAGATCTTCGGTCAATTTGATCTTGATTTGCTTAAAAGATTTTTTTACTGTTAAGGGGTTAATATGCTTAAAGTTAAATTCAATCGGGCAGGCAGAAACATTCGCCCTGATTAAATCAAAAGCACGCGAGGGCGAAGAATTTAAGATTTCAGTGGTTTTTAGTGGGACACTGGTAAAGAATTTCACAAATTCCTGAGTAACATTTTTGTTATCGCAAATGAGACCGCGTGACGTCTCCAGTGTGTAATCAGAATTTTGCTTTTTGATCCTGTTCGTTTCATTATTGATAATTTTCCAAACCGTCTTTATTTTATTTTCTGCTGATTTTACCTTGTTGCTAATGTATAAGGCTTTAGCAGCCTTACAAGTGTTCTTAAAAATTTTTGGGTAAGAAGCAACATACTTATTAAAAGTTTCCGTGTTAATAAAAGAATTAAGGCCATACAGCTCGAAAAGTTTTTCCCTACTTTTCCTAAGTCCTTTAGTTGCCCAGTCACTAAATAAAAACTTAGGGCTGATACTTTTAGACTTCTTCTTAAATATATGATTAAACTCGGTTTGAACTACCGAAAAGAATTCTTTATACAAACTATTAACATTATTCATTGTAAGGTCCTGATTACTTAACTTACAAATTAAAGTGCTTTTAAATTTATTTAAATTAACAAATGTTATTGGTCTGGATTGTATCTGCACTTTTTGTATCGCTATGTTGGACTCAAAAGTTACGGTTTGACCGCTGTGATCTGAAGGGAGATAATTAACGATAGCTTTATCTAAATAGTCGCAGCAACAAAATACATTATCAATACATGAAACAGAAGTTGTAGTTGTTCGGGTTGGTTCCAAAAACACATTTGACAAATTGAATGATTTAAACAAATTCAATAATCTACTGTTATTTGAATTATTTTCTAAAATATGAATGTTAAAGTCTCCACAGATAATAACTGATTTATTACCAGTTGCAAGTTTAGCCAAAACATCTTCCATTACTGACTCAAATATAGAGAAGTTTTGATAATTTGGGGGTCTGTAAACGCACACTATAACATGCTTATCTAGCTCAACACAAGACAGTTCAACGCTATGTTCAACCGATAGTTCAACTATGTCTTTACGAGCTTTTGATTTTATACAACGTTTAATTAGGATTAGTGAACCACCACGCAGCATTGATTTTCGGTTAAAACAACTGGCCACATTATAATTCTCGTAATTAATTAACATTTCAGAATCTTTTAACCAATGCTCAGTTATGCAAATAATGTCAAACATTGTTTTTTCTAAAAACAATTCAATTTCCAATTGTTTTGAGTTAAATCCTTGAATATTTTGATGAAATAATTTCAAGGATTTCTGCTTAGCCCCTTTTCTACAGTTAACTATTGTAGTGCTAGAAAATACCTTTTTGTTTTTAAGTGGAACTATACTATTATTGGTACCTTCTGTTGTCTTACAAACTAGTTTAAATAATCTGAGCTAACCACCTCAACATTAGTACTATTACTAATTGTGGTGCTAACTAAAGGTGACTTCGACATACTACTTGTGTCTGGGTTAATAATAAAAGCTAATAGTCTAGCTATTTGACGTCTAAAACTAATCGGCAGATACACAGTATCTCTAGTTGACTTTAGCTTTTCAACAAAAATGTTGGTGTCAAAAAATACAAACTTGTCACTATGGTGACTAACTAAGAAATGCATTTAATTATTTAACATGTGAATGTAGTTGTTTTGCCTATTTGACAAGTGCTCAAAGTATGGGAAAGAACACAACATTACTTTCTTGCAATTTAACTTTAGTAGTTTGGTGACACTATCAGTGATGTCATCGTTTGTTACATTATAACTATTACCTATAAGTACTGTAATAATGCCATTTGGATCATATTCATTCCTAATTATTGAAGACATTATTTGTGTGTAGGAAGTCTGTGGCATACAGAAGTTTTGAGAAGAATGACTCAGGTTGTTGCTAAGTAATTTTCCTAACCCTCTTCCAAAACTATCAGAAAACATAATGGATAAGTAACAAACTTTACTAGTACAAGTGAGAGAGCTAGCTTCCGTCTGCACTACTTGCACTGGACCTTGTTCAATATCTGGTGTATCTATATTACTATATTAGGAATGGAGACCTGAGCAAGTTCTGACTGAGACGGGTTCTCCGTTGCCTCAGGTTGGAGCTTGCCAAGTTCGGATTTCCTTTGCAATGAACATCGAGGGCCGCTGAGAGTCAGCAGGTCCACTTTGACTGCTTTAGAATTGCACATGTCCACTAACTCATTTGCAGCAAGGATGTGCTCCTGAATTTGTTTTTCAGACCTTACATACTTAGTATACAGTGAATGAATTGACTCTTCCAGTACCTGAATTTCAGACTGCAAGCGTTGAGTATCAATCTCATAAATGTTTTTGCTGTCTTCTAATTTAATTTGGTAGTTATTTAATTTACTTTTAAGAAAACCACGTTCCTTTCTTAGTTTAATATTATTGGAAGTGTTTTTGTTCATTCCTAAATTTATTGCATTTATTTATGATTTTATTTAGTTTTGCATATTTTTTAATTTTATTTTGACTTACTTTATAACTACTATTATTATGTTTTAATATAGAATCTTCAGTAAGGTATATTGTTATTAAGGACTGAGGGTTGCAATTACTATGAAATAATTCCTTTTATAAGTTATTTGTTTCCTTAGCTTGAGTACATTCCTTTTGTTTCTGGAATTTATTTAGTTGTACATTTGCATAAACTAATTCTTCTTCTAGGTCCCTAACCTTATGCAAAGCCTCCTCATATAAGTTACTGCAGTTGTTGAAACCATCTGTAATTAACCCCAATTTGTCCCGTTCATCAACAACATCCAGGTATTCTCGATGTAGGTCTACTAGCTCCTGTTTTAAGCTAGTATTGTTGTAAATAACCTTCTCGACTTCTTTCTCACTATCCTCTATTTCCTGTAACAGCTGTTCACATTTACTGTTTGAAGCCTTAAGATTTTGGAGGGTTGTTTTCAATTTAAGCTCCAACTCCTGAGTTGCAGCCTTGCGGGTCATCACAGGCATGGCTTCAGTTCAGGAATAAGTACTGAAAGTAGAATGAAATAAACGGTGAAAACTAATTAGATAGTCAAACAAAAAGAAAAGCTAGAAATGAAAGAAAAAATGGGAGAAGTTAGTGTTGCTTAAAAGGTAAATGAGGTAGTCTGCTGAATCTTATTGAAATGCAACTGATTTGTTCAGATCAAATACAAATTTACATTTATTCTATTGACTTATTATTTTACTTTTGCATATGTGGGTAGAATGCCTATGTTACAAGAATTCAAGTTTATCAAAGATTACAATAAAAAAATAACGATAGTCAACGTTATTGTTGTTATGTACAATGTAAGAATTCCAGAAATACAGTATTTTGATAATTGACATCAAAGTTTCGATGAGTTTTTTTTTAAATATTTTTTTTTACAAAGTGACTTAGACCTAGTGCCAAATCAACCAAAAATTGTGAAACTAAGACTCAATAGAATGTGTTACAGAGTCGTGAAGATTGTGTGCTTATTATTAATAAATGTATACAATACTCCCCGTTTAAATTCGCAGATTGGACATCAGCTGCTCGTTATAGGTTGCCGGTTACGGTGGGCTATCAACACTGTGATTGACTTTGTAATTTTGCAGGAAAACAATAATCCTAAGTATTTATGCAGTTACGTTACATTTAAATATATAATTACACCTTAATTACACTTAAAATTTAAATAAATACTTATAGCTTTCGGATGAAGAGAGGGATCTAAGGTGTATGGAATCCGAAAGTTGAATACCTTCGAATTCCATAATCTCACCTGGCTTAACATGCATTATTGTACATTTGTCCACACCGAATTCCATCCTGATGGCGCTACTGAATGTTTCAGTTACCTTCAGTAGCTCCATCAGTCGCAATTTGTTGGGGGCAAAGATTTTCAAGTCATCCATGAACAGAAGGTGAGATATGACTTGACCACCTCTTTTCAACCGATAGCCTAGATCTGAATCCTCGAGCAGTGTGCTTAGAGGATTCAGAGCTAAGCAGAACCAAAGTGGACTCAAACTGTCGCCCTGAAATATCCCCCGTTTAATCCAGACAGGCTTGTCATACCCCTGGATCTGTTGACACCCCGGATAGCGAAGGACCGTCCTCCATTGCCTCATACAGGACCTAACTAAGGTGCGTAGAGTAGCATCTATCTTGTACAACTCCAGCACCCTCACAAGCCATGTATGTGGCACCGAGTCGTAGGCCTTCTTATAATCTATCCAGCATGTCGACAAATCCTTGCGGGAGCAACGAACCTGTTGGCTAATGGCCATGTCGATGAGGAGTAGCTCCTTAGTACCTCGGGACCAGTTCCTGCATCCATTTTTAGAGGCAGACATAATCGAGTTACTGTCATTGTGTGTTAATTAATTTTCGCTCTCAAAATGGATGCAAGAAGTTTATAGACCGTCGACAAACACGTGATCGGTATTCTTGGGTTCCGTGGGAATACCTGACTTATGGAGCAGATGGGTAAAGCCTGTTGATAGAAACTACGGTAGCGACCCAGACTCTAAGGATGACTGGAACTGAGATCCAGGCTAGTATGCGAACTAATGAGCCATTTCAACCAAAAGTTTCGGTACCGGACGGACTGCTCTGGCAACGTCTGATGGCGTAGTTGAGATTGTTTTTATTTCTGGTATAGTTTCACATACTCGCACGACATCCCGCATCCAGCCAGCCTCAGTGTGACAGACGGGTACCGACCAGATGCTGCACCAGAATTCACTTGTGGCGGCATACGTCTGTCAAATTTTGTTCAGGTCGCTCCCAAGCTCTATATACCCACCTTTCATCGCTCTGGAAAATGCGATTCTGCGAGTATCGATCAACCCGCCGCTTATACCGCTGCATACGGCTAGCCCATGCACAAACTTTCTGCTTCAGGAAGTCGATGCGCTCTGTGACACGGGACATGTATTCTCGAGGGCTTATTTCAGTCCCCAAAATGCCCGACTTACGAAGCGCATCACTAGTGGTCTTGTATTGCCCTCCCTGAAACAGTATAGTTTGCCTCTTGGCCCCATCGATACGACGCTCGATCCTGCATTGCCAAGCTGGTACGCTTGGTTTTGGTCGAGTAGCTCCGACACAGTTTCGAAACTTGACGTTAGCTAAACGACATGCCGCAACAGCCGCGCAATACAGGATCGAGTGTGTATCAACGAGATCTTCGCTGCTCTCGAACACATTCTTAAGTTCCGAGTCCATTTTTTTTGTGCATAGGTAGGCGTGGTAATCGTGGTCTAAGTTCGGTCGGAGTGGATCTAAACTCGCAAAACTTATCCTCCAGTGCGCTCCTCAATCGGTAGTTGTATTGGCTACTTATTGTTGTAACCCTATCATCTTCTTCTTCAACACCATGATTGGGCCACGGTAGATCAATGGTTGACGCTTGTACCGCGGTTTGTGCCGGAGTCGCGACGTTATGTTGCTCAGTATCTCTGAGCGCAGCCTATCAAGTGCGGCATCGTCCAACCTATGATTGCGTTGGATGACCTACATCTGATCCGACAGTAGTTGGGCCGAGACGGTGACGGTTGGTTTTAGTTGCTGCAAGAGAGACAGCATCCTATCACGGTACGCAGTGAGGTGAGTTCCCCCCTCTGTAGACCCATAATATGCGCGCATGACGTTCTCGTTCATAGACTGAGTCCATCTCATGCGCTGCACACAACCACCGGCAACGGGGACCCGGCTCGGGGCCGGATGGCCCCTAAGTCCCAAGCTCCTCGGTGGCCGGCCTCTCCCCTGCCGACAAACAGGTGTTGGCGACGTCGGCGGGAAAAATACTCGTCGCTCGAGCTCGACGCAACTACCGCGGCCGGTGTCGTCTTAGCACTCACGGTGGAGCTGGATACCGGCGGCGGCGGGGCGGAGCTTAGCGAAGAGTCCGGAGGTGGGCGTGCTCGTCTGAAAGCTGACCTCGTCAATTTTTTTTTTATTTTCGTATTCATAATCTGGTTCATTGTTGTTTTACCGGAGGTGACATGATAGATGACATGATTGATGATTCGGTAGTTTTTGGTTTAAATTACATAATATTTAGTTCGGTGTCTGAGAGGGAATGGAAAGCTGTTACCTCTTTTTGCGAAGCAGTAATGCTCGCGAAGGAGGAGCCGGAGCGCGTGAGGGTGAGAGCCTTTCGCCCTCACGCCCCTAGTCGCCGCAGGAGACGCCCTGGGCGTCGGGAGTCACCTGCAGATTCCCGGCCACCGTAGGCGTGGGCTCGCAGACGGCAAGCAATGGGTAGCTCGCCGTCCAGTAAGGACCAGGCCGAGGTCGAAGGGACGTCATTTTCCACGCGTGCCTCAAAGTGATGTCAGCACATAATGACGGGGTCCGATAGGTCCGATGCCTCAGGGTCGCGGGAAATTCGTAAGAGATATGTGGCCCTGGCACAGTCAACTGAAGGAACATGGGTGGGTTGTAGTCAGCAAAAGTCTGATACGCCCTCCCACTCCACCCAGAGCGGGAGAAGTCATTTGATGATTTCCCACACAAAAAAAATGGCATGAGTTCTTACAATTACTATTACGACAACTGATTTATTAACAATATTTAACATTCGTTTTGAGAATTGTGACATAGTTATTGAATTTATTTTACTATGTTCCTTAAACACTTATAATTAAGGTCTTAAATATGTAGATAAAATGGAGTTAGCAGACTTGTAAAACACACTTAGTTTCCATGTGTCTAACTTTTACCCTGACGGACTCACTCACTCGCTCATCAAAATCTCTAGGGCACTTCCCGAAGTCTTAGAAAGCTAAAAATTGGAATAGAAGCTAGGATTTGCACACAAACAAAAAAAAACTGTATTTCTTACTGATAATCGGTATCCATTTGTTTTGAAAGCCAGATAAGCAGATTAGCATGTTCATAAACAACAAAGTCGAAACTATCTTTAACATGCTTTTATTAGCTTCACTTGTTACTAATTAACTAGGGAACAAACAAAGTAAAACAATCTTAGAAGTAAATTTTAACCTACGTCTTATTGTCGTATATAAATGAAACTTTGTATGTTTACTCGTATGTAGTTCGGATGACAAAACTATAAATTGGTATCTTGGAGTTGATCCGATGATGGAGCCAAGAGGTGGTAAATGGAACTCTTCAGTGGCTACTCGTAAACCCCTCGAGTTTGGTGTCATATGTTTCGTTTTGATGAGTCCATTATATTGCACTTGGGGTCGAGGGTCTCATGATGGAGCCAAGAGGTGGATAGTGGAACTCATCAGTGGCTACTAGCAAGGCCCTCGAGTTTGGAGTCATATGTTTCGTTTTGATTAGTCCAATATATTGCACTTGCTGTCGAGGGTCTGATGATGCAGGTAGGAGGCGGATATAGGAACTTTTCAGCGGCTTCTATTAAACTCCTTGAGTTTGGGTTCATATGATTCGTTTCGACGAGTAAAACAGATTGGGGAGGGTCTGATGATAGAGCCAGAGGTCGATAGTGGAACTCATCAGTGTGTACTGCCTCGTTGGTCTAGTGGTCGCAATCGCTACTGCTGAGCATGAGGTCCTGGGTTCGATTCCCAGGTCGGGCAACGTGTTATTGGGTTTTTCTAGCTGGAATTTCTCAGTAGTCTGGATTTGTGCCCGGTAGATGGCAATAGGCTCGCCCCCTATTACATGGGACTTATACATAACTGGCGAAATTTGGGTGGGGTGTACTATAGGTACAACTCTGCCCAACCCTTCGGGGAAACAAGGCGTGATGTTAAGATGTTATGTAGTAAACCTCTCGAGTTTGGGCTCATTTGATTCGTTTTAATGAGTACAATATTTTGCACTTGGTGTCGAGGGTCTGATGATGGAACCAAGTGGTGATAGTGGAACTCTTCAGTGGCTCCTAGTAAACCGCTCAAGTCATAACTTCGTTGACTTTAGACTTATCAAATAAATGAAGAATATAATAGACTAACAAGTAAGAAATAAACATACGTAGTTTAAAATAAAAACAAAACATTTTTATTTCAGCGCTAAAAGTTATAAAACAGGTTAACGATACTTTATTCTCAAAACTAAATATTACATTTTACACAGTTGTTAAACAGTTTTCCATTCTAAGGCCAAGGTATTTTTCGTAGGTTTTTTGCTCTAAAGGTCCCTTGTCTATAGATAACGGGACATGCAGCGGTTTTTTTATTTATTTTTGTCTTTAAAGACAATGTAACAAAAGTTTGTAACAAATGTAACAAAATTTAACAAAAGTCTTTGAGATGTCAACGGTCAGCTAATTATGCTGAAACAATTCAAACAGAATATTTAAATCTTCTTGGGCTCGTGAATATTAAGTTCCGAAATAAAATAAGCATGTGTCCTCTGCATATATAGTTAAATGAACATGTAGTCCTAGCTCTGATATATTATTTATTTATATGTTAAATAATATGGATCCTTGTGGGACTCCATATGTGATAGGTAAAGACTTGACAATTTTTTAGAAATTATTGGTAGCACAGAGGTAGAGGGGTAGTTTAGGGACCAGGGTTGGTTTTAGGTCCTGATTTATAGATTGGTGTCACCTTTGCAATCTTTAGGGTGTCTGAAAATTCCCCCTCAGTCAAGAGTTTATTAAAACAATTTGCCAAGGTTTTTGAGATAAAATTTTGGAAACTTTATATGACTTTAATAATAATATACTTTATTGTACACCACATAAAACATGTCAAAAAATAATCAAACTACTAAATATACAATGGGCGGCCTTACCACTTTCTGCGATCTCTTACAGGAAACCTTGGAATGGAGAGTGATTTGACTGGATATAAAATGGGTCTATCGTTGGTGAAAATAATAAGTGGTGTATATAAGTATACATTACACTATAGTTGATACACAGATATATCCATAATATATTAACATATCCTAACGAATAGATATGTAAGTGTCTCAGTTTACATTTACTGGATTTGCAACGAATACTGAACAGATCTTCCTTAGCTTGTTCTTGTGCTGTCCTGTGGTACTTGTCCGCGGAAGCGACGGAACACCTCGTTCTACGGTCAAAAGTCTTCTTCCAGGACTACGGGCAGATAGCAATTCGGTACGCGCACCACGAACGCCTTGAAGTTGACGTTGCGGTGCGACTCCAGTAACTGCACCCTCGGCGTGTACCTCGTCTTCTGGCGCACGTACTCTACGATGTCTTCTGACTTAGTAGTGTAGTGTAGGCGGGAGATGTACACCGGTGTGTTCGGTTTTGCGGCACGCAAGCTGAATTCGGGCATTTTTGGAGTTTGCCGCAGCGGTTCTTGTTCGTTCACGGTCGGCGCTTCCTCCTTTGCACCGTCACGAAACCCTCATCATCAGCCCTACTCGGGGCCTTTTCTGGCATAGGCTTCATACTTGGAGCGCCTGGGGCACTCGCGGTAACGCTAGCGAAAACCTTTTGAAGGGGCAATAACAATACATAATTTGAATACATTTTACTACATTTAGTTAAATTAACATTCTGTAGTGACCTTACATTAAATTTTATATTTCTAATATCATTTCTGCTTAAGTTTTCAAATGTAAAGTCACCACTATTTCTATACTAACTACAATACAGGGTGCAGATTTTTTTTTTTCAAGAGCTGAATTGATGCCATTTCTTATAACTATATGTTTCTTTTAAACTAACTTATGGGTAGTTGCCGTAACATCCGCTCTGTAATAATTAATAATACCGTTTAGGTCGGCAGTTTCCGTTACGACAACGCCAATCAAATTGAAAATAGTCACTTTAGTGACAAACAACAATATATTGTAGAACTATAACAAGTTCAATCTCATCTCACTTCTGCTTTTTTTTATGCATGGAACTTGTGAGATTTATCTACCATATCGCCGTGTTGTTTATCAAAAAATTCTTTATTTACCTTATGGCACTCTGTAGTTATGAGTTCTTTAAGGTTATCGTTGATATTTCGTACATTGTTGTAATTGAACTCTATTTGCTAATTTAAATTAAAGTGGTTTTAACCTATCTATTGAAATCTTAACGGTTCTGTATGGCATCTGAATTGTGAATACTTTAATTTTTTTACTTTTGTTTAGCCCAATTCTTTCTAAAAATGCTTTAGCCTATTCAACATCACTCTAGGACCCTTAGGAGCCGAGTAAAAAGAAAAAAAGTCAGAAAGGACGCTAAGCGAGACGATTCGGTGTGACGGTGTGTGAGGAGGGTAGGGGGAAGTCGGGGTCAGAAGCTAGTAGAAGATAAAAGATTTCAATACTCGTAGTAAAACACTATCGTGTTCTTCAATTTACGCTACGTGTAGCGCTACGTCGTAGCACTGTGCTATGAATCGTAATTTGTTCACATTCAACAACTCTCCTAGTGAAATAACTTTCATTTGCCTGCAAAAAAAAAAACAACAAATCCACACTGCCTTCACATTCATAATAATGAAAATATTATAATACTTTACAAAGTAAATTTTCATGTCATAGTATAGTATATTAATTGCATTAATGTCAAAGTGTATAAAAATCCGAGAATAAACTTGATCAGATCATATGAGGACCCTGTAGTCTGAAATGGTCTTTTGAGGAAAGAGAAAGAAATACTAATATTACAATGACGACTGAGTACTAGGTACGACCCCCCGATATCGGTTCCGTGATGGAAGCCGACCGTGCAAGCCAGAGAGCGCTCAACTGCCCGAAACCGTTCCGAAGGAAGCGTGTCCGTGCGAGCCGAACTGGTAAATGGATCTTCTTTCTCCAGAATTAGGTTACATACTGACAGGGTATACGAGTTCGTATATTTATTTTAATTTTATTTGACTGTATAAGTCAATTAGTTTAAGTTACCTTCATTTATTATTGACATGATCCGCTCATTACAATGTTTTTCAATGAGTTGTATTGCAATAAGTGGTTAGCTAGCGACCTCGACAATTGATCTTAAATTATTCTTGCCTGAGCAACCGGCAGCGAGTTCGTCATGCTCCCGTAGATGTCGCTGCTTGCGGTAGCGTCGGGGATCGGGTTGCCTCCTTCCCTCAAATATGGCGAGGGGGGCAATGGCTGATCTTTGCGTTATGCTCGTGAACGGGTGCTGCTTGTGGTGACTGGTCGTCTTGCTGTATATGGTTTTGATATTGTTAAAGTAATTGTTCTGTTAACTTATTTTACTTCGATGGTCCTAGTTTATCATTTGTGTTTACTTAAAAATAATCCAATAATGCATATGTAAGATGTCACGCCCCTTATGCCTGGAGGCTTTTATTTCTGTATTAATTATGTTGTTTTTTTCATTGTTTTTTTTATTGGTTTCTGTTTTGGGTATATTGGCGTGGCTAGCTTAAATATGGCAGATAATTTAATATGTTTTTTTTTTGTGATTCGGTTTTTATTCTTTGATTACCTTATAATTATATAATTCTATGGTTTTCTAACTAAACAGACAGCTGTGCTGCTGGGGAGTTTGTTGCGCCACTTCTTCTTCCCAGCTAAAGCACTAGGAAGTGGTGAAGGGCGGGCGTTTTGGGGGACTGTCTTATGTAATTTTGACGTTCGAAAAGTGCTGACTCTCAGCCTAGTTTGAATAAATGACTTTTGATTTTGATTTTGATTGATCGTAACTATATCGCGGCGCCCCCGTAAGGGGGCGCTGCGTGCGGCGACCTTGCGGACGTGCGGCCCCATTGTGAGCCGACGATCTTCGTGGGAAGTCGCTACGTCCCCGTAGGGGGGCGCGGCGAGCGGATCCGGGGCTATGCCCCTCGGCCGCGGAGGCTTTACGTTGGCCCGTAAAAACGGGCCCCTCATTATCTGGGCTACAGTGACCGGTAAGACGATTGGGCGCGCGGGCAACGCGCGCCCATGTGGGTGATTGCTATTTTATTTCTGTAGGAGCGTCGCGACGCTTATAGTGAAGTGTCGCTTTCTTCACGACATCTCGGCGGTCTGTCGCCGCCAGGTGAGACCCCTATTTACCTAGGGGAGGTCAAAGTGTCACAGATTACCTGTGACACTTTGACTTCTGCGTGTAACCTGAGTACAGCTTACCCTGGCGTCAATCCGGTGCGATGGGGGCATGGTCCGCTATCAGGTCGCGGGGCAGGGGTCTCGCGTCGGGGGGGCACGCGTGCCAGGGCGCGATGTCCTTGACATGCGTGAGGTCCGAGGCGTCGGCACGCGCGAACATTCCCTTCGCGAGTCGCCGCACAAACTCATCCAGGCTCTCAATACCGACGTCCCACTGGATGACATCGTTCCTCACGAAGCGAGGGGCATCTACTATTGTCCGCAACGCCTGGTTCTGCTGCGTGCGGAGCTGCTTAAGGTTCGTCTCGCTTGTGAGGGCGAACCAAGCGGGAGCGGCGTACGTCAGAATTGGGCGAATGTACAGCTTGTACACGCCCAGCTTGACGCGCGCCGGGATGCGGGACGAGAGCACTGGTTTAAGGAGGCGGCGGACGACCTTACCCTGCGCGGCGACATTGTGGACATGCGTCCCCATCGTGAGCCGACGGTCGATGGTGACCCCTAGGTATTTTACTCGGGGCGTCCACTCGATGTCGGCTCCTTTTAGTTTCAAGGGTGGTGGGAGAGGCACGGACCCGGTGACCATGGCCTGCGTCTTACCCACTTTCACGGACAGCCGCCACTTGGACAACCACTCCGGAAGCATTTTGACCGCCGCGTACTTCGCATTAAGCGATGGAGTAATGTACGCGGCGTCATTTGCATACAGCGCGAGTGTTGTGTGTGGCGTGGTGGGGATGTCGTCCGTGTAGCGCGAGTAACACGCCGGCGAGACGCAGCTACCCTGCGGCACACCCGCGAGCACCGGGCGGGCGCTAGACAGCGCTCTGTCGACCACCACCCTGAAAGTCCTGTTGGAGAGAAAGTCAGAGACCACCTTTACAACGCGACGGGGCGCGTCCTATGTGGCCAGCTTGTACCTCAGGCCGTCGTGCCATACACGGTCGAAGGCCTTCTCCATGTCGAAGAATACTGCCACCGAGTATTCCTTCTTGTTGATCGCGGCTGCGAGGTGGTGCAGTACCCTCGACAGCTGGAGCGTCGTGCTGTGCTCCGCCCGAAACCCAAACTGTTTCGGTCGGGGCGCGATGTGTGGTTGGAGATGTCGCAGCAGGAGTGCTTCAAACACCTTGGAGACCGTCGGCAGCAGAGTGATCGGCCGATAGCTCTCCGGCTTCTGGGTGTTTTTCCCCTCCTTGGGTATCATAATGACGAGCCCTTCCTTCCACGAGGCGGGAAAGGTCCCGGTGCGCAGTATGGCCGTGGACAGGCGCGCCAGCGCCGCTATCATACGGTACGGCAGGTGGCGCAGCGCTGTATTCGTGATACCGTCAGCACCGGGGGCCTTCCTAGGCTTCGTCCTAAGGATGGCGCGTCTGACTGCCCCGGGCGAGAAGAAGATAGGGTCCTCTTCGGGAGCTATCGGCGAGGCGAAGTAGTCTCCCAGGTGTTTCTCGACTGCTGCGACATGAGCGGTGACGCTAGTCGGGTTCGGTTGGAACTGACGCTCCAGGTGTTCGGCGAAGACCTCCGCCCGGTCCTCTGCTACGTAAAAAAAGTTATAATTATTAATTTACATCAGAAAAGAACATGTAGTATTATGAAAATTACTTATAAGTTTATTTTATTTTATTTGCTAATTGTTTTATTTTTCAAGTGCGTAAACAGGCTCGTGACTCGTACGTACATTTTATTAACAGGAGTGATAGAAATAAAGCAACTGAAATATAATTGATAGTTTGTTCAAATTTTTTTATGCAATTTGCTTAAAATATCCTTAACACATCTATAAATATCATCATTAAATACATTCCCCACAAAATATTGGGCACATATATTGGCACTACAATCACATGGTAAATTTGTGAACTCTTCAGCGTCAAAAACTTGTATTCGTATTATTTTACTACGATGACCCGTTGACGGTTTCTGTATAAACGAGTATACAACATCACTTCTTCGTCTTTTATTATTACTAATTATATTGTTACTATTGGTGGACGGCGATGTTTCATCAAATTGAAATGGTTTTTCTCTCTCCAAATAGTTGACCACTTTCTGACTTAGGGTTTGTTCAGCAGGAATTGGTGAGTATGAAGAATTAGTCGGGAAAATGTCGCTGGACATCTGAAACAAAGAAATAGATATTAATTAAATAATACTTAATACAAGAATACGAAGACAAATGAACTATCCTAGAATATAGATCCCTGTGAAAATATTTAAAATTTATTTACATTACACATTTTAAAGTTTTTATTAATAATTTCAAATATTTTCTAAAATTTTACTTACCGACATCGTAGAGCAGATAAGACGATTTGAATGTGATTTTTGGTATCTTGGATTGGTCATATACAAGTACGGATTTAAAAAATAATAATAAAATGTCTCACTATACGATTCAATTTAATCTTGTTTTTATATATGTAAAGTAATCCGAAACTGACGGCTCCTCTTGTCTCCATATGGCTAGGAATTTGGACACGTGCACAAAGATGCATTTCAATCTACAACAGACGAGCGTTATAACCGCTGCGTTTTATACGCTTAATTCATTGAGCGTTAACATGGGTTAAAATTTATTATATGTTTAATAAGGTTCAAAACTTAAAGATAAAATAAACAAGCTTATTCTTATATACCGAAATATGAGATTCCTACTCGTCATATCTCCACTCCGCCACATGTCTAGGAGTTAATGCGAGCGTGCAAACCGCAGCGTTTATACCGTCGTCGTCAAAAAACATTCAGCGAAAAACAACAACCTTCAAACATGTTTTTCTAATTAAGTATAAAATTCCCTATTATTGATTTAAGTAAATATGTACATAAGATTCAAAATCACTTATCATTCGTCTTTTATAAAACGCTGTAAATTTAAAACCTTAACCGCTACGATTTATACGAGTATGCTCGTGTACACAATTGATATTTTTTGCCGAGTACGCAGTTTTACAAATTTGGATTGAATGACGTGATTTTAGGCCTATAAAAACACTTCGCAAATTTGTCTCCGACACAATTTCCCTCTGGAACGAATCCTCTCTGCAAGGAATCAACGCTCCGAGCTCCTAATCAAGCTACCTGACTAAGCAACAATCAAGAATGTAAGTACAAATACATATACATATCTAACTATTGAATGATCAGAGTACCTAATGTATTAATTGATATAATCGAGTATTAAAATGTTGACCCTCACTACTTTTATAGTTAATAGTTAGCACGCTTAGCTCAGAGACTGAGTGATGGTTTTCTATGCTTCAAGTTCGATTCCTGCATAGATGAAATGCTATGTATATTATTCATCTATTAAAATAGATTTTTTCAACACGGTCAGCGTAGTTGCTGGCTTTGAGGCGAGGCCGAAGAGAAAGACAGAGGAAAGAAAAACGAAACGGGAAAGGTCCAGCAAGTTGAGTGAAGAGTCAACAAGCGCAAAAAAATCTAAGCCGATCATTTCGCCAGTAACACCGCCAGCTCGAGTTACAGCTGGTGAATTATTCGGTGACGACAGTGATAATGAAGAAAGCGTCACCCCAACACAGATATTCCACAAGACTGGTAATATACCACCACTATACTCTTATTTCACTAGAAGGATGGCTAAGGGTTACTCTCGACAGATAAGCGAGACTAAAGAAGGAAAATTTTATGTAGAAGTGAAAATTTACAATACGGAGGAAATAAAAAAAATAATGCCTATAAATAGATGGCGCTCGGCCATAACTACCATTAAGATGAAATGGGGAAGGTCGGGCAAAGCTAATTGTAGATGGCGTGACCATAGCTAGGTCCCTACGGCCTACAATAAATTTGACATTTCGTTCACTCATGTCATTTTATGTTCATTCATGAGTTTGATTAAATTTCACTATTTCGTTATTTACAGTGATTTCAGTATTTTAAATCAAGTACTTGACATGGAAAGTGTCAGAATTTGAAACCTTGAATATTTCCTCGTAATCATTTTCTTCAAAATGTTTTCGACATAAACTCGAACTCAAAAAAATCTCTACGAATAGCTTTAAATCACAATCTTCTTTAGGGGCTTTCGGGATATTGTAGACTCCAATTTCGGAGTATCTAGGAACAAAACAAAGCGTCAATTTTCGCTAAAATAAAACAAAACCACATCACGCCTTGTATTATTAGCTTGTGCTGGGAACTAGCTACGACAGCGCCATTTTGACAGTTGCCTTCCCCATTAGATGAAAATAAAGAATGATCAAAAACAACATGTTAATTTTTAATAAAACGTCTATCGTGAGGAAAGCATGTAATATTTCACTTCCTTTTTCCAAAGAAGCCAGACGTGTCAACGCGATAAAAATTAAAAGACAAATTACAATTACTAAAGAAAATAAAAGATTTCTCAGACACATTGGATTAAAATTAAAATTATAACAACATGCTTAAAATAACAGATTTAGTGCAACATGATAACTCTATTGAAAGATATGAAATCCATAGCTACAATCCGTATAGTACCAGTTTCAAAGAAAATGATGAAATCAGAATACCCATTCATCATCAAGATTTGTATGTATTACCCTGCAACAGTTCCATTTTTATAGAAGGGTACGCAAGTGTATCTACTAAAGATCCAGCAGGGAAAACAATAAAAAAAGATGTTGATTTTATAAATAATCCAATTTCATATTTGTTTCAAGATATTAGGTATGAAATAAATGGTGTTGAAATCGATCACATTAAAAATGTTGGTATTACAACAACCTTCCAAACCAACCAAAATCGTTTGTCTCTATGAATGAAGGTGAAAGTAAAGCTGCAGCAGTCTGGGGATGGAACTTAGGTGGTATGAAATTAAGAAACGGATATTTTAGTGTTATCGTGCCGTTGAACCGAATACTAGGATTTGCAGAGGATTTTAACAAAATAATAATCAATTGTAAACATGAACTTATATTACAACGAAGCAGCTCGGCATTGAACTGTGTGCTTATAGACAAAAATGATAACGTAGAAATAGATATACAAAAATTACAATGGCGTGTGCCGCATATTAAAGTTTCTGATCGTAATAAATAGTTATTGCTTAAAAGCCTGGAGAGAGATCGTTCTATACAGATAGCATTTAGAAATTGGGATTTGTATGAATATCCATTACTACCAAGAACAACGAAACATTCCTGGTCAGTAAAGACAACTTTCCAGCTAGAAAAACCGAGGTTTGTTATATTTGGTTTGCAAACAGTTCGGAAAAATAGTAAAACTAGAAGTTCTTCGATATTTGATCACTGCAATGTTAGCAATATTAAATTATATTTGAATGCTCAATACTATCCGTATGACTCACTTAATCTGAAATTTGATGAAGGTAAATATAGTATTGTTATATTCTTTATCAAGGTAATTAATTAATACCAATAATAAACTTTAGTTAAACTTTATTTTATAACAGCGTACATATAAAATCGACATCTTCTGAATACCATCTTTTTGTCAACATGGCGGCGCTAGTGCTGCCCCAGTTAGTATAGGTACTAGGGTTGGGTACATTTTCCTATGCTCTGACACTCTTCCCTGCTTTTTTTTTTTTTTTTTTTTTTTTTTTATTTTTTTTTTTTATTTTTTTTATAATTGTTGTCCACACTCTAATAATTGGTTTACATGTCGTTTCCACCTAAGACCATCCACCTCAACAGTATATGTAACTCCTGGTACTAAGATTTCAATAATTTTACCAAGTGACCATTTCTTTCTGTTTTTTCTTTGATCTTTCACCATAACTTTTTCTCCAATGTTAAAACTTTTGAAAGTGTTTTTACTGCTTATTGTTTGTTTTATTTGTTCAATATCTATTTTATTGTTGATTGGATTTGGTCGTAGTAGTGAAAATCGACTTCTCAACTCTCTGTTTAACATTAATTTCGCCGGGCTCTGCCCTGTTGTTTTATGCACTGTGCTTCTATAATCAAAAAGAAATAAATTACTAGCATATTCTACTGTATGACCACTCTCTACTATTTTTACCACATGTGACTTGAAAGATGACACAAACCGCTCAGCCAGCCCATTGGTGGGTGGATAGTATGGTGGGGTGAAGCTTTGTTTTACTCCCACCATTTTACAAAAATGCCTGAACTCTTCACTAGTCCATGTGGGACCATTGTCTGTAACTAAATGTAATGGGTACCCATACCTCACAAATATACTTTTAAATACTTGTATTGTTTTCTGGGCCGTTATATTATTCATAACACATGCTTCTGGCCATTTAGAATATGCATCAATAATTACTAAATACATTTTTGAATACAGAGGACCCAAAAAATCTGCATGTAATCTGTGCCAGACCGTAGGAGGCTGAGGCCAAACATTTAATTTAGTTTTTTCTGGGTTCCTATGATTCTGTAAACATACTACACAATTCTTAGTTATATTTTCAATTTCCTTATCCATGTCTGGCCACCAAAAATATGACCTAGATATTTCTTTCATTCGTGTAATGCCCAAATGACTCCTGTGTAATTCTAACATTACATCATCCCTTATTTTTTTCGGAATTACTACCCTGTAGCCCCATAACAAACATTCCTTTTCAATTGTTATTTCATTTTTTCGAGTGAAATATGGTTCATATTCTTCACCTTGATCATTTTGTAGTGGCCAGCCATCTCTACAATATCTCAGGATGTCGCAAGTTACTTTATCCTTCTTTGTTTCATTTTGTATAGTTTTCCAATTTAATGTATTTAAGTTTGATGTATTTATGTAATTAACTGTACTCTTTTCATATGTTTTATTTATTAATTCGGAATTTTTACATTTATTATCTTCACATTTTTCACTGGTAACTACGCGTGACAGGTAATCTGCTGGATTGTTTTTCTACGAAAAATTTACATTTATTTTCTTTTAATTTTAAACCTGAGTCTTTCAATCTTTGTAGTACCCTTTTTACTTTTTCATTTGTTTCTGATAGTGTTTTTCCATATATATAAATATTGTCTATGTAAACAACTATGTCTAATCCATTTAGTTTTTGTGTTATTAACCTCTGGAATGAGCCTGGTCCAGTGCTCACACCAAATGGCAAGTACAAGTAATTGAAAATCCCCTCCTCAGTAACTATTGTGACTAGTTTTTGAGAGTCATGGTCTAATGGTGCTTGAAGATAAGCTTCACATAAGTCTAGTTCACAAAAATAATTGTTACCTTGTAATTTCACCATTATATTATCTATTGTTGGGAGAGGGTAATGATCAATTTTCAAATATTTGTTAATGGTTATACGATAATCTCCACACAGGCGAACTGCTCCATCCGGTTTCAATACAGGTACCACCGGGGTACCCCACTCTGAATATTCTACTGGCTCAATACGTTTATTTTCTATCAATCTATGTATTTCTTCTTTAACTTTATTTTTCAACGCGAATGGGACAGTTCTGACAGGCAAAAATATTGGTTTAACTCCTAATTCAATTGACAAATGAATTGGCTCTCCTTTATACAAACCCATGCCGGGCTCAAAAACTTCTTTAAATTCATTTTGTAACTTTTCAATTAATTTTTCTTTAGTTGAGTTTTCACAAGTTTTTTGTACAAAATTTGGGGGCCATAATTGTAATAAAGAGAGCCAGTCCTTTCCAATTATCCTTGGTAGACCTTCGTTCACAACAAATAATCTTTGTTTACTTGCTATCACTGATTCATAACTGACAGTTAAATTTTCAATTACCCCCAGCGGGGTTGAAGTTGATTGATCAAAGTTAGTGAAAATTACATTCCTGTGTTTTATTTCTAAATTTGGAAAATGTTGTTGTTTATCTGCCAGAGTGATTGTACTTACATCAGCTCCGGTGTCAACTTCAAACTCTAATAATTGTCCTTCTACACATACTTTCAATGTAACAGATGGGATTTTACTTTTATCATTAAAATAGAAAATATCAAAGTGTTCTGTGTCCGTTTCTTTTTCCTCTTTAGTGGTAATAACTTCTTCATCTTCTGTGGTTTCCACAAGATTCATCTTCTTTGATCTCAACTCTTTGTTTCTTCCGCACATTTTATAAATATGGCCCTTGTTTCCACATTCACTACAGAATTTTTCACGAAGAAAACATTGCTGTTTGATATGCCCATTTTTTCCACAGCAAAAACATGTCATATTTTGCTTATTTGTTGGTGTTGTTTTTGACCCATAGTTACCATTTTTATTTCTTGTGACATTCCTTTCCTGAACTTTAAACATCTGTGATTTTTCCTCTTGTTTCTCTTGATTAAATGCTATATTAAAAGCAGTTTCTGCAGTTTTTCCGATATTAATCAAACTTTCCAGGGGTTTTTCGGCCTGTTTTAATAATTCAAATTTAACAGAGTCACAATGAGAACCATTCAGTAACCTTTCTTTTAATTCGTTTTCCAAATTTGTAAAGTTGCAATTTTTTGATATTTTTTTTAGTTCTACTATGTACTGCTCAATACTTTCAGTTGATTTTTGACATCTCTTTCGAAACTCAGCTTGGTGAAGTACAGGGTTTTGAACAGGGTGATAGTACTTTTTCAGTTTTTCACAAATATCGGCATATCTTTCCTTAACTGGAGGTGTAGGAGTGCATAGTGTAGTTAATAAATCATAAACTTTTGTGCTTAGTTTCGTAATCAACAGTGGCACTTTCTTATCATCCGGTATGTCATTCACTAGTAACAAACATTCGAATTGTTGTTGATATGCATTCCAGTTTTCACCTGTGAACACTTCCATAGTAGTGATTGACGTCATGGCTTGTTTTTTTAGTTCACTTTTGTCAATGTATTCACGTAAATATTTTCTAACCTCACTTATAGAATGCTCGCTTGTAAATAATGTTTGTTTTTCTATGTTGTTCGCAATTTCTATGAGTTCTACTTTTGTTTTGGTTTGGATCCAAGATTTTTTTCCTTCTTTGATCAATTTCTTGATTGTATCCATTAACAATATGTACGTCTAGCACCCGCACTTCGAAATTGTTAAAATAGTTAACGTAAACAACGTATACACTTAAAAGATTCGTTTCACTCTCGTCGCCAAAATGTTATATTCTTTATCAAGGTAATTAATTAATACCAATAATAAACTTTAGTTAAACTTTATTTTATAACAGCGTACATATAAAATCGACATCTTTCGCCCCAGTTAGTATAGGTACTAGGGTTGGGTACATTTTCCTATGCTCTGACAAGTATATTATATGAAATGTACGCTAATTTTCGTCAGTCGTATTAAAACTAGACATTGATCCATTGCTTAGCTTAAACCAGTTTAAAGAAATTGCTCCTCTTTTTGTGATTGACTGTTCAAGACAAAACGATTCACTTAAAATTTGACCAGTTGATGTGCGATTAGAACTTGAATGCTCTGAAGATATTCAAGATAATATATCTGCCTATTGTTTAATAATAAACGATCGACTGTTTGAATACAAACCGTTGAGTAATATTGTGAGAAAACTATCATGAATGTCATTGTAGATGTTCAAGGGTTTAAGAGTGAAGGAAACGAGTTTATTCCAAAAGAAATAGCATTAATGTACAAAGAACAGATACAAGTGCTGTTGATAAAACCGCCACGATCATTTTATGACTTGACGAAGAAAGAACGGTTACAAGTGGCGAGATTGAAAAAAAACAGAGGAATAAACTGGAGCGAAGGCTTTGTACCTTATTTTAATTATAAAGCATAATTTGCGAATAAAAAAAAAAAATCTTTGTTTACTAAAGGAAACGAAAAAGTGTTGTGGTTAAAAGATATTCCGAATTAGTAATGTATACAATTTAGAAAGTAAAAACTGTTCAAGTTTGGTTACTTTATATAACAATTATTCAGATTCATCTGACATTGTAAGTTGTATTCATCATACCAACATATGTGCCTTAAAAAATGTGTTTTGTCTGAATAAATGGTGTGAAGAAAATAAAGTGCTCTGTAAGAAGGATAAGATAAGAACGATTCATGATTATATAATGTTAATACTACTTATAAATCGAAAGGTGAATGTCTAATCTATAAAATAACCTGTGTTCTATTCAAGTAAAATGTAGATAATAGTAATGTAAGAAATGTATCTTTACTTAAAGATGTGTCCAACATAATATTTTTTATAATTGTGTAGAAATAAATATTTCAACTTATCCTACTTATCTGTTTTATTTCTTAAACACTAGCAATATTAATATAACTGCTAACCACCATCGAAAGTTCATACTGAACAGCTTGTTATAATCAGCAGTTCATATTGAACTGCTCGGTTTATTTACACACATGAACGATGCTGTGGAGTATGCTACACTACTACTACACAGGATTTTACTGAAAAAAAAATACCACCACCATATATCCACCATAGACCATAGACCATTATACCATACCTACCTATAGACCATACCTATAGACCATTATATATCTTGATGAAGAAATAATGGTTACAAGTCATAAACTGAAATAATGATGTAGGTGACGATCTTGAATAGATGTCTCATTTCGGTCTGAATGCAACAGTCACTTCGAATAGATGCAATTGAATACAATTAACATTTGTCATGAATAGAAATTCTGAATGTTGAATAGTCATAGGGATATTTGAATGGTTCAACAATGAAATATAGGGTATTCAGATCTGATTACTGATCTAAATACCCTATTTCAACTACTGATGCGCCTCTTCGCGGCGATCATTGCATTGATATGCGCCGGCAGGGGCGGCAACAGCCCTCTCCCCTGCGGCTACAAGCTTGTCGCCGAATTGTGGGCGTTTTGTATGCAAGCAGTGACGTCATTAGCCATCTGATCCACGTCTGCGGAGGTAACAGTAGGCCGAGTCGGCGTTGTGGCCTCTACCTTCTCTGTGAACTCCGTCCAATCCGTTTTGTGACGCGGCGCTATGGGCTTCAGTCGGGCCGGCATTCCCGATAGGACGACGAGCACGGGTTGATGATCCGATTGGAGCTCGTCGTCTGTGACTTGTTGCGTGATCTGGCATTTTAGCCCTCGGTGGACTACGATGTCCAGCACGTCCGGCATATGCCGTTCAACGTCTGGGTAATGTGTGGGCGTCTCTGGGCCGGACACTGTATAGCCGAAGGCTTCCGCGTCCGCGAAGAGCTGTCTCCCCTCGGTATTCGTGATGTAAGAGTTCCACGCCGGGTGTTTACAATTAAGATCACCGGCGAGTATAGTGGCGTGAGTTGCGCTATTTACAAGCGCCCGCAGCTCGGTAAGGTCCAAGTGGGCCGCGGGCGGCTTGTAACACGCATATATGCTTATGTCCTCGCCGGCTACGTGTAGCTGCACACCCAGCGCGTAAAAAGAGTTGAGTGTCGTCGAGGGGATTTCCTAATGGACGACTCTTCGTCTCACCAAAACTGCCAGACCACGGTATCGCACGTGGGCCGACGTCCTTCCTATAAGCGATGTATTCCGAGAACCTAATCCTGTCCTCAGGTCCCAGGAGCGTCTCGCTTATTAGCGCCACGTCAATGTCTTGATCCCGAAGGAGGTGGCGGAGGACGGCGACCTTGTTCCAAAAGCCGCCGGCATTCCAGTGGATCACCCTGAGTGGCCTAGTCATGGTACAGGGTTAATAGTGTAGCCAGGCCATCCAGGATGACTGTCTCAACATCTTGGCCCTGGTAAGGTACTCACTTTTTTGTTTGTTTTGGTGGCTGATTTGGCGCCGGTAGCGCCACCACTCGTCTCTCTCGGGAAACTTAGTTTCTTTGTTGTTTCACCCGTTTGCCGCGGCGCTGTGCCGGCGCTAGCAGTAGGTGTTGGTTACAAACCTCCTTAGTAACAGCCTGCGCCCCACCTAAGGCAGGGGCGGCCCTTGGAATCTCTGTAGTCGCTGGGGGTGGTGTAGGTTTCTGCCCTTTACCCTTACCCCCTCGTTTCTTATTTTTCCTCCGCCTGGAGGAGGTAGCCGTTTTGTCTGTGGGCCCGTTGGCCGCCGCCATAAGCGTCGTGCCCGGGCCTCTTCTTGCATCTCTTGCGGCCTCTCAGCGGCCACTTTGGGCCGGCGCGCTGTGGCCGTTATGGCGGCAGTCCCCGCTCGCTTGTTCCGGATTTCATTTTGAAATACCGGACACTTGATGTTGCTCGCGGGATGCGGGCCACCGCAGTTCGCGCAGGTGGCCAGTTCCTCCCGCGGGCGAGGGCATTCTCTCGCCGCGACACTGATGCGAGCTGTGTCTGAATTGCTGGCATCGGTGGCACTGGGCGGGTCTTCGTATTCCGCGCCAGACCTCTATTTTGACACCACGCATCAACATAAACGTCGTGGTGTCATAAATGGCCCGGACGTCCGGTGTCTTCTTGAGTATTGCGTGGAACACGCAGCCGGGTCGTCATTGTGCGCCCTTGATGTGACGCACATACTCCGGCTGGTATCCCAGCGTGTGGAGCTCCTCCTCAATCTCCTTCGGGTCCGTATCCGCCGGCAGGCCCCGAATGGCGATCTTCAAATTATTGTCCGATGGTAGCGAGTACGCGAACCATGAGACGCCGCTATCCTTCTCTAGTCCGGTCAGGTAGCGCTGGACAACGAGCGGATCCGTCGACGTCGACGTCGAACAGGAGGCGCTGTGGTTCCGCGGGGCGATGACGCAAATTTTCGACGCGTCCATGCCCCGGGTCCACACACAGTCGGCAAGGCGCCAGGTGTACTGGTGGTCCGCCGAGATCGCGCAGATACGCGTCGCGTGCGTCGCGGTTAGACGCCAGTACACCCGTTACCCGAGGAGACGTCGTCTGGTCCCTGACGAAGAAGCCGCGCTGTATGAGGTGTACCGCGCGGCAAAAGAGACTCTGTGGCTGGCCATCGGCGAGGCGAGGACGCGAGCCAGGGAGGAGATGTTGGAGACTCTTGACGGGGATCCGTGGGGGCGCCCCTATCGAGCAGTTCGAGGGAAACTTCGAGCCGCGGCGCCTCCACTTACGGAGAGTCTCCAACCCGAGCTGCTGGAGGAGGTAGTCGCAGCCCTCTTCCCGGCAAGAGCGGAGCATACTCCGCCGCCGATGGCTTTGCCCACAGCCGCAGAGTCTACAGAGGAGAACGCCATCAGCGTCCCAGAGGTGACACAGGCAGAGATGGGGGCGGCCGTGATGCGGCTCCGGGCCAAGAACGTGGCTCCGAGGCCCGGATTCACGGCCTAGCGCTAGCCCTCGCTCTGAAAGAGCTTGAGCCCCAGCTAAGAGGACTCTTCACAGCGTGCCTTGAGCGGGGCCGGTTTCCCACTTTGTGGAGGACGGGTCGCTTGGTCCTGCTCAGGAGGGCGGGGCGCCCTGCCGACTCGCCGTCTGCGTACCGGCCCATGGTGCTGCTCGAGGAGGTGGGCAAGCTGTTCGAGCGCATACTCGCGGCCGCCTCGTCGGCCACTTGTGCGGAGAGGTGCCGGACCTGGACGAGGGCCGGTTCGGCTTTCGGCATGGGCGCTCTACCATCCAAGCTGTGTCGAGGGTGAGAGTCCTGGCGGAGGAAACAGTGTCCCGGGGCGGGGTGGTGGTGGCGGTGTCCTTGGACATCTCCAACGCCTTCAACACCCTGCCCAGACCTGTCGCTGCCGACTGTAGTGAGTTCGATGGTTGGCACAGTCGAGTCCTGGGACGCTGTGGTTTCCTTCTGCGAGATGACCGTCTCGGAGGCTGCGGAAAGGGAGAGAGAGATCTCGACTCTCCACCCGGCCCGCAGCAGACGCACCGGGCGTCGGAGGAGGGCGGACAACGCCCTCTTCCGGCCCCCCTAAATGGGTCCAGGGGCGACGGATTCGGGGACATCCGTCGCCCCCCAACATCGGGACCCGAGAAGGCGGCGCGCGTAGTTTTGCGTGCGCCGCTCCCAGACGTTGCGGAGGGAGTACACCTCACTCCCTCCGCCCGAGACGGGGCCGAAGAGTTTTTAGTCAGTAAGAGTCTGACAGACCCCTCCGCCCGCCCCAGGGCGGAGGACATCCATGAGGATTTTCCACCCCGGGAACAAAAAAAAAAGGTAGCGCTGGACCAACCTATACTCTTCCTCGCTGTCTGGGGTGAAGCGAACTCCACCCCCGTAAGGACGAGCGTTGGCAGGCCGGCCCAGCTTTTCCCTAATGGCCCGGAAGTGGGCGGCCCAGTTAGGTAGCCTCTCAACCACCAACGGAGGGTATCGGGGCTTCTTCTTACCCGGCTGCTGCAGCGTTGTAGTCGCGGCGGCGCCGGGAGGGGCGGCGGAGGCGGCGGTAGCTTTAGTGGGGGCGGGGGTTGGCCTAAGCCCCGCGGTCGGTGATGGTGAGGGAGACGCAGGAGGCGGGAGTGAGCGGCGCGCCGCATCGGCGAAACTAGGCGACGCTGGCGTGCTTGGACCCCGCGGCGCGCTTTCGCGTGGTGGCCGCGGCGGGTCGGAGCAGAGCCGCTTCCCCTCCGCCACAGCGGTCTCACTGGAGCTTCTTCGTCGACGCTGTCGTTGGCCCCTGGGTTCGAGCCGGGACTCGAAGTCGGGGCCCCGCGGCGGCGTCGGTGATGCCGGCGACATCATCTTAGCGTCAGCCCTCGACCCGGTGGGCCGGTGTCCGGGTCGCGAGGTCGTGGCCGAGCCCACGGATGCCATCGACATATCCGATCCACTGGACGAACATGGCGGGGTGCTAATTTAGCACTGAAACCTTGCGACGATTTGCTTAAGGCATGAACATCAACCATAACTTGATCGCCAGGCTGATAATTAGGACATGGTTGACGTCTCTTATCAGCGTATTCTTTTCGCTTCTCCTCTTTCATCTCCTGTATTTCATGGGCTCTTTTCAATGTAGAGGCCATCATCTATAACTTCGGTATTATCTCAGGAACAAAATTTTAATTTTGTACTATGTGTCGCAGATCATGATTTATGTCGTCGATCGTGCGAAGTTCTCGGCCAAAAGTTAAGTAGGCTGGTGTGGACCCTGTAGATGAACAAACAGCTGTGTTCATTGCAAAACGTATGCTTGGCAAATGTTCTGACCAACAGTTATGATTATCTCCCACTAATATTGCCAACTGTGTTTTTAAATCTCTGTTGCGCCTTTCGACGGGGTTGGTTTCAGGATGGTATACAGGGGTAAAGCCGTGTGTGATGTCCAGACAGAATGTCAGTAGCTGTATCACATTGCTTACAAATTGAGATCCGTTATCGCTAATGAACCGTCTTGGTGTTCCATACCGTAGAATTATCTCATCCAATAACACTCTAGCACATTCCTCTGCGGTGGCTTGCTTCAATGCGAATAATTCAACCCATCTACTAGCCAGGTCTTCCACAATGAAGATCCATATCTCATCTTTTGCCGTTTTAGGTAATGGTCCGAACAAATCGAAGGATATGACTTTAAATCTTTGGTAGTTTGGAGCAGGCCAGCTGGTTTGAGATTGCTTGGTTTGTAGCGTTGACATTGGATACAGTTTCGGATCTAACTTTCTATTTGGGTTCTCATCCCTTTCCAAAAGTAACGCTTAACTATGCGTTCAGTAGTTTTCTCCACTCCATAATGACCAGCGGAAGCTTCGTCATGATACACACTGATAACTTTTGCTCGCTCATGCTTGGGAACAACTAGTTGAGCATTTTCATTATCATTTTCTGATTTGTGACTGAGGAGTAGCCCTTGATTCATAAGATATCCTTTTGTACTCCAATATCTTCCGTTTTCATGTTGATTTCCTTCTAGTTCGTTAATTATTTTCTCTATGTCCTTGGCATGTCAATTATTATACGGCATACTCCACAGTCTTTTTCCATTGTAGCATCGCAATTAGGACGTGACAATGTGTCGGCGACAACATTCGTTCTTCCATTGATATATTTAATCGTCAGATTATAGGGTTACAGTTGCAGGGCCCATCGTGCTAGTCGACCTGTTGGAGACTTCAATGACATAAGCCACTTCAGGGCTTGATGATCAGTCAGTATAGTGAAATTCGTACCCTCGATGAAACCACGAAATTTATTCACCGCCCAGATTACTGCAAGAGCTTCTCGTTCTGTGGTTGAATAATTTCTTTCCGCTGGAGTGAGGAGGCGACTAGCATAATCAACTGGATGCTCATTTCCCCCTCCCCCTGCACCAAAACAGTACCGATCGCGTAGTTACTTGCGTCTGATTTAATCGTATAAGATTTTGCGTGGTTGGCTTGGATCAACACCGGTGCCGTAACTAAAAGATCCGCAACTCATCGAACGCAGTTTCTTGTTTATCTTTCTAGTACCACACAGAATTCTTCTTCATCAAACGATTCGGTTCGGTGATCTTTGCAAAATTTGGGATAAATCGCCTATACCACGAACACATTTGCAGGAAAGATATCATATGCTTTAAGTTTTTTGGTGCAGCCTTATCACTATGAAAGCAACTTTGTCTGGATCCACTTGGAGACCATCAGGCGTTATATAATGACCTAGGTATATGACCTTAGAGCAGAATAAAACACATTTGCCCTTGTTTGCCCGTCTTGCAGGTCTCTAAAAAGATCATCTAGACTGGCAGACATGACGATTAGGTCATCTAAACATACGAGGAGCTTAATGTGACTGAGGGATATGCGAAATCTATCCATGAGGCGCTGAAAAGTAGCAGGTGCATTTCGTAAACCAAATGGCATTCTCAAAAATTTGTACATGCCGAAGGGAGTGATGAAGGCTGTCTTTACTTGGTCTTCATCTTTAACATGGATTTACCAGTAGCTGGCGCGGAGGTCTATGGTGCTCATGTAACGCGTAGGCTTAGCGCTGTGTAAGAGATCGTCGATACGTGGCAGTGGATACACATCTGCAGTCGTGATCGCATTTAACTGGCGGTAATCAACACACACTCGTGTACTGCCGTCTTTTTTTGGAACAAGTACGACTGGCGCTGACCAAGGTGAAGAACACGGCACAATAACTCTTTGCTCACACATCTTCTGTATTTCTACCTTCAGGGTTTGCAACTTAACTGGCGATAACCTATATGGTGGCACAGATATAGGCTTGTGGGATCCCATATATATAGTGTGTTCCGTTTCCGTTGTTGGCTTGCCATTGGTTACGAATACAGCTTCATTTCTATTAAGGAAATGCTGTAAGCGCTTGGTAACTCCTTCCGTCAGCAGGCACTCATGGCTGCACATGGAAACAGAAGAGATCTCAGTTTCCGGGAACAAATTAGCAGAGTGGCGTTATTGATATTTCTACGCGCATCTTCGTACAGGGCATCAATAATCGGAGAGTATCCATCGAATAAGACTGTTCGAGGTCTCTTAGGTGGAGTCGAGAATCCTATCGATTGCTTCAGGCATAATAAAGCCGCTTCTCTGAGGAGAATGTGGGGGCGTCATCATGTGGATAGACGGTTCCTGATGCTGTTGCTGAATGAATTTTGTCATCCCAACAGGCGATAGTGTAGGGCTAGGTGTGTTCATCATTGGCGATTCCATTGCTGGCAAGCACACACTGGATAAAACACCCGCTATATCCCTTGATTCATCTAGACCCTCTGGATTTAGATCATACATCTTGTGTGGTTCATCAACGAAATGACAAGTTCGCTGGGGTAAGTCTAGGGCCAACATAGCGTCTTCTATAACTCCTACTCCAAGTAATGTCCTATTATCTCGGGCATAAGGAAAGATCACGAATGACCTGGTTATGTCGCAGCCATAGAGATTTACAGTCGTCTTGACTGTAAAGACGCTCTGCCTCCTTGGTACTCCATCGGCGAGTGTTATGTACATCATCTCCCTCTCAAAACTTACACCGCTCCGTTCGAGACGTGTATACAGTTGGTAGGAGGCAATGCTCGATTTTGCACACGTATCGATATACGCTATCCCAGTCATTCCATCGATGGTAACAGGTACGGTGGGACGTGGTCGTACATCAGCAGTCATATTTGCTGAGCAAAAACAGAAATCGACTGCCGTTAGGCGCTGCTTGACTGCGAATTACACCTGGCTCACCACAAACATAACAGGCAAACTTTGGTTTTTCCTCATTTTGAGTGCTCGAGGTTGTTTCAGACTTAACAACATTAACAGCATTATGCTTATCTGTGTCCTCTCTTACCTTCTTTCTACATATCTCGGCTGTGTGGCCGGGAAGACGACAGTAACCGCAACGTGTCTTGTTTTGTTTCTTACTATTTTTATGTTGTGTTGTCGTATCTTTATTGTGTACATTGTCGGATTCTTCTCTTTGATTGTTTTTCTCTACTAGCGTCCTTTCAATGTCTCTTGCCCTTTTTAGTTGTTCATCAAAGCTTTTACCGAATCCCTACAAATCTGCTCCCTCACGTCGAATTTAATTTGACCAAAAATGAGGCTGATCTCTTGTTGCACCGTATGTGGCTCTGACATCTCAGCAAGAAGCGCCCGCTTCTTGGCAACGAAAATCTCCATAGGGGTCTGGTTATATTGTTTTAAACCAACGATTTATTGATAAATGTCGTAATCCAATTTCTTTAGAGCAAACGTATGTCTCATGCGTTTTAACGCCTTGCCACCAAATCTCTGCTGCTAGGAAAGCTTCAACTTCCGCCTTTGTACCTACAAACTTGGCTGGGCATTGTGCAAATGTACTCCTCACGCGCGTAACAATGGTGATCGCGAGGATGAGTTCCTTAAACTGGCTCTCTGTCATGTTGATAGCCATTTCTTCAGGTTAACTGCTTCCAAATCGATCTGGTCTGCGAGTGGGCCATGGCCTTATTTTTTTCTTATTTTCGGCCTCCGCGCTGTGCGCCACTTATAAGGATTCTTCCAATGAAACCCCTCGTAAACCAGTATAATAGCAGCCGTAATTTATTGTTAACTTCACAAACAAAATCACACTTTAACAAATTACACAGAAATACTAATTTAGAGATATGAGGAACAGGGTGTAAAGTTCACTCATACTCTTTGAAAAAGGGAGGATCCTCCGACCAGATGGATGTCGTATCTGGTGGGCAACTGCCCGATGATTGTTGTCGGGAAGTTGTATATATGCTATCTGCGCGGTAAACTCTGATTGCGCGATGCAGGATTGATGCGTTAGTTCGCATGTGGCGGTGTAGATGCCGCCACACTAATATTACAATGACGACTGAGTACTAGGTAAGACCGCCCGATATCGGTTCCGTGATGGAAGCCGACCGTGCAAGCCAGAGAGCGCTCAACTGCCCGAAACCGTTCCGAAGGAAGCGTGTCCGTGCGAGCCGAACTGGTAAATGGCTTTTTTTGTGTATGGTATCTCGCAGGTCAACCTATGTGGTTGTCGTCTGCTTAAGCGGACTTGCCTGTGGTGCCCTAATAAATTAAGGCCTCCAGCCAGGACTCAAACTTAAATACTAACTAAAAATAAGAGACAACGCTAAGGGCACCCCCTGTGGGGTACGAACCTCGGCTTAGGGCGTCGCTGGAAGGGGGCAGCAAGGGACTAGCTGGATCAGGATTTGAGTGATTTAAGGACGAATTTAAAGCTACAGGCTCAGCGGCGCGGGCTGGCTCGAGCAAGGGTCGGGAGGGGCTGGTAAATGGCTTTGTTTGTTTGTTTGGCATCTCGCAGGTCAACCTATGCGGTTGTCGTCTGCTTAAGCGGACTTGGTGGTAAATGCTCGGTGCTATATCGCGGCGCCCCCGTAAGGGGGCGTTGTGTGCGGTGCCGGTGCTTCACCCCCCGACCGCGGAAGCCATACGGCGACCCGTAAATACGAGCCTCTCATTTGGCCTGCTTCAATGACAGTGGATTTTCGGGCGCGCGCGGGCAACGCGCGCCCGTGTGAGTGATTGCTATTTTGTTTCTGTAGGAGCGCCGCGACGCTTATAGTGAAGCGCCGCTTTCTTCACGACATCTCGGCGGTCTGTCGCCGCCAGGTGAGACCCCTAGTTACCTAGGGGAGGCCCGGCGACAACGACCAGCGACGAAGATGCCGACTCGACGCGCCTACAGAGTAGGTGAGTGGTCCCCGCCCGTCCAGCTCACAGAGCTAGCCGTTCACTGTCCGGGCTAAGGGGCCGACATGTGGGTGTGAACGGTATTGTAATTGTGTAACACCGTTCAATGTTTGCGTGACTCGCGGCCCGCGCCGCGCGTACACGCGTGGGTTTGGGTGCCTGTATAGACGTGTATGTCTGTCTGCATTTACGTAACGTGCCTATATTAACCTAGAACACGTTACGCAATGGGTGTGTGTGTTGTGAGTGTGGAGTCTTTTTGTCACAGATAAGTCGCGTGTAACTTGGCTGCGACTTATCTGGAAATCAGACCTGGTTTGGTTTTCATGAGTCTTCTGTATCCCGAAGGAGGTGGCGGAGGGGGGGGGGCCTTGTGCCAGAAGGCCGCCGGCGTCCCATTTTGGGCCGCCCTGGGTGACCTAGCCGTGGTACAGAGTCAGTAGTGCGGCCAAGCCATCCAGGATGACCAACTCGACATCCTGTCCCTGCCTGATGGCCGTTATCAGGTCCATCAGTAGTTTGATGGCACAGGTTGTGAAATCCGACTTTTCGGTGGCTGTTTTGGCGTCGGTGGCGCCGCCACTGGATTCTTTTAGGAACTCCTTCTTGGGTAGTTTGCTGCTTAATCACAACCTGTGCCTCGTTGAAGGCAGGGGTGGCAATTGGGTTTTCTTGGGTCGCCTGGGGTGGGTCGGGTTTCTTTCCCTTGCCCTTTCCCCCGCGTCTCTTGTTTTTCCTCCGCCCAGAGGAGGTAGCTAGTTTGTCTGAGGGCCCGTTGGCCGCCGCCATAAGCGTCGTGCCTTGGGCCTCTTCTGGCATCACTTGTGGCCTCTCAATGGCCACTTTGGGCCGGCGTGATGTGGCCGTTATGGGGGCGGTGCCCGCCCGCTTGTTCCGGATCTCCTTCTGGAACACCGGACACTTGATGTTACACGCCGGGTGCGGGCCACCGCAGTTCACGCAGGTGGCCGGCTCTTCCCGCGGGCGCGGGCAGTCTCTCGCCGCGTGCTCCCCTCCACAACGCACGCAGGCGAGCGGGCGGTGACACTGATGCGAGCTGTGTCTGAACAGTTGGCATCGGTGGCACTGGGCGGGTCCTCGTTTTCCGCGCCAGGCCTCTATCTTGACACCACGCATCAACATGAATGTCGTGGTGTCGTAAATGGCCCGGACGTCCGGAGTGTTTTTGAGAATCGCGTGGAATACGCAACCGGGTCGTCCTTGTGCAGCCTTAATATGGCGCACGTACTCCGGCTGGTATCCCAGTGTTTTGAGCTCCTCCTCTATCTCCTTCGGGTCCGTATCCGCCGGTAGTCCCCGTATGGCGATCTTCAGGCTCTTCTCTGCTGGCAGCGAGTAAGCGAACCAGCTGACGCCGCTATCCTTTTCTAGGCCAGTCAGGTATCGCTGGACCAGCCTATACTCCTCCTCGCTGTCTGGGGTGAAGCGAACTCCACCTCCGTATGGACGAGCGTTAGGAGGCCGGCCCAGTTTCTCCCTGATGGCCCGGAAATGGGCGGCCCAGTTTGGCAGCCTCTCAACTACCAGCGGCGGGTACCTGGGCTTCTTTTGCCCCGGCTTTTGTTGCCACGTTCTTGTCGCGGCGCCGGGGGGTGCATCGGGGGTGTTGGCATCGGTAGCGGGGGCGGCGGGTGGCCTAACCCCCGATGGTGGTAAATGGCAGGCGTGCATGGCTTTATATACACTTCGGCCGCGGCCGGTGGCGGTGGCGGGGCGATAGTGGGGCACGGTGTGGGAGGGCGCGCACACAGATACGCGCTCGGTACATCGTCGTATGCTCGTCGTGCTCCAGTACAAATATTAAGCTCCTATTAAGTCTCCATTGGGAAATCGAGTGCGAACTCAACGGGGACAAAATATCGATCTGAAGAAGGCATTGAATACCAAGATGTGGTCTGGATCTTATAGAGAAACAACACCACCAATGTTGGAGATACCAGTTTTTCACGCAAAGTTTAATCAGTGGATACCATTCAAAGACCTTTTTACGGAAGCCATCCAGAAATTATTTTCTGGTAGTTATCCTATCTAGCAAATTACATCCTAACACTATTTGCGCATTCACACCTGCAACATTCATTAGCGAAATGAAAATACTGAGGCCATCTGTAGCACGTTCTCGTAATAATAACTTTTCAGTCTGTTAGAATACTCGAAAATATCAGAATTCTTCTCAGCTGACGCTGAGTTCACAACACTATCGTGATTCACAGTTGAAAAAAGGAGTACGACCTTGTTCTGTTTTGTCTTTTGTATCTTCCTCAAACTCAAACTTTAATCATTTATTTCAATTAAACCATTTACAGGCACTTTTGAATTGTCGGTCAGTCAGAAATATGAAGCTAGTTGGCCATTCCAAAGCGCAGTAGGTACCTATGGAGAAGAACGAGCAAGAAACTCCATGGACAGTCTTTTAAATAATTTTGTTGTTACAAACATATTAGTTACATCGATTAATGTTGACACTATAAATGAGGACAATGTACAAAAACCGTACATAATTAAAAACAATCCAAAAAAATAATTATTAAAATAAGCCGTGGCAGCTAAGAGATGACCAGTCCCAACTGACGGCGCCCGTTCACGAACATGACGCATGGATCAGCACCATTCAGCTCAACTATTATGAAGGGAGCTAAACGATCCGACACACGCGCCACCGTCAGCGAGACATTTGAGTGAGCATGACATACTATCAGCCGCCAGGGCACATTCAAGTCAATCTATGACATTACCCGGTAAATGGTAGCTCTATAGTACAAAGTACTCACATCTGTGCAATGCATCTATATAATAAAAAAGTGATTGAGTTTATATAATGCAAATATATTTATTATTATTATTTATTTATTGATCATTAACAAAGTTTGTAACAGTCTTAACTTAAGAACAATGCCCCGCAAAACCGTTTTCACGGTTTATGCGGTGAGGAGCAGTGGTGGCCCAGTGGTAACGGCCCCAACCTACGAGTGGAAAGTCGTGAGTTCGAACCCAGGCAGGCGCTTTACTTTGTGTAAAAAATTAACAGTCAGATACCAAAGTATTGTGATCTTTACCAAACGAAAACAGCGACGAGATCAGCTCTCTGTTTTCGGTCTTCAAGCACGACAGACACATAACTTGAGTTGTCTCTTTTCATTCTCTCCTTCTGCCCCTTCCTCGGACCATACCCCGCCTAGGTCATACCACCATCGCAGAATGACCCCTGGCCATCCCCCGGTTTGGGGCGCTTCAATAAGAGTATTTTGTTCTTCCCAGCAGCCCCCGCCACTTCGCGCTCCAGGCTCTTAACTGAGCCCTCCACGCCAGATGCAGCGTCGGACTCCAACCCCGCATCCCTCCCCTCCTCTCTTTTATAGTTGTAAAAACCTTGTATCTTCCAAAAAAAGATTGAGAAACGAGCAGTGGCGGCCCAGTGGTAATGGCCCCGACTCGACGAGTTGAAGGTAGTGAGCTCGAACCCAGGCCGGCGCTTTACTCAGTGTAAATAATTTCGTCACCACTGCTCTCAAATCGGTGAAAAAAAACATCGTGAGGAAACCTGCATGTCATAGAACCAAAAATTTGGTGATTTAAGTTTTGTTTTGGGATAGAGTTTGCAGCACATGACTTCCAGTAAAGCGCCTGATGTGCTGCCGGAGTGTCCGTGGATGAGTATTTATGGTGCTTCTCTATTTTTAGGTAATCGACCCTAAGACCAACCGCTAGGCTTTTGCGAAATTATTTTCCGGTAATTATACTTTCTAGCAAATTTCATCCCAACACTAGTTGCAATTTTCACTCCTGCAACATTCATTAGCGAATAAAAATCTGTAGCACGTTCTCGTAAAAAATATTTTTCAGTTGGTTATAAAACTCGATAATATCAGACTTTTTCTTAGCTGATGCTGAGTTCACAGCACTATCGTGATCTACAGTAGACAAAATTAGAACGACCTTATTCTGTTTTGAAAAGTAAAATACCAAAGAATTGTGATCTTTACCAAACGCAAACAGTGACGAGAGTAGCTTTCTGTTTTCGATCTTCAAACGGCACGACAGATCCATAACTTAAATTGTCACCATCGAATGCTCGACCCACATCGTCCTCTTCTTCATCATCATCTAGCCATCTATGTATCTGTTGTTCTTACAAAGAGTAATTTTTTCACAGATTAACATTACATGCCTACACACAAAAAAAGTTACGCGGTTTGGAACAAGTTGTCTTTCAAAGCCCGCGCGAAAAACAAACGACTATAAACTTCAGGTGCAGCCTGCAAACTGACATTTTAATGCTGTATTGAAGGCAATAATACTATTTAGGAAGCTACCATAAAACACAAGTTCGTATGTCCACTACAAAAAATATATGGCAGTTTTCACAAACCCTGGGCTTTTAAGACACCATGCGAGCAACCGCGGGTTAAATGGGAGTACGTGACATGACAGACAATTACATTTGTTCGATACATTGAAAAAGACTACGTAAAAGATATATAAAAAACTTCATTCGAACGAAGTGAACAATTCAGTGAAACCTTAGGCTACGTGCACGTTGAAGTGTTTACGATTGTACGTGCTTCAAACCGTTGTAATTATCTTGAAATGATAACTGTATTATTGAGAATATTTATCTTTTTAAACGGTATTGCTGTAGTACTATAATAGGAACCTTTTACTTCACGCTGAAATGAAATATGTTTCAAGTAAATTCTACTCGACAGCCGACAAGCATGCCGCTGAGCTCGACTATGAAGTCATTAATATACAGGTTAAACAGCTTTGGAGAAGACAACCCCCTGTCTCACTCCGCACTCCAACCTGTAGGACTCTGAGATGCAGTTTGACCACCTAATATAATTAGTCTGATTCGAGTACCAGTTTTGAAATATTTTCAATAGTTCCGCCGGTATTCCCCTTTTTTTTTTTTTGGGTGGTAAATCGTCAAATGACTTCTCCCGCTCTGGGTGGAGCGGGAGGGCGTGTCAGACTTTTACTGACTAAAATACACCCGTGTTCCTTCAGTTGCCTGTGCCAGGGCCACGGTTTTCTCTTTAGAATAACCCACGACCCTGAGGCGTCGGCCCTATCAGACCCCGTCACTTTGTGCTGACATCTCTTTGAGGCGCGCGTGGAACTCAACGCGCCGTCGACCCGGGCCTGGTCCTTACCGGACGGCGAGCTACCCATTGCTCGCCGTTCGCAAGCCCGCGCCTACGGTGGCCGGGAATCTGCAGTCGACTCCCGACACCCAGGGCGTCTCCTGCGGCGGCTAGTGGGGGCGTGAGGGCTCAAGGCTCTCTCCCTCACGCTCGCCGGTATACCAATATCCTCCATCTGTCTCCAAAGCACTTCATTTGAAACGAGATCGAAAGCTTTGGAGAGATCCAAAAAAAACAAGCGTGAACCGGAAACTACCGTTCAGTGTAGTATTGGACAGTGTGCTTAAGAGCTAGAATCGCGCTTTCAGTTGATAGTCCAGGTCAAAACCCGAACTGTGCGTCATTATCCGGACAAGACTCAAGCACACCAACCAACAGTTTTGCTTCAGTTGTCGCGAGAGAGATAGGGCTATAGTTTCCCTTATCAGATATGTCTCCTGTCCTGTTCTTCACTTGGTTAAATGGGAGTACGTGACATGACAGACAATTACATTTGTTCGATACATTGAAAAAGACTACGTAAAAGATATATAAAAAACTTCATTTGAACGAAGTGAACAATTCAGTGAAACCTTAGGCTACGTGCACGTTGAAGTGTTTACGATTGTACGTGCTTCAAACCGTTGTAATTATCTTGAAATGATAACTGTATTATTGAGAATATTTATCTTTTTAAACGGTATTGCTGTAGTACTTTATTAGGAACCTTTTACTTCACGCTGAAATGAAATATGTTTCAAGTAAATTCCATTTAAAAAGTTTAAATATATATATCAGTCTTTCACAGAACCTTAATTGTTGATACCAAACATAATTATGGTATAAACTTTTTGTGCCTTAAACATGAAGTCATTGTTTTTTACATTAAACAGTACACAGATGTAGTAATCTTTTCTTCAAATTCATAGCAGAAGTCTAGTTTTATTAAACCTTCTAACAAAAAGATCACTCGACCAATATTACACATCATTTAGGTCTCTGCTTGGCCGGATTTAGTTGGAACCTGGCTTGACTTCATGGTGATGTATTGCAGCCATTAGGTATTGGCCATTTGAATCAGACATAGTTCAACGGTTAACTTAGATAGGTTTCTTTTTTCCGTAACTTTATTTGCACCTTACTTCGTAGTAACGTGAAGTTAGGTTCGTGTGAAGTTGCTAACTAAAATAATTTCCAGACTTAATTATCCCGTAAATTATACATGCGCACGATAGTATTCTGCTACTATTATGTAAGTGCGTGGGAATGTTTTAATGTTATCACAGCTCTATTTAGCTGTTTATTTTGTGTAGGCATCGCAAATCATGACATCAAAATCCACGGAAAATCTCTAATTTTATTTAGTTCTCTAATTCGAAAATGGAATCCGCAAAAAAAAAAAAACACACCAAAATAATAGCAATTACAGTAAACAGCAAGATCCTATTCTAATAAAAGAAATAAATCACGAAGTTTGTCTGAGTTTTCTTCTTCTGAGTTGCTTTATCATGCAAGCGCCCTTATGAAAGCGCATCGCGTACAATACAGCACTGTAGCATTGCACTGACATTATCGCTGTCACTTCCCTTTCCTGTGTGTTTCTAAATAAAGGCACAGACAAAGCAACGACTGCTGAATGAGAAATAAGGAACATTTTATTTAAAAAATGAGTATGTATATTTCAAAATCCGAGTATCGTTCTAATGTAACATTCAAAACGGGGGTCCTGCCCTTTTTCAACAATTATTTTGTC
Source organism: Dasypolia templi (assembly GCA_963555695.1). Lineage (NCBI taxonomy): Eukaryota > Metazoa > Arthropoda > Insecta > Lepidoptera > Noctuidae > Dasypolia > Dasypolia templi. The sequence continues at coordinate 20,172,650 of OY743141.1, read as the reverse complement.
AAAATTTCATTTAAACAAATTTTAGCAACCTTTTTATCAATGCAATATTTGGAATGATTTTAGTACGCACATTTTCATTAGGTAAATTTTTTTTTCGCACATAGCCTTTAAAGTCCCAACTCGGCCTCAAGTTTAACAAGGATAACATAATGTCATTAAGGCATTTGGTCTTTAATCAAATGATTTATTACAGCAAATCTTTAGGCAATAAACGTTTGGTCATGATTTGTTATGACAAAAATATAAAGAGTTGTGTTTAAAAACACTTTTATTTTAACATAATCATTTATTTAATAAAAATATTTGTTACTTACTTATTGAAAACTGACCATACTAAATATTTGGCTTATTTTTACATAATACATAACATCACGCCTGTAATCCCAGGAGGGTAAGGCAGAGGTGTACCTATAATACACCCACATTTCGCCAGTTAAGCTTATTTTATTATGCGTAAAAAATGATATAAGTACCAACTGAAATATTTGACAGAATTTGTCATATTTTTATGAAACAGGGGTAACACTTCAAAACGTTTAAGTGCCGCAAGATAAAAAGATGAATAGTGTCTTTCATGTTATGTGAAAAGCTAGAGATTAAAAAACAATGTCTTGTTTCTAGTGGTAGTAATGACAAAAATTTAATGCCTACAATTTTAATTTAAAAAATATTGTGCCTAGAGTCTTGGTTTATACCTTATGTTACACAAATGTTTCATTACGTTATTATAATTTCTCTTTCTCTATCTCTCTATCTCGGTCAACCTACTTTTGGGGCGAAACTCTTCAAAAATAACTTAACCTAACCAATGGCTCTACTATTTTTTTGGGTACGCGTCGGGATCGATTAAAGCTCACCCCATATATATATTTACATTGCAAGCACGCATTGATGATTATAAAACGATTTATGTTTGTCTAGAACGGTAAACATTTTTTTTTAAATGACGCACATTATACATAAGAAGTGAATGTACGTGCATAATATTCGTATTTATTTTCATTTGTAGAACGACTAACGTAGTAACATGTTCAAAAGGACAAAAATGAATTCTAATTATACTCACCTCGGTTATATTTATACTACCCAGCTTAAACTTTCATAGCAAATAATTTATGACATCCGGATTATTTTATCAAAGGGTTTTACAAAGGGTTCATAAATTCACACTTACAAAATCGAAAGGGTAAAAAGACTGTATATAAACATAGCTTCAAAGGAAGCAACCTTTTGTTGTCACGTTTTAATAATAATAATAAAGTTATTTCACCAAAAATAGTACACTGGATTACACATACTTATAGGCTAGTATTTGGGAGTTTATAACATGGGAGCATCTGTAGCCGAACTAGGGCGAGTCCTGTATCTCGGCATACAGCACCAGACCCCTTAAAATATACAATAATACTTATTAGCCAAAAGACATGCAAAGAGATGCATCATTTTATGATCGTATTTATGAAAAAAACTGAAAAAATACAAAAATTAAAGAAGAGAATGAAAACTGGGTGTGTGCGGGTGTATGCGCATGATTTTGTGTAGGTTTAGAGTAGTGAAATGTGTTCGGGTGTTGGATAGTGTAAGTAGTGTAGGAAAGGGTAATAATGTAGTTATGTACCTTTTTCTTACATAAAGATTTGTTGAGCGTATATATGTTTAGTTTTTTGTTTATTTTATTGTAAAGAAAAGGAGCAATAATATAGTTAAATCTTCCTATGAAAGATGTTTTGGGATCATGGGATCGTGGGCATACCTCAACGATTGTTGGTAATAGGCTAATATATAACACCCAATGAATTATTATGATGTGAAATGATAATGTACAAACAAAATACCTAACAATGTCCTCTGTGTTGCTTATGTGTTCTCTAGTCATGCAGTATATCTTTTATCTTTGAGTAAATTTGAAATAATTCAGTATATATCAGTCAATCAAACCTTGTTTTGAATTTACATTTTTGATCTTCGTTTTTTTTGTACTTTGTTTCATATTTTGTTGTTACAGTAGCTAAGAACTTTGTGGTTACTTTATATTCAAGAGTACACTTGAGATTCAAGGCCGAATTGCCAATTGATCGGCCCAATAAAATCAAAGCGTAATCATAGTACATTTAATCATTTTGATTAAGAGGTCAACGTCCAAAATGAGTTAGTCACAAATGTAAGGCTAGTCGTGTAAGCGTTTTCTAGCTTGAAATTTTATTGTAGTTCAACGACCTATAGTCACCAGGAAATCCTATTCTGTTTATAATAGTAATTCCAGGCCACTCAGAAAATAATGCAAAAAAAAGTTTCAATGTAAACATTTAAACTTTTTTTCGCATTACTTTCTGACTGGCCAGAAACAGTCTATTTTAAAAATATGATTATTTGTAAGTTATAATTGCTTCCATATTCAAAATATCCCTCTACATTGTTTATAAGCTACTTTAAATCATCGTGTCTCATGAAAAATGGATCTGCGCCGGGAACATTTTCGCGCTATGATTTTTTACGATTTCAAGTGTCGCCTGAAACCGGACGAATCGTACGATAGACTTCAAATGGCATTCATAGATGAAGGCTCTTTTAAGGAAACCGTGTATCGTTAGTATAACGAATTCAAGCGTGGTCGACTAACTTTGGGGTATGAAGAACGAAGTGGGCGCCCTTGGACTACTGGTACGAAAGGAAACGTGCAAGCAGTGAAAAGTTTAACATAACATAACATAACATCACGCCTGTAATCCCAGAAAGGTTAGGCAGATGTGTACCTATAGTACACCCACATTTCGCCAGTTATGTTTTAGTCCCATGTAATAGGGGGCGAGCCTATTGCCATCAACCGGGCACAAATCCAGACTCCGGGCTGCTACTGAGAAATTCCAGATAGAAAAACCCAATATTACTATGCCCGACCTGGGAATCGAACCCAGGACCTCATGCTCAGCAGTAGCTCTTGCGACCACTAGACCAAAGAAAAATTTAATCCAATACAATAGGCAAGTTACATACCAAGAGGTTCAGCACATACTGCAGGTTGGATCCGGAAGCCTTTACGAAATTCTACACGTGCATCTTCGCGTAAGGAGGATAGTTTCACGCTGGGTGCCCTGGTTCAGACGCATGAAACTTTGTATGAAGACTAGTGGAGAGTACTTTGAAAAGATTTATTAAAAATATTTACCTATAGAACATTATTTTTAATTTTTATAAACTTTCTGAGTGTCCCACGTAAATCTTCGCTTTTGACCTATAAATAACTTTCTACTCAATTATTTCCTACATAGTCCAAAGAAAGCATCAAACTAATAAAGTCAAGTCCCACTTTAGAAGTTCTTATTCGCACTTCACATGTTTATTTTACCTTCAATAAATTACCACGCAGCCTTCAATGTGACACTTTTATTGTGACCTTAAAGTTAGGAAAAAGTTTGCTAGTGTACTCGAAAAGTGTCATTTGTGAATTTACGACTCCATTATTTTTCCCCTCACTACTTGAGTGGGGACGAGAGATAGAATAGTTTTATTTGACATATGCCGTTATTATGCCTGCTTTATAAAGGGATTAAAGTTTTGATAGCGTTTATAAAGTACTTTTGCCATTGACGGCGTATGTTAAAAAAGTAGGAAGTTAAATACTGGGACGTGAGAAGTGGTAATAAAACTGCAATATAAGTGATCAGTGGCGATGATCGCGTGCCAACTTTATGCAACGTGGAGCAGGCATTCTCTGTGATTAATGTAGGTTCACTACAGGCGGGCTTACAGAAGAACAACAAACTGGTTATAGATGATGGCAAAGAATTGGCGAAGTAAAAACATGTACAGACCTAAATAATAAAATCTGCCCACTATTCTTGAAATAAAAACAAACAAATTAGCATATAACCCAGGTAAAACGTAAGCAGGTACACAGGTTAAACACAAATTAAAATGTCATACTTGGCTTAAGATCGAGAGAAGTGGTGGCTCAGTGGTAATGGCCGCGACTTACGATCTGTAGATCGCAGTTTCGAACCTAGACAGAAGCTTTACTTGTTGTAAATAATTTCATCACCACTGCTCTCAAAACGGTGATGGAAAACATTGTGAGGAAACTGGCATGTCATGAAACCAAAAATTTGAAGTCGTGATATCTACCAACCTGCACTGTGCTCTCGTGGTAGATTACGGCACACGCCATCTCACCGAGAGGAGACCTGTGTCCCAGCAGTGGGTTCAGGTGCTCTGTGACTTAAAAATTACACACTAGACAGTTGGTCTGTTTCTTTGAGCTCGGGATTTAATTTCCAGAGTAGGGAATAGAGAGTTGAGTAAGTGTGTGGATGTATGTAATTGTATGTGAGTGTGGAGTGTATTTCGCCAGTCTATCTAAATTAATTCTAACTTCATAAGCACTCGATCACGACGAAAACAGCAGAAATTCGAACAAAAATCCAGTTCGCGAAAAAAATCCTTAGCGATATTGTTACGTCCGTGCGAATGTGGACTTAATGTTGTCGAAATAATAAAGTACACCGCCGTACTCCGACCTTTAGTCATATTATGGTCAATATCCTTTAAACAGGTTCTTGCTAACTCCACGTAAATAGTTTCAACCAGCCGAAACAAAGTATTAGGCCCTCCCTAAGAGATTCTTATCTGCACTAGGCTCAACGGTCGCAAAATTACAAATCTTGCTATAAACTTGTAACAAATTCTATCAACCTCTCACCGCATTGCCCTTGTTTGGTTCGTTTTATTTTAACCGTCGTAAATGAGATGTAAATCCGTGGTAGCATCAACGAGTATAAACTTCTGTTATTAGGGGATTAAGCCTCTCCAATTATATATTACATCCTGGTTTATTAACACTGCTAATAATTTCAAACTTTTTGTAGTCATACGTTTCAATTACCGTTCAATGGAAGCATGGATGTAGGTACAATCGACCTCGTGATGGCTATAATTGCTTCAGCGTTCGTGCTTTTTGTTTTGTTTTGCCTCGTGGTTGTTTGAATGTCCCTCGCACGCTATTGCTTGCTATTTATATAAACACTGTAAAAAAAAACAAATAGTTCTCCCGATAAAGATAGCTGACGTTGGAAAAAGTACACCTCTTCATAAATCTGTTTTATGCATACAGCAAAACGAAACAATTAACTATGACAAAATAGACAGATTATTTTGGCAGACAGTTTAATCGAGGTGATTTCCGTATTCATAGAGTTTAATTTGTATACAATTTTTCAGACAAGAATGGTTGTGAATGCAGTTTGATATTGGTTTCGCACTTTGTTCTTTTAGAACACCAACAAACCACTGGGGCTACATACTTTCGATCTGAACTAAAAAGTGAAAAGTTAATTTAATTAAGTAAAAAGAGTTTGGCAAACAAGATTCAGCTAATAAACATTTGCCACTTTTAAAATGATTCACTGTATTTGGGTGGCCGTTACGCTTCGTTACTGCATTGGTTGTACCAATGAAAAATAGAGGACATGTTGAGAAACACAAATGTTTCTTTACGAGTGCTTTATTTTTCGTTGGTATCCGTCCCAAATTAAATCACAATATGCCGTGTCGGAGGTAAAGAGGACCGTAGCTCGAAATTAAGTAAGTGTAATATTATATCAAAATTAACAATTAGAACAGAGAAATGAGTAGGTTTCACATTTCTATATAATTTCTCTGTTGCTTTTAATCCATCACTAACACTAAAAATCAGGTTCAAACAGAGTATAATTACCGCAAAGCGTACTCAAACTCAAACTCAAAGCATATATTTCAATTTAACCATTTACAGGCACTCTTGAATTGTCAAGGAGTCGGTCAGTCAGAAATATGAAGCTAGTGCCCATTCCAAAGCGTAGTAGGTACCTATGGAGAAGAACGGGCAAGAAACTCCACGGACACTGTTTTAAATAATGTTGTTGTTACAAATATATAATATATTAGTTACATTATTAATATTAAGACTCTAAGTGAGAACGATGTACAAAAACCGTACACGTTAAAAGCGTCCAGAGTGCAGCAAAACATAATTAAACACAATCCAAAAATAAAACAATAAAAATAAGCTAAGAGATGACCAGTCCCAACTGCTAACCTTTTGATATTGTTTCATGCAAACGATTATCTAAAAAACTGTATTGTATAATTATAAATGAATATGCATCCACTTACCGAAGAATAACACACAAAAAACACAATAAATACACAATCACTATCGCACGACCCACTTGACACTGACGCGTAAAATGGCGGGCTTCAAGTTCGGTTTTTGTAATGTTGGGAGTAATATTTTTAGTTCGTGTTTTTGTCTATGATTGAAAAATATTATCTGTACAGAAAATATTATCTGTACAGAAGCAATCGTGAACCTTAAAATAATAGAAAAAGTTTAAAACCGACTGGGGTCGGTGTCATTCTGGAGTTACCGGGGTATTTGACAGGGGCGCCTGGAACGCAGGTCAAGTATATAGCGGTATGTTATTTTCAAATTATATCTATTCATAGTTTTTGATATGTTATTAATATTACCTAAAATTATTATTTTTTGTTTGTTTTAATAAAATTACTTGAAGTGGTTCGAAAATCATTCGACACTTGTCTCGTTCATCTTGTTTACATTAATAAAAGTTTGTAGGTAGACCACAGAAAACTGAGTAAATTATATCGATTTATGTGAGGTAGATGTAATTTGTTACGACTATTCACTTAATTGAACGTTGTTGGTTAGTGACGAATGTTTAAATCTGTTAATTAGCGGTATTGTGGTCATAATTTTCAAAATGTAGTGAAATATGAATATTGAGTATATAGTATTGCACATCCAATTTGGCTGAAGAAGTTATTACAAATAATCGTATCGGTTTGTAGTCCATATGTTTATTGTAGTCCATTGTCTATTAAAACAAATAAATATGTTTTATTGGTGTTATCACTTGTAAGGTTTTATTATTCATAAAAGATCAGCATTTTTTTTGAATATTGATGTTATTGCAATACAAAATAAAAATTAGCAATAAAACTGTGCCGCATCTAATGAGATCAGAACCTAAGCCGCCTGCTTCTCAGTCCAACGCTTGGCGTCTACTGCTACCAGCTAATATTAGATGAACTCGAAGTTTAGCAATGTCATAAACCGGCCAGGTGGATGCAGATCAGTGACAGCAATAAATTTTTGTTTCGTGCAATGCGAGTACGCGACTTAAAACTGCGCGCTTTGTGGTGTGTGTCTCTTAACGTGCCTATGCACTTTTGAACGCTTACTGTACACTATAAACATATTAGTGACATAGTAACAAATAAATATAGTTAAAATTGTCTGGTAGGTTGAAATTGCGGTTTCTGGATCAGATGAAATCAAAATCAAAAGTCATTTATTCAAATTAGGCTGAGAATCAGCACTTTTCAAACGTCAAAATTACATAAGACAGTCCCCCTAAACGCCCGCCCTTCACTACTTCCTAGTGCTTTAGCTGGGAAGAAGAAGTGGCGCAACAAACTCCCCAGCAGCACAGCATCTTGAGATCCAGAAACTCCCAATTTCAACCATCATTCATTACATTAGAAAAGTAAAAGCTAAATTCAACCATCATTCATTACATTCAAATAGTAAATTGATGTCATTACACATTTATCTGTATAAGAACTAGGAAGTGAGTTTTCAGAACATCTCAAAATAATAACAATTTTGTGTTTATGTTGTGGAATAATACAAAACGCTGGGCTCGCCTGGCCTGTGGGAGTAATTTTCATTCCTCATCATGATGTAAGAATGATAAAATTGGTACTTTGTGGTTGGACCTTGATACATCTAGTAATTTCCGTTTGACTGCTTTTAAGGGAAATTCCCTTGGTCATGTTTATTATGTGGGTATAATTCTAAAATTACATCTGAATCTCCGCTACTGATAGAAATTTATTTTCTTGAAGATCAAGTTACCACAAGGTTCATGGAATTTATTGTGTAGTCAACTTATCAATGTAATCCAACTATGCTCAACTCTCAGGAATTTCACAGTTGAAGACGAAGTCGAAATGCGCAATTCAATTATACGTTATTCATCGATTAGTTAGTAGTCAACATGGTTCGAACGATTCTGTGTTGAGTATTTCATGCATGACTGTATGTTGACAGCTAAGTAACATACAGGGAGTTGTAAAACGATAGTCACTGCAATTAACATACATATCTTTCTTTCTAAAATATTGTATGATTAAAGTGAAAGTTCCCTTCCTGCCGCCGGCGCCGTAGATATTTGTATACAAAAACAAACATATAGGCCTAGAAGAGTAAGATATTTTTCAAATAATAATGTCACCCTCCAATAAAACCACCCCAGGATCATTTTATTCTTGATCATTTTCATCTATTATATGTTTGTATTTTCCATTTATTTATTAGATTAGGTAGTACTCGTAACTGTTTGAATGCTGTAAAATAAACTGTCAATCAGCGTTCTTGCAAAATCGACCCCCAAGGGGTTCTGTGCCCTCTTTTTAAGAGATTTAAGGAATTAGAAGTATCTAGTCAGAACCCTTTTCTTGAAGTATTATTTATTATGGTATTTATTTCATTTGAATCGGTACAACCGCTTAAAATCGAATGAATTTAATACAATGTGAAGCTATACATAAACTCCGCTGCCGCGAGAAATCACGGTACAGCGGACAGAACTCCGGCGGGATCTCATGGCGACATGGAGGGTGCGATTGTTGCAACCCAGTGCTGGGCACCCCATAGTAGCGGCGATAAGATCCCCTTTTTGAGGAGTGGTTGGAGAGGCGCCACGGCATCTTCACCTTCCGCCTGCCACAGGTCCTCACCGGACTCGGTTGATTCGGGAGGTTCCTGTTTGTGTGGATCGCCAGGAGGACACGGTGGAGCATACGGTGGAAAGCTGCCGAACTTGGGCGTGTCCTCGCGGATGCAATCGGTGTCGGCGCTCTCTCGCGTCCGGCCCTGGTCCAGGCCATGTTACGGAGCGATAGGGAATGGGAAGTCGTCACCTCCTTCTGCCAAGCAGTAATGCTTGCGAAGGAGCAGGCGGAGCGCGTGAGGGACAGAACCTTGCGCCCTCACGCACCTAGTCGCTGCAGGAGACGCCCTGGGAGTCGAGAATCGCCGACAGATTCCCGGCCACCGTAGGCGCAAGCTTGAGGACAACGAGCAATGGGTAGCTCGCCGTCCAGTAAGGACCAGGTCCGGGTCGACGGCGCGTCGTGTTCCACGCGCGGCTCAAAGAGATGTCAGCAGAAATAGATGGGGTCCAATAGGGCCGATGCTTGCCGAGTTCAAGGGTTTTTGAAAGAGATGCTTTGGCCCAGGCGCACGCAACTGAAGGACTCGGGTGGGTTTTAGTCAGTAAAAGTCTGACACGCCCTTCCGCTCCACCCAGAGCGGAAGAAGTTCCCGAAGGCCAAATCCCAGGCATAGGGTAACTTAGGCACCGTCTCTCCCATGAACCTATACGCCTAACCAAGCCATCTCTCCTTATCTACATATCCTGAAGTTTCCCAAATCCTGAGGTCTAATCCCAAACCTAGGGTGACCCCAAAAAAAAAAACCCACGAGCTCTTACCAAATGACTTCCTTCCTGTCCCTATGTCCCGTCGGTCTCAGAGGAGGGGTAACCTCGATTCCAAAAAAAAGCCCACCCCCAAACATGACAAAATGTAGAATGTGAATAAACTACCCAGGTGGGTCCCGGACGGGCCGCGGAACCCCACACCACCACGGCGGTTAACCCCCAACATAATCTGGGAGGGCAACGGACTGCAGCGAGTTACCGCGCTCTTCAGCGCCTACAACCCAGGCAGCGACTAATGCACCTAATAACCAGACACCGACCGCGACAAACGCGCCTACACACATAAACTCGGCCGCGATCAACGCACCAGTACTCACAACCCAGCGTATGCCTCACCAATCCTGATTATGACCAAGACAGACACAGACAGAGGGCGACAGGGAAGGATGACGGGCCTGGCCCCCTCCCGGTTGATGAAGTACGACTGCTGATGAAGCGCGGAAAAATCACGGCCCGGGAAGAGAAAATAAAGCGAAGCCAGCGCGAAATTCGATCGGACGCCGAAAAAACAGTACGCGACCAGCTACGAGTACACAAAGGAGAAACCCGGCGCGCAAAGTGGCCGGACGCGGAACCATGCGACCAGCCGCAAGTACGCGAAGGGGTAACACAGTCCAAAAAGCAGCCGGACGAGGAACCCAGGCAGGCAGGGGCAAGTACGCGAAGGGGAAACCCGGCGCGAAAAGTCCCCGAATGCAACAGAGTCTGCCAGGTCCGCCAGTCAACCGAAAATCCCCGACCTAAACACAGACACACCATAAGAAAACTCGACCCAGACAGCACAGGGGTAAGCGCCTTAGAGCCTCACACGCATAGGCGCAGCCGGCGGACAACACCTTGCCAGGCACCTCTAAACCGCGGCCTGGACCAAGCGGTACACGGCCGGGGAAGAGGGGGCGCCCTGAAGACACAGCCTCACCGAGCGCACTTCAGTGGGACGCCATACGTGTGAGGTCCATTCCGCTCAGGGGGAGCAGAAAACATACGGGAGCCACGAAGGATATACCTGCGTGGCTAGCCGTGGCGATCTGCTTTCCTACTCCAGCCAGAGACCTGACAAGAGAAGAAGCAGAACTCATAAAGTAAAGCCTCGAAGACCAACTTATGAAAACAGACTCAGCGACACCACTCCCTTCCTTCCACGGATACCCACGGGTAGCGCAAGGCACTATGCCCTTACTTGGTTGACGCAGAATGCTCCCAAAATACGTCTCCCTAACACCGACCTCACACTCACGGTACTACGACGGCGGAGATAACATGGCCCGGCTTCGAAGTGTTCTGATCCGTCAGAACAATTGGTATGACATCGCGAAGTTGAAAAGGTCTTGGCCCGGGAGCGACGGATATCGTACCTTCTTGGGTCGATATACGCAAAAAGTGTCGAGCGCAACGAACACCGGTGCCGACGTCGTCACCCCATTTTTGGGTGCCGCTGCGCTGGCAGTCACCATACAATCTACGCCGCCAGACGCCGAATCAGTGACGAGTATGTTGAGCTATGTCGGAACACAAAAACATTATTAAAGTTGTGCCTGTTATAATTTTACTATTGTGAATAATGTCGAACATCTGTTATGCATTGCTTGATGATGGTGCCGTTAATTGATTCAAGTGTTTGTAATTTTAGTGGGCCATTATACCCATTGTAAATTGTTAGTGCACGCGGTCATGTTGTTGCTGATAAGAATTCTTGTAGGGTGACTGCACTAATACGCGGACCCAACGGTTTGTGTCATTATATCGCATTCCGAACTATCGTAGACTTAGACTTACTCACCCAAAGTGTGCCCGCCAGAGTTTTAGTTATGAATTAACATGTACAAGATTTAAATTGTTGTGAGATGTCGTACGCAAAACCAATGCTATTAATCGGGCAAGATAATTGGCAGTTAATAATTAACCAGGAAATACGACAGGGTAAATCCGGACAACCCGTGGCGTCGCTTACGGAGTAAGGGTGGGTTGTTCATGGGCCTCTAGGTATTTGTGGCGCGTCTGTTCGTGAATCGGTAAATCTAGTCTTTGATAAATTAGATGATTTAAACCAACTCGTGAAACAGAAATTTTCGCTCGAGTCTATCGGTATCACAGAAGTGTCAAGCAAAAATTTTGAAACTGAACGTGTCTGTAAGATCCTAGATAGCAATATCCTAGATAGCAATATATATTCTGTCCTTTATTGCGAAATTCGCGAAACCCCCGTAAGTCCTTAACGCATGCGCTTATCGCGATGTAATTTGACCCCGATCACAAAAAACGCTGTACCTGCGATTATATTGCCGCTATTTACATTTACAGTTTCGGGTTCGCGAAAAAAGAGCCACTCAAGATAATATCAACAACACTCATTATAGTACGTTTGTATTATAAACATCCTATTGAAAACATAGAACTGGGTGTCAAATAAGATTCTGTGTATCCATTCTTGGCCAATTAATTTATTTTCAGTTAGAATCTTATTTGAAAGTGAACAATAACAAAGTAAAGTATGAATTATGAGTAGCTTTACCTTACACAGACACTAATTCAATAAAAAATCGTAAGAATTCAAAATGTAAACAATGACGTCATTGACAACCACTTGACAACCTTGGAAACTATGTCAAATATTTCTCGGAATATCGAATTAAATTGTTGAAATACGGCTCTAATACATGGAATGATGTATGTTGGAACCTTAATTAGTGTGGTTAGAGAAGGTGAGTAATAAAATATCAGAGTCCAGTATAAAGTCTATTAATAAACACATGAGTCACAAATAGGTACGGTGACGTTTCTTACATAACTTATCTGTACACAAGATAAAGGCACGGCGCGGCATAAACGACTGGCCGCTATGCTCTATGCATGACGGGCCTCGCATTTAGCAACGTTAGCATCGTTGCTACCTGTAGTTCCTACAATGTATTATCAGTAGGTTTCGCGTCATTACTAACATCACAAGGCGACAACGTCAAATTCGTACAACAAAATTCATGACAACGAATTCTGTTTACGTAAAAACATTGGCTCAAAAAACATGTTTTATGATATTGTTTCATGCAAAAGATTATCTAGAAAGTTGTATTGTACACTTATAAATTAATATACATCCACTTACCGAAGAATAACATACGAAAAACACAATAAATACACAATCACTATCGCTCGGACTTGACACCACTTGACACTGACGCCAAAAATGGCGTGCTTCAAGTTCGGTTTTAGTTATGTTGGGAATGATGTTGCTAGTTCGTGTTTTTGTCTATGATTGAAAATATTATCTGTTCTGTAGATTAATTGTACAGTAGCAACAGTAAACCTTAAAATAATATAAATTAAAGTATAAAATCGACTGGGGTTGAAGGGACACCGGAATCCCGTCGGTACTTGACGGCAAGGTTGGTGGGGGCAATCATGTATGCGTATCAAGGAAGGAGCGGTTAAATTATATAAATTATCAAAGGACAGATTTACCGATTCACGAACAAAGGCGCCACAAATACCTACAGGCCCATGAACAACCCACCCTAACGACGTAAGCGACGCCACGGGTTGTCAGGATTTACCCTGTCGTAATTCCTGGTTAATTGTTCTGGATCAGCTTAAAGTCCGATGCATCAAAGAAGGTATCTTTGATCAACGTAGATGCACCGGTAGCTGTACCTATCAAAAAATGATTGGGGGTAAGAGCGATGGGCTCATTGGGGTCCGAACCCACAAAAGATAATGGCCTACTGTGTAGGGTCATCTCTACTCCAGCCATCAATGTCATTAGCAATTCCTTTTCAGGCTCTGTAGGTATATTTGATGCATCGGACTTAAACAGCAGAAAGGCTTGGGTAAAGGCTCAGACTCAGGCGGACATGTTTTGGCAGCGCTGGCTGAAAGAGTATGTCCCCACTCTCCAGAAGCGCCAAAAGTGGCTGAACGAAGTGCCGCCCGAGAAGGTGGGAGACATGATTCATATTTTAGAAAATAATCAGCCTCGTAATGCGTGGCCTAGATGCGTGATTAGCGCAGTCCACCCAGGTCGCGGTGGCCATATTAGAGTAGTGACTGTCAGAACCTGTAGGGGCATTATGAAGCGACCCGTTGTAAGGGTCATTGTGTTGCCTACTGACGAGTATGTTCAGGAACAAGGGGGTGAAATGTAGGCAACTCATTCGCTATAATTGAATTGTTAATATTACATTGGTTTTAAGTTTCGAATAACGCGCGAAACGAAATGACAACCCCGCGCGGGCAGCCTTGTGAGTTCGAGAAGGCGCCCGGCGTCCCCATGTCTCGCCTCGCGATCGCGCGCACTCAAATGCAGCCTCGCGCATGTGTACCAGAGAGGCATGAACTATAATCACAACAATATAAAACAACTTCACAGAAACACAATAAAACTAGCGAAATTTTAAACTAAAACAATACGCCTAATAAAGTTCGGCCCTTTTGACAAATAATCTTCTAAATATGCACACTTTTTTTATTTATAATTTAAGAACGCTCTAACTGACCATGAAACCAGTAAGGTCCTCCACGACACTCACTTCCCAGACTGCAAACTCCTAGAGGACAAGGTGTGAGAATCTGAACCAGAATGAACCCCAACGGATCAAGACTGGTTTTTAGCCCACAGTATAGTAACATAGAACAACAGCCCTATAAGTCCGCAGGGCTGGATGGCATCTTCGCAGCCCTCCTACAATGGGGGGTTGATTTACTGACACCATGCCTGGTGGAGACCTAACGGACCTGCATAGCACTCAGACACATACCCCTAGCTTGGCGTAAAGTGAAAGTCATTTTCATACCCAAACCAGGCAAATCCGACCGGCCCATAAGCCTCACATCCTTCCTACTGAAAACCCTCGAAAGACTCTGTGATAGAAACATTTGAGACGGACCTCTTCTGGCAAAACCACTTCACAAACAACAACATGCGTACTCCACAGGCAGATCAACGGAATCTGCGTTGCATAGCGTAGTATCCAAGATTGAATGCGCAGTGGACCAAAAATGCTCAGCACTAGCCGCCTTCATTGATATCGAGGGCACCTTTGACAAAACCACGTTTGGTAGCATCAACATAGCCCTCGAGAGACAGAACATAGACCCGACCCTGAGCGGGTGGATCACCAATTTGCTCAAACTGACAGCTGTACAGGTAACAGTGAACGACACTACGTGGCCCATTGTGGCGAAGGGCTGCCCGCAGGGGGCGTTCTTTCGCCGATTCTGTGGAACTTGGTTGTAAACAGCGTCATCAGAACACTAAATGTCAAAGCTACTTTACTGTAGGCTATGCCGATGATAGAACCATAATAATAAATGATACTACAAAAGCCAGCATATCTCTGTGGCAGTGCAAGCGAATGCTTGGCAAAATTGGGGGATTAGCCCCAAGGTCTCCTACTAGCTATACAATGGGTCATTCGACCAATTAGCATGTACGGCTCGTTGGTGGACCAGAGCACAGCTTAAAGAGGTCACGAAAAACTGCAGTGGTTTGCTTGTGTAGCAATCACTAGCTGCATGAAAACTACACTCACTGCTGTCCTACAGGCAATGCTTAGGCTGCCACCTCTACACCTCATCATGCGGGAGAAGGCGAGCCTCGTCGCCTTCAGGCTCTATATATCGGGAACCCTAAAGAAAAGGTGCATGCGGTCAAACGGCAACCAATGATGGCATCACCCTGCGACAAAACCTCGAAGCGACACTACTTTCAAAAGCACTACAACATCATACTCTCGGAAGAACAGTGTGACAACTCAGACCCAAAGGAACTGAGAGTATACACCGACGGCTCAAAGACTGGATCTGGGACCGGAGTCGGAGTTTTCTCACATGACCTCAACATAAATATATCAAGTCCATTGGGAATGTTCAATACCAGTCTATCAGGCGGAGTGTGAGGGCATTATACAAGCGGCATATGCCATAGAAACCAGGAAAGTTACGGACACGCATTTACGTTTATTCTCAGACAGCGCCTCAGTCCTCCATTCATGAGGGAAAAATATATTACCTCGAGTCTAACACTAGAATGTAACAATGTTCTAGAACGAGTAACGGTATCCAAACGCAACACGGTGATACTGCAATGGATAAAATACACAGCGGATCACTAGGCAACGACGCAGCTGACGAACTAGCCAGGAGAGCATCCAGCACGTTGCCTGCGGGCCGGAACCTATCATACCCATCCCCTTCAACTAGATACGAAGGTGGCTGCAGGCGTCCACCGACACACAAGCCGAAAAGTGGTGGACCTCGACACCAGGCTGCAGGCAGTCCAAGGAAGCTTTGCAATCCTTAGATGGCCGGCTAACCAGACGTTTATTACGCCTGGACAGAAATGGCCTGCGCCTGGTGACGGGGACCATCACAGGACACTGCTTGCTAAACAAACCCTTTCACACAATAGGTATAACGGACAGTCAGCTGAGCAGAGCTTGCATGAAGTCGGACGAAACCGTCGCGCATGTGCTCTTTGAGTGCACAGGCGTTACCCAGATTATGACAGACACCCTCGGGACACCCGGATCTTATACAGATGTTCTCAACAGACCAGAAGCTTTGATCGGCTCCTGGAGGGTGGTGGGTTGGTTGGATAATAACCACCGACGGCCGCCATGGCCCACGCACAATGGTCCACATGAAGGACTAAGTGCGAGAACCAAACCCTCTAACATAGATAGTCATTTGATGAATTCCCAAACAAAACGAAAACAAAAAAAGGCTGCGTGCATGTTGAAGTATGTAATTGTACGTGCCACGAATAATTATCTTCATTTTGTAAGTATTTTGAAATGATATTTAACTATTTTAATCTTTTATAACGGTATTGCTGAAGTATAATATTATGCACCATTTATTTCAAGCTGTGTATTAAATTCAGATGAAATATATGTTTTTAGTAAAATGCATTAAAAAAGTTTTAATTCAGACAGCAAAAACGTATAAATATGGCATAGGAGCATACAAGGTGAGCCTTCTCGTGTGCCTTGGTTCGATGTCGATCAACTCAGTAGGAATTATGTTAAATCAATTTTAAGACTTCGCTCTGGACTTTATCCATCGGCGAAGTATACATTCCTTATGAAAAAAACTGATTCACCGCTGAGGACGTGCATCATTTACTGATCGATTGTGTCAGCAACAGGAGCGAGAGGGAGTCACATTTGGGGGAATTATACTTAAATAGGCTTCACGTGGGATGAATTCAATAAATTTTATCCCAACCAACTTCAGAAGGTGCCATAAAGTTATGTAATTTAATATCAGTCCTTCATCGGTGACTTCTAGCTTTATGACATATTTTTTTTGCACATTGTTTAATTGTTTAGTACGGTATATGTGTTACTTAAAAGTGTTAATGTTACAATGGTAAAAGGCACGATGGGGTTAATATAGCTGTTTAGATAAAAATCCAAAACAAATAAGAGGAAAAAAATGTATGTAGCAGTCTTTAACAGAACCTTAATTGCTAGCATGACCAAACATAATAATAAACCAAACATAATAATTACAAGAAACACTTTTTGTGGCTAAAATATGATGTCATAGTTTCTTTCACTAAAATATACCCAGAGGTAGTAAGTGTTACTTCAAATTAATTGCAGAAGCCTAATTTTATTGAACCTCCTAACAAAAAAACGTCACTAGACCACTATCACACAACATTTAGGTCTCTGCTTGACTGGTTTTAATTGGATCCTGGCTTGACTTCAAGGTGATGTATTGGAGCCATTAGGTACTGGCCATTTGAAGCAGATTTAGTTCAACGGCGAACTTAGATAGGTTCTATAGCTCCGTAGCTTTATTCGAACCTTACTTCATTTTAACGTAAAGTTAGGTTCGAATAAAGTTGCTTAGTATAATATTTTCTAAACTTAATTATACCGTTATTTACTCGTGCGCAGTATAATAATATACTTTCTGCTGCTTTTTATGTACATACATAATAATACTAACTTAGTACATTGCGAGCAAAAATATTGATGATTAGAAAACGATATATTTTTGTCTAGAACGGTTAACAATTTTTCTTTTACAGTGAGTCACATTATACATATGAAGTGAATGTACGTGCTTATTGTTCGATTATATTTTCATTCGTTAAACGGCTAAAGTAGTAACATGTTAAAAATTTACAGATATAAAATGTAGTCTAATTATATTCACCTCGGTCGTATTTGAACCACCCAGTTTAAACATCCATAGCAAATAATTTATTAAAAATTTAGCATAGCAATAAAAATTAAATAATTTATGACATTCGGATTATTTTATCAAAGGGTTTTGCAAAGGGTTCATAAAATTCACACTTACAAAATCGCAAGGAATAAAATACCGTGTATATAGATAGTGTATATAAACATAGCTTCTAAGCAAGCAACCCTTTGTTGTCACATTTTAATAGACTATTATAAAACACCCAATGAATTATTATGATGGGAAATGAAAATGTACAAACAACGACGGACGATAAAACCTTCTACAAAGTTCTAGTTTTGAATTTAAATACATGATCTTAGTATAATTTGTATAATTTGTATTTTGTTGTTACAGCATTTTAGAACTTTGTGGTTATACGCATGAGTTAAATTTAGAGATACTAACTAGATTCAAGAGCCTGTTATTGATCGGCCCAATAATATCTCAGCGGATAGAGCAGTTATTAATTTTGAGTAAAAGGTCAAACGTCCAAATGAGATGAACAGCATACAATCTGTCATAGCCAACCCGAAACCGAAATAACAAGAACAAATTAAATGTGATATCGTAGAACTGACTTTACCGTAATAAAATATCAGTTATGAAATAATGCTGGGTGTAAGATCCTCTTGAAAGACGATACGGGGCCCTGTAAAAGCTGCTAGTAAAAATATTTATTGGCAATAAATGGCGGCCGCTGTATCGTTACGACGATATGGTGGGCTTGCGGCAGTAAATTTAATTTGGCCATTGATCGACCGCGGTGATATACTGTACCAACCGGATCTATGTGTGAAGCTTAAAGTAAATATTATCGGGTTTGCGTGACTTGACAAAAAATACATTGAGAAGATAGCATACCTACAAAACTCATGTACTCAACTCATGTTTTAAAATCGCTTCACGGGAATATGTATAGTATATCGTTACATAAGCATGTGCGAGTAGATAAACTCAACTTGGTTGAGATTAATATTAAAGCAGAGTAAACCTACACTTAATTTAGACACTTCTCACCTAAAAAAATATTAATATACAGAAGCCTAAATCTCAAAACGAGGAGCTGCTATAAAAACTAGGAAATTAAAAATCATAGACTCGCTACACTCCCACTCACATCCCATTCGTAGTATACAATAGATTTCCCCGGAGAACTCTGAATATATTATTTTTTGAGAAGTACTCGTAAAGGGGTCGTAAGTCAAACAAGTTTGTGAACCGCTGGATTTGAGAGTATTTCCCGCGGGTGACTTGATTACTGTGCCAAATGTACTGTAATGTACCTGATGGTCATGCGTCGCTGGTGAATTCTACGGTCCCTATGTGAATGTGAGTACCAATTTTTTTTTTAAATGACTGCATGCTGGTCTGGAGAAAAAAAGCTGTGTCGTAAATAATCATGCCGCATCATTCTTTTACATTGGTTTCCACTTATAATGTTTCTAATGCCATTATTGGTTGATAAGAAAGATATTGTTTTGATTTTCGAAACATACACTACTATGATGTACGTACTGAGCAAATACGGACTAAGACACAACAATGCAATTGCTTGCTGTGACTTCAACTTGCAGCTATATGAACATAATGCAGCATTGCATTTGTAACCGGGCACGGCCTTTATGCCTGGAGGCTTTTTTTGCGTATTAATTTCTGTTTACGTATATTTTTCAATGTTCTTGTAGGTATTTTGGCTTTTGCTAGCTGACATAAATGGCAAATAAGATAATTTAATGTTGTGTTTCATAATGTTAAGTACTTACTATTGTATAGAATCAAGTTCTTCTAACTGAACTGACGGCTGCTCTGCTGAGGAAATCTAGAAAGTGGTGAAGGGCGGACGTGTCGTGGACTGTCTAATGTAATTGACGTCCATAAACTGCTAATTCTCAGCCTAGTTTGATTAAATGACTTTTTGATTTTGAATTTACTCCAAGTATCGCGGGTAAAACCTGGATGAGGCTAGTACGAGAGCGTCTGGTGCCGTCGGGATTGGCACGAAAAGGGAAAGGCCCAGCAGTGGGTGAAGTCGGGCATATGCCCATAATCGGCTCACTTCAAACAGAGATAAAAGTTTTGATTGCTTTTATAAAGTACTTTTGCCATAGACGGCGTATGTTAAAAAAGTAGGAAGTAAAATATTGGGACGTGGGAAGTGGTAATAAAACTGCAATATAAGTGAACAGCGGCGATGATCGCGTGCCAACTTTATGCAACGAGGCGCAGGCATTCTCTGTGATTAATGTAGGTTCACTATAGGCGGGCTTACAGAAGAACAACAAACTGGTTTTTGATGATGGCAAAGAATTGGCGGAGTAAAAACATGTACAGACCTAAAGAATAAAATCGGCCTACTATTCTCGAAAAATTAAATAGAAATTGTTTATTACCCAGGTAATACATAAGCAGGTACACAGGTTAAATACAAATTCTAGGAAACTGGCATGTCTTGGAACCAAAAATCCGAAGACATGTGATATCTACCAACCCGCACTGGGCCCGCGTGGTAGATTACGGCACACGCCATCTCACCGAGAGGAGGCCGGTGTCCCAGCAGTGGGAACAGTATTGGCTAATTATGCTACGTGGCTTTAAAATTACCCACAGCTACTAGTTGCCAGTGAGGCCCTTACTAGACGGTTAGTCTATATCTTGAAGCTCGGTAGGGACTAGAGAGGTGATTAAGAGTGTGGTGGTATGGAATTGTTTGTGAGTGTGGAGTGTATTTCGCCAGTCTATCTAAATTTATTCTAACTTCATAAACACTCGATCATGACGACAACAGCAGCAATTGTTAGACCAAAATGAAAATCGAACAAAAAACCAGTGAAATCAAAAGTCCCACCGCCATATTGTTACGTCCTTGCGAATGTAGAATAAATGTTGTAGTAATGGTCAATATCCTTTAAACAGGTCCTTGCTAACTCCACGTAAATAGTTTCAACCAGCCGTAAGCCGTATTAGGCCCTCTCTAAAAGATACATAACTGCTCTAGGCTCAAAGGAAGCAAAATTGCAAATCTTGCTATAAACTTGTAACAAATTCTATCATCCTCTGAACCTATTGACCCTGTTTGGCTCGTTTTATGTATTATTTTAACCCTGGATTTTGAACAAATTAGATGTAAATCCGAGGTAGCATTAACCTGTATAAACTTCTGTTATTAGAGGAGTAAGCCTCTCCAATTAGAAATTACGACCTGGTTTATTAACACAGCTATTAATTTCAAACTCTTTGTAGTCATACGTTTCAACCACTGTTTTAGGAAAGCATTGAGGTACTAGGTAAAATCGACCTCGTAATGTCTGTACCACAAAATTCGCGAAAAATTGCTTCGATATCGCGCTTTTAATATTGTTTTGACTCGTAGTTGGTTGAATGACCCTTGCTCGTTATAAAACTTTAAGGTCTACTTTTGCTTTAAGACTAGTTTGACAACTAGTCAGTTTTAACCTGTAGCTTGGTTTTCATAGTAAAGTCGTTTCGTCATGTTACTTCGGCCATCGTTAAATTCTGAAATTTTTACCATTATTTGACATTAAGTTTTAACATCGGTTATTGTATAATTGTTCACCGCTTTATTTGGAAACTTTAGCTTTAACGATTGTGTCCGCCGCTACAAATGTACGCTGTGCGGGCGGGGAGCGAGCGCCGCGCCAATGACTCTCGTGATCGACAGAGACCCATTGAGCGCCGTGAATTGCGCACGTAGTAGGTACTCGTAAGAATTATGTACAAAAATTTAAATTTGTAAAGTTAAAATTTGTTAGAGTATGGATACATCAGTTCTATTGTAATAGTACCAAAATTTAGTTTTATTGAAAAAGCACCCTTAAAGATACCCAACATACAATTTGGCGACCGTGACAGGACGTCTCGCGGACGCTTGACGTGACAAAAATTAGCTGAGCACGAGGATCCAGGGCGAGATAGCAGGTCAACTCCATCTACAAGGACGCAATTCCAGGGGAGTAGTGGTTGAGCGATCGGCTGCTGCGCCGCGTGTCGCAGGTTCGATTCCCGCACGGAACAAATATTTGTATGACCTACAAATAGTTGTTCCGGGTCTGGGTGTCTTGTGTATGTGAGTTTTCATGTTTGTGAACACGCACCCACGATACAGGAGTAATTCCTAGTGTGGGTCAACGTTTAAAAAAAAAATGAAAATGAAAATGATCCATCCATTATTGTTTTCACAAAGTCTTATCATTGATCCTTTACCTATTTAATTTGCCGAGGCTTGGGCCTTACAGTAAAATTCTAAAACACCATCATATTGCCCGTCCAGAGCAAACTAGCAATCGCTGTGGCTTGTGCCGTGCTAACCTATGAGGTTGTAGTCTGTTTAACCGGACTTGCCTGTGGATGCACCTAATAAATTAAAGCCTTCAGCCAGGGCTTAAAAATTAAAAACTAAGCGACCACTCGCTAAGGGGTACGGATCTCGGCTTGGGGCGTCGCTGGAAGAGGGCGGCAAGGGACGAGCTGGACGTTTGTTCCCACTAGTTCGACTCATTAGTTCGATCTGTTATACGGGGTCATGAAAACCTTGTTTTTAAAAAAAACACTTTTTTAATACATGAAGAGATATAGTTTTATTTGGGGTTTGACCTTAATACACTTTTTATTTAACACTAAGTTGAAAACTGGCAGACACAATTAATATGGGAGATGGTAGAGATTCAGAGGTCGGGACGAGACTGGCGCGTTGCGGGAAGCGGGAGGCAATCCGCTCTGAGATGATGACAAGGCAATTAACAGGAAATCTATGTAATCAATTATTGTTGCTCATCAAGGGTTTTCCTTAGCATTAGGAAACTATAACAGCCCCCCGATTTAGAGTAAACTACACCCTTAAAAGTGAAGTTTAAGTTAATAAAGTATAAGTCAGCCGATTCGAAGAGAGGGTCCCGTGTTAACGTTTGAGAGTTCAGTGTCATCTAATTCAGGGTCATTATTTTCAGGGGTTATGTTTTCTTTAAATTTCAGTATTTTCCTGTGTATGCCAGTTTTATACACCTTATAGATAATAAAACACATAATAGAAATCATAATTACAATTGTAACACCTGAATAATATTTTTCATATAAAACAATATGTGGTTTTTCAATTATGTTACTAAGGCCTTTCAGGATTTCAGGGTTATCATAAGCTAAGGAATCTAAGTTAATATTCTTAAGATTAACTACAGGTAAATTCGACACGATGTTATTATATGCTACAATATTACAACAAGAATCATTTAAAATATTAAAGTTAGAAACAATAGTTTTTAGCTGAATTTTATGATTTTCATGCGATATTAAACGAGTGTCCTTGCAGTAGGCAATACATTTAGAAGGTAAGTTTAATACACCATTTCCACTAAATTCTATTTCTATAGATTGGGAGTTATTACATTCAATACTTATTTTAGTTTTTTCTGACATTACATATAACCATCTATTGTAGCGTAGTGCCAGATGCTAACGTGACCTTGAATAAATTTGGTTTCACAAGTTGAAGGAATTGAGGTAAGTACTTTTGTAATAATTTCCGTTGCAGAGGACGAGTATATTATCGGTGCTTCACAAAGGTAGTGACCATCATTGATTATCTTACAATAATCCAGATTATCTAATTTACAGTACCTCGACTTATCTCTGCTGATACCAATATATTTGGAGGATGGGATAATGGTCGAATATGAATTTGGATTATTTTTATCATGTGGAACTAGCGAAGGTAAGTTATGATATACACTTAAGTGCATAGGGTTTATGAGAGGGATTTTTACTGTAAATACAACTTTTTATTTATTGAAGTAACTAGATATTTCTGATATATTTAAAATAGTATGCATATTATCAAGGTTCAAAGGAACTGGAAGTTGCTTAGATTCTGGTAAGAATCTATAATTATCGACCAATTCGGTGTAAAGTTCTTTAGGTGTTAGGATAGTGGGGTATAGGACATTAGATTTGCTGAACATAATAGAGTTAATTATATCTTCAACTTTTAAAGACAAGGCTAGAAGACTATTTTCTATCATAGAAGTTAATTCTAGCATGCGAGACCTAATACCTAATTCTTTTGAGACATAAGTCAGATTTAGAATATCTTGGGACAATTCATCCATTGCTTTCTTCAGATGGTTTTCATTTAGTTTTATTATATACAGAGTTTCGTTGAAAGATCTAAGCGAAGAAGTAGTTACTAATATATTTTCTTTCATCAGAAGAGCTAGTTTCTTTTGGTCTGTTTCTACCTCTTTGATGGCATTGTCGTATAGGATGGCATCGTCTTCATCCATTGTACCAAATAACTTTTTAGACACAGTGCCTACGAATCCTAGAAGTGCAGATCTTTTCGCCTGGCGAGATGGTGAAAAATAGCTTCGTTGTTATGGGCTATATCATTATAACGGGTGTTCAATGGTTCAAAGAGATTACTACATTCTAAATAATCAAAGACCTTACCATTGTCACATATTTGTTTGGATTTATCGAGAATAATACGGAGGTTTAGAACATACGGATTAATAAAGGATACATCATAAGGAATAACTATACTAAGGTGACTATCGATTAAACTTAAAGAACCTAAGGGGTCGAAGTAGATGCCAGGACTGTTCGTCAAAGGCGTAATGAACTCCAGACCCAGCGCAGAGTTACTGTAATAAAATATAATTAAAATTAGTATTAAGTATATAACTAGGGCTACGTTTCAGATCTAGGAGCTAGTTTGACTTCGTCATAGTGATGAGTCACATGACGTCTATTTATGAGTAAGGTCAAGGTATTTTTATCATTGATTTTTACAACTTTATAAGGTCCTTTCCAAATTGGCGAAAAGGCTTTGCGCAAACGTACATGATTTTTAAGATATACGTAATCTCCAACTTTATATTGAACAGGTCGTGAGCGGGTGTCATAATACTGTTTAGATCTATCTTTAGAACTTAGTATGTTTTCGATGGCTTTTTCACGTGAAAGTCTTAGACGATGATGCAGGGATTTTAGATATTCTGGATATGTGAGGTCTGACTGTAGTTCGTAGACGGAGTCCGGAATAAAAGGTTTCTGGCCGAAGAGGAGCTCGTATGGTGTGAAATTAGTAGTGGAATGAGTAGACGTGTTATACGCCAACATAGCAGTATAGACATATTTATGCCAATCAGAATGATTTTCATTGACATACGATTTAAGGTATTCCTTAAGCGTGGAGTGACTGCGTTCAAGTGCACCTTGAGTTTGATGATGGTATGGGGAAGACCAGATTTGTTTTATTTTCAGAAATTCGCAGGTTCTTTTAAATAAATCTGCGGTGAAGTTCGTGCCTTGGTCGGTTAAAATAGACTTTGGGATACCGAAAGCAGAAATAAAATGCACTAAACATTCACGTGTTTCTTCTGCAGTGGCATTACCTATAGGGTAAGCGAGGGAATATTTGGTTAGGTCGTCTTGTAGTGTAACAATGAATTTGAGCTTAGTAAGGCCAGCTTCTGGAAGTGGACCCACGAGGTCGAGGCTGAGTCGTTCAAATGGCTTAGTAGAAGTGGTGGTTATTTGCATTGGTGATTTGTTAATTTGTCTTAGGGCTTTGTTACTTTGACACTGGGAGCAATTTTTTACGTATGATTCGATATCTGTCCGCATATTTTTCCAGAAATATCTTTCTTTTATTTGATTTCATTCGTGTAGATCCTAAATGTCCGGCAATAGGAATGTCATGGTTTTCGCGGAGTATTTTAGGGATATCCGAGGGTGTAGGGTAAATTATAGTATTATGATAGATATGAATTGATACTTGAGTATTGTTAAAGATATAGCAGAACATATTGTATATTTTCGACCAGATATGCTTGTCGAAAGGATTTTGGAAATCAGTAATGCCCAAATCTAGATTATAATTAGTAGGGTTACGTAGTAAATCGGATTGAAGATTTTGTATACTTTTATAAATGTCTTCATAAGGACTGTTATGAAAGTGATATACTTTAGTGAATAGGAAATATATTGTTTTTCCTTTGTGATTGAATGAGATAAAGGAGTAGAGTGTCCTTTCCCTATCTAGGAGTTCTTCAGAGTTTTAAAGGTTGCTCAGAATTTCTTCCACATGAGGGTTGGACTCTTCAAGATCGATGGAAGTAGGTATGACAATGATTTTGCAGTTACTTTTCAGGATGCTTGCGTTGTGTTCTGTGATTTTAGCGTTGCTATTAAAGTCTAGTAGGTGTAATAGGATCATTGATTCCTGGTGGTGAGTCGTCGTTTTCTAAGAGGTCTACAGATGGTAGTTTATAGTCAAGGTCTAGGGAACCAGGAGGTAATTGGATATCAAGATCTTCGAGAGTTAGAGGGCTGAATTGAGGTGTAGAATTATCTGTATTTTGGTTAGAAGTGGATGGAATGGGATCACAATCTGATGGTTGAATTGAATTTACAGGATATCGGGATAAGGCGTCAGCAGCGGCATTAAGTTTTCCCTTTTGATAACCAATTTCGTAATCGTATTCCATTAGTTTCAGGCGCCATCTTTGTAATTTGCTACTAGGATCTTTGTAATTAAACAACCACTTTAATGACCTATGGTCAGTGATGATCAGGAATTTCCAAAATAGCAAGAAGTTCTTTTTCAGTGGTGTTATAATTTGATTGGCTCTTATTGAGAGTGCGAGAAGCATAGGCTATTGGCCTATCTTTACCAATTGGACCTTGACTGAGTACAGCACCAATGGCATAATTGGAGGCATCACACGTCAAGATGAAAAGGGCAGAAAAATCTGGATAAATGAGGATAGGAGCAGAGATAAGTTGCGACTTGTTGTTGATTTTCCCATAGGAAGGCGACATCCTTAGTAGGATACAAGTCCGAGGAAGGACTTAATGTCCTTCGGAGATTTGGGGGTAGGAAATTTGGTTACCGCCTTTATTTTTTCAGGGTTAGGTTTTACACCATCTCTAGTTATTTGATGGCCAAGATATGCGACTTCACGTCTGAGAAATTCACACTTGTCAGGTTGGAGTTTTAGATTGTAATCTCGAAGCCTTTGGAATACTGACGAGAGATTATCAATGTGAGAATTTAAATCATGAGAATATATGACGATGTCATCGAGATATACAAAACATCGTATGCCTTGGAGGCCTGTGAGAGCAGTATTCATTAATCTTTGAAAAGTAGCGGGCGCGTTCTTTAACCCAAATGGCATTCTTGTAAATTGGTAATGTCCTTGAGGTACATTAAACGCCGTTTTAGGGGCGTCCTCTTCGTTGATCATTATTTGATGGAAACCTGATGCAAGGTCAAGAGTTGAGAAATATTTACTCTGACCCAGCTGATCTAAAATTTCGGATATCTGCGGTATAGGGTAGCTATCTCCAATAGTGATGTCATTTAGTTTTCGGTAATCGATAACTATACGCCATTTTTGCTGTCCGGATGCATCGATTTTCTTTGGGACAATCCAAATTGGTGAGGACCATGGAGACTCTGAAGGTTTTATGATTCCTTGATCGAGCATGTGGTCGATTTGTTTGTTGACTTCTTGTTTGTGTACCTCTGGGAACCGGTAAGATTTTACGTTTATTGGATTTTGAGCACTCGTCGTAATGTTATGCTTAAGTGCATTTGTGTGGGAAAGTTTGTCACCAGGAATGAAGAATATATCTGAGTATTCAGAGCAAACATCGTGAAGAGCATTTGCTTCTTCAGGATTGAGGTGGGAGATTCTAAGAAGGTTTAATACCTCTTGTGTTCGCAGGTAAGCGTCGGTGTTTTCGAAATGACAAACTGTATGAGCGTTTATTGGGTCGAAAGGTTTGATTAATGAACTTAAGGGAGTGAGTGTGATATCCAAATTTGACTTAAGGGTTACAGGAGTTTCAGAAGTGTTGATTACTGATAAATTAATTCTCTTGTTTTCTTTAACTGTGACCAAGCAATTGGCGATTAGTAAATCTTCATGATAACATTGGTCTAGTACGATTCCTTCTTTCACTTCAGGGTTGGAGACGGAGCATTCAATGACGGTTTCAGTTCTGAGAGGAATTACATAAATGGTCGCATTGAAATGTAATTTTATTTAGTTTTTACCTATTTTCAAGGTTTCACGAGTGTAGACAATTGTGCAGCCAAAAGCGATTAGCATATCAGTGCCGATTACACCATCATAAGGTAAGTATATTCGGGGTATTATATGGAATCTATGCGTGATACTATTTTTATCATCTATTTCAATTTTAAGCGGAAAATGGCCTATTGTAGGTGAAGGTTCATCAATGGGGTCAATACCTTTCAAAATGATTATTTCTGTTGTGATATCAACTGGTATTTGTATGGAAGAATTTTTTAGAAGGCTTACAGTTGCGCCAGAGTCTACAAGGAGAGATAGGGTAGTATTTGACACTGGGGTATGGACAAGGATATGAGGTAATCGTTTCTTAAATGGACTAATGTTAATCTCATAATTTTTTGTTTCAGAACTTGAACGAGGAGGGGTTAAGTCTACAGTGGATTTAGCAAAAACAGGGTGATTTCCTTTACGTTCTGCAGGGGTAGCGGATACAGAGGATACAGCGGTTGCAGGAGATTCAGAGGATACAGCGATGCGATTTCTTCGCGAGTCCCAAATGTTAGGGGATACAGTGGATGCAGAGGATACAGTGATGCGATTAGCTCGCGAATCCCTATTGTTAGGGGATACAGTGGATGCAGAGGATACAGAGGATATAGCATTGGTGTCTTTGATATTGAAAGGTTTTGGAATTTGAGGTTTGGGTCTCACGAGACACCACTGTGAGCCCTTTATTCGTTTAAATCATTATTTGTTTCACCTTGAGTATCCTCCATGTAGTAATTATCTTTGTTGCTATTTACCGCGTGAACTTGAGCGTGATTATTTTGGTAACGCCTTGGCGATGGTCTTTGATTATTTTGATCTTTGAAGCGATTATTATTGAATTCCCGTTTTCTACATTCCTCAATTGTATGTCCTACGTTTTTACAATAACGGCAGACTAGATGACCTGAAGTAGATGGTCTTTGACTATTGGGCTCGTTTGAAACACCTTGCTGTGTAGGGTTTCGGTTCTGTTGAAAACGATGCTGAGGCCAACGTCCTTGATTAGGTGAATTGGTATTGTTTGCTGGTGGATTACGCCTAGAAGTGGTCTGTATTATTTTTTCTTCGGACACGGCAAAGCCAATCGCTTCATTTAAAGTTTCAGGGTCACGGCATCGGACTACAGTTGATAATCGAGAATTTAAGCCACTGATAAATGTATGCAATGCTAAGTCTTGCATTGCAGCGACACGGCCAGTCAGTTCACCTTTCTTCTTCGTGGGTATTGAAATATTTATTTCAGTTAATAGTTTGGATAGGCATGTTTCTACGCGTAGTGCGAACTGGTTGACTGCTTCGCTATTGGTTTGACAGCAATCTTGGAGATCCGAGAGTAGTGCAGCGTAATGTTTTTTCTCGCCAAATTGGTTTTTAAGAAATTCTTCTAACTGTTACCAGTTTTCGAATTCTTGCCGAAGGCCGTGCCGAAAGTGCGTGCTCTATTAGCACGCACTTTCGGCACGGCCTTCAAGTTGGCTTAAAATATATTTTAATATTGTGTCTTGTTGAGATGGTGAGGAAAGGTTCATTGCATTCCTGCAATTATTTAAAAACGCATTCAGTTTTTCGCGGTTTCCGTCGAATTTGTTAATAAACTTGCTTATAAAGTTCATGTCGATTTCTTTTGTTTCTTTAGACATGGTACCGGGCTCGTCTTTAGGCATAAAAGTTAGTCAAAACAAAGATAACTAGATAGATGTGAGGTATGAAGTTGCGATAAGGAAGGAATGTTGCACTAGTCTCGGAGCTAAAAATGACACACTGAGACAATTAATTAACTGAATGTTACTTATTCTAGCACTTTGAAGCTCGAATTAAATTGGAAATATGCGACGAAACTTTGTTGTTGGCACTCTTTTCACAGCACGGATAGTTTCGTTGTAGAATAGTTGTACTTACAGGAACACTGCGACTGCGACAGCAACACGAATCATTTCGTAACTCGGCGAGATCACTCAAGGTGAGTGATAGATATTCGGGGCACACCCCGTTACACCAACACGGCACTTGAGGGCCTGATAAGACCAGCAGGATACAGCGATGTCGAACGGAAAGTCACAGCGACAGGATGCGGCGACGGGGCACAGAGGTAAGATCGGATTTTAGCACTTTTCACTATCACAATAAATATGGGTTTTCTCTTATTTAGTGTTCACTGAATTGAGGCGTTCCGAGGATTTATAAAATCCCTTAAGTTGCCACCAATGTTATACGGGGTCATGAAAACCTTGTTTTTAAAAAAAACACTTTTTTAATACATGAAGAGAAATAGTTTTATTTGGGGTTTGACCTTAATACACTTTTTATTTAACACTTAGTTGAAAACTGACAGACACAATTAATATGGGAGATGGTAGAGATTCAGAGGTCGGGACGAGACTGGCGCGTTGCGGGAAGCGGGAGTCAATCCGCTCTGAGATGATGACAAGGCAATTAACAGGAAATCTATGTAATCAATTATTGTTGCTCATCAAGGGTTTTCCTTAGCATTAGGAAACTTTAACAGATCGTCGAACTAGTGAGAACTTTTTCTCATTTGTTCGACCGTCGAACTACTGAGTTTTTTTTATCTTTTTCATTTGTTCGACCGTCGTCAAAATAAGTTATTTTAATTGAGACACAAAACACTAAATATTGTGTGAAAAAAAAACGCTTGTTTTGTAAGTAAAAAGTTTGTATTTATCTACACCTAATTATTATTGCACATCTGTAGTCTGTACCTCATCCTTGATCAAATACATAATAGATCCCTATTATGTCCGCCTGACACAGGTCCTCACCGGACACGGTTGTTTCGGGAGGTTCCTGTTTCGCATAAGGCGGGAGGAAACGCCTGGGTGTGACCATTGTGTGGATCGCCCGGAGGACACGGTGGAGCATACGGTGGAGGTATGCCCAGCTTGGGCGGAGCACCGCAGTGTCCTCGCGGAGGCGATTGGCGGCGGAGATCTCTAGCGTCCGGTCCTGGTCCAGGCCATGGTACGGAGCGAGAGGGAATGGAAAGCCATCTCCTCCTTCTGCGAAGCAGTAATGCTCGTAAACTTTTCATACCAGAACAATTAAAAGAGAAACTAAAAAAAAAAAAAAAATGAAAAATATCGAAATTCTAATCATACGCATCCTACTAAATGCGCGGAATTTATTAATGAAATCCTAGCGCGATCCTATTTCTTGAAGCCGGCCGGTAGGTAGGTATACTCGCAGCACATGCCGTCGGCCTCGTTGATAATAATATCCTTTCGCAAGCGCACGAGTGCCCGCCCGCACCCCGCGCTCTCTCAATTTAATTATTATAATTCTCTTTCTCTCCAGTCATCTGCGATTAGTCACGGTGTGACGGCGCATTGTTTACGTTTCCGCGTGTGCATCACCTGAGTGATAGAACATGACGGACGAATATTCTAATGTAGAGTACCTAGCAATGGTGCGATTTTATATCCTGTCTGATGAAAACTTATACGTTGGTAGGCGAATGTACGCAGAAGAAGAATACCTACAGCCGTTGCGAAGAAACGGTATCAGTGTTCCTCAAATTCCTGGCACTGCTCTAATATTACGGACGTATCAGCGATTACTTGATCATGGGCAGTTCCAGCTACCCAGTCATGCCAGAAGCAGGGGCCGGCCACCCTTGGCCAGACACACTGAAGACGCCATACTGGATTATTTCCAAAGACACCCGAGAAGGAGCACTCGGCAAGCCGCTCGTCGATTTGGCGTAAGCCAGTATGTGGTGTGGAAGCTACTCCATTCAATGGATATGCATCCATACCATTTTTCACGAGTGCAAGCTTTGCATGCACCAGTCCCCGGACCCCGCATGGAGTTTTGTCACTGGCTACAGAACTATGCGGAGGCTAACATCTTGTGGAGCGACAAGTCCATATTTACCCGCGTTGGCATTTACAACGTGCACAACGAGCACTGGTGGAGCTTCCAAAACCCACATAAAGTTAAAGAACATGCACATCAAGTTCGCTTCAGTGTCAACGTTTGGGCAGCGATAATTCACGATCGCATAATTGGTCCAGTTTGGATAGGAGGTCGTTTGACGGGAATAACGTATCTACAAATGAGACGTTCCGTCATTGACACCTTGCTGTATGACGTTCCTGTGCTCTACCTGCGAGACATCTACTTCCAGCACGACGGATGTCCAGCTCACTACGAACGATCTGTACGTGCATATCTCGATAGTGAATTCGGTAATAAGTGGACAGGTCGCGGTGGACCTGTGAACTGGCCGCCGAGGTCACCAGACCTAACACCCTTAGACTTTTATTTATGGGCCGAACTAAAGTGTTGATGATTTAAAACAGCGAATATTAGACGCTTTTAATGTTTTTAAAAAGGGATAGAGACACGCTTCGAAGTTTAACAAACAATTTGCAAAGACGTGCTAGTGTATGTTTAGAAAGTAACGGTGGACATTTTGAACAATTACTGCGATATCGCTAAAAAGGTAACTAATTTTTTTTGTAAATAATAATATTTTTTTAATCAATCAGTGTAATTTGTAAATAAGTTCATTTCGATCTTTTAAATACGCCTAGAATGTTGTATTATACGATTGACATAAAAAAATTAATTAGAAATATTTTATCAATTTACTACGAAAACAGTTAAAATTGTACGTAACTCTACGAAACTACAGCATATTAGACGGCCCACAGAAGTATGAAGGAATGATCGAAATCACAAAGTAATAATGTAAACAAACGGGTCACCTCGACCTTGGATGGTTTAGTTAGTTACGGCCAACAGACCATAGAGTACCTAGTCACCACGCACGGATAATCATTGTTTGTTTACATAACATTTCGTCGACGCGACGTGATCCCGTAGGTGAACTCGCACACATCAAGTTTCTCTGTACGTGTTTGTGCAGATCGCTAAAACAGGCGCGTACGCCGTCGTTGCTTAGCAATGGGGCGACCGAACGACCTGTCGACGTCCTCGCTCGCACGTTCAATTATCATTCATGCAGGATCGCAGCTAATCTCCCTATTTTGGCTATTATTAGTTTTACGCACGGGCCGTAGGATGGACAGTTTTCATGACTTTTTATGGATATTCGGGACTTTTACAATCTCAATGGTTCTAAGCAAATATTCTCGTGTATGGCTTCTG
Organism: Dasypolia templi; assembly: GCA_963555695.1. Classification (NCBI taxonomy): domain Eukaryota; kingdom Metazoa; phylum Arthropoda; class Insecta; order Lepidoptera; family Noctuidae; genus Dasypolia; species Dasypolia templi. The sequence goes on along the minus strand of OY743141.1, from coordinate 20,139,658 downwards.
TTCCACTTACACAACACACCATATTATTTTCGAGACAGTAAAAAATTTCATCCGGTATACACTTGTAGTCACACATACAATGTCGCCACTAATGCACTAAGTTCAAAGAGAGAGAAAAAAAAAAGATGTAGGTACACTGACACTTCTCTATAGATTTACTGTGTTCAATACCTCATTTAGTTTAGAGATAAGATATTCATTTCACAATTTAGGGCGTTAAATTAGGGAGGGCGGGATACTAATCTCTTCGAACGAAACACCTCACATAATTATGATAGAACTTCACTTACAGGTAAGTTCGTTTAATCGTTAATTATGCTTCTGTGTTTCGTTCTCGAGATTAGATTATACAGCGTGTAACGAAAACCCTGTCCGATCCTGAAGGGTATTATTTGGTATCGTAGTGCGTACACAAATACGTCATCATTTAATGGATACGAGATAATTATTTTTCCCCAATGAAAACAATTAATTTAAAAAATTAAAAATAATCATACCAAAGGCAACACTGATCGCTCGACAGGGTTCACCAGAGTTCACCTACAGTTTCGTGTCAAAGAAGCCACCTGAGCGCGGCGGTCTTTTGTCGCATGCCGCCAAAGAAGCGTAGGTATCAGCTGATATTTTATTGTAGGCTTACGCACAATGACCCCGACTTCTGACCTTCTGTTTAACAAGAAACAATTATTATTGAGTTAATGTGATGTGCTTTTGGCAATGTACCCACTGTAGGTATCAGTTTATTAAAACATTTACTTGTTACATACCTCTATCTATCTAGAACATTAGTACACATTCGACACCTTTTTATTAAATTTGCACGTACTCTACGCAGCGCACATGTGTACGATTTGAGTGACTCGAAAGCTTCCACAATCCGAGCTGTTACTTCGATTTCCGAATCACACATTCACTCACAAATAAAAATTAACATATTCAAATATTCCTGATTGGTATACGACATTGTTCGCGATACGATAGCGGCACGTGATACGTACGGACCTCCGATCGCAAGCTATCTCCACGTGAGACTGGCAACCAAGTCGGCTACATCAAAGGGTCGAGGACTCGTTATGAGTACTTACAATGCGGCTAGAGCACGGCGGTGTCCTTTGAAATAAAAATAGGCAAAAAATAAAAGATTTCGCCGGCCGGTGGAGTGTTGTCAACTTATGGAAATTTACCATATTTAGTGTTACATTTCGCATGGTAACTAAAAAATAAAAAAATCAATAACTTTTGGTTTTTATGAGATACTTTTTTTTACTATTTTTTCTAGTACGTATGTTAAACCAGGAATACGCCTTTTTTGGATCGGACAGAGTTTTTGTTACAAATTGTATACACTTATAGATATTGAAAGTTTTTTTGTGAAATGAATAGGTGTTAGGTTCATCAATAAATATTGAAAGAACCAAAAGTATTCGACAACAGAAATAAAAATAAATTTAATCACAGCTGATTACATAGGAATGCATGTAAATATAATATTTATCACAATCTTAGTAATTTTACTTAGGATAAGTTAATTACTTAGAAATAATCATGTTAGTTATATATGAATTATCAGCAATCAAAATACTACTAGTAAATATGTTTCTAGAATCATTTGATATTGCCCTGTTATAAAACTTGGCAAATTTTGTGGAAGCGCCAGACCATCCGGCCATTTTATGAGCTCGAGAAGTACTGGCATGTCTAGAACTGTAAGCAGAAAATTCGGTAACATCGATTCCACTGACCTCTAAGGTACTCTTTATCCACCTACTAAGTGTTTGAGCACAAACTCTAATATGTGGCTTTTTGGTACTAATAAAAAGAAAGGTGTGATTGTTACGCAACGATTCGGTTATTCGTAAGTATTCAATTAATAATTTTGCAGGGCATTTTTGGGCCTTTCCCGAAAGTATGGTAGTATCAGCATTGGCTGTTTAGATTTTACACAGGATGTTTTTATTAAATCAGGGATCTTAATAGACATTTCATTAGGTAATGTACTAATATTCTCGACTTTAATTTGATAGGGTTTGAACCCTGTGGGCTTCAAACGGCAAACTATCATTAGGTACCCAAGTAACTTATGTTTCTATAACTAATGAAGTATCCCACGTTGAATCGTATTTGGGCAAGGGCGGCCGAAGTCTAAATAACCCTTTAAATAATATTTTTACCCGATCATCTTTACTAACTTGATGACCTAAAATTAAAGACATTGCTGACCTGCAACTGTTCAGAGTACCAAATTGAGCACCAGATTCAAATAAATCAGTAAAAAAAAAAAAAATCTTCGGTACGGAGGCTTCGGTATTAAAGCTGTTTTTCTTACTAAAAAGATAATTTTTTTTCAAACAAGTATTGTTTGATGGAATTTTCCGAGAGGTTGCCAACATGATGTGAATTGATGCAGGAGGAATACTTCTTCTCAGTAGAGATTCCCGCACAATACTCCGGCAACCAGGGTAATCCACTTGTGTATTTGCCGGTTGCATGGCTGTGACGACCATGCCGGGACGACTAGTATTCATTCCTCTAGCTCTATCACTAATAATCATCCGTAGTGTTTTGAGAATAATTGCGAATGGAGAAAAACCGTAAAAATACCATTCGGACCAACATAATGAAAACGCGTTAATATTATATGCGTCAGGATCTTTGTGCCATGATACGTTTTTATCGGGTTTTTTTATACGGCTAGCAAACATATCTATATCAGTCTCACCGAAATATGTCATTATTCTCTGAAAGGCAAACTGATAATTCCCATTCAATGTCGGGGTGAACTCGTCTCGATTCAGCATCGGCTATACTATTCTCGATTGATGGGATACTCAGAGCAGAAACAAAGAGGTTGCGAGCCTCACACCATTGCCATATGTTTTTGGTAAGTTTGGTTAAATGGGGAAACTGCACACCTCCCATGCGATTTATGTAAGAAATCGCTGTCTATTGTCAATTCGTAAAATAATTTGACAGCCGAAAACTTTTTGCAAAAAAGAATTAAGACCAATGAAAGCAGCCATAAATACTAAATAATTAATACGCTGATTTCTTTCCTCTTGACTCCAGCTTCCACTCGCTGTTTTCCCCGTACAGGCTACACCCCATCCCGTAGTTGAGGCGTCAGACTGAATTTCTAAATGATATTTATCAAATTTAATTTTGCAAACAGATTTATTAATGAAATTTATCCACCAATCAAAATCTGAATCTTAAGTAGAAGGAATGGTCATGAACTTTTCATAATTATCATCGCCTTTCAGATTTAAGAATTTACATCTCTCAAACTATTTAGTATACATACATCCAGCTATATTCAATGGCAGGGCAAGCAGATGTTAAAAGTCCTACTAAACGAGCAAAATTCCTAATTTTACATCTATTGAGGTTTTTAAATTTTAACAATTCCTTGTTTATCTTTTCACGTTATTCAACAGTCAAGCTAATTTCCATTGTATTAGAATCAATGACAAATCCTAAATATCTACATGAATTGCTAGGGATCAGACAACTTTTACATTAATTTATGATGAAGCCCAAAGAACAAAGAAATTTCTTTGTAATTTCGGCATTTTCAAGACAATCGCTATAGCAATGTGATACAAGGCATAAATCAATCGTCATTGTTGACAAATTACCAGTACATCTTAATGATTTGACAACAGGTTTCATGATTTTAGTAAAAACGTAGGGCGCGGTATTGATATCAAACGGCAGAACATTAAATTCAAAAAAAATACTTTGTACCTACTTTTTAGAATTCTCGTGAATTTTAATTAAAAAAATATTCATATTTAAGATCGATTGTCGACATAAAACAATCTTTTGAGATAGGCTTAATTATTGTTCGACGGTCTTTTAATTTAAAATGCTTTGTATTTATATAAGCATTCAATACATTTTTTATTATTTAGATTTAGGCGAGTTTTGCCGTTTGGTTTCGGCACCAAGAATACATTAGATATGAATTGGCCATTGCAAGGTTCACATTTTGAAACAGCACCTATAGCCAATCATGTATCTACAGCCTGTTACCGATTGTAGAAAGCTCCCAGGACAAGACAACGTTTGTCACACCGAACGGCCAATACCAATTTAAACGGATGCCGTTCGGTTTGGCTAATGCTCCGTCAGTGTTTCAGAGGGCTATGAGTAAGATTGTGGCAATATCAAAGGTTGATTTTGCTATTATTTTCATGGATGAGGTCTTGATCCCCGCAAGGACATTTGAGGAAGGTCTTGAACGGTTAGAGATGGTGCTTACATTGCTCCTGGAGGCGGGACTGACCTTGAAGCTTAAGAAATGTAACTTTTTCTATAGAGAAATATACTTTTTAGGATTTCAAGTTAGTGGCGAGGGCATAAGACCGGGGTCTCGTAAGACCCTTGCTGTTTCTAGTTTCCCAGTACCCAAAAACGTACATGACGTAAGGCGTTTTAGATAAGCGAAAAGTATCTTGGCTTACGAATGGATGGCGCCCTGACATGGAAGGCACAGATTGAACACATCAAAACAAAATTGTCACCACTTGTTGGATCAGTTCGACGCATCGTCCGGTGCATGCCGCATCGGGTCCGCTACTCTATTTATAACTGCCTTGTGAAACCGCACCTGTGATTATACCTAATCGAAATCTGGGGCAATGCCACCAAAACTAGTCTAGCCGATCTTCAAATTATGCAAAATAAAATTCTAAAAATACTTTTTCATTATCAATTTTTAACACCTACTTACAAAATATATGAACAAACCAAACTAATGAATATAAAACCACTATATTTTTATCATTCTTGCATGCTTGTCCGAAAACTTTTAAACAAATCTCTCCATACTAAATTAACCTTTGTACGGTTGAAACAATAAACACAGCAAAGTTCACGCCGAGCGAGTTTTTTAGTTCTACCCAAGATAAGAACGAAGCTCGGAAAAACAATGTTTACCCATGCAGGCGCAGATATTTATAATAAGCTACCATCGACCATAAAAAATGTAAGCTCCTATTATGTATTCAAAGTACAACTTGCTCGACATGTAGTCCAAATTATCGCTAATACTCCAATAGACGCCAAGTATGTACTAATTAATGCATTATAGAAGTACCTGCTTATACAAATAAAATAATAATAAAAACTAACGACGAAAATCCTAATAATAAGCATCCTAATAGTGTATTTCTCATGTAAGTGACTGTAGTCTTTTATGAGAATAAATTTTCTTTAAACACAACCGACTGTAATGCGCTTCGTACGACTCTTACGAAGCGAGATCTCATTCCGAGAATATCTCGGTGGTGGGTACAGTTCTCGGTGCGGAGCTCGCATGGCACACGTAGATGCCCTCAGTCGTGCTCCTGTAACTGAGCCCATAACGGGTGATGATGAGACATACGTACTCGATGTTTTAAACATTGACGTTAAAGACAGGATTTCCACGGTACAAAGTAACGACGAAGAAATCGGGAAAATTAGGGACATTTTACGTGACAAAAATACAAATTACTTAGCAGATGTGTACAAAAATTATCAATTAAAAGGTGATCATGTGTACAGAATTGTTGGTGACAAAATAAAATGGGTAGTTCCTAGAGCCGTTAGGTGGCAAGTTTTAAAAATGAACCACGACAACGTAGGCCATTTTAGCTACGAGAAAACTCTCAGTCGATTACACGAAACGTTTTGGTTTTCTAAAATGCGACTTTTTACCAAAAAGTACGTCTCGGCATATCTTGAATGTGCTCACTATAAGGCTCCGGGTGGCCGTAGGGAAGGTATGCTTCACCCGATACCAAAAAACGGATATTCCCTTTCATACGCTGCATGCCGATCATTTAGGCCCGTTCATTCGATCTAGGAGAGGAAACACTTATATTCTTGCGATAATCGATTGTTTTACTAAATTTATAAGTATAAGTGCTGTACGAGATACAAAAAGTACCACAGCCATAAGAATTTTTAGAGATAATTTTAGTACTTTTGGTACTCCAACCCGTCTTATCACTGATCGAGGTACTTGTTTTACAAGCTCGAAATTTAAATCATTCATGGAGAGTAAAAATGTTAAACATATACTTAATGCGGTGGCAACTCCAAGAGCTAACGGACAAATAGAACGTTACAATAGAACCATATTGGACGCTTTGAGCACGAAATGCCACGGTAAAGGTGATAACACTTGGGATGAATTCGTCGGTGACATCCAGTTAGGTATGAACACCACAATGTATAAAGCTACGGGCAAAAGCCCATCAGAACTGCTTTTTGGTTTTAAAGTTTTAAATTCATCGGAAAATTTAATAAACGAGGTGTTAAATGAAGTTATGTCGTGTTAGTGATCAGGATTTAGTCAAAATGAGGACGGAAGCTAAGACTAAAATAGATGAACAACAGCATCATTCAAAGCAGGCATTTGATAAGCGTAGAAACCGAGTGACGGTTTACAATATCGGTGGCCTTATCAGGGTGGAAAGGACAATTATAGATAAATAACATATAGGTAAATCAAAGAAACATATATCCAAGTTTCACGGCCCATACAGAATAGCAAAAGTTTTAGAAAATGATAGATTTTTGATTGAGGACACTCCCCTAACTAGAAGAGGCAATAAAAAGTACGAAAATGTAGTAGCAGTGCATAAGATACATCACTGGTTAAATTATAAAAATATTTCCAGGGACGTTAGCGAAAACGAAAATAGTGGTGACGAATAAAATTAATTAGTTCGGACTCGGTTAAAGTTTGGTATGATACTGAGAGTTAAGAATTATTGTTATTAAAAGGATTTGAAATTGATTAGTAATATGTTTTAATTATATTAACTTTTGAATGACAGTAGGTATTTTGGCTACTAAAGGACGAATTGATTTACTAAGTTGTAGACCTAAATGGACTTGACAGGAGAATTTACGACGCCATGCTTAGGCTTTGAGCAATCAGTGCAGAAATGATTGATATCGGCATATGAGAAATGGCGGTATTGCACAGATGATTGTAGATTATAGCAGACTATGCATTATGTCGTAAGATCTAAACATAGGCTATGAGCGTCCAGTGCAGAAAGTGAGTGATGATGATAATCATTGCAAAGATGGTCGCAGATCATAGCAGACTATGCAACTAGATGATGTAGAGCATGGGTTGTGAGCGGTCAGTGCAGATAGCGAATGGTGTCAAGCAATTGACATTGCAAGCAACAGACTATGCAAATTGACGTTGATTATGATTTCATCCCAGACTGTGTAATCTGACGATGACCTGAAATCGATCAAAATTAAGCTATTTCATAAAGCAATTATATATTTGTATTATACCTTAAGTTATTAACTAAGCTTTTGTTATTTGTTAATGTATATTTTTCCTCATGTTTGTTTATTGATTTGTTGCTTATCAAGTGAGAGGACTCACTCTTTTAAGGATGGCCGAGTTGTTATCCTAATCATATTTAGTCGAGTTATTACTCATGTCAGTGTCACTTATTATCGATTATTTACGTTGCAGTTGACATATACTATGACAACTGTCTGTTTCATTTGGGTAGCTCACTTGATATTCAGCTATCGAATAGAACGGATTAAATCCTAATATTTCAACACAATCAGTATTTAATTTGAATAAACCTGCATTGATCTATCACAAGTAACTATCCATTACGGTTGTTTCTGAACGATACTCGAAGCAAAGCTTACACTAACTCTGTCTTTACTTTTGTACTGCACAAATTTTCGAAAGTAAATACCTTCCGGCCAAAGAGATTAAAAAACAACGGCAGTATGCTTTTTTGCTTTCTTTGATATTTTTTCCAACTAAACAGTTATTTGGGTCTTATCACGAATATAGCTTATAATAATTAAACGGTTCCGACGGCAACCTCATGTCAAACAACAAAATAGTAAATTTATTCAAGAATTTATCGAATTGGGCCATTTGTCGGAGATAAAAAAACTTGAAGTGGCATATTATTTACCTCATCATCCAGTTTTCTTGGATGAAAGTGAAACAACATAATGCTAGCCTTTCACTTAATGATATTTTGATGTTAGGGCCTACGATTCAGGAAGACATCTTTTCAATTCTCGTTTGCTTTCTTTAGAATAGATTTGTATTAATAGGATACATTGAAAATATGTTTCGCCAAATAGTTCTAGAAGAAAAACATAGACATTTACAACGATCCTTTAACGAAAATTAAACATTGCAATACTTACAGTTAAATACAGTCACATACGGAGCTTCTTCGGCACCATTTTTAAACGTCAGATGTTTATTCAAAATTGCCTGATTCTTGCGATGATGAATTCATAACCAATATAATAAAACACGTTTTTTACGTCAACGATTTGGTAACTGGTCATCAGAATCCTGAAAAATTAAAATATATATTCGAATCAATCAAGAACACATTTAATACAGCTTAAATTCAATAGAAGACTGTTCTTCTATTGAATTTTGCACTGGGAAAATTGATGATTTTGTGGAATCGATCAAAATTATGAACCAAAAGCTGAAAGATATGGAAAACAAAAATAACTATCTCTGCAATAAAATTACCCACTACTAAATCAAAATCTCTTCATAAATTGAACAATTATATTGAAATAACCTGAATCCCATGAAAAACGAAGAACTGTTGCAAATCTCAAGTAATAATGCTGAAAAAATGAGCATCCATAGGTCCGTAATAAAAGGCGTAAAACGTTCGAATACGCACCAGAACTAGGGAATACTAAGGATGTGGAATGTTGGATACGTTCCGCTAAGCAATTTAATCTGACATCAGCTGATATTTTGTCCGACCTATCTAGTAATGATGCGCCTGCAAAAATATACTTTCGATTCGCGTTATCACAAGTGAACAGAAAACTTATGTGGATGGCTAAACAACAACTGCGACAGGAGTATAAATATATATGGTTCCAAAATGGAAAAGTACTGATGAAGAAAGGTGAGGTCGACAACACTGGAAAAGATAAGATAATTAACAATCGATGTGAAGACGACATACAAAATTTTCTTAAAAACAAATAGATTAGCTCTAAGTAAAAACAAGCACGAAATCATATTCATATAATTTAATCAACATCATGGCTGTATTTAGTAATATTAAGGAAATTTTTGATTGCATTGATCTACCGAACTATGTTAGTAAACTACCAAAAAACACAAATAATTTAAATGTAGTGCATGTTAACATTCGATCGTTGATAAAAAAAATCGGTAATCTCATGAACTGTTTAGTCTCGGTTAAATCACGAATTGATATTTTAGTTCTCACGCAAGTGGGGATATCGGAACAAATTGTATCTATGTATCAATCGGATGGATTTAAACTGTATAGGATATTGCGTAAAAGCAGAAAAGGTGGTGGTATTATTATAATAAGCATAAGCATAAGTTTCAACCGATAAAGACTCAAACTAGACATTGTGAATGTATGCTAGGTATATTAACAACGCATCAAAATTATATTACTTATATCTGTGCAGTGTATAGACCACCAAAAGAAAGCAGACACCTGTTTGTTAATGAACTATACTGTATGATTAATGTTGATTATGTAACGAAGAGCGATCTTATTTTGTTGGGAGATATAAACATGGACCTTAAAACTACCAATAATGTAAACAGTTATTTTCTGAGTAAACTTGCTGAGTGCGGGCTTGATTGTGCGATCTTAGACTTCATCGCGAGTCGAAACCAAATGTAATATAGTCACTAAAACCTGCATTGACCACATCTTCGTGCGATCTCGCCTTGATGACCTTTACTCGGCTGGTCTAGGGACTGTCTTGGCAGACCATCGCATAACGATTGTCACGCTTGCGTCTATACCTAAAGGTAGGGATCCAAAGTTCATTGAGTCTATTGATAATAAAAAAATACTAATAAATCTGCTGAATATGACTCTGTAAGAGTCATGGATATCAAAATGATAGGAGATAAAATTGTGAATGCAATAGCAAAATACATACAGATAAAATTGTCAACAAGGCAAATATCCGTCAGAATTAAAAACAGGTATAGTTAGGCCCATTCATAAAAAAGGTAAATTCAATGACTTGGCAAATTACAGACCCATAACGATATTGCCTGTCATAACTCTCTCCAACTATTGAACTATATCATTCATGTAGCGTTCTTAATGTAAGACAGCAATATATTTTACATATAGTCCTTCTGCAACACAAACGAACACCTTTCAAAAAAATCTCCAAGCGCCGCAAAGACCTAATCTGCACAATACCACCTACACGCACAGCTTTTATTAAAAAGTTTGCCCTCTACCTTGGCCCAGCACTCTACAATAAAATAAACGCAAAAACGCCGATTTACGGCTTAACACACCTTAACTGCAAAAAGTCAGTTTGCTCTTTCCTTTTAAACCTAAACTACGACGAAACCGAAGAATTTCTAAAGAAGTGACCACTCAAACACACACATGCATCACACACCACATAAGTCAGCGAAACCCTCACCACACTAACAATATACTCACCACACCAATATACTGAACATATTTTTTAGTTTTTTTATTATTATGTATAATTGTATTTTTTTTTATTTTGTTTCCCAATTTGTCTCTCATGTAGTGCTGTAATGATTATTATACTTAATTAACACGTGCTATAAGTCAACCATTCATGACGGGGATCGGAACTGTTTTATCTAGGAGATCAGTACGGCACCCACTAACTGGATAAGTAAGCTTATGCTTTATATGATATACCTTGCTATGTAATCTAGTCCTACTTGAAAGAATAAATCTTTACTTACTTTACTTAGTTACTTACTTAAATAAAATAGTTGAAAAATTTATATGCGACCAAATACACACTTTTTATCGGGACAATGATATAATTTCCAAAGCACAGTATGGCTTCCAAAGTAAGAAATCTACAGCTCAACTACCTTCCAAACTAACTGATGAAGTAAACAACAACCTGGATGAGAAGCAGCATGTTATAGTCATATTCATTGATTTCAGCAAGGCCTTTGACACTCTGGGACACAGTACACTATTAAAGACACTCGAAAACTCGGGTATAAGAGGGAAACTACTCGACTGGTGCAAAGAATACCTTCGTAGCCGCAGTTATCACTTCAAAGTTGGTCCTAGCCTTAGCAGACCAATAAAAGTGACGAAAGGCACTGCCCAAGGTTCAGTGTCTGGTCCACTCCACTATCTGGCATACGTTAATGACCTAGAAAATATAATAACACACTGTTCCCTTTATAAATACGCTGATGATACCTGTATACTATCTGCTAACAAAAACCTTAAGTTGGCCGCAGAATGTTTGCAGAAAGATTTCACTTCTACGACTAAGTGGGCCCATGATATGGGACTTGTTCTGAATCCACAAAAATCTAAAATTATACACGTACATTCAAGTCACATAATTACTTCTCATCCCTTTAAAATCATAGCTCATAGTCACGATTCTGCATAAAAACGTACCAGACTACCACTGCGCGCCTTTAGAGCAGGTGTCATATCATACCTATCTGGGATTGATAATTGATAACCGATTCAACTGGAGTCAGCAGGTGGAATCTGTTTGCGGCAAGTTACGTGCGATGCTCACCAAGTTTTCCATTATAAAGCGCAATATACCGTACAGAACCCTCCTCCAAATGTACACAGCTCTTGCCGAGTCGATTATCTCCTATGGATTCACCAGCTTTGGACGCACATTTAAAACTTACCTAGATAAAATACATAATTTGCAAATACGTTTGCGGAAACTGGTAGTACCAAACTATGTAAAAAGAAAATACCAAGACAATTACATAGAGTTATTTAAACATTGCAAAGTATTACCTGTTCTAGCGCGCGCTGAGTATCTGTAACATTTTAATAACAGTGATATTCAAATTCCCGTGAAACATGACGTGAATACTGTAACTAAACGTTAAGCCGACTGGCAATAATCAAAATTATTTCAAGTGCAACGCAAAAATAACTTTTATGGCAGGCGTACCGCTTCTTTCGCAATACCCAATTTACTTAACCGAATACCTGTAGACATTAGAGACTCAATGAATAATACAAACATAAAGCGTAAGCTTAAAGAACATTACATCAACTCGATTCTAACTTAACTGTTAATAGCGCGTTGATCAAATCTCAGGCCATGGCATGCTAAGATAGACCCAAGAGGTCTGATTGTGTGTCTTGTTAAACTTTAAGGAAATTGTAATTTGTAAAATAAATAAATAAAAGAACCGTAAAATTTTATCTTAGTGTACTTACCTCTTTAGTGATGATGAAATGTTTCACGAACAAAGCAATGTCGAATTTAATAAAGAATGTAGCACTCTAGGAATAAAGTGGAACCCGTCCACGGATAAATTAACCTAAAACCTTACTCTAAACAACAGACTAATGAAAGTAACAATGGCACGACCATTCATATTAAATCAAATATTCTAAGTTCAAATCCATTTTGCCGTCGAAGACCCTGATGATCCTCTGCCTCCCGTCACTCCAGACGAAGTGCACGACATCATTAAAGGGCTCCACGCTCGTAAGGCCCCCGGTTCGGATGGTATTACCAATAAGGTATACAAACTCCTTCCTGCCCCGCTAATAATGCTTATGACCGCCATCTTCTATGGCGCCTTGAACAACAACATCTTCCCTCAAGCCGGGAAAGAAGCAACCGTCATCGGTATCCCAAAGCCAGGCAAGCCAAAGTCTGAGCCCTCCAGCTACCGCCCTATTAGCCTACTCAATGTTCTCGGCAAAATCTACGAGAGGCTTATTTTAGCGTCTCAGAGACTATGCCGAAGCAAAGAGCCTCATACCCAACGAGCAGTTTGGTTTCCGAAGCCAACACTCGGGCACCCAACAGGTCCACCGTATCGTAGACCACTTATGCGCTGGTCTGCAGAGTAACGCGACGATGGGTGTGCTATTCTTCGACATAGCGAAAGCCTTCGACAAAGTCTGGCACAACGGCTTGATATACAAGGTTTACCAACTAGGAGTGCCAGATCGTGTCGTGCTCATCTTACGTGACTTTTTGTCGAATCGTACCTTTCGCTATCGCATCGAGGGAGCACTCTCGTCCCCTCATCCTATTCGCGCCGGTGTTCTTCACGCTGTTCACCAGCGATATCCCAAAAATTAAAAAGGCTCAGTTGGCTCTCTTCGCCGACGACACCGTGCCGTTTACTCAAACTCTCAAACTCAAACTCAAATCATTTATTTCAATTAAACCATTTACAGGCACTTTTGAATTGTCAAGGAGTCGGTCAGTCAGAAATATGAAGCTAGTTGCCCATTCCAAAGCGTAGTAGGTACCTATGGAGAAGAACGGGCAAGAAACTCCATGGACACTCTTTTAAATAATAATGTTTTTACATATATCTCATATACTATACCGGTCACTGTCCCAATGCTATAGCTCGTACTCTCCAAACCTCCGCAAACGTCTTAGGCGCTTGGTTCCGGAAATGGTGAATCGAGGTCAACCCCGATAAGAGTCAGGCGGTTCTCTTCTCGAAATGTCGTCGATTCCCCCTCCCCCTTCCCAGCCCGATCACTATGTACGGCAAGTCGATCCCTTGGGAAAAGCAAGACAAGTACCTAGGCATGATCCTAGATCAGAACCTTACCTTTAAGGAACATATCAAGACGGTTCGCGCGCGCGCCTCCTTCGCTCTTAGTAGACTCCAGTTAATACTGACAGCCCGAAGCAAACTGTCGTTAAAATGCAAACTGCGTATCTATACCTCAGTCATCCGTCCCATCATGACCTATGCCTGCATTGTATTTGCGCACGCTCACCCACGTCATCTCCATAAGATGCAGACCCTCCAGAACCGTTTCCTCAAAAGGGTTACGGGTGCCCCTTACTATGTCCGAAACATAGATCTTCACGTCGACCTTAATATGCCAACCATAAACCAGTTCATGAAACGCTTACCTAAGCGTTTCTTCGACTGTGGCATCAAACATTCGAACCCCCTGATTTCAGCGGCCGCCCGCTACACTCCCTCCCGCATTAGTAGTATTCGCCGACCAAGGCATATCTTAATCGCCCCCGATGACGCCACTACCCTCCTCCAGGAGAGTAGTAAGGCCACCAGTAATTTACACAAGCCCAAAACCCGATCGCAGTTTTACCGTCCTCGCCGCCGAGGCCCGCCGCGACGCCCAAATCCATGCCCCTCCCGACCCTTGCTCGAGCCAGCCCACGTCGCTGAGCCTGTAGCTTTAAATTCATTCCAAAACAACATTAATCCTGATCCGGCTAGTCATTTGCTGCCCTCTTCCAGCGACGCCCTAAGCCGAGGTTCGCACCCCACAGGGGGTGCCCTTAGCGTGTAGTGTGACGTTATAGTGGATACTAACTACATGAAAGGATGCAAGTTGACTTTAATAAATGGAATATAAAATACAGGTCGGAATATAAAAATAACACAATACGGTTCACGCGACACTGAAGTTAATAGGCTTGAATTGAAGTCCGGAGGAGGAGGTGGAGAAAAAGGGTCTTCAGGCGTCGAAGGGACACTTTAGAGTGCCAGTCTCCTTCGACAAAGCTCGACGTAAAATCTCCAGGCAGATGGTTACTCAGCAGAGTGCAGACGTAGAATTGATAGGTGTTTGTTGATAAAACCCGGACGCCGTATCCTCAGGCAGATGGTTAGTGAAACGGGTCCAGACGCAGAATCTGAGGCAGATGGTTAGTGAAATAGGTCCAGACGCGGAATCCGAGGCAGATGGTTAGTGAAATAGGTCCAGACGCAGAATCTGAGGCAGATGGTTAGTGAAATAGGTCCAGACGCGGAATCCGAGGCAGATGGTTAGTGAAATAGGTCCAGACGCGGAATCTGAGGCAGATGGTTAGTGAAATAGGTCCAGACGCGGAATCCCCATCAGGTGCTTCAGACTTTTCTTTTATAGGAAAATATTCCTTTTCCAGAATTAATTTTTGATGATTTTTGAAGTTTCAAAATTGTTTTTCTTCATTCTGACATCTAATCTGCCAGTCATAAAACCAGCCTGTGTGTTCAGCCAAGTCGTATTAAAACCTCCACGATCGAGTATGAGCGTGTCCTTATTAATTATTTTAGATGTCGAAATTCAGTTAGTAATCGGTAATTATATAGAAAATACAATATTTCAGCTAAACCTATTGATAAAAATAATTCAAGTTATATAAACCAAAAAGTAATCTTCATAGACTAAAAGAGAAAATTTAATGACAGTTTGACAATTGACTTGTGTCACAACAATGGAAAATGTAAACAATAAATGTTTTTTTAAAGATATTATAAAATAAATCGTTTTAGAACGATTCGTAAAATGCTAGCAAATAAAAGGATATGATACGGGACATGAATGAATGAATGATGAACAATGTTGTAAGTATAAGTAGCATATACTATAGTAGTCGCTTAGTTTTAAGTTAGTGTTTAAGTTTAAGTCCTGGATGGAGGCCTTAATTTATTAGGGCAACCACAGGCAAGTCCCCTTGAGCAGACTTCAACCTCATAGGTTGACCTGCGAGATGCCAAACAAACAAACAAAAGTTCAAATCCATTTCATGATGCATTTTTAGGGATATGAGGAACGGGGTGTAAAGTTCACTCATACTCTTGGAAAAGGGAGGATCCTCCGACCAGATGGATTTCGTATCTGGTGGGCAACTGCCCGATGATTGTTGTCGGGAAGTTGTATATATGCTATCTGCGCGGTAAACTCTGCTTGCGCGATGCAGGATTGATGCGTTTGTTCGCATGTGGCGGTGTAGATGCCGCCACATCACTCCCCTCCGAAGACCGGAGGTCGATAGTGGACTAAGTCTTGTATCTTGCGATGCTTGCCAATGCCAGTTGGGTTCCAGTGGGTTGGAACCGGGTGTCGCATAGTTCGCGGTGAGTCGGAACTGTCTGCGAAGATGCCCCAGTGATTCGGGGTGGCTGACTGCTGATGTCGACCAGGAGAGGGATTAAGCACTCTGCTTGTGGACCGGCCGAATGTGCAGTGTGCTGTGCCAAGGTTGCTGATGAGGCTGAAGGTGATGACCAGGTATGCGCTTGCGCTGCATGCTGATGGTCAGGACAACCGTTCAAGCCGTTTTTGCTGGCTGGCTGTGTGACTTGCGGGACTGATGATGATGACGTCACGCTGAAGTAGTTGCACGAAGGCTGCGCTGACGTTCATACTCGGGGTCACCAGTTTTAGGGATATGAGGAACGGGGTGTAAAGTTCACTCATACTCTTGGAAAAGGGAGGATCCTCCGACCAGATGGATGTCGTATCTGGTGGGCAACTGCCCGATGATTGTTGTCGGGAAGTTGTATATATGCTATCTGCGCGGTAAACTCTGCTTGCGCGATGCAGGATTGATGCGTTTGTTCGCATGTGGCGATGTAGATGCCGCCACAATGTTATACGCGTGGAAGGCAGGTTAGATAATTCTACATACAATTACAATAAAAAAGATCCATGCATCATGATTGTTGATTCAAAACACTACTTAATATTACTTTTATTTTAACATTTTCATTTACAGTTATTGCGTGCAGGCTCGCAGCTACTACTTACAAGCATACGTGAAATACAGCATGTAACGAAAACCCTGTCCGATCCTGAAGGGTGTTATTTGGTATCGTACTGCGTACACAAATACGTAATCATTTAATGGATAGGAGACAATTATTTTTCCCCAATGAAAATAATTAATTTAAAAAATTAAAAATAATCGTACCAAAGGCAACACTGATCGCTCGACAGGGTTCACCTACAGTTTCGTGTCAAAGAAGCCAACTGAGTGCGGCGATGCTTTGTCGCATGCCGCCAAACAAACTTCGGACTAAAGAAACCTACGTTTTGCCTACGCGTAGGTATCAGCTGATATATTATTGTACGCATAGACGCATAGTGACCCCGATTTCTGACCTTCTGTTTATCAAGAAATATTTATTATTGAGTTAATGTGATGTGCTATTGGCAATGTACCGACTGTAGGTATTAGTTTATTAAAACATTTACTTGTTGCATACCTCGGAGATTGTGTTCCACATTTTCCGTTCCAGTCTATCTCGAACATTAGTACACATTCGACACCTTTTTATTAAATTTGCACGTACTCTTCGCAGCGCACTTGTGTACGATTTGAGTGCGTCGAAAGCTTCCACAATCCGAGTTCTTATCACACTCACTCACAAATAAAAATTAACATATTCAAATATTCCTGATTGGTATACGATATTGTTCGCCATACGATAGCGGCACGTGATACGTACGGACATCCGATCGCAAGCTATCTCCACGTGAGACTGGCGAAGTGGCCAAACAAGTAGCGTGCCAGTAGACAACCAGTCGGCTACATCAAAGGGTCGAGGACTCGTTATGAGTACCTACAGTGCGGCTAGTGCACGGCGGTGTCCTTTGAAATAAAAATAGGCAAAAATAAAACATTTCGCCGGCCGGTGGAGTGTTGTCAACTTATGAAAATTTACCATATTTAGTGTTACATTTCGCATGGTACTAAAAATAAAAAAATCAATAACTTTTGGTTTTTATGAGTTACATTTTTTTTACTATTTTTTCTAGTACGTATGTTAAACCAGGAATACGCCATTTTTGGATCGAACAGGGTTTTTGTTACATATTGTATATTGGCTAGTAGGAGGAAGACATGTAGCACGGCAGACTTACCGAAAATATGTAACATGTAGTCTCGTGAAAGGAAAAGTTGCTGCCCAGATTATGGAAGGCCATCTTAGCATGTAACACCGGGGTTTCCATTTCAAATTGTATGAACAGATTATGCTGGTCCCTTTTATACTATAAATAAGAAGGGCCACGGTGCAAAGTTGCTGTTTTATTTGAGCACTGAAATTTTAATTCTAGCGTTTGGACGATTTGTTTCAAGAAGAGGAACGCCTCTCAGGATTATTTTTCCGATAATAGTAGAAACTTTGTAGCGAATAGTAAAGAATTTAGATTCCTTACCGAATTAAATCATTCTGTATCAGAATTTTTTTCTAGTGTTTTCAGAATTTAATTCAGATTCACACCCGCTTGCTCTTCAAACTATGATAAGGGAAGATCAAGCGATTCTATCCTGGCACAGTCGGCTGCAGCAGGTTTGCGTACGAGGAAATCAATAAGGGAATCATTCGCCGTGCAATCACCAGACCATGTCCTCTTCTAGACGAGGACACTGAAGTGCTTGAAGCCCCCTAGGCCTTCAAGGCCGGGAGATTATTGCCGCCACTACAAATGTACTCGCGTGCGACACGCCAACGACTCGCGTGATCGGCAGAGACCCTGGAAGGTAATAACATTATAATATATCTCAGGAATGTTTTAGTGCTGAATTTAAAAAAGCATATTTTAAGATTGAAATATAGACTTATACTTATTCTCACGATGTAATAAAAACATGAGATGGTGGCCCTCACTTGTTCTTTTTCTGTCTTGTCAGCCTCTAGTATATTTTTGAGGTATTCCAGTTTCATTACCGATTACAACCGCATATGAACGGACGACACCTATGCTATTCTATTAACGTCGCCATTTTTTTTTGTACGTAATGTTAAAACAAAATAAATTAATGAATAAACTAATTTCTAAACTACCCGACTCTGTAAACATATTCTGCGACAAAGTCCTGATCCGTGGCGGAGGCAATTTTAATCGTCCCTCGAAAGCGGCTGGGGTGTTAATACGATCTAAATGAACCGTAAAACTTTAATGCTCATGGTTAGTAATTTAAGCTCGCTGCATATTACTGCTATGCTGTCGGTAAATTTCGATACAATTTTCGACATGACACATTTTAATTACGTGTTAAATTGTAACTGGATATATGTGTGAAGCTTATAATTACTATAGATAGTGTTTGAACAGGTTTTCTTCAACATAATGAAATAAAAGGTTTAGATCAACGAAGTTTCAATTCTTCCTTTTTCAAAATAATGAAATAAAAGGTATATTATCTCGACGAAGTTTTAATTCTTCCTTTGTCAAAACTTAAATTTCCATTAAAATATTTTCACTTCGGTTTTACCTAATCATTAAATAAGGTGTCGTTTTTCGACTAAAAGAACATATTGTTACGCTTACCCCATATAGTAATTGGACCAATCACCTCTTCAAGATCACGTAACAGATTCTGATATTGATCCAATTAGGAAACCCTTAAAACTGCCTTGGACCTCTGGGATATTCTATATTTACCTCTTAGTTTACCTGTTCAGTCCTTTCCGGTAATTCGAAATTAAACCCTTGAGAAGTATCAAATTAACGATAAAAAACAGCTTAAAGCTTTTCCCATCCGATTTATCCGAATTACAAATACCATGTTAAATTATTTTTAATGAGATAGTTAATGTTTATTTTAGATTCCAGCCTGTTATTGTTAAGTGACAATTCTATACTGCCAATTTAACTACTCGTATTGATGTAGGCATGGGGTCTTTCTTGCGGTTTCTTGCAGTATAACTGCAAGAAAAAGATGCCAAGTCATCGGAAATCTAAAGGCGGTGTAATCAGCGACGGGAGGCTATGTGTGTGCTCACGTCAATCACCGTCTATGTTTCAAAGATACGAAGATATGTTTGAATTTAGCGGATAGTGGTGCAAATGTGTCTGTTCTACTTTGCAATGATGCAAATAGTGTATGTCATAAGTTGTACGCTGCGAACGGTACCGAGATTAATACGTATAGTACACATGTCATATTATGGAACTAGACTAAAAACTTAGACGTGCGTTTCGTTGGCTATTTACGATGGCGCACGTACAGCCATCAATATTAGGGGCTGACTTCTCAGCAAATCATAAGTTGTTTGATTTGAACGTACGAAAGTTAGTCGGTCAGGTAACTTATTTATATACCACAGGTAACCTCTCGAGTTTAAAACTATTGTTGAGAATTGGCAATATTATAACTTGATAAGAAACTTATTTCATTTTAACGGTTAGGACAAAGGCATTAACTTCAAACTGCCAGTTTCGTGATTTTTTCTCGGACGTTCGAATTAATGGATAACGACATCCGTGAATTTCAACGCATATGTTTTAATGGCGTAATTTTTGTTATTTGTGTTTTTAACCGACTTCAAGAGAAAAAAGAGGTAATCAGTACGACAAACATTAATGTGTTTTTTTTTAAATCCAATTCATATTTTTTAATTTTCAGTTTTTTTTAATATATTTTTTCTTATTTTTTTTTTCAAAAGACTTATTTTCCAAAAGATTCCCGTCCATGGCAATGCTTCGTTTACGTCTTTTTATTTTCATTTTCTTATTTTCTTCATGTTCAGATGTGACAGTATTGGGCGCATTCATAGTTTATCTTATGCTTGTGTTCCGTGTACTGAGTACTTATGCATTTCGTAGTGCCATTGAATATTTTGGTTAATGATTTCTAAATGTTTTTGCAAGGCAACATGCTTTTTTATAGTACTTATCGATTTGTAAATATCTCCAAAATTTTAGAATGTCAATTTACATTTAAAATAAATACAACAGAATTTAAACTATGATGCAATGTTTGAGTGTATGTTTTTTGCGCTTGTTTTCAAATGTTTGTTTGGTTAGTCGATACTGTTAAAATAAACACTTCTTACAGCTGAGACTCTGTCTATGATAAGTATACTGACCATTTGTTATTGTAAAATAACAACCTAAGCTACATAGCCTTTAGTGTTCTGGGAATCTAACAACGAACATACCCTTTTTTTGCCGGCGCTCAAGTCGTCCAAATGACGTCATGATATTGTTAAGCTTGTAGCTTGTAAAAAATGTATGGGGAGGTGTGTACTTTTAATGGATTATTGTGAAATAGTGTATATTTATGTAAATTAAGAAAAACTTTTGAAATAATGGTTTATTTTTTTAATTATATTGAACTTTATACAAGAAATTGGGAAAAATTCCTCCACCCTGATTACAAATTATAATTACTAATAGATTTCAATGCAAAACTGGGCTAATCCGAACAATCTGTTAGCTAATTTCATAACGATTCCAACGACGTAATGTATAAACAGCTCGCATTACTACGAGTTATCTTCATTTTAACCTCACGCGTGTCGTTGACGTCACAAATAAGCGGATAAGGAGACACATTGAGACTACAGGAAGTCCAGTGCACGCTTGAGCTAGACAGCTGCGGGTAGATAAGTACGTAAAAGCCAAAAAGTTTAGGTTTATGCAAGAGCCTCGGATTGATTGAAGCTTGTGCAAGTCCTATTCACGTTTTTCCCAAAAAGGACGGTAATATTAGGCCACGTGTGAAGATTATAGACGTTTAAATGCGATAACTAAACCAGATCGCTACCGATTCGAGGTCTTCACGATTTTACGTATAATTTTGCAAATTATAAGATTCTATCGAAATAAGACATTATTCGAGCGTTTGTAAAATTGCAAACCGGTCGCGGTAAATGATATTGAAAAGACTGCTGTCATAACACCTTTTGATATATTTGAATTTATGCGCATGCTCTTGCGGTTAACTAATGCGGGCCATCTTTCAGTGTTTTGTGAAATTGACAAAACACTGAATGTTGGGTTGGTGAAGCATGAAGATATTTATATGGAACATTGTATTAGCTATCGTGAGCTAGTAATTATACATAAGAACTTCAAAGTTTTAATTATCTCTGTACACACTCCTAAGAACATTATACGCATCCACAAAAGATATTGGAGTTGTCACAAAATTAAGGACCGATTTTTGTTGTTTCTGATGAATAAGAACTGCGGTTTTGACAGCTTTTGTATTGAAAATATATGCCAAATCGCCAAATTTATTCTTCAGATTAAAAAGTTATTTGACGCTTAAGAATCTCTCTTAAGTCGGAAATTTCTTCCAGCGCCAACAAAATTCATGATTTATTAGTCATGAATTCTAACGCAATACCAACAAAGTAGATTCACTAAAAGAATAATGGAAGAGATTATCGTGCCTCTTGACACTTGAAAAACATCACCAACTCTAGCTCCGAAGAGTTATTCACATAGAGTAATCTTTTATTTCCCGGGGGTGAACGGGAGTCTTACCGTGGCGGAGATTTGCAGATTCAAGAGGGAAGCGAATCAACGGTAGCTTTCTTTTGGTGGAATTACCTCCGGGAGAGGGAAATGTTGTGTTTGAAGGTAAATGCGGCTGTCTTACCAAGCCGCTGATTATAAAATATTTTATCATCTTCCGCTGGGTTAGTTAAAGTGTTATCGGACGCAGCGATAACGCTCACCATTGTATTAATTCATGTTATTTATAACTCTCGGTGAAATATTCTAGCTAATGACACTGGTAACTGGATAACTTGCATATTCATTGATGGGGATATTTTATACTCGTGTCTAAGTTAATTCTCGTGTTTAAGTAAACATCGTTCTAGACGATAACATAAATTATTAATGTTTTAATTAATATTGGTATTACCAAGACTACAAATTTTACGACACACATGCAAAGAAAACAAACGAGAAGATCGTAAAACTAAATAGAAAAACATTTTATATTGCAAATTAGGATGGAGAATTTATGAATAAGAACTCCAATATTTATTGCTTCCGTTAAAGTGAATAAATAAGCTGCAAACTTAACATTGTAAGAATAATCAAAATTACAAAGCGCTTAACTGTAGAAAATCAGCATGATAGTTTATGCGTTTACAAATTCACGGGAAGAAAAAAGTACTTAAATCAGTCAAATAAAGCCACGTCTGACCGAGTGCAGCGGTTCCGACTTAATAGCCTCGTTACTCTTACGTTTTTGGTTCATAAACCATGCTCTGGAAATTTATAATATCCACAGATGCCTGAATACTGCTCCGATCCGATCCAAATGGACATTGATATATATTCAAAACTTTTGAGAATGATTTGTATGCATTTTGGTGTGTATTTTTGTTTTAAGAATGGGGTTTGAAGAGTCTACATTATGTTGTGTGACAATTCTTTGGCTTAATTTTTTTCCTGGAATACAGTTTTACAAGTTCTTGTTTATAACTTTAAATTGATTAATAATTGTATTGTATTCGTCTACATGCAGCGTCATGAATTTTAAATGCTCAATTTATTCTAACCTTGTTGAGAAAATATTATCTAAAACTAGAAAATATTGCTGCACCAACATCACGAGATATTAAATGCTACCGAATGGTAGGTACTTTAATTTTATGACATAAGGCCAGGTGGTAATTAATGGTGCTGACGGCTTACAAAAATCGGTGGCGCAAGCACTTTGTTTATCGCGCCGTAATTATTAGCTTAGCATAGGGCTAAACTAACAATAACGGTGCCATGAACAAAACAGTAACTTAACATTAGTAGGTAATAAATGTACCATTACTCGTAACTCGATTAGAAAGAAAGGCCTTCTTAACGCTTTCTGTAGTAAAAACTTGAAGAAGGTACCAACATTGTGAACTTTATTTGTAACGTGATGGTATTATGTGATGTCCAAGGCATCACGATAACACAGAGAAATAAAATGTATGAAAATTTTTGAAGACGCTTTTTTTTCCGTCAACGATAACGTTATAGCACGTCAACAGTAAAATAAATGTATGGATATTCGTCCACGATAATATCATCTAGTTAAATTATAAAACGCATAATAAACTACGAATTTATTTTGTAGTGTGATTGTAAATTATTAATCAATATCATTCTACCATCAAATTACTCCTGCACAAAGTACCTACAATTTGGATCATTCAATTGTGTACCTACTAACAAGGGCATAACAGCGAAATACCACTAAGTAACAAATATTCAAGCCAGTTGTGCAATTTCAACAGGTAAATATGATTTCATTAATTTAATATCCTATGTAGCAATGTTCCAAGTTTCCAATACGACGAATTAACACGGAGTTCCAATTTACCTAGTTTATTCCAGTAACATGTGTTGATTCTGGAATTCCGTCAATGAAAGTACGTAGGTATGTTTGAGATCTTAAATTAAGGAAATCTTATTACAAAATTCCGACATGTGTCGCAAGCTAAAAGCCGGGGCGGGGATCCATGTGGCCTTAATGAACGTGCTCAAAATTTACAACACCCTTTACCTTTTAGTTACTTTGCAAGTAAATTGTACCTCGAACGCGCTTACCTTAAAGGGCGATAACTTTTGTACACTATTTTGTACATATCACTGGTGAAATGTGCGCCGAATTACCTACTCGCGAGATGCCTGTCAACTCCATAATGAAGTGCCAAATTTTCCGCGATAAGTCTGATCTCTGAATCGCGATTCCAATCGTTTTTTTAATGCAGTGTATCCCGGCTTATTTTAATTGACATTTTGTTTTTACCGAAACAGACATCGGACAACAGACATCAGTGTTTTTTTAAATCTTCATTTATATTTTAAATGTCTAATTTATGAATAGCCGGAAACAATATAATGTTATTAAAATTAAGTGAGAGATAGAATACGTTTGATTAAATTTATTCCGTAACAAGTAATCTGGTAACTGAATATTCAAATGTTTACAGGCGTGTTGTCAAGCGTGATATTGCTATCAAAGGCGCCATTATTACTGTAATAAACATTAATTTAGATAGGTACACGAACACTAACACACAGGGAATTAAACACAAAATCCAAATAATATATTAAGTATTTATTTAAAACTTATACAAATATACAGTTACACGGTAATCTTAATCTAAGGAAATAGCCACTGGTCACTGTCAACTGGGTCAAACAAATTATAGAGGGCCAACATTTGCTTACTTTTTAATAAAACAAAACACTTTTATTAACATGTTTCACATAAATTAATTGTTAATCAAGAAAAGCTCGGTGACAATAGTAACTTTTTTTATTTATATATTATTTATAGTTTTCAAATTTTTTTTTTTCGTGATAACAATAATAATGGAATATAGTAAAACGTAAAGGAATGTGTAGAAGCAACTTAAATAATTAGCTAATGATCTTACCTGTTATAAGTTGGACTACAGCTAACATAACCAGTACAGCAAGTCCTGGTTGGAAGGTAGAGGCTCCTCCAGTGACGGTCCCTATCCTCGTGGTGTAATTAGAGACCCGGGTATAGACTGCAGGGAACGAATTAGGCTAGCAGTCGTTACTCATTGAAAGAATACCCGGTGCCAGACCTCCGTTGCAGAATAATCCATTTCCATGATCACCCTGTTACAATCAGTATATTTTTGAATAATAATCACTTGTTATGACTAAAACCTAGTAGTTACGGATTAACTATTTATCTTAAAGAGTCAGTCGCTCCGTGTTAAATTATTTTCAATATTGGTAAAAAATTGTTGGATAGGAGCTGAACTCCGAAGACTCATGCTTGAAAAAAATCGAAACTTTTACAATCTTATCACGTAAGATTCACATTCTTTAATGTTTGATAAATCTAAGTACCATAAATAAAAGAGGTGAATCGGAAAAAAAACACCCTAAAATAACTCATTCGACTTTACAGCGTTTAAAAAATACTTTTTAAACTATAAGAACAACTTGGATTTATAGAGCAGCACTAATTATAAACATGACGAATGCATGAAAAAGGATTTGTAAAACAAGGAAGGTTTTATCTTATCCTACCACACACGTCACATTTTCGGAGAAAAGTGCTGATCCCTAAATAATTGGCGGATAATAAAGCCGAAATACAAAATCCGTGGGGATTGCTCTTCACAACATCCAAAATTATAACAATGCTAAGTTTCGATTTTGGATTTATCTTAATACACTCGCGTTCAGACTAAGGTACTACGGCTCGAGAGGATCACTGTTACGTACAAGCTTAGAAATCAGCATCTCACAACAGTTGAAGTAACAAATCAGCTTTGGGAGACCCGTAGAGACGACGTAAGCGAGCGGACTGTAAGGCGGCGGCTCCTTGAAGCTAATTTGACCCCACATTTACCCGCAAATGGTCCGAAACTTGAAAGGGAACGTGGGGTAGCAAGATTACGTTACGCCCGCGTATTTGCACAATAGGGAGACGAAGAATGGGCAAGATTAATGGTTTCTGGCGAATCCAGATTTAAGCTGTATGCACATGATGGGCGGCGAAGAGTCTACCGATGTCCAGGGGATCATTTTATTCCAGCTTGTTTTGAGTAAAAAGTGCCATTAGGCGGTGGATCTGTTACGGTTTGGGCTGGAATCTCTTCAGAGAGTCGCACGGAGTTAGTGCTGATTGAAAATGGTACGCTAACTAGTGCAAGATATGTAGAAGAAATTCTTTATGAGCATGTCGGCCCATATTTAATTAATATGGGTGGAAATGCAACATTCATGCATGACAACTTACTTGTCAGTCATGCAGTGTTCTCCGCCGAATAAATCACAAAAATAACGGAATATTTCGATAGATCAGACGCAGTCAGTCCCGAGTATAATGCAGGCTGTTAATGACCCAGAATTTACCAACGTAAACGTACGTCCTAGACTGCCAAGGGTTGATTCTACGAATGATCAGATAGAGGATTTCAAGCAGGAAATTAAAGGCATGCTGTCATCGTGGAAATGTGAGCAAGAGCAAACTATTTAAAAATTTATGGCGGAACAGAAAGAGTTGGTGACAAAGTTAGTTTCCGATATGAAATTTCAAAAACTAGAGATCCAAAAAACAAATATTGAGATTGAAAAATCTATTTCTTTAGTTAGTGATCTTTATGATGATATGAAATGTCAAGTAAAGCGGCTCCAGGATGATTGCAGCGGATATAGGAAACTGACTGAGTCACTGGAAAAAACGGTAAGAGATCTACAATATAAGTCTCGGTCATCAAGTATTGAGATCCGTAATGTCCCCAGTCAAGATAAGGAGTCAAGTGCCGACTTCCAGGGACCTCAGGCAACAATAAACCGATTGTCGCAGAGTTTACAAATGTCCATACTAAGTCTGAACTCATTTCTCGTGTTCGAAGCTTCAACAACAAGCAACCAAATAAGGACAATAAACTTAATACAGAGCTGTTGGGAATAACTGGCCAAAAATATGCCGTGTATTTCTACGAACACTTGTCTATTACCATGAAGAGACTATTTTATTTAGCGAGAGAATATTCAAAAAAACACGACTTTAAATTCTGCTGGTCCGCAACCGGTAATATTTTCTTGCGAAAGCAACCTGGACTCGAACAAATACTCGTTAAATCTGAGGCTACCCTTATCGAGCTACAAGAGAAGAAATGACTACTCGCTGCATTACATAATTGTCTTTCCAGCTGGATATCATGTAATGTACTTCAACTTATGGCTTTGAGCGCTAAACTGTTGCTTTTTAACCTCATTAGTATTATGTTCTTATTTTCACTTAATTTACCTTATAAACACATCATTCAACACATTCAAAATCCATCATCTAATAACACAAATATCCACACTTAAATATCACATTCTTACCCACACACAAAAACGTACATTTACAGTTAGTACCCTTACCAATTATACAGTGCCTTATTTATATATATTTCCGTCTGTAGTAAAACTTATTTTTGTCTTTTTACGGTTCCATTGTGTTTGCGATCTCTGGTATTCATCACTCAAATGGCTAATTTAGTAGATTTTGTAGCATCGGATCTGGACGATATTTCGGTTGAAAATGCTCATTGCTGTTTACCGGAAGAGCGGACAAAATACTTTAAGTTATCAAATAACTCCACTACAATTTTACATATTAACGTGCGTAGTATAAAAAATTTTGACCAGCTCTTAGCTTTACTATCCATAATTAAAGTTGATTGTGATATTCTGATATTGACTGAGTGTTGGTTAAGTAAATTCACAAACCTTCCTGTGTTAGATGGCTACAACGCCCACTTAACATACAATAATAAAAACCAGAATGAAGGAGTAGTAATGTACATAAAAAACTATATTCAGTGTACCATTCAGGAGCCTGTTTTCTCTGGTGGTAATTGTCTTTCTTGTCAAATCAATAACGAGCTAGCAATAATTGCCGTATATCGTTCGCCCTCTTTTAATTCAAAAGTAGATTTTGATAATTTCCTAGAGAGTCTGGATTGTGTGCTTACAACATTTAATAAGTGTAATAGTATATTCCTCATCGGAGATACCAACATAGATATTAAACCGCCTCATTCAGATGAACGATGTGCTAATTACCTAACCCTCAACGCCACCCATTTGCTTTTACCTGGACATTACCTTCCCAATAGAATTAATAATTGGATTGATCACGTTTTCCTAAAATCCAACAAATCTACATCCATACTTGTCTTGGAATCCCACATCACGGATCACCTTCCACTACTAATATGTATAGGTGGTTTAGGTTCGGTGAAACAGACGGTTCCTGCATATAAGACTCGAAAAATTGATCATCCTAATGTTGTAGAAGATAAGGAAAGACAGGATTTCTCTCAAGTCACTAGCACAGATGACCCTAATATGGCTGTCACTTGTCTGACGAACATAGTTCAATCTATTCTAGAAAAACACACACATATAATCAATGTTCCTATAAAAGAAAGAAACCTAAAGCGTTGGATTACTCCAGGTTTATAACGTTGCATTCAAAATCGTGATAAACTCCATAAAAAAGCCCGTAACTCTCCTAATAACGATATCGTCCAAATCTTATACAAACGTTACCGTAATTTTTGCAATAATCTTCTTGAAGCTTAAATCAGCATACGAAAAGTCTGAATTGGAAAAAGCTAAATGTAACCCTAAAACACTCTGGAACAAAATAAAAGAGATTACTCAGACAAAAAAATATCTGCTCCTCCTCTAGAACTTCTAAAAATAAGTACGGAACCGTATACTGCAGTCAATCAAGTATGCAAGTTCTTTGCAAACATTGGCACAGACCTAGCCTCTAAAATTGTGGCCCCCTCTCAGCCTTTCTCTCCACCAAAGACTTCCTCTACTGGTTCTTTTGTCATTCTTGACGTTGACTATTCTGAGGTTGAGTCTACCATGATGAATTTAAGACATGATAGTGCCACGGGGTGGGACGGAATATCTTCTTTCCTCCTCAAAATAAATCAAAGTAATCGTAAACCTCTTGTTCCCGTTATAACACTTATAATAAACATATCAATAGCGTCAGGAATTTTTCCGGAACTCTTTAAGAGAGCCTTGGTCCATCCAGTGCATAAGGGTGGGAGAAGGGACTGTGTGAATAATTACAGACCGATCTCGGTTCTTTCGGCAATACCTAAGGTTATGGAGAGATTGATAAATCGTCGTCTACTTAACTTTTTATACAAACATCAAGTCATAGCGCGCAAGTTCCTACTCTCCTGATGAAACTGGAAGCTGTAGGCATTCGGGGAACAGCGCATGAGCTTTTCAAGAGCTACCTCTCCAAAACAGGAATCTCCGTGTTAAGATAGATTCATACACTAATGATGAAGAAATCATTACATATGGAGTTCCGCAGAGCAGTGTGTTAGGGCCTACGCTCTTCCTAATATATATAAATGACCTTTGCACACTAGCACTCCCCAATTCCAAGATATTCACATATGCTGAAAATACTGCGATCGTAGTGTATGGGGATACATGGACTGATGTGAAATATCATGCAGAACATTCGCTATATACGGTTGTGAGGTGGCTGCAGAATAACCTTCTGTCACTTAACTTTTCTAAAACCAACTACATTCCTTTTTCCATTAGTCGCTGGACTAATTCTCCATCTGATTTAAATATTATTGCTCATACCTGCTTGGACTCCTCTTCATGTTCATATTCATGTTCAGCATTAACTCGTGTTAGTCAAACCAAATACCTGGGTGTACTGATTGATGACGGAATAAAGTGGTACTCTCAAGTTGAAAGCCTAACGTCAAGAGTCGGGAAACTTATTTATATCTTCAAGTCTCTAAGGCAATGCGCTGACTCCAAAACATTTAAAATGGTATATCTTGCACTTTGCCAGTCTGTCATCAGTTATTGCATTCCGGTTTGGGGTGGCACCGCTAAGACTTAAACTGCTTGGATTGGAACGTGCCCAGAGGGCTGTGCTCAAGGTGATGCTCAGCAAGCCATATAGATTTCCCACAAGTGAATTGTACGCAGAATGCAGGGTACTTACTGTGCGGCAGCTATTTGTGCTCAATGCCACCCTCAGGAAGCATAGTCAGGTTCCTCCTTTAGATCCAACCACTCGTAAAGCCAAATCTGCGTGCCCATCAGTTTCTCACAAAACAGCTTTCGCTAGCCGACAGCTTTATGTAATAAGTTCAATCACTTACAGAAGGATCAACAAGCATATCCTAATGAGTAATTTAAATAAATACCTAATAATTTAGATTTTAAAGTTTCCTAAAATTGTGTGAACGAAAAGTCGTGTAAGCAGTCTTTGTTTATTTATGCTGAATACTGACGACAGTAGTGACGCCGTACGAAGCGCCAGTGAACCTGCCACATCGCTGGATACCGTAGTGAGATGCCCTCATTGTCCCCAAGCACGTTTTTTTAAAGGTGAACGAGGCTTGAAGGTACATTTGGGGAAGAAACATAAACCCCACAATGTGCCTTCATCATGCCCGACAGTACACACTTCCCTAACACCTGATTCACCCGCTCAACCCTTTTGGAAAACCCTTGCAACAAGTAAAACGTCAACTCCAGGTTTAAAGAGAGTTCCTCGTGGTGCGAGACCATCCGTGGCTTCCTGTTTAGCGCGTAGTATCCGCCTGGCCATCCGAGAGAACTCTATAAGTGCTTGGGAGCAATTACTCACCTTCCCGTTTAGAATTCTACATGTGCAAAAAAAATTGGCAAATAAAAAAACGTTAACAGCACAAATCAAAGATAATTGTAACATTTCGGCCCTAAATTTCGACCCTAAATTAACAGCGCCCCTCCCCCAAAGAGGCTTATTGCACCACGTGGAGTCTAAACTAGGCGAGGGTGATATCAAAGGTGCGGCTAGGATCATCTTTAGCAGCGATGTGGTTGCGCCGTACTCTCCAGAGACACTTACAGCTCTGGAGAGCAAACACCCCGCCCCGGCAGATGACCTCTCCTTCCCTGACCCACCCCATTCGGAAACTAACTCACTTGAAATTACAGCTCAAAAAGTATGCGCGGCTGTGTACTCCTTTCGAAGTGGCTCCGCCGGCGGCCTCGACGGCCTGACACCTCAACATCTCAAGGACTTAATGTGTTCAGGCGCCGGGGAGGCTGGTGAGACCCTTTTGAAGGAGCTGACGGCCCTCATCAATCTCATGCTCTCCGGCAATGTGAACGAAGCCGTCATTGATATTTTATACGGTGCAAATCTATGTGCCCTGCGCAAGAAGGATGGCGGCATTCGTCCCATTGCCGTAGGGTCCACTTACCGTCGTCTCGCAGCCAAAATTTGCTGTGCTTTTTACAGCGAAACACTGGCCAGCAAATTCCAGCCCCTACAGCTGGGCTTTGGGTCTAAAGGGGGCTGTGAGGCTGCGGTACATGCATTATCCACTTTCCTCAATAGTGCTAAAGGTGAGGTCATCCTTAAGGTTGACATTAAGAATGCCTTCAATTCCGTAAACAGGGACACCTTGTTGGCAGAAGTTCAAAAAGAAATACCCAAAATTTACAGTTTTCTATATAAATGTTACAGGTACCCCTCTAAATTACTTTAT
Organism: Dasypolia templi; assembly: GCA_963555695.1. Lineage (NCBI taxonomy): Eukaryota > Metazoa > Arthropoda > Insecta > Lepidoptera > Noctuidae > Dasypolia > Dasypolia templi. The sequence continues at coordinate 20,108,088 of OY743141.1, read as the reverse complement.
AAAGACAACCTTTTGAAATCAGCTGTTGGTTGCCAACAGGGTGATCCTCTTGGGCCAGTCATTTTTAGTTTGGCAATAAATCCAATCATTCGACAGCTAAGTTCAAAATTCAACGTATGGTATTTGGATGACGGAACCCTAGGAGGTGATGTAGACACAGTCATAAAAGACTTAACTTTTTTAAAAGAAAAATTCAGTGTTATTGGCCTAGACCTTAACTTTTCAAAATGTGAAATTTATCTTCCCGAAACCACTGACAGACAGACTACCTTAGCAAAATTTTGTACCGTAGCACAAAATATCAAAATTACGGAAAGAGACTCTCTTCACCTCCTAGGGTCCCCAATTTTTGACGAATCCTTTCCAACGTTCGTTGAAGAAAAAATAAAAAAATTCAATGATGTCTCGGAAAGACTTTTCAAAATTAACATTCATTCGGCCTTCACACTCATTCGATACTGCTGTTTTGGACCAAAATTTACATATAATCTTCGCTCCTCCCATCTGTGGAAACATCCACAACTTTTAGAAAAAGTAGACCAAGTTATTAGAAACACACTAACTTCGATCCTAAATGTGGCCCTGGACGACCGAGCGTGGCAGCAAGCCACACTTCCCATTCGCCTAGGTGGTCTCGGCGTCCGCAAAATTTCAAGTATAAGTTTACCGGCCTTCCTCTCCTCGGTCCACAGTACTGATAAATTAACCAGGAATATTTTATCTTCTTCACTGGTCGATTTTGAAGTACCGTGTTTGACCGATGCGTTGAACGCTTGGAAAATGGCTTGTCCCAATACGGTTTTCCCCGACAACCCGTCCTCCCAGAGACGGTGGGACGTGCCGCTCTGCAGTATTATACGGAATACCCTGATTAACACGTCACCTAATACTGTTGAGCGTGCCCGTCTGCTGGCTGTGGGAGAATGGGAGTCAGGCTTGTGGCTTCAGGCGCTCCCGTCATCCACCATAGGCACTATGATGGATGACTCTTCGTTTCGGCTCGCTACATGTCTCCGCTTGGGTGCACCTTGTGTTGCTCCGCATCGGTGTCACTGCGGTGAAGCTGTCGACAGTCTTGGGCACCATGGCCTGTCCTGTTACAGGAGCGCAGGTCGCATAGCACGGCACGCTAGCATCAACGATATTATTCGTCGAGCCCTTGTCACCGCCGGCGTACCTGCGGTTTTAGAACCAAACGGCTTGGTACGTGACGATGGAAAGAGACCAGACGGTATGACGTTGTTGCCTTGGAAGGTGGGTAGGCCTCTGGTGTGGGACGCAACCTGTGTCGATACCCTTGCTCCATCTCATGTTCCTAGCACGGCGAACTGTGCTGGCGCTGCTGCTGCGGCTGCTGAGACCCTCAAGCGGCGCAAATACTGTAACCTTATGGGTAACTACAGTTTTGAGCCGTTTGGGGTCGAAACGCTCGGGTCATGGGGCCCGAGTGCGCATCTAATTTTTAAACAAATTTCTCACCGACTAGTCGACACTTCACGTGACCAGAGGGCTGGGTTGTTCTTTGGACAAAGAATTAGCATTGCCATTCAGCGTGGCAATGCTGCCAGTCTTCTGGGCACTTTTCCAGATGACAGCGATGCGGACGAGTACTTCGACGCCTGAGTATTTTTTATATTAATTTGTATAGGTAGTTAGTTAGTTATTTAGTAATTTAATTTAGTTATAAATATGTTGTTACATAATGTTCTAATAAAATAAATACGAACTCAAACCTAAATTACAAAACTGGCTGTATAATCAGAACTATTCCCGTACCATGTATCCCCATACACTACGATCGCAGTATCGTCAGCATATGTGAATATCTTGGAATTGGGGAGTGCTAGTGTTATAAAATAACGTAGGTATAAAATAATCATTATTATTCTACAATGACGGATACAGAAACACTTGCAACAGCACACGAACACTCCTTACTCGACTACACACACCCTCGCACACACACCCCCACACACATCCTCCCACTAAACACCCCTTTCATACACCATACTACATCCCTCAGACCCTCACAGCTATCGCCCCCTTTACACATATACATAACACACATAAATAAATAAAGGTCTCTTTTGTACACGATGTTACAGTAGAACACTGACTCCTAGGTCACAGGGTTTTTCTAGTTTAGGAGACAGGGCTTTTAAACTATTTGTGCAGCCTTTTCCCAAAATGCAATGTAGTAGGTATCTGTGAAATGTATTTGTATTATTATTGTTTGCAAAGGTATTTTGTGTCAATAAACTTATTTTATTTTATTTTTATTATTACAACGCCAGGCCACATACAGCTCAAATTGAAGTTGAGTATTTTCAAGACTAAGCCATGGCGGGATAAACATGCATACCCAGTCGTGGAACGGGCTGGAATACAGCGGCCTGGCGACTAAATAAAAGTCTGGTGCAAAAGGCAACGGAATACTATACCACGATTCATCCCACGAGAGTTATGAGAAGGTGCAACACGAATAACAGTATGCGTGGTAAACCGAATAGCGACCGGCGCCCTTGGTTGTCCGGGAATCAGGGTGTTAAATGTGCTACCGGCCATGGGACATTAGGCGACCAGGCATCCCATGGAAACTATGCTCCTGGAAGGACGAAGATCCAATTACGAAATAACATCAGACTTGGAACATGGACTGTAAGGGGCCTCCGCGACGAGGGGAGACTCCACATCTTAGACCACGACCTCGAGCTATGCAACACCGACATCACGGGTCTGAGCGAGACGCATTGGAAGGAAAGTGGACAGTGCAACACAGAGAAACATACGATCTACTTCCCAGGAGTTGAAAACTCCAGCTTTGCAGGTGTTGCCATTGCTTTATCCAAGCGATGGAACAAGTCGGTCTTAGGCTAAAATCCTACAAGTGAGAGATAGATATTGATCAAACTCATTGCTACACCTACCCCACTCAATATCATTCAAGTGTACGCTCCCACAAGCGCCGCCACAGATGAAGTAATTGAAGAGTTCTACAACCAATCGAAGCCAGCTTAGCTGCCATCCCAACAAGAGAGCTATTAATCGCCCTAGGCGATTTTTACGCAAAATTGGGATCCACGAATATGGATTCTGGTCTAATAAATATTGTGGGGCTTTATGGTTTTGGTTTTAGAAATGGCAGAGGCGAACGCCTCATCCAATTCGCAGCCGACAATAACCTGACCATAATGAACACAGTATTTAAACAACACCCGAGAAGACTCACTCACACTTAGACGTCACCCAATGGAGAACACCGAAATCAAATAGATTAGATTATGATGAGGGACAAGTGGATAAGCTCGATTATCAATGCACATACGCTGCCGGGAGCGGACTGCACATTGATCATCAACTACTGGTTTGTAATCTGAGAATCAGGCTTAGCAACACCATCAGTAAGAAAACAAGTAGCCGTATGGTAGTTGCGGATAGACTAGGTTTTACCAAACTTGTACGGGACACCCAACATAATTGGACAGGTGATCAAGACTTTGATCATCCGAATACACTCTGGCAAAATGCCAAAAACTACATTAACATGCTGATATAAAAGTCACTACCATAACCTCTCCCATTAAAGCGTCAATACTGGATGTCCATGAATACGTGGCACATGGTTGAAAACCGTAGGAAACTGAAAGCCAGTGGCACAAGTGTACAAGAACTGAACGCTCTTAACTCCGAAATACAGGCCGCTTGTCGAAGAGACCGGAACGCATCTCCAAAAACCTGGGCTATAGAGAATACGGTGGGTGTGACACTTACGGAGATCAAAGAAATTGTTAACACGTGGAAGGATTACTGTGGATCGCTGTTTGTTGACACTTACTCATCACAGGCCCCCATACAATGTTCTCAACCCTCGGAAATGGAACCTATTTTGTTGAAGGACGAAATAAGAGCAGCAATAAATCACTTGAAGACCAATAAAGCTGTGGCTGTGGATAAGATACCGATAATAGGTACCATCTGTAGTAGAATATGGAAGACCGGCGAGTGGCCGAAAGACTGGTCTAGCTCCCTTTTTGTGAACTACTGGTTGATCTCCATCACATCACCCACGCAAGCAAAGTGCTTCTACATGTGATAAACAATTGGTTGCAGTCGTTTTTGTCCCTCAAAATAGCACCCGAACAAGCCGGATTTATCAAAGAACGAGAGAACAAATTCTCATATTACTACAAATCATAGAGAAGTCTCGGGAATTTAATAACCCCCTCTTTATATGCTTCGTAGACTTCCGAAAAGCATTTGACACTGTGCAATGGCGGAAACTGTGGGAAATTCTCTCAGTTATGGGTGTACCAGACCATTTGACGTACCTCATTAGAAGACTGTACGATAATGGCATAGCAGCCGTTCGCGTGGACGGAATCAACTCAAGCTCATTCAAAACAGAGGCTGGTGTTAGACAGGGATGCATTATATCTCCATTGCTCTTTAATATTTACACAGAGTACATTATGCGAATAGTCCTGGAAGGCTGGTACAAAGGTGTTTCTGTTGGAGGTCGGAAAATCTCCAATCTAAGGTATGCTGACGACACCACTCTTCTAACAACATCAAAAGAAAACATAGAACATATCTTAAACAAATCAAAAACAAACAGCGTAAGGCTTGGACTCGCTATCAATCGCGATAAGACAAAAATGATGTTAGTAGACAGAGCTTAAAACAATCAACCTACCGTCAAAAATCTAATATCGATCCTAAAAGAACTTCATATCAAAGAGAGATTATCGTCGACTGTTCAAATACGAATACTGAAGTTCTTTGGGCACATAAAATGAAGACTCAATGGAGCATCTTGTAGTCCAGGGCAGAATGAAGGGCAAGAGATCCCGTAGTCGCTCTCCGACTAGATGGACAGATATAATAAAATCTCTCATCAACTCGACTATGACCGACTGATCCCACAATGCCTCCAATAGAGCCCAATGGAGCCGCAGAGCAAGAACCGTCATTCGTCAGGACCACGACTACTCTGAAAAGACTGTCCGATTAAGAAGAATATTTTCATGACTGGCCCGCAAGAAACCCGGATCTGAATCCAATTGAAAAAATTATTGATATTTGTTTTGCTATGTTATTTTGACAATTTAACTAACAATGTTTCCAACAATTTGTGATAATTAAATAACTGGTAAATTATTTACAATATACAAATTGATTAATAACATTTTCATTTTGATACTGACATACGGCTCAGTTTTCCAAAAATCACGACACCACTCAACCGATTTCAATGATTTTTTACGAATATTACGGTTGGTTTCAGCTAGAAAGATAAGATAATTTTAGACTCGAAAGGTGGCGCTCCGTGCAAAGCACCAGGGTCGCTAGTAGACATATAAATGACACGGAATGTTTGATTTAAATCCTTCGCTCCCATTTTAAACTATCTATCTACCTCGCTGTTTCCGAACTGTCTTTAGGTTGGCTTTAAGTCTAACCGGATGCAGTCGAATACCAGTATTTTTATAGAGCGACTGACTATCTGACCTCCACAACCCAGTTACTGTGTAACACGATACCCTTTTGTAGGCGTGGTTCTCAAACGCGCTTTTGAAGACCCGACGACTGACTCGTGACGAGATGTATGAAAATTTGGCTAAAAAAGAGAAAGAATAGGGATGACGATTAATTTTTAAAATGTTCGAAAAAATAATGTAGCTTCAAAGAAGGCTTGGAAAAAATTATATAATCGAATAAATCGATATAAAAATATGAAGAAGCTACACTCTTTCAAAGTTTTTGGATGAAATTATTCCTTGTCGAGCGGCACGGTCAATGTATGGCGCTAATATGAAGTTACATAGTCGTGACGTCACTTCTACGATAGTTCTGTCCTTGTCTAACACTTATTTTAAAACGTTTAAAACTTGGCAATTTTTGAAACTTTTATAAAATCATTCTTGTAATATTGTTTGCACTATTTTTTTTTACTATTTTAGTAGAGGCGCACTCTACCAAACCATTATTGATGGCAACCACAGATAAATAAACCAACTAAATCTGAGCGCGGCCAAAGACGGAATAGTTTGCTTCCATCTCGACGTTTATATCAGGTGTCAAGAGAGTGTGGTGTGTTCCGTTAGTTTTGGTAGAGTGCGCCTCTACCAAAACAATCATGATTCATGATGGCACCCACGGATCATGTACAGTCGACCGCACCTCGGTGTTATAGCTTTGATCTTGCGTTAATATAGAGTAGTACAGTGTTTCAATACAGAATGAGGCCAGCTTATACTGGTAGTTAACCCCTTTGTACCGACAAAAATCTGGAAAAAAATCGGTTACACAAATACTTTCCCAGTATTTTTTTTTCACACCGTACCACACCGTAGCACCATATTTTCCCGAAGATGCGCCACAAAAGTTTCTAGAGAAAATTACACGTTATCGTCAATTCGACGAAGTAGGCGAAGTTTTTTTTTTATATTAATTGAATACTTACAGTGAGAATAGCAATATATGTAACTGGGGTGTACAGTGACGTCTACTACGACCCGAAATTGTCGTATCGTAAGAACGACTGAACCAGCAAACACCCTGTAGTCGCCCGGAATTAATGACGATGGGGATATCCTGCAAAATGTGAGATAATTGAAACAATAACCGTAGGAAACTAAGCTATAATCATAGGTAAGCATGGCTGACTTGGAAACACATTTAACATAACGCTTTTATACTCGTATAATACAAAGAAAGTAAAAGTTTTTCAGAAAGGTCTGGTCCGTAGTACTCGGAATGTGTATATATGGTAGGTAGGTATGCGCTTGTATGACTAGATGTATGAACGTAAACGATCCAAAAGGAGTTTGTAAGGATAGTAGCAAGTGGCGTTCTGTAGTTTTTGGTCACCCCCATGGAAAGAAGGCGTGAGGTATGGTGTATGTAAATAAAAAGTTCTAAAACTCGGTAGACGGAAAGAAAATAACAAAAAAAGAGGAAAATCTAAGAGTAGGTTTATAATAATTTGATTTCATAACAGTTAATGTAACATTCGAGTACAACATACTAATCTGATGTATATGAAAAGTGAACCTGAACAGATATATTCCGTATGTCAATCAGATAAGTTCTCAGAATCATCCCTAAGTTTATTAGAGACGCTACAAGATTTATAACTTCGAACTGAGTTTTTTATTGACGTAACTTAGTTGTAAGGTAATTGAGAGTATGGAAGTCAATTGTGTTAGTATTATTGAATGCAGGATATTAGCTTATAGAATAGAATAGAATAGATTACTCTTTATTATGTACACCTTAAAAATTACAGACATTGATGTAGAAATTTTACACTGGGTGACACAATGGGCGGTCTTATCGCTAAAAGCGATCTTTTACAGACAACCTTTGGATGGATTACAGGGAGAAGGAGAGACAATACTGCAGGTAGTCAGTGGTATACCATATACATATTCATTAAATACATACATACATTTATCTACACATATATATATACAATAATAAACACGAAATAAGACTCAGGAAACTATATGTAATAATGAAGAAGAATAAGAATTAAGGAGTGAGGAAGTGTTTTTTACTAGAATTTTAAAAGTGGACAGTGATTGAGCACGCCTGATCGACATAGGCAAGGCATTCCATAATCGCACTGCTTGAACTGTAAAAGACTTGTCATAAAAACTGCTGGAATGCATCGGCATCTCTAGTCTTAAGTTTTCCGATGACCTCAGATATCCGTTATGTGTGTCATGAAAAAACTTGAAACGTATTTTAAGATAAGAGGGGGTTGCAGGGTGGAACTGAATACTGTAGAGCTGAAATAAGATATGAGAATTCCGGTGAAGACGTATGGGAAGCCACTTGAGCTTTGTACGAAATTCAGAAATGTGATCATATTTGCGCAGGCCAAACATAAATCTTATGCAAAAGTTTTGAAGTCGCTCAAGTTTATCTAGTTGTGCCTCAGTGAGATCGAGATAACTGACATCAGCGTAGTCAAGGATGGTAAGTAAAAGGGATTGTGCAAGCGCAGTTTTAGTGGCAGTTGGAAGAAAGTTCCGCAATCGTCTCAGGGACTTACCAGATGCAAAAATTTTGCGACTTACTTCCTGTAACTGGGGACCCCAAGAAAGATGTTTGTCGATCCAAACCCCAAGGTTCTTAACCTTTTCGCTGATTGGAATAGCAGTTCCGTTAAATTGAACTTGGGGAAGCTGCGACCAGGTTATCTTAGGGTTCATCCTTGAATTGTCAACAACAATGACCTGAGTCTTCGATGGATTAACCTGCAACCCATGTGCCTCACTCCACTCGCAAATCGAATCTAAATCCTTATTTATGATATTAATGGCATCAGCTAAATCCAAAATGGTTGCTTGTGTATATATTTGTAAATCATCTGCATAAAGGTGGTAGGAAGAAAGGAGTTTTTTGGAAATAGTGTTTATGAATATTGCAAAGAGTAAAGGAGATAAAACGCTACCCTGAGGTACACCGGCAGAAGTATAAAACCAAGAAGAGCGAGACCCTTCTATGCAAATACGTTGCCGGCGGCCATACAGGTAACTACGAAACCAGTCAATCGCCTTTGGAGATATGTTAAGTGAGCAAAGCATGCCAAGCAGTATATCGAAATCGACAGTATTAAACAGGTTACTAAAATCCAGTAAGCAAAGAACCGTCAATTTTCCTGCTTCCCTGCCTAAACGTATGTCATCAGTGACGTTAACTAAGGCTGTAGCGGACGAAATCGGATTGGAATGGATTCAGCAGACTATTCTTACAAAGAAAAGCACTAAGCTGATTATGGACAAGGCGTTCAAGGACTTTGGAGAGGAAAGGCAAGATGGAGATAGGACGATATTCGCAAAAAGAAGTCGAATTAAATTTTTTGGGTAAAGGAGTGATTTTTGCCTCTTTCCACATCGATGGAAAAACACAATAGGATATAGAGTAGTTTAGGATATAGCATAGGATAGGAAGGATTTCGTCGAGGACAGGAAGTAACATTTTCGGACTTACACACTCCCTACAAACTGCGTTACATGTGATTGAAACTACGCTCTTCTTAACATCAGAATCAGAGAATTGACTAAAAATAAATGGGGGATGGTCCGGAGTTGGAAGGTTTAAAAGATAGTTTATTGTAGCTGCCTTCATGGTCCCATTACAGTGGGACGAACATGAGAAGTGTTGATTCAGTAGATCAAAATTTAAGTTTTTAGGAATCGATTCTTGGCGCGATTTCCTAACTCCCAAGGATTTAAGAAATTTCTAGACTTTAGCTGGATCTCCGTTTTCAACTGAGGTGTGGATATGGCGGCGTTGTGCATCTCTACACACCATATTGCAGCGATTACGAGCATTCACAAGAATCTCCCGGTTCTAAGGCGAGGGTCGACATTTAAATTTAGTTTTAGTTACAGCCTTCCTGTGCATGATACTTTTAATATCGTCTTTAAGCCATGGTGCCGGAAGCTGATTAGTGTTTACAGCACGAATGGGAGCGTGAACATCATACAGCTGCACAAGATTGTCTGTTAGCAGGTTCACTTTATCGTCAATCGACTCGACACTGACTAAAGGAGACCAGTCAATGCTGTTAGCATATCTTCGGAGATCATCTGGATTTATGCCACCAAAGTTGCGCTGCAGGAGAATTTTAGGTTTTCCCTTAGGAGGGCGAATTTTGTAGGAAAGGAATATTAGGTCATGGTAAAAAAATATGTCAGCTGAGCATTGACCATGCTGGCAACACCACTGACACCGCCACGCACGCGATTATTTCTTATTAGTTGAAAACCTGGCAAGGAATAGGAAGTTGAAGGGAGACATGGCTTTAAATGATTAAATGATTTTATTTTCTGTAAATAGGTTTGTACAAACACTTTTACACGTCAATCATATTTTAAAAACTAGGTGAGATTGGCATTTCCTATCTGACTACACCAGAAGAAACACCGAAACAAACTCAGAGGTCAGTCTCTTTGAAAGTCCAGACATAATCTTGGTCAGGTCATGTGAAGACCATGTGGATTGATATCTGAAATGGTCTTTTGAGGAAAGAACCACACGGATTTGAGTGGACCTGTCCAGTCAGTGCACGCATTTGTCAATCATTGTGCAGCTCAACTCAGAACTAAGGAGCTCAACGATCCGTCGAACAATACATAAGAAAGGACATTTGGGGAGGCCGCGTAAAGTACTCAAACAGCCAGACCATCATCATTAAGAGAAGAAAAAAAAATGCAATGACCCACATAGTCCTCACATTCACAAAAATTAAAACAATATTATACTTTATACATTAAATATATACATGTCATGGTTTAGATAAAATGGTACGTATATAGAAAAAAACATTAAAAGAAAAAATAGCAAATCATACATCAATTATGTCTGTGTAAACTTATTGGAGCAGCTCAATCCCAAGCCTTTTTGTCCTCAATATAGTCCTTGATAGTATAATAGGCTTTCTGGCATAATTTCCGCTTTATAAAAGATTTAAATTTATTAAGGCTTAGTTCTTGAATGTGGCTAGGAAGTTTATTATAAAAACGTATACATTGACATTTAAACGAGCCACCTATTTTCTTGAGCCTGGTAGTGGGAACAACAAATTTCTGTTTATTCCTAGTATTTTTGTTATGGATATAGGTAACTGTATTTTTTAAACAGAATAATATTTGTATGTGCATATAAAGATTTTCATAAATATACTGAGAAGGCACAGTCATTATATTAATCTCTTTAAATTTGTCTCTGAGGGAGTGTCTGGGACTTAATTTATAAATTGAACGAATTGCCCTTTTTTGTAAAACAAAACTGTTAGAATATCGGCGGCATTTCCCCACAAAAGAATACCGTACGTATCACACTATGAAAATAACGCGCGCTGTGTCTAAATCAGTTAAATTACGAACTTTTCTAACTGCGTATGCTGCAGAGCTTAGTTTTTTTGACAATTCATCTATATGGGGGCCCCATTGAAGCTTGGCATCCAAAGTTATGCCTAAGAATACTGTACAGTTTTCGGGTTTCAACTCGTCACCCTTTAAAAGAACACTAGTTTCTACTTGTCTAACATGAGGTATCGTAAACTTAATACATTTAGTTTTTTCTCGTTAAGAAGTAGGTTATTAACACTAAACCAAATAACTACCTTAGCGAGGGCGCTATTTACATAGGCCAAGACCCTGAGACAAGGATGGCGTGGACGCTCTTACAGTCTAGGTTAGCTAGCATGTCAGGGTAATGTGCCGGAATACTTTGGGCATTTATATGGACAACATTAAAATTCTTTGGCACATCGGAAAACTGAGATTCAAGCGTGGCAGCAAGGGACGGAAAACTTACAAAGCTGTCATTACTACAAGCCGACAAAAAGCTTTCGTTGTCGCTGTCGTCATTGCTATATGACATCGACATTAAACATACATATATGAAATGAATATACAATATGTAACAAAAACCCTGTCCGATCCAAAAAAGGCGTATTCTTGGTTTAACATACGTACTAGAAAAAATAGTAAAAAAAATCTAACTCATAAAAACCAAAAGCAATTGATTTTTTTATTTTTAGTTACCATGCGAAATGTAACACTAAATATAATAAATTTTCACATGTTGACAACACTCCACCGGCCGGCGAAATCTTTTATTTTTTGCCTATGTTATTTCAAAGGACACCGCCCTGCACTAGCCGCGCTGTAGGTACTCATAACGAGTCCTCGATCCTTTGATGTAGCCGACTGGTCGCTACTTGTTTGGGCACTTCGCCAGTCTCACGTGGAGATAGCTTGCTATCGGATGTCCGTACGTATCACGTGCCGCTATCGTATCGCGGACAATGTCGTATACCAATCAGGAATATTTGAATTTGTTAATTTTTATTTGTGAGTGAATGTGTGATTCGGAAATCGAAGTAACACCTCGGATTGTGGAAGCTTTCGAGTCACTCAAATCGTACACATGTGTGCTGCGAAGAGTACGTGCAAATTTAATAAAAAGGTGTCGAATGTGTACTAATGTTCTAGATAGATAGAGGTATGTAACAAGTAAATGTTTTAATATACTGATACCTACAGTGGGTACATTGCCAAAAGCACATCACATTAACTCAATAATAATTGTTTCTTGATAAACAGAAGATCAGAAATCGGGGTCATTGTGCGTAAGCCTACAATAAAATATCAGCTGATACCTACGCGTAGGCAAAACGTAGATTTATTTAGTCCTACGTTTCTTTGGCGGCATGCAACAAAGGACCGCCGCGCTCAGGCGGCTTCTTTGACACGAAACTGTAGGTGAACTCTGGTGAACCCTGTCGAGCGATCAGTGTTGCCTTTGGTATGATTATTGTTAATTTTTTTAATTAATTGTTTTCATTGGGGAAAAATAATTATCTCGTATCCATTAAATGATTACGTATTTGTGTACGCACTACGATACCAAATAATACCCTTCAGGATCGGACAGGGTTTTCGTTACATGCTGTATAATAAACGTAAATAAAATAATTTATATAAACGTAAATATAAAAAGAACAATAAATTTAAATCCACCCGCCAGATTAGCACTACAAATAAAAGCGAAAACAAAACAACACTTTAAAAATTCATCATCCGGGTAACAGAAAGCATACTACATATTTTTATGATGATGGAAAAATTAAAAAGAAATTGACATAAAATAACAAGCAAAGTTATACCGAAGAATAGAAGCAAACATAAATATACTGGGCACACTGTCAACCGGTTTCTGAACGAAAACTATGAAAATATAGCTGACATACAAAAACAGAAAATAAAATAAATAAACGATTCATACGTTGTGGAAGTGAAATGATAGAGGGTAGAGAAATAAAAGTAAAATTTGTTAAATTGAGAGGGTATAAACAAAGCTGCTACTCGGCCAGTGAATACTACCTAAAAAGTGCATAAAATCACTTCTTCTTAGCGGCAGCACGTCGGGCCTTCTTCGGTGCCGGTGATGCGGACGGTGACGACGGCAATGCTGATGCGATGGGAGACATGGCCTTTTCACTGACCTGCTTGATGTTATTAAGGTCATCCAGTGAATTAACGCGATGCCGGGAGCCGTCAGCGCGAAGAACATATATAAGACCCTGCTTAGTCCAGCAATTTGAACTCAGACACAGTAATACCAGTGCCTTTCAACTTCGTCTTGGCAAACCAGACACTGTACCTGACACTGACGTCCCGTAGTTTGCAAAGAATGGGCCTGGGCTTGCTAGCACCTGTTTGTCTGCCCAACCGTTGGCACCGCCTGATATCAGCAGCTGTAAAGTCGGTCAACTTCAGATGACATCGCACAACCTCTGCGACTACCTATGCTGTATCTTCCTTGGCCTGCTCGGTAACACCTTGTAACAACACCATCTTCCGGCACCACGCATCTCAAGATTGTCAAGTCCCTGCGCCAATGCCTCCAACTGCTGCTGAAGCCAGCCCAACGCCTCTAGTATAAACTTCTTGAACAAATTGAAGTCTGCTGTCAAACTTTCCGTTGTGCTATTTGTAGTTCGTGAAACATTCTTCCGCAGTTCTGCCTCAAAGTTTGACATCCTGTTTTGGAACAGTGATATCATTTCTGACAATGAGACCTTTAGTGCTTCCATGGTTTCTTCAAGTGTGTTGTTTTGATTGCGGTGTAATACGTTCTAGGAGATAACACTATACTGGTGGGTACTTTATGTTACCATTTATATGTATACATTACAATTGTTAAATTAAAGCTATTTGTATTTTTTATAATTTATTAAAAAGGGAGCAATGTTTTTTTCACCTTCAGACAAAAATAAGGCTGTGCATTCCGAATGTTGTCACCGTCTCACGATAGCACTTGACACTAATGACCGCATGTAGATATGGCAGAGTAAAGAGCTTCACATGGACCGGATGTAGATCAACTAGCATCCGTAGCCTGGCCTCTTAGGGGAAACCGAAGGTTTTGTATGGACGAACTTATGAAGGCATGGTTGACATCTGTCAGGCATGCCACCGTCCGGGTGAATCAATAAGTCACATTATCTCTGGGTGTTCTCGTCTAGCTAACGAAGAGTACCTGCATAAACACAACCTTGTAGCCAGGCAAGGATTACCCATTTTTTTTTTGTTCCGGGGTGGAAAATCCTCATAGATGTCCTCCGCCCTGGGGCGGAGGGGTCTGTCAGACTCTTACTGACTAAAAACCACCCCTGTTTTCCATCTCACACCTACGGTAGGGTCGCGGGAACATACGATTCTTCCGCAACCCTGACTGGTGCCGGCCCGCTTCTGCGGGCCTTTTTGGTTTGGAGGGGGGAGTGAGGTGTTAGACAACCACCCGCAACTTCTAAGAGGGGCGCGCGTGGAACATTACGGGCCGCCACCTTGGGTCCTGATGTGTGGGGGGCGGCGGACGTCCCCGAGTCCGCCGTCCCTGGACCTATTTAGGGGGGCTGGAAGAGGGCGTTGTTCGCCCTCTGCCTACGCCAGATGCGCCTGCTGCGGATCGACAGAGTGGATGAGATCTCTCTTTCCCTTTCCGCAGCCTCCTTCTGCGAGATAACTGCTTCGCAGAAGGAAACCACCGCGTCCCAAGACTCCTCGCTGCCGACCATCGAGCTCACTACGGTGGGCAGCGGCAGGGACTGCCTTCTTCTGTGATGAGGGCACGGCGCGGCTCCTCCCAAGCGGCAAACTCTGCCAGCGTATGCCACGCCGTGTCCTCCCGGCAGTCGACGGAGTGCTGACACCGGGCGTCCGGCTCCCTGTTTATGCGACACAGGTATTTCCCGAAGCAACCCTGCACCTGCGTCGTTCGAAACGACAGGGAGCCGTGCCTCCTCCCGCCAGGATTAAGCATTAACAACTTGCTCTGAAATACAGCCTTATGGAATCAGAAGTGCCGTACTACAGGTATGTGCCAGACCCAGTTCTCGAAAATGGAAATATCACAATGTACTGGGATCGATCCATCATCACTAACAGGACTATTATTGCCAATTAGCCTGATATAGTAGTGGTGGTGGATCGATTAGAGCGGCTCGCAATGATTATTGACATAACGGTCCCTCATGATGGGAACCTCGTCAAAGCCGAGAAAGATAACAAATCAAGTAGATTAACTTGACTCGCGAGGTTGTCGACATGTGGGATGTGGACTCAGCTATGATTGTGCCGATAGTAGTAACAGCCAATACCTTAATAGCCAAGAGCCCGACCAACACCTGAGGAGGCTCTAGTTGGGCAGCTGGATCAAGGGCTTGAATCAGAAAGCGGTACTTCTGGACACGGCTCGCATTGGCAGGAGTTTCCTCTCTTTGTAGCTTGGAGCCTGTTTCTGATACCGGTGTAATACTAATTTTTATATTTTAAAATGTTATTTGAAAAATATTTAAAAATGTAATTGATAAGTTTTGAAATGAAATAAAGAAGATTATTTATTATTTATTTCGGACGACAAATACAAGTCAACACACAATCAATACACCAAATTATGCATCAATATTCAAATCAATAAGATTCATTGAACTGTTCATAACTATTGAAAAAAAAAACTTACCCAGAGACGTTTTTGAAAGTACAATAAGCTGTTGTCAAAACATGCTTTATTGTTATAAGGACTCCTCCACATCGGTGACCCCTTGTAAATTGAGTCAATTGAATTGATTCATTTGCTGGATGGAAACCTGTAAGATAAAATAATTTTCTGTCATTGTTGTGTCACATATGTAGTGACCTTGTTTATGTTAAGAATGGTCAGGTGTATAGTACTCGCAACCGGCAACTAACAAAAGGTTTACAAGGCAGATGTGAGTGGAAATGCCGAAAGGGGACGCCCTAAAAGGACATAAATAGTGACCTTATTGGTAATGTTCTTCAGAAAGCGTAAAGCGAAAGCGTACTGGTCGCAAAGCGTGTATGATCAGATGTGTGAACGCAAACGAGGCAAAAGGAGTACGTTAGTACCGTTGCAGGTGGCGTTCTGTAGTTTCTGCCGTGGGAAGAAGGAGTGAGTTTATGTGTGGATGTCTGTTGTGTCAGCGACAAAAGTAGATATCTTCTATCTGCTTTGATTTCTATCTAACAAGGTAGATTGTTATCTTCAATTATGATATGAAGATAGTATGTTTCACCTTCAGAATGTTCCCTATAAATAACTTACTCATTTAGAATACTATTTAAAAGATTCCCTACGATTTTGTTTTTTTGAATTGAAGTTTTTGTTAAAAAGATATATTGTAAATCTTCACGTTTCACGTTTTACCGAAAACACGAAATTCTCAGAGAATAATAATTGTTCATTTGAACGGCGATATTTGAATGTGCAATTTTGATAAAATTCGAGTTTATCTATTATTTAACGCATAACTTACGAAGAGTCACGTTTCGTTAATTACAAAAACGTGACTGTATGGTAACTTTTTACATTTTTAAAACAGCATTTATATAAGTTACTAAATCAGAATATACGACAACTCAATTATATAACCTGGTGCTAACCATTAAGGCTTTGGAAATCCAACAGCGCGTTTACCTTAAGGAATCGACTATTGTATATAAACAACTTTGCATTTTAGACCCACCCACCATCATCATCATAAACATCATTTCAGCCGAAATAAGTCCACTGCTGTACATAGGCCTCCTCAAGGACCGCCCCTTCGACCGGTTCTGTGCTTCCCGCATCCAGCGGATTACTGCGGCCTCACACGGTCATTGGTCCACCTTGTGGGAGGCCTGACAACGCTACGACTTCCAGTACGCGGTCACCACTCCGAAATATTTCGGCCCCATCGGACATCTGTTCTGGGAGTAATGTGCCCTGCCCACTGCCACTTAAGTTTAGCAATTCTTCGTGCTATTTTTTATATTTTTTATTAATCAATAGAAATAGTTTACATGTATTATAGTACAAACATACCAAACAAGCCATCGCGGGTTTAACAGCGGTATGGCCAGACACGGCAACTCGGAGCCACTACTTAGGAATTAATTATACATGACAATTAGTTAAGTACTGTATATTTTCTAGATCGCAGTGCAATCCAGAAAGTATCTTTTTATAACCTTCGAGCAGTTCTTCGCATTTATAACATTGCAAATTTCAATAGGTGAGAAAAAAATCATTCATATTATACGATGGAAGAATGCATTCTCACATCCGCGCTCCATATGCGTTATTAGATTTAGGTTCGATAAATGTGGGTAAGTAGGTCAAAATACGCAACGACTTTGGTCTTACGTATTTACGCATGTTACTTAAATTATGGTAATTCTCACTTTTAACACGTAAACGTGCCTTGTCAAAGACATTTACAATTTGGCAGTGTTTAAATAACCCCGTGGCATTATCTTGGAATTCATGTTTTATTCTAGTGGGTACAATCGTTTTCAAAATTCGTAACTGTAACTTGTAAATGTCCTCGACGTAAGTCTTTTAAGTACGCCCGTAGCTACGTAGGCCGTAATCAATAACGGAGTCGACAAGTGCCAAATACAATGTTCTAAGTGTTCTATAGAGTAGTTCATACTTAAGTTTCCATAACTTAGCTAATATTGACCTAAACTTATAACATACAAGATCAATGTGCGGCCGCCAGTGGAAGTTACTATCTATTATCACACCAAGGTAAATATGTTGGGTCACCAACTCTAATTTCTGGCAACTGCACGCTGTGACCGGTCGGTGAAGACATAGATGCTCATGAGCAACGACAAAAGGCACACAAGACGCCGTCAGGTAAGGCGATTGTATATGTAGTTGTTTAGTTTTTTTCGTATTAATTACAAGGCCAACGTCGTGAGCTCACTTACATAAGAGGTCGAAGTTACTCTGCATCACTCTCTGTGCCTCCCGTATGTCTTTGTGTGAAGCAACCAAACATGTATCGTCAGCAAATTGGTACACTGAGCCTTCCCTGAAAATGTTACACATGTCGTTCACGTACAGTAAGTATTCGGTCGGCCCGAGAATGGAACCTTGTGCTGTGACTTTATCGGTTGGAATCATGCTACTTAGTGAACCTGAGATTTCTGTGGTAGTTTTTAAACCATTTCAAGAATGGACCCCGTATACCATTCTGCTGTTATTTATTAAATAGTGTCTAATATTCTAAACAATCAAAAGCTTTGCTAAAGTCAATGAGGACAATAAGTACGTGTTAATGAATGAATGTCGGTCACCTTGGTCCTCCGCGGATCTCTTCATTTCTGATATAATCACATAGGTTCGATCACAATGGGCCTTAATAGAAGGCTTAAAGTCACCCAAAGGGTAATGTATGCTTAGAGTTTCCCTACAACCCCCCATAAATTATCAAATTTCGCAGGTAAAATAAGCTTAGCCTAGCTGAGCCATAAATGCAAAGTCAAACCCCATTGATAAGCCAAGTGATTTGTTGTTGTAACAAGAACCGTGCAATTAAATCATGGTGACAGGCCGTTGGCCCATCGCCATACATACAAATGCTATGACCAGCTCTCAAAATGTTCAATAAATGATAAACAGCTAATGTTCTCTATCTATGCTCTTCTTTTGTTTTGTACCGAAAATTTTCGAATGTCCTCATCGTTATCAAAGACAGCCATATTTTACCCACTGTTGACTAGTTATTAGGCATCCTTCCTTTAGTACGAACCGTGCTACCCTAATGTTAGCACGGTTAATCATCATAACCTTAGTTTTTTCAAGTAGGTGCTAGTTTAGGTCAGGTACAAATAGCACCCCACTTGGAGATTGCCCGAAGTTCTACAATGATTGGGGAATGCCAATGTCTACTTAAAATTGCAATCTTAATATTTTATTTTATTTTTCATAAGTAGGTAATCATAAGATAATCATTATTACCTCCATTATCTTAAGACAACGATAGAATTATTTTATTATCATTTAATTCGATACGCACACCTTTGTTTTAATTCGCGGTTAGTCCCCTATGATCTAGTCCCTCTATGTTCGACTCGAAAAATACCTACCAAAAAGTTTCGCTATGCAGGCAATTCTTCGACTCTACGTAAACAATGGAAGGTACAGTTGGAAAGAAAAGTGTTTGAATTCAAGTGTGTTCAATAGCGAATTGCGCTATTCGTTTATGCGTAAGCGTCTGTAAGTTATGATTTGTTTTGCCTTGTTCTGACAATCGAAAAAGTCAAAAGGACAGATAAAGACGAACGATTTCGGAGCAATTCTAAGTTTAAGTAGATCTGTTTATTAATCTGTGGATAACGTCGTGAGTAGTGTGTTTGTTACATCTATTAACTTATAACCAATATTTACGTATTAATGCACTGCTGTTTGTTGTCCCCTATGTAAATAAATAAAAAAACGACGGGTTGCAATCCGGGAGTGCCGGCAGAAGTGAAAAGTTGAATATTAACGTTGTGCATTTTTGATATTTTGGAATTTTTAGGGAATAATGTTGCACGAATTGCTTCAATAATCAGTATTAAAGTACTATCATTTATGTGGTTGAAAACAATATTTATTTATTGCGCTATCGTACACAAACATGACAATTTATGTTACATTAAAATGTTTATCTCTCAGAAAAATCAATCAATAAAAATCCAAAATCAACAATCACATCCGTCTTACGAATTTTCGATCAGGTCACGTGTCCTGACGCGAGTTTAACATTATTTACCCATTACAAAAAAAAATGTACAACGCCGCTAAAGAAGTTTTCACTTAAGTAGATACTGGACCTAAGAGATTTATCAACGTCTGAAGACTTCGTCACAAATCTTATTTATTTAATAAGATAGGATTTGTTGACCCACATTTCGCATTTATGTATAATGTAATATTTTACATAATATATAAATGAGAAATGTGGGTGTAATATAGGTACACCTCTGCCTAACACAGGATTTACAGGCGTGATGTTATGTAATGTGTTATAAATGCTAAAGTTACGATGTGTGAATGTTTGTTATGCACTCATTCTTCAATGGCTGGACGGACCTGGATGAAATTTGTTTCACAGATAGTTCAAATCCTGAACTTAAATTTAAATGAAGTCGCGGGCAGAAAACTGGTAAAATATAAAATGGCGTAAATAAAAAGTCCGTTCTCAAAGTCAAAGCACCTGTAGTAATAATATTTCAGTCTTATTAATTACACAAATAATTCCACTCCTATTCTTAAGCAAAAAAGGTATGTTTAAATAAAAAACATGCCTATTTCCCATTATATAAAGCCGTCTACAATGTCTTCTTTTGGAAGAAATGCCAAGCCCATGCTTTGCTTGGTGTGTTTCGTGGTTTCTTCATGTTCAATGTGGTTCAAAGATATTGCTTTTCTGATAGCATTCTTCTGAAAATTAATGTTACTCCGTTGATTTGAATACCCGAGAAAACCTTCGCTGCTGCGGTAATTGCTCCTATTTCGATAGGTTACCAGGCCAATCAGAAAATATTGCGAAAAAAGTTATGATATATGAGGGCCAGTCATAGTCTATTTAGAAAATGTGATTAATTTGTGGTAAAATTTGGTACGTTCCAATTTCAAAATTTCCCGCCACATTGTTTGCGAGCCAATTTCAATTATCGTGTCTCATAAAAAAATGCATCTGCGCTGGGAACATTTTCGCGCTATGATTTTTACGATTTCAAGTGTCGCCTGATACCGGACGAATCGTACGATAGACTTCAAATGGTATTCATGGATGTAGGCCCTTCTAAGGAAACCGTGTATCGTTGGTATAACGAATTCAACGCAGTCGACTAACTTTGGGGGATGAAGAAATAAGTGGTCGCCCTTTTACGGCTGTTACGGATGAAAACGTGCTAGCACTGAAAAATTTAACCCAAGGTAATAGTCGAGTTACTTATCAAGAGATTCAGCAGATACTGCAGGTTGGATCGGGAAGCCTTCACAAAATTCTACAAATGCTTCTTCGCGTGAGGAGGAAAGTTTTATGCTGGGTGCCGCAAACCTAACTGATAAACGATTTTATTTCTGTAAAAAGTTTTGTACAAACACTTTTACACTTCAATAAAACGATGCTCAGAAGCAGGCCCGGGTGGAATGGTGGCGTGATATTATAAATAAATTTGAAGCAGGCTCGTCTCGGAGTGTTTACGACATCATAACAGGTGATGAGTTCGTTTATGAATACGATTCAGAAACGAAGCGCCCCTCGACGGTTTGGGTAATTCAAAATGAATCAACGCCTACCAAAGTGAAGCGATCTAGAAGTGGGGAGAAGATTTAGATCGCGAGCTTTTTCAATTTGGCTTCTTGGTGTCAATTCCTTTACGCAACCAAAGAAGCATCAACGCTGAATGGTATACTACCAAATGCTTCGCAGAAGTATTGTCTGTTGTGAGCAATAAGCGACCTAACACAGGGCTCCGCGGGCTACTGCTCCACCACGACTACGCGCCTTCGCACACCGCGCTGAAAACGAGGGACTTCATGGACAGCACGCCGGTCAAACTCCTAGGTCACACTACTTACAGCCTTGACCTAGCACCGTGTGACTTCTTTTAAGCCCCGAAATAAAAATCTGCTCCAAAAATGGATACAATTTTCGTCGCTGTCAGCGTTCGAGCGGCTGTAAACGAGGTGTCAACGGCGGACTGGAGACAAGACAACGGCGAAAGTGTTTCGAAAACTGGTTCAGAAGCATGAAACTTTGTATAGAGGCTAGTGGAGACTACTTTGAAAAGATTAAAAAAAAAAGAAAGTTCTACCACCTCGTCTACTGAAACAAAAAAAACCGGGCCACGTTACTAAAGAAGAACTAACCTAATTACCCTTATCAGTAAGTTGCAGCTGCAAAATAATAGTGCAATCGGGGGGCACCGCAGTGCCCCCGCCAAGTCGAGCGCGAAGCAAACACTGCCTTACCATCCTTTACTGGAACCATTTCGCCGCATTTTCACGCCCCTATTTGAGAACCTCTGGATAAGACCAGAACGCAGAAATTTTCGTCATCCAGTAAGCTATAATCACATACTAAAAAACCAAAATTTCAAGTCTGTAGGTCATTTGGGTCCGAAGTTAAGCGAAAGCAAAGTTTCGCATTTATGACACTCACTCACTCATGATCATCAGAATAGAACTAGTACTTCCCATAAACTCAGATAGCTGAAATTTCGTACAGAGTTAGGGTTTAATGGCCACATAAAATGAAAACTATAAAAACTAGGATAATCGAAGATCTGGAGTACCTGGTGACCCTGATTATAAAACACAAGAGCCCAACCAAACTATTAGAGATCGACATACCGCCTTTACAAAAAATATTCAACTTGGTGGGCCGCTTCATTTGACGTCAAAAATCGAAGGTCTGAAGTATCTGATGAAGAACCCTGAGCTGGTCTCAGCTTTATTAGAGATATGGTAATGCCCCTTCTACTATTGGTACATAAACAAATCGACTGTCATTGCAAAAACCCAGCGTAGTGGGACACATCTTCTTATTTAATCTAGCCTATAGCGTCCCACTGCTAGGCGAATGCCTCCCCTTCTGCTTTGCCCACGTTTCTACAAAAAGAAGTGAAATCCCACCAAAAACATTCTGTAAAAACTAGCCAAGTTTCGATGGAGCTGCTTGTTTATCTCTAAAAAGTAATGAAATCTATACAAAGTCGTGCCAAGTCTTAGGTTCCTTACTGCGATTTCTTCATTATTATAGTTAATGTTGTGTGACTTGGCCGTTGAAGGGTACACAAGGGTACAAAACCAGGTGCTCCATGACACCATTGCACCAATCTGTCGCCAGAACCGCTACCCATTGACGATGGAAAATTGCCACTTGGAAAACGTTGCTTCAATAACCAGTCAATTGTAGGCTTGATAAAGCTGCGTATTTCAATAATACTTATGTATAGGCGAGCCTGGAATAAACAGTATTAAAATATATTTCCAGTACAGACGGACTTCTAATCATAGAATATTCAACGTCCCACAACATTAACTATAATAGTAAAGAAATCGTAGTAACCGTAACCTTAGACTTGGCACGACTTTGTCTAGATTTCATTACTTTTTAGAGATAAACAAGCAGCTCCATCGAGACTTGGCTAGTGTTTTACAGAATGTTTTTGGTGGGCTCATATTGTCTCTCTTGACCTTATTTAATATATTAAATAATGATTAAGAAAAGGATAACATTTTACATATTAGGTTTTCTTAATTTACTTTTTAAATTGTAAAATTAAATATTACTCTGTAAATTTCCTTCATCACTGCCCGCGAATGTGATTTCGAGCATATAGAAACTTTTTAGTATGTATTTTGCGAGTCAAGCATAGCGGGACTAGAGCATAGGAGGACTAACCTTTTGTTCGAACAACGAAATTGAATACTTCGTATGTATTGAGTAGATATAGACAGGTGCAGGTTTTTGCCAAAGATGTAAACCACAATGGATTTAATGATGCTGTAGTATGAATTTTAAGTTCTCATGCTATTGATGCTACAAATAATTTCCGAGCATGGAATAGATTAAATTATTTGAATTTCGAAATTTTACATCTGTTATTCGTTATCGAACTTTACTTCAGATGAGTAATTTTATGAAGAGATTCATTTGAAAAAAGAAATTCAAACTTCTACGCCCAAAGCTTAATCTATTTATTCCAAACGGTAGCAAGTCATCGAGATATGCCTACGACATCACATCAATTTTTCATTGCTGTCTTTGTACATTTTATCGCTAATTATTATTTATAATATACATAAATACATTTATTTTATGATTTTTGTAATTGAATGGCAAAAATTCTTGAAGCGAGAAAAAGTATGTCGGTCGTCTGGTTTTTGTATGAATTCAAAAGTCGTCCCCAGTGTTTTGCCATTATTGATTATTTAATGTAAATAATTTGTGCACGATTAAGTGCGTTTTTAGTCAGTGACACGCATTTATCGCGTTTGATTCCCAGTCAAGTTCAATGACCGGTTTCAAAACCTCCGATGCCTCACGAAGCCGCGGCGGACGTAATTGTGCGTGTAGATTCGTGGATGTACATTGCTTCTGTGTGCCTGAAAGCTGCTCAGCTTGCGCACATATAAATAATGAGCACGTGCACCTTATTCTATACACAAAATCAATACCAACCCGCTTTCGTGAGGTAAAACATCTACTTACTCATATCAGTCCATATCAATGAATCTGTCATTGATTGTATGCTATGTCGCAAACCTTGAATCTTAGTCATAGATATAAGACACCGGAAACCACAATTTACAAAATATTGGGTTTTGCGATTATGATTTCAAGGCCAAAACCAAACAATAATAAAACTTAAAGTAGTGTCTCTCAAAATCTTAATCTTAGTAGTTTTTTTTTTTAAACCAACAACAAAAAAAACTATTCAAATCGGTTCAGCCGTTTTTGAGTTTTAGCGAGACTAACGAACAGCAATTGATTGTTATATACAAGAAGAAGAAGATCGATGGATTTTGTTGCATTTCCATAAAACCTTTACCTCTTTAAATAAAATGTGGAATACCTAATAAAAGATTGATTAAATAACTAGCTGTGCCCGCGACTTCGTTCGCTTTCAAAACTGTATCGCTTAGAGAAAGTGTATAAACCACGCCTTAATTGAAAAGGAATTCGTTTCGATTTTGCATGGTGGGAAGCTACCCGGGGATCTCTCCCACAGTCCTTTCTAATGCAGTCACTGCGTCTTCAGGGTTTAGAATGTCAATGCGACTAAGTGTCACTTTGATTTTCAAGAATAAATAAAAATCAAGGCGCCAGGTGCGTCTGCTGAAGCGTTATTATGGTGAAGTAGAATCACGCTTTAAGAGCGGTGTTGAAAAATGTTAATCAAAAACAGGCATAAAACGACATAAGACATTTTCAACATAATATTTTTGTGATTTCTTTAATCACATTTGTACATATTTGTGTATCCTTTTTGGAGATTCCAAATAAATAAATTTCTGAAAACGGAAAGGAAAACCTATATTTGGACGACGGTAAAAAGTTTTTATTTTTTAATTGTCGAACCTGCCAAACAAAAATTCGTGTAGTACTTTATATTGATACTTAGCAATTTTTTCATATACCGAACAATAACTCAGTAATAATAGGTAGTTATACTGTTCGTCATTGAGGAGTTCCGTGACAGTAGGCTTTCTTCGCAGTCCGTGATCAGTTGACTACTGTTAGGTTCTTAAACAGCTACTATGTTTCATCTTCCGCACGATTACCCATCCACAAAACAATAATCCTCCAAGTAAATTGGCTATGTCACATACGGATGGACAGACGGACAGGATGAAATGAAAAGAGTTCCGTTTCTATGTGCCATTTGGCTACAGAACCCTTAAAACAGACGAAGTGAGAACTTCATCTTCTTCTTCTTTTATAGACCGTAGCGATTGCTATGAAACAAAAAGTAATAATTACTCCGAGTTATACACAATATTTGAGTATAAAAGTAAACCATATTGGTTTAGTACTTTTTACGTGATACTTGATCTAATTAATCTCTCACATCCAAACAGACAAAAATTAAAAAAAATATAGAAATGGCATCTGTTGGTTACCCTCTATCACCCCCACTATTTTTTGTTGGAAATATTTTCAATGTACAGAAACGCCTCGTCTACGGATTTATTATTTTTATAGATGATAAATTGCAACAGGTAATAATAGGATCGTAAAATACTTACGGCATATGGAAACTCATTTTCACTTCCAAGGGATCCACCTGTGATACGGGTGTCCGGCTGGTAGGCAACGCAATTGCAGCTGTTGAAAAAATAAAATTCATTTACATTAGGTTGAATACAATTTAACAAGTAGTACTTGAAAGTAGTTATTCCCGACAAAAAGTTTACAATTTTTTTTTCTTAGTGAGCCCTAAACCATGAAAGTAAGACTATCTGTTGAGCCTCAGTGCGGACAAAAAGTTCAAATAAAAAACAAGGGTTTTGAAACAAAAAAGGTGTCGGAGTTGTCGTGCTAATATTAGTATTAGCACGACAACTCTAACTAATAATCTTTTTAATGAATTATAAAATGATCACTTTATGTTCTATAAATAAAACTACATTTACAATGTTAAAGTAAGTAAGGTCATGGTAAGGTTACTTTTTTCTTAATGAATTATTTTTTACCAAATCCTAAAAAGTAATAACAAAATGGGAATGACACACTTACCTTAAACAGCGAGCACAAAAAAAAACTAAATCTTTTCCATAATTTTAAATCAAATCAGAATGTTAGAACAAATACCTGATGACACACAGCATTTACTCGTATATAAAAAAAGAACAACACTGTCTTATCTTTAAGCAGAACATTTACTGCCAAGTATTATCAAACAAAAAATCGACAATATTATAACATTGACCAAATATTTTTGCCGAGCGT
This sequence comes from Dasypolia templi, assembly GCA_963555695.1. Taxonomy (NCBI): domain Eukaryota; kingdom Metazoa; phylum Arthropoda; class Insecta; order Lepidoptera; family Noctuidae; genus Dasypolia; species Dasypolia templi. The sequence goes on along the minus strand of OY743141.1, from coordinate 20,081,762 downwards.
TTTCCTGTTTCGATAAGAAACCAGTGACTCACGTCGTATCAAAAAATTGTTTTCCGCTCATTATCACACTTCCAATCATCATCAAGATTACGATGACGATTTCCTAAAGCGGATCTACATGTTTTACAAATGGACAGCTCATAGGGTTCTATGAAACATTGCATAGAAATCGCCAATTCAAAGTTGACATAGTAAATGAATATAATGGGTAGTAGGTACGAGAATACTAGTAAAATACTATTAATTTCTAGCCACATTATCTTACTGCAAGACAAAGTACATCACCTACCTGAAACTAACTGACGTCAGTAGGTAAACTTGAAGTCAATTTCGAAAGAAACGTATCCCTCTAACTGTCAAGTTACAGAATATGAATAAAAGTCCAAGACAGTAAGTTATCTCTTCATAGGAATATATTTAATATATATAACAGGCTAATTTCTCGATGATTTGACAGTGTTTGGAAATGGATGCTTCTCCTTTCCTCTCTTATATTTGCAGTTTATTGGAGGCCAGTCTTTTCAGTTGTTTAATAAATTTTTCCTGACGCGAAATCCCGTCGGAGTGCGGCTTGTAATTCTATAATTTAAGTCATCCAAAATTCTTTAATTTTTTCGAAAATTGGCATATGGTTGTCACCCCAATTATTAATAATCTATCGCGTAGAATGTTTAATTACTTTAATCACTAAGTATAACTAGATTAACATTTTATCACAATGTGCTGCGATACGTGTCATGCCCGGGCAAGTTAATAACAGCTGTTTAAACGCTAGGCTATAGTGTTACAGAAATATGCACCTTAACTTGTGCAATTTAAGTTCTACGTTCATCACGTTCTGTCTCTGCTTGGCACCAATGCTCCGACGTGTATACAACGCTAGGCTACTCGCATCGCTTTTGTGCAAAATGTGGCTTTAGTATTGCATAAAAAGCAGTCTCGAAGCTGCAGTACTTAGCAAGAGCGTCAGCTAAATACTTAAACTTACGTAGGCACACGTTCTCGGAGCGACTTCTCGACGGATGATGTTGAGAACACGTTATACATGTGGTGTACGTAATGTACTTGTTCGTACATATATCAAATGCGGCACGATCTTAGCGTACGCGATGCGGTTAATGTTGTCATGTAATGCATATGAATAACCTGCAATTATACCTACGAGATGAATCTGTCGGCTCAAGCAGTTTGGGTATCAAGAAATCTGATTGGTACTGTTATCTACATTTTACTACAATCTTTGAGCCAATTTGATTTATTAGACTCATCATTTATGTGAATAATATCTATAGTATCGACACAACACAACTGACACAACAATTTTACAGCAATAATACTCACTGATTAATAGGAGAAATACCAAAAAATTTGTCCTTTTTTGGACAAATGTATAGGTATTTCGCCTATCAATACCCGACTGCGATAGCAAAGAAAGGTTATGTTGTACGCGTGTATCTTTGTATTTGTCGAATTCTTTAAACCACAAAGCATCCTAACGTCTTTGTGGATTTTAATACATGAAAGTCTATGGATCTAGGTCGTGTGATGATTAAAAGCTAGGAGAGTTTGCTTCTATAAAATCATCATGACGGATTTGAGAATGAATAAGGGTAAAGTATTGAAATAAAAAAATGTTACCGACCAGTGCATAGAGTGTACTTACTACAGTGGAGGACCCACTCTGTCGCTGTCGTCGCTGCGGAATGGCTACCGCTAGGTGGTAGATATAAATTCTGACAAAAAAGTTTCGGGAATGGATGATTTGTTTAGTTGGTTACGATTTAATTTTTGTTTGTTACATTGGCACAACTGTTTTCTGCCGATTTTGGCGCCGAGTTTGAGTTGCATCTGTTATTTAGATTAAAAACAGTGCTGTTTTTAGTAAGATCCACCGCGTATTACGAATTTCATAATGGACAAAAACATCGAACAAAGAGTTTTTCGATGAGTTTTTAGATTTCGTGTTCGGAAACACTGAAAATGTTACAGAAGGCTTACGGTGATTCGACTTCATCAAAAACACGTAGGTACTTATGAGTGGTACAAAGCTTTTAAAAGCAGTCGAGATGTGATGGAAGATTTGCCTCGCTCTGGTAGGCCATCACCGTCTTCAACTGAAGTTAACATCGCAAAAGTGAAGGAAATAGTGACTGAAAATTCTCATTCAAGTTTGAGAGAAATAGCCACAAAATTTTCTATCTCAAGAGTCGATCCGTACCATTTTAAACACTTGGGTAAGAAACATGTTGCCGCTCGGCTAGTCCCAAAAGACCTGAATTTTCTCCAAAAACTTTACGCATAAGAGTCGCTGAGGACATGCTAGAACGAGTAAATTCCGACCCAACATTCATGAAACGCATTGTTACTGGTAACGAGACGTAGGTTTGCGAGTTTGACATGCAAGCTAGTCAACAAGCTTCGGAGTGGCCCCTTACAACTGAACCGAAACCAAAAAATCCACGACAAAGTCGATCAAAAGTCAAAGTCATGTTGACTGTTTTCTTTGACTGTCACGGTGTTGTGACTTGCGTGTTCTTGCTGGAATATTAATTGAGCGTTATGCGGCGTTTAAGAGAGCAAATTCGACGAAAATGGATTTTTTATCACGATAATAATACGTCTTTGCACAAGGCCATCATTGTGAATGAATAATTTACCAAAAACTCAACAAAACCATCGAGCAACTTATTCACCAGATGACCTAACTGTCTAGCCGACTTCTTTCTTTTCCTAAACTCAAATTACCACTTCGTGGCACACGTTTTCATTCGGTCCAAGAAATAAAGGAAAATTCGCGGCGAGAACTGATCTCAATTCCAGTTTAAAAATTATTAAACTGGACTGGACAGGATTATTCGTTGGCGTAAAGTGTATCGTTTCTGAAGGAGCATACTTTGAAGGCGATAAAATAAATTTGGATGAATAACTAACATTTTGTGTATTATCTTTTCCCGGTACTACTTTCTTGACAGAGTGGTGTATGTACCGCCACAAAAGTTGGTTAACATTGTTCATAAATTATAAAATAATAATGTTGTCTTTGACTGTACTTTACTGTCCCACTACAAGCCAAAGTCCTCTTCTCATATAGAGAAGGCACGAGCATTGATCACCACACTTGCTCAACATGGGTTAGAGATCCCAGACAGATGTAGAAACATAAAAGAAGCAAAAGGAGGTGGCGTTCTGCAGTTTCTGCATACCCTCATGGGAAAAATGGCGTTAGTTTATTTAGGTATGCATAAAACAAATTCGCTTTTCGTGTGGGTTTGTGTGGCGGCTTAGTTCTTCTAAACTTCAAAATCAATTTATGAAGCGGATTGAACCATAATTCAAGGAATAATTTCGGTTTTATGTGCATGTATAGAAAAATATGTAACCCATAAAACCAGTGTTATTACACATGCCAAAATAATTGTTTTAACAAATTAATGAGTCAAATTTTAAAATTTCATATTTTTAAAATTTGTATGCCAGTCCAGGGCGAAATATGTAAGATCATAGATATATAGATAGAATACTCTTTATTATGTACACCATAAAAATACAGATATAAATGTAGAATTCTTACAAGGGGTGACACAATGGGCGGTCTTATCTTTAATAACGATCTTTTAAAGACAACCTTTGGATGGATCTAGGGAGAAGGAGTAACAATACTGAAGGTAGTCTGTAGTGTATGTGGGATAAGCTCAATAAATGTTCAATAAAACTGCTGATTGCTTCTTAAATTTTGTATTTATAATTTTCCGTCTTTACTTCTCGTATTCTAACGTCTTACCCCAGCTTTCTGTCTACTTATTCTATATTTTAAACATTCATTCCCTATCTCTAATAACGTTCCGTTCCTACATGTATCATTTTACATAAAAATATAAAAGTGTTTTTTACCATGATAAATTTTGAAAATGGGTCAAGCTTGAGCACGCCTTATCGACACTGGCAAGCCATTACATTACCGTACTGAATGAACTGAAAAAGATTTATCATACAATCGGGTGGAATTGATCGTCATCTCTAGTCTTAAGTTTTCTGATGACCTCAGATATCTAATATGTGTGTCACGAAGGAATTTGAAACGTTCTTTAAGGTAAGAGGAGCTTGCAGGATTGTACAGAATACTGTAGCCATTTGATATTTTTACGAAATTCGGAAGTGTGATCATATTTGCGCAGGCCAAATATAAATCTAATGCAAAAGTTTATCTTGTTGTGACTCAGTGAGATCCAGATAACTGACATCAGCTAAGTCAAGGATAGGAAGTAAAAGAGATTGTGCAAGTGCAGTTTTAGTTGCAGTCGGAAGAAAGTTCCGTAGAATTCTCGAAAACTTAATAGATGCAAAAAAAATGCCACTTACGTCCTGCAGCTGGAGACCCCTTGAATGATGCTTGTTGATCTAAACCCCAAGGTTCAACTCTCACTTACCGGCAGCAGTTCCGTTAATTTAACTTAGGGAATCTAAGATCACTTTATCTTTGAGATCATCCTTGATGTTCCAACAACAAGGACGTAAGTCTTCGACGGGTTAACCTGTAACCCTTGTGCCTTACTTCATTCGCAAATTGAAGCCATATCCTTAATGATTAGCTTGTTTGTACATTTTACAAATCGTCTTCAAAAAGGTGGTATTTTGAAATAGCAGGTTGACTTTATCATCCATTGACTCAACACTGAATAAAGAAGCATGGCTGGGCATAAAGAACAGCGTCAATTATGGGTAGGTTGCGCAGAGGCTCCAACAGCATCCTAAAAACGTTATTTGACAAAATAACAGTCCCTTTATAAGGCACTGGGTGCAGAGGTACGTGCCAACGTGCTTTGGGCCAAGTCTTTTTTGTTGTTTATATTGTATGAGTTTTACTAACATAGTTTTTAAGTCATTGTTACTAATACGTTATGGATTGTGAGTAAACTGGTCCGAAATAAAGAATAAATGTATAATAAACGATTGAACCGATGGAAGAGAAGAAGAGCACCAACCGATTTTCTATAAACAAGTATTTCAATCACCCATGATGATTTATGACTGCAAGAAGGTGTTAGGTTTTAAGAATATGTATTTTCAAAGAAGGAGAAGAAGTTTATACGAGACGAAGGGCTGTAATATATACCTCGAAGACTTTCACGTGATTCAGGTTTACTTTCAAAAGAGATGCTCGCCTGCGTTTTGCGGTGGAAGTAGGTACATATCAACACTTGAAAGAGAATATGTGGACGAAGGTATATGGCAAAACCACCGCCACCGCCACTCGCGCGACTCTCATAATTCTATTATGAGAGTCGCGAGAGTGTTCGTTTTGGATTCATTCATAAAACCTTGGTATACCATGTTTTTAACAAATCAAATATTCTTATTCTATTGTATTTTATATTCTATTCTACATTGGCCCATATTGGCCCAGTGGTAACGGCCGCGACTTACGAGTTGTAGGTCGTAGGTTCGAACCCAGACAGGCACTTTACTTTGTGTAAATTATTTCATCACCACTGCTCTCAAAAAGGTGAAGGAAAACATCGTGAGGAAACCGGCATGTCTTAGAACCAAAAATTCGAAGACATGTGACATCTTCCAACACGCACTGGGCCCGCGTGGTGGATTACGGCCTACTCCCTCTCACAGAGAGGAGACCTGTGTCCCAGCAGTGGGAACATAATAGGCTGATTATGCTATTTATGCCATATTGGTCAGAAAAATCATGTACTTTTATGTAACTTGAATTTGTTAACCTTCTGTGATAAATGATAAATGATTTTAATTCTGTTATTAGGTTTGTACAAACACTTTTACACCTCAATCATATTTTTTTAACTAGATCAGGTCAGCGTCACCTATCTGACTACTCTGAGAAGAAAGGCCGAAACAAACTCAGAGGTCACAGTAAAGTTGTCTTGTAAAGTCCTGTCTTATATGGTTACTACTGTAATCTATAATGTTGTGATGGTTTTTGTACTATGAAGGAACATCACTCAGTTCTTGATAAATTATATTTGCAAATTACTGATACGCTATCAGGAGCGGCTATTCAAACGCAGGTAGGGAGGTAATGTCATTGGATGGAATAAGCACGAAGCGGACCCTCATCGGGAGGCGTGGCTTTAGTTTCAATTGTGGAATTTAGCTGGGCGACCAGCTAATGGTCGAATCTTTGGTGAGATGTCGGAGGCGAGGAAACATTTTAAAGGAAAATCAAAGTGGTATCAGGATAGTCAAGAGCAATTTAAAATGGACATCCTTGCAACCAACTACTCCTCTAAGGATATCAAAAGCTTTTGGAAACGTACAATGAAAATGAACGTTGGGCTAAGCTTCCCGATGAGTGTCAATGGTTCTGCTGACCGCAGTGACATTGCCAAGGCGTTTAGAAAGCACTTTACTGTGCAGTCTCCCTTAGGTCCCACTTCTGGCGATGTGAGCGGTGGTGAGCCCTGCGATGGGGCAGAATATAAAGATACCTGCGAAGACTGTGGCTAAAATTATTAGAAAAATGCAGCGTGGAAAATCTCCTGGTCAAGTTGGTCTCAGCATCGAGCATTATAAATTTTGCGGGGTTCATTTGCCGCTGGTACTGTCTATGTTTTACAGTCTGTGCATAGGTCACTTGTATTTACCGGAGCCGCTAATGCGGAACATTGTCGTTCCGATAGTTAAAAATAAGACGGGGGATATGTCTGACATTGGTAACTACCGGCCCATCTCACTCGCTCGGCCACAATCGGCGCTATTCTGACAACGCCGGTAAACGCGTATTTCCTCGACTTGTCAAAAGCATTTGATCTGGTAGCATATGACATGCTGTGGGACAATTTGAGGGACGAGGGTGTGTTGACGAAGTACACGTCCATTCTCAAATATTGGTACTGTAATAAAAAAACCGGGTGAGATGGGTGGGTACTCAGTCGGACGAGTACGGGCTAGAGTGCGGAGTTAAACAGGGGGGTTAGGCTCGCCTCTTCTTTTTAACCTCTATATAAACCGGCTTATCGAGCGAATGAGCGGTACACATGTCGGCTGCCCCATTGATGGAACTTGTGTCAACAATATAAACTATGCAGACGATATTATGCTTCTCAGTCCATCGATAGGTGGGTTGAAGAAGTTGTTATCAACCTGCGAGGCCTATGCGGAGGAGCAAGGGCTAATTTACAATTGGAATACAAGTGAACTTCTTGTATTTAAAGCACCTAAGCAGCAGCCGCGCAGTGTTCCACCCATAAGTCTCAACGGCATAACACTTAAGGTTGTCCATAGTTTTAATTACCTTGGCTACATTGTACCGAGCGACCTAAGAGATGACGCGAGATAGAGAGGGAGCGCAGGGCGTTGTCTGTGAGCAATATGCTTGCCCGCAGGTTTGCTCATTGTACTACAGACGTCAAAGTAACCCTTTTTAAGGCGTCACTCACAGGTCACTCGTGTAAAATTATTGACAAATAATTTAACACGAGTGGCCTGTGGGTGTCATACACGCGCCGAGCCTACAACGTCCTGCTTGTTCAATTTAATAATGATTTTAGGATGCTGTTGGGGCTGCCATGGCGTTGTTCGCGGAGGCTCGCACATATGGTTTTTAAGCCATCATGCGAAAGAAAGCGGCCTCCATACTACAGCTCCTGCATGTTAGTGACAACGGCATACGAAAATGATCGCGTCCAGAGCGGACCATCCCTTTCAGGGACACTAGGTAGCCACAGTCGTAGGACTGACTAAATAATTAATTTTGTAAACACTAACAATACTAACCTAGTTACCTAAGCACTATTGTTACTAACCTCAAAATACTAACAATATATAGACCTTTAGTCTGAAATAAAGTTTTTATTAATTTATTTATATGTATACCTAAGGTTGTCACTGAAGGAAACGTTACTATTAACCGAGATGTCTTTCGAATGAATGTGTTATCAAATTGTGTGCAACTCATATAAAAAAAAAAAATTGTTGATTAGGGTCAATATTACTCGAAAAAAGTGTTAATTTACTCAAAAGTTTTAAATGTTTCCATGCGATTAGTAGTTTTTGGATCAGCAGTGATATCTTTTTAATAACTTTTTTGTTTAGATTTGGAATAGTATTCAATTGTCTTTTAAATTACAATTTATTTGAGGGTTGGTACAACATCTTTATAAATGTTATCTAGGCATGTGGCACTAGTTTGAGTTATTCTAGTGGGCACCAAAATTTGGTTAGAATGATTTAAGACAGGGTGGTTTAACATCCCCTCGACTCTTCAACCTGTACATCAATGAGTTGATTGAGGGTCTCAGTAGCAGTGCAGTCGGCTGTTCTATTTATGGCACCACTATTAACAACTTGAGCTATGCCGATGGTATGGCGTTGCTGAGTCGTTCAATTAGCGGTTTACGGAAGCTTGTTAGGAGATGTGAGGAGTACGCCCTGGCCCATGGGCCCAGGTACAACGCAAGCAAAAATGAGTTAATGGTATTCCTACCGCGGAATATTAAAGTCGACACCGTCCCATCTGTTACACTTAATAGTGTACCGCTTAACAGAGCGACACAGGTTATGTACTTGGGTCACTAGGTCACGGAGGACCTCGCCGATGACTTGGAGAGGGAGAGGGAACGAAGTGCGTTGGCTGTCCGTGGGTACATGCTGGCTCGCAGGTTTAAACGGTGCGCGAGTGAGGTGAAGTGCACTATGATCAGGGCATACTGCCAATCCTTTTATTCGTGCACCCTGTGGGTCAACTGTACTCAGCGGCGCTCAATGTCCTTCGAGTGCAATTTATCAACGCTTTTAGGATGTTGTTGAGGCTGCCGAAATATTGCAGTGCGTCTGGTATGTTTACGGAGGCTCGGGTTGATGGCTTTCATGCCATAATGAAAAAGCGAGAGGCCTCCAAATTGCACCGTATCAGAGGAAGCTCCAACAGCATTCAGAAAGTAATAGCGGACCGGATAGATGGTCCATGGTTTTTGACATGGATGGCAATCCACGTGTCTATTTGATTGAGATTTTATGTTAATTTTTGATTGTGATTTACTAACACAGTTATTAAGTATTTTCAAATACAATTATGGATGTTCTGTAATGGATTTATGTGAACCACCTCCAAGGATATTACGGTTAAACATGCCGTTTAGGAGATAATTCGATTTTTCATACTAGCTCCATACAACTCAAACACAACTAAACAGAGTCACTTTGTATAATGAAGCTGTAAGAGGTGCTACACACAGCGCAGTCGATCGTTATGTTTTTGTCATCCCATACCTATAAACACTGTTATTTGAAGTCGTGATATTATAATAATAATAATCGGAGGTCAGAATCGGGGGTGACATGACAGATGTCACCTGCGATAAAAATGACATACACACGAAATAAAAAAATGAGGATAATATGTTGACAAGATCAGCCGCACGTTGAGCACGCCCACCACCTCCGGGCTCGTCGTACAGCTCCGCCTCGCCACCGCCGGACCCGTTCCCACTGTGAGCGCTGTGACGGCACCGGCCGCGGTAGTTATGTCGATGCTAGTTATGCTAGTTATTTCTCCCCGCCCACGACGCCTCCACCTGCTCGTCGATGAGGAGGATGCCGGCCGCCAGACGGCTTAGGACCTCGAAGCCCACCGGCCTCTGATAGAGTCCCAGCTCCCGGCGGAATTGTGCAGTGCATGATATGGACATGATCCATCAATGAAAATGTCATACGCTCATACTATAGGGCTACAGAGGGGGAAAACTATCTGACAGTGTATCGTGTTCGGATGCTCTCTCTTTTTCAGGTGCTTGAGGGCCATCCAACGTAATATGTTGGATGACACTGTGCTTGATCGCCTGCGTAGTGAAATGCAGAGTAGCCATGTTATCACTCCCTCCGTCCCAGACTGTTGTGATACTACCAAAGTCCAACACAAGTCAAGCTGACAAGGGAAGTGATGATAAGGCTACAAACGTAAGTACCCAGTGTATAAGGAATTAAAGATTGCTTTGTAGGGTGCGATTCGGGAATATCGGTTCCGCTTACCTGGGCAAACGCCCATGTATAACAAAAATAGGGTGCTGGTGGCGGTCCTGGATTTGCTGTTATTAAACTATTTTGATGACTGCGAAGACCTCACCGATACTCATTCTGCGGAAGTACTGCGCGGCTGCAGCGGCATGTCGTGTAGCTCACGTCAAATTTGCCAATGACTCTAGCAGTGCAGAATTGAGCGCCGTATTGGTGGGGCCAGACGCTCATCGGCAAATTAATCTGCTTCGGGTGGGTAATACTCGTCCAAGAATGATGTACTTTGTGAGGCGGGCGTTCTCAGGGACTGAAATCAGCACTCAGAACTATATGTCCTGTGTCACAGGGCGCATCGACTTCCTGAAGCAGAAAGTGTATGTATGGGCGAAACGTAATCGTGGGTATAAGCGGCGAATAGAGCGATACACTCAGAATCGCACCTTCCAGAGCGATGAAAGATGGGTTTGCAGGGGTTGGGAGCGACCGGACCAAGGTGTGGCTGACATGGCGCAATATCTGGTCGGTGCCTGTCAGCCACAACGAAGATGATTGGACTAGGGAGATTGAGCATTTGATCATGTATTGGAAATGGAGGCATTTACCATCAGCCCCCAAGATCCGTCCATTACCTACTGGAAATCTGTCTGAAAAAAGGCCGGACGGGCTGCACAACTTTTGGAAAAAATGTTTACAAAGGTCGCATGCCCGCTTGGCATCCCAGTTCCAGTCAGCCTTAGAATCAGGGTCACTGCCCCAGTTCCTAACGACAGGAATTACCCAACTGCGCCATAAATCTGGTAGTACTGCGGAAACCAAATATCATAGACCGATTACTGGTCTACCGACGGCCTATAAAGTTCTTTCATCCATTTTGAGAGCTGAAATAAACATACGTATAGACACCAAATCCATCATGTCTTTCACTCAAAACCCGCACTGGGCCTGCGTGGTAGATTACTGCCCACTCCCTCTTACAGAGAGGAGGCCTGTGTCCCAGCAGTGGGAACATGATAGGCTGATTATGCTATTTCACTCAAAATGGATGTAAGAACCCGTGGAACCCGCAGTCCCGTGGTCCTAAGAAGCTGCTCCTCATTGATATGACCATTAGCCAACAGGTTCGCCGTTTCCTGAAGGATCTGTCGACATGTTGGATACATTATAAAAATGCCTATGATTCAGTGCCACATGCATGGCACATGAATAACGATGTGGCGGAGGTACGAGGACACCCTATGGTGGCACAGTGCCTCCTGCTTACAGGTCCAGGGCAGGGTGCTGAATGCGTTGGAGATGTCCAAGGACACGCTCCGTCTGCCAGGACTCTAACTCACGTTATTGCATCCACGGTGGAGCGCCCATGCCGAAAAACAAACTGACTGTCGTCCAGATCCGGCCCCTATCTATACAGGTGGCTGACGAGGCGGGCTACAATTATTCGCTCGAAAAGCTCACCCACCTCATCCAGCAGCAATATGGGCCGGTATGCGGACGTCGAGTCTGCTGGGCGCCCCGCTTTCCTGAGCAGGACCAGACGACCTGTTTTCCACAGGGTGGGATACCGGCCCTGCTCAAGGCACTGAGTAGAGTCCTCTCAGCTGGGGATCTAGCTCTTCCAGAGGGAGGAAAGCGCGCGGCCAGGAACTCTGTCGGGCCCCGGGGCAACGGTTTTGGCCCGGAGCTGCGCTATGGCCGTCCTCATCTCCGGCTGTGTCACCTCAGGGACGGAACCGACCTCTCGATCCTCTGACTCTGCGGCTGTGGGCAAAGCCATTGGCGGCGACCGCGCGGCGAAGGAGGCTCTGTGGGTGGCCATCGGCGAGTCGAGGACGCCCCCACAGATCCCCGTCTAGGGTCGCCAACATCTCCTCCCTCCCAGTCTTCGACTCGCCGATGGCCAGCCACAGAGCCTCCTTCGCCACGCGGTACACCTCATACAGCGCGGCCTCCTCTTCCAGAACTCGACAACGTCTCCTCCGGTATCGGGTGTACTGGCGCCTAACCTCCACGCACGTCACGCGCAATTGCGCGATGTTGGTGGACCACCAGTACAGCTGGCGCCTTGTGGGCTGTGTGTGGAGACGGGGCATGGACGCATCGCAGATTTGCGTTATTGCCCCGCGGAACCACTGTGCCTCCGCTTCGACGTCAACGGGTTCGTTCATCTGTGACTCCCGGACCCAGGCCTGGATTATTGCGGCCTCCTCGAGAAGTTCCCTGTCGATTCGCTTAAGCGACCAGCGAGGACCATCCATTGGCGGGCCAACGTGCGACCGCCACCCGTAGTCTGGGTGGAGACGTCGAACCGAATATATCGATGGTCCGACAGCGTCTCAACTTCAACGGCATCTCGCCAGTCATGCACACGGCCCGCAACAACAATGAGCTTGCTAACGAGACGTCCACTATGGACCCGCCCCGCTGCCGCACGCACGTGTTCTTCGGGCCTCGTATCAGGACGGTCAGGCCGGTCTCGACCTCCCACTCCTCCAACACCTCTACCCTAGGATTGGTGATCGGGGATCCCCAAGCTGCAGACTTGGCGTTGAGGATGGATAATTCATGTGACGTCATCCTCTTAACCTCAATATCTTGTGCGATTGTGCGATTGCATTTTTTCATTTGAATGAAAAACATTTTTGTTTTTCATCTATCTGTCTTTCTGACTTTTTTTCCACGAATTATTCTTGGGAGAGGCAATATGTGCCCAATAAATGCACCTGCATGAGTTGGCAGCCCATGTTTTTTTTTCAATTTACTAATTCGTACTTAATATGATTATATGTGGAAGTGTCTGTCTGTATGTCCTCACAATGAAAATGTTGATACAGACATGTAAAAGCGAATAGGCTACATTTCATTCTGAATATTATTTTGTACTTACGGCAAAATTGTGAAATACAAAATACCCGAAAATGAAGTCGCGGGCAACAGTTAAGTAGTTCATAATAATTCTTCTCACTGTCTTGTTCATCCATACTAGTGGGGGTGACAATGTTTCTTAAATAAATCTTTCATCAGTGATTACAATCATTTCTAGATAAGATTACAGAGTAATTATATTAAAATTTGTATGACGATCAATGATAGAGTCGTCGTGGTTATTCGAGTTTATCAATATGGAAATCACATCGTGTGACGTTACTGCATTCCATTATTCCCAGCCAGTTTTGCGCCTCATTTAAACAACATCATAACATAACATTTTGCCTGTGATTCCCAAAGGTTAAGGCAAAGGTCCACCAATGAACCAACACACCTAGATTTTGCCAGTTATGTGTTAAACATAACCGACGAAATCTTATAGCACTTGAGACTCCGGGTGTCTATTGAGAAGTTCCTGATTGAAGAACCCGATAACCCTTTGAAAAACCTAGTAGCGCTCGCGACCACTAGACCAACGAGGAAGTAATTTCACAATGACAACTGCGGTATTAATGTTGAACTTCATTATATTTTTATTATTTGTTAAATACACACTCTGTGAAAATTTTAACTGTCTACCTATCACGGTCCATGAGATACAGTCCGCTGACAGACAGACGGATGGCCGGACAGCGGAGCGAACGGCGGATTTTAGTAATAGGGCTCCGTGTGCACCCTTTGGGTACTATATGATAATGGGCTGAATGGCGTTGGCCTTGATCCTGCAACATTTTACGCATTGATGCGTGATCTTTTTAGCCAGGATCCAATAGGAAAGTAGTGATGACGAATAGTGGCCAATAATAATAATAATAATCCACTTATTTTCAGGCGACACAGGCCCATAGACAAAAATCTAAACATACATATATTTATCATAAACAAAACTTGTGTTAATGAAAAAGACTTAAGACTATGATATTAGCACTACACTTTGCACTAGCTAGACTTTGTGCTGTCTTAAAAGCTGTGGCCCAGCATGCAAAAGGCGTACATGAAACATGTTAAACAACAGATTGCATAATCGCATAATCATAAAATGAGTTGTTTAATCTTCCTCCAACATGAATTAGATTAGAAAGAGTGACAAAGAAAGTAGACAAAGACTATAGGTTGTTCTTTTCTGGTGACTGTTTACCTGATTTAAGTAAGTGGTACTCTTTCGTGAAAGATTCCATTTGCCTAAGTCTTAGTAACAAGTTTCAAGAATTGTGAGGTTCAGTAGAAGTTAGTGAGCCAGACTCAATTGATTTGATATTGCCTTTATAAATGAATCGCATGACATATTAGCGCCGTCCCACGTTGTAATGTGTAAAAGTTATAAATATTTCAAAACAACGCAGAAATAAAAAACTAAAACTTACCTCCTCTTATGTGGCTTCTAGGACGCATCACACATGTTCTCCCAGGCAGAGGTGGCGTCACGAGGGTCACCGACACCGACATCGACAAGAAAGGGTGTCATCCGGCGCGCCACAACACCATCTGTCCGCTGCTGATTTCAACTGTTGAAGACTCTTCAACGTGTGGAGTATGTTGAGACCGCTCCCCTCAACATCGCCGCGTGCTGGCGGAGGTGAACGAGAGATGCGAGGACGGCGGGGAGCCAGCTGGCCGACGGCCGAGCGCAAGCCCCCATGCCACGACATTCAGTTGCTGCACGCCTCCACGCACGGCTGCGCTTGCACGTTTTTTAACGTCTTTAATATTATCTTATTTGCAATTTAAAACCGACCGTTTTAAATTCATTTTCTTTTCTTATTTTATATGAACTTACATGTTGCACAGTCCACTATCATTTTCATTTTGCTCCACTACGACCTATCGTCGCGATGAGGAACTCTAAAAATCAGTAATACTTCTCGAATTGCGTTTAAAGTAGTACAGAGTGCGAATAATGTGAATGCACCCAGTATAACTTAGGCATGGTACAGCCTCTGGTACCACCCTCGTTCATAGAGCGACCGAAGTTTTCCCTAATAATCCTCGAAATAGGTTCGATAAAGAGATTTTTAAGTTTACGCGTGCGTTATCTGTTTCCTTGCCATCATTCTCTTTTGTAAAAGCAATTTCATTTAATTTCTTTTTAGATATAAGATCAGTATAATTGTTCTAATGTTTTTACGACAACGTTAACGCGCCCTACAATTATGGTCGGATCTCTAAGGGACATTGCTCGCAGAACAGATGGCCAATGGGGCCGAAAGGTTCTGGAGTGGCGACCGCGTACCGGAAGACGTAGCTTTGGAAGGCCTCCCACAAGGAGAACCGACGCGATGACCTTGTGAAGGTCGTATGAATCCGCTGGATGCGGGAAGCACAAAACCGGTCGAGGTGGTGATGTTTGGGGAGGCCTATGTCCAGCAGTAGACGTCTTTCGGCTCAAATGATGTTGATGATGATCATAAAATCTCTAAAGTTGTGTAACGTCAATAGGCGTCAGATTAGACCGACGAACAACACGAGATACAAACTCGTGCAAGCGTAATAAAATGAACGGTAGCATTCCAAGTTTGCAAAAACTTCTAAAAAGAAACCCAACGGAACGTTTCATCGATTGTAGAATGGTTTATGTATATGAAAAGATCTATTTGGTTCACTTGAATTTGTTTCCTAATATTTAGATCAGCCGAAATCCCATTTATTTTATTACGGGTCTGATATCAGCATACGAATGTGTAACAAAAAACGCAATAAGATGTTTCTCTCGCTCCGATGTTACTATGTATTTTATTTTTATTGAAGATATAAGGTTTTTATTTTCAATTAGAAAATTATCTCAACTTATTTTCTGATCTGTTTTATTTAAAAAATATTTTGTAGAACCGTGTTTTAGACAGGTCCAGAGGGACGGCGGACTCGGGGACGTCTGCCGCGCAGCGCGACGAGGTGGCGGCGGCGCGTAATGTTCCACGCGCACCCCTATTGGACGTCGTGGGGGGAGAATGACACCTCACTCTGCCCGCGGACATGAGGAGGCCCGCAGAGGCGGGCCGGCACTAGCCGGGGATCGTGTGGAAGGCGCACAAAATCCCATAATCCCCGGTTAAAGTGTAGGAAGGGAACACCAGGGCGGATTTTAGTCAGTAAGAGCCTGACAGACCCCTCCGCTTACCCCAGGGCGAAGGACGTCCATGAGGATTAAACAACCCGGAAAAAAACTCAAGTGTTTTTTTGTCAAAGTGGCAATAGAAACACATTCCGTGAAAATTTTAAGTATCCTCCTACTAAGGTTCATGAGGTACAGCCCGCTGACAGACTGACGGATGGACGGACATCGGAGGCTTAGTAATAGGGTTCCGGTGGTACCCTTTGGGTACGGAACCCTAAAAAGTACTGTATATTAGTAATAGATGTAGAGTTCCTGCATCTAAAAATCCGAAAGTTAAAACTTGTATTTTCGATATAGTATAACAAAACTGAATAGGTAGGTAGTTAGCTTTATTTATAAAGATGATATTATAATATTCATGAACGTTATCACTTTTAGAATGCGTTCTAAAAGTGATAACGTTCATGAATCATCTGATTAAGTAATTCATCATGACTTAATCAGAAAGGGTTCCGTAATACCAAGAATGCCGCCTCAAATAGAACAATTCTGTAATTTAGCATTTCTTGCCGATTGTAACAATTAATGATGAAAATAATGAATGGTAAAAATAGATGAATTTGCATCAATCTAAGAAAACCTTTAAAATTTATTTTCATTTAGCTATTAATGACCAACTAAATACACAAATAAACACAAAACAAATGTGTTGCTGTTCCACGTACGATTGGTCAGTTAATATCATGCCTGCGTGCCCTTGTCAGCTGCACGTTACAGGATTTAATGGACGCTAGTGATGGCACCAAACACGAAGTCGAATCCTGTGTCCATTTAGATTGCCATCGACACGCTAGTAAGAAGAATACAAAAAGAAAATGACATTTAGGCTTTAAAGTACTCGTCAACATCACTGTCATTCGGGAACGTGCCCAGAAGACTGACAGTATTGCCATTGTGTCTGGCAATGTTAATTCTTTGTCCAAAGAACTACCCAGCCCTCTGGTCAAGTGAAGTGACGACCAGACATTTCCTTAAAAAGCAGACGCGCACTCGGGCTCCATGTTCCCGGGCTCAAAACTGTAGTTACTCATAAGGTTACAGTATTTGCGCCGCTTGAGGGTCTCCGCAGCCCCAGCAGCAGCGCCAGCACAGTTCACCGAGCCCTAGCGGTGCAAGAGTATCGATACAGAACAGAATAGCAAGTTTTATTATATCTTTTCAAAATAGTGTCCATTTACATCAATACATCGCTGCATCCCGCAGACAAACCGTGAAAACGGTTTTGCGGGGCATTGTTCTTAAGTTAAGTCTATTACAAACTTTGTTAATGATCAATAAATTAAAATAAAAATCCGATGGAACCACACAGAAAAATATTTTGCCCACTCATCGAAACGCAGCCACTGCTTCCTTTGTTATTGTTAGATGTGTGGTTGTTTTTTTAAGGACGTAGTATCTGAACTACATATTACATAATCTTTGTAATAATGAAACGCAAAGAGGAGCATTGAGGACCATCAGTTATCAGGCAACTGACGAATGTTCGTAGCTGGTAGGCTAGATAAAAACTTTGCGAAACACCAAGTTACACTGCGTTATTAGTAACTGGAGTAGTAGTCAGGGTGGTAGCTGTTATCCTATGACGATCCGTTGAATATAGGAAACGGGCATAAGACAACCCACTGAACAGCTTCATAGACACTGTTTTGAATCAAAATATTGTTACCAAAACCGTGGAGGCCTTGTCAGAGACCACCAACGAAGTGAGGATTTTTGGAAAAAGTCTGTCGGACTAGCCACGCGGGCTGGCCAAGGCCACGCAGCCTGGCCCCTTTAATGTGCGGTTTTTACCCGATTACACACGGTATCCTTAGAACATTGTTAATCCCTGATAAAAATATTGATTCATACCTCCCTTAATTAGATAAGATTGTAGGTACCTATATAATGTAGCCCAAGATTAGTCATATAAATCAGTCATTTTGTAGTGTTGTACGACAGACATCTAATCTTGTTTTTTATTCAACCCGCACTTAAAAAATGAACAACTTTGTGATTTTATTTGTGATTGCTCTTTGTGGTAAGGATTTGCTACAAGTGTTTTTATTTTTCCAAAATACATAATTAAATTTGTATTTTTCTTCATCAGTGCATGCAAAACGGATCTCATACTAATAAGTTTAACAAAGGACATACTAAATCGTATTAATATGAATGTAACATAACTGGTAAAATGTTTATGCACTATAGGTACACCTCTGCGTAACCTTTCGGGAAACCCAGTCGCGATGTTATATTACAAAAGGATTGTTACATTATTTTTTTTATTTATTTTTTAAGTCATTAATATTATTATCCATTTGATGAACAGGCGCATCAAGCTCTTTAAATGTTGAAAGTGCAAACAGAATAATGGGCGGCTCGCCTGCAACTGACAACCAGCTCCGATATATGGTAATTATACTTTATTTCTATGGCCAGGAGGAGACAAAAACTATACAACTTACTATTGTACATGCTACATTATTTTTTGTTCTTTTAAAAGGGGACATTGTTCTCATCGTTACGAACAACTTATACTATCGGATCAATCTTGAAATCTCAAATTACCTATCTAACCTTCAATAACCGCAGTTTGATATAGTAGCAACCCCCTTTTCTTACTTTGTCAGAACTTCGGGCTTCTGAGTAACCGTAACGACTGCTATAGATCTACAAGTTACAGCCGGGACTTTCCTAAGCATGGAGGAGAGTTTCGATATGTAATGGATGGTCACCCATCCAGAAACCACCCCGACAAACCTAGCTTTCCATTCGATCGACTTCGATTATTTAGCCACGAGTTCTCTACTACACTATAAATATCAAATACCAATAAATATACATTCCAATTATGACAAAACTTATTGACATGTTTTAGGTTGCAACATATGGATTGCATTTATTTATGTGCATTGTTTATCCATAATAAATTACAGTAAAACGAAATAACCTATATGTTTTCATATTCTTTTAGATTTCCTTGCAACAATTAAGTCAACTAACCCACTTCACAAGAGGGCACAGATGCGGGGGTGCATTGGTTACGCGAAGGCATGCAGTGACAGCCGCATCTTGCCTTTACAATTTCGTAAATGGGTCAGTATGTGGTATTTATTTTAGTTAGAATTACAAAAGTCAATAAGCTGAGTCAGACCACGCACAATGAAGGGTTCCGTAGTTTATAATTAACTTTTTCCAAGAATTAAGTTGTTTTTGGAAAATGTTAATTCCAACAAAATTGTAATTGAAAAACATTATATTATGTAAGTTAGTGAACTATTTATTACTCGTTTACTTGTATAGCCTACTTAGCTGAGATAATTTTTCTTTTAACTTCGTTATACAGGATGTTAAAAGACCCACCGCATAGCCGCCAACTACTCATTCTGTACATCAAACTAAGTAACATAGCACAAAAATAATTGCTGGCAAACGAATTTTATTTTTGGTGCGAATAATGCTTGTCTCTGCATCACCCAAAGGTTGACTAGTAGAAAATGTCCATGGCATTAAGTCCGCCTCTGTACATTCGTGTACGTGTAATATTAAATAAATAAATAATATCTGTTTATTGTAGTGTGCAACGTAACGCACGCAAAACATTGTTCTTATGTGACTTGTGCGATAGTACAGGGATCGTGGAAGTATTTGATTTTGTGTTATAACATTCAAAACTTGTTTTCGTAAAGAAACATCAGTAAAAGTTGAAAATTTGAGCTTCAGTATCTCTGTAACCAGAAGATTCCCATGTATGGTCCAGTACAAAAAATGTTAATAATCAAGTTACTATGAATGACGAAGTTAGGAGTTATAAATTTTATATCGTCGACTGAATTACTGTCATGATTCACTCATATCGATAAAATAAGGTTCATCGAATGGGAACCTCTCATACAATGTGAGGTTGATGAGTTTAAATTTGTTAGAGCAACTGTATTACAATAACAAGAAGTGCAAGTACTAAGAGTCTCTGATCTAAGCCGCGGACAGAGATACAGACAGACGGACGGACATGGCGAAACAATAAGGGTTTTTGATGACGAAACCCAAAAACTCAAAGGTTTTGCTTTTGAGGGTTCCGTAGTCAATTCTTATGCGAAGCAAAAAGGAAAAATGTTGGCCGGGTTTAGCTCTAGCTGGGTGCAGTATTAATTGGGATTGTCTTCGTTTCCAAGGGGTCTTAAACCAAAATCTAATTTATTATACAGAGCCAAAAACGTTAAGATAAACACTGTTTTTCAGGCAAAACACGCTTATTGCCCCGAATGAATACCGGGTGTTCGCTGGTGCAGCGGTTCTTACCAACGACGCTTCTGCTGATCGCCATCGTACTGTAGAAAGCTTTAATGTACACCCCAACTACAGCCCGACTACCCCGTATGTCAATGATATTGCAGTTATTACCGTGAGTAAAATTAAACCCAATTTAATGTTTATAATAGGAAAGTGAATCTAAAAATAGAAGTTTCAATCAGTCCTCATTACAGAGTATAATAATGATAGACAAACTGTGTTTTCTTTTAAGTCTGTGCAACTGTGAAAGTTGGCAACGTCGCAAATAGCTCTCTATGCTATGTCTCATTTCTATTCTATTCGTCTAAATATGAAATCTTATCATAATACAGTGCCATCAACTTAACAATCATAATATTAGCGAAGGTCGGTTGTTAAAGTCAAGCGAACAAAACCACTGCAGAACGGTACGTGAACATGAGCTAATTTTCTTGCCTATTTCAGCTGACCTCTGAATTCCCAAGTCACGCAGTATCAACAGTGCCACTGTCGACTACCGACGCCACCACAATGCAAGGACCAATTTGCACTTCATCCGGCTGGGGATCCCAAAACAACACAAACTCTGTAAGTTAAATTACTCATGTTAAAACTTTGATTTATTCTGGGCTCTAACTTTAACTGCTAGAATATGGCTTTTTTTTTTTTTCGTGTCCGTTATATTTACCTACTGATACTGCCCGTGCACGATAGCATGTGACAAACACAATGACGTCACAGTCGCTATGCGAAACCAAATGAACAGTCGACCGCGAAAACTAGCGATCAGGGACTGCCATTCCACGTAGGTCTCATTAGGAAAAATTTTGTTTTGTAAAGCGTCGTCTGTGTATCTCATCGCACAAAATTTATCTTGCAAATAATAATCTTGTAGCTATCTTCACTATTTTGTTTTAAATTAAACCTTATTTTTACATTACTTTTGTTTTTAGCCCAGCACGCAGTTGATGCACTTACAGAAGACGGCGTTAGAGCAGGCCGTGTGCCAAGCTTATTACTCAAGTGCGGGAGCCATAGGTGGCATTACAATCAATTTACAAGATACCATGATCTGCGGGTTGGCAACAACATCTTCTTCTTCATGCTCGGTATTAACTTATTTGTATTACTGTTAATGATCCTCCAAATAGAACGTGGCTGTCACCTAATACTCGTAGTAGCACTAACGTGTGAATACACAATTCAACAAATTATTATTCATAACTTTGAGACGCTCCATGTCTTAATATCTACACACATCAAGAAAGTCTAAGCCACACATACAAATTTCAATTTTACAATATGTTTTCGCATTATATCCTTAGTATTTCTTATTTATATTATTTTTTAATGCTTTTTTGAAATTAAACAACAATTGTTTTTTTTTTATAATCTTAATTAACAATAATTACGAGTAAGTACTGTAAGTACGTAGTACAAATTAAGTTGCCTAATCAACTAAACTTAAACTAAAATTAAATGTTTGTAAAAAATTGCATAAATTAATACAAAGTGTGGCCTCCTCTGTTATTAAGATCTTGCTGGCACCGATTATTCATGGGATCGATGAGACTGTTAATGTTATCCTGCGGCAATTGCTCCCAATGAAATTTTAGTAAGTCAATCAGTTGTTGGGTGGTTTTCACTCCATCCAAAACCTTTAAAACACGTCTCTGGAGCATGTCCCATGCTTGCTCGATGGGGTTGAGCTCTGGCGATTGTGCAGGCCAAGGCAACACCAGGATGTTTTCCCTTACCAAGTACTCCCGTGTGTACAAAGCTGTATGCGAACGCGCATTGTCATGCATTTTTTTTTTGTGTGGGAAATCATCAAATGACTTCTCCCGCTCTGGGTGGAGCGGGAGGGCGTGTCAGACTTTTACTGACTAAAACCCACCCGTGTTCCTTCAGTTGCCTGAGCCAGGGCCACGGTTTTCTCTTTAGAATTACCCGCGACCCTGAGGCATCGGCCCTATCGGACCAGGTCACTTTGTGCTGACATCTCTTTGAGGCCCGCGCCTACGGTGGCCGGGAATCTGCAGGCGACTCCCGACGCCCAGGGCGGCCTCCTGCCGCGGCTAGTGGGGGCGTGAGGGCGTGAGATCGCAAGGCTCTCTCCCTCAAGCGCTCCGCCTCCTTCGCAAGCATTATTGCTTCGCAGAAGGAGGTGACGGCTTTCCAATCCCTCTCGCTCCGTACCATGGCCTGGACCAGGGCCGGACGCGAGAGATCGCCCCCGCCGATCGCCTCCGCGAGGACACTGCGGTGCTCCGCCCACCTCTGGGCAGACCTCCACCGTATACTCCACCGTGTCCTCCGGGCGATCCACACAATGGTGACACCCGGGCGTTTCCTCCCGTCTTATTCAAAACAGGAACATCCCGAAACAACCGAGTCCGGTGAGAACCTGTGTCAGACGGAAAGTGAGGACGCCGTGGCGCCACTCCAACCACTCCTCAAAGAGGGGACTCACCGCCGCTATTGTGGCGTGCCCAATTGTCATGCATCAACGTGCAATCGGAGCCAAGCGTTTGTGCGAATGGACGGACATAAGGCCTTAGAATATCCTCAACGTAACTTACAGCGTTCATGTTACCATTTACAAAAACGAGCTCAGTTCGTATGTTCTTCATAATACCCGCCCATACCATAACTGTTGAGCCGTTGTATGGATGCACTTCCTGAACGCACCTCAGTCTTTCAGTATAAAATTTCCTGGATGACGGTACACTCTTACCCTTCTAGTATCAGGCTTGAACCCAAATCGAGACTAATCGCAAAATAAAATTTTATCCCATTGTTCCCGGGTCCATGTAATGTGTTCGCTACACCATTCATTTCGACGAGCGCGATTCCCGTGACGTATCGGTGGGCACCTAATTGGCTGTCGTGCTCGTAGGCCATACTCATGCAGTCGATTTCGCACAGTTTGGTAGCTAACAACAACACCAGTTGAATTTTGTAGCCTTAAACCTATCTCTCGGGCGGTTAACATTGGCTGGCGTCTTGCAGTCAGTTGTATGTATCGATCTTGCCGTGTGGTTGTACACCTTCCTCGACCTGGGTCTTGCTCAGCAGGATCTCCCGTGTTAGTGTAACGCTGATGAAGATGGCAAATATCGCTTCTGTTGACACCAAAATACCGAGATACCTGAGATTGACTTCTTCCCGCTTGCAACATCCCTACAGCTCTTTGCATTTCATCGGCGTTCAAATGACGTCGCTCCGTGACGTAAAAAATGTCTCAAAATCCTTCCAATTTGTTCAAAACTTTTTTAAAATTATTGTTTAATTCATAAAATTGATACATAATACTAAATTTTAATAAGCAAAGAAAACGCTATAAAATTCGAACCAATGCATTCGCTTTTGAATTTGTGAAAAAAAAAACCAAATGAAAGGTACTCGTTTTTTTTACAACCAGCCAGTGTGTCCTCTAGATCAAAAAAGTTTGCATAGGTATCGGTACCTACTTGGTAAGAAATAATGTAATGATTGATTAGTTATTTGAAATAGTACGAGTATGTGTTGCTGAGACTTTTTTGATGTGTGTATTATACCGGCAAATACTATCGAAAAATTGTCTTTTTTTTTGTTTATTTCGTACCTTTGATCCTGATCAGAACATTACATCCTCATTAAAATGTGTGTTATTTCCAGGGCGACTTAGGCAACCCGTTAGTATGCAACGGTGACCTCAACGGTATTCTCATTGTCAACGGCCACGACTGTTCAAACCCAGCCCTTCTGCAACCTGAAGTGTATACCCGGGTCTCCAGATTCGCCACATGGATAAATACCACGGCAGGAGCGTCCACTTTCCAACCTGGAATGGCAGTGTTAGCAGTGATCGCTATTGTTCAAATTATAACCGCCAATGTTTTAAATTAACATACTTTAGAATAAATAAATAAAAAATATGTACAGAACTTGCTTGTTGTTTTTGTGTCTGTTATGTGAAATAATTCGAGAATTTCAAATTATAGGTATGGCAGTCACCGATTTGCGAGCTGTTCAGTTCATTTATATCATCAACTCAGCCAATTTCAGTCAACTGCTGGATGTAGGAGTCTCTTAAGCTGCGCCACAACACCCTATCCGCCACCTTCCGCATCCAGTATATCCCAGATAAGATTTTTTTAAGATCTTCATTTCATCTAGCCAAACGTACCACACTGCGCTTGCCGATATGCGATATCCACTCCAGGACTTGTTCACTTCCCCGGTCCAAATGCTGGTGAAGCTAAAGATGCGGCAGATGGTGGCTGAGGTTGCAGTGGACTGGCCATGTTTGTCGAAGTATAGATATGTGGTATTTTGCTTCATCAAAAAACCACATCTCTTATTTTGATTTTATATTTACCGACTTTTTCATAATAAAGCCATTCGCTTCATAAACCTGTATTAGCTGTCGAAATGTTGTGTCCCTTTCTGTCAAATTTCATTTTAACATATCAGAAATGGATAAAACAGTTCGATGAATAAGACGATTAATATTTAGGGAGCTGTTGTGCCCAGCAATTCTTACTATGATTCAGTACCTAAATCTATATCACGTTATGTAACCGTTGAAATTCAACATTTTAGTGGCATATGCGTCTTAGTTAGTTTTCATAGGACCAAAATAGTTTTGTTATATAACGGGCTTGCACATACGTTTAAGCGACTTTTTGTATCGACGACTGTTGTCTTACAAAAACCTTTTGTTTAACCGAAACGTTGACATGACCAATACATTGCCCAATATAAACGTCATGGCTGACACCATTATACGACGTCGTATAGGTTAGTGCTGAAAACATTTACTCAACATATGTACTGACACCATAATACGACGCCATTTATGTTAGTCCAGAAAACATTTACTTAACATGCACTCATACAATTTTAGGACGTCGTACAATTTAGTCCTGGAAATGTTTACTCAACTAATATAGTAAGTTACAGTCACGCGACTGTGGAGACTGTGGCGACTGGCGGTGTCTTAGTTAGCTAAATACCACTATATAACCGTTATATTTGTGCGTGTCATACTAGCTCTGCTTATGAATGTCATCATTATTAAATAGTTAAAATGTTCCTCATGAAGAAAATTTTGTAGTAAATTTATTTTGTGTAAATAAAGATTCTTTAATCACAATCATATAACAAGAAGTCTTATTAGACTGGATTAATACGATGTTTTTGTTAGTTGGGGTACTAGGATATCTCGAGATCTAGAAGCCTTCTAGAGAAAATCTAGCAGATTAATCATATACCTTTACTAAATACTTTTGTAATCCAATATTGTACTACTCTGAAAAGAAAGTACCGGGAAAAGATCAGTAATACACAAAATGTTAGTTAGTCATCCAAATTTATTTTATAGCCTTCAAAGTATGCTCCTTTAGAAACGATACACATTCGCCAACGAATAATCCAATCGTTAAAACATATTTTAAACTCTTTTTCCGGAAAGAAGAATTCGCATCGCGAACTGAACTCAATTGAGTTCAGTTCGCGATGCGAATTCTTCTTTATGTCTTCTACCGAAAAAAACGGGTGCCACGAAGTGGTAATTTGCTCTGAGGAATAAAAAAGAAGTCGGCCGCAGACATTTCTGATGAAAATGGTGCTTGCTCGATGGTATTTGTTGAGTTTTTGGTCAATAATTCGTTCACAATGATGACCTTGTACGAAAGCGCACTATCGTGATGCAAATCCAAGTAGGTAGAAACTACAGAACGCCACCTGCTACGATTATTGTCTTTATTTATTTTAAGCCTGTTTATGTTTATTCCCTTCAGAGTAGTCTGGAACGTTAAAAAACGGTCAATTGTGTGTCTGACCACGCCCAAAGAAGGGTTACGTAGTTGGGATGAGGTTATCCAAAGAACGAACGTAACATTGTAGTTGAAAAACATGTTCTCTAGACGAACCTGCTTCAAAGGACGATGAGAAAAAATGTCCCCTCCATCCAACAGATTTGAAATAAGTGTCATTTGAAGCGTCTAATAAGATTTATAATTTGGTTAAGGTTTTATAATATCTTGTTTTTTTAATATTAATTGTACAATAAAAAGGATTACAATATGGCGATCTTAAAATAATGCTTCATATAAGGTAACGGTTTTTAAAGCAATCGATTGTTTTTTTTCCCTTCCCCTCACATAAAATAAAAGTATTTTTATAGCTGTCAAATCCGACTTCTTAGAAAGTGCTGACTCTCAGCCTAGTTTGAATAAATGACTTTTGATTTATTTTTAATTTTTTTAGATTGTCACGAATATAGTCGCAGTCGTCACTCGTTTACTATTTGTCAGACTTTTACCGGGCAGTTCCTCCCGCTTCATGCAAAACAGGAACCTACCGAAACATCCATGTCCGGTGAGGACCTGTTTCAGGCGTAAGGTGAGGACGCCGTGGCGCCTCTCCAACTACTTCTTAAAGAGGAGACTTATTACTATTGTGACTTGCCCAGCACTGGGTTGCGACAATCGCACCCTCCATGTTGCCATGAGATCCTGCCGGAGCTCTGTCCGCTGTACCGTGATTACTCGCGGCAGCTTTTTTTTTTTTATTTTTATAAATGGCATCTCGCAGGTCAACCTATGAGGTTGTCGTCTGCTTAGACGGACTTGCCTGTGGTTGCCCTAATAAATTAAGGCCTCCAGCCAGGACTTAAACTTAAATACTAACTAAAACTAAGCGACAACGCTAAGGGCACCCCCTGTGGGGTACGGACCTCGGCTTAGGGCGTCGCTGGAAGAGGGCAGCAAGGGACTAGCTGGATCAGGATTGATAATAATTAGGGACGAATTTAAAGCTACAGGCTCAGCGTCGCGGGCTGGCTCGAGCAAGGGTCGGGAGGGGCGTGGATTTGGGCGTCGCGGCGGGCCTCGGCGGCGAGGACGGTAGGACGGCGATCGGGTTTTGGGCTTATGTAGTGTGCTGGTGGCCTTACTACTCTCCTGGAGGAGGGTAGTGGCGTCGTCGGGGGCGATTAAAGTATGCCTTGGTCGGCGAATACTGCTAATGCGGGAGGGAGTGTAGCGGGCGGCCGCTGAGATCAAGGCGTTGGAGTGTTTTATGCCAAAGTCAAAGAAGCGCTTCGATAAGCGTTTCATGAACTGGTTTATGGTAGGCATTTTAAGATCGATGTGGAGATTTATATTACGGACATAGAAGGGGGCACCCGTGACCTTTCTGAGGAAACGGTTCTGGAGGGTCTGCATCTTATGGAGATGACGTGGGTGAGCGTGCGCGAATACAACGCAGGCATAGGTCATGAAGGGACGGATGACTGCGGTGTAGATGCGCAGCTTGCATTTAAGTGACAGTTTGCAACGGGCTGTCAGAATAAAGTGGAGTCTACCAAGAGCGAAAGCGGCGCGCGCGCGAACAGCCTTAATGTTGTGCTGTTTAAACGTTAAGTTTTGATCAGTTAGTGATCGGGCTGGGAAGGGGGGGTGGGACTCGACGACGTCTCGAGAAGAGAACCGCCTGACTCTTATATCGGGGTTGACTCGCGGCAGCGGAGTTACACCCCGTTTTGCCTCCTCGTTTCCACTCCCATACGTGCACGAGGGCTTTTGCCTCCAGATCCCATGGCGGTAATCAGGCAAGGAGGCTCGCCGTCTCGCAGGAGACCGTGCGGTATCCTCGGACTACTGGATGGCCATGACCCTTTGAGACGCGTTCAACCGACGAGCTGTTCGGCGCCTCAAAGAACGCGCCCACACCGGTGCACCGTAAAGGGCGATAGACCGCATGACCGCCGCGTAGAGCCTCCGGTAGGAGGCTCTTTGGAATCTAGGGGAGATTGGGCAAGAGCCGCTTCAAGCCAGCCCTAGCTCGCTCCAGTCTGGGAGACAAACTGCTTATTGGTACTACACTTGCCTTACCGGTAATCGCGCTGTGGGAAATTGTGCGCACATAATATCCATTGTATGGTATTTGGGGTAAGGGCGTCATTTCGACTTCAATGCACCGGCAGAAATGCTTGATAATATTTTCATAGACGACTAAATGTAATTGTTAGTACAGTCAAGAGCACGTCAAGCTTGACTCTTTGGACTAGCTCTGTTTTGTATAGCACACAGTATAAATCAGAGCTTAACTTAAGCTATTAGTTTATCGTTAGACATGCTTTTGGCTGTACTTATGAGTTAATAGGTATATTAATTAACTTATACACTGTTATTGTACTCAATTATTTAAAGTTTGAGAATCAAGTACTTTTAATATAGAATCGTCATCTGTTTACGTGAAATATGCTTGTTTGTTTGTGGTAAATTGATTTTTGTTTATAAATAAATACATTTTTGGCGAAAGGTATTTTATTATAAATTAACCCAATAGTTTTGCAACTATTACAGGTTCTTAAGGCTTTTTTGGGTCCCAATGAACAAATTTACACGTTTCCCATGACTGTTGTAGGTTGGGGACGGGGTTCATACAAAATCCTCCATGGTGCCTTTTTTATGATAATATATCACGGCACCATTCCACCCGGGCCTGCTACCGAGCCTCGGTGAGGTTGTGCGGCACCCAGCTTTAAACTATCCTCCTCTCGCGAAGATGAACGCGTAGAATTTCGTGAAAGCTTTTCGATCCAACTTGCAGTATGTGCTGAATCTCTTGATACGTAACTTGCCTTGCTGAATCTCTTGATACGTAACTTGCCTATTGTCTTGGATTAAATGTTACACTACTAGCACGTATTCTTACGTAACTGCCGTCAAAGGACGACCAATTCTTTCTTCATCCCCCAAAGTTAGTTGACCGCGCTTGAAATCGTTACACCAAAAAAACCCCGTTGCCTTTGAAGGGCCTACATCCATGAATGCCATTTGAAGTATTTTGTACGATTCGTTTAGTTTCAGGCGACACTTGAAATCGTAAAAATCATAGCGCGAAAATGTTCCCGGCGCAGATCCATTTTTTTATGAGAAACGATCATTTAAATTAGCTCGAAAACAATGTGGAGGGATTTTTTTAAAAACAATTTAAAAAATTCCCTCCACATTGTTTTCGACCTTTTTATTTTTAGTAAAATTAATCATTACTACATAATCGACACTCCCTGAGAGAAAAATTTAGAGAAATTAATTAAAATGACTTTGCCTTGCAGCAAGACAGAAAAAAAAGTCTGCCTCTCATCAATAACGTCGAAAACAAAACACAATCCTTTCCCGCCAGCAGTAACTTTTCACCCGGCATGTATCGGTAGGTATATGAATTTAAATCTTCTGTAATAAGTATACGCAAAATAATCAGATGAAACCGCTCTATTCAGTGTAACTAAATACATATTATGATCGCTGAATACAAGTAGATATATTATTCAAATAGTATTGCATTTCCGTGAATCTGTTACCCATTCTGGTAGGTCGTTGGATTGCAGAGTAGATCGAATTCAATAAAATAAAGACTTTATATTACTTCAAGACACTGCCTATAAATTTTCGAATCCGAATTAAAAGTAATACTGATGCAGTGGAGTTTGCACGATAGTGTGCAAACTCAAATGGCATGTGTCATGAAAACCTATCCTGCGACAAGCGCGAGTCAGAAAAAAATCCCAGCCGAAAACTTTCGTGAAAAAGAGGCCAAGTTCTAATGAAACAGTACAAGATAGTCAGCTTCACCGTGTGTGCCTGTGTGCACCGCAATGCGTGCCAAAGTAAGTCAAAAGTTTATAAGCGAAATAATCGAAATGCAGAGCAATGGCGTTACATGAAACAATGAGTAATGATCGGTTAAACGTTTTTGAAAAGTTAGAACTGAAAATAATTTTACGCTTGACGAGGTTCAGTTGGAAATTAAAGCATTATTTTGCCGTTTTATAAGAATAAAAGAAACATACAACATCCCAATTTAACAAACACTTTTTCCCAGATTTATTCAAATACAACTAGTTTTACCATTAATTCTTTTTATAAACTCGTTCACTATCCCAACACTATAAATTAGTTGACGTGGTGCAACTATATACGACCACATAAAAAGTAATAAATATATATGAAGGTTTAAGATACACCAATTTCACGATTAGAATTAGCCAATAGTAAACGTTTGTTCAAAGGAAAGCACTATTCCAAATTTAATCTAAGAATTCGGTCGTCTATGTACACTTGAGAGCAATAAAATCGCACACTCCTTGTAATTTAGTTTATTACTGTATTTTTCCTTACATCTAAAGATATTGAGTACACATCATTAGGCAAAATTAAATAATACAAGCTTAGCTTTAAAAAAACACAAAATTAAAATCATTGACCTTCACGTAACTTACAGAAACTAGCCGTACACCAAATTCACCCGTATTCATAGCATTGTCACTACTGCACCCCTTACCCGCAGGTATAAAAGGGTCGGTTTTTTATTATTTTTATTCCAGCGACCGCCAGCACAGGGAAAGCCCCTGGTGAAAGCCTCCTTCCGCGCTGATGGCGGAGCGGCTTAGTCCGCAGAGGCCGTCTCCCTTTTTTTTTTTCCGGGTTGGAAAATCCCCATGGATGTCCTCCGCTCTGGGGCGGGCGGAGGGGTCTGTCAGACTCTTACTGACTAAAAACCACCCCGGTGTTCCATCTCACACCTACGTCGGGGTCGCGGGAACATACAATTCTCCGGCAACCCCGACTGGTGCCGGCCCGCCTCTGCGGGTCTCCTCGTGTTGGGAGGGGGAGTGAGGTGTTAGACTCCCCCCGCAACGTCTAAGAGGGGCGCGCGTGGAACACTACTCGCCGCCACCTCGGGTCCTGATGTATGGGGGGCGGCGGACGTCCCCGAGTCCGCCGTCCCTGAACCCATTTAGAGGGGCTGGAAGAAGGCGTTGTCCGCCCTCCGCCTACTACCAACCCCTTGCCCCTTGCGACGGGTCTGATGAATGGCCCCGTCGCCTACCATTTTTCGGCCGCAGAGGATAGGGAGAGCGGCCAACGACATACCGACACTCCTCTTACCCTGCGGCCCCACCGCGTCCGCCATCGTACGGTGGCGACCCCGTTAAGGCCGCGGAAGGTAGGGAGAGCGGCGCACCGCAATACCGGCACTCCTCTCCCGCCGCGGCCCCACCACAGTTGCGATGTCGCCCAACAACACCGCAACCTTGGCCGCTACGTCGTCGACTTGTCAGCAAAAGCCCTGACGAGCGGCCCCTCCTCGGGTTCCTCTTACCTTCACCGTGGGGCCCAAACCACGGTTACTGAGCCCCCGGCTCGTCAATGCGGGAACCCATTGGGGGGAGAGGCCGTGTCCCTGGGCTAACCTAAGTCCTCCCGCAGGCTCCTTAAGGGTCCCGCAGCTTCGGTGCCCTCTAAACCCGCGCAACCCACACAACCCGCTCAACTTCCAGCGCTGGTGGCTTCCGCCATCCCAGCTTCTTCGGTAGCACCTGCGACCCCACGGCCTCTCCAGTGGCACCTCAGGGAACCCAGGGCCGAAACAGCGCCCAAAATATATTATGCACATACGCGGCCCTCTTCACCACCGCCGCGGATAAAATGGCGGAAGAAATCGTTGCTGCAAATGGTAACACACGTCGCCTTATGGAAATCCTCAGCGCGTATCCCGAGATCGCGATTCTCAATGGATAATACGAGAGTAAACTCTAACAAACCACAGTCCCTTAAATTAGGCATTTTCAACGCAAATGGCGTTTCAGGTCAACGCGATGAGATCGCCGCTTTCCTCCGCGACCATCAGCTAGACATCCTCCTCATACAGGAAAACTTTTTAAAACCTCATCATCGAAACCCGAATATTGCCAACTATAAACTAGTTCGCAATAACAGGTCTCGATGCGACAAAGGTGGCACACTAATATACTTTAGGAAATATTTGTACTGCACCCCTATAGACACACCGCCTCTCTTCTCCCATCTGGAGACCTCCATCTGTAGGCTCGGCATGACCGGTCACCAACCTCACCATCACCATCATCTCCGCCTATATCTTCACTGCCCTCTTCGGTATGAGCGACTCCGTCATCTTGGCGGGGGATCTCAATATCAAGCACCCGGCATGGAACAGTAGCACGACTTCTACCAAAGGTAGGATCGTCTCCAAGTTAGGAGCGATTACGTCATAGTTAAGGGATACCCTTAAGATAAGTAATCGCTCCAATGAGCCCGACGCATTTCCCTGGAAATCCAAATCCTCTTCCCTGTGAACCTCCGATTGCAATCGATAGACACGTTCCACGAGCTTAACTCTGATCACCGCCGAGTATTCATGTATCTTGCCCTTAGATCCCAACCGCCCCCCTCAGACCCAGATGATAACCGACTGGGGGAAAGTAAGCGAAATACTGAAATCCACCACGTCGCCTCACTTGGACACCATCCCCGATCACATAGTGTCAGTCGCCGACACGACGGTTGCAATCGACTCGTTTACAGAACACGTAAAATCCGTACGGATTGTTCACGGGAAGTTCCGGTGATGGAGGACCATTGCTGGAAACTACCTACTGACGTTTGTGATTTGATAACGAGGAAGAACGCGGCTATTCGTGCCTACGACTCCTTCCCTTGCGACGCGAACAAAGCCCACATGCGCCATTTACAGCGTGCTGTAAAGAAGCGCATAGGGGAGGTTCGCTCTGAGGGCTGGAACAAAATGCGAAGTGAACACGAGCTCACCCATCAAGCCTTCTGGCGCTTGCAGAGGAAATTGCTTTCCTCTGATGAGGTCTCTATGCCTCCTCTCATCCGCCCCGACAAGAGCGTCGCTTTTGACAGTACCGAAAAGGCCGAATATCAATGAGCAACCAAATATTCCCACAAGCGTGGAAAGAAGCAACCATCATCGGTATCCCAAAGCCAGGCAAGCCAAAGTCTGAGCCCTCCAGCTACCGCCTTATTAGCTTACTCAATGTTCTCGGCAAAATCTACGAGAGACTTATTTATAAGCGTCTCAAAGACTATGCCGAAGCAAAGATCCTCATTCCCAACGAGCAGTTTGGTTTCCGACCCCAACACTCGAGTATCCACCAGGTCCACCGTATCGTAGAGCACTTATGCGCTCTGCAGCGTCACGCGACGACGGGTGTGCTATTCTTCGACATAGTGAAAGCCTTCGACTAAGTCTGGCACAACGGCTTGATATACAAGCTTCCCATCATGACCTATGCCTGCGTTGTATTTGCGTACGCTCACCCACATCATCTCCATAAGATGCAGACCCTCCAGAACCGTTTTCTCAGAAAGGTCACGGGTGCCCCCTAATATGTCCGCAATATAGATCTCCACGTCGACCTTAAAATGCCAACCGTAAACCAGTTTATGAAACGCTTATCGAAGCGTTTCTTTGACTGTGGCATAAAACACCCAAATCCCCTGATTTCAGCGGCCGCCCGCTATACTCTCTCCCGCATAAGCAGTATTCTCCGACCAAGGCATACCCTAATCGCCCCCGACGACGCCACTAACCTCCTCCAGAAGAGCAGTAACGCCACCAGCACTTTACACAAGCGCAAAACCCGAATGCCGTCCTACCGTCCTCGCCGCCGAGGCCCGCCGTGACACCCAAATCCACGCCCCTCCCGACCCTTGCTCGAGCCAGCCCGCGCCGCTGAGCCTGTAGCTTTAAATTCGTCCCTAAATCACTCTAATCCTAATCCAGCTAGTCCCTTGCTGCTCTCTTCCAGCGACGCCCTAAGTTTGGGGTACAAACTTAGGGCGGGGGTGCCCTTAGCGTGTAGTCGCTTGGTTTTTAAGTTTAAGTCCTGGCTGGAGGCCTTAATTTATTAGGGCAACCAGAGGCAAGTCCGTTCAAGCAGACGACAACCTCATAGGTTGACCTGCGAGATGACATTCCCAAAAAAAAAAAAAAAAAACATCTGACTCGACGCTCGACTCTCGCCGAGGACGGTTTTGTGCGTGCGCTCTCCTGCTCCCGGCTCAGTGTTGTGTTTCGTGTTATTATTCGTCGCAATTACGTGACGTCATCGTAGTCGCCCTGACAACACCGATTTAAAAAATTCCTTTTTCAAGGCAAATCCTATTTCTTCAACAGACTATTGTGAGTAGCTACACTAGGCCCCTTCTGGGTAAAACCTCAGTTTCGTGGTCCTCGGTGGAAACAATACGGTGCCAAAGAAACCGAGTGGAAAGTTGACCCAATCACACCCGCCGAACCCCTTCAGGGCGAGGCACTTAATTGGACGGGTCCCAGAGTTAGCTGGCCTTGGGGGATCTCCTAGTCGGCTCTGGTGTACAGTTTACCTTCCTCAGCTACTCACCTAGTGTCATTAGGGTGTGTCTACACCCTTCGCGCTAGACTGGTCAGGGCCCCGTTCGCACAATAAGACTGGCGATGGGATCACGAGCTTAGGGCTCACCAATACGTACACACCTCCCTGTTTACACCCGACAGGGAGGGAACTCATCCCCGGGCCAATCCACCCGGAGAGTCAGGTATAGGGTTAGGCTACGTGGAACCATAATTTCCACCATTCCCTGCCTTAATTTGCCCCTCTACTCCGAGCATGGACGACGCCCTTATAGTGGCGTTCTTCAAAGAGGTCCTCTTTAAGGAACCCGACTTCCTCGCCAAGTATAGCGCGAAATTCGCTGCCCTGCAACAGTCCGTTCCTGGTCCCTCTAACGACTCCGTCCGTGAAGACATCGCTATAGTTGCTCGCCGCCGGCGGTCCATACGGACTCCAGCGAACCTCACCCGACCTCACCTTATCTTGATGAGAGTGACTCTCAGAGCTCCTTCCCCTCTTCCGGGCCTCCTCGGGTAGGGGGGGCAGTGAGGTGTGACTCCCGCGGGGGGAGGAACGTCTAAGAGGAGCGCGGGGGGAGGAACGTCTAAGAGGAGCGCGTGTGGAACCCTACGCGCCGCCACCTCGGGTATCTGGACCCATTTAGGGGGGCTGGAAGAGGGCGTTGTCCGCCCTCCTCCTACGCCCGGTGCGCCTGCTGCGGCTCGGGAGAGTGGACGAGATCTCTCTTTCCCTTTCCGCAGCCTCCTTCTGCGAGATTACTGTTTCGCAAAAGGAAATCACCAAGTCCCGGGACTCGACGCTGCCGACCATGGAACTCACTATGGTCGGCAGCGACAGGTCACTGCCTACTTCAGAGATGAGGGCACGGCGCGGCTCCTTGCAAGCGGCACACTCTGCCAGCGTATGCCACGCCGTGTCGTCCCGGCAGTCGACGCAGTGGGGACACCGGGCGTCCGGCTCTCTGTTTATGCGACACAGGTACTTCCCGAAGCAACCATGCCCCGAGAGCACCTGCGTCGCCCGAAACGACAGGGAACCGTGCTTCCTCCCGAGGTCTGGAGGTCGAGCACCGGCCGGACCGCCTCCATTGTGACGAGGCCGGCGGTAGGGCGAGAGCCTGTGAGAGCCTGTCCCGCCATTCCGCCACCAGGACCTCGCGAAGCTGCGACCGATGCTGCTCCCTATGGCGCTGCATCGGCCGCTCGCCCCGCACCCTCACTTCCTTCCGCCACCGGTACAGTGACGCGAGCACCTTCGCATCTAGGTCCCATGGCGGGGATCCGGCCAGTGTACAAGCCGCCTCGTAGGAGATCGTGCGATACTCCCTTATGACTCTGACGGCCATTGCTCTCTGTGGCTTTCGCAGCACGGAGATGCTAGCGGCCGTCAAGTCAGCTGCCCAGATCGCTACACCCCGGTCGCAGCCATCGTCACAATTCCCGGAGCGACTTAGTCCTCAGCGACCCTCGCCCTGGAATTACCTTCACCACCAACAGGTCTTTCCAGCCTTAGCTCCGAAACCCCTCCCTGCACCCATCCCTCCACTGATGGACCCTTGTTTCCGCGTTAAGGCGCCCCCAGGCGTAGGTCGAAAACCCAGAATGTCCGCTGCCCCCCGTCACGACAGACGAAGTTCACGACCTCATCAAGGGTCTTATGGCTCGTCAAGCCCCCGGCTCAGATGGAATCACCAATTTTTCCCTGCCCACATGATAATGCTATTGACCACCATCTTCAACATCTTCCCACAGGCATTTAAAGAAGCCACCGTCATCGGTATCTCCAAGTTCGGCAAGCCAAAGTCGGAGCCCACGAGTTACTGCACCATCAGTCTGCTCAATATCCTGGGCAAGATCTATGAGAGGCTTATCTACAAGCGTCTCAGAGACTATGCCGAGACAAAAGGCCTCATCCCTGATGAGCAGTTTGGTTTTCGAACTCAACACTCTGCGTACAACAGGTCCACCTTATCGTCGAACACAAACTTCGGTTTCCAACGAGGTTTGATGACGGGTGCTGTTTTCTTCGACATAGCGAAAGCGTTCGACAAAATCTGGCACAACGGCTTATTATATATGCTGTGTGCCAATTAGGTGTGCCAGATCGTCTCGTGCTCATCTTACGGGACTTTTTGTCGAACCACACCTTCCGTTATCGCACCGAAGGAGCGCTGTCCTCCCCCCACCCCTTTCGCTCCGTGATTTCTCCTCTCGCTTTCACGCTATTCATCAGCGATATGCCCAAGTGTAGTAAGGCGCAGTTGGCTCTGTTCGCAGATGACACGGCCATTTACTACACCGGCCGCGAGCCAGACTCGATATCTCGCACTCTCCAATCCCAAGTCAAGTTACTAAAGGGCGAATTGCGTATCTACACAGCGTGCATTCGCCCGATCATGACCTATGCCAGTGCAGTCATTGCTCAGAATTCCCACTATCCGTCAGTTTATGAAACGCATCTCAAAGCGTTTCTTCGATACCGCCGCGAATCACTGTTTACCAATTGTCAGGAGATAAAATTAAACAATGTTCCGATTCCATAACTTATATTTTAAGAGCTGGTTAATATATACAATTTGATAGTTACAGGTAGGTAGGAAACAGCTACTAATATTTACGACGACCAATCGCAGACGAGCAGGTCACTTTTGATCGCGATATAAATAGCGCGCGTCGTGTCGGTCGGAGCGTTTGGATTGGCTTGTGGTCGTCACACAAGCTTGTCCTACGGAATTTTCCTATTCCGTTAAAGTTTGTTCCGCGCGGACCGTCAATAAATTTTTAAAAAAATTTCTGACTACCCGGTTTTTTTTGTACCGACGCGGTCGCGGAGACCATACCCCCGGGATGCCGAAGCCCGGCACGCGCGGCTCGTTGGGCTGCGATGCCGGCTCACCGGAGTCGCGCCCGGCGCTGGATAGGACGTCGTCGATGCCGAGCATCGGTGTTGCGTCGTCCTGTGCTCCGCCGGCCGGCTCCACTAGAAGTGAAGAGAAGACGAAGAAGACATCCAAGAAGAAGAAGGAAGAGAGAAGAGGAGGGGGATCGAGCACCGCTGCTGCTGCCGGCCCACCGACGTCACTGGCGCCTGCGCGCGCTGCGCCTTCGCCGTCGTCGAGCCGACCGCACGCGGTAGTGATCCGTCCCGCCGCGTTCCGCCCGGTGCCCATTCAGGCCCCGGAGCCTGCCGCTAACCCAAGTCGCGCGCCGCACGCGCGCGCCGCGGCACCGCCCGCGCGTACTCCCGCACCCGCGCCCGCGCGCTGCGCTGCTTATGCCGCCGCGTACGCCGCCGCTTATGCCGCGCGCCCCGCCACGCCGCGCGACTACCCCGCGCGCCCCCGCACACCGCCCGCGCCCCCACGCGCGCCCCCTGCACGCACCGACGCGACGCCGCGATTCGCGACTCCGCCCGCGCCTGCCGCAGAGGCTACAGTGACCACGCAATCGGTGACCGAAGCTGCCCCAGCTCCGCGCACCGCCGTGACTGGCGCCCGCTTCTCGCTGGCGGAACCGGCAATGGCTGAACGAGAGCGGCCAGCAAAAAATTCCGCCACCACCAAGACAACAGCAAGGTCAGTGACCAGTGCTACATACACGCCCGACTCACCGGCGCCTCCTCGTGCATCAGCATACGACTCGCCCGCGGTTATGTCGCCGTGTTCGTCCATAGGATCGAACATGTCGCTGGCATCCGCGGGCTCGACCGGAAATGGCTGTGCGCGTGCCTGTTTCGAGTCCCGGCTCGAACCCAGAGGCCAAAGAATACGTCGACGCAGGAGCTCGAGTGAGACCGCAGCGGAGGTGGGGAAGCGGCTCTGCCCCGACTCGCCGCGGCCACCGCGCGAAAGCGCGCCGCGGAGTCCGGACCCGCCAGCGTCGCCTACTTTTTCCGACGCGGCGCGCCGCTCACCCCCCCCGCCACCTGCGTCACCATCGCCGCCACCGTCACCGACCGCGGGGGTTAGGCCAACCCCCGCCCCCGCTACCGCTGCCAACACCCCCGATGCACCCCCCGGCGCCGCGACAAGAACGTGGCAGCAAAAGCCGGGGCAAAAGAAGCCCAGATACCCGCCGCTGGTAGTTGAGAGGCTGCCAAACTGGGCCGCCCATTTCCGGGCCATCAGGGATAAACTGGGCCGGCCTCCTAACGCTCGTCCATACGGAGGTGGAGTTCGCTTCACCCCAGACAGCGAGGAGGAGTACAGGCTGGTCCAGCGATACCTGACAGGCCTGGAGAAGGACAGCGGCGTCAGCTGGTTCGCCTACTCGCTGCCGGCAGAGAAGAGCCTCAAGATCGCCATACGGGGACTACCGGCGGATACGGACCCGAAGGAGATAGAGGAGGAGCTCCAAACGCTGGGATACCAGCCGGAGTACGTGCGCCATATTAAGGCCGCACAAGGACGACCCGGTTGCGTATTCCACGCTATCCTAAAAAAGACTCCGGACGTCCGGGCCATTTATGACACCACAACATTTATGTTGATGCGTGGTGTCAAAATAGAGGCCTGGCGCGGAAAACGTGGGCCCGCTCAGTGCCACCGATGCCAGCAATTTAGACACAGCTCGCATCAGTGTCACCGCCCGCTCGCTTGCGTGCGCTGCGGAGAGGCGCACGCCGCAAGAGACTGCCCACGCCCGCGGGAGGAGCCGGCCACCTTTTTTTTTTTTTTTTTTTTGTTCCCGGGGTGGAAAATCCTCATGGATGTCCTCCGCCCTGGGGCGGGCGGAGGGGTCTGTCAGACTCTTACTGACTAAAAACCACCCCGGTGTTCCTTCTCACACCTACGCCGGGGTCGCGGGAACACATTATTCTTCCACAACCCCGGCTGGTGCCGGCCCGCTTGCGCGGGCCCCGTCTCGGGCGGGGGGAGTGAGGTGTACTCCCCCCGCAACGTCTGTGGTCGGCGCGCGAGGAACACTACGCGCGCCGCCTTCTCGGGTCCTGATGTTGGGGGGCGACGGATGTCCCCGAATCCGTCGCCCCTGGACCCATTTAGGGGGGCTGGAAGAGGGCGTTGTCCGCCCTCCGCCTGCGCCCGGTGCGCCTGCTGCGGATCGGGAGAGTGGACGAGATCTCTCTCTCCCTTTCCGCAGCCTCCTTCTGCGAGATCACTGTTTCGCAGAAGGAAACCACCGCGTCCCAGGACTCGGCGCCGCCGACCATCGAACTCACTACGGAGGAGCCGGCCACCTGCGCCAACTGCAGTGGCCCGCACCCAGCGTGCAATATAAAGTGTCCGGTATTTCAAAAAGAAATCCGGAACAAGCGAGCGGGGACCGCCGCCTTAACGGCCACAGCACGCCGTCCCCAAGTGGCCACCAACAGGCCACAAGAGCTGCCAGAAGAGGCCCAAGGAACGACGCTCATGGCGGCGGCAAACGGGCCCACGGACAAACAAGCAGCCTCCTCCGGGCGGAGGAAGAAAAGACGCGGGGGAAAGGGCAAGGGGAAGAAACCCGACCCTCCCCAGGCGACCCAAGAAAACCCAATTGCCACCCCTGCCTTCAACGAGGCACAGGTTGTAAATAAGCAGCAAACTACCGCTAGCGCCGCCACGGCACCGCGGATAACAAAGGAACTACCAAAGAAGGAGTTC
This sequence comes from Dasypolia templi, assembly GCA_963555695.1. Taxonomy (NCBI): domain Eukaryota; kingdom Metazoa; phylum Arthropoda; class Insecta; order Lepidoptera; family Noctuidae; genus Dasypolia; species Dasypolia templi. The sequence goes on along the minus strand of OY743141.1, from coordinate 20,041,670 downwards.
CTAATAGAATCCAGTGGCGGCGCCACCGACGCCAAAACAGCCACCGAAAAGTCGGAGTTCACAACCTGTGCCATCAAACTACTGATGGACCTGATAAAGGCCATCAGGCAGGGACAGGATGTCGAGTTGGTCATCCTGGATGGCCTGGCCGCACTACTGACTCTGTACCACGGCTAGGTCACCTAGGCCGACCCAAAATGGGACGCCTGCGGCCTTCTGGCACAAGTCTGCCCCCCCCTCCGCCACCTCCTTCGGGATATGAAGACGTCGGAATCAAAACCGGACTGACTTCCAGATAAGCCGCAGCCAAGTTACACGCGACTTATCTGTGACAAAAAGACTCCACACTCACAACACACACACCCTTTGCGTAACGTGTTCTAGGTTAATATAGGCACGTTACGTAAATGCAGACAGACATACATGTCTATACAGGCACCCAAACTCACGCATGCACGCGCGGCGCGGGCCGCGAGGCACGCAAACATTGAACGGTGTTACACAATTACAATGCCGTTCACACCCACATTCGGCCCCTTAGCCCGGACAGTAACGGCTAGCTCTGTGATCTGGACGGGCGGGGGCCACTCAACTACTCTGTAGGCGCGTCGAGTCGACATCTCCGTCGCTGGTCGTCGCCGCCGGGCCTCCCCTAGGTAACTAGGGGTCTCACCTGGCGGCGGCAGACCGCCGAGATGTCGTGAAGAAAGCGGCGCTTCACTATAAGCGTCGCGGCGCTCCTACAGAAACAAAATAGCAATCACTCACACGGGCGCGCGTTGCCCGCGCGCGCCCGAAAATCCACTGCCATGAGCAGACCAAAGGAGAGGCCCGTATTTACGGGTCGCCGTATGGCGTCTGCGGTCGGGGGGTGAAGCCCCGGCACCGCACGCAACGCCCCCTTACGGGGGCGCCGCGATATAGCTCCGAGTCGGAGCGTTAGTCGTATGCCCGCACGCACGGCGCGTGAACGTTGATGCTAGCTGCTACATAGCTCCTCCCCAGCGAAGCGCCACACAATGCGAGTAGTACAGAGTGATGTCTCGCACATGACGTCGGCGAGCGTGTATGTAGTGCAAAGTGGTGTCTCGAACTCTTGACACGGTGCCAGCGAGGGCCTATTGCCGCGGTGACACCAAGGTTGCACGTAGATGCGTGGGCGCAGTGTTCGCTTTGTGCCTTTCACTTTTCGTTTAGTTAGTACGCGCCCGCGCTCCGTCTCGGCCGGACGTAATGCTTTATAGGGTGAAGCGTACGGTGGGTCTGGAGTTGCGGCCGGATCGCGTGACGTATGTCGACCGTTCACCTAAATGACTTGCTGGTTCTTTGGTGTTAGGCAGGAATGCAGGCTTCAGTCGGTCAATACTGATGTTTACCTGTCGATCTTTGATTATCACTGTATACACCTTGTTCTGTCTCTTCAAGACACGATACGGACCTTCGTAGGTCGGCGTCAGCGGTCGGCGGTAGGCATACGTACGTATGAATACGTGCGTACATACATGTAGGTCGTCATGTATAAACATTGCGCGGCTATCGGTGCTGCGGCGGACGGCTTGCATCTTTTTCATTGCGTTGGTTATGACGTCGCTGAAGTGTGTATTTGTGTTTGCGTATATCGAGGCTTCTCCACACATTTCGCCGGGTAGCCGTAGCGGTTTACCGTATAGTGCTTCTGCTGATGACACATCCGTGTCTTCTTTTATTGCAGCGCGAAGTCCCAGTAATACGGTGGGCAGTTCTTGTGTCCAGCTTGAGTTATGTAGTCGTGCCGTCAAGGCTGTTTTGAAAGATCGATGCCATCTTTCAACTATTCCGTTCGCCTGCGGATGGTAGGCTGTGGTCCGTGTTTTCTCGATGCCCATTCTATTCATTAGTGTTTTGAATAAATGAGATTCGAACTGTCTCCCTTGATCGCTTGTGATCCTTTCTGGGCAACCAAATCGCACTATCCACCCTTCGTAGATGGCCGTGGCGATAGTGCTGGCTTCCATGTCGCTAACTGGGAATGCTTCTGGCCATTTAGTTGCTCGGTCGATGATTGTGACACAATACCGTTTTCCCTCTGATATGGGTAATGGTCCGACGATATCTACGTGTATGTGCGACAGTCGATCTGCTGGTGGGTATTCTTCTAACGGCGATACTGTGTGTCGCTGTACTTTAGTTCGTTGGCAGGTTATGCAACATTTGGTCCACATACTGACGTCTTTGTTCATGCTTGGCCAGAAAAAACGTTGTGTGATCATCTTCCTAGTTGCTCGGGTGCCAGGGTGGCTCAACTCGTGCATGGCGTCGAAGGCTTTTCTTCGTATCTCTGATGGCAGGTAAGGTCGTACATGGCCACTTGATGTTTCGCACAGAATTGGTTTAGTCGCGTTGAGTGGTCGTAGCCGTTCGAATCGGAGCGAGTTATTTTTCGTGACGTCAGTCAGTTGCCTGTCGCGTTGTTGAAGACGAGCCAGCTCGTTGTAGTCGATTGGTGATGGAGTGGATATTGCTTCAATTCTTGATAATGCATCGGCTACAATGTTGTCCTTTCCTTCAATATGGCATATCTTCATGGTGAATTGACTGATATAGTGCAAATACCTCGTGCGCATTGGTGTTTCCGTCTTGCTGTTTAACCGCAGTAGTGCGTGGGTTAATGGCTTGTGATCTGTGTAAACAGTTATTTCTCTGCCCTCAAACATGCGTCGAAAGTGCCGTATTGCCAGGTAGACCGCCAGTAGCTCTCGGTCGAAGGTGCTGTATTTTTTTTGCGCTTCTGTTAGTTTTTTTGACTAAAAACCTAGTGGCCTCCAGCTGTTTCCGACATGTTGCTGTAGCGTGGCTCCGATACATGAGTTTGAGGCGTCACACATCAGTGATAACGGAGCGTGAACTGAAGGGTGTGACAAGGTGACGGCGTTCTTGATGCTGTTCTTACAGGCTTGAAATGCCTCTTTATCTTCACTGTTGAAATTTAACTCGGTTTTGTCATTTTTCTTGCAAGTTCGTAGATATTTATAAAGTTTTGCCTGAACGTGTGCCGCGTGCGGTATGTTTTCTTTATAGAAGTTCGATATACCGAGGAATCGTCGTTGGTTCAGGATAGTCGGATATTGCCTTCACACGATCTTCTGTTGGTTGAATTCCGGCTTCTGTTAATATGTAGCCAAGGAATTCCAGTTTTTTGTGCCCGAACACGCATTTCGACACGTTTATTTTTAACCCATGTTCCTTGAGTCTTTTGAAAAGATCTTCTAGGTGACTTCTGTGGGTTTCTTGGTCTGGTGAGGCAACAAGAATATCGTCGACGAATGGGAAAACGTGGTCCATGTCACCGAGAACATTGTTGATGTATCGTTGGAAGGTTTGCCCAGCGTTGCATAGACCGAAACACATCCGTGGGAATTCAAAAAGCCCAAACGGCGTAATGACTGCCGTCTTTTCGATGTCTTCTTCCCGTATTCGCAATTGATTATATGCTTTCCGTAAATCAATTTTCGAGAAAATCTTCATTCCTTCGAGATGGTATGTGAAATCACGAAGTCGGGGTATGGGGTACCGATCCGATTGGTCGTCGTAAATAGCGCGCGTCGTGTCGGTCGGAGCGTTAGTCGTATGCCCGCACGCACGGCGCGTGAACGTTGATGCTAGCTGCTACAACTGCAACCCTCTGGTTGTCAAGGCCGCTAGTAAAATTCCATCCACCTTTAGTCATGTCCGCCGTCCCAAGCATGTCCTTACCGACCCCTATGACCACATAACTCACTCCAGGAGAGCAGTAGGGCCACCAGTACAGTGCACAAACACAAACCGACATTTTGACCTCGCAGCCGAGATCCCTCGCGAAGACCCCGACGCAACTGTCCCCCCCGACCCTTGCTCGACAAAGTGCCATGCCGCGCCGCAGCTGAGCCTATAGCTTTAAACTCCCCAGATAATAATAATCATCCAAACCCGATCCAGCCTGTCCCATCTTGCTGTCCTCCCTCCAGCGACGCCCCAAGCCGAGGTCCGTACCCCACAGGGGGTGCCCTTAGCGAGCAGTCGCTTAGTAATGTAAGTTTTTCGCCCCTTTGAGTTCGCTTAAGGTAGCCACAGGATAGTGCGGTTAAGTAGTCACGACCTCTCAAGGTCAACTACGAGATGTCATACACAAAAAAAAAAAAAAAATAATCAGTTGCATACCGAAGGTCAACGTGATAACATCTCTAATGAAAGCATACGAAAAAATATGGATACCACGCCCGCAGAAGCCGCTCAAGTTATTGCCTTGCTCGAAGCAGGCCCTAATCAAAATGAAGTTGCTCTACGACTAAATTTGAGCGTCTAAGTTTGTCGTCGTGTTTACCAGAGGTTTCAAGACACAGGTGGCTACATTCGGCGACCAGGATCTGGCCGGCGACACAAAACATCAGAGCGTGATGACCGCTTTCTTGTGTCGAGGTCTTTAAGAAATCGGCAACTGAATGCGGTTCAACTAGGACAAGACTTCGAGAAGTTCGCAATGTCAGTATAAGTCGGTGGACAGTCAGAAGAAGACCTGGTGAAGCAGGACTGACTTCACGTCACCCAGCAAATGGTCCCAAATTGACCACAGCTCACCTACAAGCCCGACTACAATTTGCCAGGGAACATTTAAATTGAACGTATGACCAATGGCGGTCTGTTATGTTCTCTGATGAGTGCAGAATGACATGACATGGTCATGATGGACGCTCTAGGGTCTACAGAAGGTCATCAGAGCGTTTTTCACAATCCTGCATAAGCGAACGTGTGGCTTTTGGCGGTGGATCGTGTATGTTTTGGGGTGGCATAATGTTGAACACTAAAACTGACATTGTATTCATCACTGGGGCGAATACCGGCCCGAGATCGAGAGGTTTGGCGGCTGCACGATACGTCGAAAAAGTGCTCGAAGGATATATGAGGCCGCTTGCGTGGCTTATTGGAGAAGATTTTCTCCTAATGCACGACAACGCCAGACCGCATGTCGCTAGAACAGTTTGCGAACACATGGAAGACGTTGGAATCACCGCGATGGAGTAGCCAGCTCGTAGTTCTGATCTCAATCCGATTGAGCATGTCTGGGATGAGCTAAAAAAAGAGTTCGAGCAAGAAGCCCTGCTCCTACGCGCCTCCGAGAGCTTCAACTTGCCATTGAAGAGGAGTGGAACGCTATAACACAAGATTTCATGGTAAAATTAATACGGTCCATGAAAAACCGATTAAGAGCTGTAATAAAGGCTAGGGGAGGGAATACACCTTATTAATAAACAATTTCATTAAGAATTTTGAGTTTGTTTTTCATTATTTCTTAAGCGAAATTGGGTAATTTTACCCGTTTGTTGAATTTTGTGCCGTAAAACCTCTTATGGGTATTTTTTACACTGTATTTGATATCATTAGAAAGGTAATGAGATAGACTTTCAATTGATGTGTGTGTTTTAAAATAAATAAAATGTTTATTCAGATTCATGAAAAAAACTGCTTTAACAAAAAAAAAGGCAAGGTGTGCTATTTTATTGCTCTCAAGTGTAGATTTTCGAGAATGATTCGAATTTTATTTTATGGTCTTGCGAGAATATAGTTATTAAGTTATTTATTGACTTAAAAATTAGTACAAACAAGTGAAGCCCTGACTCCTGCGCTAGTTAAAACACCTGTGCCACCGGAGCCTAAGGAGGAGGTGGTTAATATAGATGGTGGACGACGAAAAAAAAAAAAAAAAACTCCAGCGTGTCAATAGATCGCCTGATTGTGACACCAAAGCATAAGCAAAGCGTTATGAAGGGACTAGTGCGCTAATGAAGGTGGTTTGTGGTTGTCGTAATCACGGAGTTTACAAAATGGCGGTGAGAAGCACGACGACTTGTAGATTTTGAGGGTATGGAAAATTCCTATATGTCAGAGCTAGAGGCAAATAAGTTGGATGATAAAAATTAAGCAGAAGGAATACTAATTTTAAACAATAAGAAATTATGAGCCAACACGCACACACCTTATGCGGAGTAGGTAGGTAAAGAAGAAATAAATAAAGAAAAAGTATTTATTAGGACTCGCTCAGGAATAAGCATTATGCAGTACGTAGTATCATACGCATGTCACAAACTGAACTAAACACACTCATAAAAACATAAAAATAATAAAACAAAAGTAAATTGTTACTAAAAACAAAGTACGAGGCTAAAAGGCCCCTATCTCAGCATAATGCTGCGACACTTAAACATAAGGGTCACAGTGCTGGTATTCTGATAGGGCCCACTGTGATGTCACGGACATATGCAGAAGTATATAATTAATCAAATAATATTTTAATAATAAAAATGTAAATTAATTAGTGTTAATTAAATATTTATACCTTTAGCTTAATCCGCTTGTCAGCACCCCACGTAACATCAATCACTTGTCTATACCATGAGTGTCTGTGCTACTCTATGGCTAGAGCGCTCTTTGACACTATGGCATTGCTGTGACAAGCAAGTAGACCAGAGACGCAGGCGCCGAAACTCCGGCAAACAAAATTAAAAACATTACGGCTGTTTAAAACACAATGCTTATGCGACAGTAATTATAGTGATTAATACAATCAAAAGTGGTGTATTTTTGTATATGGAATTTGGAAAAATAAATAAAATACTGGTATTAATTATGAGTGGCAGAATTCCGATTTTCAGAAGAGACAAATAACGAAAAAAATAAAACAAAAACAAAATGCGAAACAACTACTGCTGTGCCTGTTCTGTTCAGCGAATAATCGCTGCCACTCGCTCGCCAATATTAAAGCGAAATCGTTCAACACTTACCCAATATGGGGTTAACACTGAGTTTAGTAACGACTTATGACTATACAAGTGACTAATTTAAAAATAAATACCGTTACAAGGTAAGGTAGGTGATGAACCCTACGCCCCTCAGCCGGAAAGAAAGCTTGACACGGTTTCTGTGAATCTAATGTCTGTAACCATCAGTCATGCCACTGTCTGGTTTAAACCGATGTGCCAAGCTAAAAGAAATTCACAGAAGTTATTGTAGATAGTCAATGCCTTTTGCCATGACAGCAATTCAATAAACTCATTACGTACCTACCAGAAATTTCGTTAGGAAACCGGTTTGTGGGCTGAAGAACTTTCGCGTTATATTCCGAGTGTACGGTGTAGTTGGCAATACGTCGAATGTGAAGCAGAAGTGTCGTTGGTACGAACCACGAAACAACCTGCGAACACTCCGTATTCAACTGGGTTTGTGGGGTATAAAGTTTTGGAAAAAAGTCTTAGGATTAACGATTTATGATGATGAAAATTATTTATCGTGTGATGCCCTCCCATAGACAAATATCACCCGCCTCTCCACTAATCCCATGCTTACGTTAGGGTGCATACTCCGTAGGCTCTTAATCCTGCCTATCCTAAGGGCACGTATTCCCTACCATTACAGTGCCCCCCTATTCCTTGATATGCAATGGTCTTTGTAGCAGCATGAAGCACGAGGCTCCAGGGGCTAGTGCAACTCTTAGGGTTCATTCGATTAATCGAGTCTGGTCAAACCACGCTGGGGTCGGTGCATTTTAATCATTAATTTATTCGTGTAAAATTATTTATCCTTTGATTGAAGGCTTCAGCGCAATCGGCATACTTCTCAGAAATTACGGAAATCCCCTCAGTGTTCAATCCATCTGAAGCATAACCAACGCTTTGCCGTCTATTCAATAGTATTCATAGGGGTGGTGCATCATTCAAATTTTCTTGTGAGAACACAAGAATAATCAATGGCTATTCTAGCTACATACGACATTGACGGGTAATACGCGAGGGAAGTTGGCTGAGCTTTTCAGATTACTGGCAACACATTGTTATCAACCTACAGAAGTCCATACCTACACATAAGGCATCTCTTATTGCATGCCATTCATCTCGATTCACCTCAACCAGCAACATACATAAAAACATAAAGTAGTGTTGTAAGTAGTGTACTAGTTACTTTTTAAGTAATTGATCTCTTTTTTTTTAAACAGTTATTAATTTTAATGTTTATGCAGTCTCAATATCAACATTTTTTTATCAACGTAGTCTAGAGAAGGAAAAGGGTATTTAAAAATATTATTTTAAATTTAGTTTTACGTAACATGTTTTAAAATCTGTATAAGATTAACACAACTATTGGTAGCGTAATTTAAAGCAGATTTATAAGGATTGTAAGATTAGATTGTTAAGGGAACAGGGTTGTAAGTAAAATGTACCTATAATGAAAATCTACACTGTTGCCAAAAACTATAAAAAACACATTTTTGCAAATAAAAACGAACGCCCAGACAATATTACTGAGGAGAGTGCGGGGAAGTCAAAACAGCATTCTGAAAACTGTAGCCGAGAGTCTCGGTTCTCCGATTATACGACAGTTTGTGCGGAGGTTGATTGTTACTAACACTAGACAATAAGTTATTTTTGTATGTATACTAACACTATATGGATATGTTGTGTCCGAAATAAAGAAATTCTATTCTATTCTATTCTATTCTATTCTAATATTGAATTAAAAAATACTCCTAGTAACTTATTAATAATCTGATGGACCTCCCAAAGCTTCCGCGACGGCTCTACATCGGCGTGGTATGCAGGTTATATATTGTCACCTGTGGATTATCGCTCCATACTATGGAAATATATGCAAAAGCTCTTCTTCCGTGTTCAAATTTTGGGGAAGTTTACTGATCGCTCTTCTCCCGAACAACTCTTGTAGCTCATTTCTTCGAGAACGTAGATCTTTCTGTTTCACCCAACATAATTTTTTTTCGCGGGTAGGTGTAAAAAAACGATAGACGTGTCTCTGATTTTTAATTTATATTTAAATTAGAAATATACAGTTTTTTGGCATTTTTTTTGAAAATTATAAGTGTATTTCTTTCATTACACGGGTACTCGTATGTGACTCAAGAAGTACAAGTACACCACCTGCCAGCCCATCATCTGAACAGTCACTAAACTTTTACATTGACACTAACAAATCATGTCCCAACTTGCTGAAATATTGACTGCACAAAAGAGTCTTGAAGAGAACTTTTCACGGAAGATGGAAGCACTGGAAGCTCAGATTCAGTGCGCTGGACCTGCCAAGGATCCTGTGGCAAGGGTGGCTGAGGAATTCCGTACCTTCAGAGAGCTTATTTTCAGCATGCTCGGCTTGCTCCGGACTCAGATCAGTGAGTGTGCTAAGCAGGTTGATGGATTGGAGACAAGACACAGGCGGAAAGCACTGATTTTTCAAGGTGTTGCGGAAGTTGACAGCGAAGACAGCACTGCTGTCATCCTGGATATCATCACCAATAGGCTGGACCTGAAGGACTTCTCTGCTTCTTCCATAAAGGTTTGTCACAGACTCGGGACTGCCAGTAATGATCATCACAGGCCCATACTGATTAGGTTTGCCAGCTACAATGACAAATCAGTAGTCTGGAAAGCTAAGACTCGCGTGAAGGGAACATCCATCTCAGTCAAGGAGTTCTTGACAAGGGTCCGGCAATCCATCTTTGGGAAGGCGCGTCTACACTTCGGAATGCGGTCGTGTTGGACTCAGGATGGTGTTATCGTTCTGAAAGCCTTTGACGGTAGTAGACACAAAGTTTCTTCAATGGATGAGCTCAACCCTCTGCTTGCGAAGTTCCCAAATGTCCAAGATCCAAAGGCCCAAGGCACAGGAGATAGCCTGCAAAACAAAGTTCAATAATGGTCTTATGTTGTTTATACTTTTAATCTATATTTTGTTTTTGTTTACTTAGTGATTCGCATGCAATTGATATTACTGAATTACTTACCGCTTTTATTACTGTTCAAGTTCTTAGTAGTCCCTCTGTTATTATTCATGTTATTTCCTCGTCTCTTGTTAATTTAAGTAGGCACACCGTAGGTAGATAATAATATTTACTCACTCTCAACAACTTCGCAGAAACTTTTCAATTTTTAGTACGTATACGTCAAATGTCAAATTGTCAAATGCAAAAGTTGAAGTCCCTTTGACGTTGTAGATTTGACGTGTTTATGATCGGATACGTTCACGTTTCACTCATGTTTTTTATCAGTATTTTATGTAAAAATCGTTGTTTTTATTTTTATTTTAACCTTGTTACTACGTGTTACTATTTTATTCCGCATGATATTTACACAATTTTTTTTTCTATGTTTTTGCTGTGTGTTTTGTATCTTTTCATGTTTTAGTGTTTAGAATTGGATGATGTTGTGAGCTGGCGGGTGGTGCAGAGATGCAAACGTCGAACCAGTTATTCGTGTTGTGTTTTTAGCGTTTTACGTATTTATTGATATTTATTTTATTTACTTAAATTTATGACATCTGATAACGAATCATTTTATTCTGCCAACGAATCTATTGCCTCTTCCAGCCATGAAAGTTTCACTTCTCTTACTGACACGTTAGGTGTTTTTTTGGGCCAACAGTTCAGCCAAAATTCTGGCCGGCTCTTGAATGTATGCCACCTTAATGCTCAGAGCATTCCCAGTCACTACAACGAACTGTACGACACCTTTTCCGACAATAACGTTCATGCCATCCTGATTTCCGAGACTTGGCTCAAACCTGACCTGCTTTCTACCACTTACCCGCTCCCCGGTTTCGTTCTTCTTCGTAATGACCGGATCGGTAAGAGGGGGGGTGGAGTAGCTATCTACCTTCGTGACGATTTTCAATTTAAAATTCTAGCTTCTTCTTCTTCCAATGAATCCTCAGAGTTTCTTTTCCTCGAGGTTTGTGTCAAGGGAGTTAAAACCGTCCTTGGTGTCGTCTATTGCCCCCCTTCCATTGATTACTTCACTGAATTCGAATCGGTACTTGAATCTTTGGGTTCGGAGTATACACATCACATTGTTATGGGTGATCTTAATACCAACCTCCTTGCCCTCAACTCCCATCGGTCCCATAAACTCCTGCATCTAATTGAATCAGCTAGTCTGCATGTTTTGCCTCTCCAACCCACTCATCACAATATAGTCGGTGATGATACTTGGCTTGACCTGGTCCTTACCTCTAATCCTTCCCTAGTTTCCTCACATGGTCAACACGATGCTCCTGGCTTTTCCCATCACGACCTTATTTTCTTATCCTATGTCCTTAAATCCCCTAAACCTAAACCAACGTTCCAGTACAGGCGTGCCTTTGCACGTGTGAATAGCGAGAGGCTTCAACAAGATGCGTCTAATATTGACTGGTCATCCCTGGAAGCAGCTGCTTCAATTGATGAAAAAGTCGGATTGTTCAACGATGTTGTGGTAAAACTATTTGACGCCCATGCCCCCTATCAAGAAAATCAAGTTGAAGAGTCCGCCTGCACCTTGGATGAACAGGGGTGTTCGGATGGCAATGCGACGGAGGGACCGCGCGTTTCGGAAATTTAAAAGGGATCGCTCGGATGACAATTGGGCCTTTTTTAAGGCTGCTAGGAATCGGTGTAATCAGATGATACGCAACGCTAAACGCCGCCACATCCTAAATAATATTAATTCTTCTTCTCCTGCCGATATTTGGAAGTTCCTTGGAACTTTGGGTATCGGCAAATCACGACATTCTGACCTTCCTAACACAATTGGTTTGGACGATCTAAATCGCCATTTCTCCACTGTTCCCACTCTAGATAGGCAAATCGAATGTCAAACCCTCGACTACCTTGCTGGTCTGACGCGACCCAACATTAACCCCTTTGTCTTCACCCCAGTCGTCCCGGAAGAGATAAAAAAAAATATCCTTTCCATTAAATCCAAAGCTGTGGGCTGCGATAATGTCAGCCGCCGTATGATCGTAGCGGCTCTTGATCAACTCCTCCCTGCAATCTCCCACATCATAAACTTCTCCCTCTACACCGGTGTTTTCCCTTCCCTGTGGCGTAAAGCCCTTGTTCGGCCCCTGCCTAAGCAAGATAAGATACCCAATCCCTCTCTTCCTAGTCACTTTCGCCCAATTTCCATCCTTCCCTTTCTATCTAAAGTGCTCGAGGCCAGTGTTCATAAACAATTCTCCCAATTCATTCACCGCAACTCCCTCATCAGTCCATTTCAATCCGGTTTCAGGCCCGGGCACAGTACCGTATCAGCCCTCCTTAAAGTGACTGACGATATCAGGCGGAGCATGGAAGACACTAAAGTTACAGTCTTAGTGTTAATTGACTTCTCCAATGCTTTTAATACCGTCAGTCACGAAGTCCTTTTAGCTAACCTTTCCTATCTTATGGTCTCTCGGGAGGGTTTGGAATGGTTTTCTTCTTATCTTCAGGGGCGCCAGCAGTCAGTTCGTGCTAGAGTCTCTTCGTCGAGTTAGTGTGATCTTGCAGCTGGCGTCCCTCAAGGCGGTATATTATCTCCTCTTTTGTTCTCCATTTTTATTAATCTTATCACCACCGAACTTCGGGTTGCGTATCATCTTTATGCTGACGATTTGCAGCTTTACTACCAGGCAAGTGTGGACAACATATCCGATGCGATTGAGCAGCTTAACCGGGATTTATGTGTAGTTAAAAACTGGTCTGATAGATTTGGGGTGGCAGTAAACCCTACGAAGTGTCAGGCTATCATTGTAGGGAGCCCCTACAGTATGAGGAAAGTGAAAGGCGTTACTGTACCACCTGTAATGTTTGATAACTCCGTGATTCCGTTTAGCTCCGATGTTAAGGATATTGGTCTGCATATCGACACATGTCTTGACTGGCGAAAGCAGGTCACGACTGTTAGTAAAAAAGTCACCGGAACGTTGCGGGCGCTCTACCGGTTGAAAAACCTCCTCCCATCACACATAAAGAGTATGCTTGTACAGTCCCTAATCTTTCCCATAATAGACTATGGTGATGTGTGTTACTATGACCTGAATGCAGATCTCCTCAATAAACTTGACCGCCTTCTAAATAACTGCATTCGATTTGTCTTCAATCTACGTAAGTATGATCATGTGTCTTTGCACCGATTGCTTTTAAAATGGTTACCCATACGTCAGCGTAGAGAGTTGAGAGCTCTGTCTATGTTATATTCTATACTCGACAAACCTACTTCTCCTGCTTATCTGACCCCCCATGTTCAATACTTATGCTCTGCTCATAGTAAAAATCTTCGTTCCACCAACAATCGTCTTCTACGATGTCCTTCTCACCGCTCTGGTTTTATTCACTCTTCTTTCTTTGTCCAGGCGGTATTTCTTTGAAATGCGCTCCCTCTGAACATCAGTATGGCAACCAGTCGGTTATCTTTCAAAGTGAAGGCTCTTGAACATATTCGTGAGAAGTTTGTTAAATCATCTCAACGCTGATTTGCTGGATTCGTTTTCTCATCTACCTATCGTTATTTCTCCTGACAAAGTTTAATCAGTTTATATGTATGTATTTAAGTATTTATGTTTTAGTAGTGTATTCTTTTTCGAGTTATCTATCCCCTTTGTTGCACCTGCCATGTTTTGTCTCTGCGTCACCCTAAGGTTGACTGGTAGAAAATGCCTCAGGCATTAAGTCCGCCTTTGTACAGTATTTTTTTTACTTGTGCATAAAGTTTTAACAAATAAAAAAATAAATAATTTCTATTTATTCGGTTTGGGTGCATCTCGAGCTAATTATTTATTTATTTAAAGTTTTCGAACCCAAAGAGGTACAAATGCGGACTTAATGCCTTAGGCATTCTCTAACAGTCAACCAAGGGTGGTGAAGAGATTAGAAAGCAGGTGCTTTAATTGAAGGGAACAATGATGGAAAAAAAAACTTTAAAAAATATATAGTTTGTGATTTGTGATGTAAAATATTTGTAAAATATTGTGTAACTTATAATACACATAAATACATTTAAAAAAAACTTACAATATCTATCTTATACCTCCACACGTTCCGGAGACAAAGTGTCTTGATAGCCACACGGCGGGCAACGAAGTGATTCTATAAGGGGTCCGTTTTCGCCTTTTGAGGAATGTATGCACTGTAGCAAAAATAAAAAGGAGAAGGTGAAAAAGATAGCCTCAAAAGTCACAGGAATAAAAACGTCAAAAATATCACAGAATTGAACAATTTTTAAAGCGAAGGTTTAACCAAGTAAAACTTAGTGATATATTGTTATTAACGCACGTTATTTTGGAGGATAAACCTATTGAAATAAACCAATTGCCATTTTTTTCAAAAACAGGCCACTAAACGCAAAATACTATCTTTACGGTATGACGCACTAAGTTGAAGCGTGGGTCAGTACACAGTAAAATCTAATGAAAGAATTATTTAAAAAAAACTATTGATGCGTATAAAACTACAATAACATAACAATAAGGTAGATAGTGTGAATACGAGAATCCGGGATGTAAAATCCGATGTTGTCGGCGCTGTGTGCGCAAAAAGGGAATCCTGATCTTGTAGGTTGGCACACAGAGTCCAAGTGCAAGCCGTGTGGGACCAACACTGATAAAACGGCTTCGGAATGGGTCACGAGCTATCTACGATGTTCCAGCCCATCAGGCGAGCCGAAATTCGGCTTGTATTATTAGTAACAGTCGTCGTAAATCTATAAATAAAATAATACATTGACTATAAGACAAAAGATATAGGAGGTAGCAAAGATAGGGAGGAAGCAAGAATCAATAAAGGGATCAGACAAAACCAGAATCAGAAATTTCACAAAATACGTACCAATCGTCGAGAAGAATCTGATAATATTCACTGTGTTACAGCGATAGAGAACAGAAGAATAAAAAAATACACCTGGAATTTTAGGTTGTTTGGAAAAAAAACTATCATTGATGGGATTAAAGTTCTGTAATGAACACAGAGAAAAAAAAACATATACACCGTGGCATTTTAATCGTCTTACACAGGTGGGCCCACTCACTGTATCCGACATAAAATACCTCTAGGCGCGATAAAAAAATGGTTACCTTAAATTAAGATAATAAGGTTCAAAAATCAATAATTCAATTATGAAACATCCTGTTAAAAGTGTTTACTTTTGAATGTTAGAGAACCTTACCTACCCAGCGCACGAGTCGAGTAGATCATTCCAACACCATTTTCCATGAGACAACATGGTCAATAAACAACCCACATTTAATCCGAAAACGTTCCCACCAAATCCGATTTAGTGTGAATGTGTGGGCTGGGATAATACGAGACAGAATAATTGGCCCTATTTTCATTCAGGGTCACGTCAATGGTGAAACGTACCTAGACATCATCATCCTGTCTCATTATTCTCAATCGGTACGAGAGTACCTAAACTGCGAGTTCGATGCGAGTCGAGGCGGTCCCGTGGCTTGGCCACCTCGAAGCCAGGACCTGACACCATTAGACTTTTTTTTGTGGTCTGATATAACGAGACTAGTATACAACGAAGAAGCACGCATTTTAGAACAATTGAAACCGTAAATACGAGTTTTCGCTGCTTTTGATATTGTGAAACAAGACAGAGAACCTTTAAATAAATAAAAAGACAATATTCAAAAACGTACCCGTTTGTGTATTGAACAAAGTGATATGTAATTTGAACAGCTGCTGCAATACAGGTAAAGATTTTTTTCTTCATTATATAATTAATTACATGAAGAAGGATGGCGAGGTTGGACCCGCGTAATTTAGAAATCAACGGAGCACCATTCACGAGCATGTTTATATTAATTGTAATTACAGGTTTATAGGAGTCATATATAAAAATGTTGTATTACAACATGATGGGAATTAAAAGTTATTAATGATTTTAATTTATTTATAAATAAGTTTTCGTGCAGTTTCCGAACGGAACGTTTTTCTTGAATAACATTGATACATTCCAATCTACACTAATGATTTACCACAATACACCAAAGCACGTTTTTACGTGGCGGTTTTCCTTCTTCATAAATTCTTTATAAATAAACTAAAAATATATAAAACGAAACCTATATATATATAAATTATTTTGTGTTATAACCTTATTGAAAACAAGAAACGGAAAATGCAACGTTTCACGTGAAATATTTGTCTTTCCATTGTTTGTGTTCAACGGCTAACGTGGCATTTTTAATCTATTTTTGCAACTTTGTGGATTATTGACGACTTGGCTTTACCTTTGTACTGGCTATTCTGCACACCAAGCTAGACTACGGCATTTACTTCGTCAACTGTTAAAATGATTTGAACTGTTATTGTCAATTGCGCATTATTCGGTTACGGAGACATCGTTTGTCTGAAAGTGATCGGATAGTTAAAGAGTACAGAGATGGGTGTATCCGCGTGATGTAAGTATATTCGTAAACTAATTTGCTTAATTTCATGAACACACGAATCGTAGCAAAGGGAACGAGCAAATGTAGAGATTTTTTTTTGATGTTAGCGTTAGTTTAACTGAAGTAGTCTCGTATGCTCTTTTTATACGAGGGTGAACGTTCTTAGAAAATCAAAAACTGAGCAAACTAGCAAGTTATTCGTTTTATTACATAATTTCAAAATAGTGTCACATAAATACATCGCTGCATCCGATGGAACCACTGGGAAAAATACTTTGCCCACACGACCTTAGGGGTCTCTTCGACGGCATTTTGAACGCAGCCACTGCTTCCTCGGCGTCCATAAAACGTTTTCCTCGAAGTTTGTCTTTTATTTTCAAAAAAAATCGCAAGTCGGGGATATAGGGCAGGTGACCCAGTTATTCCACGTCTGACGTCGCCAAGTGGTCGATTGTTTGCTTGGCGGTGTGCGTCGAGGCATTGTCGTGGTGAAGGATCCTACTGCGAGGTCGTTTCTCCCGATTTTTTTCCGAGACAAGTGGCAAACAATTGTTAGTTTACCACTCCGCAGTAACTGTTTTTCGATCCTCTAAAACAATTGTTGCGTAATGACCTGTCTTTCCGAAGAACGACGCCACTATCTATTTTCCCACGCTTCGACCTCTCTTCACTTTAGTTGGCAACTCCTCGGAAGGATACACCCAGACAGCAGACTGTCTCTTAGTTTCAGGATCATAGCAATAAATCCAGCTTTCGTCACGCGTAAGTATGTCGAACGCAGCATTTGAGTCACCTCCTTTAAATCTTTGAACCATTTCACGACACCAGTCAACACGACGGAGTTTTTGGGCCTCTGCCAAATTATGAGGTATCCGCCGAGCACAAAGCTTCCTGACCACTAAATGTTCATGGAGGATTTTGTGCACTTGAATCGAACAGAATATGAAACCGAAAAAAAAAAAAAAAGTTGACCCACCACCTCCGGGCTCTTCGCTCAGCTCCGCCTCGCCGCCGCCGTTATCCAGCTCCACCGTGAGTGCTGTTACGACACCGGCCGCGTTAGTTGCGTCGAGCTCGAGCGACGAGTATTTTTCCCCGCCGACGTCGCCAACACCTGTTCTTCGGCAGGGGAGAGGCCAGCCACCGAGGAGCTTGGGACATAGGGGCCATCTGGCCCCGAGCCGGATCCCCGCTGCCGGTGGTTGTCTGCAGCGCATGAGATGGACTCAGTCTATGAACGAGAACGTCATGAGCGCATATTATGGGTCTACAGAGGCGGGAACTCACCTCACTGCGTACCGTGATAGGATGCTGTCTCTCTTTCAGGCATAACCCGGCATAACGACTGTCGGATCAGGTGCGGGTCATTCAACGCAATCATAGGTTGGATGATGCCGCACTTGATAGGCTGCGCTCAGAGAAATTGAACAACCTTATCGTCTCGACTCCGGCACAAACCACAGTACAAGCGTCAACCATTGATCTATCGCGGCCCAATCATGGTGTTGAAGAAGAAGATGATAGGGTTACCACAGTAAGTAGCCAATGCAACGACCGATTGAGGAGCGCACTGGAGGATGCGTTTCGCGAGTATAGATCCTCTCCGGCCGAACCTAGACCACGATTACCACGCGTACCTATTCACAAAAAAAATGGGCGCTGGTGTGTGCCCTGGACTCGCAACTTAAGAATGTGTGAAGAGCAGCGAGGAACTCGTTGATACACACTCGATCCTGTATTGCGCGGCTGTTGCGGCATGTCGTTTAGCTAGCGTCAAGTTTTCAAACTGTGGCGGAGCTGCTCGACCAAAACCAACCGTACCAGCCTGGCAGCAAGCTGAAGCAGAAAGTTTGTGCATGGGCGAGCAGTATTCGGCGGTATAAGCGGCGGCTTGATCGATACTCGCAGAATCGCATATTCCAGAGTGATCAAGGTGGGCATATAGAGCTTGGGAGCAAAATTTGACAGACGTGTACCGCCCAGATGATGCCGCCACAAGTGCATTCTGGCGCAGCATCTGGTCAGTACCCGTCTGTCACACTGAGGCTAGCTGGATGCAGGATGTCGAGCGAGTGTGTGAAACTATACCAGAAATGGAAACAGTCTTAATTACGCCATCAGACGTTGCCACAGCAGTCCGTTACCGAATTGTAAATCGCCAGGACCGGATGGATTGCACAACTTTTGGTTGAAATGGCTTATTAGTTCGCATCTCACTTGCCTGGCATCTCAGTTCCAGTCACCCTTGGAGTGTGGGTCGCTACCGCAGTTTCTATCAACAGGCGTTGCCCACCTGCTCCATAAGTCAGGTAGTCCCACGGTACCCAAGCATTATAGACCGATCTCGTGTTTGTCGACGGTCTATAAACTTCTTACATCCATTTTGAGAGTGAAAATTAATACATCCATTGACATTAACTCGATTATGTCTGCCTCTCAAAATGGATGTAGGAAGGGTTTCCGAGGTACTAAGGCGCTACTCCTCATCGACACGGCCATTAGCCAACAGGTTTGTCGCTCCCGCAAGGATCTGTCAACATGCTGGATAGATTATAACGAGGCCTACGACTCGGTGCCACATACATGGCTTGTGCTGGAGTTGTACAAGATAGATGCAACTCTACGCACCTTCCTTAGGTCCTGTATGGGGCAATGGAGGACGGTCCTTCGCTATCTGGGGTGTCAACAGATCCAGGGGAATGACAAGACTGTCTGGAATAAACGGGGAATATTTCAGGGCGACAGTTTGAGTCCACTTTGGTTCTGCTTAGCTCTGAATCCTCTAAGCACACTGCTGGAGGATTCAGGTCTAGGCTATCGGTTGAAGAGAGGTGGTCAGGTCATATCTCACCTTCTGTTCATGTATGAATTGAAAATCTTTGCCCCCAACAAATTGCTGACTGATGGAGCGACTGATGGAGCTACTGTGCTTCCTGCAATGTCTAAAATGTTAGAGAGAATCCTGAACAATAAGCTAATGCAATACCTAGATGCCTATAACATCATAGCACCAAATCAGTTTGGATTCGTATCGGGTAGGTCTACAGAGGATGCCGTGACTGGCTTAAGCGATTTCCTATCTCGCAATTTAGATCAGGGTAAGAAATGCCATGGAATCTTTTTCCCTAAACTTCTACAGAAACTTGGAAATATCGGTGTACGGGGAACTTCACTAAATCTATTCAAAAGCTATCTCACGGACAGAATGAAAAGTGTGATCATAAATAATTGCACAAGCAATGGACACCCTTTACATAATTACGGAGTACCACAAGGTGGTACCGCGAGGTGAGATTATGGAATCCGAAGGTACTCAACTTTCGGATTCTATACACCTTAGGTCCCTCTCTTCATCCGAAAGCTATAAGTATTTGGGTATGTCGGAAACGTTAGGCATCAACGTTGTTAATATGAAGCAATCTTTGAAGGAGCGCTTCTTTAGCCGCCTGAAGAAGGTATTAATTAGTCTTCTTTCGGGCGTAAACAAGGTGCGCGCCTTCAACGGTTGGGTCATGCCGATTTTAATGTACACTTTCGGCATACTCAAATAGACCCAAACCGAACTCGACGCCCTGGATAGGCGCGTCCGTACACTTCTGACCGCAAATCGGATGAATAAACCACGATCATCGGTGATGAGACTGTACACCCCGTGAAAGTGCGGGGTTCGAGGCTTTTTAAATGCGAAGACCCTCCACAACCGCGAGGTGTGCAGTCTCAGGGAATATTTTTTGAAAGCCGATGTGGGTATGCACCGTGATGTGGTCGCAGTGGACAAGGGGCTTACCCCGCTCTCCATGGCTAAAGAGAACTGGCACAAACCTGTAGTACTTACTACCGATGACCGCAAGGCGGTATGGCAAAGCAAGGAGCTTTACGGGCGCTTCTATCGGGCTGTTCATGAACCTGGTATAGATTTACTAGCGTCCGTATCCTGGCTACGTTTTGGTGAGCTTTTCGGGGAAACTGAAGGTTTCGTCTGTGCAATTATGGACGAAGTTATCTTGACGAATAACTACCGGAGACATATTATGAAGGACGGGACGGTTGACGTGTGTCGGGCATGCTACCGTCCAGGTGAGTCCATCAGATATATTATCTCTGGTTGTTCTCGTCCGGCTAATGTACGTAAGGAAAAACTTAAATCTTTTCAGTAAAAGAGGTGAAAGACACAACTATGGGACTAGAAATAGGGACCAATTGGTTCAACCGGGTTTCAGGCTGGCTAAAGTAGATTCATCCTTCATGGGGACTGTTTAAAATGTTTTAATAAAATACCTCCGCACATACTGCAATTGAATGAAACGAAGTTCAAAACTTGTATCAAACGCACACTATGCAGCCAGGCATATTATAAGTTGGAGGATTACATCTCTGACAAAAATGCTTGGCTCAACGCTGGTTCTGCTCCACAAGGGCGCCTAAACAATTGATTAGCATTCGGAAATATTGTTGGAGCTGCTGAAGATTGTAAAAACTATCTTTGCACCGTATAAATTCAATCTTTTAGTATTGTATAATTGCAAAGCACACGTGTGAGCACTATGTAGCACCTACTATAAAGCTACCCTATACTGGGCACGTCTGTCATTGACTTGAATGTGCCCTGGCGGCTGAGAGTATGTCATACTCACTCAAATGTCTCGCTGGTGGTGGCGTGTGTGTTGGATCATTAAGTTCCCTTCAAAATGGTTGAGCTGAATGGTGCTGATCCATACGTCATATTCGTGAACGGGCGCCGTCAGTGGGGACTGGTCATCTCTTGGCAGCCACGGCTTATTTTATTTCCGATTTTTTATGTTTTTATTACGGGTCTTTCTACATCGTTCTCACATGTATAATTTCAACAAGACGGATGTAACAAATTTTTCTGTATCAGAACTATTATCGCTAATAAGCCCGACATAGTAGTGATAGATCGATAAGCGCGTCGCACAATGATTATCGATGTTACCATTCTACATGACGAGAACCTCGTGAAAGCTGAGAAAGAGAAACAAATTATATATTACCTGCATATATTTTTGTCTTTCATTGATCCGTATCGATAAGAAGCTATATAGTATATAGCTATACATATATACATAAGAAGCAGAATCGCGATTACGGAAAAAAACTTTAAAGTAAAAATACTTGCAAAGAACATTAATCCGTAACCTTATATAAATAAGGAGCAGAATTGCGTCGACGAGACGGGTGAATATAGTTTATTACTTTGAAGTCTTTAGAGTATTTCGTGGCAGCACATAAGTAAAGTTACTTGCCTTCTAGAACTATAAGTACATCCAACATAAACTTTGAAGCATAAATAATTATTATTCGTGAATGGCCGGCTTTATTTAGCACGTGACTGGTCAGTGCAATTTGCATGTGCGAAATTAATTTCGAATGATGTTATATTATTTATATTTAAAAACTTTGTTTGAACAATGGTAACTATTATGATGTCATTTGATGCACACTGAATTGGGCTATAGTTTAGGTTAAAAAAAACAAGGGGTTACCGCTTTAGATAGTGAAATAATACGGGTTTTGTTCTTTATTTACGTATTTAAAAAAAACTAAGCACTTTAAAGTTACAAATCAAGTTGTGTAGTGTGGCCTGGTATATCCATTTGAATGAACAGTCGTTCGTTTACTATCAGTTCATAGAAACTTTTTGTTTACAAGCAGAGTTTTTGTAACTCGACACCCCGCCGCGCGGCAAAAAATGTTCAAGGTCGGTTCACATTGCGAATTTTTTTTTGCGAGCGCGTGGGAGGATAGTTATAAAAAACACAAAATCATAAAAACACTACACTTGGGAGCTTGGTTTTGGTCGTGCTTCCCTGTAACGTCTGTACACAACTCCTGCCGGCCAAAAATCTAAGCTAAGGAAGACTAAGACTTCTGCATCACTGGAACTACGAGGACGTAGGACTTAAAATTTATAGGTCCTGGTTGACTCCAACCACGTCAGCTTCAGCAACTTCCGTTCCTCGACACCGATTTGATCTTGGCTCCTGCTGGCTGGAGCTTATTTCCCAACGTCTGTGGGTCCAACCGGGAAATGTACAGGAGCATAATTCAATTCAATTCAATTCAAAAACTTTTATTTCGGACGATAATAGTCCATAATGGTTTAATCTAAGAACGAAGGACTAAGGATATACTTACTTATTTTGTTCCGGCGTGTACGGTACAGTCGTCTGGTGTTTTATACCTGCAGACTTCAAAAATAATTTAAATTTACCATTACAGTACTACTACTGCTCCGTTGTCAGATCTCAGACATTTAATAGATTTACTTGTCTCATTCTCAACTTCCGCCTTGTATTCAACTTATCGAAAGTTTCACTTTTGTTCTCAAAAAAATAAACATGAGTCTTCCGAGTATAATAGTCGATAAATAGAAGAACATACCTCGAACCACCGAACGACGGCTCCTCGATTGGTCCACAAACATCGCTAAAAACCAGCTGTAAGACCTCGTTCGCTTTCGTACCTTGTTTTATAAAGGGACTTTTGCATGTCTTTCCTTCGATACATGCAATACACAGCTCGCATTAATCGGTACTCTTATGTTCTATTGGTACCGCTGACTAAAAAGTTCATTTTATTCAAATATTTACGCGATAAATGAGCTAATCTTTTATGCTAAATGTTCGAAATATTTTCATTTTGTTTTGACAGTGTCATATTCGCGACGTTATTTTTATTTTCTGTCATTTCATAAATTCCGTCGACCTCTTGACATCTTGCAACAATTCGATTTTTCTTTCGAATCATGCAACCTCCATTGTCAAAATTCATGTAGTAATTCTTCTTGGTCAAATCACTCACGAAATTATGTTCATGGATAAATCAGGAACTAGTAAAACGTTTTCTAGAATTAATTTTTCGTTTTCGCCGACTCGCGGCTCAGCATTTCCTCGTCCTTTCACCAATAATTTCTCGCCGTTTGCTACTGCGATCTTCATGTTGCCCTTTTCAGGTATATAAGACAACAATTTGCTTTTATCGTGCCTCATATAATTTGAGCACCCATTACCTATATAAATACCACTTATTTTTGTTTATCGCCTCCTTAGTATTCAGGCAGATAGTCGCGTTTTTTATCCGCTCCTTGCATTCGGACGCCTTGTGTCCTGGCTTGTGACACTTAAAACACTTGTAGACAAACTTCTGACTACTGCTTACGATCGTTAGTTTTACGAGGTTAGATCTGACATCGTTCTGTACTTTACGTGTAACTAAGGCTTGTTCATACTCTGTGTTCAACTTACTCTGTCTACTTCCTTCTTGTAACAATTTCATTTTAATTTGCTCTAATGTGATCTCTTGTCCACTATTATCTACAGCCATGATGAAAGGGCTGTACTCAGCGGTCAAGCCACCCAGCAAAATCGATATGATCCAATTTTCAGGGATTTGAGCATCAATATCGGACAATTGTTGTGTCAGGGATGTAATTTTTGATATGTAGCTCACCTCAGCCGCTACGGCTCGCACGGGTGCCTATGCTTTGTTACAGCGGGCTGGGGTTGCCCTCCCTTTGAGCCTCCGGATTTTTGTAAACACTCTAGGGGTAGCCAAAAGACTACGTGGAGTCGGGGTGCCCCAATTCGGTATTGGAACAATGTCGACCTATTTTAACCATGAAGTGGGGGTACACTAACTTCTCACAACTCTGGGAGAAACTGAATAAATGTATACAAATGACACTGACATATGACGCAAATAGCGTTTTACCATAATTAAAAATAGGTACCAGTTCATCATCTCTCAGGCTCTGACGAGGGCGACGAGGTGGTATCACCACCTCGTCGCCCTCGTCAGAGCCTGAGAGCGGACGAAAACGCGGCACTGATGATGCGGGTGCTGACGCTGGCTCCCCGCTGTCCATGAAGCTGGAATAAAAGCAGTGTTGTAGTACCTATATCTTAAGAATAAATTATAAAATTGAAATGTAGGGATGTCCGACAAATTTCAATCCTTGAAAAAATTGTGGATTTTTATGTCATTGACCTAAAATACCCTGTCCGTCAAGAGTACTTTAAAAGGTCTTTTTTTGTTTACAAATTTTCACTTCATATTTTGCGTATCAATGTTACGCAAATTTAAATGTAAAAGTTAAAATAAATAGGAACAATTGTACGGTACATACAACATACGTATTTGCTATCAATAGTAGAATTATTAATCGTATTACGGGACATGCGACGCCGGTCGCGGGGAAATGGCGGCAAAATGGCTCCCTATGTTTTTTGCAATAGCCATTTCCGTGCAAAATATTGATGGATCAAAGATAAATTTACATGAAGAGTTGTATACAGTCACGTTTGAAAATGTGTGAATTGTTGCAAATGTGTAATTTAAATTAGGTTTTTGTTTGGAAAAACGAGTGAAAATATATGCGCGTTGATGTAAACACGAATGCTTAGAATAAACGTAATAATTAAATATCAAGCCTTTCCCTCCTACGTCACCGTAGCTAATACAGTCCTACTACGCTCTAAAATGGGCAACTACCTTCATTTTTCTGACCGACCAACCCCTTGACAATTCCAAAGTGCCTATAATTGGTTTATCTTATACATTTAAATCAATTGCCGTTCGTTAGTCCCGCTTTTTGGTTTTGTTCACTCTAATCAAGGGGTGGTTTAAAAAAAGAGGCGTTTCAGCGCATAAGCTTGTTTAAAATAAATGCTTTGAGTTTATGTCGTCATAATCATAAATGGGTAAGACTCATGGCAAGATGGCTTGGCTATCGACTCGAAAGTCACCGCCATGCCACATCAGTCTGATAATCTGATTGAATGCGCTTATCATAAACTAGTTATAAATGGATTAGGGTCAGTGAGATAAATTAAATGTTCGTAAAGTAATATTTATTTGTATTTGCACAATAATGACTGCCTAGTTGGTCTAGTGGTGGCAATCGCTACTGCTGAGCATGAGGTCCTGGGTTCGATTCCCGTAAGTAAAGTAAAAAAGTTAATTTATTCCTAATTGAACATTGCTAACTGTGGAGGCTTGTAAATGGCTTGTCGTGAATAATTTTAATAAAACTTTTACAATTTTTTTTTTTTCTTAAACAAATTCTATTTTAGGTATATTTAGTTTTAAAATTAATCTTAATTTATGACATAGGTGGATATAATTTGAGCTATAGCTATTACTAGTAGCACTGCCATGCTTGGTTGGAAAGTAGATGCTGCATCTGGAGCGGGCGCCGCCCGTCCCAGTTGTTATATTTATCCATTCGCTGAAGCTGGAGACACGGGTATACACTTCTGGGTCTGCAGAGACTGTAAATTTTTTGTGTCGAATTAGAATGCCGTTTAAGTAACCGCTGCATACTAACGGGTTGCCTAAGTCGCCCTGGAAATAAAATAAATTATATTGCATCTGTGCTTGTCTCGTTTTGTCGGTGGAATTTCGTAGATACTTAAAGGACAACTTTTGGGATGTATCTTGGTTCTTATGACATTAACCAGGTTTTGTCATGAAGGTCTACACGCATTAAAAAACTTTGACACGTCGCACCACTTTAAGTGCTGATTAGGTAAAAGTCAATTTATTTTATCCTCCCGATCGAATTTCGAGATATTATAAACGTAACAAAGTTCAACGTAGCAGATGCACTCTGCACCTGTGTTTACGCACAAACTGCCCTCAATCTCATAGACAGACATATACTTGGTCCGATGGGACGGCAATCCGACACGACCGAGGCGAGACCAGGCGCAAGACTGACGGCTTTACGTGCTTTCCGCGGCACGGGTGTATCACACCACCAACTTCCAAACTCCGGACTGCTACTGAGAAATTACATGAATATAATATAGTTATTACCGTGTATCCTGGAAACGGCGTCTGCTGAACACCCCACGCGCAAATCATGCCATCTACTATATTAATTTGGCCGTAGTAATGTGTACGGCAAGCGCCCTGATCGGGCACCCGTTGTAGTATCTGCATCAACTGCACACTGGCCTGTAACGAACATAAAAGAACGTTTGATGCACGTTTGTACAGTCGATCTTGCAACTGCTTTACCACCCAAACATTGAATGTCACATTGCATATCATAAACCAATAAGAGGGCCTAGAAAAAGCCATTAGCGATAGCAAAGTATTGGAAAAGCGTATGCCAATCCTGTTGAAAATCGTTGTAGAAATACGAAACGCTACGAAAGCGATTGCCAGTTATCTAGGCCCCTAAAAGATAGGCACAGCAGGCAAATAGACCATTTGGCTTTTATCTGTCAGTTTGTTACTTTCAACCTTGCGGCCGAACCCAATAACGTATCTGTCTTAAATAGAGTACTGAGGATAGAAAAATCTAATCTAATCTATGGTTTGAACTAGCTTTTTTTGGGGACAAAGCCAAAGGATGCGACCTTATAACGTGTTGACAGCTATTTGGTTGACAGAGACAGATAGAATTGTGCTGTCTATCATCAGCAGCGATCTGTCCTAGGGTGTTGGGTGTGGCTGTTAGTGAAGTTTCAGTTTACAATTATTGTTGTCAAAAAAGGTGAAGCACTTACAGGTCGACTACACAATGATATTAAAAGTGCGAGTCGGACTCACAGACCTTGAGAGGAAAACTATAAAATTACATTTTCAACTTTAAACTTTTGTTTTTTGAATTTAATATTACTAACATTTTGGGCTCCCTATCCTGAAACATAACAAGGAGCTAGGTCGGTAACGCCAACGTCTCTAATCGAGCTATATAACACACAAATCATTTTCTAGGTGTCCTAATATTAGCAATAGTCGGGCAAATACGCGATTTTCTTTCATTTGTCACTTATTTGTTCGGCAAACCCGAACGCGCCCTTTGTCACCGCGATGACGCATTAGGCTTCACCGAACAAAATGATCGCCATGATATACGCTATTGGAGGTTTCCGAATATCAAAATAAATCTTAAACAGAAATTATGTGAATTTTAATTCTCAAAATGTACGTTATGTAAAATCAAGTTGTATTTACTTTTTGGTATAAAAATAAATTTAACTCACTAAGATAACAGCAATATTATTCACAAACGGGGTACTAGTGAAATGTTGCGGGTGCGTCTTTCTATAGGTTGGTTCTTTCTATAGGTCTATAGCTATAGGTAGAAACGTCGCCGGTAAGACTCACTGCACCAGAAAAGACCCTAAATTATGCGGGGCTGATTGGCTAGACTATTAGCTTTTATTATTGACCCAGACTAAAGATACTGGAAATATGAAATAACGTAAGGGACAAAACTGAGGTTTTCAGGAGAGCAAAAATAAGTTTTTTTCTTAACCAAACTGACTATAATTTTTTAACTATATGTTTTATGTAAAAAGTGTCTAGGACAAAGTTTCTTAGATTTCTTTACTCTTATAAGCTAAAATAGCAAAAATTCAATAAGTCCTATAGTTTTAAAGATAGCATGTCCCTTACGTTAAATAATAATGAATACGTTTGGCATACGTTAAAAAAATTTGAGATGTAAATGAACAGCATTGATGTAAGGGACATTATAGGAAATAAACATTAAGAGTTCTTCAAAGTAAAGGTCTCCTAATGGTGTACTCTATATCGCTTATGCTGTTAACGAATATAATAAAGTGAATTTAATATATTCATGACATACTCTACCAAAACAATATAGTTTAAAACAATTATTTAATAATTTAGTGTTAATTACAATATTATTAAATTATTTTTAAAATCGAAAACAATAAAAAGATGCTATTTTGGTTTACAAAAAATAGACTTATTGTTCAAAGAAAACGTAAAATGCACATTAAAAAACTAAAGCAACTAATCAGTCTTCCTAAGTAAATAATAAATATTCAAACAAAAAAACAAATTAACTTCTTCCTCAATAGAAAGCCTACAGTGAAATTGAAAAAGTCTCAAAATTTAGTCATAATCTTTATCAGTTTCATCATCGTCGATGTCATTAAGCCTATCTTTAGTTATACTCTTATTATGAAGATTCAGGTTTATGCCATGAGGTCCTGCGTTCGATTCCCAGCTCGGGCAACGTATTATTGGGTTTTTCTATCTGGAATTTCTCAGTAGCAGCCCGGAGTCTGGATTTGTGCCCGGTTGATGGCAATAGGCTCGCTCCCTATCACATGGGACTTAAAAATAACTGGCGAAATGTGGGTGTACTATAGCCATTATAGGTCACACCTCTGCCCAACCCTTCGGAAAACAAGGCGTGATGTTATGTGTAGGTTTACAGGATTGCAATCGCGTTTCTATTCATTACTTGACGACCAGTAATAATCAAATAATAGTAATAATAGGCCTTCTTTCATCAGATATTTCGTAACATTGTCTTAGAAGTTTAGCCTCTGCACACAGATTATCCTGTAACTTCCGACCTTCTTTTTATATGCCACATGTGTGTTACATAAGGGGGCCTAGACAAAATCCCTTTTCTGTAAGCGTTACCGCCAAAGGAAAACTCAAATTGTATGGAGCTGACATTTGCTGACCACATGTCACGTGATTGCTGCTAAATTGGTAGACAAAGTCAGTATTCCTCATGCGGAAAGGAACGTCGCAATGAGCGTGACACGTAAACGACAAAAATGTTCATCAAAATGGTAGACAAGTGCCACTTTTGACAGACGCCAATGATATTTTGGCGTTTCCGCAACACGCTTCATTAGCGGGAGATCGAACCCTGACGCCAACGCTAAAAAAAGTAAACAGTGATACTTTTTTTATGATTAGTGTACAGTGAGGATAAGAGTCAGTAAACATACAGTTTACTACTAGCATTCTAATACCCTATCTAAGAAAGAAGTATTAAGGTTTGCAATCGAGTTTATCTTTATAGGAATAACAAATGTAAGAACCACAATCATTTAAGCGCACCATTGTGTGGTTGTTTACATTATGCATTCCATAATCTCAAGTAGTATCGGAAAAAACCTGCCTTTCCATAAATTCCATCAGCAAACTAAATGGCTCGGGACTCGCCCGAAGTCTAGATTCCATCTAAAATTTAAAAAATATGTATTGATTGTACTCATCGCACTAGAAACTATTTTTTTTTCAATATTACTGACTAGATCACAGTTCTTACATTAACTTGAATTACTATTTAACGCCGTTCACTCACTTTATTTGTAATAAAACACTCTTCAATTACTTTCAAAGTTTCACCACACACAATACTTTTGAATATATTTTTTTTCTTCCTTTAATGGCAATTTGAATAATATTGTTAGCGCGCTATTGCGTTTGAAAGTGACAGGAACACTGAACGCAATAGTGACACTTGCTACACACTATTCCATAAACTAATTATAGAGTGTTTCGTGTAACGCTGCGGAATGGGCGTTCTGCGTTCCATGTGTAACTTGTCTACCATTTTACACACGCTTACGTCAAGTCCTTAGCGTGTACGGAAAACGCTTGGATTTTGTCTAGGCCCCAAGAACATTTTCTTTCATTTTTTTCTGGGTTTGTTTTCTTCTGCGGTACTACATCTTCTTGACTATTGTTACGACATATTTGTTTTCACAGCTTGCTATAACCTCCTGCTTGACTTGTTTTTCTTATTATTAACTGAACTATCTGAAAATTCTTCTTTTTCTGACCAAAGGTCTGAGCTTCCTGAAGAAAAATTATTTTATCCTTCGTCAAATTTAAAATCCATGCATTATTTTGTAAATTTTGAGGTCTCACAACGTTTTTTCTTCGGTCTAACATCTAGATCTTCGTTTCCTAAAATATCATCTTCCTGTATCAAAGGAGCATTAGATGCAACTGGTTCAAACATATGCATATTGGCTGCTTCTGAAGTAACGCGATGATTCGTTTCAATCTCATTGCATTGAAAAAATACTGCAGTGTTTTATGTATTGTGTGGTAGTGTAAATGGAATATGATTTTCAAGCGATATCAATGTCAGGAGCCGCGTCTTTATCCTGTTGATGTAAATTGCTTGGAATTTTCGGATTTTTAATAGTATTGGAAGTGATGTCTGTTACTTCTGGTTTATTGCGGCTCGTTTTCGCAGTATTTCTTTATTTCCGTCTCACTTATTTATCAGTATATTTTTAGCAATATTACTCTATTTATGTACTTAATCATCACTATTATTATTTGGAACAATTTTTATTTTTATATGTATGCATACACACGTCACGTTGCAGTATAAAACTGATTTACATCCGTTACCTCACAATTCAGGTCCAGTTGAAAACCAGCGTCAGGCACTAGTTGTCTGGCATTTATTTTGCCGAACTGGGCCTTTTTAGCACAGCCGTGAGGCACACTACCCTGCTAATTTCATACTTCGCCACTTTTTTTATTTTTATCTTTATTTTGATTGTTCCTCTAATAATTTTAACCTGCTTTGTGTGCCTTTTAGTCTATGCTGAATTATCGTTTTCTTTCTTTCTTTCTTCCTACTGATATTTTGTTAATGTTAAAAGGTTCCTTTTTTAATTATGGTATTAACATCTGATTTGTAAGAATTGGGTATTTTAGAACCACACGTAGAACTATTTGATACATAACTTTTTCAGTTTGGAGAAGAATTACACCAGTTAACAAAAAAAAAAAAAGATTGAATACCATCGTCTAAAAGCGTAATTTACAACGTAAAGGACAGCGGTGAATTAAACTAGGCTTAAAATTTTACGTAAGGGACCTTATTATTGTGAGTTTCAAATGATTTAAAGTAACCTCAACAAAAAATTGCACATTTTATCGTTATGAAATGAATAGTGTTAAATGTTATTTTTTGTAGCTACATATTTGCATTTCTAAAAACAATTCTAGTCATAACAATATTAAAATAATGTTTTTTAAAACAGCAAAAATTTACGTAAGGGACTTACCTAGGTAACGTAAGCCAGAAAGTCCCCAACAAAAAAAAAAACGATTTAATGTCTTGTAGCTACGACTACTAATTACATCTAGAACCGACGACTTATTCGTGCTTTCCCAGGCACGGAAGGGTCTTGGTATGTAATGGATGGTCACCTATCCACGGAACATACGTAGCAAGCGTTAACCTAGATCGATCACAAAAAACGCTTTCTACACTCATTCATCCTGCGTTAACTGCTTGATAAGTTGTAATTTTTACATGACCGAACTACACAAAATTATACTTCATACTTACAAATATTTTGCCTAATGGAAGGTTTGTTTTTATTAGGATTATTCTATCTAAATAGATCATTTTTTTATCTCCATCCCTGCCTAAACAATAATTACCGAAACTACTTATTAAGAAATAATTACCTGTTTATGTGGTTTCTAATTTTCATCAATTTTTGCGCGCTGTTTAGAAGTGAAGATAACTTTTCATCAATCATATATATAATCCAGATAAAACTATCACTACTTGCAGTTAGACCAATGAAAACGATGATGTATTACTTAAATGAACATTTGTAGTGTCACAAACCGTGTTATTGTTACTTTTAGACGCCCGTAAACAATGTTAACGACGACTATTCGTTTAGATAAGTTTTGAGAAATTGTACGGATCACGCAGTCCAGTGTAATGTAAAGGACAGGTCAATTATTTTTGGTGCTGAGAAATTAACGTAAGGGTCAATATGATTATAATAATTTGAGTCGCAATTTAATGTAAGGGACATGGTATTTGTACCTACTCAGGAAACACTAATGTAATGTACTAATACTTAAACATCTCAAAATATGGAATAACTTATGTGACCTGTTGTAAAATGTACTCGATTTTGTTTAAACGTAAATACCAAATACTGTGTCTAGAGAGACTTACAGTAGTTTTTATAAAATATTAATTTTAAATGTCATATACAGCAAGTTTCTAGAACAAAAATGGTCTAGACCTGCGAAAAATATGTGATGTAAAGGACATATTCTTTGATATAGAGATTTCAAATATACCAATCGATCTATCGATTGGTATATTGGCAAGAAATTCCGAATCCAACGATATATATAACTCATTTTCGACAAAATGTCCCTTGCGTTATTTCATATTTCCAGTATCGATAAGTAGTATGTCGAAGTCATCTTTAGTTAGCACCACAATTAGTAATAGTACCAATGTTGAGGTGGTTAGCTCAGGTAGGAGACAAATTGCTAATCTTTTAGCATACAATATACAACGTGACAAGGGTACATGTCGTCGATTACAGCCAGTAGTGGTACTAACACTACTTTTGATACGCCATGTTGTTTAAACTATTAGGTGCAACAACGGGTGAGCCGCATATGTTGAATGTTGTACGAGTACATCAAAATATGCAGGGTCTGTCCGTCAAAGAGTTAGCGTTTATTTATGGAGAACTATGATGTTCACGTGTTAAGGTTGATTGAACACTGGTTGAAGGAACATGAAGTAGTGTTTATCGATGATGATAATTTCACTGTCCAAAGTGCATTTGTGAGAAATTGTGTTATTCGCGGTTGTTCTATAGTTCTTGTTTCAAACAAGTTGAAATGTAAACAACGTTTAGATTTAGTTAATCTTTCTATCGAGTGCACTATTGAGTTGTCTTGTATTGAACTGAAGCAATTCGTTATAATCGCGTTTATCGACCCCCATCTGGTGACTTTATTAGTTTTGAATCGGTAATGGAGGATTCTCTCAATAGGTTAAAATCAACTAACATAATACATAACATACACGAGTATAATTTTATGTGGAGATTTTAATATTCATATTTTAGGTGTTACTCCGTTAAGTATTAGACTTCTCAATCTGTTTAGGTCTTATAATTTTTTTAACCAACTAGGATCACGGCATCTTCGCCAACTTGTCTTGATAATATATTTAGTAATTGTGATACCAAAAACAATTTAGTGATATGTGACTTAACGTCCGATCGCTGTGGCTTATTAGCTAGCTTCCCCATGACATTACATAAAAAAACGCATAAACTTGAATGCAGGACAGCCAGTCGTTGTAACAAGTTTAAAAATAATATAACTCATAGAATTACACCTTCGTTAGTAGAACACGAGAATCCTAATGAAATACGGAGGCCTTTTTGATGTTATGCAAAAAGAATACCAGTCTATTTTCAAGACCAAAACCATTAACATTAATGGCACCTCCGTTGGCTTCAACCAATGGCCTACTCCAGGTATTTATAAAAGTAGAGCGAGACTATACGAGTTTTATGGTTTGAAAAAAAATACAGGTACTCCTTTCCTAAAGTATGTAAAAAAATTGTTGTGCTATTGCCAAATCGAAATTCTTAAGCGATTAAATTAAAAACTCCAATAATAAAGTCAAAACCACTTAGAAAAATTTCCAATTGGTTTTGACTTTATTATTGTTTATTTTTATTAATTTTAAATTAACAATGAAACAGGTAAGTCAGTTAAACAAGAAAATCAACTTGAGATTATGGCCGATAACAAATTAGTTAGTAAGGTAGCTGACGTAGCTGAGGCATTTAATGAGTTTTTGCCAACATACCTATAACTACGACTTGCTCCTTAAATTCGTCCCCGTCTAAAGCTGAGAACCTTTTGAACAGTAGTGTCCCGAAATGTACTCGCTTATTTAGCTTCGAACATCTAACGCCTAGTGATGTAATTAACGTCTTTAACACTCTTAAGTCTAAAAACACAGGTGATTACTGGGGCATCTCCATTAAACTTTAAGTAATATAATACTCGTAGAAATCGTAGCCCCCCATCTAGCTGTTACATTCAATAAATGTGTTGATTTAGGAACTTTTCCTGACCTCATGAAGAGTAGTAAGGCATACCATTATTTAAATGTGGTAATAAAAATAACCTTGGCAATTTTAGGCCTATTTCTATCTTACTAGCATTTAGTAAAATATTTGAAAAGTTAATACTTAATCAAAACTAAGACATTTTAACTTAAATAGCCTACTTCATAATGAACAATATGGCTTTACAAAAGGACGTTCGACTACAGATGCGGGTTTTGCTCTGCTGAAACACATATTTAATGCATGGGAGAAATCGCAAAATGCTATTGGAGTTTTCTGTGATCTCTCTAAAGCCTTTGATTGCGTGCACCATGACACGCTTTTGCGTAAACGACGTCATTACGGTGTCCAAAACGAAGTTGTCAACGTAATAAATTCTTATTTACATAATAGGTTCCAATGTGTAGATGTCGATGGTGTGAAATCTTCCGAGCTACCAGTTCAGTTAGGTGTACCTAAAGGCTCAACACTGGGTCCATTCTTGTTCTTAGTGTATATCAATGACTTACCATTCTATTTAAATGATATCTGTGACGTTGTACTGTTTGCAGATAATACCTCTCTTATTTTTAAAGTAGACAGGAATAGACAAGATTTTGACGATGTAAACAGTGCACTCTCAATGGTTACGGATTGGTTTACGTCAAATAACCTAGTTCTAAATGCCAAGAAAACGAAATGTGTGAAGATCGCCTTACCGAATGTTAGAAATCTAGGACCCAACATCGTCTTAGATAAAGAGCTGCTTGAAACTGTAGAATCGGGGGTTTTTCTGGGCATAACAGTAGATGCCAAACTTCAGTGGGGCCCACATATATCAAGCCTATCGGGGAGGCTCAATCCAGCCGCCTACGCCGTCAGCAAAGTAAGACAATACACTGACGTTGTCATTACTGGTCAGTGATGTATCAAATTGATAGTTTTAATAGTATCAATTTAAAATATGTTTATATATCCTTACCGCACAAGGCAATCACAAATAAAAACCAAAACTTGACCATTTTTTTAAATAACGAAATACAATGTTGTAGCACAAAAAAAACATAACACACACTGCAAAATATGTAATTAGCTGAGTTCTGTTACTTCTCTTGGCTTTATCTTTATAATAGCTTAACCAATAATAATCTAATCGTATTATGGAAAGAACAAAACGTTTACAAAAAGAACAAAAAATTTGTTGTTTACGTTTTTTTATGAAACTTAAAAGAAGACTGAGATTTGGATATCTAATCCCTGTATGTAAATAATTCAAGCTCTTGATTCATATCGAGATAAACAAATGGGCGAAAATTATTTATTCTTCAACCCGTAACCACCGTTGAAACGAATCAATTGACCTTCCAATGGATACAGAGAAAGTGGAAGAATTAAGAGGTTCTGAAAGAAGAGGAATAAAAGAATGGGAGTTTTAACCAGCTCTTGGTGTTTGTGTGTGAGGCTTGAAGTGAGGCGGGTAGCCATATCCTAAAAAGTAAGCAATTAAAGAGTATATATAAGGTGTATCTTTTTGTATCTAAGAGTATTCATACACGAAATATTTGAAAAGAGGCATCTATAGGTCGAACAGAAGCTATAGAAGTGAAAAAGTTTTTTTTTTCTAAGCATCTAATTTTAAAATTTTAATAATCTAGTATTTCTTAACATACATAAAAATACTGGCTCTTTCATATTTTGTAACATCCATTACGCTAGTTTCTACGAAAATACTACGTAGAAACTACTTTCATTGAAGCGGGCGAGGTCATGGCGGCGCGCTTAGATGTCGCGTGGCTTTTATGAATGATCAAATGAGATCCGAGCCGCGGCGCCGGTGGCGCGCACGTGTGTTGCTTCAGTTGCCTCGCCCCCCACCCGCCGGGCCGCCCGCCGCCGTATTCAGTCTCGCGCAAACCGCATGTTGCACTGCACGCGGCTTAACTAACGTGGAACGCATCGCGCTTCGCGCAACAAACGCAACAATACCGAGATATTCCAACTAGGAGTACCAGAACATGGTGGACTGCTACAATGAGGGTGGACTTTTTTCACAGCACAAGCCCCCTTCGTAGGGGTCCTAGAAGCTCGACAGCGGCAACGGGACTACGGGGTCTACATGCCCCAGCTGCAGACGGAGACAGACCTGATTTATGGGAATGACGGCCAGACCATTTCTAGTGCGGAAAAACAAAAAGTGAATTGTGAACGCTTGTGTACGCAGTGATAGCTAGAGATAGAGACATATTAAAAGTGCAAGGTCACATTATTTAACGTGCAATCGCAGGGCGCATATGTATAGCAATTTTGGTGTAAATAGTGTAAATAAAACCTACGTCGTTATGAGGTATATAAATTTTAAATTTGAGGTATATAGTTGTAAATAAGTTGATTCTAGATTTTAAACACGCTTGCCTAATTATTGTTGCAATAATTAGTTGCATACCGTATGCAGTGGGATAACTGATTTTCGCGTAAAATAGTCATGTTTCTACTAACAATGTTGTTTACATACAAAAAGATTGATCAGTAAAACGTTTAATCTAACCGTAATGCAGAACAACACAAAGGTCTTTGTGGTTATTTTACGAAAAACATAGCCAGCTATTTATCTCGTTAACCACTGGGAAAACAGCATGTACCTACAACAGTCCAGTCCACATCTGCCAATCTGGTACGATTTTTGATAAAATAAACTTGCGCCATGAACTTTTTACAGTTTACACCTGTACAAATAGGTAGGTACACAACCTATCAATCAGCTGACAGATAAGACTCGACGCACAGTTCGAACCTAACAGAAGTCATTACCTTATGCGAATTCGCGTTGCCTCAGCTTATTATTAGTTCTTACCTAGTTTACATCTAGTAGTTTGATAGAGAGTGTAACACTGTAGAATATGAAAATGTTTTAATCGCATCTAGGATCCTTTTCGTAAAAAATAAGAAATGATTGAAACGTCTCGATACTCGATCGTAAAAGTCGTGACCTCGCAGAGGTCATCGCGCCCGCGCCTCTACCCCGCCGAGTCTGTCGTTCATAGAGTAGGCCATAAAGGTTTTATGCAAAATATCTCAAGCAGTTTTAAATTATGAAAATTAGTTTCTATAGCTTCTGTTCGACCTATTGATGTCCCTCTTCAAATATTTCGTGTATGAATAGATACAACTCATATATAAATAAGAGAATAAAAATAAGAAATTCGGAGGCATATTGTGATTAGCGTCAAGCGATTGAAAAGTAGATAAGGAAGCTTCACTGGATATCGCAGCAATGAGTTTGAAATAACAGGCTTGTGTCGACTTGCAGATAAGATTATCCAAAAGTAGTTTGATAAAATTAAAATTGTGCTTCTCCGCTGGCACTCTCTGGTTTAGGGTAAACAAAGCTACAATAAAAAATACATTGCATGTTTTACAAATAAGGATGTATCTATGAGGATTTATCAAGTGCTAGTTAAGTTTACTAACACAAAGATTATTGGAGGTTAAAATGGGGACTAGGAAATAAGATAAAAGTCTAAAAACTATGAAATACATATTATGAATTCAGATCTATGGTTGACTAAACTACCAATAAAATCGAGTTATGATTTATTGTTAGTATGTAAGTACGGTTAAGGTGAAAAGGACTATAAATATATAAGAACATAATAGGAAATCAATACTGGTAGATCGTGTCCTTCGTTATGATTGGGTATTTTGGGCAAAGTGGAACCAGTCCACACCAAGGAAGGAACTACTCATGGAATCAGCCTTCAGCCCGCACGAAACAAGAACCGCCTTGTTTTGCCTTGACTATGCGATTCTGTCGAAATCTCCAGTCAGGTGGAAAATAGTATTAAGGCCTTTTGAAAAATTACTCCTAATTTTTTTTGACATATTTTAACATTAAAACTATTTGTCTGTTGTCTTCATGCCAATCAACCTCGTACAATTCAGGGTGTTTTCTTGTGCAGCGAGTCTTACCGGCGACGTTTCTACCTATCATTTTCGGCCTATAGAAAGAATCACCGTGCACCCGTGCACCATAGTATTTCACTAGTACCCTGTTTGTGAATAATATCGCTGTTATCCTATTGAGTAATATTTATTTATTTAACAAATTATGGTTGTCACACCAAGAAGGCAGTTCAAAGTCTTCTTCTTAGCGTATCGATGGAAAAACGTTCAAACATCTTTGGTCAAAAATGCAGCTGCGCAACTGAAGTTTAAAGTGATTTCCTGTTTTTATTTTGATAATTGGGGAAGCATCCAGTAGCCTAAATCATCGCGTTCATTTTGTTCGGCAAAGCCGAAGGTTGAGATAACAGAGGGCGCGTTCCGATTTTCCGAACAAATAACTGACAAATGTATGCGTCGATCGCGTATTCGCTTTCTTTTATAAAGACACGGGGTAACAAGAACACTTGTGCGTTATGCATCGACTAAGTCCCATTAATGGTATTTAGCGGCTCTGATAATTAATAATAATACTTTCATCATTCAGTAGGCTCGAAACAAGGTGATCTTCACATCCTTGGAGCCAAGAGTAAACGTGTGGGCAATCATATTCGCCCTCACCGACGGCGCCCTCCTTTCTCGCTCAATATCAGCGTCGTCCTTTAGGTCGGACGTCATAATAATATATGACCCAGATACTTAAAAGTATGTACCCGCTCCAAGGGCACCCAACATAGCCTTACTGGTGGATTCTCCGCTGGACACTTAAAACCCACATGAAAACCATGAGCTCGCACTTTTTCACTTTATATTGTAGGCCATGTGTACGAGCGTACGTTTCGCAAATGGCCGAGTCCCCTATTGACACGCTCAGCAGAACCATGTCATCAGCGTAGCAGATGTTGTTAAAGCAAACATCATCAACATGGCATATATCATGGCGGCTGCTGAGGTCGGCAACAAGTCCATCGACATACAGATTGAAAAGCGTTGCCCAATACTAACCAACGCGATACTAATGCCCTTCAAAAATTAGGAGAGGAAGTAGTGAAGGGCGGGCATTTAGGGACCTGTTTTATGTAATATTGACGTTCGAAAAGTGCAGATTCTCAGCCTAATTTGAATAAATTACTTTGAATTAAATTTTTCCACTTTTGCTGTGATGCCGCATTATAATTTAAAGTCCTAGTTTCAAATGTTTGAACTGTACACTATTTCGTTTTTATTGATCAATTTGACTACTATATATTATGTATAGGCCAATTCTCGTACATTATTTTTATCTTAATATCAGAGAACGTTCAAATTCAAATCGCAATTTTATCTCATCGACGCTCAATGTCAAAAACATGTCAAAATGTAGGGAAATTAACTGTATTTTTGATAGATGGAGACTGAGATTAGAATTCGAACGTTCTCAAATATTAAGATAAAAATAATGATAAATTCATTAGCTATATCTAAATGATAAAGACAAATTTGCGACATGCTTCAGTAAATTATATGTACAGATGCAGGTAACATTAGCTTGTTTGCTCATAAAATTATTTGAGCTGGTTTTATTAGTCTTTGTGTATACTCATAAATAATGGACAAGTTTTTGTATCTCTCTGTGATTGTTTTTTCTGGTAAGCATTTTACATATTAAGTATTTTATTTCTACCTACTATTGTCATGAATGTATACACCCGCTTGCACACTACAGGGAAGGTAAAATGTGAAATTTCGATACATTTGTTGAATCAACATAACAGTGATATTTGCTTGTAAATCGAACCGCCACCGCCGCCGGAAGACCGTTACCCCGCGTCCTAACCGAGAGAGAAAAAGAGAGAGAGAAAGTCAACAGAGCGCTCTGTCGACGCAAACACGCGTTCAGGTTCGCCGAATAAATTGAACGCGACGATCGCGTTAGTTAAAAAGCGATTGTTGCACAAGTACGCGATCGTTGCGCTCGTTTATATGAATATGATATAATCACGCGACCAATCAAGTCGGGTATATACGTCATTATTCAGGTAAAGGATCGCGTATTCGCGGGACGGTAGATTTCGGTGAGGATGCAGGGTTAAAGTTCCTTTTAGTTTCAGTAACCTAATCTGCACAATACCACTTACACGTACAGCTTTTATTAAAAAGTTTGACCTATTACTAGGCTCATCACTCTATAAAATAAAATTGATGAAAAATACGATTTATAGCTTAACAAACTTTAATTTCAAAAATACAGGTCTCTATTTCCTTCTAAACCTAAACTACAACGAAACCAGTGAGTTTCTAAAGAAGTGATCACTCAAACATATACCACATACATTAGCGAAACACTCACCACACTGACAATGTGTCACACAAACATACGAAACTTTTTTTTTGTGATTTTTAATTTTTTTAAGATTTATATGTTATAGACAGTAACGCAGTTGATGCACTCACAAATGTTGACTTTATCTATACAAAACGTGTGTGCTTTAATGGTCAGTTCATCATTATTACCAACCACGCTGTGCGCTTTGGCTCCTGGTGCCGGTATAATAAAAGGAGCTGCCGCATGCTCGGTAAGAACTTATTGTAAACAGCCGATCATACCGTGAAAGCACAGGTGATGTGTGTCAAGGGAGTTTCTATTTCTAGCATGGAATGTCAGCATGTTGATTCTGTAAAAATCTCACCGTGTGAACTTGCGAGGAGTGAGCTGTCAGTGTCAAAATTCATGATATTAGGGATAGACCAAGTCTATCCCTAATATCAGTGGCACTGACAGCTCTTTCCACGTTCACTTCACCTAAGTTTTCATGGTGAGATAGTTACAGAATAGCACTACTGCTCACTTCAAGCTCACTTCACATTCATTTTCACGGAAACATTTTACAGAATGGACTATGTTTAGTCTATTCTGTAAAATGTCTCCGTGAAAATTCATTCGTTCAGATATTTAAAAGAATAGAGTTGGGGAATGCCTTGTTGTTATGCGGTCCTCGGTGACTGCTGAGCATGGGGTCTTGGGTTGGAGATAGAACTCAGAAGCAGTAGGATTCGGGTGAAGTAAAATTTTGATTTTCTGGTAGGAAATGCTCAGTAGTAGATCTACTCTGAGGCTGGAATTGTGCTCGGTTTATAGTAATAGGCTCGGCCCCGCTGTATCTTTAACCTCGAGCCTAAACCTTCGGGGAAAAGCAGCTTGACATAATTTCTGTTAAGTCGAAGAAAAAGAGTTGCCCCTGCAAGTCACGGGTACAATGGACACAAAAGTTAAAAACAGAGATTCCTGCGCTTTATCTTAGTTAAATAATATTGTAACAAAATGGTAATCATCCGGATAAATGTTTTGAACGTTGGTGATAATATATTCATAATCCATTATGTAGTTTAGGTCTACTAAGCGGTCACACAGACACGAAAAGCGACTTTGAGGAATTTGAATTTTCGTTTGAGGAGTGAGCATATTTTTAACTTTTTATTTTTTCCAGGGGGACGAAGGCAGCCCGTTAGTCTGCCACAGTAACCTAACAGGTCTTTTTATCAAACCCAGTGGCTGCTCAGAGGTCCTTTCAAGTCCTCAACTGTTTACCCGTGTCGCCAGCTATAATATATGGATAGATTATGTGATCGTCACCCAAGCTATACCTGAGCTTGGGCCTGAGCCCTTAACAGAAGTTTGACTGACGACGTCACCAGTGACATCACCTGCGACTACATCTACTACGCCCACCGGTGGAGCACCCACTTTCCAATCTGGAATGGCAGTGCTAGCAGTGATCGCCATTGCTCATACGTTAAACTTATTATAAAAAAAAGTTTTTAAAACTAAGAGTTATTAGATAGTATTAATATGAACGTGGGTCCGATGAGACTACCAGGTGTAAAGAGGACGCACTCTCATACAGATTTTATTAAATTCCATCCTATGTTGTAAAAGGAACTCTTTTGAACCTAACCATGGCGGTTTAGGCTGTGCGTTGTGGGTCAGTAAACAAATTTAAGATTGATATTAAGGGAATTCTCAGCTGTAGCGTGGCAAATCAACTTTCCTCTGTTTTTTTTTTTGCAAAAAATTATGTTGATCTAAATGCGAGTTGCGACTGAAGGAATGATTTAGATATATATAGAGATTCCGACAGAATTTTCACATGAAATATTCTGAAAAGTTGTAAGGTGGAACAAATTTCCAAAGTTTGACGAATGATATTAAATTGATGGTTAATATTAAAGAGAAATAGC
Organism: Dasypolia templi; assembly: GCA_963555695.1. Lineage (NCBI taxonomy): Eukaryota > Metazoa > Arthropoda > Insecta > Lepidoptera > Noctuidae > Dasypolia > Dasypolia templi. The sequence continues at coordinate 19,999,638 of OY743141.1, read as the reverse complement.
CTGTTAGGAATGTTGTTCTAACACCATGTGACTTTAATACCAGCACAATATTTTTATCGCAAATCTGTAATCTTCATGTAGTTTTAGTCCCCTAATTTCCTCTGTCATTTACATTGTTCACCGAAAGGAGAAAGTGACCGAGTACTTACGAGGGTGTAGTTTGAGGTCCGAGACTCAGCTGAGGACGGACTATTTTCAACTCGTGTGTATTAACACACGAATTGAAAATCGCACTTTCTTCTACATACTATGTGTTACATATGAGTTTTTTTATTATTATTATTCAATGTTTAGAAACAGTACTCGTATGTGGCCAGTATCATTTTGCGCTTGGTGATTAAATCTTTTTTATCAACAACTTCACTTTATCCGCTAGCACAGATTTTTTTTTTCAAACCTTCTATTCAATTTTTTTTTTTCAAACCTATTGTAAATTTCTATTGTAAATTTTCTATTGCCAGTCTACTCAAAATGCATTATTACAACAAATTAAGAAACCTGGCGTTAAGTGAATGAGTCATGTAAATATATTCACTCTTAAATCTGTCAGTTGTAAAAGCACGCAAAACAAAAATTCGCAATGTCGCATGTCAATGTTCACTGACAATGCATTTTTAAGCTAGTCGTATTATAAAGACTCGCATTAATGGCACGGCAGTATGGACAGATGTACTCAATTCAATACTGTTGTGTCTTCAGAAAATCATGTTTAAAATAATCGATGACTTGTCTAAATACTTCCTCAAAAAAATTAAACAAAACTACAACGGCATTTCCGAGATATTTAAAAAATATAATTGCTATTTTGAGGTTATGGTCAACCACAAAATGAATTGAAAAAAGCTATTGAATTGGATCTGAATGGGTTTACGAGTGAGTTTTGTGTCTTTGAAGTACATTTGTGTAAAATCTGTAGCGGTTGGTTTATGTTCCTAAGTACAAAAGATCATACTACGATAAAAAAGACAATGTTCATTCTTAGTTGGTGAGATTCAGACTCGTAAAATGAGAGATTTTTGAGAATATTTGAAATCTCCGACAACATGAGTGTGCGCATCAGTGGCGTTAATCTCAAAGAGCAGTTGAGACATCGCTCCACTGTTGCACTCGCCATGTTCAATATATCACAACACAAAAAGTCCTGTCTTTCGTAATAATATATAACACACAAGGTGCAGCGGCGTTGGAAGCGTGTTTATTTTCAATGGTTTAGCAGCAGTAACGGAGGAACTAAAATGCTCAAACTCGACGCACAACGTACCAAAACCAGCAGAAAAACATACTGGTTAATGTATTACAAAAATATGACAGACGCGCAATATATTATGTCAAAAATAAGGCTGTACCCGTGCTAGGAAAAGATTATAATACATTCGATTTTTTATCGATTTCCGCAAACCAGCTAACAGTGTTTCACGAATACCACTTGGCGCCCATGCCGTTGACTACCATTGGTATTTACAAAAACGAAGTAGTAAAGTACATGTGATTTAGAACTCTTCTATAATGTCCATACGAGCAAAAAAGTTATGTAACCATTTTTATTATTATTTAAAAAGAAAAGCAAAAATATCGGTTAGCAACGCATAAAAAAAACCTAACGCGTTTTAGATGTTTAATCTTTGTGTTTTTTTATCAACGTGGGTGTTCTAGTATTAGACGTTTGAAATATTTCGATTTCATTATAAACAATAAATAAAAATAAAGCTAATAACCTAACCAACCAAATATAGGCACCGACCCGCACCGCACACTATCGTCTCGTCACATTTTCAATGAAAATAAGAAAGATAAGGTTCTGTGGGGGTTATAGAAACATTATTTTTATATTTTTTGCCATTGCGTGCCATATATCGATATTTAGAAAACATATTGTTAACACATTTTTTTTTTAATAAACTGTTATTTAACTTGGCACTCAATAATAAATTAAACAATCAATACATAATCGATTTCATTACTACACTACGGGATCCGAAACACCGCTCTTGATCTTCTTACTTCATACTTGAGTAAAAGGATTCAGAGCGTTGACGTTAATGGAGAAAGATCTCCGGGATCTATCTTAAAAATGGAAGTTCCACAGGGCTCAATTCTTGGTCCTTTCTTTTTTTTTATTTATATTAATGACTTGCCTTATCTCATAAAGGATAATCATGATATAGTGTTGTTTGCGGAAGATACTTCACTTTTGTTTAAACTTAAACGTCAGCAGCTGGTTACTGACGATGTAAATAACGCGATCTCAAAAATAGTGCACCGGTTCAATGTTATTAATTTACTTGTTAATGAAAAGAATACTAAATGCATTAAGTTTACGCTGCCTCACGTTAGGCAGGTGAAAACGAATGTGTTGATAAAGGGCGAAGAATTGAAACCTGAAGACAGCACAGTATTCTTGGGCTTAACTTTGGATGCTAAGCTTCAGTGGGGCCCACATATTGATAAATTGTCAAAAAAGCTAAGCACCGCAGTATACGCTGTTAGAAAAATTCGTAATTTAACTGACATAGAGACAGCCCGTTTAGTAGCTATTTTCATAGTGTAATGTCGTACGGTATTCTGTTGTGGGGAAATGCCGCCGACATTCAGACTATATTTGTTTTGCAGAAAAGAGCTGTTAGATCAATTTATAAAATTAAGTCCGATCAAGAGAGAAATTTAAGAAAATTAAATAAGAAATTTAATTTCTCTCAGAGAGAAATTTAAGGAAATTAATGTAATGACTGTGCCTTCTCAGTATATTATGAAAATCTTTTATATGCCCACAAAAAACATATTTAAAAAAATACAGTGATATCCATAATATAAATGCTAGGAACAAACACAAATTTGTTGTACCTATAACAAGGCTCAAGAAAATAGGAGGCTGGTTCAGATGTCAATTTATACGCTTTTATAATAAACTTCCAAGGCACATTCAAGATCTAAGCCTTCATAAATTAAAATAATTTATAATACGTAAGTTGTGCCAGAAAGCTTTTTATACCGTCAAGGACTATATTGAGGACAAAAAGGCTTGGCTGACCTGCTCCAACTTTTGCATACTGAATATGGTTTTTTGTTTGGTACCTAACTTTTGGTTTATCTTATATACACTTTGACATTTCGTGATTATTATATACACAATGACATGAATATTTACTTTGTATAATATTATTATTATTTTAATTTCGTGTGAGGACTTAGTGGGTAATATTTTTATATATTTTGTCTATCTCAGTTATTTATTTTAATTTTTTTATATCTGGCAGTTTGAGTACTTAAAGCGGCCTACCCAAATGTCCTTTCTTTGGTATTATTCGTCGATCGTTGAGCTCCTTATGTTTTGAGTTGAGCTGCACGATGAATGACAAATGCGTGCACTGACTGGACAGGCCCACTCAAATCAGTATGGTTCTTTCCTCAAAAGACCATTTCAGACACCTACCTACATGGCACTCATATGATCTGTAAAATAAACAATGACATGAATATTTACTTACCTAGATATTATTTTATTGTTATTATTGTGAATGTTAATACTATGTGGGTCATTGTTTTTTTACTTTTGTTTTATTTTATTTTTGATCTCAGTTAGTTTTAATCGTAATTTTGGTCTGGCGGTGTGAGTAATTATGCGGCCTACGCAATATCCATGCTTTGGTAGTGTTCGTCGAATCGTTGAGCTCCTTATGTTTTGAGTTGAGCTGCACGATTACTGACAAATGCGTGCACTGACTGGACAGGTCCACTCAATCTGTGTGGTTCTTTCCTCAAAAGACCATTTCAGACATCAATCCACCTGGTCTTCACATGATCTGACCAAGATTATGCCTGGGCTTTAAAAGAGACTGTGACCTCTGAGTTTGTTTCGGCCTTTCTTCTCAGAGTAGTCAGATAGGAAACGCCGACCTCATCTAGTTAAAAAATATATTTGACGTGTAAAGTGTTTGTAGAAACCCACTTACAGAAATAAAAATCATTTATCATTATATTTAATGTAGGTAGGTAGGCACATTATTCGCAATAGAAAATTGGGCATCCCTAATATTGACAGGCGATAGTAAAAAATGTCTTATTCGTTGGAAATATAAAAGTACACAGTGAAACTGCTTTTTCAAATTCAAATTCAAATTCAAATCTTTATTGCTTATCGCATGTGTTTACAAGGTCTTATTAAAGTTAAACAGTTCACATGGACCCTGTCGGGCACAACAATTTAATACAATATGAGTAGTAGCATTCATAATATATAAACTAATAATAATTAAGTATTGTTGCCATTAAAAAATCAAATTAAACCACAATAAATAACATCACATATAATCATTAGAAATAATCAATTCATTTAAAATAAATAATGTCACAGATTAAAATAATAATATCAGTAAAAAATTAAAAAAGCATTAACACACAATTTTTTCCTTTTACAAATATATTACTCAGGAATCAGTCAAAATCAATATCGTATCAAAATATAATATAATACAAATGTCTAAAACTGAATAAATGATGGAAGTCGTCTCATTTAGATGTCATCATTTAAGAATTCATTCAGTGAATAATAGCATCTATCCACCAGTAGTTTCCTGAGCTGTTTAATAAATATTTTATCATTTTGTTCCATTTTCAAATCGTTAGGTATTTTATTATAAATTTTAATTGATGTTACGTGAGGACTTGTGCTGTGTAATTTTAGCCTTGATTGTGGTATTACGAGCGTGTTTTCAAATCTTGAACGCGGTGCATATCGTTCCGATATTTTCATTGTGTTATCGTTCCGAAAAACACCACGAACACCATTCGTGGTGTTTTTCTATTGAAAGAATAGAGGTTGTCAACATATTGGACGCGGACTCAGCGATTATTGTGCCGTCAGTAGTGACAGCCAATAGCTTAATAGCCAAGAGTCTTTTTTTTATTTTTTTTGGTTTCGGGTTAGAAAATCCTCGTGGATGTCCCCCCGGGGAGGGCGGGGGGGTCTGTCGGACTCTTACTGACTAAAAACCAACCCGGTGTTCCATCACTCACCTACGCCGGGGTCGCGGGAACACATGATTCTTCCGCAACCCCGGCTGGTGCCGGCCCGCTTGCGCGGGCCCCGTCTCGGACGGGGGGAGTGAGTTGTACTCCCACCGCAACGTCTGTGAGCGGCACGCCCGGAACACTACGCGCGCCGCCTTCTCGGGTCCTGATGTTGGGGTGCGACGGATGTCCCCGAATCCGTCGCCCCCGACGCCCGGTGCGTCTGCTGCGGCCCGGGTCGAGAGTCAAAATCTCTCTCTCCCGCAGCCTCCTTCTGCGAGATGACCGTTTCGCAAATGGAGACCACTGCGTCCCAGGACTCTGCGCCGCCGACCATCGCGTTCACGACGGCTGGCAGCGACATGTCGTTGCCTACTTCGGTGATGAGGGCACGGCGCGGCTCCTCCCAAGTGGACACTCTGCCAGCATGTGCCACGCCGTGTCCTCCCGGCAGTCGACGCAGTGGTGACACCGGGCGTCCGGCTCCCTGTTTATGCGACACAGGTACTTCCCGAAGCAACCATACCACGAGAGCACCTGCGTCGCCCGAAACGTCAGGGAGCCATGCTTTCTCCCGAGCCAGCGGTCGAGCACTGGCCGGATCGCCTCGATGGTGCTGAGGCCGGCTGTAGGCCCCACTCTTCGTGTCAGACTTTTACGGACAAAAACCAACCTGTGTTCCTTCAGTTGCCTGTGCCAGGTCCACAGTATCTCTTTCGAACAAACCGCGACATGGGCTCTATCGGACCCTATCACGATGTGATGTCATCTCTATAAGACGCGCCGTGGACCCTGGCCTGGTCTTGGACTGGACGGCGAGTTACCCATCGCCCGCCATCCGCAAGCCAACGCCTACGGTGGCCGGGAATCTGCGGGCGATCCCCGACACCCAGGGCGCCTCCTGCGGGGACTAGGGGCGTGAGGACACAAGGCTCTCTCCCTCACGCGCTCCGCCTCCTCCTTCGCGAGCATTACTACTTCGCAGAAGCAGGTGACGGCTTTCCATTCGCTCTCGCCTCGTACCGTGGCCTGGAACAGGGCCGGACTCGAGAGATCGCAACAAGAACCCAATTGCCTTCAAAATAATTGTTTCATAAACCACATAGTAAATAGTGGTTGACCTCAATTAATGCAATCCCCAAGCATGAATCAAGGAAGTAATCGAAACCGAACTATAACTAAGTTTCACAAGTACAACAGGAAAACGATTCCTTCACACAGTTTACATTCGATTAATGATTTATTAATACATTGGCGATTGAGTTTTGCTATCGTAAATCTTCATAACGTAGTTAATAAAGGTCGTTAGCCGTAAATAACGAAATGAAACTGGGCCAAACAAATCACAGGCCCCAATGACGGGGTAAATCGACTGAATTATAAACAAAAATGATACATAAAGAGCTCTTAGTATTTTGTCTGCTTGGTTTTTGTTATTATATTTTGAGCTTAAGATTTTGGAGAATATTTGCACTGGATAATATAAACAGGATTAATTGATTAAAATGTAAATATAAAGTTTTTTTTTTAACTTAACTTTTTAATGTGTAATAAACTCGTACATCTATCTTTCTACATACAAAAGCTATTTCAAGTTCATTATCTCTCGGTCTGCACATTCGTATGATAATAATAAATGATTTATATCTGTAAGTGGATTCACACAAATACTTTTAAATTTCAATTATGTTTTGAAAGCTAGAGAAGGTCGGCGTTTCATATCCGACTACTTTGAGAAGAAAGGTCGTACCAAACTCAGTGAAGTCTCTCTAAAACGTATTTACTCGTACATCTGTTAAATTTGTTGAGGTTTCACATGCACGTATTCCACATTTCACTGTAAAGTGCATCGTAATTGAATCCTTTTGTGAACGAACAGCCTGAGAGAGAAGTACATGTGTCTCCACTACTACTGTCACACGCCTTGTGGTTGAATGTTCGAAACAGATAGTATAAAATGCTAAGGGCGTGCGGTATCTTTAAAGAATGTTACAATTTAGAGCCCAAAAGACGGTGCCTGCCGTTTTTAGGCCTGCCATGCGTGATCACTATGATCATGGCTTTCCACACAATCTGCTTGGCCGGCATAATAAGCTCGACAGTACAATTTGCACATGTAATGCCCTTTTTCGACGTCATAAGTCAGAAGAATCAATAGTTATCAATTTGACAAAGTACATAATCCATTTCGATAACATACGGTGCCGAAACGTGGATACTGATAGTCGGGCTGGTCCACAAATTCAAGGTCGCTCTGCTCGCTATGGAGCGGCATATGCTCAGAGTATCTTTGAAGGATAAAATAAGGAATGAAGTTATCCGTAAAAGAACTGTAGTTACCGACATAGCTTGCAGAGTAAGCAAGCTAAAGTGACAGTGGGCTGGCCATGTCTGTCGAAGGACCGATCGCGTAGCAGACGAGTCTTGAAGTGGAGACCGCGTATCGACAAATATCGGGTAGTGTGAGACGTCCCCCAGCTAGATGGACCGATGACCTTAAGAAGGTGGCTGGGAGGTACTGGATGCTGAAGGCAGAGGACAAGGTGTTGTGGAGAAGCTTATGTCCAGCAAAGAATCTTACAGGGTTTCAAATCAATAGTACGACAAACCAGATAACCTCCTGTTCAAAAAACTTATCTCATAAAAAGAAAACAGTCAGCTTATCACTATAACAGCTTAATCGTTATCCTCAATGTCAGCATGACTTTTTCTACTACAGAGTTTGGGTCCACATGTAGTTTCATCCAGATTACTGTACGCAGGAAAGTGCCAGGAGAGTTTTTAACAGATGTTTTGGAAGTCTTAGCCAAATCCAGTCCTTATCTTAACCCGGAAATTCCCGTTTGAGGTACCCCTAAAATCTAAATAGACCCTTTTTGTGCTTGTTACGTATGTGTACGAGTGGTATGTAGACGATCGGGCTGCGCGCCGCGCCTACCCACGCCGTGGAGTGTCTTCATATAACTAAGCAGTGTGCAACAGACTAGAGAGTTTGATTAACAAGTGTCACCTTCCTTCCGCATAAATACTTTCATATCTAACAGTTCCGTTTTTTTCCGGTGTGGAGAAATTGTTATATTTGTAGCTAATAATTATCAAATCAAATAAGTATTACTTGATCAATAAACTATTCGCTCGATTGGTGATAATTAGCGTATGTTAATGCACGGACTGATTATTTAGAACGACGCAAACTGGGATATACCCTGATAATCACAAAAAAATAACATGTCATGTAGGTATAAATTATGACATATGATGGGTTGCTTCATTTGAAGACATGATATTATCAATAATTAATTGGTTAAAATACTAAGTGACGTATTTCCGGTCTGTCCACCTTTGTGTTCGCCCTTGGAGGTTCCAATTTTTTTTTTGTCCAGTAACGATATGATACAAAACGTTCTCTAGATAGGGGATCATTCAGCGTCTTCGGTACTTGTTGACAGGCCCACACTGTCCTCCAATACCTATTAACACTGTAATTTGAAAACATTGTAAGAGACAAATATTTTTAAAAGAGTAACCATGGAGTTTCTTGCCGGCTCTTCTCCATAGGAAACGACCAATTGGAACCGTGCACCTAGAATCTGACGTTTCATAAGTGCCCATGTAGGTTTATGTGAAATAAAATGTTTTGATTTTGATTTTTTGATTTTGTCCGGGGAGGGTTGGAGATCATGATATCTTGCAATGAAGCAAGTCATCATTATAATGAAAATAAATAAAAAATTAAAAAGTTACTAAGCAAATAGGGAAATTACATTGTTATTAGAATATCTGAAAAAAGAAGCAAATAATTATAATTACATTTATGACATCCTAGCTGCGACCCGCGGTTTAACCCGCATACGTCTCGATCCAGTGGGAATTTCGGGATAAAAAGTATCTTATGTCCTAATCCAGGTCATAGTCTACAAACATTTTCACATCTTTTCTCATACACGAATATTGAAAATGTACGCAACAGATTATTGATTATTGATCGCAATTTTTTTTAACCATCTACAGTATAAGTTCTCAATAAATAAAACTAGACACATCCTTGAATTTGTGGACCAGCCCGACTATCAGTGTCCACATTTCGGCACTGTATGTCATCGAAATGGATTATGTACTTTGTCGAATTGATAGCTATTAATAACTTATGAGATCGAAAAAGGACATTATATGTGCAAATTGTACTGTCGAGTTTACTATGCCGGCCAAGCAGATTGTGGTACCGGAACTTATAGTGCAAAATTCAGGGCAACTCAGATATTTGTGACTGATGTTTAACTCTTAATCATTCTGCCTGTAGCAACCGTACAGCTTCATCAATTACAATGTAAGCCTTTTCATAGGAAATGTACAGGCAACGCGGGCGAAAGGCCAGTCGTTCCGTGGGCCCCACACGGGTCGGTATTATCGTATAGTGAGTTAACTATTTATGTAATAATCAAGTCTAATCGTGTTACTGTGGATAATCAAATAAAAGTACAAGTGACCATCGTTTATTTACTCATCCTGCCTCCTAAGAATAGAATATATTTATTTGCAAAGAATGTAGGTATTACAAATCAGATTTTACAAAATCAATGTTAGAGTCCTTGTACATTCTGCCTATACGGCATGCAAAAATATTATTACCTACAATTATAAAAATAAACTAACTTACGAGAACTAAATCTAAAAAAATAAAAAAATAATCTTTTTGGATTTTGGTAAATTATCGGCTAAAAAGTTGGCTTCAGAATAATAGCATTTATCTATTAGTAATTCTGCAAGTTTTTTTTAAATGTTCCAAATGGTTGGTCTTTAATAATATTAGTTATTTTAATACACAGTCGATACCATATAAATGACACTTGTTTTTAAAAGTGCAGTCTTATATGCACCTGTGTGCAATAAGTTTTTGTATTGAGATCACATGCTAGTACTTCTTTTCCTAGTGTCGTTCAGAGAAGGAAATAAATATTTATTCATTCTGACAAACATGGCTAATTCTAGTATATAAAGACATGGGAACTTTAAAAGTGTATGAGATTTAAATACGGGGATGCAACTATGTATCTGTTACTTTTAAACCAAACATGGCTCTAACTAAGGCAACGTTTATGAGCTTTAAAAATGCTTTCCTTTTCACTACAATTGCCCCAAAGTATTATGCCAAATCTCAAAACTGATACAACCAGGCCATGGTAAGCAACAAGTAATGTTTGATGATTGACTTTTTTGCCAAATTGTGTAATGTGTAAGCAGAACTGCTTATTGTTTTGCAGATGTCCTCTGCTTTTGCCTTCCAATTTATTTGGCTGTCTATTGTAATTCATAAAAATTTAATAATATTTGCTCTGTCCACAGTTTGATTGTTCTAATGTAGGTATAATCATGTCATCAGGATATATTCGTTGGTAGAAGTGCATTATTTTAGTTTTAGGTATATCAATAGTCAAGTTATTTTTATTCAGCTAGTTTATTACCGTATTAAGCGTATTGTTGATTTCACTTTCATTTGATTATTTTTTGAGACATTCTATTATTAATGTGCTGTCATAAGCAAATAGAACCATAGGATGGGGAATTTGACGTGATGGTCATTACTATACAATAAGAATATTGGTGGCCCAAGAACGCTACCCTGTGGGACGCCTCTCGATCGGATGATATGTAATTTAACGCTTTTTAGACTTAAGGCAACCTTTAAAAATCTCTTAAAAAAGGATTTTATTAGATTGAGGGCATTTCCTCGAATACCGTATGCATGTAGTTTGATTAAGAGGGTTTCATGATTCACATGATCAAAGGCTTTCGACATATCTGTGTAAATATACTGGTATTTTAGCGTCTAAATTACGTAGTATTTTATTTAAAAAGTCGAAAATAGTCAATTTATATATAAAAAATCTCTGAAGCCCTTTTCTTCGACACATAATATATTGAATTTGGTCAAAAATGCATAAATACGTTCATAAATGATTTTTTCTATTATTTTAGAGAACACGGGAATTAATGCGGTAGGTCTATAGTTTGTCATGTCTTCTTTACAGTTCTTCTTAAAAATGGGTTTTACCATTGCTGTTTTAAGACTTTCGGGAAATATGGGTATTCGGGTGTTAAAGCTTAGGTTAATAATATGGCATAGAGGGTCAGCTATACAACTAAAAACAAATTTAACGAGTTTTGTAGAAATGCCATCATACCCGAAGCTTTTCTTGTATATTAAGATTTTAATTATGCGCATAACATCTTCAGGAATAGCTTGGGACATAAATACTGAGTGTGGGTAATTTTTACATCTACGATATCTGCTGACATATGTTTTGGTATATCTGAAATCTGATCTTTAAAATAATTGTTGAATGATTCTGCTATTTCGGTAGGATTTGTTACTATTTTAATATGTTTTTTTTATATTTTACAATTGCTTTCACTGGTAGTTTTAATATTATTTATAATTTGCCAAGATGTTTTTGTTTTGTTCTTAGAGTTCTTGATTCGGTAGTTGTTATGAGCTTTCTGGGTCAATTTAATAAATTTTTAAAATCTCTTTGAGCAAATAGCAAATGTTTTCTTATTTTCATCTGTCGGTTTAAGCCTAAGTGTACAGAGTAAAAAATACATCATATCCAAACTGCCATAATTACAAAACCTAAAAGCTTACAAGATTAAATACCTACATCTAAATATGTTACTCACAGCGACACCGAAGCATTTTTACATTTTTATAACGCGACAAAGCACACAGCTAAGCCATTACCATCCATTTGGTGCACTTACAGTACTGTGGCTCTAGTATTCTGTTAAATAACAAAACCACCGAGCAAGTTCTTACGGTAAATGGGAGTACAGTCGCCATTTATGAGCCCCGTGCGACGTGACTCCGCCGACAACGGTCTACCCACCTTATGAATTATAAATTTACCTAATTCCAGGCAGAGTGAATGTCTAGTGTTGTTCGCGACGGATTAATTAAAAGTCCACTTTGTTTATATTAAAGTTAATTTTAATTATTCAGAGCTAAGTTCGAAGTTAGCTCATATCTAGCTTAGTGCCTAGGTTTCTGCTTAAAAGCTTTCATATTTTCTGTTTTATATGTTAGTCTTAAACCAGTGATAACCCTCGGGGTTCGTTAGAACTAGAAATATTCATGGAACGTGTTTTTAACTCGAAATGAAACCCCCTACAGATACTATAAGTTTGTTTTAAATTCTATGAAGCAATAATTTTCAAAGCAGTTAAAATTACGTTAAATAGAAAATTATGGCGATCTTACTTTACTACCAAGCGTCTAGGAGGTGTAAATTAAATGACGACAATAAAATGGCTAGTAGCCATAAAGCGTCAATGTGTTTATTCGACACCGTGTCGCCACACGAGCGTGTCAATTCGCCCTCACTTTGATCAATTTACCAGAACTTAGCACATAAAGTGCAGGCAATTACTTAATAACGCCACTTCCCGCCTCATTGCACAGTCAAGTCTGTGAGGTGTTTGAGAACTTGTACCTGTTTGTGTACATAAGCTCGATGTAAAGACAGCAAATATTTACGGAAAATAAATCTTTCGCAAATATTTGAGAACAACCCTAAAAATGTTGTGCAAAGACGTTACAATGAGACAATTATTAAGGCAGGCCATTACAGTCAGCCTTTTAGAATATTTGAAAAAATGATGGGAATGCTGAAAATATAAAAAATAATTATCCTAATTCCTCATACCGGATTCCGCGGCTTAATATCGGTTTGATAATTTAATCCGATTATGAGTAGATTAAAATATATATATATCTTTTCGGGAAAAGTTATGGTATAAATAATACACAAGAGGTCACAAAAAGGCTTTACAAAAATAAAATATGTGTGTTGAAAAATACACTCCGAGGTAAGCAACATTTTTCCCTTACAATACCTCAGTTACCCAGTTTTGTGGGAATCCCTATAAAGCCCCATCATAAATCCTATGTCCCATATGGGTCAAAGGGCATAGTTTATGAATTGTGTCTTTATGGAGGTAAACCGACTAATTAATGTGCATACACATTTGGTACATCTTAGGAACGCTGCGGGCAAACCCTTGGTATATCTCATTGTTTCGACTTTATCTCGCTCGTTACATAGCGGATATGTGCCTTTTGAAACACATATGACGGTGAAAAATAAACGTGGGAGTTGCGTTAGTTTTAAATGTCATTATTTTAATCCTTTCCCGTGATCAATATTTAATAACAATCATATCAGGCGTGGTCGAAATTAAGAGCAGGCCTATTCTGCAATTTAAAACAAGTTAACGACCGTTACCTTATCATGACTGAGTACTCGTGAATATCGTCATGCGCACCGAATAGGTCGATTTGTAAAGAAACGCCAGTTAGCAACAATGATATCGATGAATTAATCAGGTACACGAACATTTAAAAGCTTTCGGCAAATTATCAGATTTCTGAAATTTTGCCCCTGGCGTGCCTACAATGAGTGCCAGAGACGATGCTCTATACAACCATAACCTTCGGTCTGGTAGGTAAGTACCGTACTTACCTAAATTTTCTTTTCTTGCTTTCTTTAAACCCACGTTCGCAAGGACGTAAAAATATCGCGCCTAGATTCATCGCACACTGGATTTTAAACGATCTGTAAAAAAATCCAACAGAATGTATTTTTAGATTCTCAACGCTTGGCTTAACACCGAGAGTTGAAAATCCCCCCGCGATATTTTTACGTCTTACCCTTATTCTGTAGTTAATATTACCAATGTAAAAGTAACTTTGTCGGTCTGTCTGTAGGTTTCAAGCCTTAATGGCTGTACGGATGTCGATTAAATTTTTCACACATGATCCATGACCATGATCTCATTTTAAGACCAAATAGACTTTTAATCCCGGTAGTACTTTCCAGTGGGATAATTGCCGACCGCCACGTGAGTGAACCGCGGGAAAACGCTTGTTTCAAATTATTTACGTGATATATTCAAAAGTGCATCTATCTACCAAGCAGACTGCCACAGAGTACCTGCTCTAACATTATTTACATTTCAATTTCTAAATGGAAAATGTAGCGATATGAAATGGAATGTAATCAACGATGATAAACTCGGCCGACTAAATATGCTTGCCTAATAACAAATCGCTTTATTTACTGTGCTTTAGTGGAATGTTTTAAACGAGTTTTGATGTTTTAATAGTGTAGGCAAGTTTGTATGAGTTAGTTCATTGACTGACCTTCATTAGCCGAGAAAACATTTAAGTTTCTGGAAACTGACGGCATTTGAAGTTTTGAACTACGAACTTACCTTTGATCAACACGCAGCTCGCTATGGTGTCGAGCGATTGGCAGCGATCATTCGCTGAACAGAACAGGCACAGCAGTTGTTTCGCATTTCTTTTTTTTTTCGTTGTTTGTAATTTGTGAAAATTGAAATTCCTATGCCACTCATAACATTATTTAATTGTTAGTTGACTACCACAGAACACTTTTTTTTTGTAAATATCACAGTAATATTGTAGCATTAGACTGCCGTGATATTTCTGATTTTGTTTGTCAGAGTTTCGGCGCCTGCGTCCTCATTGCTTTTCACAGCGATGTCTTAGAGTCACAGAACACTCTAGACATAGAGACACAGGCAAGGACAAGTCATTGATGTTACGTCGGTTACTGATGCGCGGATTACGATAAAGTTAATAAATATGTAGGATCAGGAGTGCCGAGAGGTATTTCGTCTGGGTTTGGAATTCCCATTTTATTGGGATGAACAATTACAGGTTTTTGTTACAGTAGGTACTAGTTACACTATAAATAAAACAATACAGTTTATCGGACAGAGATTTTAAGGTCTCAGTTCGTATAGTGGACAAGCCACCCAAACAAAGTGTATCGCTCGCTATCAGCAAGCCAATACAGCTATGTGAATAATAATTAACAGTAGCGCTGTACCAGGTAAGCCGATCGTTTTGTCGGGAGTAGGGGCTCTTTATTAAGTCGAATCCGAAGATCGAACAACTCGCAAACCGAGAACACGCTTTTTTATAAGACGATGCACCCACTTTGCAAGCCCTCGTGTTTTGTACTTCCGTACGTCAACTCTGTCCGTTGACGTACGGAAGTACAAAACACTAATATTTGCTAAAACTAATAACTTACATTATAAAGTAATCATATAATACAAGAATAATTCTAGAATTTCTCAGTAGCAGCCTAACTGGCGAAATGTGGGTGCCCTTCTTGGATTGCAGGCGTGATGTTATATTATGTTATGTTACATGAATAATTGTCGTAAATAAACAATGGTGAATTTACAAAGTAAATCATTTTAAAGTCAAGCAACATTGGCATCAATTTATTGTTTTGCACAAAACCATGGGTTACCATTATCGAAATAATTTGCCAAGAATCAATTAGTGCGTACACAGAGTACTTAATAAATTATGTTCCGATTTATTGATTAGACAATAGCTGATAGTAAAAATGAATAATGAGAAAAACAAAGCATAACTATCTTTAATTCTGTTGACTACTCACATTAAATTGTAATCGTCAACCAACTCCGACAAATATATATTTTATTTTATAAATTTTATTACTTTATTTTTTTTATTTTATTGATTATATATGATAGTATCTGTCCGTAACATCACAGCAGGCCCTATCAGAATACCAGCGCTCTGACACTTATTTACAGCCTCATACAGGTCTTAGTTATATTTTCATTTTACTATAGTTTCATTTGTTTTTTTATGTTTGATGTTTATTTTAGTTTGTGGTACTGCGTATCACACTACATACTGCTTACTGCAGATTCCTGTGTGAGTCACAATAAAAACTTTTTCATTATTTCTTTCAATATTACCACGCAAAGCTAATCACGAACACGTCTATTTCAATCAAAAAGTAATCAGCATTTTCTTAAAGTCAAACGTCATTTCAAACGATTCGACTCCTTATCTTTGAGCACGACATATTTTCCTTAACACGTCTTTTCGCTTTACGAATTACCAATTATGGTCACTTAGTGTGCTAAGAAGAAAGGAAAAAACATACTCAACATTTACAAGACATTTGACGCGGTTCCACTAGACTCCTGGCCCTTTGCAATGCATGCTCGTTAAAGCTCGCGTTCATGTTGCTAGGAAAACTTGAAAGCAGGATTACTTAAGTCACGAGTTTCTGCTGTTCAGACATAATTTAATCTGAAAATCTCATAACTTTGACGTTTTCCAGTTTCACTCTGGTTGACCCGCCAGCACCCTAATTGCCTATCACAATCTTAATAATTTGGAAGTATGTTGCTAATCCATTTCTTCATATGTTTGAAAAATGTGTATGCTCAACAATGTAAATAACGCAATGAATGTTGTTGAAATGTCAAAATTAAAGCGATTACTACTGACGCAATTACCCCGCTGGTAACGTTGCTAGATAATCCATTCCAATACCACGCCCCGGACCGGGTGGTCAATATAGTTGATTTTACTAACCAAACCCATTATTAATGACAAAACAAAGGCACAGATGAACCAGGAAACTTTTTATTCAAAAGATCTGGTATAAGTATGTTTATCTCATGGTATATATTTGGTCTGAAGCACCTTGAAAAAATACCTTACTTTTATAATTCAATTTATACTCTAGAAAATCTTACATCTTATCTCCACTTATGTTTCACGGCCACATTCATAAAGTGTTAAGTTTACTTTTACGCGCGGCGTCAGGTGTGTGAGCTGCAATTCTTCTCATGGCTATAATGTTCACGGGAAATAGCACACGGATACGAGTTAAGGAGCTCGTCCTGTGTAATCTGTAGCTATCTTCATTTTGTAAGACGTCTTTAGCGAACGTTAGTACAAATTAAAACTGTTACGTTTATAATTAATTTTGGTTGTTATCAGGTTTGTTGGAGTTTTTTTTTTTTTTTTAAACTTGGTATTTATGAACGCTTTAAAGGATATATTTCCGCGTCATTGTTGTCACGTCACGTGTCTGTAAACGCTAACTACATATTATATAACTAGATTGTTTTTTTTTATATTTAAAAAGTCAAAATTATTTTTTTCAAGTTTTCAGAATTAAAAGGGACAGAACATAAATAAAAACGTTTAACGAATTTAAGGACAAAACCAACAAAAAATTATCTTTATTTACTCGTATAAAACTATTAACAAACCATATGGTGTCGAAAAAAGTAAAGTTAAGCTAAGCTATTATTTTATTTACCCTATTTTACTAACTACTACTACAACGATATAATTAATAGATATTAATAGAACTTAAATATACCCTATACCTCTCATAACGCTTGTCCGAAGTTTCCAGCAGCTAAAATAGAATACTCCTCTGCACTCGAATTGAAATACGACACATGTAAGTGTAAAATGGATAATACGTTGAACACGGCCAGTTGGTGCGGAGACATTATACTGCACAACGTCTTCTTCTATAGAGCTCTGAAAAAACGAACCAATAGTAGAAAAAAAAATGGATGTCTGAAAGCATTTTGTGATAGGCAATATGCAGTTCCATGAAAAATTACACGATAATTCTAGACCAAACAATAGACTCATTACAATAAGGACCATCTACTTCCTAAACACTTCAAATTGCATAGGAAATCAAAAGATGGGGTTGATATTAGGAATTTCAACTGCGAAAGCAACAAATTTTTATGATAACAGTATTCTACGTCCAACGCATGCTACGATGCTACGACGTAGCTGTCGTGACGCAGCCACTGCTACAAAGTCGTGGGCTCTCGTAGCCGATATCTTTAAGGCTGAAATACACAAACGTTATTCTAAAGCTTACATTTCTATAAGCATATTCTTTTCATTATGTGTGTGTTTTTCCAGGCTTTTATGTGTTTTAAAGTGTATTTTGCTTGTTCCCGTTTAATAAAAATAATAACCGTAGAACTGCAGTTATTATTCGATATCGGAAGCATCGTTCCAAAATGTTTATTTTATTAACTACGTTATTAGAATCTACCATAGCATCTACGTCCAGTGCTCAATTCAATAAACCAATTAAGAAAATAGCTATAATAAAGCTAATTAGCGATAGAATTCTAGGAAACCGAAATAATATGGACGCTTCCCTCGCGGACATCTATTTCAACAGCAACATTCGTCAAATCACTGCTAATTGACTTCCGTTATTACCAAGGTACGTCTATTTTTAAAGACAGCTAACATTTAAGTTCTATTAATTAAATAACCCACGTAACTCTGTTTTTGCAGGCACTCACATTTATTTCACAGTAAGTAATTATTTTTCACTTTATTTCATAGCAGTTTCTGAGCCAGGTTGTATTCCCAGCAACAAACATTAATAATTTACTTTTGCTCTATTTATTTATATATCACAATACACAAATTGCACACTCTTGTCTGATGAAAAACTAAGGTGTTATTTTCCATCCCTTGTTTTTCCAGAATGACTCGCGGCAATTTTCCATATTTACTAAAATTATTTTGGACCTAGACGGGTCCTAAATAATTTTAGTCAAAATGGAAAAAAAATTGCAAAACAATCCTTTAATTTTTCCATTGAGACCCATGTAAAAATTCTCTTGCCCATTTTTTTAATGAATATTTTATATCTTAAAGCTTCAACAAAATGTTTGGTGACAAAACCTTTAAAATATGGCTTCATTAAAATATTTTATACGCACTTGGTAAATGGCACTCATTTGGTACTCGTAAGTTATGATGCCCCAAAGACTAATTACCTCGGACCGCACTAACTAAAAAGGATTTTTCTTTTCCATTAAAACTTAATGCCATTAAAACTTCATGTTTTCATTTTGAAAACTGACTCCGTAAAAATCGTTTTTATTTTAAAATTAATTAAGTTACTTAGTTCAGCATGAAGCTTTAAGAATAACGTGTTAGTAAGGTATACAGGGGGGGTAAAGTTGCCTTTACGTACACAGCAACTTTTTTAGGTGCGCCATCTAGTAATCTGGTTCTGTAAATTAAAGGCAAATAATTCAGGAAGCACTCAATAGAGGTCTCTACAAAACGACTTATACTTGTTGTTTAAAATTGCTATTTTGATTTCTTATTTATTTTCAATAAGTTAATTTGTAATTGTTAAGTTAAATGTAAGACTTAAATTTAAATTACGGGCAGATGCATCTTTTTGGGTTTTTCGATTCATTTAATCGATTGCTATGAAAAAATCCAAATGTCAAAATTCTAAACTGTCAAAAGAATGCAAAAATTGCCGATTACGTTTTGTAATTTGCAAACGTGAATATATATTTGTATTGAATATTCTTAAGGAACTTTGTTTCATTAAAAACTAAATTAACCTTTACAAACTATCTAAAAGAATAAATGTGCACATTTTCCATGCTTGTACATAGATTACATTTAATATGGAGCGTTTTTTTTTACAAACTACTGTAAAATTAATTTCAAGCTACCAAACATGGTTTTACATGAATCAATCTACAACCACGGAAAACATATGCAAAAGCAATGGAATGAAAATAGTATAGAGTACAAGTAATAATATATAAAAGGATAATAGTATGGTTAGTAATGGAACATGAAATCCAGGTGGCGCTACTTGTGACAGGTTGGCATAAAAATCCCTTGAGATGGCACTCTATACCAGTATTATAATGATGCTCTGTGAAGGTATAAATTGTCTTATTGACTTTGCACGCCCCCCAACTGCTTGTTGGATATACATGTTAATTTTTGTAAAATTTAAATTGCAGATTTGAATAAGATGATCCCTCCTCCTCTCTTGTATATGAGAAACATAATATACCGCATACGCGCAGTGGTTGACAAAGATTTACAGGACGCCTTACCTTACATTGAAATCACTTAACTCTATTCTATTCTTTACACGACGCCTTACCTTACATTTAAATCACTTAACTCTATTCTATTCTTTACAGGCCGCCATACCTTACATTTAAATCACTTAACTTTATTCTATTCTTTGCCAGTTGGATGGAATATTTTTGTACAGAAATAAAACCACAATTTTTGTTTCTAGGAGATGCCGATTTCCTCAAGACGGTTTCCTTCATCGCTTTGAGAGCAGTGGTGATGAAATAATTTACACAAAGTAAAGCGCCTTCTGCGTTTGAACCTACGACCTTCAAGTCGCGGCCGTTACCATTGGGCCACCACTGCTCCCCCTAAATAAATATATTTTTGTCTTATTAATTTATGAATACAGCCTCTCTTTCGTTAACATGAATAAAATAGCATAGATGAGTTCCTTTGCTCAACCATTTTTGCCTCAACCATATTAAGTGCGATGGCGTTTTTGGTAACAGATTAAGTATTTAATATAGAATGTATTATATACACGCACAATGGTCCACATGTAGGACTAAGTGCGGAAACCAAACCCTCTAACATAGAACATGTATTTCACCGGGTATCGTGACGTACATATTATATTGGTTGTAGTTTACACCATGTGGCATTTTATCTTATATGCATAACCTACCTTTCACACTCTGAGTTCCAACCTTTTTCCTTTTCGCAGTAGGCATTATTGTTGGTTGTCAAAGAAATATCCTACAACGAAAGCGGAAGGAAAACAGCCTCTTATGCATTACTTGCACCCAATTCATAATCGTCATGTATGTTTTGGGGACTATAGTTGTTTTTTTTGTGTGACACGCTGAAAACGTGATAATTGGTTTGTTTCTTGTCCCGTAAAAGTCAATAAGCAAGAGGATCTACATTTGTCTTGTTGTCTGTACCTACTAGCCATGTCTGCATGGATCAAGTAAAGCTGTGTAAATTATGACGAAATTCACTTAAATATACACAAAATATTTTTTTAACACCGGCAGCTAATTTTAATGCAGACATGTGTGCAGTTTTCTAACGGCTGTACTTTGGCTGACGAAATAAGTTAAACTAACGAATCGACAAAAACGGGCAAACACTGGAAACTGTCTAGTTAACGCAACTGTCTAAACGGCAAAACTGACCAATCAGTGGAACTGACTAATCAACGAAACTGGCAAATTAAATATACTGACTGAGTGATACTGATCAGTGATACGTGGACTCCTTTGCCCAACCTGGAAATCGAACCAAAGACCTCATGCTCAGCGCTACCGACCACTATACCAACGACGCAGTTCATAGTACACTAGGTACCACTAACTATTTACATGAGGTACTAAATTAAAATAATACTATTATGAAGCGCATGCTCGTGGACCGCTCGCCGATGTGGCGGAACTGAATGCGACTGCACACTGTGGTTGGTCGTGTACAGGTCTTGGCGTAAACTGGCACTCCTTTACGGTGACACTTTTATTATATTTTTGTACTAACAATAGCTTTGTAAGATTTGTGTTACTAGTAGTGTATGGACTACGTCTGAAATAAATGTCTTATTATATAGGTACTGTACCCGAAGTAAACTTCATCCAATAAGCTTCTAGAGTAAACGACAGAGGGCAGCTCGGTCGCCGGTGGAACTACTTCCGTCTAATGAAAATATCTTCAATATTAATCTGCATTCAGGTTATTGGTTGAAACTTGAAGATGGTTTGACAGGAAGTACCCGATAAAGTTAGCTCACAGGTAATAATGCCTGTGAGCTATCTTTATGGGGATCTATTGCTGAAACTGGGTCAACGACTCTGGCCCCGACGGAATAAAGAGATTTGAAGAACCCATTCGATGCAGACTAACTGTAAAATCGTTATAACTATTTACTGGCTGAAAAATTAATACAAGCTCTGTTCCAAATATAAATTTTCGAATACCTACTTTCCTTTTGAACTATATACACATTAATTTACCTATTAACAGTCTTTTCCTTTCACAAAAATCGATTTGATAGTTAACTATGCCATCGTTATTGAACATTCAATTCCTTCACCATAAATTACAAAACTTCGCAATTCATATACCAAAATAAACTCCTTTTTCTTCTAAACAGGTATGGACTGTTTTTTTTACTTTTAAAGTGAAACACGCCTTTATGTGGAGTTGTCTTACGGCTGAAGCCAATAACGTATCTAACTCCAATTATGGCGTACTGGAGATAGATAAACCTATCAATCACTGGTATGCGACCATATAACGTGTTGACAGCTATTTGTTTGACAGGTACAGATATAATTGTACTGTCTATCATCAGTAGCGATCTGTCTTAGTTTACGTTACTTATACTAATGATCTATGCTTACAGGCATGCCATATATCCTACTATTACGTACGTTTAAACTAACTTAAAATCGATTTCTTAAGGTGTCTACCACTATCTCGATCTGCCTAGTCATTTTCAGCTCCCAGTCTAACTGGATTAAGCTGAATACCAGTATTTTACATGAAGCGACTGCCTATCGTGACCTCCACAACCACGTTACTGGGTAACACGATACCCATTTATGTCTACCACATCTACCACTATAACATAATCAGCCTATTATGTTCCCACTGCTGGGACTCAGGCCTACTCTCTGCGAGAGGGAGTAGGCCGTAATCTACCACGCGGGCCCAGTGCGGGTTGGTAGATGTCACATATCTTCGAATTTTTGGTTCTTAGACATGTTGGTTTCCTCACGATGTTTTCCTCCACCGTTTTGAGAGCAGCGGTAATGAAATAATTTACACAAAGTGAGGCGCCTGTCTGGGTTCGAACCTACGACCTACACCAGGTAAGTCGTTACCACTGGGCCACCACTGCCCTCTTCTTCTACCACTATCTCTTCTCCTTCGTCTTCCACTATCTAACTATATAATAGTAGTGTGCACTGAAACAAACAGCTGAATCTATCAATCAATGCTAAAGCCATCGCAATTTTGGCGTCCATTGCTAAGTTTGTATTCAAGACGTCAATCAATGCTTCAATTCAAGCTTGATCCGTCAATGTACGTCGACGTTCAGGCAACTGCTATGAAATAGAAAGTCAACTCATATAATTGTATTTTACAAGCAAGAATATCTAACATTCAATAATTCCTTTTTCATTCAACTTACAAGTATTAATGTCTTTACTAAAAGCCAACAAGCTCGTTTTAAGATTAATGTAATATTAATTAAGTACGGCATTAAATGTAACGAAGGTTGTATCATACTTGACATACTAAAATGTTACAGTAAATTTACTTGAAACTGACCCACAGACGTCGTTTTGGGCATATTAGTCCTTTAAAATGTCGGGCCTTCAACGGTATCTTCTGAAACACGATGCCTTTAAGGGTTGTGTTATTTTTTACACAAATGTATACCAAAATAAACTTATTGTCAAATAAAACCAGTAACTTAAAATATAAATAGTCCTGTGGCAATAAAAATCTTCACAAATATACTATAGAAGTAAATTAACAAGAAAGAGCAAAAAAGCCACAAAATAAATTATCGCCGTGAAATGTTAAGACTAAAATGCTTATTTTGGGCTCGTTTAACAATTGATTCTCAACCTAAATCAAACATGGACGATAAATTCTATCAACGAAACAACTACAAACATGGTTTGATAAGTCTAAGAAGAGAATGTCTCATTCACACAAATACCACACTTACCCAACATAGACAAGTTAGTCAACGAAGCACACGACGAGCAAGTTTACTAGTTTTACCAAAAACCAGGACAAACTATGGCAAAAAAATGCTTACATTTGAAGGAGCACAGCTATACAATAAGATACCCTCACGCATAAGAAACCAACACTCATTCAATGCATTCAAAAGTCAGCTTAGCATGTATCTAATTGCAAACAGGACATTACTAGAAAATTGAATGCGCTGGGTGGGTCGAGTTTCGGGTAGTATTTATTTAGTTTGTGACGGATGTTGTCGAACCTAATATTAGTATTTAATTAAGTATTCGTTATTGTTCTCAAGTAAGCGACATGTTATGTTTTTATTGAGAATAAAGTTTCTTTAAACCCAAGAAGATCAAATTATTTCAAACAAAGATTAGTATGTTAACAAAAAGGCCGAAACATGACTTACAAAGCGCTTTGTTGTTCTTCACTTGAATAAGTCAAGTCAATCTTACAGCAAAACATAAATTGAAAACATAACGAGAGATGATTTACGACAAACAGACCCTTTCCTTTCAGCTAAATAAAGGGACGCCTTTCAGACCGGAGCATTTGAGACGCCTGTATTCTTCTCACGAGTTTCGTATTACCGACCAAAAGTGTATAAGTAGAGACGTCAGACGACCGATCTGAAGGCTTTGTAACTTCTGCTTTGATGCCAAGTAGAATCTTTTAAAAGTTTTAGCGTCTAAACTTCAAATACACAAACTTACAAACTTCTGCTCTCGAAGCGTTGATCGATTACCTTTATTCAGAATTAGTTTAGTTGAAAAATTGAGATATTATTCAAACAGTGCTAAAGGAAGAGATATCGCAGGAAGATTGATATGTAGAAGGTTAAACGCGCATAGTCTGTGAACTTTTGCTTAGGTAAATGTATTCAAAAGTTTCAAGTAAAGGCCTAGTCAACGGCAAGACGCATTCACATTATAGTAACATCTTTAGTGTGAGTTTGAAAAGCTGTTAGTACGTATGTTGCTTTGAATATAAGGTCTGAAAAGATAAAACAAACAGCATTATTAAGCTATTAAAGTTAAATAGCAGGAAATTATACTATTTATATATAAAACTGCCTCTTGTGAAGAACCTCTTACTTCGCTGCTTGTTCTCCGAAAATGTTGGTTTTTCCTCTTGTTTAAATAAGATTTTATGATAAACGCAGTGGTCGTACATAATAGTTCGAATGCATTTAATTAATTCATTCATTCTTTTGATTCTCTTAAATTCCGATGCTCAAAGCTTTATAGTTTTACAATGAAAACGAAATAATAAGGCAGCTGGGGAACCGCAAAACTATTTGAGTTACTTTTTTACAGCACTTATCACGGGAAACTTTTGTGGTGTAATGAATGAAAATCGTCGTCCAACTTACAGAGAGTTTAAAGCACCGTTAGAGTGGTAGATAAAAAGCAACTGGGTAAACTTCAACTTTAGAGCATCAGTGGACAACGATAGGCATGAAGATTCCACTCCTAATATCGGATTTTAGAAACACATTCAACGCCTAATTTAGTCACCATAATTGTCAAAATTTTCGTTTCATCACTTCTAACGATTGAACCTTGTTATTTAGTAAATTAAAATAGTCTAATTTTATCTTAGCAGCTGCAAATATTGACTATTGACAGTCATATCACGTAAAATTGGATATCTCTGACAGTAGCGTGAAACTTACGTTACATATGTATGACGGCCGCGTCAAGTTGTCAAGCATCAACATTCTCCCGACACAAATTCATCTTTTTTACGGCTTTTACAAGCTGGTTCAAAAATGTATGCAAATAATATACTTAACATGACAATGACATGCTGGTACGCTGGAAGAGATTTCTTTAGAAATAAGCATCACATTTGTACATGTTTTTCTGTTGTTTTCTACTTGTCCGTTTATAATATTGGTGTACATACAAATTGTGGCTATCAAATAACTTTAATAATTGTCCCTTTGCAATCAATTGTTGAGGATCCTAAATAAATCATCCATATAAAATTCTCGTGTCACAATAATAGTTACCATACTCCTCCGAAAGAGCCGGACCGATTCTTATGCAATTTTGTGTGTATATTCAGTAGGTCTGAGAATCGGCAAAAAAAAAAGTTTTAGACAAACAACGTTTGCGGGGTCAGCTAGGAAATATATATACTTCAGCCAAAATCGCTTTAGGACAACCTCTTTTTTAGATATTGAAACCTGTTTCTGTAGAATTTGTAAATTAATGATGATAGTGATTATGGTATGAATCACTCAGTGAACTGTGTTCTAAGTTCAAATACACCACAAAACCTACGTTATCTCTGGTAATTGGTATTCATGAAAAAGTAATGAATAACAAAATCAAAACTTTTTTGCATAAGAAATTCGTCGTCTTTGGCCAAAATGAGATCTTTCAGTAACTGACAGCTTGAAGAGCCTTCTTCCGTAAAACAAAAAGAAAACTTTTAATATCATTCGCGAGTGACTTTTAGTGAGTTTTTTGGCCACTTATTTTTTGTTTTACGATCCATAATCATAGTATTGTAGCTGTGTTTGTTTACTTAGGTGGGTCTCATTAATGTATTGCAAAACTAAATCACAAAGGATCCTACACGGCAAAGATCGACTTACATAAAATTGGATTCGTTTTTGTTTAAGTAATGCCTAATGGACCAAAAACCCGAATACCTAGACTTTAAATTCTTAATAACCATGAAACATTGTTGTTAGCCTTTTTGTATAATGCCTTGAATGTAAAACGAGATATGTAAATAAATAAGGCCTGTACACAAAGAACGCTAACGTCGCTCAACGGCCATGACCGCGAGCGACCCTAGAATGAATTAACAGGCTGTGTCCACCTACTCTTGCAATTTTTAAATACAATTTACCTGTTGTTTTGGATATATACTGTTTAAACACATTACAATAAATTACCTAATGACATGATTTACCTACTGGTAACCTACCTGTTCACCTACTGGTAAATGATAGATAATTTATTTAATTACTTTCGACCCGCCCCTGCTTCTCACGGTTTTTAGGACTTGACATCACAACATCCAGCGTTCTTATGATGTTAATGTTTAATACACTTACACCTTCTTGAATAAATGCTCTAAATGAAAGTGGAAACCGCATCAAAGTCCACTGTGAAGTTTAGAAGATTTAAGCGGTCACACAGATAGATGGATACGAAAAGCGACTTCAATTTATAATATGTGTAGAAGTATAGATTACACATTTGCCCTTCGTGGTATTTGTTTGTTGGAAGACACCAGATAAAATAAAACAATTGAAATAACGGACTTCAATTGTTTTATTTTTACAGAAGTGAAGGACGACGGGGGTGACAGTTTGATCAGTGTTTTCGTAGCGTGTGTAAGCCACGTCAAGCGTCATTGAAATACTTTTGCTATGACATTATCTTGCTAATCATTGGTGATTTGACTTTGAAACACTTTTGAGTATCGTCTTGAATGATGGACCTAAGCGTTTGACCACACTGGCGGCGAGACGCGAGGAGACAGGCAAATGTAGCCGTTCTAAGAAACGTCACGATTGTGACACTTCTTGTAGCAACTTCCCAATGACTTTGTATTCGATTGTATCATGTAGGTCGTAAAATGCGCGTTTGATCTATACGCTCGCACCGCAAAGATGAAGTCGAAGCTGGTGTATACTTTTCGTACAGACGAAACAATATTCAAATGGACATGTTATATTTATATCTACTTTAGTAAGTGCACCATCGCTTCAAATATTCAAAATGTATCAAGGCGTGTACGAATCTGACTTTTCCGAAAATGTAGCTTCTTTCATTTGCATGGACATAAAACAAAAAGGGCCGATAGTTCTTATTATAACATCTTATTGTTTATTTAGTAACATATTATATATACCTAGTGTTTTATCATGGTTGATTGGAAAAAGCTAAAAATATTTGTTCTTGGTACTTTATAAAAAAAGTTTCATGAACTATTGTCACTTTCTAGTTGTTTGGCCTTATTTATTATTCCTACAAAATGTTGTGAAGTGGTCACTGAGCACACAAGGTATGTTATTATTTCTATTTTTGGACTCCGTATTTTTGTATCCAAACCGTATTTTTACTGTAACAAGTACATAAAAATTTATTTAGAGACTAATTCGAACATCAATTAGGCCAAACCTAAGTCACGTTAAAAAAAGAAGACCTAAACGTGTTTTATCTTATGCTTTTAAGGTTTATCCTTAGATTTTATCTATATTGGAGACCTGTCAGAAAAATGTGAACAGTTTTTGAAGATTATAAGAGTGTCACCAACGTATATGTCAGCGCATCATCGCCGTTGTTTGTCGAAGTCATAAATATTGGTTTGCACCAATATATCACACAAATACACGGTAATAGTGAATGGCAGGAAGATGTTTAAGAGAGTACAAAGAAAATACCTTACTTCAACTCAGGATGTTTATTCCACAGGCAGCGTATGAAGAATGTGTTTCCATTCGCAATACAACAGTTTTTTATACACATAATTACCGTCAAACTTCCGCGATTCTTTACCGCCAATCAGAATTTATATAAATCAAGCGGGTATGTCAAAATAATTCCTTAACATTTTAAATCATTGAAACGGATGTGTCAACAAACATCCTTAATAATATTAACTCAAAGAAAATTACATTTTTAATAATTCAAGCTGCTGTGACAAGATAAATCCTTAATACCAACAAACTTAAAATAAAGTCAACCGGAAAAGAACAATATTTTAAATATATAAAATGAAGTAGCTCAATAGTTTCTTTAATATCAATTCAACCAGAAACCACAATACTTTAAATAAATCAAAATAAAAACTGAGCATATATTTAACCGGAAATACAAGTATTAATTTAATAAATAACATGGAAGTCAGATTGAGTACAAAATAATCGAAAACAAGTTAAAATTAAAATCAAATAATGGTTTGGCGCCCATATATACGATAAAGAATAGGCTCAATCCGATGACGTCAGTATGACTAATAGGTACGTACTAGATAGGCTTAGTGGTAACCTAATAAGGTTTCCTGAATTTTCCACGTGTTGGCAAAATCTAATGCATACAACCGATTTGGTTACAATTTCATTATGCACCATATTTATAAGACTAAGACTACCTTATTAACTTTAGTAATTTCATCCAAGTTCCTAAGCGGATTGAAGAACGACCCATTTTTTTAAAAACAAATCATAACGATGAACTAATCCCATTTTGATCACAGAGGAATTGTAAAAACAATTTTATTACTATTGTAAAGGACCCAAAATATTCTTTGTCAGACTAGTAATGCAGTAACTACACCATTCTTCCTTGAAGAGGCTTCAGTGCAGGTGCTGCTTTTACTGGGACTGACAATCGCAATAGCCTTATGTATTTTTTTATGTCGTCAAACCCATCAGTGAGACCATGGAAACACGTGGCTCCAATAAGATGGAGCCTGAAACCATGCAGCACAAAACATAATCGAAATCTGGTAGATATTATTTTCATACATATAAGCTATGCTTGTATTATTTAATGAAAAAATATCTGGTGATTTTCGTTTGTAATAAAAATAATCTTAATTTAAACTTGTGTTTGTTGTGGTTTTATCTCTTTCGCCGCTTTCAATTACGCGCTTATTTCCGTTGCGTTATCAAACACTGCAAGAGCAACCTGCGTCACGTTTACGTACCTTCGTGCGTCGTCCATGCGATTCCATTTTCGGCCTTAACTCAAAATCAAAACATTTTATTTCACATAAACCTACATGGGCACTTATGAAACGTCAGATTCTAGGTGCACCGTTCCAATTGGTCGTTTCCTATGGAGAAGAGCTGGCAAGAAACTCCATGGTTACTCTTTTAAAAATATTTGTCTTTTACAATGTTTTTTAATTACAGTGTTAATAGGTATCGGAGGACAGTGTAGACCTGTCAACAAGTACCATATGTTAAACAAATAGACAATGGTCTATAAATTTACAATCCACAAGGCCTACGACGTTCTCACATTTACAAAATATAAAATAATCTAATAAAGTAAAATCAAAAACTAATTAAAAATTGTAGGTATATAATGTCTATATATGTCTAACTATCCAGCCACTCAACTATACGTACGTGATAGCGCTTAAATGCAGAGCCGTGCGATCATTTGCGTAGTCGAATAACTACGCAGAATGCCACCGCGTTAAGGCTCTTACACCAGTTCAAACGCTCGAGTTTATGTACAGTATTGCAGAATGGCAATTAATGACCACTTTATCGATTAGTCGTGCGACAAAACTGATACGTTCGCTGGTGCAATTTCTGATTTCAGCTGGTGGTCGGTACCGCCAGATGAAATCAGAAATTGCGTGTCAGAAACAGTTCGGGCGACTAAAACCTTTTTATCGCAGAAGTCTTAACAGGCGATTAAGGAAAATCGGTTTGCGCTATATAGATATTTGTGGGCTAAGGGCGACTACACAATGCTATTTAGCGGATGATTGGAATTTGTAATACCCATTACCCAACACATTCCTAAGCGAAGCTCAGGCTGCTTGGGGCGTGTATTCACACCTTTATCTTTTAAAACCGTTGCTGATTTCCTCATTAGACATAATCTTGATAATGCAAAAATATCAAAGGGAGGTCGGGGTTGCAAATGTGGCTTTATACATGGATCAGCATTTTATCAATATTTACTAAGAATGTGTTTCGTGTCGGCAGGGCTTGTAGAGATAAAAGAGATATAAGGTTGACCGTGCCTGTATCGACTACGTGGGGATAACTATATGAATTTGGTCAGCAGAAAACTCCTGCGTATGCCAAGAGTTGCTGAAAACAAACACAAATTATGGCACAAATATTGGTCATTGGAAGGCACTAAGTAGGTACTGTAAAGGTTATCTGCAAAAGTCGACCTTATGTTGCGCAGGCTGGAAGTAAAATAACTCTAGTTATATTCGAACAGTCATACCATTGAAAATATAGGCGCGTTGATGTGAACACGAACGCTTAGAATAAACTTAATAATTAAATATTTCACCTTGCCCTTCTACGTCCCCATAATTATTTTATAACGCGTAGCATTAGGAACTTTTGTCTTGAACAGATAGAATAGACTAAATGGCAGATTTATTTTATTCATCTGTCATTTTATCTATTTTTCCGTCGATAAAACTCGATTCTATAATAGTAATGCTACTCGAGCGGGCAGTATCAAGTCAGATTTGATTTGATGTTGGTCTATTGGAAAGTTGGTTTCAGGTATGTACCGATCTAAACAGTTTGTTATGTAACATAACATAACATCACGCCTTGTTTCCCCGAAGGGTTGGGCGGAGGTGTACCTATAGTACACCCACATTTCGCCAGTTATGTCCATGCCAGTTACCTTTATTACTTTGTTATGTACAACGATCAAATAGAAACAAACAGGAAGGGCCCACTATGATTGAATCTATTAGGATGTGTCCACATCTGGCGAATGCCCCACGAATGCACCGCTCGCGAGCTACTCGAGCGCTGAAAGCGTGTACATTATTATCAAGTTCGCCCGCCGTTCCTGCGCCAACCGCCAACCGCTCGCACGCAAGCTACGCGCCGTGCGTTCACTCTGCAAACCTTGTGTGAGCTGCTCTAAAGGCGCACGAAACAATTGCAGTAACTGCCCGCGTGCAGCGCACGAGCAGCTCGCGATTCGTGGCGCGTGCCTGATGTAGACACACCCTTATAATGTGTTGTGCGAAGGGCGCTTTACGGCTCGACCGCTCGCGTCACAATAATTGATAAGCATCCCTTTTCTAAATGATTGATGTTCTAAAATGGGCCGATAGTTACCGCACACCTTGCGTCGTATAATCAGCCTCAAATACTTCTTATTTATAAACTGTAAGTTACACAGACATTGTAATAAACAAATTTATTCAGCGGTATATGTTCAGAAAATCTGTTTATTATTTCATAATTTGTCATTTCATCATGAGGAATTTAAATAATTTTGAAAGTTTGGTATTTGTTTTAGAAATATTATCATTTATATAATATCCATGTCTACAAATAAAACACTCAATAGCGAAGCGATTAGCGATAAAGTTATGCGAGTGCTATGCGGAAGCCCATGGGCTCAGGTATAACAAGACCAAGAGTGAGGTGATGGTATTCATGTCCAGGGTACATTAGAAAGCAGTGCTCTCAAAAGTGTGGCGCAGTTTAAGTACCTGGGCCACTGGGTCACGACGCCCTCACAGATGATTTGGATGTTGAAAGGGTACGTAGGACATTGTCAGTCAGAGCTAATATGCTGGCCCGTAGGTTTGCACAGTTAAAAATAATACCTCTCGAGAAGAAAAAACATTAAGAGCGTTTATGGAACACTGGAAATATTTAGAATACCTGCAAAATATGATATGTATGCAAAGGATGATGCCACGAAAGGTATGGAAGCTGGTAACCGCTCCAATAGAAATGAATTATAAATCAATAGGACGGTAATAAGATTTTGTACAAGAATTCTAATGACCCTTGTCTGGATTCCTTGTCCGATCTGAGTAATGCAGGGTGGTAGCTGAGACGAGGCATTTTGGGAAGTTACCTTATCCGTTGTAGCTACAGAAAAAAACATTCATTAACTTCTTCAGTAATTGCTTACTGCATAACAGATTTTGGAAAAATGGTACAGTCAGCTAGAAAATTTCATCAGCTTTTATTAAAATACACTTCTGGACCAGTTGAGGTTATAGTACTAAAAAAGTCACAAATCGCATAAAATTTTCCTATTCCTACATTTCGTAGTGATCGATTACATCGGGGCATATTGACGCTTGAGTTATAATGTATTAATTCAATTAAAAATACCTGTATTTCAAGCAACAACAACAAGATACAAACGAACTACTTTTTCTTCCGGGGTTTTTTTTTTATCATAAGGCAATTTATTTATCAAATAAAATAGTGTTAAATAATAAAAAAAATAACACAATGTAAACTCAATTACCGTTATTTTGCGGCCGACCTTATAAATATTAAGAAGACCTTAAGTCATCACACACATTTCAGCCTAGTGTCGGATCTGCACCGCCTCTCCACATCAACACTCGCCAACCAGTCTTTACGAGTATGAATGAAGTTTCATGACGATGCCGATTCGGTGACAAGCTGAAATGCGGTTGTTGCTGTTTCGTACAGTTTGTTTAGAGTTTAAGCAGAAAAGGATTTGGAATAAGGCACCCTAATAACTTCTATTCAGTTTTAAATGAGCTATCTAACGGTGTATTACATATTGGAGGGGGGATCAAAAATAATAATGCCTAAACAACAATTAAAATCAGTAGGTATTTGCAGAAAACACAATCATATCTGCTTTATGTAAACAATTGTGTGCTTTATGTAAACGTCGTATCTTTGCATCTAACTTGGTATATATAAACATAGATAGGTACGTTTCCCGAAACAATTACTTGTCCTGTATCACATCTGGAGTTGGGTTAGTTCTATCTAAATAATCAATTCAGCGAACAATAACAAATGACATAAGACGATGGTAATAATGCCTGTTATTAATAACTGGACACTGACAGCGGTAGATAAGGTACTGGCATAATAAGGGACCAAGGAACATACCCATTTGATTACGTCATCATCGTTAGGCGAAAGCGCTCGCAATCAAGCCTAGAATCGCGCTAAGTAGGTACACACAAAAGTGCTATAAAATTAGTGTTTCTTGATGCCGCTGAAGGTTTTACGACATGAAAATAACCTAAAAAAGAAACGGTTACCTTTATTAGCGGTAAGGGCGTAAAACATAATATACCGTTCAAAGTTGGCCGTGTAATATTGTTATTGCCCAAATGATGGCGATAAGAAATAGATAAAATATAAAGTTCTCTTTTTTTGAGGTCGAAATGTCCAATTAGGTTAAGGGTAGATTTTGGGGTTTTGTGACCTAAAGACGATGGAAATAATCGAGGTTAGTTTGACACATGACTTGTAGGTACACATTTTGTGTTATAAAGTTTTGTGCATTAAATAGATATTAGCGAGAATTTTGAGAGGGGCTGTTATTACTATAGTCAGGGTACCAATCTTCATCAGAACTGTCAATATCCATAAAGTATCATCCGTTTACAGGTAAAACGCCTCTAAAACTCCTGTAAAACTTTTCACAAAGTTCAAATCGGCAAGGAAACGCTTTAATAACAAAACAATTGTTTCGACAGTTCAAAAGAAAATTGAATAATTAAACAGGATTATTAGCGCTAACCCCAATGTTCTTGAGGCTCATAATCAATCAACATGCACGCACTCCCGTAATTAGCGAGTTCTTTGATAGATCACCGGAAGGCGCGCCGATGGAAACAATAGGACAGTCCTGAAGCTTGATTTATTTGCACTACGAGCCATTAACATTTGGGAATGTTTGTTTTGGAGGTCTCTAAGATTGAGTTTGCTTTGCATTTACTTGAAGCTACTTTTAGAGCGATGAGAATTGTGTCGGTGTAACCTACTTCTTAATTCCTGGGTTCCTTCAAGTTTATATCATAAAAGAGCTTCAGTTCCTAATTCTGATTTTGCATGCGTAATCTGCCGATAATGTTCTCACAGCTGGGACACAGGACCCCGCTTTCTGAGAGGGAGTGGCCCTTAATCCACCACGCGGGTCCAGTGCGGGCTGGTAGATGTCACATATCTTCGAATTTTTGGTTTTAGGATATCCTCACGATGTTTTCCTTAACTGATTTGAGAGCCTACCGCCCGTTTAACTCACGTTTGTACTCAAGAAAGGAATGAAAATACTATAATACTTATCCCTGATATATCTTTCAATCTTATAATTCAAATTGACGTTTAAATCTATTTCTCCATTTCAAATTTCTTCTACCTAACCACAAAAACTAAGGTCTTCAGTGATATAGACATTTAATAAACCTAGGGCATTTAACTTCACATAAATATCTGTTTTCATTACTTGCGTTTCTCCTGTTGTTGCTGTTTTGTTTCAGATTTAAGCTGTCTTAAAAAAGAGTCAGTCTATTGCCTTTAAGTAAGTACTTACTTACAGCGAGTACTACTCGTATATTATGCAATCATTTCTTCTGAACGTTTTTTTTTTTTTTAAGTTCTGTATTTTTTTGTTAGTATTAATTTGATTGTTTGTTTGTATTGAATAGGCTCCGAAACTACTGGACCGATTTGAAAAATTGTTTTACCATTAGAAGCCGAAATGATTTCTGATGAACATAGACTTTTTTTTTTTTTTCGAAATCCACGCGGACAAGTCGCGGGCGAAGTGCCATCATCTTATATTTATTGAATCAATGTGACAATTATTACGATAGAAATAACTTAATGTCAGTCTGTAACTGTTAGCGATCTTCATTTTGATCTATACGGCGGACCCCAAACTAGGCGGCGCCTGTATCTTGGGGAACAGAGTTGTGATTCATAATGCTATTTATCACGGGGGTTTATGTGATAGCAGGTAAGAGTAGGTAATTGCAAACGTTTATATTAAAATAAATTAGTACTGAGATTATTATGAAAGCGAAAACTTAAATCGTTAATTATAGAATAAAATTAAATCTTAATTTGCACTGAACAGTTCACAAGACTAAAATGTTAAACAATCAAGTATACAACTTTAAACAATCAAGAATAAAATGTTAGAGAGTCAAAGTAAGGTGTGGGTGTGTTAGTGTGTGCGCGTGTGGTGTGTAGGTGTGATAATATGTGCACGTGTGTAGATAAGAGAGAGTTAATCTAAAAAAAAGTTAAAAATAACTAGTGATTGTGTAGAGTTAATCCTACTCCCACAGTAAGATTCCGAGTGAGAGTTGAGTGTGTGAGAATGATTTCAAATTCTGTGTATAAGAAGAGTTCATTTGGGTCACAAGGCAAACTACTGCTTCATGGAGGGTGTGGACACCCTTTCCGACCACCGTTACATCCGGTTCGACGTCTCCGCCCAGACCTCGAGCGCGCCTATTGTTGGACCGGCGCGCTCGAGGTCTGGGCGTGGTCCGCGGTGATCGCTGAAGCAGCTGGACCTCCTTGAGGCCCCGATCGCGCAGGCCTGGGTGTCACGACGAGGAGGTGTGGTTCCGGGAGGCCATGTCCGAAATATGTGAATGCCCCGAGTCCAGCCCGGACGTGCCTGGCCCTAGGTGTGCTGGTGGTCGCCGGAGCTGACGAATTTGCGCAAGGCGTGCGTGGCTGCGCGACACCTGTACACCAGGCACCGCAGGATTTGTATCCGCCCCCCGGATACCGACCCATCGTGCTGCTCGACCAGGTGGGCAAGCTCTTTGAAAACCGCCTCGTCGGGTGGCTGGTGCGGGTGTGGCCGGATTTGGCGAGGAGTCAATTTGGTTTCCGCAGGGGGCGTTCTACGGTGCGTCGACCGTCAGATCATGCGCGTGCGAGCCCTCACGACGGGGGATGCTGTAGCCCGGGGTGGGGTCGTCTTCGCGGTGTCTCTAGACATCGCCAATGCCTTCAATACCCTGCCCTGGAGTTGCATCAGGGAGGCATTTCGGTATCACCGGATGCCGACCTACCTCTGTCAAGTGGTCGAGACCTATTTGAAGGACAGGGCCGTCATCTACCCCGGTAACCAGGTAGAGTGGAACCGTCGAGTGATGTCGTGCGGTGCCCCACAGGGATCGGTCCTGGGGCCGCTTCTGTGAGATATGGCACTGGTTCTGGCACAGGGGAGGTCGTACCATGCGGCGGCTGAACACACTACACTCGGGGTTGCGACAATCGTTGAGAGGCAGTTTGGACTTGAAGTGGCCCTGCACAAGTCCGAGGCCATGTGTTTTCATGATCCTCGGAACGCGCCGCAGTCGGGTTCCCAGAACACGGCAGGAGGGATTCACATCGGCCTCGAGTCGATGAAGTAACTGGGACTCGTCCTCGACAGAGGGTGGAACTTCGTGGAGCATTTCCGACGTTTGGCTCCCAGACTGGAGCGGGCTGGGGCTGCCTTGAAGCGGGTCCTGTCCAATCTAAGGGGTCCAAACGCCTCCTGCCGGACGCTATATGCGGGGGTCGTGCAGTCCATGTCCCTTTACGGGGCACCGGTGTGGGCGCGCTCTTTGAGGCGCCGACCAGCCCGCCGGTTGAACGCGTCCTAAAGGGTCATGGCCATCCGGCTAGTCCGGGGATACCGCACGGTCTCCTGCGAGTCGGCAAGCCTACTTGCCGGATTGCCGCCATAGGATCTGGAGACAAAAGCCCTCGCGCACGTATGGGAGTGGCTTGAGGAGGCAAAGCGCTAGGGTGTAACTCCGCTGCAGCGAGAAATCATGGTACTACGGGCAGAGGTCCGACGGGATCTCATGGCGACATGGAGGGTGCGATTGTCGCAACCCAGTGCTAGGCACGCAACAATAGCGGCGATAAGTCCCCTCTTTGAGGAGTAGTTGGAGAGGCGCCACGGAACCGGACATGGTTGTTTCGGGAGGTTCTTGTTTCGCATAAGGCGGAAGAAAACGCCCGGGTGTCACCATTGTTTGGATCGCCCGGAGGATACGGTGGAGCATTCATTGAAGGTCTGCCCAGCTTGGGCGGAGCACTGCAGTGTCCTTGCGGAGGCAAGGACACTGCAAGGCGGGTGAGCCCTGGTCCAGGCCATGGTACGGAGCGAGAGGGAATGTAAAGCCGTCACCTCCTTCTGCGAAGCAGTAATGCTCGGGAAGGAGGAGGCGGAGCGCATGAGGGAGAGAGCCTTGCGCCCTCACGCCCCTAGTCGCCGCAGGAGACGCCCTGGGTGGCAGGAATCGCAAGCAGATTCCCGGCCTACGTAGGCGCGGGCTTGCTGACGGCGAACAATGTGTAGCTCGCCGTCCGGTAAGGACCAGGCCCGGGTAAAGAGATGTCAGCACTAAATGACGGGGTCCGATATGGCCGACGCCTCAGGGTTGCGGGAAATTCGGAAGAGAAATCGTGGACCTGGCACAGGCAACTGAAGGAACACGGGTGTGTTTTAGTCAGTATAAAAGAAGGAAAACCGCCAAACAAAAACGTACTTAGGTGTAAGAAGGTAAATCATTAGTGTAGCTTGGAATGTATCAATGTAATTCGCGAAAAACGTTCCGTTCGGAAATTGCACGATAACTTACTTTTAAATAAATTAAAATAATAAATAACTTTTAATTCCCACCACCTAGTTACTCAATATTTTTTACATAGAATTCCTATAAACTAGTAATTGTAATTAATATAAACTTGCCCGTGAATGGTGCTTCGTTAATTTTTAAATTACGCGGGTCCAGCCTCGCCATCCTTCTTTTCCCGCCCGGCTTTCACTAAATTGATAATACATAACATCACGCCTTGGTTCCCCGAAGGGTTGGGCAGAGTTGTAATACCTATAGTACACCCACATTTCCCCAGTTATGTTTAAGTACCATGTAATAGGGGGCGAGCCTATTGCCATCAACCGGGCACAAATCCAGACTCCGGGCTGCTACTGAGAAATTCCAGATAGAAAAACCCAATAACACTTTCCCGACCTGGGAATCGAACCCAGGACCTCATGCTCAGCAGTAGCGATTGCGACCACTAGACCAACGATAGCGTCTTTGTTTATACTTTTTGTAAAAAAATGTGTTACGTTATGTAGGTCATTTATTATGTTGCACCTACATTAAAATATGTATCATTGCATCGTAACGATAATTTCGTTTCAGGAAAATGTCCTTTAAAACAGTTTCAACACGTCGTGAGGGTCGCCCAGAATTGTGTACTGTACCGTCCCCATTTGAAGAACAAAGGTCAATTTCGATGGCCAGGATATAATGCCGATTTATTAACTAAAGACTGGCTTACGATGAGTTCTTCCATAGAACGAAAACTATTGAAACCCATGAAGAGGCTGCAGAAAATAACACATCTTTTCGCAAAGTAAATTTTATTTTTTTGTACTGAAATCTAAATAGATTTTTAAATCTTTCGGTTTTCCAGTCCCACAATACAAGATGTCGTTTTGCAGAAAAAATCTGTGCAATGCATCTATTTAATAAAATAAGTGATAGACATAATATTAACACTAGAAATAAAAATAAAATAGATCAACAATTTTTCAGACTATCTAAAGTACATAGATCTTTTATGGGGTACTGTGTTAAATGTTACAACAAAATACCTGGTGAAATATTGCAATTAAATGAAAGAAAGTTTAAAACTCATGTTAAAAAAACACTTTGTAATCAAGCATATTACAAATTAGAAGATTATATCCTTGATAAGAATGCTTGGAAACATGCTGGTCCTGCTCCATAGGACAATCTAAAGGCTAGACAAAATCATACTATTTGCTTATTGTATTGTATATTTGGTTATTTTTACTTTACTCACACACTGTATTATTCCAAGTTAATATTTTAGGAAAATCATATATTTTTACAATTGTTTGTAAATATGTGAGCACAATGTACCTATCACGTGATTAATTTATATACCTTTGCTTTATTTTTAATTTTTTTGTACCAATAGTGGTATAGTATTTTTATTCTTGGTGCATCGTCTTCACATATAGAAATATAATTAATGTATACAACATATTGTAAAACATTTTAAAAGAGTAACGGTGGAGTTTCTTGCCACTTCTTCTCCATACGAAACTACTTTTTGGAAGTGGCGCCTAGAATCAGTTCTATTTTTAATGCAAATGTTGACGTTCAAAAGTGCCTTTTTATGGGCCTATTTGAAATAAATGCTTTGACTTTGACTTTGACTTTGCATCCTCGTCAAATTCAAGGAGGTTACTATGTTAATGATTCTCGACACGAATTAATAATAATATAAGTTTTTTCGTTTTTTTCTAATTTTCGGAAATCGGCTTGTGTGGAACGCGCATGTTAAAAAGCAACCCATCTGATACCGCACTGTAACTGACCTATCATGCACACATAAAAACGGCGCCGTTTATACGATACCATAATATCGCCTAGCCCTGCGCGCGCGTCGCCTTACCGCCGCTGGCGCCTTTTTATCTCCCTAAATCCCGACCGGCAACGCCCACAAACTAGTGTGATTGATGTCGCCGACGTGAGCACGTGTTTCGCAAACTTCCGGCCTGCGCTCCTTTAATTTCATGACTCGAGTTGGCATCTACAATGTTTATAATGAACACTGGTGGACTCACCGGGACCATAACCCGCACGCGACCAAACGGAATTCGTTCCAAGTGCGGTTCTGTTTAAATGTGTGGGCTGGAATAATAGGGGACCACGTGCTTGGACCCTATTTCATCGAGGTTTACCTTACCAGCACTATTTATTTACCTGGAGCTACTACGACAACTCGTCGAGGAGCTGCTAGAGACGTTCCCCTGGCACTCCATCGCAGCTTGTACTACCAGCAAGACGGTGCCCCTCCTCACTACGGTCGTCAAGTACGCGAGTACTTGACCGAAAGGTTCGGCAACCAGTGAATTGGGCGTGGTGGACCTGTGGCCTGGCATCCGCGTTCTCCGGACTTATCGACCCTGGACTTTTATTTGTGGGGAGAACGTGCGAACGAATATGTTTGTTTCACATAAGTTAAAAGCAGGTGGGCACTTCGAACATTACCTTCTGCTAGCACAGGTAATTTATTTATTTGTACATAGGCAATAATTTGTAAATATGTAATTAGTTAAATCAATTGGTGTAAATAAGTTGATTTCAAACTTTGAGCTCCTCCAAAAATACCTAAAATACCTGCTAACCAGTGCTCCTAAACTAAATTATCAAGTAAAATCCTTAACCCATACCTAACTAGCGAAGCTTTCCATTTGTATGACAAAGTAAAGGCCACTTTAGATTTGGTAGATAAGTAGGTACAACAACTGGAGTATCAAAAATAAAATAAATTGTATACGTAATGCAAAACTAGCATTTTAACAATCATTTGATAACTACGTACCTAATCTTACAGGTTTTTAATATTGCCTACATATCTAAACAACGCTCGGCTTGCGTGCCAAGCATTCGTATTTCGTAACTACACGTACACGTTAGCAGGAATCAAATAAATTGTTTATGCAAAACTACCATTTATTAACCAGGTGATAGCTACGTCACAGATTATTTAAGTTGTAACAGATACATGATTCCCTACAAGCTCCTACACCTACCGGGATAATAGCATTCTCCATGCCTTCGGCGACCGCTGCTGCGTGCTAAACTGTGCCTAGAAAAATCGACTATAAAGTTATTACCGTTTCATAGGAAGTTATCGCACGCAAGTTCATGAAGTGATGTAGCCCTGGCTACGTATTTAAAATACCGGGTTTCGTTTCGATTCACCCCTGCATCTCTATTCACCCCGATTTACGGTACGTTGACTTTTGAACTTTCCTTCGCACATTTCGAGGATTTTTTTGAATAGTATTCCCGCATTCGAATTAAGCTTTAAAATGATCTAAGTAATTATTAAGAGTTTATGTCATGTAGGTGATTTTCAAACTCGAACTATGCTATTAATAGGTGGGCATGGCCTCCCGGTCGTCGATACCTACGAGCACAGCGACATAGCCGTGCGACATTGCCTACTGCATACGCAGCGGGGCGATTCTGTTGTTTGAAAGTGGTTTATTCTGAAAAACTGTCAAACTTAAATAACAAAAAAAAACAAGTATGTATTCATTATTGAGCAAGTATCGTAATAATTTATTATTATTTATGTCTTTCATAACAGCATCCTGAAATTTGACGAGGATGCAAAACGACACGTTGTATAAACCAATGACGAATGGTAGTTCATTTATTTCTCGAAATATCATTTTTTTTATGTGCAAGGTACATTGTTCTTCTTCGATGTCTGCACAGCTGCCATCAGATGAACTGTCTTCTTGCCTGAATCGATCGAATCGCTTTTTTTGGGGACTGGACCCTCTTTAATGCACGGCAACCACGCATGGTGGCTGGGACCGGGTTCACTTTTGTTCAAGCTATTTTCACAAATTCTTTGATGATCAGAAACACTTAGACAATTACTACTGCAGATATTTAAATATTAATTTAATCATTTTCCTTTGTAATAACCGGTTTTATTACGTGTTTTCCACGACTTTCGGTCCATAATACAAACAACTCAAAAATAAATATGTACAGTAGCGCTCATAAGTCCATAAGCAATCTCACAAAGCAATAGATTGACGCTTCGGTTTCACTTACGACCTTCTTCTATAAGTTGTTTCTATACTTTAGACACGCATACTCACACACTTTGTCAGTAATTGATGGTAGTTCCTAATTTCAACTAACCTAACTTAAGGCATGCTAGCTTAGTCGTTACCGTGCTTGGGTAGGAGCGATTATGGCAAGCCCCGAGTTTGAATCTCATCTGCGCCTAAGCTTGATGTTATTTTCAAATAATGTCTATTTATAGTTTTTGATATGTTATTAATATTGCCTTTGTAGCGGCACAATCGCTACATGACGAAGCGACCCGAGTCACGTGGGCAGCGAGTTCGGGTATCATCAGCTGTGTCCGCCGCGCCGCGGTCTCCGTTCGGTTTCGTCAATCGCCGCGCGCCACTCCTTTGTTCACCGTTGCGCAAGGCACTCCCGCGCCGCTCTTGTAATCACGTACGCCGCTCGGCCGTACAAATTAATCTGTTCTGTGTTCAGCGTTCTTTCATGTAATATTATTTCCTTGTAAATCTTGTTGGCAATATAAAAAGTTAAAGTAGACCCCTGTCGTGGTTTTATTTGGTGCACGAACACTACATACTGGTGACCCCGACATGGAGACGCCTAAAGAAGATCGAGCAGCGGCGGAAACGTCGCGTGTAGAACGTGCGCCACCATTTTGGCCGGACGATCCGGACATGTGGTTCGCACAAATGGAGTGCCAGTTCGCATTGGCGAATGTTACAGTGGATCTGACAAAATATTACCAGGTCGTGTCTGCGTTGGAGCACCGTTACGCCACGGAAGTTAAGGATATTATCACCAACCCGCCAGCGGTGAATAAATACGAAAAGTTGAAAGCTGAGCTCATCAAGCGGTTGACCGCCTCACGGGAACGAAAAATCAAACAATTATTGATGCATGAGGAGCTTGGCGATCGTAAGCCATCACAGTTTTTACGTCATTTACGACACCTGGCGGGCCCATCAGTACCGGAAGATTTTCTGCGGACATTGTGGTCGAATCGGTTACCGACCAACCTACAAACGGTGATAGCGTCGCAGCCTAACCTATCGTTGGACAAGTTAGCGGATTTGGCAGACACGGTCAATGAAATCGCGCCAGCGGGACCCACGCAAATAGCGAGCGTAGCGGATACAGGTACATCTACCCTAATGAAAGAGATGGCGTGTCAAATAGCTAAATTAACAAAGCAAGTGAGTTCACTGTCTACCAGGGTGGATAATCGAAGGCAGGTACGTGGTCGTTCTCATTCAAGGTCTAGAAATGTTAAATGGCGAAAAAGATCCAAATCTAGACAAAGTCAGCCACCAGAAAACCACCCACATTGTTGGTATCATTAATTTCACGTTTGGTGTCCGTGCAAAGAAATGTACACAGCCTTGTGCATGGAGGTCGGAAAACTTGCAAGGCAG
Organism: Dasypolia templi; assembly: GCA_963555695.1. Taxonomy (NCBI): domain Eukaryota; kingdom Metazoa; phylum Arthropoda; class Insecta; order Lepidoptera; family Noctuidae; genus Dasypolia; species Dasypolia templi. Next base: position 19,956,594 of record OY743141.1, on the reverse strand, counting down.
CCCGAATTAGCGGCCTATGACTGCCCATTAGCATCAGGCCGTCTTTTTATTACTGACTGCTACTCAAAAATGTTATGTCTTGTTGATACAGGCTCGGATCTGTGCGTCTACCCTTAATCAGCAATCAAGACGACCTGCAATATAACAAAATTTAGTTTCACAGCAGCCAACGGGAATATAATAAATACCTATGGACCAGTGCAGCTCAACCTTAACTTAGGTCTTCGCCGTTCTTTTATTTGGAAATTTACCATAGCCGAGGTGTCAAAGCCAATTATCGGGGTGGATTTTTTAAGTTATTATAATCTGCTTATAGATTGCCGCAACCACAGACTCATCGATGGCACTACCTCACTCTTCGTGGCAGCATCATCTCAACGGGTTCCAGATGATGTGGCATCAGTCAAAACTGTCACAGGCGAGACTGAGTTTCACCAGATGTTACGTGAGTTTCCAGAGGTTACCCGCCCAGCAGGTACTGTGAACATACCTAAACATAATACGGTGCACTTCATTAACACAACTTCTGGACCGCCCGTTGCAAGCCGACCTAGACGTTTGGATCCGGAAAGATTAATGATCGCAAAGAAGGAGTTTGAGGACATGTTAGCCAACGGAACTGCGAGGCGTTCAGAGAGCCCATGGTCTTCGGCTCTGCATCTGGTGAGGAAAAAGGACGACGGGTGGCGCCCGTGTGGAGACTATCGTGCGCTGAATACACGTACTGTACCTGACCGCTACCCCATACGTCACATCCAGGACTTCTCACAGCGGCTTTCGGGCTCCACTATATTTACAAAAATTGATTTAATTAAGGCATATAACCAAATACCAGTAAATAAAGCCGACATTCCGAAGACAGCCATAACAACACCGATCGGATTGTTTGAGTTTCCATTTATGACCTTTGGCCTTAGGAAGGCCGCTCAAACATTTCAACGCTTTATAGATGAAGTACTTACTGGCTTTGATGACTTCTGCTTTGGATTCCTCGATGACATCCTGACATATTCTTCTTCTCCAGACCAGCATAGACTGCACCTGCGCCAGCTACTAACACGCCTGCGAGAATACGGCGTTCTCATCAACGCAGCAAAATGTGTGTGGGGCCAGCCAGAGGTGACTTTCCTAGGATACCAGGTATCTGCTTTGGGTACTCAGCCTCTCAGAACGAAGGTCCAGGCAATACAGGACTTTCCAATTCCGCGCACTGTAAAGGAATGACGGAGATTCTTAGGCAGGCTAAACTTTTATAGAAGGTTCGTACCCTCTGCTGCAAAAAGTCAAGCGCCGCTAAATTCGATGCTGGGTGGTGAAAAGGTTAAGGGCTCAGATCCGGTGCATATGTAGCAGCATCAGCTGGAAGCTTTTGAGGAATGCAAAACAACACTGTCGAATGCTACGCTTCTTGCTCATCCACATTCACAGGCACAGCTTTCCTTACCAACTGACGCGTCTGACGTTTCCATAGGAGCAGTTCTTCAACAACGCGTTGGTGCACAGTGGGAGCCGCTTGCGTTCTTCTCCAAGAAATTGAACCAAGCTCAAAGCAAATACAGTCCCTACGACCGTGAGCTGCTTGCCGTCTACGAAGCGATTAAATATTTCCGGCATATGGTGGAAGCACGGGAATTTGTCGTCTTCACCGATCACCGCCCACTTACATACGCCTACAAGAATTCGAGAGAGAATTGTTCACCACGTCAATACAGGTACTTTGATTACATTGCTCAATTTACTACAGACATACGCTACATACCAGGCGCTGAAAATGTCGTAGCTGATACCTTGTCACGTATTGAAGAAGTCACGCCAACGTTTGATTACAAGGCTTTAGCACAACCTCAAGAGTCAGACCCCGAACTGCAGTCATTAATAGGGAAAGGATCGTCGCTTAAACTGAAAAAGATAACTCTGGTGGGCTCAGACACCAATCTCTACTGTGACATATCTTCTCAACCACCAAGACCCTATATCACACCCGAGCTGCGTAAGCAGGCTTTTGATGCTCTTCACCGTCTGAGCCACCCTGTACCCTAATTGCGTAATACACATTCAATCTGAATCTGAATCGTTTTGAAACAGATTGCTAATCCATTGCTTCATAAGTACGAAAAGAAAATATGCTCAACAATGTAAATAACGCAAGGAATGTTGCTGAACTGTCAAAATCAAACAGATTAGTCGTAATCTTTTACGAAAATGTGTTACGCAATTAGGGAGCTGGACGTACTGCTACCGTGCGCCTGGTCACGCTAAGATTTGTGTGGCCAGGGATTCGTAAGGACTGTAGAGAGTGGTGCAGATGCTGTCTTCACTGCCAGCGCTGTAAAGTTACCTGACACACATCCGCTCCTCTTACCCAATTCCCTACAACCTCTTCGAGATTCTTCCACATCCATCTCGACATCGTAGGGCCTATAATACCGTCTTCTGATTACAGATATTGTCTCACCATCGTTGACCGGTTCACACGATGGCCTGAGGCGATACCACTCAAAGACATCACTGCCGACACCTGCGCGGCCGCCTTGGTATCCGGGTGGATATCGAGGTTCGGTTGCCCCTCGCAGATCACCACTGATCGCGGTCGGCAGTTCGAGTCCGGCCTGTTTAAGGCCCTGGCATCACTGCTTGGAGCACACCACTACCGCACTACGGCCTATCATCCTGCATCAAACGGGATGGTCGAGAGGCTGCATCGACAACTCAAAGCAGGCATCATGTGTCACAACAACAACCAATGGACGTAGGTCTTGCCTATCGTTCTGTTCGGCATACGCAGTTCCTGGAAAGACGACGTCCAGGCGTCCTCAGCTGAGCTGGTTTACGACGAGCCACTACGTTTGCCGGGCCAGTTTCTGTCACCTTCAGATAACCACACCGTTGAAGACATCAACAGCTTCGCTACACGTTTGGCAAAACATATGGCCAACTTGTCTCCGAAGCCAGCTATGTGGCACAGAAACAACACATTCTACATACCCAAAGACATGCAGCGCTGTACCCACGTCTTTCTGAGGCTAGATTACGTGCGAAAGTCATTGGAGCCACCATATGGCCATAGCCCCTACAAGGTCCTAAATAAGAAGGCCAAATATTTTGAGGTTGAGGTAAGAGGCAAGAGCACCAACATATCGCTAGATCGCCTGAAACCAGCATACGTCACTCAAGACAGCCACAGAGACGACTCAGCCACAAAACCAACCAACGCACCTCGAAGCGTATCGTCATCACCTTCTACAGATGATCCAGTAACCCACACACGTAGTGGAAGGAGAGTACGCTTCCCTGACTTCTATCGACCATAGTCATGGTCTCGCCAGGGGGCTACTGTAGCGGCACAATCGCTACATGACGAAGCGACCCGAGTCACGTGGGCAGCGAGTTCGGGTATCATCGGCTGTGTCCGCCGCGCCGCGGTCTACGTTCGGTTTCGTCAATCGCCACGCGCCACTCCTTTGTCCGCCGTTGCGCAAGGCACTCCCGCGCCGCTCTTGTAATCACGTACGCCGCTCGGCCGTGCAAATTAATCTGTTCTGTGTTCAGCGTTCTTTCATGTAATATTATTTCCTTGTTCATCTTGTTGGCAATATAGAAAGTTAAAGTAGACCCCTGTCGTGGTTTTATTTGGTGCACGAACACTACACCTTAAATACACAATTTTTGTTTGTTTTAATAAAATTACTTGAAGTGGTTCGATAATCATTCTATACTTGTCTCGTTCATCTTGTTTACTTAGATAATAAAAGTTTGTAGATAGACCACAGAAAACTGAGTAAATTATTTCGATTTCTGTGAGATAGATGCAATTCGTTACGTCTATTCACCTAATTGAACGTTGTTGGTTAGGGACGAATGTTTAAATATGTTAATTAGCGCTATTGTGGTTATAATTTTCAAAATGCTCTGAAATATAAATATTGAAGCGTCGGCAATATTATTGCGCTACGTAAAAGTGGACGTAAATGACGTGATAACACAAATGGACTAAGCGTGAGTGTTATCATTTAAATATTTCCTATTTTACTAAATATAAATTATTATTTGTTTCAATTAGTGAATGATGAGTAAAGTGATATGAACATAATGTTATTTATAATACTTTTTCTTAATTATTATAGTTTATAGTATTTTGCTTAGAGATGTCCAATAGTATTACATTTTTTGTTCTAGAGCGATGCGTCTGTGGGTTAAAAGATGTGAGGAATAGGGAATCCTTGCTAATCGGAGCGCTTGTTTATGAAGTGGAAGACTTATTTAAATGAGACTTCACATGGTGAATGAATATAAAACAAATGGTTTCATACCAACCGGATATTTTCCAGAATTATTAAACACGTCATTAAAAACTGTTCGCCGTGTAACATAACATATCATCACGCCTTTTATCCCCGAAGGGTTGGGCAGAGGTGTACTTATAGTACACCCACATTTCGCCAGTTATGTTTTTTAAGTCCCATGTAATAGGGGGCGAGCCTATTGCCATCAACCGGGCACAAATCCAGACTCCGGGCTGCTACTGAGAAATTCCAGATAGAAAAACCCAATAACAAGTTGCCCGACCTGGGAATCGAACCCAGGACCTCATGCTCAGCAGTAGCGATTGTGTACTCCACGTTATAAAGGTTGCATCGCCGAAGCCCAGCAAACTATAATGTTTAAGTTTCGGAATAGTTTATCCTGTATATTGCGCTATATGCATGATTATTTAATTATAAAAAAATTTGGTTAAGTTTCAATCCTCTTTTCTTAGAGAAAATGAATACTTAAGCTATCCTCAATAAGTAATCTAAATTCACTAAAATCAAATAAAATGTGAAATTCTAAATGTAAACAAACTGCCCTACATTACCACTTATTAAAATCACTAATTTTGGAAGGAGAACGACCAAAAGTCGTAACAAAAAGTCTCATGCATCAAGATCATCATTTTATTGTAATTATTTTCATATTTGTTTACGACATTCCGCGTCGGGGATTACATATTTGAATTTAAAGTTTAATTTAAAGTTAAAAAGTATGTGTTCCATTTCACATGATATGATTAATATAACCTTTAATTTTGAATGTGATCTTTATCACGTCTTTCATAAATCATGTAAAAAAAATACTTAGCCGATTCTACATTACTTAGAAATACCTAGAACAGAACTTTTATTTATAAGATTATCATTTTTAAGCTATTCTTAAATGGCCGTGCACCTTGCACAGCAGGTCATAGGGATGTAGAATGCAATAGAATCAATTTTTTTATCGACTAACCAGTAATTAACTTAACGTTTCTTTTGTAGATAAATAAGTATAACGGTTGCCTGAAAAACGTTCCATGATTAATATGTATTAGTTTTGCTTTCGTTTTGTTGAATAACAGTAACAATTAAGAAACATCTGAACACCAAATCGATTTAGTATCGCTAAGTGACACAAAATCGATTTTCTTACTAAAGATTTTGATTTATCGATCACATCCCTAAATCCCGGCCAACATATTTGTGACAGTTGATCTGACGTATTTATTTTTATATTGTGTGTTGAGAAGTAGAACTTGTTTGTATTTCGTAAACTTATTTCTGCTTATTTGATTGTGCAAAAATTTCGAGTCGTGGGGTTCGACCGACTGACGCCGTCAGTCACCCGGCAAATCCGATGTATCACTTGTGATCCCAAAAACCTAACTACACATTCATTAGAAGAAGCGTCTACCAGTGATTAACTTGTTATAGTCGTGGAAAAATCAGGTAGGCAGATCTTATTTTACTCTTTGAATATTACCCTTAGATACGTTACCCGCTTACAGTATTAGCAATCAAAGGTTGGGTTAATTAACTAGTTTCAGTCACGCACCCTATGTCGCGGCTATACGTAGCTATAACTCGTAATTCTTACTACTATAAGCGTATTACGCGGTTTTACAGCAATAATATTCGTTCGTGTCGTCACATGTCTCAAAAAAATACGTCATTGGTATCGTCGAACAAAATATAGGTACATATGTACCTTGTTTTAGGTTATTTTCGATTTTATAAAATAACTCCGAAACCCGGGTTTTGTTTCCAAAAACACCTTTTGCAGGAGTTAATATGTTATGTGTAGTCTTTAAAAAACAAAGTTTGATTTTGATGCAGCATGGTACGGGGTTCCGTACATTTACGAGCATTGTCCTTTAAAGATCATAGCTTAATGTTTTTGGTAAAAGAAATATACAACTTTTTTTTACATTTCACATGTCTAAATAAAACATTTTGTTTCTAAGTTCCTCGATATAGTATTGCACATCCAATTCGGCGTACAATTTTATAATTAATAATCGTATCGGTTTATTTGTTCAACGGAAATATATTTTTGTTTCGTGCATTGCGATGCGAGTACGCGGCGAGGTCGGAATGTCGGTCTGTGTTACTGCGATATTTGTGGTGTGTGTCGTTTAAATACATACAGTCGTACCGCGAGTTCACAGCAATACGACTTTAGAGTCGTATTGCTGTGAACGTGCCTATGCAGTTTTGAACGCTTACTGTACATTAATATTTTAATTAAGCTGGTTCTAAGCTATGGGCGCTATCACAATACAAATGTGGTCTTTAATTTGAATAAGTTATTTTGAAACTCTCTATTAAACTGAAAAAAGATTAATAAAAGCGCAGCTTAATAATTGGTAAAACATAGAATCTTATTCAGCTTTAAGATAAAATAAAAACAATTATTCAGTACGTTATCAAGCTGTAGAATAGAATTATGTTACAGTATTATTTAGAAGGTTTATTCAGAAATTAGCTGTTTCAAACGCTACTGGCTTAGTACTGCTTTAATAATAGCAAAACAGATTATGGTTATTCAGATAAACGCTGCCGAAGGGGCTGTTTTTCAGCTTTAAGACACCTGGAATGCGTAATGCTAAATAACGTCTGTATATCTTACGGTGATTGGTTATTTAAACTTAAAGAAGTGAAGGACAGAAACACAGAATTTATAAAGCGTTAAGAATGTTAAGGGTCCGAACTCAACCTAATTCAGCATTTGGCTTTCCCAAAAGCTCTAATACAAAATATATTCATCTTTGAACTGTAAAATGTTCTAAATGTGTACTGTTATCTTGCATAGGTGTTACCTGGGTAAATTCAGCATGATTCTAGATCCCCTAGCTTAGAATTTTATTGCAGGTTATCAAAAAAATAATCTGCTGTTTCATAGGAAAGGGCAAAATCAAACAAAAAAAAAACCAAATGAATGTATTAAGAACAACTATTTCTTTTTATAACCCACAATAAATTCTACGCTAGGGTGTCTTGAATCATATTCTGAATTGATGGTTACAGTTTGCGAATTGGTTAAAACATTGTCATGGAAAGAATAAGGACATTTATCTAAACAAAAACATTGATCGATGAAGTAGAACATATGCAGTTTCCAAAGCTGAAGAACTACTAAGCTATTGTAAAATCTACCGCTGAATGATCTACTCAAAAATATACCTTTTTGGTGATATATGTTTAAGATGAAAACATCAAATGCTTTGTTTATTCCAATAGAAGCCTATACTTCAAAGAACTATTACTGATCTATGATATAGGTTAAAAACATGGTTAAATTTATAACTTAACTGAAAGTAGCGCTTTACTATTCCCACAAATAAGGGATCAACGCCATATTATTTATAATACCTATAAAAAATACCAACATCAAGACACGGTTACAATCATATCCCTATAGGTTAAAAACATGGTTAAATTAATAACTTAACTGAAAGTAGCGCTATACTGTTCCCACAAATAAGGCCAATGCCATAATAATACCTATAAAACTACCAACATCAAGACACGGTTAACAATCATATCCCTATAGGTTAAAAACATGCTTAAATTAATAACTTAACTGAAAGTAGCGCTATACTGTTCCCACAAATAAGGCCAATGCCATAATAATACCTATAAAAAATACCGACATCAAGACACGGTTGACAATCATATCCCTATAGGTTAAAAACATGGTTAAATTAATAACTTAACTGAAAGTAGCGCTATACTGTTCCCACAAATAAGGCCAATGCCATAATAATACCTATAAAACTACCAACATCAAGACACGGTTAACAATCATATCCCTATAGGTTAAAAACATGCTTAAATTAATAACTTAACTGAAAGTAGCGCTATACTGTTCCCACAAATAAGGCCAATGCCATAATAATACCTATAAAAAATACCAACATCAAGACACGGTTAACAATCATATCCCTATAGGTTAAAAACATGGTTAAATTAATAACTTAACTGAAAGTAGCGCTATACTGTTCCCACAAATAAGGCCAATGCCATAATAATACCTATAAAACTACCAACATCAAGACACGGTTAACAATCATATCCCTATTCAACGTTGGTGAGGCACCGACAAAGCGAAATCTCGAGTGCAAAATTTCAACAACGATCCGAAAATTTAATATGAAAGGTCCTCAATAAATAATAGTCAAAGGTGACCTCGTTTTTAGCTCAGAGGCAGCCCTCGCGTCAACTACTCACTTGAAATTCAAGTTGTTAGTTAGTCATCAATTTTCCATCCATAACGAAGTCTCTTTAATTAAGTTATTGTGACCCTCATTCTCAAACCCCTTTTATACGTGTCGGGCAACGCCTTTGAACTTAAATATGGTAATAATGAGACTCTGATTTTCGAGAACATAATTTTCCATTCAGATAGTAGGTACTTATTCATATACGAAGTCTTATTAATTTTTGTTTGAATGAAAACCTATATCAATTTGATGTTCAGAGGATGTTCAAAATAACTTCAGACATTTTGGGAAATTGTTTATAATCATAATCAAAATACTCTGTTTATAGTCGTCATTATACCTGCTGAATTAAAAGTTAGTCTATATTCATTTATTTCATGGATAAAGCTTACACAGTTCTGTTGGTGGCCAACTAATAATCTTATTACGTAGGTTAAAGACTCGAACCACATAATAAAACTTTCGTAGCACAGGGACGGGTCTCAGGAGTAGTTTGCAAACATTTCACTAGGTACTGTTTTGACATAAAAGTTTGAGTTGTAACCGCAGAACAAAATATTTAGCACAAGAAAAGATAGAATCTTAGTTACAAGGGTATATACGGTGATGTAGTTATATGCTTAAAAATATATTTTTTTAAGCTAGACAAAGTGTGTGCTAAACTGGGCAAGGTGCGTTCAACTGGAAAGGGCGTGTTTAGTTACACGAATTAATGTCTAATCTGGGCCAAAATGATGTGTCTAGACAGGGGTATTCTGCGAATAGTAATCTCGCTGTCATAACTTACATAGCTTACAATAGTGTGTACATCATGGGACGTATTTGATGATTGTAAATTTTGCGCCTTAGTGGAATTTAGAGACAGGCGTCCTGAATAAAGAAGAACAACGAAAGAAAGAAAGAAATAACCAAACAATATTTCAGACATACATTGCTGAGCAACTTATTTTGCTTTACCTTCAATTTAGGCTAACAAATGTTAATATTATCTTGAATAAACATTTTAAATGTGAATAATTAAATCCAAACAAACAAAACCGAACTTATTTTGACTTCAACCCTAAACGAATAAATAATACGAAACACGCAAGAACAAACATTACGCTATGAAATATTTTTCGAACAACATTCCGTGGTACATTCGAGAACGATATGGCGGTAACTGCATCGGTTTTGTTAAACTTTTAACGATTTATGATAGAAACGTTGACGCGACGACGATTCAGTGCAACCGCTCTCCAATGAATGGGCACCGATAGTTCCGCAATGCAATTTAAGTTCGTTTGCTATTCAGAAGTTAGATGGGTAACAGCTTGGAGATATTTTTTTGTGTTATAAAATTTATCATTGGATGTGTCTTATTTACTGTATGACAAAGGTCGCTTACGTATCATTTCTTCCCTCCCTGCTCCCGTTATTTTTTGTTTGTTTTGTTTTGTTTTCCCGTTATTGTTCCTGCATATTTAGCGAAATTTGTACCACATGATCTTCATTGCGTCTTTTAATGTGTCCCTACCATCTTAGGTGGTTTGCGATAATTGGGATGATGACTAATATTAAAATGTTCATTAAAATAATGTCATTTTAAAGCAGGCTTAGTAAAAATGAGACAATCGAAAAAATCTGTTAAATTGGTGTAAATATGAAGAAGATACACGCTTTAAAAGTTTTTGGAGGGGATTATTGCCGGCCTTGTCGCGCGGTACTGACAATGTACGGCGCTAGTATGAAGTTACATAGTCGTGACGTCACTTCTAAGATAGTGCTGTCCTTCTCTAACAATTCTCTTAAAACGTTTATAACTTGGCAATTTTTTAAGCTTTAATTTTTTTTGTAATATAGTTTGCGCTATTTGGAAACATACAGTCTTTTGAGACAAAAATAAAAATAAAATCATCATCCCAATTCTAACAGGTACTGTTTTGACATAAACGTGATTGGTGCGACTTTAAAGTACGGACGTATGTATTCAAAGCGGACTTTCTCATGTCCGGTCACATAATCCTAGCATCTTCATTTCATGGGTGTCGATGGATGCGTCTGCTTTATTGTCCAACATTCCGATCCACACAATAACGCCGGACGAACTGCTGTCTAATTCCCACACTTCACACAAACATTAAAATCACCCTAATCACTTATCTAATAGCTGAGTTTTCCTTAGTCAGACTTTAAAATAAAGAATAAAAAGTTTAACACAATTAAATATTTTAAACAAATGCTGTCAGACCAAAATACCTATTTATTTATTTCTCAGATACATAAAAAGTCTAAATCAGCAGACAACGTTGACCGCAACCCGTTACGGTAGGAATCTGTAGCTTAACGCGTTTAGCTCCTGTGGGCACTACAACGCGAGGTTTATAATGCCTAAAAGTATATGAGCCAATGCAGTAAACAGAATCAGAAAAATATATGATGTTCTTATGGATACCTATATGCTATTTGTAAAACACATTATCTAACTAGATAGTGTGTTTAACAACTAACTTGATACGATTTAAAAAAACACGAAGATGCCTAAAACAATTCTTTTAAGTATTAAAAACCGTAATAAGATACATGCACTCATTCTGATTTTTTACAGATTATTCTACAAGCCACATTTTAACATAAAAGTGTTTTATTTTTTTAGTACAATCAAAATTTACTAGCGTTGTGTCATCGCGCTTCTTTTTCTTTTCTATGCAGTCTGATAGTGACCGCGCTTTAGCTCTTGTAAGCCTCATAAGCTAAATTTGTTTGTTAGTAGATCCATTATTTTGTGACCGATATCCAGGATCGATGCAGCCTTGAAGATAGTATTTAATTAATAAAACACAGAAACGCTAAAAATGCGGCGCAAAAAGTGACAATGATTGGTCACTCTTCCTCCAGCCATCTTGTAAATGAGCAGCTTTCAGCTGTTACTTAGTTAAAGTTCTTTCTGTTAAAATATCCCCAAAATGTAGGAAAAAAATTGCTGAAACGCACGGACGGGTATGAAAATCTTTTGACGAAGAACTTTTTGTGTCGTATAGTGACTCACGATAGATAAAGGAAAGGATAAGGATAAAATGTATAGGATTTCTCAGTTATTAAGTAAACAACTTTATGATTTAAAAATAAAAATTGGTAACACAAAAAACGTCCATGACGCTACCTAGAATTAGGAATAGTTACAAACTCAAATCACTCATGAGTGCTAAAATATCTGAGCAGTACTTTAATGGCGGTCCGTACACGACCCAACCAATCACAAACTAGTTAATAACGTTAGTAAGCTGACCATTAAAATACTACTGCTGTGACATTCTGGCTACTCAAACCCATTGGTAATTTTAGCCTGTTAAGCTTAGCCGCCTTGAAAATCCGTCCCTAAGCTATCCAAAAACGCTCTGTGCTTGGACAGCCGATATTATGTTCCGTTCACTGCTTATTTTAGGAAATCGAAGCTTAACACGTTACTTTTGAGTAAAGTCGCGTTAGAGTTAGCACAAACTAGAGAACATGAATATGTAAGTATGTTATTATCACAATATTAAGAGTCATCTTTTTTGGGTAGATATAACATCCAGTAAAATAGCATAATAAGCAAAAGATTTGCATATAAATAGAATAAGCCGTGACAAAATTGAGCTCCCAGTTGTCACCAAAAAAAGCTTTATTCGTTTTCATTATAAAAGAGAAAAAAACGGTATTATCAGATTTGTTTTGCAACATTTTAATGTAGTAGATAATTATGTTTTATATACATTTTAATTTTCGTACTGGTCGTATATGGCACTAGTAGGTATCAAATCTCAGTCAGTATTGTTAAAAATTATAAAAATAACGTCAAAAATAGATCATGAGGTATGGAACACTACCTTGAGGTTTTAAGCAATCGATGTGTAAAAGTGTGTGATGGGGTGTGTCTTGAAACCCTATTTTCTTAAATTGTAATGCTAAGATATGTGTTACCTTGGCTTATCAGGAAATCTTAAAATCGACTCCGGACTCAGGTAGGCCGAAGTAAATAAAAACCTGCTCAGGTGGAGATTCACAGATGACTATGAAGTGTAAATGTGGTGCCGGTCCGCATATAATGGGGCACTTAGTATCGTGTCGAGCGTTTCTTGTTGTCTGCAAGCTTCAGGAGTTGATGGACGCTACTGAATGTGCCAAGCTCGTAGCCAAATTCTGAAGTGATTGTATATAATATGTAGATTGCCATCGACACTTTAAGATGAAGAATGCTATTAAGTTACTATGTATATGTTATAAAAAGAAGCCCTGACTGTAACTTTAAATAAACAACAAATCTTTATCTGCCCGCGTAAATCGTCAATAATAAACTGTTTCACTAGATCCGCAACGATCTGTTTAAAAATAAAATCACAAAATTAAAAGTAGTTTTTAAATTCAGTGAAAAACTAAGACAGCATAGAAGCGCAGGAGGTGTTCGGTGCAGATCGCCGCGCGTGAGTACCGTCCACGATACTACTCAACAGATCTGTCGCCTCGGTACACAAGACTGTGACATCTAATAAGCGTACGCGCAGGAGGCAGTACCAATTTGGGTCACGACCACTAATTAGCGCCCGCTCAAGGACGTCACCTTCTCAAAACTAAGCGCCACCTACCTCAAGGATAAGCACCGTCCCACTAAATTGTCATTGATCGCTTGACCTGCGCTCGCGCCTATTATCAGTCGTGTCTATACGTTCATCTACTTAGTCCAGTCAACTGGGCCTGACAGCTAATTAACTCTTTGTACTCATCACAGCCTAGTACTTTAAACGGGTAAAATGGACAAATCTCTTTCTGATCCAAACATCAGCGCAGTGATGGACATGACTCCTCCAAATTTTATTTCTACACGTAATAAGAGATTAAGGGATGAAGATCTACCAGGTGAATTTAGTAAATTCAAGACTGAAATCAAAGAGATGTTAACTTCTTTTATCTCAACTCAAGAAACTGAATTAAAAGTGATTACTTCGAATCTCAGGGATATTCAGACTACAAATAATAACATAGAAGCTGCAATTACTAACTTATCTCGTCAAAATGAAGAATTTCGTAAGAAAATAGAAATGCTTGATGTGAAAAGTAATAAGGACCGTGAATACATTGTCTTGTTAGAAGATAAGATCGAAGACTTACAAAGAAGTAATAAAAAAACTAGCATTGAATTAAAGAACTTCCCTAAAATGCCTCAGGAAAATAACTCCGAATTAATAAATATGGTCATGAATTTATCTAAACACTTATGCCTTGAGATGGACTCACGTGACATAAAGGACATTAATTTATCGACTACCCATTAGCAAAGAAGGTATTACGAATACTCCTATAATTGTGGAACTGAACTCCACTATGATAAAAACTAACTTTCTAAAGAAGGCAAAGTCATATAATATTAAAAATACAAGTAAACTTCAAGCAAAACATCTTCGGATAACAAACAACTCCGAGGTACCTGTGTTTATATCTGAGCAAATAAGTCCTAAGAGCGGCCGACTATTTTTCTTAGCCCGAGATTTGGCTAAAACTAAGCAATACAAATTTTGCTGTTATTTTTTTTTTGTTTGTTTGTTTGGCATCTCGCAGGTCAACCTATGCGGTTGTCGTCTGCTTAAGCGGACTTGCCTGTGGTTGCCCTAATAAATTAAGGCCTCCAGCCAGGACTTAAACTTAAATACTAACTAAAAACTAAGCGACAACGCTAAGGGCACCCCCTGTGGGATACGAACCTCGGCTTAGGGCGTCGCTGGAAGAGGCCAGCAAATGACTAGCTTGATCAGGATTGGTATTATTTAGGGACGAATTTAAAGCTACAGGCTCAGCGGCGCGGGCTGGCTCGAGCAAGGGTCGGGAGGGGCGTCGATTTGGGCGTCGCGGCGGGCCTCGGTGGCGAGGACGGTAGGACGGCGATCGGGTTTTCGGCTTACGTAGCGTGCTAGTGGCCTTACTACTCTCCTGGAGGAGGGTAGTGGCGTCGTCGGGGTCGATTAAAGTATGCCTTGGTCGGCGAATACTGCTAATGCGAGAGGGAGTGTAGCGGGCGGCCGCTGTAATCAGGGGGTTAGAATGTTTGATGCCGCAGTCGAAGAAACGCTTTGATAAGCGTTTCATGAACTGTTTTATGGTTGGCATTCTAAGGTCGACGTGAAGATCTATATTCCGGACATAGTAAGGGGCACCCGTAACCCTTCTGAGGAAACGGTTTTGGAGGTTCTGCATCTTATGGAGATGACGTGGGTGAGCATGCGCAAATACGACGCAGGCATAGGTCATGATGGGACGGATGACTGCGGTATAAATGCGGAGCTTGCATTTAAGGGACAGTTTACTACGGGCTGTCAGTACGAATTGGAGCCTGCTAAGGGCGAAGGAGGCGCGCGCGCGAACCGCCTTGATATGAGCCTTAAAGGTAAGGTTTTCATCGAGGATCACGCCTAGGTATTTGGCTTGCTTCTCCCAGGGGATCGGCTTACCGTACATAGTGATCGGACTGGGAAGTGGGAGAGGGAATCGACGACGTCTCGAGAAGAGAACCGCCTGACTCTCATCAGGGTTGACCTCGATTCTCCATTTCCGGAACCAAGCGCCTAAGACGTTTGCGGAGGTTTGGAGAGTACGAGCTATAGCGTTGGGACAGTGACCGGTATAGTAAACGGCAGTGTCGTCGGCGAAGAGCGCCAACTGAGCCTTTTTACTTTTTGGGATATCGTTAGTGAACAGCGTGAAGGCTAGAGGAGATAGTACGGAACCCTGAGGGACACCGGCGCGAATAGGATGAGGGGACGAGAGTGCTCCCTCGATACGATAGCGAAAGGTGCGATTCGACAAAAAGTCTCGTAAGATGAGCACGAGACGATCTGGAACTCCTAGTTGGTAGAGCTTGTATATCAAGCCGTTGTGCCAGACTTTGTCGAAAGCTTTCGCTATGTCGAAGAATAGCACACCCGTCGTCGCGTTACGCTGCAGACCAGCGCATAAGTGCTCTACGATACGGTGGACCTGTTGGGTGCCCGAGTGTTGGCTAAGGAATCCAAACTGCTCGTTGGGTATGAGGCTCTTTGCTTCGGCGTAGTCTTTGAGACGCTTATAAATAAGCCTCTCGTAGATTTTGCCGAGAACATTGAGTAAGCTAATAGGGCGGTAGCTGGAGGGCTCAGACTTTGGCTTGCCTGGCTTTAGGATACCGATGACGGTGGCTTCTTTCCATGCTTGTGGGAAGATGTTGTTGCTCAAGGCGCCATTGAAGATGGCGGTCATAAGCATTATTAGCGGGGCAGGAAGGAGTTTGTATACCTTATTGGTAATACCATCCGAACCGGGGGCCTTGCGAGCGTGGAGCCCTTTAATGATGTCGTGCACTTCGTCTGGAGTGACGGGAGGCAGAGGATCATCAGGGTCTTCGACGGGAGGGAGGGAGGCTCTTCGTTCGACTTCAGCGTCGACCTTGTTCAGGTGATCTTGGTCTACTGGTTGGGAGCTGGGAGAACATTGGGATTCTAGGCTGTCGGCAAGACATTCAGCCTTATCGGGACTGTCGAAAGCGACACTATTGTCGGGGCGGATGAGAGGAGGCATAGAGACCTCTTCTGAGGAACGCAATTTTCTCTGTAATTGCCAGAAGGCTTGATGAGTGGGCTCGAGTTCACGGAGCATCTTGTTCCAGCCCTCAGAGCGAACCTCCCCTATGCATTTCTTTACAGCACGCTGTAAATGGCGCATGTGGGCTTTGTTCGCGTCACAAGGGAAGGAGTCGTAGGCACGGATGGCCGCGTTCTTCTCGGCTATCAGGTCACGTACGTCAGTAGGTAGTTTCCAGCGATGGTCTTCCATCACCGGAACTTCCCGTGAACAATCCGTCAATACGAATTGTACGTGCTCTGTAAACGAGTCGATTGCGGCCGTCGTGTCGGCGACTGACACTAAGTGATCGGGGATGGTGTCTAAGTGAGACGATTTGGTGGATTTCAGTCTTTCGCTTACTTTCCTCCAGTCGGTTATCGTCTGAGTCTGAGGGGGGCGGTTGGAGTCGATCGGGCCCGAGTACGGTGCAAGATGCATGACTACAGGGCGGTGTTCAGAGTTTAGCTCGTGGAACGTCTCTATCGATTGCAAACGGAGGTTCACATTCTTGAGCAGCGCTACATCGAGAACATCGGGAAGGTGATTAGGATTACCTGGGAAGTGGGTCGGGCTCATTGGAGCGATGACGTCGTTAAGGGATTCGCCTAACTTGAAAACTAACCTAAATTTTGCTGGACAGCATTTGGTCGTTTTTAGTAAAAAAAGATGAGAATTCTCGGGCAATTGCCATCAAAAGTGAGGCCCAGGTACATCAGCTAATGCAAGAAGCATGACTAGTTTCTACTGTAATTATTAACCAACTGTTCCTAGTTAATGCTGGCAATTTGCCTTTTCCTATTAATAAAAGTAATGTTTTGTTTAACTTTAGTCAATTTGGATCTATTTTACACTATTATAATTATCATTGTAAGCATGCTCAGCTCGCCGCTGCACACTCCAACTCAATGTTTCGTACATTCCTTACCACAGAACAAAAACAATTAATTCACTCAATACACTCACACCCACTCAGCACAGTTCCAAAGTCCACTTTACATTCATTTAATGAATTACAAATATACATAGATTTTGTCGTCAGATTACTGCTTAAGTATGGTTCAAACTACAAGAAACACCGTCTGTTTACTCTAATTTATAATGGATATTGGCTTATGTACACTTACTTTACAGGAATTGGATACTGCTGTTTGGTAGCTAGGTTTGCTATTCTTGATGTTGCACACCTACAACAAGATTCTAATAACTTGACTGTCTTGACACAAAATAAAAGAAGCATATACAGTAACTTCGACGATTTTCAGATAACTCTGTCTCAAATCGGAGTTTAGATAGATGTGCTAATCCTGACAGAATACAGATTAAACGCTAATAAGCCACTACCAATATTATATAACTATACTTCGTTTAATACACTTAGGCAACTGAACCAGAATGATGGCGTAGTAGCCTATATAAAAAACTGCCACTTACCCCAGGAAACTGAAATTAATTTAACACATGCATCAGCCCTGCAAATCAGTATTTTAAATTTCACCATTATTGGTATCTATCGGTCTCCGTCGAATGTGTACACAGATACTTTTATTAACTCACTTGACCAATACCTCCAAAGTATTCACACACATAGAAACATTATCATTACTGGAGACATTAATATTAACTTATTAGGAAAGCCATCAGAATCAGCACAATTCAGAACCGGCAGATTCACCTTTTTGAATATGACAGCTTTACATGGTTTCCTCCCAGGACACAGCTTGCCTACTAGGGAGGAGAACTGCCTCGATCACATGCTCCTAAAGCTCGACAAATGAAAAAACTTGGCTTTCGTGGCAGTCCTAAACACGTCTGTGACGGATCATGCAATGGTGTTTTTTAATATATCCCACACATACCAAAGCAAGACTTGTGTCTAACATAAAACAATAACAAACTGGGAGAATGCATACAAGCACCTTGTAGACACAGATACATCTTTTCTAGGCGCACACAGAGACCCAAACATTCTAGCTAATGCGATGATAGACGTGATTAGGACATCTCTCCTCCAAAATACCAAAGTTGTCTCAGTCCCCAGCTCCAAGCGAACCTTAAAGCCCTTGATATCTATGGGGGCCTTAAGATGTATCAGGTTAAGGAATAAATTACAGTTACAACAGAGGAAAGATCCTTTTAACGTTATCTTGATAATAACTTACAGGCGTCTCCGCAAATATTGTTCTAATCTTATTTAGAAACTAAAACGACAATATCATAAAGACACTAAATACCATCTACATTGCGCTCACACAATCCGTTATTACATACTGTTTACCAGTCTGGGGAGGAGCCACTAAAACAAAATTCATTGAGTTAGAAAGAGCCCAAAGGTCACTAATAAAAGTTATGAACTATAAAACATACAGATACCCCACAGTCGATCTATTTAGAATCCGTAGCTTACTTTCAGTAAGAAAACTATATTTCTTAGTTACTACCCTATATTTACAAAATTCTATTCCATTTAACCAAGACAACCAGGAGAAAAGACGAAAGGATATAGTAGCTTACTCCCCAAGGGTCCGAACTGCCTTTGCACGACTTCAGTATGCAACACAATCAACCTTCATTTACAATAAAATAAATGTAAAGTTAGGGTTCCACCATGAGGTCTCACATGTAAGCAAAAAGATAATAACGAAGTGGCTAAAAACCTTAACATACGAGGAAGCTGAGCAAGTTTTAGCTAGACTTGGTTAAACAATTTCTTTTGACATTCCTTCTTATTTAAAATGTAAGTACTCATCTAGTATATTCTATAAATTGCGCGTCGAACACATCGGCACTGAAAGAAGACATACAAATTCACATACACATACACACCCACACACACAACAATACAAACCCTGTAAAATAGACGCACATACAGATTCTCATAGGCATACAACTACAGTTACACAAGGAGCTGCAATTAGTTTATAATTAGTTTAATGTTATCTTTTCTTCCTACGTAATTTTTTTTTTAGTCACCTATTGTAAAAAATCGTCTCAATATTGTTAATAATTAAGGGAAGAGCGAGATAGCCCCAACACAAGTATTATCAATTACTTACTGGGGATGTCTCATTTATAATCCATGTAACTGTTTTGGGACAAATAAACAATTTTCAAACAATTTTAATTTTTTTCATTTTCATAAACTTAATACGGGATCATTAATAACTTACACCTAACTACGTTCTTCACACATTCAACTTACTGTGAACAACTTACTTAGACGATACTTGGATCTTATTAAATTAGAGTTCAAACAATATAATTAGAATTAATGTTATTATTAGAATTAAAACAATAATATATTCGTTTAGTAAATATTTGCTGAATTCCTACAAATACTCTAGATTAGTTGGGTCTCCGTCAAGGGTCCTAGAGGGTCAATAACGTGCCCCTGTCAATATTAGGTCCTCATTTTTCATTATTTATACCTATGCCAATAAGTATTGTAGGCTTTGTTTCAACCTCCAACGTCAGTCTCCTACACGATTGCTTGCGTTGGCAAATATTTTACAATGTTATATTAAACATTCTGCAATATTTATTAATAACAATGCTACAACTTTATATTCACAAAACTAGAATGTAACCGCTTACATCATCATCAGCATAATCAGCTAATAACGTTGCCACTGCGACATATGCCTCCTCTCTGTGAAAAGGAGTGGACACACCACGCGGTCCCAGTCCAGGATCTTGGGTGTCATATGGTTTCCATATTTTGGTTCTAAGACATGACGGTTTCCTCATGATGTTTCCTTCACCGTAATGAGAGCGGCGGCGATGAAATAAATTACACAAAGTTTGACTGCCTGGGTTCGGACCCACGACCAACGACACGTAAGTCGAGGCCGCTACCACATCCGCATCCAAAAACCTCACCTCGATTCGTCTCAGTAATTTGACATATACGTACGCGTAGGTAATTATATTGTCTCATATCATTACGCCCATCAATCACAGTGCTCCGATCGCCGTATCTTATACCTAAATACACCCCTGAGATCCCCTTTCACTTGATTCGAATAGGATTACATATTCGATCAATCTTTGGTAAACCGCTGTGGTTTGTCTTTTTTTACGATACTACTGGGAACGTATGGTTTACACAAACACACAACACATGTACACACACACACACACACTCACGGCATACCATTAACTGCTGTTCCAACTTCAATCATTATGTTACCGGACCTACCCAATGTTCGGACAAACAAGATAGTCGTCGGCCAAATTCGTTAGTCTAAAGGCTCCCACAAATAGGCGCGACGCCACAGCTCGACACAAAGGCACCGCTTGTAGCGCGACACCCGGTGCCTTTGTATGGCGTTGTGGCGTCGCGCCAGTGTTTACGAGCCTTAAAGCGGGTCAGGACCTAAAAAATAGAAATGATGAAGTTGTGTTTATGTTAACTAAAATAGACTAGCCTCGCGGTAGCCATGTACATTAGTAAATTCACGGATTTTTCGCCCTCTATCAATTACATAGCCTGTACATATGTGCCGTCAGGCCTTCGTTAAATAGAGGCGTGATGTTAAATAAGGTTTTAAATATTGCTCTAAAAGGCATATATTTCATTACATTTCCGTGTCAAACTTAATATAGATAGTGTACTCTCTGAAACTTGTATATTTCATAGGCTGTTCACGTTGTTCGTTATCGCTTCACGAGTCATTTCGTGCCCATCGCGACACTCTGGCGCACAGTGCAAGCCTTTATAGTGTAGGTGGGGAGCACGCGTTATAATTTAAAATATCATCTAAATTGTATTTCAATAGCTTGCGTGGATTCTACTTAATAGTGCGCTGGGTCTAGAAGCATTAAATTTTGCACAATAGTTCCTTCTATTATGAAAACTAGCACTAAGGATTTTTGAAAATTCGTTCATTTAAGGGAATAATAGTAGAATCAATTTTGTATTGAAATTCTTCATTTTGACGACGGGAATTACCATAGGATTTACGGCTTGTTTATAAGGAAAATATATAGCAATGTCGCTAATAATCACATCTTTTACCAACTAAATCAATTTATTTATTATTGTCATAACAATCGAAACGTCATGGGCTGTTATATTAGAAATAAGGCTGATATAAATAATAGTAGAGAGTTAGTTTCGCGAGAATTAGTTAAAATTAAATTATCATTTTAATTTTAACTAATTCTCGCGCATTGTTGGGAATTTCCGCAGCGTGCAGCTCATATCTACTTCGTACATAGTTTACTGGAATTACAATTTTTTTAAATTAAAGATAAGGAAGGAGAAGGGTGGTAAGCACTCTGTCCTTAATTGTAATAATCAACAGAAAATACAGAAATCTGAAAGAAACGTAGGTCCTCAATACTTCGATTAAAAAAAATTAATTATCTAAACTACTATTAAAATGTTTTGATTCTTTCTTTATGAAACTGGACGCAAGCTCTGAGCCTATCGTTCCACTTTATCGGACCACGCGCGAATGCTCAATTTAACTTGACACTTGCGTTTTAATAACTTGTTGTTTACAACATAACATACATACTTTTAACAAGCTGTAGTCTGTAGAACTTCGTAAAGCGAAATATTTTTTGTATTAAAAGGATTTACAAATTAATTATTAGCTAATTACAGTAGTTACAATTACCTATTTGTATGTTAGGTTCAGTTTACATTTCCTCGGAACGGAATGGAAGCGAATTTTGGTAATGATAAATGTTTTTATTTCTGTAAGTAGGTTTGTACAAGCACTTTTACACGTCAATCATATTTTAAAAGCTAGATGAGATAGGCGTTTCAAAACTGATAACTCTGAGAAGAAAGGCCAAAACAAACTCAGAGGTCACAGTCTCTTTTAATGTTTTGACACAATCTTGGTTAGATAATTGAAGACCTTGTAGACTGGTGTCTGAAATGGTATTTTGAGGAAAGAACCACACAGATTTAAGTGGAACTGGTCAGTGCACGCATTTGTCAATTATCGTTCAGCTCAACTCAGAACTAAAGGAGCTCAACGATTCGACGAACCATACAAAAGAAAGGACATTTGGTTAGGCCGCATAAAGAACTGAAACTGCCAGTCCATCATTAAACCTAACTGAAAAAAATACACTGACCCACATAGTCCTCACATTCAAAAAATAAAATACTTTATACAGTAAATATTCATGACAATATTGTTTAGGTCAAAATGTACAGGTATAGAAAAAATAACAAATAAAAAACAAATAAATCTATTTTTCTTTCTTTCTTTTTTCTAAAAATAAAAGTAAAATAGTTAGCAAAATAATATTAAACATCAACATTATCTGTTTATTGGAGCAGATCAGCCCCAAGCTGTTACTAGTATTAAATTATGGATATCATTGTATTTATTTAACAGATCAATATTTTTATGTGCATACTTAAGATTTTCATAAATATACTGAGAAGGCACAGTTGTTAAATTAATCTCTTTAAATTTGTCTCTGAGGCATTCTGAGTCTGGTACTTAATTTAAAAAGTGTCTGAATACCGGTGGCATTTCCCCACAACAGAATACTGTACGACATCACACTATGAAAATAACTAACGTATAATAAACGGGCTGTCTCTAAATCAGTTTAATTACGAATTTTTGTAACTGCGTATGCTGCAGAGATAAGCTTTTTTGACAATCCGTCTATATGGGGACCATTGAAGCTTGGCATCCAAAGATTTGTCTAATACAACTGTGATATTTTCGGGTTTCAACTCTTCACCCCTTATAAGAACACTAGTTTCTACTTGTCTAACATTAGGTATCGTATACATAATACATTAAGTTTTTTAACTTTTTTATTCTACAGAGAAAACCGTGGCCCTGGCACAGGCAACTGAAGGAACACAGGTGGGTTTTAGTCAGTAAAAGTCTGACACGCCCTCCCGCTCCACCCAGAGCGGGAGAAGTCATTTGATGATTTCCCACCCAAAAAAAAAAAAAAAAGGGCTGTAAGGAGGGTGACCCAGGGGTTTGACCGGCGTGCTGTTCAGGAAGTCCCTCGTTTCGAGCGCGGTGTGCGAAGGCTCGTTGTCGTAGTGGAAGCGACCAAACACAGGGCACTGTGTTTGGTCGCTTATTGCTCACAAAATGAAAAACTTCTGCAAAGCATTTGGTAGTATATTATTCAGCGTTGATGCTTCTTTGATTCCGTAAAGGATTGACACCAAGTAGCCAGTCAAATTTAAAAAGCTCGCGATCTAAATCTTCCTCCCGCTTCTAGATCGCTTCACTTTGGTAGGCGTTGATTCGTTTTGAAACACCCAAACCGTCAACTGGCGCTTCGTTTCTGGATCTTATTGATAAACAAGTGTAGAATTTCATGAAGACTTCCCGATCCAACCTGCAGTATGTGCTGAATCTCTTGATACCTAACTCGCACGTTTTCTTCCGTAACAGCCGTCAAAGGGCGACCACTTCTTTCTTCATCCCCCAAAGTTAGTCGACCGCTCTAAAGGACACGGCCGGAATTTCATTAGAGCTGTGCCCTCACAAAAAATATTCATGTACATTGACATTCAGCACATCATATTAAAGCTAACAGGTATGTTTTAACAATAGTTTAAGTTTTCAGATCACAGAATAAGCGAGAGATACTAGAAACAGGATTTAAAAAAAGTGCCTAAACATTTTTAACAGCAATGATCAACAATTCCGAGTTTTGTAGATGAAACAATACAAGATCGTCAATGGATAATATCTATTGACGGCATTGTCGTAGTGTGTGTTCATTCACACCGATATCAGTGAATTTCTGATTCTATGAAAATGTACGAAATACTAGCAATGTCGGTGTTCCATACATTTTAAATAAGTCAAAAATCTACAAAATACGGAGTAAAACTTATTCATCATATAGGTGCGCCAAATTCAAATATATCATACTATGATTTGGGAAATGACGATGTAACCGTTACTGAACATCCTATTTCGAGGTGGCGTAAGTTTTAAATTTCATCTTGTATTAGTATTAGGCTTACATCTTTCAAACGTTGTCATAGGCAGGGCGCGCTAGCGCAGAGCTTGTAGTCTAGATATTTATGGATATAGCGAATTTGCAAAAAAATATACAGTTGGTTAATATAAAATATAGGCAATAAAACACTAAAATAAATAGCACTTGAATTTTTATTTACATATGTATCTAATTAAGCAGGTAGGATATACATTTGCTTTAAAAAAAATCTACTTCCACTTGTTTTAGAGACATTTTAAGAAAAACATTATTGCATCCATTTATAATTAAAATCAAAAGTCACTGGATCTCTTTACAGAAATCTAAATCCTCTGACTGCTGTACAGTAAAATAAGATGAGATATTTGTGCCCTCAGGTAACAAGTGCCACTCATTAGCAAATAAATGTATCTCGCATATTCGGTAACTGATGGGAACGTAATAATTGCGTTCTTTAAGCAACATTACCTTAACAAGGGTACGAAATGTCTAGCAGATGTAACTAGGCAGAAAATTAATTTGGTCAATCCTTTGTGCATCAGCAGGATTATCGGCTCGTGGAGGTGGTGGTTCATGAGCGATCATTGGATTAGCAAGTGGTGGGAGTGGAGGTGGTTCGGGCAATCCAGGTTCATTTTGGCCTAGTTTGTGTACATTTAGTACGAAGTGCCGATTATTTCGCATCACAGGAATGACATGCTTGCAGATGTGTGTTCCGATCCTGTAACAATGTTTGACACTTTGGTTAGTATAATAGTATTAATAATAACTTGTAATTATTAGGGCGCAATCTCACTCGGCGTATAGTTTGTGTTTACGGCTGACTCTTTGTGTTTTAGCGTCCAAAAACTATTTTAAATAGAACGGTCTCACTATGCACACACGCAAATAGTTGTAGCTATATGCTAAGTGAGACTGCACCCATACTTATTAATTATGAGGTATTTGCTTCATCATGGGAACAATGCAATAACAATTAACAGCAGCTAGGGCAAGATAGTTGACTAAAAATATAACCTCATTAGCACACACTTACCTGATTGTGGGTATTCCACGAGAAGAAAATATCGATTGATGGAATATTTTCATCAAGTGCGTGGTATCGCACTGAGTGACGCCTTCCCATAACAGAGCATCAACAACCAATATTCACTATTGGGTAGCTCAGGACTCTGCTATGTTCTGCTATGTCCGAGAAACCAAAGGGTTTAATAGTAAATCATGCATTGCATCTAAATGAAGCTGAAAAACATGCAATATTGTACTCAGTAAAGTAATACGTTTTTGTTATATTGTGCTTACACTCTTTCGGATTATGGAATTCAACTCTTTAAAATAGCAGGTGAAAATGGTCAAATATTTAAAATAATTACTACGTGGGTACATACCTTTTGTATAGATAACCATTCTGTCAATGTATTTTATAAGTGCTTTGTTAGATTGATTACTATATATGCCTTCGCATTCGATTACTGGCCACGCTACAATTCAGACACCTTGACATCGTGTGTGTCAGAATCCAAATTGAAAACAAACACGTCCAATATGTACGGCAGTATATTATAATTAGAGGCGTACAACTGATACAGTGCTTGTCATTTTATTTTATTTTTATTTCTTCAGGTTAACAAACAATTGCGCAATATTGCATAACATTTAAGTATAGATATTTTAACAAAGGACATAAGTAATCACGCAACCAGCATCGTTATCCGCAAATTAATCCCACAGTTTAAATACGGTCCAAACAAACTTAGCAAACAATTGTATATCGTAGAATAACTATTGAATATTGTGAAATAATAACGTGTACGATAACAAAACTAGATGTGAGAATATAAGAAATACTTCGTGTAATAAGTATGAAGTATTTAACAAGGATTTTTAATTTTTTTTTTTAATTGTGCAAGTGACAATGCAAATATGTCAATATCAGAAAAATTATCGTTGTAACTTTTCATTAGTCGACGTAGAGGAGCTCGTTCTCCTGCGTTGGTTCTGCAACTCTTCGGTGCAAACGCAAACGCAGTTGGGTTGA
The DNA here is from genome assembly GCA_963555695.1 of Dasypolia templi. Lineage (NCBI taxonomy): Eukaryota > Metazoa > Arthropoda > Insecta > Lepidoptera > Noctuidae > Dasypolia > Dasypolia templi. The sequence continues at coordinate 19,930,486 of OY743141.1, read as the reverse complement.
TTTGAAAATTATGTCGAAATTAAAACCGGACAAAATCAATTACCACACATATTTTTATTGGCATTTTTGTCACCTTTCTAGAGAAATGTAATTGTTGCGATTTATTTCAGTATATTTAAAAAGTAATTTTCAAATATTAATCATTACTGTACATTTATGTATTCTGAATGGTTTCTGCGGGCAGAATCCGGCCATCTCATTTCGTTATACCAACAATACACAGTTGCCTTAGATGGGCCTTCATCCATGAAGGCCATTTGAAGTCTATCGTACGATTCGTCCGGTTTCAGGCGACACTTGAAATCGTAAAACTCATAGCACGAAAATTTTCCGGGGGAAAATCCATTTTTATATGAGACACGATAATTTAAATTAGCTCGCAAACAATGTGGTACCTATTTTTACATAAAAATACGCATATTTTCAAAATAGACTATATCTGGCCCAGTCTCTCATAAGTAAAATCTTTTTTTCGCAATACTTTCTGAGTGACCTGGTATAAAGTTTAAGTAGTTGGCATTTAATTTTAAAATAGTAAAAACAGTTACTACAAAACTCTATAACACTACTTTATAAAGTATATCTATACTATTGCATGAATTCAAAGTACAATTTAAACTTTTTAGATAACCAGTTTTGACATCCCAATATTGTTTCTTATAAATCCAAATTTATCTCTAGGCAGAGCCTTTGTAAAAATATCAGCATACATTGATGATTAGTGTGTACATAGTTCAAAATAATAATATTTTTATAGTATTTTTCTTTAGAAATATTGTACACACAGTACACAAAGACAGTGAATACTGGTAAATATTCACTATCTGTGTGTACTGTGTACTGTTAACTGGCTCAGAGTAATAGTCAGTGATAATGGACTGTAATGTGTCATTAGCATCAGAGCTCTTAGGTGTATGCTCGTCAATTGGTACAGATGATGAGTCGTACATTGAGCAGTCTTGTACCAAATCCACCGGAACATAATTTATTTTTAGTGTAGATTCAAGGAAGACTGCATCTCTACTCTTTATTACTGTTCTGGAACCAGAAATATCAAACCTGAATCGTTTTGTATGATTTCAAAAACCAATGAATATTGCCTTATGTGCTTTTGCATCCCACTTTAGTTTGGGAAGATGAATCATTGCATCCCACCCAAATACTCTTAAGTGATTAACCCGAGCCCGAGTCTATCTTCATAAGGAATAATCGCTGTAGAAGTTACAAAAGCAGCCGCATAGCTTTTACTCTCATAATTCCTCTTTTTAGGATTTGACTTGCACTAAGCAGTGACATGGCCATACTTATTGTAGCTATAGCAACGAGGTCCCTTTTTAAACTGTTTCTTGGAACCTGTATTCCCTTTTATAATTTGCCGCAAAAGCAGTTTTGTCACTTTCACACATTTTGACATTTAGTAGGATTTTAGCCTTAAAGGAGTCTGCGCTTATTTTCATGTATGAACGTTCAATTGCAATGATCATAGGTTAATATATTTCAGGTAGACTGGAGATAAGCAGGTTAACAAGCCACTCATCATCTACTTTAAAGCCAATATTGCGAAGCCGTGTCATGACCTTACTCACGTAATCTTTTACTTTAAAACATCCAGCGAGACTTGTTGTACACAAGTAGACAATCGTCTACCAAACGGACCGCGACAGTCATGTAATTTGAAAAAAAAAACGGACCCCTAATATTTCAAACAAATAACGACTCATACAGATATAAATATTTACCAAGAAAACATATTTTCGTTTTCAAGATTGTATTAGGCGAATGAATAGAGTTAACTCATCTAAATAATGAGCAAAAGTGCGTATTTAGGATGATATTAGCCTCTTTGATAGACTGCTATTATTTGCTAAAATGAGGAAAATACGGCTCCTTTTATGCAGTCTATAAAGATAAATTGAGGTCCAGGTATAGTAAATAAGATAATAAGACGCGCTACAAATATACCGCGTGTCGCGCGATGAGTGGTGCCTTAAAATCAGGGATTCAAACTGTAACCGTATGAGTGATATTAATACCGTTTTTTTTTTTAACGGTTAAAGAAACATATTTATAAATGTAACAAAAAACAACAAGATACAATAATGTTACAGAATCGAAGTGTAGCCTTGTGTTAATAAGTGTTACAGCACTAAGCAGTTTTAGTTATAATTGCAGTGTTAGGCAACAACACGCGACAGACAGACTGCGACTGGGTTGCGGCTATCACAATCGGCTGGGTTAAAGATATTGTTACACTTTAGTAAGTATTTTGTGTTAACGCATAGAAAAACTCATTTTTTAGTGTGCCACTTATTATTCTGTAACATTTATGAAGGTGTTTTTAAGTCCTTGATTTAAATGTTGTACTGTCGGTGGCATATATTTGAGCATTTTGGTCATGGCATAACAAAACATTTTCTAATATTGATTCTTTCAATATTCATAATGATAATGATGTTATCGAATTATGATTTCTTACCTATGCGATTTCTCTCTCGCTGTAATCTTTAGTTAAACTTTCAATACAGTTTTAATTCGATAAAGTCATCATTTAAGCAAACTTTTTCCATATCTAACCAGTTGAGGAAAAACATCACTTAAAATTATACTTAATCTGACATTTCCGAATTGTAGTTGTGTCAATAAATCTAACTATGTATTGAATAGATAAATTCCTGTTGATAACACTTCAAAAAACGGAACTTAGAGTATCGTTGAATCATTCGAGAATAAATGATCCGTCATTTTCGATAGTCCTGTGGCGGCATCTACACCGCCACATGCGAACAAACGCATCAATCCTGCATCGCGCAAGCAGAGTTTACCGCGCAGATAGCATACATACAACTTCCCGATAACAATCATCGGGCAGTTGCCCACCAGATACGACATCCATCTGGTCGGAGGATCCTCCCTTTTCCAAGAATATGAGTGAACTTTACACCCTGTCCACAAGCAGAGTGCTTAATCCCTCTCCTGGTCGACATCAGCAGTCAGCCACCCCGACTCACTGGGGCATCTTCGCAGACAGTTCCGACTCACCGCGAACTATGCGACACCCGGTTCCAACCCACTGGAACCCAACTGGCATTGGCAAGCATCGCAAGATACAAGACTTAGTCCACTATCGACCTCCGGTCTTCGGAGGGGAGTGATGTGGCGGCATCTACACCGCCACATGCGAACAAACGCATCAATCCTGCATCGCGCAAGCAGAGTTTACCGCGCAGATAGCATACATACAACTTCCCGATAACAATCATCGGGCAGTTGCCCACCAGATACGACATCCATCTGGTCGGAGGATCCTCCCTTTTCTAAAGAGTATGAGTGAACTTTACAACCTGTTCCTCATACTCCTAAAGTCCAAAAACCGTTTTGTGATCTAAACGGTGTCATCAACGTCATTCACAGAATTTCACGGATTTGTTAATTTCTTTGGGTGCAGTCGTATCTAGTCTTGGATCTGTCGTGGACGTATTTTGTCAGATAAAGAAAGTTGTTGAAACATGACATTTTACATACCTACTGGTATGTAAAATATCATTAATAACCTCATATTTAAAACGAATAGTAATGTCAGTCACGGTCCGACACATATCTTGCATGATGAACGTGTATTTGTTTTGGAATAATACAATAAGTGTTTTTTGACGGAACATAAGTCAAAAACACTATCAGTTATTTCACACGATTAGTGATCGAGTGAAAACGGTCTTTGTACCTTCAAGTCCACTAAACCTATTTATTTATTCCTTTTCATCTATTATTAATTTGTTTAGGGTTACCCTAATTTTTACGGGGAGGTTATTAAACCTTCCCGCAAAAATGAATGTTTAAAACTTAGTACCTACCACACTTAATATTGCAATTTTTTCTAGATGATTGAAGAGTTTTTAAATATTTTTTTTTTGAAATTACTATCAACTTTCTTTGAAAATATAGTTTATTTTACATTAACGTTTTTAACTACAGAAAAGATAAAAACCAAAAAAAATAGCAATTTTTACCTTACTGTCAAAAAACTCATACAACATTAATAAGTATGTTTTACGCCTTACTTACATTTTAATAAGTAATATTGCCTCCTCGAGCTCTGATTGCAGTTTCAAGCCGGTTTGACATACTGAAGACGAGGTTTCGGAGGCAATGTTAAGGAATATTCTCCCATTCTTCCATTAGGGCTTCGAGAGTGATAGGAGGTAGCCCGTGGCTTCTGAGTAGCCTCCCAAGCATCCCAGACGTGCTCGATCGGGTTGAGTTCAGGACTTCTTGATGGCTAAGACATCAAGTTGATACTGACCTCCTGATTGAACTCTACAAACCGAGCAGTGTGTCGGTGGGCGTTATCCTGCATCAGTCATCCATCACCGATATTTAGTAAATATGGCCCTACAGACTCATAAAGGATCTCTTGAGCATATATTTTCTTAGTCAGGGTGCCATTTTCTATAACCACTAGCTCTGCGCGACCTTCAGAAGAGATGCCAGCCCAGAGTGTTTCGGACTCTTTTTGTTCAGCAGGCTTGAATGTATCGTTCATAGGACGCCTGTACACTCTTCTTCTCACATCGGGCGTAGTAATTATTGTTTTGATTTGTCATTGTGAATTAATGTAGTATCTTCGGGTCTGAAGAAGCCGTTGCTAGACTTCAACTGCATTAAGGTGGTCGACACCTTGGCTTTTTAATAAAAAATCATCGATCAACAAATAAATGTCAAAAACAAAAACAAAATCAAAAGTAAGACAGCAATTTGAAAAGGAGTGTTTTTGTTTATAAAGTTTTTTCAGCCATTCCTTAATAGAAGGTCATCGACTTTAAAGTTTTTATATAACAAATTAAGTTAATTTGCTAATTCTTATTATTTCGAAAATATATCTTGTTTAAGTACTTTTATTGTAATTTTAAAACTGTGATACTACATTTTGAAGGCCATTGTATTAACAGGGTTATCTTATCAGTAGCTTAATATTCCCAAACCAGAATAATAGTGTAAAGCAGCTTGTGGTGAGCTACTGGCGAAAATAGAAGACAGGTATCTGAATGCCCCAGAGACTCAGTCGAAACGTTCAAGTCCTCTCGTCTGAGCTAGCCTTTCAACGATGAAGTCAACTAAGCTTGGCATGTGTGACGTTGCATTTTATGGTAGTCTGGATATTCATGTCTCTAATCTGTAATTCTAAAAGGAAAGTTAAAATTAATTCTGACTGCTATCAATAGCATTGTTGAAAGTTGTGTTTTAAAATTAACAGAAAAAAAGAGTTGGTAGTCAATTCGATAAACAATCAATTTCCCTAACATCATGGCATACGAGTACATATTTTACCTTTCTACTTCATATAAGCCTAACAAGTGGCATCCCCTTGTATTGACAATTCGAAATCCTGCTAGTTTTATTTCTAACATGACCTTTGGGATTAGACAACCGATCCCCCATAAATGACTTGCTACCATTGACTGACTACGGAATGCAAGCTCAGTGTGATATCCCTATTTAAACATTCGATTTAGTATCGTGAGTATTTGGCCTTCTCGCTTCATTGATATGACAATGAAATGGACACTTCCAAAACTGGTAGAACGAATATGTAGGTTAAACTTGCAACTTGGTTCTACCTCTGGTAGAAATGACAGGAAAATTGAACAACCAACCAAAACTCAATATTAGGGAGTCAGTGAATTCATACCCGGATTTCGCAACTATGCACGAAAACTGATTGAATGACGTACAATCGCTGATGTGAACTACTGCGACCGGTTTTCAATTATTTTTCTTTCCGCAAAATGCTACGACGAGATTTTCAAAAATGTTGACTTCAAAATGAGAAAAGTGAAGTTGGAAATGTTGCATTCTATCGCGATAAAAAATAAGTGGAACTCATTTCTTCGCAACGGAGCTGTAGAAGTGATTGTTTTCATAATTACCTATATAAATGTCTTGACTAATTATAAAGAGCAGTTTGTTATCACACTCGGTGCGATCTGTACACGTGTTTTGTTAATTAGTGGTAAACAAAAAACCTTTTTTAGCTATCGGCTTGCGCTCGCGCTGGCCGATATCGCGTCGCGTGTGCTGTTAAGCAATTATGAACTTTGTGTTTAATGGATAGCGATCAAAATCACGACGAGAATTATGACGTAAATATATTATCCATTATATGACTATATATTATACATTAGATGATCAAACACAATTAAATTACGAAATAGAAATGGAAACAATAACATCAGAGGAGAAACGACCAAGACCCGAGAATAATTTAGAAGATTGGCAAACTATTTCAAAGAATGCTAACAAGAAGGCAAAACATAACAACATTGTGTCTCTAGAATCACCAATACAAGTTACCGTAACCTCTAAGGAAAAGATTCCGAAACACAACAATTTTGCACTTGCAAAATTGCTAAAACAAAATGAGATGATGGACATTGACAAAATAAAATATATGAACCCTTACAAATTGCTGGTCACGTTTAGTAACCGAGGCAGTGCAGATAAATTTATTTGTTGTCCGGTATTTAGTACACTTGGTTGGCGAACACAAAAGACATGGGAGGTTGGTATATCGTACGGCATTTTATGAGATATCGAATTAGGCTTATCAGATGAAGAACTTTTAGAATGTATCGACTCTGAAAAGGAAGTTGTAATAGCTAAACGACTCAATTAATAAGGTGGAGGAGAATGGGTTCCAAGTGAAACTTTCAGAATTGGTTTTAAAGGTTCTTCCTAACCTACACACGTACTGTTGTTTGAACTTAAAATAAGAATAGACCCTTGTACGGTTCCTGTGACACAGTGTTCTAAGTGCTGGAGATTTGGGCATATTTCTAAAATGTGGCCGGCAAGTATAGCATTATGCCCGAAGTGCTGTAGCTACCATGATACTTGTGATACAACTAAATTCAAATGTGCTAATTGCTCAGGTAATCACGAGGCTATGTCGAAACATTGCCCTATATATAAAACAAACAAAAACGCATGAGAGAACTGATGTCAGAACACAATTGCACGTATCAAACCGCCCTTTCAAAATATTCTGATTATCCCTCACTCCTCACACAAGAAGTTCAACGAGCTCCAAGCCCGATCATTGAATATAGAAGTACTCGTATACAGGAAGCTCAAAAAGGCAAGCAAAAATCAGTAGCATCTTTTCAAGAAGTTTATGTTGAAACAGTCGATGGAAATAATACTTCAAGTTCTGTAAAATCAAGAAACAAAAAGAAAAGTAATAAGAAGAAGAAAGTACCTTATCAAATAGCAAATAATGTGATGGCACAAATTGAGACTTCGGATTCAGAAAAAACCTGGTGGTCCGGCGTCGCAGTCAGAAAATATTTCCAGTGTCAGACACACTGGAAATCATGGTCATTTAGCGAAGTTATACGAAAGATCAAAGAGTTTGCTAAAGAAAAGAAAGATATCGTAGTCGCTGGTCTAAAAGCCATAATTAGGATATGCGCAGACTGGTTAACCTCATTTTTTATAATCTTTTGCCAGACTTATCCATGATTATTGGATTTTTTTTGGGTGATAATGGTTTACAAAACGAAAACTAGTATTGATTTAAACGTGATGCAATGGAATGCTCGCAGTCTTAAGCCTAAATTTAAATTATTTGAACAGTTATTGAACCGGGAACATTTACATGTAGCTGCAGTTTGTGAAACGTGGCTTGATCCGGATACACCCTTAAATATTAGTAACTACACATTTTTTCGTGAGGACAGGGAGCTTTCTTAAGGCGGTGTGGCTGTTGTCACACACAAGTCGATTCAGGCAGTACTTGTCCCTTTAACGAATAACAACTCTGGTCTAGACATGGTTAAAGTAAAATTGTTTAACTATGATGAAATTCAAAACATTACTGCTATTTATTGCCCGTTTGCCGTCAGACATTTCATTAAGATTTGACTGGAGGGCTACTTGTGAAACATTAAATAGTGATCATGTTGTCAAAAAATTAGTACTACTTTTAGCTCTGACAGGTCCTTTTTCAAAAAGAAAAACTTCAAAAATATTGATTGGAAGAAGTATACCGACTATGTACAAAATATTTTCAATTCGTTTACTATAACAGATGATCCCCAAGTTACTTACAATATTTTTTTTTGGATAATCTACAATAGGCGTCAGATAAATTTATTCCTGTTAATAAGTTTAACCCAAAACCTTATTGGAATGTAAAACTTTCAAAGTCGGTGGCACTTTGACGTTTGGCTCTGGCTGTATTTAGGAGTAACCAAATTTTATATTACTTTAAAAAAAAATATACAAGAATCTCTAAGACTTTTAAGATGTGATCAAAATAATTCCTGGCGGGAACTTTGCTCTTCTTTGAAAAAAAATACTTCTATCAATGACCTCTGGCGAAAAATGAAATGGATAAACGGTTATAAAACTCCCAGGCATTTTATTGATAATGATAAAGCAAGTCTTCTGCTACGTAGTTTGACTAATGATAATGTCCCTGTTTGTCAAGCATTGTTTAATTCTCAAACTTCAAAATTAGATTCGCAAATAACTTTAGTAGAACTTAATAAAAGCATTAAATCCAAAGATACCTGTCCAGGAAATGATGAAATATCATTTTATATGATTAAATATCTCTCACATAATGCTAAATTAATATTATTATTCTTGTATAATAAATTTCTTTCTTTAGGTCTAGTTCCAAATCAATGGCGAGAAATTGGTGTAATTCCTATTCCTAAGCCCGGAAGAGACAACAATATGGTATCATCTCTTAGACCTATTTCACTTATTTCATGTATATGCAAAATCTTTCATTCAATAATAAAAGAGAAAAGAGAATAGAGTGGTATTTTGAATGTAAATGTTTGTTGGCCGATACCGCTTTAGGTTTTAGAAAGTGTAGATCTTGTTTTGATAATTTAAGTCTATTAGTTACTAGGATTCAAAAAGGTTTATGTACCAATTGTGTCACAGTCAGTTGTTTTATAGACATCGATAATGCCTATAATAATGTAGATATAAACTCAGCTTTTGCTAACATTAGATCGGCTAGGTGTAGGAAATAAGATTTGATCAGACCTTTGGGAGTTCCTTTGTGAGAGATGTTTAAAATTAAAGTAAACGATTTATGTATGGTAAGAAATACGGGAAGGGGTTTAGCGCAAGGCGACCCTCTATCACCGTTAATGTTTAATGTAGCTATTACAGATTTATGTAAAAAATTGTTCCGATCATGTCCATGTTTCACAATATGCAGATAATTGTTTACTCCGTTGCAGATAGTGTGGCTCAAGCTAGTTATTATTTACAGAACTCACTGAACTTACTTGACATACTCCTCGCTGATATCGGGTTGGATATTTCAAAAACTATAACATATATATGTTTTGTAAAGGTAAAAATAATGAAAGATGTGTTCTTAAAATCAACAACTCAATTATGCAGGTAGTGGAAAATGTTAAATATTTGGGCCATTGGCTGGATCGCTCTCTAAGATGGGCCAAACATATAAATGAAACCCATATGAAAACAGCAAGATTCTCATCCGCCCCGACAATAGTGTCGCTTTCGACAGTCTCGATAAGGCTGAATGTCTTGCTGACAGCCTAGAGTCCCAATGTTCTCCCAGCTCCCAACCAGTAGACCAAGCTCACCTGAACAAGGTCGACGCTGAAGTCGAACGAAGAGCCTCCCTCCCTCCCGTCGAAGACCCTGATGATCCTCTGCCTCCCGTTACTCCAGACGAAGTGGACGACATCATTAAAGGGCTCCACGCTCGTAAGGCCCCCTGTTGGGATGGTATTACCAATAAGGTATACAAACTCCTTCCTGCCCCGCTAATAATGCTTATGACCGCCATCTTCAATGGCGCCTTGAGCAACAACATCTTCCCACAAGCATGGAAAGAAGCCACCGTCATCGGTATCCCAAAGCCAGGCAAGCCAAAGTCTGAGCCCTCCAGCTACCGCCCTATTAGCTTACTCAATGTTCTCGGAAAAATCTACGAGAGGCTTATTTATAAGCGTCTCAAAGACTACGCCTAAGCAAAGAGCCTCATACCCAACGAGCAGTTTGGTTTCCGTAGCCAACACTCCGGCACCCAACAGGTCCACCGTATAGTAGAGCACTTATGCGCTGGTCTGCAGCGTAACGTGACGACGGGTGTGCTATTCTTCGACATAGCGAAAGCCTTCGACAAAGTCTGGCACAACGGCTTGATATACAAGCTCTACCAACTAGGAGTTCCTGATCGTCTCGTGCTCATCTTACGAGACTTTTTGTCGAATCGCATCTTTCGCTATCGCATCGAGGGAGCACTCTCGTCCCCTCATCCTATTCGCGCCGGTGTCCCTCAGGGTTCCGTCATATCTCCTCTAGTCTTCACGCTGTTCACCAGCGATATCCCACAGAGTAAAAAGGCTCAGTTGGCTCTCTTCGCCGACGACACTGCCGTTTACTATACCGGTCACTGTCCCAACGCTATAGCTCGTATTCTCCAAACCTCCGCAAACGTCTTAGGCGCTTGGTTCCGGAAATGGAGAATCGAGGTCAACCCCGATAAGAGTCAGGCGGTTCTCTTCTCGAGACGTCGTCGATTCCCTCCCCCACTTCCCAGCCCGATCACTATGTACGGTAAGCCGATCCCCTGGGAGAAGCAAGCCAAATACCTAGGCGTGATCCTCGATGAAAACCTTACCTTTAAGGCTCATATTAAGCTCCTTCGCTCTTAGCAGGCTCCAATTCGTGCTGACAGCCCGTAGTAAACTGTCCCTTAAATGCAAGCTCCGCATTTATACCGCAGTCATCCGTCCCATCATGACCTATGCCTGCGTTGTATTTGCGCACGATCACCCACGTCATCTCCATAAGATGCAGACTCTCCAAAACCGTTTCCTCAGAAGGGTTACGGGTGCCCCTTACTACGTCCGAAACATAGATCTTCACGTCGACCTCAAAATGCCAACCATAAAACAGTTCATGAAACGCCTATCAAAGCGTTTCTTCGACTGTGGCATCAAACATTCAAACCCCCTGATTACAGCGGCCGCCCGCTACACTCCCTCTCGCATTAGCAGTATTCGCCGACCAAGGCATACTTTAATCGACCCCGACGACGCCACTACCCTCCTCCAGGAGAGTAGTAAGGCAACCAGCACGCTACATAAGCCCAAAACCCGATCGCCGTCCTACCGTCCTCGCCGCCGAGGCCCGCCGCGACGCCCAAATCCACACCCCTCCCGACCCTTGCTCGAGCCAGCACGCGCCGCTGAGCCTGTAGCTTTAAATTCGTCCCAAAATAATACCAATCCTGATCCAGCTAGTCATTTGCTGCCCTCTTCCAGCGACGCCCTAAGCCGAGGTTCGTACCCCACAGGGGGTGCCCTTAGCGTTGTCGCTTAGTTTTAGTTAGTATTTAAGTTTAAGTCCTGGCAAGTCCGCTTAAGCAGACGACAACCGCATAGGTTGACCTGCGAGATGCCAAACAAACAACAGCAAGATTTCTCAATGTCCTTAAAGCTCTAGCTGGAGCTAACTGGGGTGTCCATCCGAAACACTTAAGAATCGCTTATATTTCTGTAATACCTACGAAGTCGTCTGGACTACGCTAGCTTTCTGTACGGAGATAGTTGTCACTCAAACTTGTATAAACTCGACAAAGTCCAAAACCAAGCCATGAGGATCATTGGTTGCCTTATAAAATCTACACCAATTAATGTCATGAATAGTGAACTAAGTCTCCCTATTTATTCGTAGAAACCATTTGGCCGGAAAATTTTATTTAAAGTGTAAGTCGCTGTTAAATGATAAATGATTTATTTTCTGTAAATAGGTTTGCACAAACACTTTTACACGTCAAAAAGCAGTCTTACAGTTATTAACTTGCTAGATGAACTTTAACCTCAGATGCCTTTGTGGAAATGGAAGAATAAGCCTTTGTTCATTTTAAAGCTATGGATACCATAAAGACTTGCGAATACACTGCAGCCAGAAATTGGAGATGTTCACTCTTGGTTCAGTAACATAGATTTATCTAAATATATTAACTTTAAGATTAACGGAGTAAATCAAGCAAAAAAACGATTTCAGCCAGTGATTTAAATGATTTGTGTTGTCAATATATAAACACAGAATATCCAAATTTTTATCAAATATTCACAGATGGTTCCAAAGAAAATAATATTTCCGGAGCGGCTTTTTATGACCCTCAACAAAATATATCTATGGGTTTTAGTATTGACTCGAACATGTCTCTAATGTATCTTGAATTGTTGGCAATCAGTGAAGCTTTATCAATCAATAAATCATAGTAAGTTTCTAATACTGACTCCAAGAGTTATTTACAACATGTGGCTCGGTGTACGTCGACATTTCGAGGAACACCGATAGCTTATACAATAATTGATCAGATTCTGGAACTTCAACAGAATTCTAAATTAGTAGTACTGCAGTGGATTCCGTCACATATCGGGATACATAGGAATGAGGTAGTGGATGTTTACGCTAAGAGGGTCTGTGTAGAGGTATTCCATTCGATGTAGTACCAATTTTCTGAGATATCTTCTATTTGGTAAAAACATATTGTCACAAATTTTGGAAAGAATTACATGATGTGAGATCAAGAGAAAAAGGTATCTGGTACAAAAATATTCAACCTGAACCTCTAGTAATTCCCTGGATAGATAACTGTTCCTTCAATAGAAAAGATATTGTTACTGCCATATTCCCAAACTCTGTTTTGAGTTGGTACTTTAAATAGTGTTTTAGCTAAGCCTATGTCGGACGAGGCTAAAACTGTGTACGAAATATATTACAATCATTTTAAATAGTTTAAAATTCAAAGATTGGCTATGATGGAGCGACATAGTCAATATTGTGACAAAGCTACTTAATAAAGAAAATAAAATATTATAACGAGTTAAAATTGTTTTTGAAAGCTACACTATTGGCGAGTGCCATAGGATAAATTTCTTTTACACAGACAAAGTTAAGTCCTATGGCATTAAGTCCGCCGCTGTACAAAATGTGCGTGAAGTATAAATAAATAAATAAATAAAGTTGCGGGCTGAAGCTGTATATAATACATTACCTTAAGTTAACTTTTGGTCGTCATAGCTGTTATGTACCTGTAGATTTAAGTACACATTTTAGTAATTTTAAATTGTCGAATATGTTTATTGTTAAAGTGAACGTAAATTTCTTTCTACAACATCTAGTACAAACCACAGCACGATAATAAACCTCCTCACCACCCATGTACAAAAGCGTGATGTTACTTTATATAATTCAGAAGGCCGTCTAAAACAGGGAAACTCAACCTGCGGTAAGTCTTTCTATGCGGCGCGGCGGCGTGGCCCGCCGAGCTTTTATGTGCATGAAGTTAATTAAATACACAACTCAAGTTATCCGGAGCGAACATAGGTTGAGAAGGAAGGTATGGTATCGCTTTATCCCAAAATTAGGTACGCGCACGAATATATTTCTTTGCTACGTGGTTAGTTAACACTATTAATAAGAAGTAATCTTTTCTGAAAATTAAAACGATTGAACGTATTTTATAGCCAATAAAAAAAAATACAACCACTCACATAAATGCAAAGTAACTTAGTAATTGTGAAAGGCGTTTACGTTAACCAACCAGACACATTTCTTCACACACAAATTACCTTAGATAAAAAGGTACATTTGAAAGCAGCTTTGAGGACCGTCTAAAAAATATTTCTAAGACGCCAAAGAATTTCTGACGGCAGAGAAAACATTTACTGGTAGACTCATGCTGGAATTTGCCAATTATTTTCGTTTTGAAGGATCTTGTGAAATACTCCTGGAAATATGTTACACTTAAATTAAAAAGTCTGTAGAGTTACTACCTATTGCACAGGAATTAAAAGTAATTTCAAAGTTAATAAATCCACCGCCTTACGTCTTGCCACGTCTTTACTGAGAATCTTTTCTTCACTAGACTACGCATATACTAGTTTTCATTACTAAGGTATTTCTATTTCTTGGAAAAATATCGAACAAATTCAGCCTCTCGTGTTATCAGATAAGCGTCAAGCTTAATACTTTTAGCTGATGAAAACTGTCGACTTTAGATACTCTATAATAACACTCCACTTTTGTTCGCAAGTGATAAGGTAGACCCGCTAAGATCATTCAATTTTAAAATGAGGATAGAGCCCATGAACAAACATACTTAAAATTGAAACTGTGTACGTGTGCCAAAACGAGAACAGAGATTACTTAACTAATTAGTGCTTTCAAGTAGACTTTTACTACTATCGATACTTGACGTTCTTTTCTATTGTGTGATCGAGTCACAAACGGATTAGAAAAAGAAAAGCAACCCCATAACAAAAGCTTATTCATTAAAGTTTTATACACAAAACTTTTCTCCAAACCCGTTTGGAATGCAACGAGATATTTGCTGAACAATATAATACTCCAGCAGACATATTAGTATGCAGAGTTTGGGAAAGCCGCAAAACAGATCGCCTTTTACAATTCATGCAACGTTGTCTAACGATAATAGACTTACTCACACACTGTCTTATTCCTAGTTAATATTTAAGGCAAATTATATATTTTTACAATGTTTGCATATCGCTGCTTAAATTCAAAGGGGCCATAAATCGAAAAGTCATTTTTTTACAGGAGAGCCCTTCAAAATTTTTAGGGCAGTTTTTTGTTTAGATTTTTATCAATCTGATTTTGTATATTTATGTGTTATATATCATCGGATGTATATTTTAAGCCTCTATTTGCCTATATTTTGATATCTTCTATAAGTTTTACCCAGTTAAGTAAAACATCGCATAAGTCCCTTTTGCTTATAAAAAAATACCATAACGTTCATGAATTTTATAAATACAAAATTCACAACTCAAACTGAAGATAAGTTTTATTAGGTCTTGTCGTATAATGTTTTGTTTAATGTGCAAAAAATAAATAATTATAACTAACTGGTAGATACAAATCAAATAGAAAACGCAGGTAATAATGAAACAAAAAAATAACATAAAAAAATGAAATGTGCTTTAAGAGCTAATAACAAGTTATCCAGTATTTTGAGTGGATTAACCTAACCTCACCATGTCATGTAAAAACTAAAAATTAAATCAACTTCTATAGAAATAAATGTACCTAAGTAAGTTTACAAAATTCAAATTGTTTATAAATCTCTAGCCCATCATGTTAACAAATTATTAAAATGCTTATTTACGTATCTAAATTAAATCTTCTCCTATGATAAATCACAAATTAAAAGGCGACGTAAATCTTTGACTTACATATCAATGAACTTACATATGAATGAGAGAAATCATCACAGTAACTTCTCTTAAAAAAACTTATTACTAACATTTCAAATGATTACTCTACTGAAATCAGTCTATAGGTATCAATCAGTCTTATCAAATCCTGGTTTATAATAGTAATTATTCTAACTTATTATCATTAGAGAAAACTTAAATTAAAGATTTGTATAAAAAGTTTTATAATATGTACTTAGGAATCACATTCTTTTCAATTAGGTTTAAAATTCCTTGTTTTTTCGCTCCGGAAACTTGTAGTTTATTGGCATAAAGTTTTTTTTTGAATTCGCAGACCAGCTCCGGGTGAATTTTGCCTTCTTTTCAATGTTGTAACTTGGGCAAACTCCGCGCGTTCGTAGGAAGTCTTATAAAAAAACATGTTTTTAACATCTTGGTCAGTTTTAATAACTTTGAGATCTGCCCATTTCACCATGTCGCCATCTTCATTGGTACTGTAGTTGCCAACAGCCAGAGATTTTAAATTCACAAAACACTCATGACATGTGTAAGTTCCTTTACTGTAAACGGTTCTCCTTTTTTCTTGGCTGTTTTAATCAAGGTGATGTACTGATCGGGTACATAAATGTGCAAATATTTTAGTGCACTATTGATATTCCTCTGAATGATGGAGTGAACAGCATCGCCCTCCCTCATTTTGAGCGGTGAGGTTCCACTTGAACGACATCAGACATTACTAGCTGCTGCGGTAAACATTCATCGGGCTCAACTAATTTGAGAATTGAGCTAAATTGCGTGTCAATACGTTTGGAAGTTGTTTGACATTTCCCGTTTTTTGCTTCAATAATATTTAAAATCCGGCGAGCTCTACTATTCATTCTATAAATAAATAAATAAAGTTATGAGTTAAAATGACAGACAGACACAATTCATGCGTACTACAATATGATGATCACACGACAAAACAATTACCCAGCCCGATCACTATGTACGGTAAGCCGATCCCCTGGGAGAAGCAAGCCAAATACCTAGGCGTGATCCTCGATGAAAACCTTACCTTTAAGGCTCATATTAAGGCGGTTCGCGCGCGCGTCTCCTTCGCTCTTAGTAGGCTCCACTTTGTACAGACAGCCCGTAGTAAACTGTCACTTAAATGCAAGCTGCGCATCTACACCGCAGTCATCCGTCCCATCATGACCTATGCCTGCGTTGTATTTGCGCACGCTCACCCACGTCATCTCCATAAGATGCAGACCCTCCAGAACAGTTTCCTCAGAAAGGTCACGGGTGCCCCCTTCTATGTCCGTAATATAAATCTCCACATCGACCTTAAAATGCCTACCATAAACCAGTTCATGAAACGCTTATCGAAGCGTTTCTTTGACTTTGGCATCAAACACTCCAACCCCTTGATCTCAGCGGCCGCCCGCTACACTCCCTCCCGCATTAGCAGTATTCGCCGAGCAAGGCATACTTTAATCGCCCCCGACGACGTCACTACACTCCTCCAGGAGAGTAGTAAGGCCACCAGCATACTACATAAGCCCAAAACCCGACCGCCGTCCTACCGTCCTCGCCGCCGAGGCCCGCCGCGACGCCCAAATACACGCCCCTCCCGACCCTTGCTCGAGCCAGCCCGCACCGCTGAGCCTATAGCTTTAAATTCGTCCCTAAATCGAAAGAAATCCTGATCCAGCTAGTCCCTTGCTGTCCTCTTCCAGCGACGCCCTTAGCCGAGGTCCGTACCCCACAGGGGGTGCCCTTAGCGTTGTCGCTTAGTTTTAGTTAGTATTTAAGTTTAAGTCCTGGCTGGAGGCCTTAATTTATTAGGGCAACCACAGGCAAGTCCGTTTAAGCAGACGACAACCTCATAGGTTGACCTGCGAGATGCCATATAAAAAATAAAAAAAACAAAACAATTATAGAAAATTTGGAAACTAATTTTATTATTAGTTTGGTCCAACATTTTGCTTCATCTGTCAGTGACCTTGCAAATATTTAGTAACTTCTAGCAAATATACTATTTGCACAAATTATTTCATTTAAAACTTAAAACATAATAACAACCTAAACAAATAAAGAAAAAAAAATAAAGATATTCTTGATGGTGTAATTGGAAAACTAATAGACTTAATAAGCCGAAAATAACTCTATTATTAGAAGGGAAAAGATAGGGATGAGTCATGTAGTATAACATGAAGTTCTTTATATTTAAAATAAAATAAAAACCATTTAGCTTGGTTGCCATTAGGATCCTCAAGTAAACTAATGGGGATAGTTTCTGCAACACAGTGGACCTCACATATTCAGCCTTGTTTAAAAGTTCTAAGAAAATTATATGATTTAAAAAAAATAAAGATAAAGCCGATAAAAATAAATTTGGGAGTAAAAGAGGGTGGGTTAATGAGTGCAAAAGACAACTCTGTAATAATAAGTCAAAAAAAATAGTTAAAGAGCCCACGATACTAGACCTATTCTGATCAAATAAAAAAAATTATAAATGTGCGAGGATAGTGCAGTATTTGTAGTGGGTGTAACGTAGTGTTAAGGTTTGTACAAACGTCCACAGAATATTCTTCTGTATCAGTCGTGAAGTGTCCCAGCAACCAACTTGGGAGTGTCCACGAGTGGATTTAAACACACCAAGCGACTACTGGGTACGATTACCAGAGGGTAAACGTAGTGTTGTGCAAGTCTGTGGGATGCAGTGTAGAAATGTTTTGGTAGAGAGTTAAGTATGCGAGATTAACGGTTATGGGATATTGTCCAATAGCCGTCGTAGAGTGAGCCAAACCCCAACTTGCAAGAGACCCCGAGAGGTTTTAACAACACTTACAAGTGAAGAATGGATGCCAATTACCAGTGGGTAAAAGGAATGTATGTAGGGGTGTAGTGTACAATGATGTTGAGTATGAAGAAGTGTAGAGATGAGTAAAGCAGTCTTCAAGAGGAGGCTGAGGAGGAAAAATAGGTTAGTTAGCATAAAGTCAAAATAAGAAACCAAAATGAAATCTAGTGATAGTGTTTTTTAGAATTTTGAGGGTTCGAATTGATGAGTGGGGCGCCAAATGTAACGTAATAGTGGATCCTAACTACATGAAAGGATGCAAGTTGACTTGTTACATATACTTTAATAAATGGAATATAAAATACAGGTAGGAATATAAAAAGAACACTAATAACGGTTCACGCGTCACTGAAGTTATAATGAGGAGGATGAATTGAAGTCCTGATGAGGAGGATGAAGGATCTTCATAGATGGGCTTCGTGCAGGAAAGAACAGGAGGAGGTGGAGAAAAAGGGTCTTCAGGTGTCGAAGGGATAATTTACTGACACTAAACACAACAAAAACTAACTATATATGTTTCTCAATCTCTAATCATTCTCAAGAAGTAGCCTCTAACATTAAAGTACAGACATGCAATACAACCTCAGATGAAAATTGCAAGTGCCCTATAATTGAAAAAGTTTCGCAGACAAAATACTTAGGCGTCATAGTTGATCAAAAATTATCCTGGTATTCCCATCTTGAACACGTTACTGCGAGGGTTAGGAAACTGGGTTGGATTTTCAAATCTCTAAGGCATATACTTCCAAAAAATACAAATGGAAACCGCGGATCACCTAGAAATCTCCTAAATGAAGTTTATTTATCACTTGCGCAATCTGTCATAGTTTACTGCATACCTATATGGGGAGGCGCGGCAAAAACAAAATTTATCAATCTTGAAAGAGGACAGCGGTCCTTAATAAAAACAATGTATTTTAAGAAAAGGAGATACTCTACTGAAAAGCTTTACGAAATAAGTGGTCTACTTTCAGTTAGGAAATTGTATATCATATCCACTGTCCTAAAAAAGCATAAAACTCTTTCATATGATCCAAAAGTAATGTCGAAAAGGCGAAAAGACTTGATAGCAAAAATACCACAGACTAATACGAAATTCGCGGCCATACAATATCAACATCGATCTGCTCAGCTGTATAACAGGGTAAACAAACAAATATTAATTTATCCCAACCAACTACATGAATGTAAAAAAAAACTAACAGACTGGATAAAACCATTTACATACATATATACTGAGTCACTCCTTCACACATGAACATATATACACAGACACCCACACCTCCCCACACACACACATACCACACACAGCCACGCCACTCTCGATGTCAGTCACTTTCACATCACATCTTAACATTCGCATCACATTGCTTTACATCACTCATATCACATCACATCACACCACTCTCACACTTACACTCCCACCTCCCACTCCACTCCACCACACCCCTCTTTAAATATCTTTTGTAAAATGTCTTAAGTAGTTTTTATTTTTCTCTCTCTTTTTATTATTATTATAATTTTGTCACCCCTTAGGCTACATAAGAAAGAGCGGCGTCTTCTAACACAGGCATTATATGCTTAAAAGGAGGCGTCTGCACCAACTAAAAGTATACAAAAAAAAAAAAAAAAGGGACACTTTAGAGTGCCAGTCTCCTTTGACAAAGCTCGACGTAAAATCTCCAGGTAGATGATTAGTGAAACAGGTCCAGACGCCGAATCCCCGGCAGATGGTTAGTGAAACAGGTCCAGACGCCGAATTCCATCAGATTTTTTTTTTTTTTGGGAATGGCATCTCGCAGGTCAACCTATGAGGTTGTCGTCTGCTTAGACGGACTTGCGAATCCCATCAGATGCTTCAGCTTTTTCTTTTATAGGAAAATATTCCTTTTCCAGAATTTATTTTAAGCGATTTTTGGAGTTTCAAAATTGTTTTCTTCATTCTGACATCTCATCTGCCAGTCATAAAACCAGCCTGTGTGTTCAGCAAAACCTCCACGATCGAGTCTGAGCGTGTCCTTATTAATTATTTTAGATGTCGAAATTCAGTTAATAGTCGGTAATTATATAGAAAATACAATATTTCAGCTAAACCTATTGATAAAAATAATTCAAGTTATATAAACCAAAAAGTAATCTTTATAGACTAAAAGAAAAAATTGAATGACAGTTTGACAATTGACTTGTGTCACAACAATGGAAAATGTAAACAATGAATGATTTTTTAAAGATATTATAAAAGAAATCGTTTTAGAACGATTCGTATAATGCTAGCAAATAAAAGGATATGATACGGGACATGAATGGATGAATGAATGATGAGTAATGATGTAAGTAAAAGTAGCATAATACTATATTTCCCCAATGACCCCGAGAAAATTTTTGGCCTAGAACAAAAATTTTGCTAAGGTTAAGATATTACAGCATTCAAAAAATCTTACATAACTCACACAAACATACCGACACCTTACGAAGTTAGGTCGGATAGGATTCACATTCAATGATCACTACGCAACCTGATAAGTCAATATCTTTAAGGCTTATTTTCGGAGTTGTAATCCGCTCTCGTCAAAACCACTAATATGATGATATAAAGATTTTTTACTTTAAGGCTTATTTTCAGAGTTGTAATCCGCTCTTTAGAACATATGAGAAATAGATAGATAGTTTAGTAGATAGACTTGTTTAGGGAGTCACCAGCCGCTCCTGCATGGACTTATTTAAAGAGTTGCAAGCCGCTCTGTAGGGTGTAATAGATAGTACATATATGTATAGGTTTGGTTGCTTAGTTACCAATGGTTTAGAGCCTATTAGTAAAGCTTCCAGTGATCAATGGAGTAGACCATAATGATCACTACAACTAGGGCTGGAAGGCCGTTAGTTGAAAGAAGGGTGGTGATGAATGGGGTAGAGCCATCATCAGTTTTACAACTATGGCTGTAGAGCCTATAGTCATGGTAGAAGTAAAAGATGGTGACAAATTAATCATACTAACTTGAAGAGAGCATTTCTTAGTATAATCTGATAAGAACAGATATGTGAGCACAATGTACCTATCACATGATTAATTTATCTGCCTTTGCTTTATTTTTAATTCTTTTTACCAATTGTGGTATAGTATTTATATTCTTGGTGCATCGTCTTCACTTATTAAAATATAATTAATGTATACAAAATATTGTAAAACATTTTAAAAGAGTAACGGTGGAGTTTCTTGCCCCTTCTTCTCCATACGAAACTACCTTTTGGAAGTGGCGCCTAGAATCAGTTCTATTTTAATGTTAATGTTGACGTTCAAAAGTGCCTTTTTATGGGCCTATTTGAAATAAATGCTTTGACTTTGACTTTTAGGATGCGGTGAAGAGATCAATCAAGTTGCAGACGGTACCATTTATAAATTACTATTATATTCGTTTAGATTTGTTAGTACGCAGCGTTCACGTTCATTGTTCCCAAGAAAATATTCAATTTAAACACATTTTGTTGGCAGTTTATGACGCCCACGCATTCAAATGCGATACACTTAAGTACCACACGGTCTTAAATGGGCTCAAGGTAGCTAATAAAAAAGGATCGCGTGCGGGAGCTCGCAACATCTTCGCGAAACACCTGTTTGTTATTCCGAATTTATTTTGCTGAGTTTCCGACTTTTTATTTGGAGTTTGTTCTTTCAATCTTTGGAAAGTTCCCAACTGCGTGTTGTTTTTTTCGCTGTCTCGGCCATTTTTAAGATACTTAACGATAACTGTTTTTATTAATACAAAAGCCGTTTTAATAACCTAGAACTTTATTGTAGGCATGCCTAGTTACCTCTACATTATTAATCACAGTAACGAACGAATTGAAATACACTTACATTATCTACTTAGGAAAATTTAGATACAATATTCCTAAAATTAAATTAAGTTTAATCAATTGTTTTGTTTTCACCATGTAGTTTAAAAATTAGGTTAAATAAAGAAATCATAAATATTTTAAAAGAAAACAATGAAAATGTTCTTCTATATTAGTCTGTGAATAAAGAAATATAGTTGAAGAGACGAGTTACATTGTCTGAGTCTCTCAAGCCCCGCTGGTCCCATTTGGGATCCAACCGTTTCGCTCGGTTTTATCTCTAACAGTAAAATAAATAAAGGTTATATTAGTCTGTGGTTTGTGTCAGGGTCGAGCCAGATAGTTACTCTATTCATATCAGTCGTTCGAAACCATAAATTTTGTCGGAATATTTTTAAAAAAATGTTAAAGTCGCGTAGTTTGTCGCCGTGGGTGGTCTGTCAATGGCGCATGTTCGTTTTTTCGTGAATTTAAGTGTTTTTGTGTTTAAATTGACTGTGAGTGGATTGATATTTACTTGTGAATAGTTATTTCATTGTTGTGGATAGTTATTTGAGCGAAAAATCATAAAAAAAAGTTTTTGTGTGCAAAAATGTGTTACGTAAACAAACCGTTTTTGAAAATTGTAAGTATTATTTCGTCATTTATTTACAATATTCAACTCTCGTATTACGAATACTGTTTTTATTTTGTAATATGGTATGTTTATTCAAGAACCCAAAATAATTTACTTGTAGTGGGTGGAATCTACCAAAAATTTATGAAAAAGTTTTTTTTTATCAAAACCGCGTAAACGGCGAATTTCCGCGATATCGCGAAATTTTGCGAGCGTTTTGCCACATGACGTTAGCCGTTTCCGGGGCCGAGAAAGGTGAAGTTAAGTTTTAACATAAAATATCTTTAAAAGTTTGATTTGTGATACTCCTCGTTCTAGCACTATATCCTCCAAAAGGATTATAATAAACAATCAAACAATACAGACTTTATTTACGTGACCATTTATTTTTCAAACAAGTTCATGTAAATCTACGCATCAAATTTACGAGTGTATTCTGTTATTTATTTATTTATACATACTTTATTGTACACCACAAAGTGACATAACAAAAAAATTCATCAAACTAAAAAAACATATAATGGGCGGCTGATCGCTTTCTGTGATCTCTTCTATGTATGACTACAAATTATTGCGTTTGCGTAGTGATTATTTTCGCCTAAAGCAGTAACAAAGATTGGTGATTTTGAAGGCGCGTTCTAATGCGTGTCTACGCAGATGTGATAATTTTTACGAATTTTGCCGATGCTACATCTAAGTTGTGTCGTACTGCTCTTTGTCACGGTGCGTCACTTTCAGTAAAAAATATAGGTATGACACATGGCAAAATTGACAATTCGTGGAACGCATTGAGCCCACGCTATTGAGTTTATTTTTTGCACAGATACTAGACATTTGGTGCATTTTATTATGTCTTAGTTTGCTTCGGTTTTCTATTGGCACATTTTCATAAGGAAATTTACACATTTTTTTTTATATAAAAATCGAGAGGGTTTATTTTAGTACTTGTGGCGGCATCTACACCGCCACATGCGAACAACGCATCACACTGACGTCACACAAATCATGCATCGCGCAATCAGAGTTTACCGCGCAGCTAGCATATATACAACTTCCCGACAACAATCATCGGGCAGTTGCCCACCAGACACAACACCCGTCTGGTCGGAGGATCCTCCCTTTTTCAAAGAGTATGAGTGAACTTTACACCCTGCTCCTCATATCTCTTCATTGGTGACCCCGACGATTTAGTGATTTCGAAAAACTGAAACTCACTAAACCATAAAAAAAGCAAAATTGAGGATTGAAATATTCCCGCAGGTGGATATTAACGTGAAAACCATCCCTTAAAGTTTTAGAGAGGTTACACCCGTTACGAGCAGAGTGCCCACTCCACCCTGCTTAACGTCTGTGCCATATTTTCGAGACACTTTTGGGTCGTGTAGATAAAAAAAATCTGGTACCTTTTCCGTGCACGTGAGGCATTGATGACCATAAATTGAAGAAAACCTTACCCATTAGTGTTTCAGAAGTTCCTAGTGTCTATCTAGTTGCAAAGTAGTTGTTATATGTTTTTTTTTTCGATTGCTAACTAAACAAAAGTTAAAAATCTTTATTTAGGTTCTATGTGCATTATTGATAGTCTACTAACGTATTTATCATGGCTGAATCATTAGCCCTCATAATACAGGCCTAGTTTGGAAGTTAGCATCAGGTTTTTGCAATACATAGGTATGTATGCTAGACAATGACTTTCAGATTGATTGTCTTTTGATTGATTTTCTGATTGCACTGTTAATACAGGTGTATTCAGTGTCAAGTAAACGTTTTATTTCATTACTCTCACAGTTGCAGAAAGACACACATTCATGGCCCTATAAGTAATGGATCATTAAGGCGAATGATTTCATTATTTTAATGATGTTGCACAAAACAACTTTAGTGAAAGGAATGAATATTATTGAAGGCTTTCATGTTTTCCTCCTTACATTTTACATTTCACCTAGCAACGATCGAAAAAAATAACATGTTTGACAATTTTTGTCATTTTGACATTAGGTATGTTAGTTTGTTGTCTTCAAAGTACTCAGAGATAAACGTGACATTGGCTGAATGCACAAACCGTGCGAAGCCAAAAGAAAAAAAAAAAAAGTACTCAGAGTTATTTATTTTGCGTTGTTTTTACTGTGATTTAAAATATATTTGTTGTAAAAATAAGAAACAAGAGATTAGTTAAAATTAGACGCCTACGGTGTCGTTTTAAGTATATGTTACAGAAGTTTCTAAATTTTTGGTCCCGAACACGATCCTGAATATAAAATGTTATGGCTGCGATTAATTCAACAATGATCATACTCTGTTTTAAAATGGGTGATCTAATAACACGTCGTCGTAATGGAATTAGAGATTTTTTCCGTGACTTGTCAACATGGGAGGCGTAGTAAAAGAACCCATCTTCTCCGAAGGAGACTGAGGACTACGTGGAGACCTTTCTTGCCGGGGTGTTTGGTACGCTCAGAGGGAAGCATTATTTGATATCCAGGTCGTAGAAACTGACGCAACTTCTTATATTTCACGACTTGTCGCCTTTGAACTAAAACTCGCCGAAGGAGAAAAAATATTCAAACGCTTGTGCGAAACATTCACCATGTTGCATCCTTTGACGAAGTCTTCGGCCCACAAATGTCTATCTTGCTAAAACATCTCGTAGATGCACCGCTGACCGCTGTAATAGGTCCTTAGTGACGGGTTGGCTAAGATCAAGAATTATCATCTCAATAATCCGTGCCACTAGCATGTGCATTTGCGGTACAAGACAGCGGCTTTGACGTTGGAGTAGACAAGACTACCTAGACTACCTAAACCCTACCTAGACTGATGTGGATGCTGCCTAAGAACTGAGAAGATTTCGATTCCATTAAATTGCGACGGGTAAATGAGCTTGTTTTATAAGTATAAAAATAATATTAATTAATCAATAATTTAAGAGTACTGTAGTTCTAGATTATTTGTTAGTATATTTTATTAAATAAATAAACAGAAAATATAACTATTGAGTTTTTTATTCATTCATCTTTCTCGGCCATTAATGATCTATTATTTTCAATTTTCTTGAATTTGAAAGTCAGTTCACGCAACTTGTTTCTCGACTGCCTGTGAAGTTTATGCCTTCCTTTAATTTGTTTAACAATGATTTTAGTGTAGGCAACCTTTTATTCAGTGACATGAAAGTCAAACATCGTCCTTCTTATGACACTTTATTCTTTTTAGTCGAACTAAACGTTGCACGAGCGGAATCACCAGTTCAACTATGTAGTCGAAGTTAAGACATTGTAATGCTCTTTCAAAACAGCATTTATTGTTCTATGTCGCACACCAGTTGCTTTTGCAGTTCGCCCTTGAAAGTTTTGAAAGTGATATTTCCTAAAAGCTTTATTTTTAGACTCCGGTTTCAATTTATGATTCGTTAATTAAAAAAAAAAAGATTTCACAACTTTGGCTATTACACGATGTACCACGTATCAAATTCAATATGAAAAAAAAAAACAACATAAAACATTCTCTTTCCCTTTAAATTTCATGCAGTGTTCGAAATGATTCACTCACGTACATTCACAACGCTGTCTCGGGTTTTTTGTTTGTTTGGCATCTCGCAGGTCAACCTATGAGGTTGTCGTCTGCTTAAGCGGACTTGTCTGTGGTTGCCCTAATAAATTAAAGCCTCCAGCCAGGGTTTAAACTTAAAAATACTAACTAAAATCTAAGCGGCTACACGCTAAGAGCACCCCCTGTGGGGTACGAACTCGGCTTAGGGCGTCGCTGGAAGAGGGCAGCAAGGGACTGGCTGGATCAGGATTAATGTTATTTTGGGACGAATTTAAAGCTACAGGCTCAGCGACGCGGGCTGGCTCGAGCAAGGGTCGGGAGATGCGTGGATTTGGGCATCGCGGCGGGCCTCGGCAGCAAGGTCGGTAGGACGGCGATGGGTCTTGGGCTTATGTAGGATTTTGGGCTTATGTAGGGTGCTGGAGGCCTTACTACTCTCCTGGAGGAGGGTAGTGGCGTCATCGGGAGCGATTAAGATATGCCTTGGTCGGCGAATACTGCTAATGCGGAAGGGAGTATAGCGGGCGGCCGCTGAAATCAGGGGTTTTGAATGTTTGATGCCACAGTCGAAGTAACGCTTAGAAAAGCGTTTCATGAACTGGTATATGGTTGGCATTTTAAGGTCGACGTGAAGATCTATATTTCGGACCTAGTTAGGGGCACCCGTAACCCTTCTGAGGAACCGGTTCTGGAGGGTCTGCATCTTATGGAGATGACGTGGGTGAGCGTTCGCAAATACAACGCAGGCATAGGTCATGATGGGACGGATGACTGCGGTGTATATGCGCAGTTTGCATTTTAACGACAGTTTGTTTCGGCTGTCAGTATAAACTGGAGTCTACTAAGAGCGAAGGAGGCGCGAGCGCGAACCGCCTTGATATGTTCCTTAAAGGTAAGGTTCTGATCTAGGATCACGCTTAGGTACTTGGCTTGCTTTTCCCAAGGGATCGGCTTCCCGTACATAGTGATCGGGCTGGAAAAGGCGATGGGGAATCGACGATGTCTCGAGAAGAGAACCGCCTGACTCTTATCGGGGTTTACCTCGATTCTCCATTTCCGGAACCAAGCGCCTAAAACGTTTGCGGAGGTTTGGAGAGTACGAGCTATAGCTTTGGGACAGTGACTGGTATAGTAAACGGCAGTGTCGTCGGCGAAGAGAACCAACTGAGCCTTTTTACATTTAGGGATATCGCTGGTGAATAGCGTGAAGACAAGGGGAGATAGGGTGAGGGGACGAGAGTGCACCCTCGATGCGATAGCGGAAGGTGCAATTCGACAAAAACTCTCGTAAGATGAGCACGAGACGATCTGGCACTCCGAGTTGGTAGAGGTTGTATATCAAGCTGTCGTGCCAGACTTTGTCGAAGGCTTTGGCTATGTCGAAGAATAGCACACCCGTCGTCGCGTTACGCTGTAGACCGGCACACAAGTGCTCTACGATACGGTGGACCTGGTGAGTACCCGAGTGTTGGCTCCGGAAACCAAACTGCTCGTTGGGAATGAGGCTCTTTGCTTCGGCGTAGTCTTTAAGACGCTTATAAATAAGCCTCTCGTAGATTTTGCCGAGAACATTGAGTAAGCTAATAGGGCGGTAGCTGGAGGGCTCAGACTTTGGCTTGCCTGGCTTTGGGATACCGATGACGGTGGCTTCTTTTCACGTTTGTGGGAAGATGTTGTTGCTCAAGGCGCCATTGAAGATGGCGGTCATAAGCATTATTAGAGGGGCAGGAAGGAGTTTTTATACCTTATTGGTAAAACCGTCCGAACCGGGGGCTTTCCGTGCAAAGGGCTCCCCTTTAATGATGTCGTGCACTTCGTCAGGAGTGACGGGAGGCAGAGGATCATCGGGGTCTTTGAAGGGTGGAAGGGAGGCTCTCCGTTCGACTACAGCGTCGACCTTGTTCAGGTGAGCTTGGTCTACTGGTTGAGAGCTGGGAGAACATTGGGACTCTAGGCTGTCAGCAAGACATTCAACATTATCGGGACTGTCGAAAGCGACACTCTTATCGGGGCGGATGGGAGGAGGCATAGAGACCTCTTCGGCGGAACGCAATTTCCTCTGTAATTGCCAGAAGGCTTGATGAGTGGGCTCGAGTTCACTGAGCATCTTATTCAAGCCCTCAGAGCGAACCTCCCCTATGCGTTTCTTTACAGCACGCTGTAAATGGAGCATGTGGGCTTTGTTCGCGTCACATGGGAAGGAGTCGTAGGCACGAATAGCCGTGTTCTTCTCGGTTATCAGGTCACCTACGTCAGTAGGTAGTTTCCAGCGATGGTCTTCCAACACCGGAACTTCCCGTGAACAATCACCAATACGGATTGAACGTGCTCTGTAAACGAGTCGATTGCGGCCGTCGTGTCGGCGACTGACACTATGTGACCGGGGATGGTGTCCAAGTGAGGCGACGTGGTGGATTTCAGTCTTTCGCTTACTTTCCTCCAGTCGGTTATCATCTGGGTCTGAGGGGGGCGGTTGGGATCAAACGGGCCCGAGTAGGGTGCAAGATGCATGACTACTGGGCGGTGGTCAGAGTTAAGCTCGTGGAACGTCTCTATCGATTGCAAACGGAGGATCACATTCTTGAGCCGCGCTACATCGAGTACATCGGGAAGGTGTACTGTACGTGTCTTGGGTTTCTACCTAGGGATTTACGAAAAAATCTAAACTTCACGTGAAGTTGAATATCATGAAAAGTCAAGAAACAGTTGTTGAGGCAACAGTTCTCCTTTAATATTTTAAATTTATCACAACCTATTTTGTAATTCAAGATAAGCAATGCTTAAATTAAAAAGGGTTAGGTTATTGTCCATGACTTAGGTTATTGCTGTGCCAAAGTCTATGATTATGGCGTCAATAATAAGTCCAAACTCAAAAGGCATTTTATTAAATATTTGGTAGATGCTATGCTACGTCTTCGCTATCGCCTTGAAAGTAAAAACTAACGAAGTAACCTACCATAATCCTTATACTATACCATACATATTTTTCATACAAAATTAACATTACGTAACTCCCGAAGTTACACAAAGTTTGTTGTTTAACTAAAGCCGAGACTACACGCCGCTGTATTCAAAAAGGTATGTTTACCGACCACGTCAAAGAGAAAGTTCGCATGTAATTTGTATAGGAGTGTTTGCCCTGACCAAGCTCCGCTATTACCAAATTGTTATGCAGCTACCGACAGTAGGTATTCATTAATTCATTACTGCCTTGTAGTGTTCAGTTTGTTGTGTGTGACGTGGATTTAACATGTCATTACATGATGCCTGTATTCACTGAAAGGAAAGGTAGAGATGTAAAGACGACCGCACGTCGGGGTAATATTTTGACCTTAAGCTGGCCCAACGTAGTACGAAAATTCAATAGACCTAGTTTTGATACACTCACATATTGCCTGTTGTGTATGTATAGGCCCATGCCTAGCCGAGCATTCGTAGGCCCAGCATAGGCTGGGCACATATTCCGACTCCAAATTGCAATAAATAAAATCTGAAGGCAGAGAAAATTATTCGTAAGCCAATTCACTAACAATTCAAAATATATTTAAATCAAAACTGTCATCCTTTGACAGTAGGTAACACGGTGAAATAACATGGCAAATTGACTTGGGGTATCGATTCCCTGACGGTACGTAAAGATCAGAAGACACTACAAATACTTTGCAAAAATAGACATCATTCAATTTCTATAAAAAGCACGTTTTGGTTTTTTTAAAAATCTCTGTCCGTCCAAAGACAAAAAAAATGTAAAACGTTAAGTCTAGTGTCGCATCGCACGAAATGCTTTTTGGTTTAAATTATTATGCGCTTACGTATCCTCCAACCGTTATGGCACTTTAAAACAATTTTTGCAAACAAGTTTTTGTACTATTTTGCCCAATTAGCATACGTTCTGTTAGCAACACTGAGAATAAAATTAGGCTTAAGTTGACTATTTATTTTACAAACGAACATTGTTTGTCTCTACGTTCTAGAAAACTGAAATTATATTTTTGAATAATTTGCACTTACGGTTTTGATAAAGTGGTGTAGACCGGCTTTGATAAAGTGGTGTAGTGTATGTAATTGCTTAGGTGCTTTTAATGCAATTATTAATATTAGGCATTAACGAGCTATCATTTAGACACAATAGGGTTCCTTTGGAAAGGGTTGACCAGTTTACATGCTTAGGGCATATTTAGACTGTCGACCTCGAAGATATACATGAAACGGTAGTGGAGGGCGTTGTCTGTTAGAACAAATATGATCGTCTGCAGATTTGCGCTGTGCTCGAATAAGGTTAAGGCTACGCTGTTTAGAGCGTACTGTACATCGCTGTACTCCTGCAGTCTGTGGGTTTATTACTGTAACAGAAGTAACTTACGAATATTTTTTCGCTTGACCCCCAAGCGTCCCGTAGAAACATGTGCTGAATTCATGATTCCAAATTGCGCGTCGATGTCCTGTACAGGGTGGCAGCACACTGTATAGGCTTTTTCCTGTAAATATGTCATAATTAAACTCCGTCCTAATAAGTTACCCCTAGTTCCCTAGATACCACTTTAAATAAAATTAAAAATGAAATAAGTAGGCGGAATCCGAGTCCGCGCCGTTCGTTTCGTGAAAACGTTTGGTTACAACTGTAACCTGATCTAACGTAGTCGGAGGAGTTCCCTCAACAATCCCTAGTCAGTACTAGCAGTTTGCCAGCCACTATCACGCCAAGCTTGCTTAATATCAACTAATGAAAGGTGGTCGCATTCATATCAAGCTAAGCTGACTTTACGATGGGACTTTTTGACTGAGCCCAGTGCAGTGGGCCCATTTCATGACAAGTGAGCGAAGTGAGCCTTAAGTCAACATGACTGAGCAGAGCACGCCTATTCAAGCAATGAGAGAGCAAAGCGAGTCCACCCACGCCAAAATTCGCCTTTCACACGAGAAAAGCGAGAGTTAACCCTGTTTTGAACAATACTTCTGTTAAATGATAATTATAAATGATAAATGATTTATTTTCTGTAAATAGGTTTGTGTTTGTTTTTTTTTTACACTTTTACACGTCAATCATATTTTAAAAACTAGATGAGATCGGCGTTTCCTATCTGACTACTTTGAGAAGAAAGGCCGAAACAAACTCAGAGGTCACAGTCTCTTTTAAAGTCCAGATATAATCTTGGTCAGGTCATGTGAAGACCATGTGGATTGATGTCTGAAATGGTCTTTTGAGGAAAGAACCACACAGAATGAGTGTACCTGTCCAGTCAGTGCACGCATTTATCAGTTGTCATGCAGCTCAACACAGAACTAAAGGAGCTAAACGATTCGACGAACATTACCAAAGAAAGGATATTTGGGTAGCCCGCATAAATTACTCAAACTGCCAGACCATGATTAAAACTAATAAAAAAATGCGTAAAAAAAAGACAAATCATATCATATGAGGACCATGAAGACTGGTGTCTGAAATGGTCTTTTGAGGAAAGAACCACACGGATATAAGTGGACCTGTCCAGTCAGTGCACGCATTTGTCAATCATCGTGCAGCTCAACTCAGAACTAAGGAGCTCAAAGATTCGACGAACAATACAAAAGAAAGGACATTTGGGTAGGCCGCGTAAAGTAGTCAAACAGTCAAACCATCGTTAAAATAAAAATAAAAAAATACAATGACCCACATAGTCCTCATATTCTCAAAAATTAAAACAATATAATACTTTAAAACAGTAAATATACAGATGTCATTGTTTATCTAAAAAGGTACGAATATAGATAAAAACAAAAATAAAAGTTAAACAGCAAATTAAACATCAACAATATCTCTGTAAACTTATTGGAGCAGCTCAATCCCAAGCCTTCTTGTCCTCAATATAGCCTTTGACAGTATAATAAGCATTCTGGCATAATTCCCGCTTTATAAAAGATTGAATTTATTAAGGCTTAATTCTTGAATGTGGCTAGGAAGTTTATTATAAAAACGTATACATTGAAATTTAAACGAGCTACCTATTTTCTTGAGCCTGGTAGTGGGAACAACAAATTTGTGTTTGTTCTTAGTATTTATGTTATGGATTAGTCTTGTGCCCTGCTCGGTCATTTTTAAGATCGCTCCGTACTAGTTTATTTCGGACAGTGAACTAGTACATTCTATTAGTTCTAATAGCTCTATTCGGTCTTCGCTCTCGGTCAGCATCTCGTCTCATTCTTGCAGGATTCGGTCGGTCGGGCTCGGGTAGCATCGTCATCGTCGGCTATTCTCTCTCGTTCTCATTCACAGACATTGAACGTATCTGACAAACAATCAGTGACTGTTTATCATTTCTCATTCTCGTTCGCACAAACGATCGCGCGGTTTACAATGTATGAGATCGAAAAGAGCTATTAGACCTAATAGACCGATTACGAGTCACCGTTCGGAAACGTTTCTTCTAGTACAGTGCGAAGATACGGTTCCTATTCGTTCATCGTTCATGAACTACACAAGACTATTATGGATATCACTGTATTTTTTAAACAGATTAATATTTTTATGTGCATACAAAAGATTTTCATAAATATACTAAGAGGGCACAGTCATTATATTAATGTCTTTAAATTTGTCTCTGAGGGAGTGTCTGGGACTCAATATATAAATTGAACGAATTGCCCTTTTTTGTAAAACAAAACTGTTTGAATGTCGGCGGCATTTCCCCACAAAAGAATACCGTACGACATCACACTATGAAAATAACTAAAGTAAACTAAACGCGCTGTCTCTAAATCAGTTAAATTACGAATTTTTTTAACGGCGTATGCTGCAGAGCTTAGTTTTTTTGACAATTTATCTATATGGGGGCCCCATTGAAGCTTGGCATCCAAAGTTATGCCTAAGAATACTGTGGTGTTTTCGGGTTTCAACTCTTCACCCTTAATAAGAACACCAGTTTCTACTTGTCTGACATGAGGTATCGTAAACTTAATGCGTTTAGTTTTTTTCTCGTTTAGAAGTAGGTTATTAACATTAAACCAGTTAACTACTTTAGCAAGGGCGCTAATTACATTGTCAGTAACCAGCTGCTGACGTCTGAGTTTAAATAAAAGTGTAGTGTCGTCTGCAAACAACACTATATCATGATTATCCTTTATGAGGTAAGGCAAGTCATTAATATAAATAAGAAACAAAAATGGGCCAAGAATCGAACCCTGGGGGAGCCCCATTCTTACTACAGATCCAGGTGATCTTTTTCCGTTAACATCAACTCTCTGAATCCTATCACTTACTGGATCTTCTTACTTCTTACTTAAGTAAGAAGTAAGAAGATCCAGACAGGCGTCCAGGATTCCGTAGTGGTGCAGTTTCCTAATTAATGTTTCATGAAGAACACAATCAAATGCCTTGGACAAATCGCAAAAGATGCCCAAAGCATCGCATTTGTTCTCCCATGCATTATAAACGTGTCCTAATAGTTCAATCAGTAGTCGAACGGACCCCTTGTAAAACCGAACTTTTTGTTATGCAGTAATTTGTGTTTATTAAAAAATCTTTGCATTTGATCTAAAATAAGTTTTTCAAATTTTTTACTAAAGCACTGAAATAGGTCTATAATTAGTAGGGTCTGATGTACTACCCGATTTAAACAATGGTATTATTTTACTGTTTTTCATAAGATCAGGAAACTCAACACGGTCAATTCAATTATTAAAAATAACAGCTAAAGTAGGTGCTACAATATTTATAATTGACTTAACTAGATCCACAGAATTACCCCATAGATCTGCGGTCTTTTTAACATATAGTGTGTGAAAGGTTTTAATTATATCTTTACAGGTGACATATTGGAAATTAAATTCAGAATCACAAACTAGAACGTTTTCTTTAAGTAAAGACTCTGCAGTAGTGGGCGATGAGTTTAGAGATTTAGTAGTCGATACGGGAATCTCTGCAAAGAAGTTTTGAAAGGCCGCGGCGACTTGAGAATCTGATTTAATTATGTTGCCATCAATATCAAGGCTGTAGTCACTATTTCGGTTGCATGACCTTCCCGTTTCGCTATTCTATTAATGATATCCCATGTCGTTTTAATTACATTACTACTATTTTTAATTTTTGAACTCAAGTAACGTGACTTGGCCATACAACCAACTTAAAAAAAAAAATGTGTTGTTTCTCTTTAAATTTTGGTAGTGCTTTATATCAACTCTTGACAACAACACCACAGCCACTGTTTTAGCCAAACACGTTTTTGCGATGCTATACGACTTAAAATTTCGACACGTAGTGAAAAATAAAATGGCCGCGCGCATGCATGTGCACTCGCAGTGTGTCGTCATAGGCAAATCATATCACGTCTTTAAAAAAATATAAATATGACTACCCAACCATTACTCTGGCATAAAAAGTCACGTAGTTATTAACGACTGAAATCTTACATTTTAATGTCTCTCAGAAATATTGAACTTACACACCAATACAAAAAGCGAAAAGACGTTTTCACGACAAAGACATCATCATAATTATTTATGCTGACTTTCATTATTTATTGATTCCAAAAACAAATACGATAGAACAAATTAAATATCCTACGCCCGTTATAATTTTGGTAAATTTTCCTGTTTCCAATGTTCACCTTCACATTAAATAGTCTCATGAAAAAAAATCTCAGATTTTATGCAACAAAAAGGCTACTTTTTCAATAGACATCGTTGAATAAAACTCCATAAGTATGTATAAATAAGACGTGTATAATCAAGACATTGTTACCCCCCTCCCGATCCTTGCTCGAGCCAGCCCGCGCCGCTGAGCCTGTAGCTTTAAATTCGTCCCTAAATCACTCAAATCCTGATCCAGCTAGTCCCTTGCTGCCCTCTTCCAGCGACGCCCTAAGCCGAGGTTCGTACCCCACAGGGGGTGCCCTTAGCGTGTAGTCGCTTTGTTTTTAAGTTAGTACATAAGTTTAAGTCCTGGCTGGAGGCCTTAATTTATTAGCGCAACCACAGGCAAGTCCGTTTAAGCAGACGACAACCTCATAGGTTGACCTGCGAGATGCCATTCCCAAAAAAAAAAAAACATTGCTACCTCGCCAGTGGCATTAAGACAATTCTATTTCCAATGTATATCGAGGGCCGATATGTTTCACCCAGGGGACTCGGACGCTAGATCCTGATCAAATTACATATTTTATGAATCCACTGAGAATTTTATTGGAACGCCTAACAAGACATTGGCTCGCTTACATTACTTCTTTGTGAGGAATCAAATGACTCATCCATAAACACGTGGGTTTTTGTTTCGAGGACCTGGATAAATTCGGGTATTTTATTGTGAGAGTTTATTCTACACAATGTTAGTAAAAAAAGCAATGTAAATCTGTTGGTGTACTTCTATAAGTCAAAAAACAGCTAAGAAAACGAAACACACAATAAATGAAAACATTATTTAATCGAATACCTACGAGTACTACAGAAAAGTACCTGGTAAGACCATCAGTATGTAGAACCTACTGAAGTACCACAGGCTTCCCATAAGGGCCAACATAGAACTCTTCTGCAATCGCTCTCTCACTGCTGAGAATCGTGACTGCGTTTCAAATTGTGAACGATACGAATTTACGATCTGTGGCCTGATAGTAGAACTATCTGATCTTAAACTAGCTTCTGCCCGCAACTTCGTTCGAGTGTAAGTCGTAAGTCACCACAATATACTAAAATAACAGCAACATTTTTATAAAACTTAAACTTTTTACGTTTTTAGTTTTGGTCTCAGCGGACAAAATATGAAGAGAGTCAGGACTGCAGGTGACAATTGGCGAACAGTTGACTGTGTGAGAAGCAGCTCATCCAGTCGTGCTATTCTGTAACCATATCACCGTGAAAACTTAGGTGAAGTGAGCGTGGAGTGAGCTGTCAGTACCACTGATGCTAGGGATTGACCAAAACGGGATGACACTGACAGCTCACTCCACGCAAATTTTCACGGTGAGACTTTTACAGCATCGAC
The DNA here is from genome assembly GCA_963555695.1 of Dasypolia templi. Lineage (NCBI taxonomy): Eukaryota > Metazoa > Arthropoda > Insecta > Lepidoptera > Noctuidae > Dasypolia > Dasypolia templi. The sequence goes on along the minus strand of OY743141.1, from coordinate 19,894,442 downwards.
ATGCTGTTGTAAACAAAATGACTTGCTCAAAACAAAAGAATAAGGGAAACCCTCAAAAACCGCAACGGAAGATATCGAGAACTGCAACCAGCACCAACACAACATACAAAGAGTCTACATTTAAAATAAAAAAACAGGGAAATGAAACCGCGAGCTAGGGTAGCCACGCCGAGTAAAATAACCAGGAGAATACAATAGAGTTTAGAAAATCTTCTTTAGAATTTCAGTTTTTGCACAACAAATTGGTTCTTTTATTTTGATTTGATTTTTAAAATTTGTCTTAAACAATATCATGGGGTCTCAACTAGAACATTTTATAATTAGTCTTCAAAAGCCTTCCTTGTTAAATGCTAACACTCGTTTTTCAACAAAAAAAACATAAAAGATGCTTTTAACTTCAATTCGAACCCATATAATGATAAAAGTACCCATATATTTTAACTCTATTTCTTTACATAGAAATACTAGCTGACCCCGCAAAAGTTGTTTTGCTAATATTTTTTTTTTTGAATTTTTTTTTTTTGAAAAATAGATGTTGGCCGATTCTCAGACCTACCCGATATGCACACAAAATTTCATCAAAATCGGTCAAGCCGTTTCGGAGGAGTATGGCAACGAAAACTGTGAACGAGAATTTTATATATTAGATAAAACTAATCTTTTAACATGGTTTTCTGAAACCGGAAGTATAAAACTTTATTTAAAAAGGATGGCACGAAACGTTTTAAAAGTAGGTCGACTCCTAGATGGCGTTGTAAAACTACAGCCTCTGGCAATTAGTGAATCGCTGATGCTGCCATCTGTTGAACATTTTGATGACGAAAAATGGCCAGCTCAATAGCCAGACTTAGGGAGGTGTCATTACTTTGTATGGGATTGGGTATCTGTACGTAGTATTATAATATCCGTGACAATATTAATTTACCCAATGATACATTTTGCAATGAATGTTTTACTTCCTTTCTTCTTTTTTTTTTCAATTTGGCAATGTTGGTTTTATCTGTTGACCCGCTTTTCTAGAATGAATAGGAAAAAGATGCGCAAAAGCATGAACTTGATAAAATCTCTTTGGTAAAGAATTTATTTCTTACTTTCTCTCACGATTTCACTAGCTTCCTTAAAAGAATTATGTCTTCATAAATGTGATTATCATTTATTCAAAAGGTCCCAATATTACACAGCTATCGTAATATTGAACTAAAGTTACTTTCCACTGTTATTTGGTGTCGGTTATCAACTTTGGCTACTGCCAACTGACGCAATTTCAACAGAAACTTGGTATTATTAAGCGCAGCGGTCAAGCGGAAGGGGCATTCAATTGGCTTTGAGCAAAACATGCTTAACACAAATTCATCAAAGTTCGATCAATCGGTTACAACTTACAACAAATTGCCGTTTATGTGTTCCGAGAATGTATATTTAACTAATCTATTCATTAATTTGCCCAGCCTTTTAAATCCTGCGTTGTGGTTGGTTTTCAGTCTAAAAAGAAGCAGCAAGTTAGGTTAGGGTGGGCTAGATATTCTTATATTACAGGGAGAAACAATAAGAAAAAGCAAAAACTCTCAAACAAGTGTTCGGGGCCGATTTCAAGAAAAACTTAAACTGCATCTGATTTTTGATAAGCAACTCGTGCCATCAAATATTGTGATTTTATTCTGACAACAGAATGTTTGAAAAGCTGTGTTGAATTATTACAAAAAGCTAAAGAAGACTTTCTAAACTTTATTCAATTCACGTTTTCTACGAAAAAACACCGACGCACAATAAACATATATTAGACGTGAGAACTCCAGCGCATTAAGCAGCCCAGTAGTGGGAACCTTACAGGCTGATAATGTTCATGCATGTGCTTTAAATATTTTCTTCTAAACATACGTCATGGTCTGACTATGTGTTGATTAAATTCAAGACATCAGCAATGTTCATTCATCATTGTATTACTACTCGTAGTATGTTCCCATTGTTTTTTTGCTTTTAATAGCTTTAGCTTTTAATATGAACGTCTGTGGTGAAAAGATCCAGTCATGACCCAGTTACAACACGTTTTAGGGCTGATTTTTAGGGTTCCGTACCACAAAAGGAAAAAACGGAACCCTTTTAGGATCACTTCGTTGTCCGTCTGTCTTTCTGTCTGTAAGTATGTATGTCTGTCTGATTCTCAGTCTGTCAAGATCTTTTTCTCAGAAACGCGTGTAGGTATCAAGTTAAAATTAATTTTAACTTGCAATAATACCCGTAGACAATGGTTAGTTAGCCATAATGTCGAAAATCGAAGTTATTGCTCATTGAAGTCGAAATTGACATTTTTATTGTTCCATGAAAAACATTAAGATTTATTCAAAAAGTAAATATTCATCCCTTAGTTATTAAACGCGTAAAGTTACTTAGTCACCGACGTTTCATATATTTTTAAACTTGACATATTTTGATTACGCATTTATTAATAAATCGAAAGCCGAATATTGAAGAAAAAAAAAAGGTAAAAAAAAAACAATAAAATATCCAGTACTTAAAATTACTTATATTTAGTAGGTACCGACATTACTTTCATTATATTAAAGTCTCAGAAGCCTACCATTACAAATCACCAGGAATCTCCAAGACATCTGCCATTATTTAGACGCAACATATTCATCTTAATGTAATAGGAACATACATGTTTCCAATTTAGTAGAAACACAATCAATTATGATGTGGGTGCGGTACGAGACAAAATTATGGGCAAAAAGGGTAAACAAACCAATGACATAACATGTGAATTTCTGAATACATACATTTGCTGTTTACCGCATCATTTAATGTGACCGCTTGACCGCAGCTATACAATGACGATCTCTCTTCTAGGAAAGTATAACTTAACCAATCATAACCTACAGCTTACATGAAATTTCAGTGCAAAATTAATCAGAAACGGTGTTACTAGACCCGAAATTCAAAACTAGATTAAAGTCGAGATTATCTTAAAATCTGGCAGATTTGAATCCAGAAACAAGCTTGAACTTGGCTTTAGAAAATGGGTCATCATTGTAGAAGATAATAGATCTTAGTTTCGTAGAAATAAGTAGTTATTTTTCTAACTTGGTTAACGTGATGATTTTCTTGTTAGCAGGATAACCTACAGAAACTAATTTAATGTTTCAAAGAATATCGAAAACATTGCTTGACGAAAATTTATGATAATAAAGGCGGTTTTTTATGAACCTGAAACAGTTTTACTTCGTGACTTTACATAGCATCAAAGAAAGTAACCACAAACGTTTTTCTAATCAAAATAATTAAATAGAACAAATGGAAAGAAGGCTTTGTCATCGCATTTCTTTGTACTTTTGATTGTATTATACAATTCACAAAAAGAAAAACGTTTGCTTTTGTATAACTCGGCATTTTTTTCCTCATAGCATGAGCGGAATGTAAAGCAATGCCAATTACCTACTTGTTCATTTGGTTCCGTTTGAAGCCAGCGGTACCGACTATTGGCTTCAATATATAAACTACAGAAAACAAAGAGCTTAATTCAGTAGTAAACAAAGCAAATATATGCATTTATTAAATTACAGAAGTAGTTTTTGCTTTATAGAAACTGCCTGTAGACCTGCGACATAATACGGAAATGGTGAAAGAAAATTGTCACCTAGATGAACTCTAACTAAAATGGCTTACATAATAATTTACACAAGTTTTTAGTTAATCTTACTGCTCCAAAAACTAGTAGTACTACTGTATTCACAAACCACATTTGTTCTTATACATTTAAAAAAGAATATAAATGGGAATTTTGCGTTTTGTAGCAAGAGACAAACAAAGCATAATAAAAAGAAGAAAGAATGAACGGAATTAAATGTGAATTTAATTTTACAGTTGGCTGGACATTGAATGACAAGGGTGTGTGTGGATGTGTCGCGGAGATAGATATTGCAGATTCGGGCTTTTGTAATGTTATTGTTGTGTAGTAAGAGATAAAGAGTACGTTTGCTTGTCCCGTGAGATAAGACAATTTTATATTAACAAAACCTTTTCTGTCTCTCTCTCTCTCTTACATTTTCTCGGTACAGTTAATCAAATGTCAATCACCGTGTTGGAAAACGTGAACGGGATATATCCACGTCGTATTGGCTTTCTTGTGAACGTAAGGACAGCATTAAATATTATTATGACAAGACACGTTTGGTTATTCATGATGTTTTCTTTGGCGTTTTGAGTTGGTTATAAATTGTAAGTGGAATATATGTAGGTACAGTCAAGCGAGATGGTTGGAAATCAGTTTGAGTCGGTAGACTCAACTTTTTTTATGGCACACTCAAAGCCTTACCCGCAAATCGTTGATTTACGTTAAAAAAATACAGATTATTGTAGACGCTTATATCTTTTAGGAACTAGGTAAATGCAGTTGTAATATTTTCTTCAGCTAAGTCATTGTATATTAAGAGTTGCAAGTATGGAATCAATAAAGATTAATACAAAGATTGCACTTTTGAGTCAGTGTGCAACGGACATTTTTAATATTGTCTGTTGGACGTTATTATGACAGCGACTCACGTAACTCATGCGTACTCACTTATTAGTATATTCTTTGAGATGCTTTCTATCTCTTTACTGATTTCTTTTAGGGATAATAAAAAATATAAATTACTTACGGACATTATTTATTTTCTTTGCGTCTTATGTTAGTAATATCTAATTAAGTAATGGATGAAGTACACATCGATGTAAGTCTTTTTGAGAAATCAGACATTCGGCTATCGACAGAAGATTCTTTTGTTACTTAAAACAGAAAAAAAAAAACACAGATAACTCTTTTGATCATATGTTTATAGTGTAAGAACAGCCAACGCGCTCTCGTTTATGTTCGTAGCACGATAGGCCTACGCCGTAGCTATTTAGCTACGCTGGCTACGAGCCGACTACGGCTAAACACACACATACCATGACCAAAGCTTGGGGGTTACCTGAGAAAGCCGTCCCGTCACATAATGACGGCCTGCCATATTTAATTAGTAGTGACAGCCATCATTTTACGGTCGTTATATGATCACCACTTTCTAAGGAAATGCAAGCAAATTATACTTGATATGCCAACCCGCACTGGGCCCGATTGGTGGATCGGCCCACTCTCTCTCTCACAGAGAGGGGGCCTGCGTCCTAGCAGTGGGAACATTTTAGGCTGGTTGTGATACGTGATATGCAGGATTTATATCAGCAAGGTGTGGCCAAATTGAAGGGTATGGTACAGACCTTCAAACTTAACTACTTTTTAAACGTCTCATACATTTTGGTCGAGTAGGTATTGAAGTTTTGTATGGGACAATTGTTTTTTTTTTCGATTACGATGTTGGTTCCATAAAGAAAAATTGTCAGTTTGCTGGTCTTTACCACACTCTTAAATTTTCCTACTCTTTATGACACATGCTGTATACTCAAACAACACTATAAATGTGAAACATATGGTTTGGCCGTTGGTAAATAAACTGGCAGCATTGAGTGTCGAGCCGAAACGTTGAAGTTTGTTGTGTACTGAACACGGGTCCATGTCGTCTTTCAGAGGCAGGTAACAACTTCTCAATTCAAGACGTGAATTCGTCGGAAACTTTTACTTTACTTCTTCACAGGTTTGTAGATAAAAGTTTTATACTTTCCGTCGCACGTAACAATATGAAGCCATCCTGTGGACTCTGTATTCCGTGAATGTAGAATGAATATGCATCGTTTGTTTTGAGAAAATAAACTTAAAGTAAACTTGCCGTGTATTTGTATTTCAATTTTATCCTCCTAAATCATTATAACAATTTCAATCCCCAGTCGGCCTACTAAAATTGCTGATAAATGAAGCCGCAAATAATTGAGTTACTCATGTTGAACCACTGTGCAACCTTATTATTTTTTAAATGAAACAATCATAAGAACGTAAGTAAAATTGATAAAAAAAATCTTTCGCCTTATTTCTATTATCACATTGCTATCTCAGTTTCGGCACCAAGAGAGTAATAAACAAAGACGTGACGTCATCGCGCCATATCCGAAACGTGCTCAACACCTCATTCGGCCACACTTGATGCGAACGAAAAAAATACCTCTCATATCGTATAAGAAGACGTAGCACGTTTTGTTGACTCTCCACGTAATACGATTTATCCGATCCTACTTACCTCCTGTTACTCAGTTTAGTAAGTATAAATTTCTTATGTAGAGTAATCTTCATGGATGTTTTTTCTCTCGCGTGTGCTTTAGATTGGGATTCAGCCTGAAACACTTCGTTCCAACACAAGGTGTTTCTCCTACAACCACGAGACGGGAGCGCTGGATAAACGTAGCCCACCGACAGGGATCGAGTATCAACCCACAAGCCTCAACTTTACGTACTGTAGCGAAATATAAAAGAAGAACCTTCGCCACAAAATACGTATAATTTTGCATTAAAATAAAATGAAAAAACACAAAAAATATAACAATTTAAAAAAAAAGGAAAAAGATGACCAGCATTTTAAAGAAACAGATCAGAAATATCGCAGTTTTGAACTATTTTTGAAAGAGATTTAAATCAGTTAAACTTAGTGGTAAACTGTTATTTACGCTAGTTATTTTCCTGAACGACTCTAATAATAACCGATTGCAATCGTTTTAATACATGCCTCTGCACGCAAAATACTGTCCCTTTACGGTATAACGCACCAAGTAAAACTGTGAGTCAGTGAATAGTCAAATTTAAGGACGGTATTAACCTTAAAACTATTGATATCTAGAGACTGCAATAAGAATAAGGTAGATTGTGAGAATACGAGAATCCGGTGTTGTCGGCGCCGTGCACGCGACAAGTAATCTTGGGCTTATAAGCACACGCGATAAATACGTAACCCGAGAGAGACCAACGCCAACGCTGCTAAAATGGCTTGGGAATGGGTCACGAGCTGCCTACGACGTTCCAGCCCGTCAGGTGAGCCGAAATTCGGCTTGTATTAAACAGTCGTCGTTAATCTATCTAAAAAATATTACATAGACTATTATACCAAAGATACAAGCAGAACCTTTGATTGAGCGAGTAAGAAATCAATAAAGGGATCAGACAAAACAAGATTGAGGATATTGACAAAATACGTACCAAACTTCGAAAAAAATATTAAAATATTCACTGTATTATAGCGATAGACGATAGAAGTGATTCAAATATACAAAGTTAAATTTCTAAATATTATAAAATGGTTGTTTTAAATTTTTAAAAAAAATTACGTCCTTCATTGATGGAAGGAAATTCTGCAATGAAACATCAATGAGAGAAAAGCCTTTTTGGCATTATAAAATATAGAAAAAATAATTACAGCCAATCTGCCCAAACAGGTTGCAATATAAATAAATAAGGTTTAATTGTAGTGGTTTAACGCTACAGTACATATAGGTACACAAACATTATTAAATCAGACAGCTTTTAAAATGTTCAATAACACCATAAAATGCCAACAATAAACAGCTGAAAGTAATGTACGTAAATAAAAATGCACACCGCACTCGAGGCAGCAGTAGAAATAAACTGAACCTTAAGTAGACAGATAAGAAGGGGAGTTCCTCTATAAGAATGACTTCCTGTTCAGGTCCAATGATAAGAACTCGGTTAAATGGCTAATTAGGATTATGAAAGGCAAGTGAACAAACGAGATAATAATCTCTATCTCAGTGGTGAATAGCTTTTTAAGGGAAATTCCGAATTTATTCAAACACAAGACAATTAGTCTTAATAATCCGAGACTGTTTCGAATAAAAAGAAATTATGTCGAGTCGCCGTTGTCATTCACTTTGTACGCATAAATAAATTTACTTTTAATTTTAGCTACTTTTGTTAATTAAAGAATTTGAAGATAATTGTTTGAAGTTATATAATAGACGTTTGTGTAGTCTTTGCGTTTGAATTATAAATTTAAAGACAGTCTTTTAATTACATAGTAACTTATAAAGCATATTATTTTATTTTAATCCAATTCGAAATTGCTGTCACAAGTAACATTAAGGTCAGGACAACCGTGTCAAGTTTTATGAACTTGAATTGTCCTGTATCCAGCTAAAACCAACGAGCCAAGTAGATTTTCATTACGTTTTTATCTCAGATATTTGTTCATGCATATAAACCCGTAAACACTGAGCAGTCTTACATTACCGTTACAATGAACGTCCGAAGAGCCAAAATCACTGGTATTCTTAGGATGGCAATAAGCGAAATACCTGCCCATCTTCTATAAGTAATCTCTTACTGGATTTTTAGGACACCCACGTACTAAATTCTCTGATAAAAATAATGTTAGTAAACTCTAAAGCAATCTATTCATATAATATGTGTACTTAGTAACCCGTTATAAGTAGGAATAGCATCTCCTATCAGCGAGTATAAAAAGATCCCCGCAACGTTCCTTCCCGAGACGGAAGAACTTCTTAAACTATTTATGATCCTTAAAGTCTCTCGATAACGATAAAATCCGAGAAAATTACCTTTTATCTAGTTCACTCTTTCTCGCGTGTCGTTTATACGCTGTGAGCATAATACTATTATGAGTGGCGAAACGGCATGATAAACTTACGCGGTCTCGATGTCGATAAGATCACATATTGTGTGGATTTGAAACTATGTCTGAAGCTTAAGTTCCAAACTTTGGATATGGTTTTCTAAATGTGTTTTGGCTTCTAGGTTCTCATGTTTTCTTTCGAACTATAACGTTATTAAGACTGCTAAGTCTGGCAGTCTTAATCAGACAGTTTGTCACAAGTCGTATGTCAAATTTTTTATTTTTACTTTAATGTCTCCATTTCCAAGTGATTTTTATTTTCCCACTTTTTAACGTTATAAAATCTTTTCTCAGCAGAATTCTAAACATAGACTGAAGCTAGTAACTGTATTTCACACCAACGAACTATAAATTTAAAATTAAGTTGAAGTTGAGATACTTCGCGAAGAAATTGCTATTTCGAGAGTGCAGTTTAATATTTAGAATGTTACAAGCTGTCGACCTCGAAAGCACTGTGGTGAATTCCGGAGACTTGAACAAGAAGACTTAACTAATATTACCAAGGCAAAAATAACAAGACAACAGTTCTGAGGAAATTGTTACTTATTATTTAAACAGTAAAAAGTGGCTGATGGTCTGTTTTATGTGTTTATAACTTTTACGAGAAATTGCTGGAATATCAAATGCCATCATTTACTTCGCTTGATCAACCATCACAGTTGTTACGAGATGCAACAATATTTAAAATCGAACCTAATATTTTGAAGTATTGACTTTCCGTAATTTCTTCCTTTTCTGTGTCGAAGAAATCATGATATTTTCAGTTAGGAAATCATTTCAGGTACCTGTTTCTATAAAAAGTTAACTCTCCAATAAATCAGAATCTGTGACCCAACTCTAATCCGCCCAACGTAAACCACATTTTCTCAGCTTTAGGCTGCTACCTCTTGGCAAAAATATAGCCGAGTTTAGATAATTCATGTCGCGAGGCGGTCTAAATATCGTTTTTTACATCTTGCCGGATAAATTCATAACTGGGGAAGGCTTAGGTAAAAACAGAAAGTACCAAGACTCATATACCTATTCCTCTTTATTGCAAAAACTGTTGCTAAATAACTTGGTACTTTCAAGTCGTGGCTTTTATAAGTGAAGGGTATATAAACGATGAGAGACGAAAAAAATATATGTTAGCATAGCGTGGGTGACGTCAACATGGCTTTTCTCGTGATAAGGGTCTGGTTAACCCGTGTAAATTCATAACAAAGAAAATATTTCAGATATCTATTACACGGTTCAAATACTTGCGAAAGATTTTTCCGACTGACGGTGTATAATTTAATGTGTTGCGTATCAATTTTCATTAGTTTCGAAGATAAAATCATGATGTCAAAATGGCATTCCTCAGAGGTCTAAAGTGTCATTTAATTACGTTATTGATGGGTGTGTTCTTAGGCGATTCGAAGAGAATGTTGAGTTTATTTAGGACAAAGCTGAGTAATGTATTTTTATTCGTTTATTTATATAACAGGATTAGCATTATTTCAATTCGTGATATTTTGAACTACAGTTAAACTATATTATCAGCAGATGCTTTAAGAAATGTTCGTTTTAATTAATAAATCTATTTGCAGTACCCAAATATTATATTACCTATGTATTTTTTTTTAATCATAAATATTAAATACTACGCTATATTTTCCTCAATAGGGAATGACAATTTTTTTTTAAGTTTTGACTCAATAAAATACTTGTTTCCAAAGAGTGCAAACAATATTATGAAAGGTGTGTGTATAAGTTTAAAAATTGCCAAGCTACTCGAATAAACATTTTAAAATAACTGTTAACGACACGGACAGCACTATCGTAGAAGCGACGTCACGACTATATACGTACTTACGACTCCTAACTTCATACTTGCGCTATACATTGTCCGTACCCCCGCGACAAGGACGGGAATAATCCCCTCCAAAAACTTAGAAGCATGTAGCTTCTTCATATTTACATTGATTTCACAGATTTTTTCGGTTAACTGATTTTACTTTGCCTTCTTTGAAATAACTTTTTTTTTTTAAATTGGTCTTCATCCCTATTCTTGAAACTCTGTAGTTACTAATTATGTACCTTCAACGAAAAATATAACACGCCGTGAATCCAGTTTCTCCTGAAAAACACAGAGAACGTGCACTTTAATTAAATGTTTATTTGCAGCTTACCCCAGCGACACTAAATAGATGCACGCACACCTTGACACTTTCACGTACAATGAATGCAAGCGCACTCGTGACTATGGTTACCAACCCCCCTTTTTTTTTATGTCATGATTTTTACCGTTCGGATCGTTAGGATTCGGCCTTGTCATTTGTCCAGACTTGTAGAAATAAGATTTATTATTGAAAAAAACGCAATGTACGAGATACGAGTACGTTTTGTAGCAGTACTGAAAAAAACCGGCCAATTGCGAGTCGGACTCGCACACGAAGAGTTCCGTACCACCGTACCGTATTTAATACAATGTACATATTTAAGTACATATATTTAAAAAAAAACACGTTTCTTGTATTGGGACCCCTTATAATTGTTTACATTTTTTCATTATTATTATTTTTTGTTGTAGCGGCAATAGAAATACACACTCACACACTATACTAACACTGTACTGTGTGTGTGTAACTGTACTATAGTAGGGTTCATAAGTTACAGCCCGCTGACAGACAGACGGAAGGACGGATGGACCGATGGACGGACGGCTGAGCCTAAGTAATAGGGTTCCGTTTGCACCCTTTCGCTACGGAACCCTAAAAAAATATTTAAAAGTATAATGTCTGAACTTTTAAATTTTGCAATAGTAACCCTACTTGGAACTGACATACGTCTAAGATCTCCGTATGCAGTAGGTGCGTGCGCTTTCTCTCGTTTTATGAAGCCGACCTCCTATACTTACCTATCTATTTCGTGCCCCGGCCGCTCGTTTGTGGAATGTTTTGCCCGTTCAAATAAAACGCGCGCAATTGTTTTGATGGTCTCGTCAGTCCGCTCATCCACGAGTTTCAAATCCGGGCAGTTCCAATGCGACTTTTTCAATTTATAAGTACTTCCTCCGTCTTATTCAAAGACACGATCAAAATTTAGTACTACGGGATAATTGCTAGGTTGGCTTAATATGAAGTGACTAAGTGAAACGTTATTATACAATAAAGTTTATGGCTAGTTCATCAACTATCTGTGGTACTAAAGCTGGTCCACCGAGACCACTAGTTGTTTATCCATGAATTTAACTTCGATACTCACTCATAAGAGGATAGCGTTGATAATTTTTGTGTGCCTTTTTTAGTTATGCGCAAATAGTTAAAAATCGATACTAATACATCAATTCGACGACGTCGATGTCTGTAAGATCGCCGAGACGTCTAAAACCGGATACGGCTGAAATTCAGCACAAAGACGGTAGAATCTTTGAAACCACGGCGAGCATATGACTCCTAAGGGAAGGAAGGAAATGTAAGTTTCATACGACTGGATTGGATTCCCATCGTTTTCCCAGAGGGAAAAGCAGGACTTAAAGCGATGCTAGAACGCATACGTACGATTGTACACTCTGGGAAAAATAAAAAGGTAAGTTATTTAATTGAAGTAGTGCAACGTAGAGAGCATTATTGATTAGCAGTTGGAAGAAATACTGTTCATTGGTTCTGAATTTGATGCTGACATTCGGCAAAGAGAGTATTGTTATGCTGTGGTGTTTGGTAAAGGCAACAAATCATGCCAAAAGCGACCAGTTCACACTAATAATTTGCTTTTGTTTTCTCTTTCTGTCTTCTTCACTCACACACACACTTAGACTGTACACATACTCAACTACGAGTATACTTGAAATCGGAATCTGAGCTAGTTATCAAATATAGAACAACAAACTGAATGACATACATGACAGAATGCAAATTCTATTGCAACCAATCTTTTTCTGCTTTCCTCAGTATCGTTTGTGGGGATGAAATGTAAATTATGTCAGATTACGAATTCAAGTACCTAAGTAATTATCCGCAAATTCTCTAGTTTTATTTTTCTTATCGGTACTATTTTGTTGTAAGTTCTGTCATTAACAGGCTTTGTATGTATATACATAGACATGGAAGAAGGAGGGCTTCTGTAACAGGTATCTCCATCCTAATTTAATTTTTATTTTTTTTATTATTTGGGAAAACGAACAATAATGTACAGTTTGTGTTACAATTAAATATGTAACATGTGCGTAAACGTACAATCCACAACGTTTCCACAGATTCCTTGTGTACATTTTTAACTATGTAAAAAGTACAATAACACTTAAATACTATCTTACACATTTCGTTTTTGATTTTACTTTATTAGATTATTTTATATTTTGGAAATGTGAGAACGTTGTAGGCCTTGTGGATTGTAAATTGATAGACCATAGTCTATTTGTTTAACATATGGTGCTTGTTGACAGGCCTACACTGTCCTCCCATACCTATTAACACTGTAATTTGAAAACATTGTACAACACAAATATTTTTAAAAGAGTAACCATGGAGTTTCTTGCCGGCTCTTCTCCATAGGATACGACCAATTGGAACCGTGCACCTAGAATCTGACGTTTCATAAGTGCCCATGTAGGTTTATGTGAAATAAGATATTTTGTTCTTTTTGTTAGCACAGACACGTCCCTTTAGATAGCCCCACAGAAAAAAAGTCTGGAGCTGTTAAATCCGAGGAACTTGAACGATGGCCAATCAATATCACCATTTCTCGAAATTAATCGACCAAGTAAAGTTTTTTTAAATGTCTCGATTGTGTTTGGCAGAACGGTTTAATAACTAAAACACATTGTTTAGTCGTAAAACGATTAACATCAAATTTGCCGCATCTACACAAAAGAATTTTCATGAAACGACCGTCATCCGTCAAAACAAAATGGCGGCAAAAAGAAGTTCAAGTTGCCCAAGTTGCCCACCCTGTAGTTTCAGAATTTGGACAGCGTCTGCGTGACCTACTTAGGGTTTGCGCAGATGTGACACAGCTACACTTATCTGCTTAGCTAAACCTTTAACCAACTATGTTGGGGTCAGCTTCCAGTGTACCCGGATGCAGCTGAAAACCTGTATTTAATATGGATCGACTCCCTATCTGACCTCCACGACTTAACGTGCTTTCCTAGGCACGGAGGGGTCTCGATATGTACTGGATGATCCCATCTACAGGCCGATCTCGCCAAGCGTGGCTAAACCTTCGATCGATCCATGCGGCTGTAATTATTTATCCTCGAGCAGGTACACAGATACACTACAAAGGCGAAAATGTCTCCTGACAGTGCCTGGTTTGAATGTTCTCCGGTCATTGCAGCCGCTTTAAGTAACATTGTGGCAGCCATAAAATACTTAAAACTTAATAATTTATTGGCTACGTGGTCGTCGGTTGCTCGCGTGTGTGGTGCCCATGTCGTAAAATAACCACACATTGAACGCGACTGCCAATTTTAATATTTGTGTAAATGGAACTCATCCGTTTTTATAAATGTGACTGGCCACATTTTGTGATGTGGTATGGCACGTCCGAAAATACCCTTAGAACAGTCGTGCGCTTATTTCGTTGGCAACATGACACTGCATTCTTATTTGAAGGGATGTGACGGCAATAAGAAAACGTCGATTTATATAGGTGACAGACCGAAACTGGGGCATAATTTTATTATGGTGTCTTCGTGTCAATAGGCAATAAAGTGTATATTTTATTGATGTTTGCTTGTATTTTTGAGGACTTTATCATTATTAGAAAAGCCTTTGACCCCAGTAGTAGTAAAATCTTTTATTAAAAAGGTCAAGCTGGCTATCGCCTCCCAAACTACAGAGTGGTGATGAGCTGATGTTATCACATCAAATGATATCGCGTGCTACATGATATTATTTGCACATACATAATACAAATAAGCTACTATCACTCGAACTGCGATACTTTGTAATATATTTAATAATTACAGTATGTGGTTAAATGTAGAGAGATACTCATATAACCAGAAAAATACTCAAACGTTGCCATTCCGAATTAGACAAAAAAAAAACTTTAAGAATAAAGCGAAATGAATGCAATTACGCCCTTCATAGCTAACCGTTTCAGGCATAATTTTCTATGTGCGAAATTAAAAGAAAAGGAAAGAAGAGAGCGCTGGGCTGAGAAAAAAATTCAAGCGGGGATATCATGCATTCAAAGCACTAACAGCAAAAGCACAATCGCAAAAACAGTTTTACGTCTTCATACAAATCGGCCGAAACGACAAGCTTTGAATTCTTGGTGTACACTAGTATTCAACAGTCGCACGTGCGCCGCAGTTACGTAAGGATGCGGGCGGTGCGAGATACTCCCTCACATTTATTTACGTGAAATATAGCACGAAGTTATCGACTGTATGGTTCAGTGTATGGGTATTAAAATTCATCAATTTCAAAATCAGTTTTTTTTATTTTTTATTACCAACTCAGTCGGCAAGGTAAGCATATAAAATAACATTGTTTTTATTTAATTATGTTTTGTAGGTATTTTTATATTTATTGAAGCGCAGCGAGCATAACTTCCTTGACACGTACTTACTAAAAATCTATCTTTTTTCCATTCAATCGATTCCCAAATGAAGAATCAAAATTAGCTTCTGCTTGCGGCATCGCCCGCGTGGATTTCAGTTTTTTTTTGTTTGTATGTTTGGCATCTCGCAGGTCAACCTATGCGGTTGTCGTCTGCTTAAGCGGACTTGCCTGTGGATTCCCTAATAAATTAAGGCCTCCAGCCAGGACTTAAACTTATATACTAACTAAAACTAAGCGACAACGCTAAGGGCACCCCCTGTGGGGTACGAACCTCGGCTTAGGGCGTCGCTGGAAGAGGGCAGCAAATGACTAGCTGGATCAGGATTGATATTATTTACGGACGAATTTAAAGTTACAGGCTCAGCGGCGCGGACTGGCTCGAGCAAGGGTCGGGAGGGGCGTCGATTTGGGCGTCGCGGCAGGCCTCGGCGGCGAGGGCGGTAGGACGGCGATCGGGTTTTGGGCTTATGTAGCGTGCTAGTGGCCTTACTACTCTCCTGGAGGAGGGTAGTGGCGTCGTCGGGGTCGATTAAAGTATGCCTTGGTCGGCGAATACTACTAATGCGAGAGGGAGTGTAGCGGGCGGCCGCTGTAATCAGGGGGTTAGAATGTTTGATGCCGCAGTCGAAGAAACGCTTTGATAAGCGTTTCATGAACTGTTTTATGGTTGGCATTTTGAGGTCGACGTGAAGGTCGATATTACGGACATAGAAGGGGGCACCCGTGACCCTTCTGAGGAAACGGTTTTGGAGGGTCTGCATCTTATGGAGATGACGTGGGTGAGCGTGCGCAAATACAACGCAGGCATAGGTCATGATGGGACGGATAACTGCGGTATAGATGCGGAGCTTGCATTTGAGGGACAGTTTGCTACGGGCTGTCAGTACGAATTGGAGCCTGCTAAGAGCGAAGGAGGCGCGCGTGCGAACCGCCTTAATATGAGCCTTAAAGGTAAGGTTCTCATCGAGGATCACGCCTAGGTATTTGGCTTGCTTCTCCCAAGGGATTGGCTTGCCGTACATAGTGATCGGGCTGGGAAGTGGGGGAGGGAGTCGACGACGTCTCGAGAAGAGAACCGCCTGACTCTTATCGGGGTTGACCTCGATTCTCCATTTCCGGAACCAAGCGCCTAAGACGTTTGCGGAGGTTTGGAGAGTACGAGCTATAGCGTTGGGACAGTGACCGGTATAGTAAACGGCAGTGTCGTCGGCGAAGAGAGCCAACTGAGCCTTTTTACTTTTTGGGATATCGCTAGTGAACAGCGTGAAGGCGAGAGGAGATAGTACGGAACCCTGAGGGACACCTGCGCGAATAGGATGAGGGGACGAGAGTGCTCCCTCGACGCGATAGCGAAAGGTCCGGTTCGACAAAAAGTCTCGTAAGATGAGCACGAGACGATCTGGCACTCCTAGTTGGTAGAGCTTGTATATAAAGCCGTTGTGCCAGACTTTGTCGAAGGCTTTCGCTATGTCGAAGAATAGCACACCCGTCGTCGCGTTACGCTGCAGACCAGCGCATAAGTGCTCTACGATACGGTGGACCTGTTGAGTGCCCGAGTGTTGTCTACGGAATCCAAACTGCTCGTTGGGTATGAGGCTCTTTGCTTCGGCGTAGTCTTTGAGACGCTTATAAATAAGCCTCTCGTAGATTTTGCCGAGGACATTGAGTAAACTAATAGGGCGGTAGCTGGAGGGCTCAGACTTTGGCTTGCCTGGCTTTGGGATACCGATGACGGTGGCTTCTTTCCATGATTGTGGGAAGATGTTGTTGCTCAAGGCGCCATTGAAGATGGCGGTCATAAGCATTATTAGCGGGGCAGGAAGGAGTTTGTATACCTTATTGGTAATACCATCCGAACCGGGGGCCTTACGAGCGTGGAGCCCTTTAATGATGTCGTGCACTTCGTCTGGAGTGACGGGAGGCAGAGGATCATCAGGGTCTTCGACGGGAGGGAGGGAGGCTCTTCGTTCGACTTCAGCGTCGACCTTGTTCAGGTGAGCTTGGTCTACTGGTTGGGAGCTGAGAGAACATTGGGACTCTAGGCTGTCGGCAAGACATTCAGCCTTATCGGGACTGTCGAAAGCGACACTATTGTCGGGGCGGATGAGAGGAGGCATAGACACCTCTTCTGAGGAACGCAATTTCCTCTGTAATTGCCAGAAGGCTTGATGAGTGGGCTCGAGTTCGCTGAGCATCTTGTTCCAGCCCTCAGAGCGAACCTCCCCTATGCGTTTCTTTACAGCACGCTGTAAATGGCGCATGTGGGCTTTGTTCGCGTCACAAGGGAAGGAGTCGTAGGCACGGATGGCCGCGTTCTTCTCGGTTATCAGGTCACGTACGTCAGCAGGTAGTTTCCAGCGATGGTCTTCCATCACCGGAACTTCCCGTGAACAATCCGTCAATACGGATTGTACGTGCTCTGTAAACGAGTCGATTGCGGCCGTCGTGTCGGCGACTGACACTAAGTGATCGGGGATGGTGTCTAAGTGAGGCGACGTGGTGGATTTCAGTCTTTCGCTTACTTTCCTCCAGTCGGTTATAGTCTGGGTCTGAGGGGGGCGGTTGGGGTCGATCGGGCCCGAGTAGGGTGCAAGATGCATGACTACAGGGCGGTGGTCAGAATTTAGCTCGTGGAACGTCTCAATCGATTGCAAACGGAGGTTCACATTCTTGAGCAGCGCTACATCGAGAACATCGGGAAGGTGATTAGGATTACCTGGGAAGTGAGTCGGGCTCATTGGAGCGATGACGTCAAAGTTAAGGGATTCGCCTAACTTGAAAACTAACCTACCTCTGGTTGAGGTTGTGCTACTATTCCACGCCGGGTGCTTGGCATTAAGATCCCCCGCCAAGATGACGGAGTCACTCATACCGAAGAGGGCGGTGAAGTCCTTTTGGAGAGAGATGGGATCCTCCGGACCATTGTCTGGTGGAATATAAGCAGAGATGATGGTGATCGGTTGATGACCAGTCATGCCGAGCCGACAGATAGAGGTCTCCAGATGGGAGAAGAGAGAAGGTGGGTCGATAGGGATGCAATACAAAGATTTCCTAAAGTATATTAGTGTGCCACCCTTGTGGCATCGAGACCTGTCATTGCGAACTAGTTTATAGTTGGCAATATTCGGGTTTCGGTGATGCGGTTTTAAGAAGGTTTCCTGTATGAGGAGGATGTCAAGCTGATGGTCGCGGAGGAAAGCGGCGATCTCATCGCGTTGACCTGAAACGCCATTTGCGTTGAAGAAGCCTAATTTAAGGGATCGGGGTTTGTTACTGTTTACTCTCGTATTATCCATTGAGAATTAATATTTGAGTGAGTGTAGAACTTGCGCGATCTCGGGATAAGCGCTGAGGATTTCCATAAGGCGGAGTGCGTTGCCGTTTGCAGCAACGATTTCTTCCGCCATTTTGTCCGCGGCGGTGGTGAAGAGAGCCGCGTATGTACTAAGTATAATTTGGGCGCTGTTTCGGCCCTGGGTTCCCTGAGGTTTCGCTGGAGAGGCCGTAGGGGCCGTGGGGGCTACCAAAGGCGCTGGGATTGCGGAAGCCATCAGCGCTGGAAGTTGAGCGGGTTGCGCCGGTTGCGCGGGGATAGAGGGCACCGAGGCTGCAGGAGCCTTCAGGTGATTTAGGTTAGCCCAGGGAGACAGCCTCTGCGGACTGAGCCGCTCCGGCATCAGCGCGGAAGGAGGCTTTCCCCAGGGGCTTTCCCTGTGCTGGCGGTCGCTCGCGCGTTTCGCGAGTTTGGGAGAGGAGGACTTCGGGGCCTTAGGACAGCCCCGGTAATTTGCCGGGTGTCCCGATTGGCCGCAGAGTACACAGCTGGGAGGCTCTAAACATAGTTCCCTATCTTTAGGGCGGGTACAGTCGGCGGTGCCATGCTCTCCTAGACACTTGACGCATCTAGGGGTGGCATAGCAGTTGGACTGCGAGTGACCATATAATTGGCAGCGATGACACTGTCCAATTAATTGAGCTCTGTAAGGCTTCTCTATTGAGATGCCTGAGAGCGAACACACCGACTTAACTTTAAAAATCGGGTGGTGACCGTCTGTGGGGTCACAGATGACCAGGACCATGTCGTAGACTAGGCCCTGTCTCGCTTTATGTAAGCGATGAACGGCGGAAACTGGTATGCCTTGTGCGACAAGGTCGGTCTTAATCTCCTCGGTGGAGATTTCTTGGGGTACGCGCCTAATAACGACGCGAGTGGGGGTTTCCTCCGGAAGGGAGTACGTATGAAAGGAATAGTTCCTTTCACGCAGGGCGCGGGAGAGATCCCTAAAGTCCGCAGATGTAGGGACGGTCACTTTGATCCCCTGGAGGGTGGATCGGGCGTTGGTGTAGTTGATCTTGCGATCAACACACATTTTAGATATTTCAGTCCATTTGGACTTTTCCTGGACGTATATCGGGGGAGGGGGCTTCTGCTTCCTCGCGGTAGGAGCGGGTGGGCAAGCCATAGGGCTGGCGGGGCGACTGGCCCGCGGACTAGGGGCGGAAGTGGAGCTGGACGATAAGTCGTCCTGTTTTTTCTGGGCCTTGGTGACTGGGCCAGCGGGGGCGGAGGATTTAGCCGCCTTCCTCTTGCCTCCTTTAACAACGACTTGGAAGTCGTCGTCGCTGGAGGAGGAGGTGCGGGCTTCGTCCTCTGAGAGTGGGACTGACGTGTCCATGCTCTCCGGTTGAGTCGACTTTGATACTGCGGTGCGCAGCTGCGTTGTCTCTGAAACAATGGCAGCCGGAACAATAGACGGCGTAACAATGGCGGCAGGTACAAAAGCGGGCGAGACAATAGGGGCCGCGGTATTTACTGCCGGGATAATGGCGGGCGAGACAATAGGGGCCGGATTAGCGGCCGGGGTATTATCTACCGGAACAAAGGCGGGTGACACAATGGGGGCCGAGATAGTTGCCGGAACATTGTGGTGCGGAACAAAGGGCGGAATGCCTTGTTCACTTGCAGGTGGCGATAGCGGGCTCTCCAGTGCGTCACTGAATTCCACAAGTGACCCGTGGGACGGAGTGGGGGTGGACCGTTGGCGTATTTTGGCGCCATATTTCGCCAAGAACTCGGGGTCCTTAAAAAGGACCTCTCTGAAGAACGCCAAAATAAAGGCGTCCTCCATGGTCGGAGGAGGAGCTATTTTAGGGAGGGAATGGTGGAAAAAATTTTCCTACGTGGCCTAAACCCTATACCTATCTCCCCGGGTGGATGGGCCCGGGGATGTGTGACCCTCTCTGTCGGGTGTAGACAGAGAGGTGAGTACCTATTTGTGAGCCCTAAGCTTGTAACCCGTCGCCAGTCTTATTGTGCGAACGGGGCCCTGACCAGTCTAGCGCGAAGGGTGTAGACACACCCTAAAGACACTAGGTGAGTAGCTGAAAAGCAAAACTGTCACCAGAGCCGACTAGGAGATCCCCCAAGGCCGGTTATCTGGGACCCGTCCAACTAACTGCCTCGCCCTGAAGGGGTTCGGCGGGTGTGAATTGGGTCAACACCCCACTCGGCTTCGTTGACACCGTAAGGTTTCAACCGAGGACCACGAAACTGTGGTTTTACCCAGAAGGGGCCTAGTGAAGCTACTCACAAACGTCTATTAATGAAACAGGGATGCCTTGAAAAAGGCAGTTTTTTTGAGTTATTAAAATCAAATCAATTTCTTGATTTGATTTTAAATCGGTGTAGTCCGGGCGACTACGATGACGTCACGTGGTAGCGACGAGTAGAAAACACGAAACACAACACTGGAGCGGGAGAGCGCACAAACACGTCCGTCCGCGGCGAGAGTCGAGCGTCGAGTGTGTGGATTTCAGTCTGTCAAAGAAAGTCTTTATAGAGCTTACCGCGATCAAAAACACGTTCTTGAAATCCAAATTATTCATCTCTTAGTCATCAAATGTTTAGTTGATTTTTTCCCAGATCGGGCAAAGTGTTATTGGGTTTTTCTATCTGGAATTTCTTAATAGCAGCCCGGAGTCTGGATTTGTGCCCGGTTGATGGCAATAGGCTCGCCCCCTATTACATGGGACTTAAACATAACTGGCGAAATGTGGGTGTACAGGTACACCTCTGCCCAACCCTTCGGGGAAACAAGGCGTGATGTTATGTTTATGTATTACCTGACGATAAGCAAATTTAATTCGAAAGGGTTTTAACATGAGCTACTTATATTATTACCCCTTTTTTTGGGTGGGAAATCATCAAGTGACTTCTCCCGCTCCCGGTGGAGCGGGAGGGCGTGTCAGACTTTTACTGACTAAAACTCACCCGTATTCCTTCAGTTGCCTGTGCCAGGGCCATGGTTTCTCTTTCGAATTTCCCAAGACTCTGAGGCGTCGGCCCTATCGGACCCCGTTGAGGCGCGCGTGGAACACGACGCATCGTCGGCCCGGGCTTGGTCCTGGAGCAAAGGGTAGCTCGCCGTCCGCAAGCCCGCGCTTACGGTGGTCAGGAAACTGCAGGCGACTCCCGACGACCAGGGCGTCTCCTGCGGCGACTAGTGGGGGCGTGAGGGTGGAAGGCTCTCTCCCTCACGCATTCCGCCTCCTCCTTCGCGAGCATTACTGCTTCGCAGAAGGAGGTGATGGCTTTCCATTCCCTCTCGCTCCGTACCATGGCCGGGACCAGGGCAGGACGCGAGAGATCGTCGCCGCCGGTCGCCTCCGCGAGAACAAGGCGGTGCTCCGCCCAAGCTGGGCAGACCTGCACCGTATGCTCCACCATGTCCTCCGAGCGATCCACAAAATGGTGACACGCGGGTGTTTCCTCCCGCCTTATGCGAAACAGGAACCTCCCGAAACAACCGTGACCCGTGAGGACCTGTGTCAGGTGGAAGGTGACGATGCCGTGGCGCCTCTCCAACCACTGCTCAAAAAGGGGACTTATCGCTGCTATTGTGGCGTACCCAGCACTGGGTTGCGACAATCGCACCCTCCATGTTGTCATGAGATCCCACCGGAGCCCTGTCCGCTGTACCGTGATTTCTCGCGGCAGCGGAGTTACACCCCGGCGTTTTGCGTCCTCGCGCCACTCCCATACGTGCGCGAGGGCTTTTGCCTCCAGATCCGGCGGCAATCCGGCAAGGAGGCTCGCCGCCTCGCAGGTGACCGTGCGGTATCCCCGGACCAGCCGGATGGCCGTGACCATTTGGGACGCGAACAACAGGCGGGCTGGTCGATATTATTACCCTAGACTCGAAATGAAATGAAAAGTTTATTTATGTAAGTAGATCTTTTAAAACTAGATGGCATTTCCTAGCTGACTGATGCCTGAGAAGAAATTAAAGTAAAATTACTATAATATTAGCGATTGTGAGTCTAATAAAGCAAAGTTTTGATTACACTTTAATTTTCACCCTGTTTAGTCGATAGTCTAGTTTAGAGTAGTCAAAAGGGTAAAAAAGGAATTAAAACACTTTATTTTACCCATTTGTGAAATAAAGTACGGTCTGATATTAGTCTGATCTAAAATAACACAACGCGGAATCAATTACGGAGTCCGGTCGTAAAACTTCCTTATGTTCACTTTATGGGCACAGGGTCAAGGCATCTGTTTCTAATGGCCGGCTTTTATAACTATCTGTAATATCGACTTAGGGCCGACATATTAATTTCACAACAATTTCTTGTAGAGAAGTTCCTCCCCATACATTCAAACCGTATATCAGTATAGACTGACATAGTGCTCAGATTTTATAAGTAGATTGCATTTCTAAAAGTTTAAAAATTTAACGTACTGTCTTGCGCGATTACTTACTTTCATGACATGTTCTTTCAAGTTTTTGTCTACTATCACAAAAACACGTTCAAAAAAACGAGATATCTAATGAATTAGTTCTGGTGATCGGGTTACATCCACAGGTACTTGCGTTGTTGCAATAGTGAGTTTGTTTATTTATAGAGTTAGGAATAGGTTGAGTTCTGCCGTTAATTGTGAATGTAATAAATTTTGTTTTGTCACTGATTCGGTTACATCTTTCCACCTGTTGGAGCTGAACAATAATACTATCGGCAAATGTTATGTTTTGACCATTTTGTAAAAGCAAATTGCAGAGGTCATTAATATTTATTAAAACAACTGTGTGTGTCTGTGTTTTCGACAACATACGAAGTTAGTTTGTGAAGAGCATCGGCGGTTGATAGGCGGCCAAACTGATTACCACAGAGAAGTTTATGGGTTTCCAGGTAGTGTTTTTATATCGTTTATTAGTTTTTCTAGAATTGGAAGTAGAGAGATTGGTCTATAATGCGACACCAAAGATTTGTCTCCTGCTTTATATATAAGAACAGTGACGTGTTTTATAAACGCATCTGAAAAGACTCCTTTTGAAAAGCAAGCATTAAATATGAGTGCTAGTGGTGCAATAAGGGAATCCACTGCTCTTTTAATAAAAAACGTGGAGATGCCGTCCCATCCCGAAGAATTCTTAGATTTTAAGTTAGCAATTATATCTTTAATTTCAACTTGGTCTGTTGGGCGAAGCATAAAAGAGTTTAGGGTTCCGCTATACGGTTTTGGATTAGACCGATTGCTCAAATCCATCTCATTTGTGAGGGTCCTGGACAAGATGGAGTTTGGCTAAATTACTACCGACATTGACAAAGTACCTATTTATGCTATTTAACGCGTCTTCAGATGTTGAAGTAGTTGAAAGAAGCTCTGATGGTATTTTTGGGTAGCTGTTTAAATTACACATTTCCTTTACCAATTACCATTTTTTTTTTTTTTTGACTAGACTTAGCGAATTCTGATTTAAAACATTAGTTTTTTAGGTTTTTTAGTAGATTATTACATGTATTTCGGTAGCGCTTGTAAGTTATAGTAAGGGTTGAGTTTTCTGGCTCCTTTCTTAGTTTTTGGTGAAGGGTGTCACGATTCCTCATACATCTACACAGACCTGGTGTAATCCAAGGCTTAATGATTTTTTGTCGCCTAGGCTGCTTGATGGTGTGTGTTTGATTCGATATGACATCTCTGATGGTATTCAAGAAGATGTTCGTCATTTCATTTGGGTCATCATTATGAAACCTTTCTTCCCAGTTAATCTGTGTTAAGTCTCTAATAGCAGCATCGTAGTCGGTTTTTGTATGAGAGGGGTTTTTCTTGGGTCTATTTTAAATTTTTAGGGGTAGTGATACCATAACACTTAAGTGGTCAGTTAGGGTTGAATTAAGTACTATAGTCAAAGGTTTTAATTTTGTTTTGACGAAGCAGTGATCAAGACAATTTGATTCTCTATTCGGCAGGGTATGCGTGGTAAGAAGGCCGTTGGATGCAAGCTGATTTCAGTATTCTGTATGTTTAGGGTTAAGTTGTTCAAATTTAATATTAATATTTAAATCGCCCATTAAAACGATGTTTTTATAATGGCCAACACTGGACAAGATTTTATCTAACGACTTTAGAAATGGATCTAGGTTTTTGAAGGCTGGAGGTCTGTACAATGAAATAACAGCTAAGTCGTTGCTGATAGTTGTCATAAGGCAATTTACTTCTCTACAATAATCTGGCTCATAGTCATTCGCTCGTATGCTATATTTTAGGTATAATACGATACCGTCATTTTGATTAAGGTGGGACTTAGTAATGTGATTTGTGTAATTTACCATTTCAGGTATGATTCAATTTTCGGATAGCTAAGATTCTGTGAGCATAATAAGATCGTAATTGATGTCTAGTCTCTTGAGGAGAACAGCAAGGCCTTCGTAGTTACGGTTTAGACTTCTGATATTTTGATTTAAAACTGAAAACGCTATTGCACCTGTTTTAAAGGCAGCCTTGCAGTGTCCGGCATGTCAATAGCTATAGCATTGCCGACCCTGACGACATCGTCAAGGTCGTTTGCGATACCTTGTATTTCAACCATAATCTTTGTAGGTAGAAACAGAAAACGAACTAGTAGCAATGGTATAGCAGAGACAAATTTCCAGAACATCAGAAGCTGCAACATATGTTGAACTGAAGGCACATAATGAAAGGTACGAAAGTGTTTTATGTTTTAGTAAAAATAATGTGTGACTGTTATGTTTCGTTGTGAGGTGAATGTGAGTAGTGGAAAAACTTAATTACTAACAATATAAACTTAAAGGATAATTTTGATTTAATACAAAGCATTCAAAATCCAAGAATAAAAACCTCGTGACAGTAATAAAGGTTTGTGGAATACTAGGTGCATACATACTCAGCTAGTCATTTAGCTTTATGTAAGAGATCTATGTCTGCTTCGTTTCTAACAGAATCTGCTTCTCACCCTCCCTTTTTCTTAAACATACTTTGCCGAGAGAAATCCAGCAGAACATATAGCTATTCTCTTTGGCGAATTTTCTAACAGGGTATAATAGTTGCTGAGATTTTGGTGTTAGGCACTCATATAAGAATACCGGCTCAGGGGGCCCTCTTATTTTATATGTGACGTGTTCAACTTATTTTGTTTATTAGACTTATTAAAGTTCCTTGTACTTTTAATGAAATTGCTTTTAATATTCACGTTTGTGAAATCTACTATTATTGGAAATCGCCTTCCTTCCTATTTTGCCGGAATAAATCTTTAATTACGTTGTTGGATGGATACACCGATAACCTTGCCCGTTTCTGTGACGATTCAAATTCAAATTCAAATCTTTTTGACAGGCATGACATCCATTCTAAGTTTTTAATTCGATCCTCAAGCTGAATAATATAGTTTAAATCATATTCCCTCTCAGCTTCCAAATTCTCTGTTCTAATGACGATATCATCACTCACACGATGACTTGCAACATTTTCTGCGATGTGTTTGTTTAACCTTACTCAGTTTATTGATGACAAACACACTTAACTAGGTTGCCACTGATTTTATGACACTGCAGAAGTGCTCAATTCACTTAGATTTAATAAGTTATTTTAATTGATACGAAGGAACTTTGTGCACGTCAACTATGTGTGAGCGCGGGCGAGGAATAATCAATAAGAAATACTATTAAGTTTTCACAATTTATTTCAAGGATACGTGTGCCTATCAGTTGTTTTTCCGAAACAAAAATCGAATAACAATTTTTTAAACTAATTCAAAATTCGTTAGAGTGATCGAATGCAACCAGAGTTATTTTTCTACCAGTATGTCTGATGTTAGACAAGCTTTTAGAAGACAACCTTTACAGTAACTTTTGAACACATTTAGCCAGTTATGTTTAAGACCCCTGTAGCAGATGGCGAGCCTATTGCCGTCAACCGGGCACAAATCCAGACCCCTGACTGCTACTGAGAAATTCCTCAAGTAAAAACCCAGTAACACTTTGCCCGACCTGGGCATCAAACCCAAGACCTCATGCTCAGCGTACGCTTGCGATCTCCAGACCAACGAGGCAGTGTATTTCAATTTTAACCTCTAAAATAAAATTCACATTATGATTTTGTTTAATTAGGCATTACTAATTTGAAATGCTAAAAATAAAAAACGTTCTTTATTTTATTTTTATAAAATGGTCAGACATACAATACCTTCTGGCGATAGGTCCTAGTACCGTGAGCCTTTGAACGCATAACCTTTTCAACTTTGATTGAAACTTATGTTTAGTTGAAAGCGCTCACTTGAACTAAATTACACTCACAGACTTAAATACTTACTGTACCTAATTACGATATCACATTGGCATGGAAACTCATTTTTTATACAAATAATTGTCTTTCGGTTAAATATAATATATTTGAAACAAAACGTCCAATATTCATCTATTCTGAACAGGTAGGTATTTTCATAATTATATAAACCAGCTTTGTCAGCAGCAATCACCAATTCTAAAGGAAACTTCAAGCTTGGTAGAAGAAACTTCTAGAACTAACCAATTGTTTGTTTCATTTCAATTCACGTAATCGCATTTGGACAAACAAATAATTGGTTCAGTCTGTGAAGATAGAACTCTGGTAAATAAATAAAGAGAGAAAAGGGAAGATAAAATTACACAAAGAGATAAGTATAAAGGCACCTTATTTGCAAGTATAATTTTAAATAATACTGTAAGTGTAAAGAGTGGTCAAATCTTTTACATCACTCTTATATGAGAACCTAAAAAGTTATTAAGCAGACATTTTAAATAAAATATTGAGATTGTACTGGAAAAATAAAAAATTGCCAGTTGGTATATCTTACCCTGTGTTTGAATGGACAATGGGTAAGTACTTAAAATCATTCTTGGAATTTCGGTTGCCATTGAACTGAATGGCAATGCAGGAGTCAGAGGGCCTGTATCGATCCAACCTTGATGTTTCCAAGAATTGATATCATGGTTTTATATCATCAAAGAAACGATAAGCATTGGCTTCGGATAAATCTATTACTGTGCTTTGATTTTATGCTAACTTAAATTATTATTTGCTTGCTTTTTTATTTTTTGGCCTATCTATTTAAATCAAAATACATAGGTACGAGTAAGGTATTTTTTTTTGAGCGTATGTATTGTATTTTTACTTCACGCAATGCTGTATCCTGAATCATTACAAAAACAAGACTGCTTAAGTATAAAGTACGTGCCTAAACTCGGAAATGGAATTCAAGATAAAAAACGTAAATAAACATAACATAACGCCTGTAATCCCAGAAGGGTCAGGCAGAGGTGTCCCTATAGTACACCCACATGTCGCCAGTTATGTTTACGTCCCATGTAATAGGGGGCGAGCCTATTGCCATCAACCGGGCACAAATCCAGACTCCGGGCTGCTACTGAGAAATTCTAGATAGAAATACCCAATAACACTATGCACGACCTGGGCATCGAACCCAAGACCTCATTCTCGGCAGTAGATCTTGCGACCAATAGACCAACGAGGAATAAAACAATGTAATTTATTTTATTTTATTAATTTTAAGAAAACTTACAGCTAAAACATTCAAGTAGTCAGAAGAAATATGTAGAAGAAAGCCAATTACGAGTTTCCACTTATATAAACTTATGTATAAAATTGACAAAACGGAATAAATTGCGTGAGAGTTACACATAGTAGCAACTGAAGATATTAAACAAAAATAAAATACATTACACAACAAAGTTACACTTCAAAGAAAAAGTAACATAATGTTTATTTTTTTTATTTTTTGGACACTATTTGTAAATAAATCTAGCTCAACATCCCGGCACACCATATTAAACATTCGAGATGCTCTTAAAATATATGAATTTTGCCTGTAGTTTGTTTTCACAATAGGTACATAAAGGAGATGAGGTCTCCGAAGAAACACAGACGGTACACGAAGACCAGTCATGGCCCCAAGCTCATAGACCTCAGTCGACCCGTTCATTTTACTAAATAGTAAAACTAGATCTGCAATTTTTCTCCGCTCAAATCCTCAATCGTCATTGTCATAGTGACGGTAGTCAAGTTTTTCCTAGTCATTCTTATTATTTGATTTGATTAAATTTCGTGCCTTTGAGAGCACGCTGCAGCGATGCGTCGAAATCAAACATATTATTGCCTAAAGTCCCGTCGTATACAAGTGAAAACTAACGAGAGACACATTTAATCACGACAAACTTCAGAAACTGAATTACATTAGTATTACTCCAAATGACCACAACAAATTGGCGACCAGTAGGCATGCCCATGCCTACTGGTCGCCAATTTGTTTCCAACTGCGCTAACTTAGGTAAACGCAATATTATTTACGTTTTTATCTCTATCGTTGAAGGAAATATGTACATGTCGGCGTCACCGTTAGCGGTAGGTACAGCGGGCCGAGTTACGCTGTGCAAAGCGGACGTTCGCCTCCCCACTCTCCCCACTTCTCGAGCAACTTAATGTAAGCTAGTGCGCAGCGAAGAGGGGGAGCATTCTTGTGGCAGGCTCGGCCCGGTGCGCCTGCCGTAGCGCCTAGAGCTATTATCGCGATCTATTTAATTAATTAACAAGCTGTCGGAATAAAAGAGTTGGTTACTGCTATATGTCATACTTTCATTTAATATTTCGGACCTCTGCCTTCAGGTTATTTCATGGTGATTATTTTATAAGACATTGTGAGTGAAATAAAGTGATTGTGCTGTAACTAGTATCTCTATTTTCTTCGCCCGACAATCCACGCCTACTTACAAAGTGCAAGTGTAATATCGCTGATGAGGGCCTATCCCGATATCAGAATTGGGATTCGAAGGGCAAAAACCTGAAGAAAATAATGACGACAGTGAAGTGTGGGCTAACGTCTAATCTATTCAAAATATGGAGTTTTTGCTATCACGACTTCCGGCAACCACTTAACCGCAAACGTCAAATTTCACCGCAACTGCGCGACTGATACGGTTTGATCCTGATAATGACAATCGCTTCAATGGCACATGCCATCGTTAAAGCACAACAGTCCAAAAATCAAGTGATTGAAGCAAGTGGCAGTACGAACCTTTGACCGAAGTGAAGAATTCGAATCGAGCACCAGCACCGAAGAGTCGTAATACGAACCGTCTCACCTGCTACGTGTATGGACAACCACATCATCCGGTGAGCTCGTTCCTTTTCTTTTTAATAGATAATCGGGTAGTTCGTTTGTAGCTTTTAGCTTTGTCAAAAAATCCAGGGTACTATGCGCTGTGATTTAGTTTACCTTACAGGTATACCTGTGTAAAGAAAACGTTAAATATGAATCGCAGAATAACTGAGCCGTGGTGAAATTCAACACGTCAGTGTCCTTTTTGTTTCATGTTGTGCCTGTTAACTCAATTACAGAACCAGTTATTATATGTAGGGATCTATTAGATAGTAGATCCATGTACGTACCGATATTGCAAAATTACATTCTATTTGGGGTAAGAAAGTTAACGTTACTAAAGAGTTTCATTATCATATACCACAACATCAAAACTGACCTACATGGTGAAGATAAACTCGCATTAGTTCAGTGCGAAAGGATAATTGATTCTTTATTGGTGGTATGGTGTTTATGGTTAAAGAAATTTATTTCTCGAAAATAAATTACAAAGATTTCACTTACTTGAGAACATTTTAAAACTTAAAATATAACTTGGACACACAAACTAAGCAGCTATTGTTTTAATTTATATTAAATCATCTAAGTTGTAATACCATTTCTTTTCGTACGCAAATAACATTATTAACTAACACAACTTAAAACTTTTCAATCCACCCGCAAAAGAAATAATTTCCGTAGATAAGGAATGCGATCCCGGTGCCACAATAAAGCAATACAGTAGTAGGGCAAGTCTGTTTAATGGATGTGTTTGATCATTTAGAAAGTGATTTTTTTAAATTTAATCTTGAAAATAGGTAGCTTATTATATTGTTGCCCTCCCGCAAAAATAATTGTTCTCTCGCCATTGACTGTCCGCACTCGCGGTAGTAAAATGTGATCCTTCCTACTATTGCTGCGATTGTGTACCTGATGTATTTTTGTTTGAATGAACTTACTTAGAATTTTTAAGTATTCTGGTGCAATATGCAGGAAGTTGTTTAATATTCATGAGTTTCGTTTCCCTGTAAATTTTAACTGTAGGTGTAAGGTAATCATAGTGAAATAATAGTTTAATAATTTTATTTTGAGCGATGTGTAGGTCCTTTAGATTAGTTTTTGGCGGTTTGCCCCATATTTCACGTGTTTTACGTTAAGAATCTTGAATCAAATTAAAAGGGCCTATCAAATGGACAGACAAGATATTTACAAGAAAGTGATCGAAATACTAACATCAGAACGGGTTCTGACTAAAATGATTTGACTGGAACGCACTGATTGAACTTCACACTTGTGTGCTGGGCCTCAAGGGATTGTTCGGGGCTCACTCCATCCTATGCTTAGGGTTTCTGCACAATGTTATACTGTACATTTAGACATCGCGGAGAAGTTGTGTGGAGAAATCGATGGTAGGGAGTATTCTTGTCATTGTTGACTCTTTCACTAAATGAGTCCTTCTCGAGTGCACTTCTTAGTTGGATGCAGCAGGTGCAGATGAAGCACTAAAGGAGGCTCTGTCTTTTCGGTGCGACTTCGCGGATCATTTCGGATCGGGGTGGGTATTGTATTGGCGCAGACAGAGCAATTTTATGATGAACATGGTGTAGAGTTGCACCTTGTTGCTAACGGTTCTGGCAGGGCATGTGTTCGGGTAGAGAGAGTCATGAGGACATTGAGGTGCTTACTTGTTATAATCGAAAGTGAATCTGGTGGGACCTGGCGCGGCGAGCTTCTCGAAGTGCAGCTAGCGACGGATGGTCCAAGGTCTAGGGTAACACAAACAGAACTTGTGTTTGGGACTCGGGCGCGGTTTTTAAGTGTGGCTTCATATTCTGAGTCTGGGTTTCGGTGAGATTTGGGTGAAATTCGTAAGTTAGCATTGGAGAATATTGGGAGAGTTGCTGCGTCACAGTAGGAAAAATGAGACCGTTCTACAGTGGTGATTCCTACTTCATTGTATGTGACCCCCCTCTGGGTTCATTTGGGCTTCGCAGGGAGTAAAGACTTCCCTTTGTTGTGTGTCTAATAGAGAATGCAAATATGGTCGTAAGCATTTTCGTGCAATGCCCGGGGGAAGTGAGGGCTTGGTGCATTTAGCTACCACTTTGACGGGTAGCTTGAAGGAGGCCGAGGTGGCGGCAGTCCGCGATTGACGAATGGAGTGGGCGTCATCGGGTGGTTTTAGTGATGCTTTGTCTATTTGTAGTTCACGTACGTTATCCGCCAGCTCTGAAAACCTCTCGGCCTCTGAGAGTGAAGAAACGTAATTAAACGTAAAATTGGTACTAATCTGTGAGATAAAGTAAGGGTCCGACTCATGCGGGTTGACATCCTATGGTGTGTGTTATTGGGTAGTCTAAAGAACTGGCTTATGCAGGCCGATATTCTGGGTCATATTATAAAGTGATCGTCTAGTCTGAGAGGCTATGAGATCAATGGAGATATGTGTGGTACTAGTGAGTGATCGGAGAGACGCTGATTGGCTGCCTGGTCCATGTTATCTGGAGAGATAACTAGCTCAAGGGAGGCCTATTTAAGTTGTCCGGCTCAGCTCCTAAAGGTTGATTTTGTGGGTTATAAAACGTTGTAATGTTTGTCACCGATGGACGAGCGTACAGGAAAATCTACCAGTTTTATTCTTTTTACAGAAAAATGGGCCCGCGGTGACTTTAAGGGGATGGAGACGCACAAGGACGTGTGAATGTCAGTCTGGCCGTGACGGCGCTTCAATACTTAAATTAGTGTTATTTAGTTTTCATAGATGTCGTTTGTTAGTTTAGAGTGTTATGTGTGTGTGAACATGAATTATGTGTCTGCTACGACACATTCAATGACATGACACTCAGTGACATTTTGCTGGCTGTATGACATGAGACTCGGTCGGCATCGCACAGGCGTGCTACGCATTCGGTGGAGTGTCTAAGTCAAGTCTATTCTTAAGATTAAAATAGTTTGTTTCTGTTATAGGCTCTAAAGTAAATGACTTTGGTGGTAGTGAAACTACCAATGAACATAGCATGTGTGGATTGTTGAGACAAGTACTTTAATACATTTGATTATATAATCTACAGGGACCATTTTAGTCCGGACTAAAAAAGAGACAAAAAAAAGAGAAAAAAGAGACAAAAAAAAGAGACAAAAAAGAGACAAAAAAAAGACAAAAAAAGAGACTAAAAAGAGACTAAAAAGGAGACAAAAGAGAGACAAAAAAGAGACAAAAGAGGTACAAAAGAGAGACAAAAAGAGAAAAAAAAGAGCAAAAAAAAAAGAGAGAAAAAAAAATACTGTATAAACTGGAGTGATCTTGTAGGGTCATTCATGACCGGACCAAGCAGTGACAATCCTGAAGGGTTTGTTATAACCGGACCAGGAGATTATAACTCTGTAGGGTCGTAAGACCGGACCAGGAGGTTATAATTCTGAAGGGTCATTTGACCGGACCAGGCGGTTATAATTCTGAAGGGTCGCTGGACCGGGCCAGAAGATTATAACTCTGAAGGGGTAAACCGGACCAGATTGCTAAAGTTCTGAAGGCTCAATAACGAGCGGTCCCGAATTAGTAGTAAACTCTGCAGGGCTGAACCGGACCAGATTACTAGTATAAGTCCTGAAGGCTCAATATTGAGCGGTCCAGAGTTGGTTGCACAGTCAGTAGGGATGACCTGGATCTTTTTTGCTCATCGAGATTGCTAGTCAGGATGAACGAACATCAATAATAACGTTATGTCTTTTTAGACAATGCTTGATGAGTCTACGCGTACGAGGACGTCCGCACGTCAGTATGGCCGTGTCGGCGTCACCGTTAGCGGTAGGTACAGCGGGCCGAGTTACGCTGTGCAAAGCGGACGTTCGCCTCCCCACTCTCCCCAATTCTCGAGCAACTTAATGTAAGCTAGTGCGCAGCGAAGAGGGGGAGCATTCTTGTGGCAGGCTCGGCCCGGTGCGCCTGCCGTAGCGCCTAGAGCTATTATCGCGATCTATTTAATTAATTAACAAGCTGTCGGAATAAAAGAGTTGGTTACTGCTATATGTCATACTTTCATTTAATATTTCGGACCTCTGCCTTCAGGTTATTTCATGGTGATTATTTTATAAGACATTGTGAGTGAAATAAAGTGATTGTGCTGTAACTAGTATCTCTATTTTCTTCGCCCGACAATCCACGCCTACTTACAAAGTGCAAGTGTAATATCGCTGATGAGGGCCTATCCCGATATACATTTAATATAAATAGAAAATAATAAATGAAAGTCCAAATGTTTAGAGTTTCCCAGCCTTATTGCCAGAATCATAAAATAATTTGAACGATTTTATTTCAAACTGTTTATTTTATTCTTGTATCATTGTTTACGTCACTTTACAGTTGAAAACTGTATGCAATATTATATTTTACCTGTTTAAGATATGCTTACAATTTTAGCACTATACTCAAGTACTTTCAACCATTGTTTACATTTTTGATCTTGAATTCCATTTCCGAGTTTAGATGTACCCAGTTTATTAAAAACCATGTTCCTTTATATTTATGTCACCTCTTGCAAAATGAATACATCGAACGTAAAATAAACTAGCATACTCACTCAGTACATATTTTTTTCTCACAAAAACAAGCGTTACATTTCAGCTCAGTATGATTATTTCACAATAATTTTATGCGCACAATAATTATATTCATTATTATTATTATTATTTTATTTTCTCCATTATTACATTTAAAAACTTATAAAATAAAAATAATTTGATATATAAAAAATAGTATCCCACGGGTATCGGGAACAGGGTCCAAGCTACCTTCAGTCAAGGCTCCAGAGAGAGGAACCTCCTGACAATTCGGGCCGTGTCCAGAAGTATCGCTCTCTGAATCAAGCCCTTGATCCAGCTGCCCAACGAGAGCCTCCTCAGGTGTTTGTCGAGGCTCTTGGCTATTAAGCTATTGGCTGTCACGACTATCGGCACAATGATTGCTGAGTCCACATCCCACATGTCGACAACCTCGCGAGCCAAATCCAGATCATTGATTTCTTTATCTTTCTCGGCCTTCATGAGGTTACCGTCATGCGGAACCGTTATGTCAACAATCATTGTACGCGGCTCTACACGATCCACCACCACTATATCAGGCTTATTGGCAACAAAAGTCCTGTCAGTGATGATGGATCGATCCCAGTACAATGTGATATTTCCATTTTCGAGAACTGGGTCGTACCTGTAGTACGGCACTTCCGATTCCACAACGCTGTATTTCAGAGCAAGTTGCTGGTGGATAATCCTTGCTACAAGGTTGTGTCTATGCAAGTACTCTTCGTTAGCTGGACGAGAACAACCGGAGATAATGTGTCTTATTAATTCCCCCGGACGGTGACATGCCCGACAGATGTCAACCGTGCCGTATTTCACAATAAATCTCCGGTAATTGTTCGTCATCATAACTTCGTCCATAATTACACAGACAAAACCTTCAGTTTCTCCAAAGAGGTCACCGAAGCGCAGCCAAGCTACGGACGCTAAAATATCTACATCAGGTCCATGTAGGGCACGGAAAAAGCCTCCGTGATGCTCCTTACTCTGTTATACTTCCATGCGATCATGTGTCAAGCACTACAGGTTTGAGCCAGTTCTCTTTAGCCAAGGAGAGCGTGGTGACGCCCTTGTCCCCCGCGACCACATCACGATGCATCCCCACGTCGGCTACTAGGAAATATTCCCTGACTGCATATCTCGCGATTGTGTAGGGTCTTAGCGTTTAAAAAGCCTCGACCTCCACACTTTCGCGGGATTTACAGTCTCATTACCGATGACCGTCGGTGATGCATTCGGTTTGCAGTCAGCAGTGTACGGATCCTCCTATCCAGGGCGTCGAGTTCGGTCTGAGTCCATTTGAGTATGCCAAAAATTACATCAAAACTGGCATGACCCAACCGTTAAAGGCACACCTTGTTTCCGCCTGACAGATGACTATTTAAAGATTGCTTGATTTCAGTACCATTGATGCCCAACGCTTCCGACATAACCAAATACTTATAGGTTTCGGATGCGGAGAGGGCTCTAAGGTCTATGGAATCCGAGAGTTGGGTTCCCATGGATTCCACAATCTCCCCTCGCAAACATGCATGACCGCACATTTGTCCACACCAAATTCCATCCTGATGGCGCTACTGAAAGTTTCTGTTACTTTCAGGAACTCCATTAGTTGCAAATTGTTGGGGGCAAAGAGTTTTAGATAATCCATGTACAGAAGGCGAGATACAAACTGACCACCTTTCCTCAGACCTGAATCCTCCGGCAGTGTGCTTAGAGGATTCAAGGCTAAGCAAAACCAAAGCGGGCTCAAACGATCGCCCTGAAATATGCCTCGCTCGATCCTTATCGGCTTGCTATTCCTCAGGATATTCCGACATCCTGGGTAGCGAAGGACCGTCCTCCATCGCCCCATACATGACATCAAGAAGGTGCGCAGAACTGCATCTACTTTATACAACTCCAGCACCCTCATGAGCCACGTATGTGGCACCGAGTCATAGGCCTTCTTGTAATCTATCCAACATGTCGACAGATCCTTTCGGGAGCGACGAACCTGTTGGCTAAAGGCCATATCAATGAGGAGTAGCTCATAAGTACCGCGGGACCCATTCCTACATCCATTTTGAGAGGCAGACATGTTGGAGTTGGTGTCTATATGTTTGTTAATTTTAGCTCTCAAAATAAAGCACTTTATAGACCGTCGGTAAACACGTAATCGGCCTATAATTTTTGCGTTCCGCGGTGCTACCTGATGTATGGAGCAGGTGGGTAACTCCTGTTGTTAGGAACTGGGGTAGCGAACCAAACTCCAAAGCCGTCTGGTACTGGGCCGCCAAGCGAGCGTGCGATCCTGTAAACCATTTGATCCAAAAGTTGCAGCCCGTCCGGCCCTGGAGACTTCCAGTTAGGCAACGGACGGACTGCACGAGCTACTTCTTGGGGGCAGATGGTAATACCACTGTAGTACCATATCTGGTATTGGATTGCTGGCTCGCTCGACTTCCAAAGCACTCATCAATTCCTCATTGCACTGGGTACTTACGTTTGTAGCCCTATCATCAATTCCCTCGTCTGCTTGATTTGTGTTGGACTGTGGTAGTACCACAACAGTCTGCGAAGAGGGGGCGATGACATGGCTAGTCTGCATTTCACTTCGCAGGTGATCAAGCACAGTGGCATCCAACATATAATTACGTTGGATGACCCGCACCTGATCCGACAGTCGGTGTGCCGAAACGTTGATAGCTGGCTCAAGCACCTGAAAAAGAGAGAGCATCCGAACACGGTACGCGGTCAGATTGTTTTCCCCTCTGTAGCTCCCTCTGTAGCCCCATAGTATGAACGCATGACGTTTTCATTGATGGATCGTATCCATCTCATGCGCTACACACTTACGCCGGGAGCTAGGACCCTATTAGAGGCCGGTGGGCCTCGAGGTCCTAAGCCGTCCGGCGGCCGTCGTCCTCCTCGTCGGTGGCGTCGTGGGCGGGGAGAAATACTCATCGCTCGAGCTCGACGCAACTACCACGGCTGGTGTCGTCACAGAGCTCACAGTAGTGCTGGGTACCGGCGGCGGCGAGGCGGAGCTGAGGGATGAGCCCGGAGGTGGTGGTCGTGCTCGACGTGCGGCTGATCTTGTCAACATAGTATCCTCCTTTTCAATTCCGTCAGTGTATTTCGTGTTCAAGATAATTTTATCGGAGGTGACATCTGTCATGTCACCTCCAATTCTGTAGTTTTTGATTAAAATTGTTACATTTTTATGTGTTATGATCTCTTTCGACTTCGTCTGCGATCCAGGATGAAAAGTAGCCTTTATGCTTACCCTGGTCATGGTCAATTAAAAAATGTGCCAATTTTCATGCAAATCCGTTCATCTCTTTTAGCGTGAAAGCGTAACAAACAAACTTGCTTTCGCATTTATAATATTAGTTAGAATGAATTATTTTAACATGCTGTGGTATTTTGTCACACCAAAATCACATCTATTTACCATTTACGGAGGTGTTGTGTACAGTAATTCTTTCTATGATTCAGTACCAAAATCTTTGTGGAAATAGTATGACACTCATTTAAGTCATATTTATTGGTTGTACTGCTGAAAAGCAAACCTTTTGTTACCTCTGTCTATTTTCACATCCAAATATCTAATTTCATGTAATTTCTTGTTATTATTTTCATAATATACCTGAATGTTTTTAATACTTTGACATTTTCTTACATTGTCATCTGTCAGATTTTCTTTTTCGGTGCTATAAAGTTAACAGGCCTGCTATTTTAATTGTAAAACTAGCGTAAAGCCAATTTCTCACTGTCAGCCTTCTTTATTTTTTCTGGCCTATAACCAAATAGGAAGTATTTGGATTTAAAATTGAAAATTGTCGGCCAGGGGCTATAAACGGCAGCCGTAAATTTTAACCCGGTTCCTTCTTTTCTTTTCCTTCGTTCTATTCTCAACAGTCTATATTTTTAAAGCTCCTTAAAAATTAAACATTTCTAAAAGTGAAGCCTAGTGAACTTATTTATTATTAATATTTCGTGTCACGCACACGATTGTGTTCGACTCATTCTATCACCTCCGACCCTCCCTCTTGTGTCTTCGAGAGGAGTTCGAGACGTATTGGTGACATCTAATAACGTGGCGCGTTACGCCACCGCCTTTCGACAAGTCTTGGAGAGAACAATTAACGTGGCGTGTGACGCCACCTGCAGTACACTGGGACGAGAGGTCCGGACGACCACACTTTGATCATTCATTTTGTTTTGTAAGATCGAGTACCTCGCGGATTCCTCCCCGTCTAACCACAACCGACGAGAGCTCCCTCGCAACGGGCTACGGGCTGGTGGAGCGGCTACCGAGAGCTCCCACTCCCCAGACTGCGGCCCGGAGGAGCAACCGACGCGGTGGAGCGGCTACCGAGAGCTCCCACTCGTCAGACTGCGGGCCGGAGGAGCGGCTGACGCGAGCTGCATCAACCTCGAGCTGCTTAGCGACTCTGAGCCCCCCTCATGTCAGACTGCGGGCTGTTGGAGCGGCCTACGAGAGCTGCTACTTGTTTTTTTTTTTTACTTTTTCTAAATACATTTCGTCCTTCATATTTTTAAAATTATTACCTGTGACCATGTTTGCACAGACCGCTAAACGTTACGTTACAATGCTAAGAAGAACCATCAATATCATAACAGCCTTTTGAAATTCATAACAACTAAGCACAGCGTAGTATCTCGATGTTCCAATTAAGATAAGAAATAGGTAGGTCTACTCACATACAACGCAATATAATACGCACTTATTGTCGCAAAAATCTTCCCTTAGTGTGCAAAAAAGGTTCATCATTATCATCATCATTTCACGTCTATACTGGACCTTCCCCAAGCACAGCCACTTCGAACGGTTCTGTGCTGCCCGCATCCAGCGGATCCCTGCGGCCTTCACAATGTCATCGGTCCACCTTGTGGGAGGCCATCCAACGCTACGCCACTCCAGAACCAGAGTGTATCGTCTCCAATCTTCATGAGAGCGGGTGTAAAATGCCCATCATTTGACATGACCTGAATTGACCATGAATTATCCCGAACCCTTTGTTCAGTACCATAAAATGAATTTAAAAAGTATACATATTTATTATGTAACTAGATGACACTGAGAGCTTCGTTCTATTTTTCATAATTTAATTTTTTTCTGAACCACTTCAGTATTGAGGTGAACAAACCAAAAAAAAAACTGTTCGAACCACTTTCGAGTTTATGCGAGACTAACGCACGGCATGTGATTTTTATACATATAGATAGACTATTAGTCCCTCGTCGCGCGTCGTCAAGGTGTTTGTTATGAAATCGGCTCTTTAGAATATTGTAAGGATAATATATCGCCGTTATAAAGCGAAAACCAGTTATCTCGAGATTTTATGAAAATGACATAACTGTGATAACCTACTCTATTGTTCGTGCTCTTTCGTCTACGAAAACCCAATAAAGCTAAGTTGCATATTCTATGAGATAGTCAGTCGGAAGAACAATTATTTAGAAAACTTCCAAAAATATTTGTCATGCACAAAAGAGTAACGAGACCTAATTAAGAACACTAAAGATTTTCTGCAATGACATTAATTTAAAACGATTTAGCCGGCTGTTTTCAAGAATACTTTCGCAATTTAATATTTTTTCTGAGAAACGACCATTTAAGATTGATTTTCCTTTTTTTACCCGACGGACTCTAACCGTGTCCCACCATCTACGAAAAAGGTGCAGATCTAAATAAATTATTTTCTTTGGAGATAACAGGCGACATTTAAGATTTTTTCCACAGATGAAAACAATTATAAAAGTTATAATCAATAAAATAATGTATGAAAAAGATGTATTTTTCTCATTAATTGGTATTATCTCAGGACGAATTTTCGGAAATGATTTCAATTTAGGATTCTTTAATTAAACCAAATAAATACAAATGTCTGATAATTACGCACTAAGTATGCTCGTGGAGATGCATAATCACAATCTGGAAGTGGGATACCAATAGCACATGGCTAGAAAAGAAGCTCCTAA
The DNA here is from genome assembly GCA_963555695.1 of Dasypolia templi. Classification (NCBI taxonomy): domain Eukaryota; kingdom Metazoa; phylum Arthropoda; class Insecta; order Lepidoptera; family Noctuidae; genus Dasypolia; species Dasypolia templi. Next base: position 19,854,362 of record OY743141.1, on the reverse strand, counting down.
CAATGAAATTGCAAATGATCAAGAAATGGAGTTTGTGTCAGGATCATTCGATTTACAAGTAATTCTGCAGATTTGTGGTGACATTGGTCTTTTAAATTATACAAGAAAATTGTCAGTGTATAACTTATAAATTTTTGATAGCACTTTACCTAACCATGCTTATTGCTTCTGTGACTGTCTGTTACTTATTATATGTATAACAAAATATTATATTTATTCTGAAACCATGTACATGGTTCGGCCCACTTTAGAAACACATTAAATCTTAATTTTATGGTCTGACAGATTGACGCGTTACCCTAATTAATAATTGGAAAAAAATAAGGAGATTGGTAAGTGCTGTGAGCTGCGAGGAGCTGTGTACGAGATAAAGTTGGTAATAAGTGAGTAGTAATCTAATTCCCTCCAAAGAGATCATTGGTAAGTGTTAAACTTTATCCTTACTAATAATGTGACTTTTCGATTATATTATTCTTGTAAGTACGTTGATTTGAAAGTCAGATAATATCGCTGCAGAGCTCTTAATTATCATTTATTCCAGCATAACGAAATTAAGCTATTAATTAACAGTATTTTCTCTTGTATTACGTGTCCATCTCCTAATCCTTACCCTGACAGATATTTGTCATTTGCGTTTGATAAGAAAATAAAGTGGAAGCGGAGAAGGCCTTTCACTTTATTTGACACTGAGCAGTGACGCTCGACTTTTGACGACTTTGACCCGTAACTTTCACACGACTTTTGGAAGGGAGAACCGTAAATACTCACAGTTTATCTAAATCAAAATATACAATAAAGACGATCTAAATCGGCATTATAAAACAATCTAACGTTAGTGATAATTACTGCTTCCAAAAAGGTTTGGCAGTACACAGAACACTTTGCGAAGGGCTCGTTGTAGCCGCATCTCCAGGAGAGGGGTAGGCTTCACCAACCTCCCCAAACTGGATTGGTAGTCGTTCTAAGAACGCATGGGACCGTGTTTCGATAAAACCCACACCCGGTGCATCAATTTCTAAATCGACACTATTTATCGAAACACGACAATTTGGACGCTTTGCCGCTGACAGTCGCACTGTATCCTCGAAATGGAGAAGTTTAACGAGATGTGAGGTGACGAAATACCACCTCGGCAGGCACCGAGTACGGACGCATTGAGTTTGGCTACAGACTGAGTCTATGGTACGCTTGTGCAATATTTTCTGTGATCATAATAAGGAATAGGAATAGGCTGCCGTAAAGACGTTTTAACATTAGTACGCGTTCAGAATTTTATACTCAATAGTTTCTCCCTCAATAGAAGTTGGGCTTCGTAGTGCACTGTCTCTAGGATTCAGTTAGACATTTAAATTGTGCTTAGGAAACGTGTTCTACTAAAATCGTATATTGTCCTCAGAGGTTTTATGCCTTAGAACACGTACAATGAGACAAACGTTGTAAAACGGTTCCCCGTCTGACTGAAATAGGTACATCATACACAGATACATTAACGTAGCTAATATTGATTGATTAAAGCGCAAGCGTAGCATTCCCTATATCCCTTCACATTATGAAGATTCTATTACAGGTATTATTAGCGCTACCTGCTAGAAGGGAGATAGACCACGGTAGGAAGCGGTCGGTGGAAGGCTAGGCTAAGGAAGTTGCCGGCCTCGTCACCATCGAGGCGGTCCGGCCAGTGATCGAAATCTGGCTCGGGAGGAGGCACGGCTCCCTGTCGTTTCGGGTGACGCAGGTACTTTCGGGGCATGAGTGCTACGGAAGGTATCTGTGTCGCATAAACAGGGAGCCGGACGCCCGGTGTCACCACTGCGTCGACTGCCGGGAGGTCATGGCATGGCATACGCTGGCAGAGTGTGCCGCTTGGAAGGAGCCGCGCCGTGCCCTCATCTCAGAAGTAGGCAGTGACCTGTCGCTGCCGACCGTAGTGAGTTCGATTGTCGGTAGCGTCGAGTCCTGGGACGCGGTAGTTTCGATCTACAAAACAGTAATCTCGCAGAAGGAGGCTGCGGAAAGTGAAAGAGAGATCTCGTCCACTCTTCCGATCCGCAGCAGGCGCACTGGGCGTAGGAGGAGGGTGGATAACGCCCTAATGTATGGGGGGTGCGGGATGTTCCCGCGACCCCGACGTAGGTGTGAGATGGAACACCGAGGTGGTTTTAGTCAGTAAGAGTCTGACATACCCCTCCATCCGCCCCAGGGCGGAGGACATTCATGAGGATTTTATACCCTGGAATAAAAAAAAAAGGCTAAGGAAGTTAGGAGAACTATTGAGTGCCAGTGGCCTTGTCCAAGTGGGCTGTTGTAGAAAAGCGAGTTAATATTAAATAAGTTAAATATAGTTGTGTTGAAACACAGATATATTTTATTATTATTCTGTAATCTAGTATTTAACGTAGTATGTGAGAGTGTTTGTTGGTGAGACTGGGTGAGTGTTTAGTTATTATAATTATCCTAGGCTGGTGGAGTTGATAGTCATTAAAACTAATCAGACAGACACGTTTTGCTGGGGAGTTTGTTGCACCACTTCTTCTTCCTAGCATTTGGGGCTGTTTATACACTTTCAATAGAGTTGATTCACAACTCTATTAATTATGCTTGAGTTTGATTCTCTACTCTCATAACTAGTAATTCATGAATGTTGTATTCGTTGCCTTTGGCCGATACTAGGACTTTAAACACTATTTAATAATGATCCTCGAGTTTTGATTTCTCAACTCTAATAATCTAGTAATTCACTCAACTTCAACTCGGTCAGACTGACATGAGCACGTGTCTTTCAAATATGCTTGTTTTGCAAAGAGTGAACTTCCAGGGGTTTGGGTGACCACATCTATCTCATATCCAGTCTAAGGACTGATAGGGACCATGTCTCCTTAAAAGCATGATGCAGACGCAATGTCATTAGAACTAGCCGCTCCGTTGCTAGACAAGGACGGTTGCACGGTTGCAGCAGGAAAAGCCGCTTCGTCATGTTTATCAGTTCGAGAGAACTCCTAGGGACCATGACTCCGAAGGAGCATGATGTCGACGTAATACAGCTGAAAAGCCGCTTGCGTCACTTTATGGAAGTGTATCTCTGACTACTCCGAGTGTAGGTGCGATTAATCGTGTGAGTTACGACTGATCAAATACCAGTTGTTGGAATCCCAACACTAAATGTTACTCAATTATACGAACATCACTAGCGAGTGCTCTCTGTAGCCATTTTGGATTGAACATCTCGTTCACTTGTAGAGAGTAGTTATATTCTTTGTTCACTTGCTTCCCATCTGTGGTCGGGTCCGCGACAGGCCGACAATGTGCTCCTGGCTACTTTAACATTGATTGGTGAGAATATATCTTCCTTTATTTAAAAGAACTGGCTGCTTTCTTAAAGAGTGCACCCTAACACAAATCCCAACACCTGTTACTCAAGTTTATATAATAATTTACTCTGCATCCCTCTATTATTTAGCTTTCTAAAAACACCATCTACAAGCAACACATAACATCACGCGTGTAATCTCAAAAGGGTTAGGCAGAGGTGTACCGATAGTACACTCACATTTCGCCATTTGTGTTTAAGAAAAGGCCCCTTTTCTTAAGAAGGGCATTATTATCCTTCTTTAAAAAAAGTATCACCACACTTCTGCTTCATTCCTGCGCCATTTTGCCTTCTAGTATGACGGAATCAAACAGCTTCTGGTGGGCCTTAAGAACGGGTTTTCCGCCGGCCTTTAAGAGTTCAGCCGTAATTCCGTCTTCGTCTTCGTCTTCGCCTTCTTATTTTTGAGCTGCTTTAGAGCCATCCTAATCTCGTACAAGCAGACTTCCGGGATGTCTTCGGTATAGTTTCGGGTCAATTTAGCTCTTGCGTATTTTGCCAGATTCATAACTAGGTTGCTTGTTGACGTGTATAACGTCCAAAGAACGTCTCGATCTCTCTCAACAGCTCAGGGTTGGTGGATACGATAATGCCATCATCGGTCTTCAGTTTCGTAAGCTGGCTCTGCCGAATAGACAGATCTCTTGCAAATACCTTGGAGTCTTTATTTCGCTCTATCGCTTACGGTCTACATTAAAGCGATAAATGTCGCTTTTCAAGGACTTAGAGAACCGTTTATTGAGCCTCCGGGACTTGAGAGCTACGTCTGAAGACTGCAAGATCATCTCGCGCCTCTCCTTCATTGTTGAATACTAATGTTGCTTGGAAAGACAAGTTAACTGATTGCACTGCATCAGGTGAAGATAATGCAACATCTTCTGAAGGATTAAACATTTTTTTTAATTCTTATATATTCTATATGCTTATGCTTTTGCAATTCAATAGTTTGGAACCAAGCAAAATCACGTTAAAAATTATTGTGTCAAGGATCGCACAACGTCATCTACTGATACAGCAATTTTCTATGATGATTGGAGCACACGGACTCCGTTCTAACATTCAGCAAATTGCTTTCCGAGTTTTGATCAAGTCGATCTGCGTAGTAACTCTTTCAAATCGATACTCGCTCGACACAGCTGGTAGAGACACGAAGCTGTATAATAGCCGGGTTTCATGTCCGAAGACCGGAAGGGTCTCGATATGCAAGGTTTGATCGCAGCAACGTCGCTTAAGCATCCTTCAAAAATACAAATTAAATGCTAAGTACATAATAATAGACAATGTCAATATAGAGATTGATTAACTATAAATACAATTGAATTATGAAGTACTTCAATAATTATTGTCCACAATTCTTCTCCAGTCTAACTAATGTCGTATTGGTATAAAATTACAACTAAATAAATTTAAAATAATATTATTAAATAACATAACATAACATAACATAAACTCACGCCTTCTTCCCATGGGGGTAGGCAGAAACTACAGAACGCCACCTGCTACGTTCCTTACATACTCCTTTTGCCTCGTTTACGTTCATACATCTGGTCATACACGAGCGCCGGTTGAGAGTACTTCGCACCTGACCTTTCTGAAGAACATCACCAATAAGGTCACTATATGTCTTCCTAGGGCGTCCCCTCCCGGCGTTTCCACTCACATCTGCCTTGTAAATACCTTTTGTTAGTCTCCTTTCATTCATCCGCTCAATATGACCAAACCATCTAAGCATACTCTTTTCAATTTTTGTCACTACATCTTCTTTTAAACCACATCGTTGCCTTATCACATCATTCCTCAGCCTATCATTCAAAGTCACACTACACATGCTCCGCAAGGAACGCATTTCCACAGCATTTATTCTGCTTTCATGCTTCTTTTGCCACACCCAACATTCACTTCCATACATAAGCGTAGGCACCAGCACACTATTGTGAACAGCCAGTCGTGCCTTCTTGGGCATCAACTGGTTGGTCACAATTGCATGTGTAGCACCATTCACTTTATTTCCCGCATTCACTCTCCTTTCGACATCTCCATCAATCTTTCCATCCCTTGTAAACAGACTCCCCAAATATACGAACTCACTTACTTGCTCCACACTCTTACCATTTATTTTCACATCACACACCGATACATCCTCTTCTCTTTCAAACACCATGACTTTCGTCTTATTCACATTTATATTCATTCCTTTCCTCTTACATGCTTCATCCATCACAGTCACCATGTCTTGCAACTGTTCTGCTGACGATGCAAGTAGCACTTGATCGTCTGCATAGAGCAGGTAAAATGTATTTTTTTTCTAATTTCTAATCCCAACAAACCATTTTCAAGAAAATCCTTTCTCCATTAAAATTTCCGTCACACTATAATACGCTTTGTCTACTATAAAAATCGTTTTTTTTATTTTTAAATAACGTCAAGTTTAATTCTTTCCAACTTATTGTAAATGACTGGCGCCATGTAGCAGAAACTTTTGCGCGTTGAAGTCGTTCTTGCACTGGGTAGACACAGTCTACTACTATCACGCGTATTTCGTGGGAATACGTCAACTATGCGGTCAAAACGATCAGGGTTTAACTTTACAAACACTGCCATTTCTAATATATATGCATGGTCAAGTTAATATTTTATTCGATTCGAAGTGCGATTATTATATTGCTCATATCTGGCATGCGTTGGTTAAAATGCATTATCTTTGTTTTGCTTATATTTATTTTTAAGTTATTTTCGTCTATAATTGATCTTATAATTGATTTTAAAGAAATATTAATGTCATTTTCGTATGCATCTACACTTTTCGAAGTTTTTGTCACGGTACTGTCATTTGCAAATTGCGTCTATACGTTGACGTACGCTTGACGTGACGTCTTATTACTTATTTACGTCATCCGAAACCCTTTCGCAGCGTAAGTTAAGTTCCAAGGAACTAATAAAAGGTTAAAATGTACCTTCTATCTGATCTTTCCAATACTTACCGTTTCTCGTAAATTATCTCCAAATTTCATTAGGCGAAAGCACTCTACTCGATCTTCTCTGTACCGCAGTTACAAGTGTCTTATTAGGGGCTGATTTTACAAAAAGTCGGATATCTTTTATCCGTGGAATACAGTGGACCTCTGACAGTTCTAGTATGGAAAAACTGTCAAATATTATTGTCAGGATAAGTCTTATTCTAAGTATAAAAGTTTGGTGAAATTCACCCTAAAGTGCTGCGACTACATTCAGATTTATGACATCACTGGTTAAGTACCCACTACATCTGGTTGTGTACATACGATGAGCATTGGTGCATAGGTAGAGGATGGAGGAGTCAGATGCTACGGAATATACAAAGTGGAAATACCTAGTGAACCCCGTCAAAGGCACTATCTGCTGATTGATCCGAAAATAATACGCATTAGTTTTATTTTAGAATTTATTTCTAATTCATGACGTCATAACTTTCAGATACCTCCAATTTAGAAATGTATGCCAAAGAGAGAGAAAAAAATGTATACGTATAACTCGCAAGATTATGTATTGTTATTCCAAAAGAAAGGGAATCAATGTTTGAATAGCAGTCACAGGGGCATGTTAAGAACTTGCCATGCGACTGTATTAAGGAAGGTCGTATTATTTTTGTGTAACATTAGAATAAAGAATTGTGTAGGGTGCCACTCAATAAATAATAATTACTTCTACTTGATATAGAAATAGAAAGGTAAAAATATAATCCGGCTTATTCATAAAAAAACAATCGGCTTTATAAACCTATTTTAGCTTTCGAACTGTTTTGTCCCTTTCTGTACAGTTAAACTGAAGTTTGACAGAAAGGGACAAAACAGTTCGAAAGCTAAAATAGGTTTATAGAGCCGTTTTTTTTTTTTAAGGCGGTTTATGTTTTATAGAAGGTTGCTTTTTTCGTCATTGATTGCCACTGTGTTATGAAACAATAATAATTACTTAACGTTATTGAAATTTATTCGTAAACAAAATTCGTTCAAATGAAATCAGAAATTCCGATAAAGATTTGCTGATAATAAGGATTGTCAAAATGTACTCGACGCTTATAATTTAAATGCAAGCGCTGTGTATGTCCAGCTTGTTTTGATGGCTTCCATACTAAATTAATTTAGATGAAAAGCAGAGAAGTAGGTAATCATTTGAGGTACCTAGTAACAGACTGTAATTTTATCCTACAAAATAAGAAAAAGTTCACACGCACGTGAAAGCCCGGGAGTATTTCTATAAAATAAATATTACACAACACGGAATGTTAAAACAGCTTTAAAAATTGTAAACGAGGTATGTAAATTAAAATACTTAAATTTAAGCTCATGGGCAGCCAACTCATTTAAAAGTATTTTCATTACTAGTACAGTGTAAACGAGGACCGTGGTTCTGTGAATGTGTTCAGTGTAACCAAAACCACTCCGAATTTAGGCGTTTCAAATAAAATTTGCATTTTTCTCGCGTTAGCTAAAGGGTCGACCACTTTTATGGGTTGATTCAGACTTCCGAGCAATGAGAATGCACATTGAAAATATAATTAATCACTTTGCGACCGTATTTTTACTACCTTCATGGGATACTAAATACATAAACTCGATTAACCACATTAATAAACGCCTTTATTCTAAAGTATTACCCACGCTTTATTTCTGTTTAATTGACTCAACGAAAAACGATTTCAAATAAAATGTTCACCATCATTTTAAAACAAATAAAACAAAAATTAATAATGTGTACGGTATGCGGGTTGCAGAATACTCGTATTTAATACCATTTTTTCTTAATAAACTTCCAAAAGACTTGCAAACGTTATACAAAACGAGTTCGAAAAGTTACAAGTACAAATCAAAATGTTTCTTTACACAACACTTCTCATAATACACTTGGGAGCAAATAAATCGAGCCACTTCCTTTTTCACGCATTATGGTTATTATTTTTGGTATTATGGAACGCATCGATTCGAAACATATATCGCCTAAAAGGGTATTTAATAACCTTTACAATGAGGGTAGTTAGTTGTCAAAATGTCATTTTAATTAAAGTTTAAAGGGTGGAATAAAATTATCGCATTTAATTTGCTTATGACATTTTTATTGTACTCTGTTAAGAAAAGATTAAATTTGAGGTTTTTGTTAATCATACCCATATTACTTGTTATTGTTGTCTTTATCTGTGTCTGTGTAATCAAAATAACCTGATAAAATGGATACTACACCGACGGAAGCTGCCCAAGTTGTAGCTTTACTTGAGGTTGGACACGGACAACGTGAAGTGGCACGCAGACTTCATTTGAGTCGTTCAAAGGTACAGCGGGTATACCGCAGGTATCTGGAGACTGGTGCTTTTGTTCGGCGACCTGGAACTGGCCGACCACGGGCAACAACAGAACGTGACGACCGCTTTATTGCAAACAATTCGTTGCACGACCGTGGACTTAATGCTGTTCAGCTACAGCAAGCGTTACGTGACATTCGAGGTGTCGCAATCAGTAGGTGGACAGTGAGACGAAGACTAAAGGAACGAAATTTAACATCACACAAACCAGCAACTGGCCCAAAATTGACTGTAGCTCATCGCCGATCTCGCTTGGAGTTTGCTCGAGAACACATTAATTGGACGTTAGAAGACTGGAGGTCAGTTTTGTTTTCTGACGAGTCAAGAATCTGTCTTTTTAGCAATGACGGGAGAAACCGAGTGTATAGACGTCCTGGTGAAAGATTTGCCCAATGTTGCATTCGAGAAACTGTGAGTTTTGGTGGTGGTTCTTGTATGGTGTGGGGAGGAATTTCTCTAGACGGAAAAACGGAACTTGTCTTCGTGGACCCCGCCAACGATGGCAGTGGTAGACGTGGATAAACAGCTGACCGATACATAACTGACATTCTTGAAGACCACGTAATGCCGTATGCTGGTTTTGTCGGAGAAAATTTCTTGTTTATGCATGACAATGCGAGACCTCATACCGCGCAGATCGTTACGGAATACTTGTCTGCGATCGGGATTCAACAAATGGTATGGCCAGCACGAAGTCCCGATTTGAACCCGATCGAACACCTATGGGACGAGCTAAAACGGAGAGTCCGAGCCAGGGTTCCCGCTGTTTCATCCATTCCCGAGCTTAAAGTCGCTGTGCTTGAAGAGTGGGAGAACATACCACAATATGTCATCGTAACTCTGATCAGATCGATGACTAATAGGCTACAAGAATGCATCAGGGCACGGGGGGGTAATACCAGTTATTAAGAATATTTTTTTTGCAATAATTTTGTTTTTTATTGTTTTTATGGACTGTTTTAGCCCTACTAAATTTTCTATCAAAATTACCATTTTTCTTGCAGAGCCAATAATTTATCATTCAATAAGGTTATTATTCAATAATTTACCCTCATTGTTAAGGTTATTAACTTAACTTTTAGGCGATATATAGTTCGAATTGATACGTTCCATATTCCCAAAAATATTTACCATTTTACGTGAAAAAAGGTAGTGGCTCGATTTATTTGCTCCCAAGTGTATTTTAAAGTTTGTAAAATGTAAAAAATAAAAGTTACTAATACTTTTATTTTAACGACTTATATCAACGGCTCGCCAGAAACATATAAACCCTGAGAGGTTTTCGTTGTGTATTTTAGACATAAATAAATAATTGGTCCTTTGAGCATTCTTTACATTAAACAACCCTTTCTCCCTTCACGTCAAGCAGTATTTGCTTTAACATGTCTAATCACTCGAATATGTCGATGTTGTGAAATTGATCGGCTACTTAGCAAAGTATCGGGCGGAGTAATATCTCAAACAAGTTCCAACAAGAACCAACAGACTTGCAAAAGTCCTACAATTTCGTCTAGAGTGTAAGTGTATGCTCGCCTAAATTAATTGAAGCCGAAGCCCCTTGTTTGTAAAGGAAAGTTAATTTATAAGTAACAAAGTTCTTGTCTGTAGTTGGAGAGTATGAAGTAAGACGAAGGTGTGGGAATTGTTCTTCGTTTTAAGTTTTTAAAAGAGATCTGAGTTACATCTACTTATGTGTGTTTATTAAGGAAAGTACTACAAATATTTTTTTTTTTTGTTACTAGCTAGATACAACACTTTCAAGAAACACTCATTTATATTATTATTTGTTTGACTTGTTTAGTATATTCCATTGCTGAACACAATGCAGTTGACTTGACACATTTAAAAAAAAAAATTACGTACAGATAACCCATTTAAAAGCATAACACTGCTAACGTAACTAAGAAAATTACACATTTTTCGGTCTCATAAATACTTACGGAAGTATCATCTCTTGCTCTGCCAGTCCCCCGTCCGGATGTAGGGGCGAGGGTAGGCGCAGAGGTGATCATAGCCGCCGGAAATCCAACGTTGAACATCGAACCGGAAAATATACCGAAACGATGGCAAAAGGGTGCACGCGAATAGCTTTACAAAATGGACGACTTATATGAATGACACAAAAGGGATATTGATGTTTTAATTTCGGACGTTCGTACAAATTTAAATGAACGAAATACGTGTTTTTGTAATATTTAAAACGTAACAAAGTCAGTACTTTTAAACTTTGCAAATAATTAAAGACTCACTTTAATTTAACTTTAATTAAGAAATTAATTGAACCAAGACTGAGTGGACTCTACAGCACTCAGATTTCATGAAGGTATCAATTTAGTACTATTTGTTAAACGAAAGCCTATATTTTGTCGTCATTTCGTTACTGCAGCGGATTGCTGATACTGTAGGTGTTAGTAGAAGATTCTCCAGTTCATCGCCTTTTGGCACTCACGGATCTGTATTGCCCAGAGATCTATACTTGTCCTATATTCGAACTTTTTGGGATTTTCATGTGTGATGCTACATAAAAGCATATGCAACCCCGATAATGCAATACAATAATATTTTTACTGTTATCTAAGTACTTACTGCGAATAATTTCGTGTAAGACCTCGTGCAGAATCTGCAACGCTCGTAAAAGCCGTCTCCTTACTGGAGTCGTTTAGGAATATCATTACTCATTCAATAATGCAAAGTTTGTGTCTGGAGTAATTATCTTTCAATGCTTACTCGAAACATGGTGTGATTTGGTGGTTTTAGTGCATTGTTGTGTAACCCATTTGTGTTTTAGAGAAATATTTAATTTAACTGAACTCCTTTTGTTCTTAATGCAAAACAAGGGTTTATGCGCTACTTCTGAGCATGAGGCCCTAGGTACAATTGCCAGGGCGGGCAAAGTGTTATTGGGGGTTTTCATCAGGAGTTTCACAGTTAAGTAGCAGCTCGGAGTCTGGAGTTGTACCCGATTGATTGAAATAGGCTCGCACCCTTTTAGATAGGACTTAAACTTATCTGGCGAAATGTGTGGTTACCTAACTTGGTAATCACCAATTTTTTCGGGGATTACCGGCGTGATGTTATGTCGTGTATACTTGTTTCGTATTAAAGGGTTGTTTTACAGAGATACCGTGGCCCCTAGCACAGGCAAATAAAGGAACACGGATGGGTTGTAGTCAGTAGAAGTCTGAACCGCCCGCTCCACCCAGAGCGGTACAAGTCATTTGATGATCTGCCATAAACAAAAAAAAGATCGTTGCGAGTGTTATGCCTACGAAAAACTCGTACAGAAATGTATAACTTATGTTATTAACTTAGTATTATTTAAAATAATATGTATTTTTGTATATTTACTAACCGACTTCTTTTGGTTCTACTTCTTTTGGTTTTATTTCAGTCCAGAGCAAACAATATTCTTCTTTATACACAAATACATAATGATTATATTGCAAGAAAATTAGACTGTTTACGTAATTCATTAATGTGAAATATCTACCTCCGCAATATTGTCGGTGTGGTACATACCGGCCGTTGATTATTTTACTCTCGCAGATAATATTGAATCAGAGACGCGAAAATGCAAATATTTGAACAGTCGACGCGGCAAGGATCAACCTTTCGCCATATTTCATTATAATGTATTTGTAAAGTTTCATGTTTCGTTCGTCGTTAGGGCTCCGAAGCTGTTTTCTTCAAGTTTCTTCTCTTAAATAACAACAATATTACTGTTGCGCAATTTGTCGCCCAGTCATTTTGATAAATGGGGGAATAAAATACAAGTTGCAATACTTTTCAGTCACACTTGGCAGCCGACAGTGTTGTAACTCAATCACTGGGGAATAAATCAAACAAACGGATAGCTTTCTTGTTTTATTTTATACAAGCTTTTAACCGTGACGTCGTTCGGGAGGAAATATTGTTCCTCTTCTTGCTGTATTGGAGATACACAAACAAAGTTATGTTATTTATCTGCCAAATAAACTCTATCAGCTTTAACGTTGCTAGGAAATAATGCAGGAGTCTACGGTTCTTTGAACTACATTGGGTACTATCATTTTTCTCTTCTACAAAAGTTACCAGTAGTGTTATTCTGTAACCACCTCACCTTGAAAACTTAGGTGAAGTGAGCGTGGAGTGAGCTGTCACTGCTTGCTCCACGCTAGTCTTCACGGTGAGATTTTTACAGAATCGACAAGCAGAACAGGTACAAAACATAAATGACATCATTCAGACAGTTTTGATTGAACACACAAGTTGCAATGATAATTACCTTTCACTTGTAAGACAAAACAAGTGTCAAAAGTGATTTAAAATCACAAAAAGACTTTTAGTTTTGGAACCGAACCCCCACAAATTCGTATACCACTACTTGTTATGTAAAATTGTAAATAACAGTGATAGGAAGTAATTTTAACATAAACAAAATACACTAAGTGGAAAATATCGTATTATTGAAGCTAACTGAAAAACTACCCAAGCAAACTTAATCAAATTTAAATGGGGCCACTTGTGAAGCATACCTTAACCATTAAGAAAATAATTTTTGAAATCGATCCACAACTGCCGGAGATAGCGCGTAGCAAACCTACAAAAATAATGTAACATACAAGCGAATTGAAAACCTCATCTTTTAAGAATTCGGTTAAAAAAATCCATTGCAAGATAGTTAAACCAATGAAATACAGAGTCAAACTTGCCTTTTGAACTCTTGATGCAACGTCAAACGCGTGACAAACCACTGTCCCTCGCCACTGGGCTATTACAGACTTTTGCAAAAGGTTACCAGAGCAGTGTGCAGACGTGCAGACGTGACGGCGACAACGTTCGTCAAAAAACAATTTGTATCCGATTTAACGAACCGACCTATGTTGTATCAAAGATGATGGCGCTCACGGGTATCTGAGCTAGGGCTACGTGCAAATAATTACCGCTGTCAATTTTACCGCCCCATGTGGTTGATTTAAATGGGTTTTGACCCCCGTCGCTCTACCTTTCCATAGGTTTCTGAAAGCCTAAGCCTGGTCAGTAAATCTATTACCTAATCTCATACAAGCTGTTATGTATATGTCGGCGTCACCGTTAGCGGTAGGTGCAGCGGGCCGAGTTACGCTGTGCAAAGCGGGACGTTCGCCTCCCCACTCTCCCCACTTCTGAAGCAACTTAATGTAAGCTTGTGCGCAGCGAAGAGGGGGATCATTTCCTTTGTGTTTGCACAGGTTCCAGCCGGTACCGGTGCGAACACAGAGGGAGCCACCATGCTGCTCGGTGATTATTCACCGCAGCGGTCGCGGACCCACCCGCCCCCGGGATGCCGAAGTCCGGCAAACGCAGCTCTCTGGGCCGCGATGCCGAACACCAGGAGACCCACCCGGCGATGGACCGGACGACGTCGATGCCGATCATCGACGACGCGTCGTCTGATGCACCGCCCGCTGGACCGACCCGAAGAGGAGAAGAAAGAACAGGAACACCGCCGACGACATCAGCGCCTGCTCACGTCGCACCGTCGCCGTCGACGAACCACCAACACGCGGTAGTAATCCGCCCCGCCGCGTTTCGCCCGGTGCCAACTCAGGCTCCGGGACCTACCGCAAATCAGGGCCGCGCGCCGCCCGTGCGCGCGCCTGCGCCCGCCCGCGCCCCTGCGCCCGCTGCGCACGCTGTGTCCGCCGCGCGCGCCGCCGCGCATCACGCGCACTCCGCGCCACCCGCGCACGCACGCGCGTCCGCGTCCACTGCGCGTACCACCGCGCCGCTGCGCCTCGCGTCGCCGCCCGAAACCAATGCTGTGCCAGCTCCGCGCACCGCCGCAACCGGCCCCCGCCTCTCGCTGGCGGGACCGGTGTTGGCCGAGCGGGAGCGGCCAGTGCAGCACACACCTCAGGCGCCCGACTCACCGGCGCCCCCACGCGGCTCCGCCTACGACTCGCCGGCCGTGCTGTCGGCATGCTCGTCACGAGCCGGGTCGAGCATGTCGCTGGCATCAGCGGGCTCGGCCGTATCCGGTCGCGGTTCAGCTGATACGACGCCGCGATCCGCGCAACGGCCCACCGTGGGAGGGGCCGACGCCCACATGACGTCGCCTTCATCGACGCAGTCGCTGGGTTTCGGGTTCGAGTTCAACCTCGAGCCCAGGGCCCAGCGGAAACAGAGAAGGAGGAGCTCCGGGGACGTGGAGGAGAGCAAGCGACTGTGCCCCGACCCGCCGCGCGAAAGCGTGCCGCGGGGTCCGGGCTCGCCTGCGTCGCCTACATTCGCCGACGCGGCGCGCCACTCACCAGCCGCCCAAACCCAGACACCGAGACCAACGAAGGCCACAGGGGTAAGTGCCCAAAATTTACCCCCCGCCCCCTCGACATCTACCGCCACCCCCGGCGCCGCGAAGAAGACGCAGCCGGGGGCAAAACAACAAAGGAAGCTGCGCTACCCGCCGCTGGTGGTTGAGAGGCTACCTGACTGGGCCGCACACTTCCGGGCCATCGCCGCCAAACTGGGCCGGCCTCCGAACGCTCGTCCATACGGGGGTGGAGTTCGCTTCACCCCAGACAGCGAGGAGGAGTACAGGCTGGTCCAGAGGTACCTGACTGGCCTAGAAAAGGACAGCGGCGTGTCATGGTTCGCCTACTCGCTGCCAGCAGAGAAGTCGCTGAAGATCGCCATACGGGGCCTACCGGCGGACACGGACCCCAAGGAGATCGAGGAGGAACTTCGGACGCTGGGTTACCAGCCGGAGTATGTGCGCCACATAAAGGGCGCGCAAGGACGACCCGGCTGTGTCTTCCATGCCATCCTGAAGAAGACCTCAGACGTCCGGGCTATCTACGACACCACCGTTTTTATGTACATGCGGGGTGTCAAGATAGAGGCTTGGCGAGGCAAGCGTGGGCCCGCCCAGTGCCACCGGTGCCAACAATTCAGGCACAGCTCACACCAGTGCCACCGCCCGCTCGCTTGCGTGCGATGCGGGGACGAACACGCGGCACGTGACTGTCCGCGCCCGCGGGAGGAGCCGGCCACTTGCATCAACTGCGGTGGCCCGCACCCCGCGTGCAACATAAAGTGCCCCGTATTCCAGAAAGAGATCCGGAATAAGCGAGCGGGGACCACCGCCATCACGGCCAACACGCGCCGAACACAAGCGGCCACAGAGAGGCCGCAAGTGGTACAGACAGAGGCCCAAGGCACGACGCTGATGGCGGCGGCCAACGGGCCCACAGACAGAGAAGCCACCTCCTCGAGGCGGAGGAAGAAGAGACGCGGGGGGAAAGGAAGAGGTAAGAAACCAAACCCCCCCCCAACAACAACGACAACGACCCAGGAGAACGCTAAGGCCGCCCCTGTCACAAACAAGGCGCAGGTTGTGGAAACACAACCTACCGCTGGCGCCGGCATAGCGCCGCGGACGGCAAGGGAACCAACAAGAAAAGAGTTCCCTAAAGAAACTAGTGGCGGCGCTACCGGCGGCAAAACTGCCACAACAAAACAGGAATTCACAACTTGCGCCATCAAACTGTTGATGGACCTAATTAAGGCCATCAGGCAGGGGCAAGATATAGAGACGGTCATCCTGGATGGCCTGGCCACACTATTGACCTTGTACCATGGCTAGGCCGCTCAGGGTGATCCATTGGAACGCCCGCGGCCTGAAAAACAAGGTCGCGCCCCTCCGCCACCTCCTAAGGGAACAGGACATCGACGTGGCGCTCATAAGCGAGACGCACCTGGGACCCGAAGATAGGGTAAGGTTCCCGGGATACCTCGTTTACAGGAAGGATGAAAGGTCGGCTCACAGAACATACCGTGGTCTGGCAGTATTGGTGAGGCGAAGAGTCGTCCATCAGGAAATCCCCTCGACGACACCCAGCACATTTTACGCGTTGGGTGTGCAGCTACACGTAGCCGGCGAGGACATAAGCATCTACAGCTGTTACAAGCCGCCCGTGGCTCACCTAGACGTTACAGAGCTGGGGGCGCTTCTCCATTCATCGACGCACGCCACTATCCTCGCCGGTGATTTCAACTGCAAACACCCAGCGTGGAACTCGTCCACAATGAACACCGAGGGAAGGCGGCTCTTCGCGGACGCGGAAGCCTTCGGCTATACGGTGTCCGGCCCAGAAACGCCGACCCACTACCCAGACGCTGCACAGCACATGCCGGACGTACTGGACATCGTAGTCCACCGAGGGCTACAATGCCAGACCACACAGCAAGTCATAGACGACGAGTTACAGTCGGATCATCAACCTGTACTCGTCGTCATATCGGGTATGCCGACCCGACTGAAGCCCATAGCGCCACGTCGCAAAAAAGACTGGACAACCTTCGCGGAGAAAGTAGAGACCGCCGCGCCGACTCGGCCTATCGTTACCTCCGCGGACGTAGATCAGACGGCGGACGATGTCACTGCTTGCATTCAAAGCGCCTACGAATCGGCGACAAGCACACAGCCGCAGGGGAGAGGGCTATTGCCGCCCCTGCCGGCTCGCCTGAATGCGATGATCGCCGCGAAGAGGCGCCTCCGCAAGCAGTGGCAACAACACAGATGCCCGACGCTGAAGACGCAGCTCAACCGTCTCGCGGAGAAGGTGAAGGCCGAGCTCCAGGCGCACACCGCCGCGGGCTGGGAGGACCGATTAGACGCCACGACTGACAACTGGCCGTCACTGCACAAACTGTGCAACCAGCTGACGAATACCCCAGTCCCGGTGCGACCGCTGCTTAACAGCGACGGGGCGCTTACATACGTAGCAGAGGACCGGGCGGAGGTCTTCGCCGAACACCTGGAGCGTCAGTTCCAACCGAACCCGACTAGCGACACCGCCCATGTCGCAGCAGTCGAGAAACACCTTGTAGACTACTTCGCCTCGCCGATGGCTCCCGAGGAGGACCCTGTCTTCTTCTCGCCTGGGGCAGTCAGACGCGCCATCCTTAGGACGAAGCCTAGGAAGGCCCCCGGTGCTGACGGTATCACAAATACAGCGCTGCGCCACCTGCCGTACCGTATGGTAGCGGCGCTGGCGCGCCTGTTCACGGCGATACTGCGCACCGGGACCTTTCCCGCCTCGTGGAAGGAAGGGCGCGTCATTATGCTGCCTGCCTGGGAAAAACATCCAGAAGCCGGAGAGCTATCGGCCGATCACTCTGCTGCCGACAGTCTCCAAGGTGTTCGAAGCACTCCTGCTGCGACATCTTCAACCGCACATTGCACCTCGACCGGAACAGTTCGGGTTTCGGGCGGAGCATAGCACGACGCTCCAGCTGTCGAGGGTACTGCACCACCTCGCAGCCGCGATCAACAAGAAGGAGTACTCGGTGGCAGTATTCCTCGACATGGAGAAGGCCTTCGACCGTGTATGGCACGACGGCCTGAGATACAAGCTGGCCACATCGGACGCGCCCCGTCGCGTTGTGAAGGTTGTCTCTGACTTTCTCTGTAACAGGACTTTCAGGGTGGTGGTCGACGGAGCGCTGTCTAGCGCCCGCCCGGTGCTCGCGGGTGTGCCGCAGGGGAGCTGCGTCTCGCCGGCGTGCTACTTGCGTTACACGGACGACATCCCCACCACGCCACACACAACACTCGCGCTGTATGCAGATGACGCCGCGTACATTACTACATCGCTCAATGCGAAGTACGCGGCGGTCAAAATGCAGCGCGCCCTCGAACTGCTTCCGGAGTGGTTGTCCAAGTGGCGGCTGTACGTGAACGTGGGTAAGACGCAGGCAATGGTCACCGGGTCCGCGCCTCTCCCACCACCCTTGAAACTACAAGGAGCCGACATCGAGTGGACGCCCCGGGTCAAATACCTAGGGGTCACCATCGACCGTCGGCTCACGATGGGGACGCATGTCCACAATGTCGCCGCGCAGGGTAAGGTCGTCCGCCACCTCCTTAAACCAGTGCTCTCGTCCCGCATCCCGGCGCGCGTCAAACTGGGCGTGTACAAGCTGTACATTCGCCCAATACTGACGTACGCCGCTCCCGCTTGGTTCGCCCTCACGAGCGAGACGAACCGCAAGCAGCTCCGCACGCAGCAGAACCAGGCGTTGCGGACTATAGTAGATGCCCCTCGCTTCGTGAGGAACGATGTCATCCAGCGGGACCTCGGTATTGAGAGCCTGGATGAGTTTGTGCGGCGACTCGCGAAGGGAATGTTCGCGCGTGCCGACGCCTCGGACCTCACGCATGTCAAAGACATCGCGCCCTGGCACGCGCGCCCCCCCGACGCGCGACCCCTGCCCCGCGACCTGATAGCGGACCATGCCCCCATCGCACCGGATTGACGCCCGGGTAAGCTGTACTCAGGTTACACGCAGCTTACCTGTGACACTTTGACTCCACACACACAACACACATCTGTTGCGCAACGTGACCTAGGTTAATATAGGCGCGTTGCGTAAACAAGCACAGACATCCGCCACTATACAGGCACCTTAACTCACACGCGGAGGCGCGGTGCGGACCGCGATCCGCGTAGACACTGGGCGGTGTGACACACTACAATACCGCCCACACACTCATGACGGCCCCTTAGCCCGGACAGTAACGGCTAGCTCTGTGATCTGGACGGGCGGGGGCCACTCACCTACTCTGTAGGCGCGTCGAGTCGGCATCTCCGTCGCTGGTCGCCGTCGCTGGGCCTCCCCTAGGTAACTAGGGGTCTCACCTGGCGGCGGCAGACCGCCGGGATGTCGTGAAGAAAGCGACGTTTCACTATAAGCGTCGCGGCGCTCCTACAGAAACAAAATAGCAATCATTCACATGGGCGCGCATTGCTCGCGCACCCAACCACCTTACCGGCCACTGTAGCCAACACGATGAGGGGCCCGTTTTTACGGGCCAACGTAAAGCCTCCGCGGCCGGGGGGCATAGCCCCGGAGCCGCTCGCCGCGCCCCCTTGCGGGGACGTAGCGACTTCCCACGAAGAGGGGGATCATTCTTGTGGCAGGCTCGGTCCGGTGCGCCTGCTGTAGCGCCTAGAGCTATTATAGCGTTCTATTTAATTAATTAACAAGCGGTTGGCATAAATAAGTTGGTTACTGATATATTTCATACTTTCATTCAATATGTCGGACCTCTGCCTTCAGGTTATTTCATGGTGATTATTTTATAAGAAATTGTGAGTGAAATAAAGTGATTGTGCTGTAACTAGTATCTCAATTTTCTTCGCCCGACAATCCACGCCTACTTACAAAGTGCAAGTGTAATTTCGCTGATGAGGGCCTATCCCGATATATATTTGTTGGATAATAATATCAACAAAAATCAAATCACTTTAAGACATGTAATGGTCCTCTTGCAACTCGTGGGCGACGCTGACATGCGTCTCAGCAGCTGGTGTGCTTGGCGGTACGCCATTCTGTACTCGGGAGGTGCTGGGCTGCTGCCTCCCGCTGACAGCTGGCTCTGTGGCTCTGGATGGTGAATCGTTGCCTTGGACACCAATCGCAGTGGACTCCTCTTGATTCGGGCTTGCATCTATGTAACAGTGCACATACAAGAAAATAAGTTTATGACTTTCAAAACATTAATGATATATACAGGGTATACTTAAGTCAACTAAGTCAGAGGCACTGCGTTAAGCTATAACTTAGTAGTTAGCATAAAAAAATAAAAAATAAGATAGAGGCACGAGCGACTTGAAGCGTATGTCAGTAACATAAAACAGGAAAACTCAAACTAAGATAGAGGCACAGCGTGAAGCATATCTTATTAACATAATACAGAAGAGACATTAAACTAAGACTATATTATAACTAGTGTTTATACCCGTGTAGAAAGGTCGAGGTCTCTTGTCGTGGCAAGTAAGTTAGCGACGCAGACTCATTCTCAGGACAGTACGTCACAATATAAAAGTTGCTCTACCATAGTGTTGTTCGTCTTGTGTGATATCGGATGTATTCTATACAATATACTTATATACTTCGGTCAACAATATACTTCGGTCTCTACCGATAAGTGGGAATGTTATTTGGAAGAGGAAGTTTTCTTCAGTTATTCGTGATTTAATGCATATCAGTGAATGTAGCTTCCGAATATCGTGCGGTTCAAAAGACAATGTTAGATCATTGGATAAATGCCCGGAGATAATGTAAAGTTCCTTTTGGTGCTATTCAGGGGTAAGCAGATGTATGTTAGACTGTCCATGGTGGACATTGGTTAGGATGTCAAGTTAAATATCTTGAGTTCTTTTTAAATTATGCAGTAAATTACTGGCTGTTACAGGTGTCATGGTTATACTCTTGAAGTAAGGATATGTTATTTATCTCTCGTTGCTGTTTGGTTGAGATGATATCCGGCATAATCAGATGTTTATTAATTATTTTATGTTGTTTTGCCATGCTTTCTTCTGTTCTTTTCAACAGGTTGTACTCTGATTTGACAATCGACGTCTGATACTTCCAAAAACCGGCTAAATGTTTTTAATTTTGTCGTATCATGTCTCGGCTTTATTTTTCCGCGAATTGTTAGTCTAATACGACGAATAGGGAATTTTCAATGTTTCCAACTGCATTGATTAGTCCCCGCCGCTGTCTGGAGTGTCCAATTACGTGTTGCGTCATCAATTAAGTTCACTATGGTATTTCAGTTCTACTCATGAATCATCTGAGGGTCTATCATGTTACACTGTTAACTGCCTATTGTTTTGCATGTTTTATCCAGAAATGAACTTTTTTAAACGACCAGCTTACCTTCCCAATACGGAGACATGTTATAGAATACAACTAGGGCCCAACTGTCTTTTACGATACTAATTTTGGAGGTTGGGTAGAAGCAGAATGATTGGTTTTTATTTAATGACGTTATGTTGTAGCTGCAATTAGCAACGCTGCAGATTGACATAAATAAAAGCGTGTTAAAAGGTTAATACCATGGCGACATACGATAACGTGTTTGGTGTCGTTTTTCTTGTTCGGTTCCTGTCATAAATACAGGCACGTAGCCATTCAGTGTTCTCACCCCTCTCCCCTTGTTTGCCTTGATGTTCACAAAACCTGTGTATTCCACCCCAGTATGTTAGAATGGAGGAGCGGGATTGGTTCTAGCGGCAAGGTCACCCATCAATTGATATTGCTTCCTTGTTCAAGCTTGCTTTCACTTCCGGCAAGTTACACAATTTCGTAACTGTTTTTGGTCGTATTTTATCCGCTTGTTATCCAGTATTGTTGTCTGAGATTAGCTAAGGTCAGTCGAGGACCCCCATGGAATGTTACCTGATGAGCTTCTTCTATGAGTAACTCCGCCAATCTACTACTGTTAGGGATTATCTTAGGATGTTTCATTTCGACGCTCATATTCGCGTTCCTTATACGTCCTCCCACTTGGAGGAAGCCGCATTAATCTTTCTATCGAGCGCACTATTGAGTTGTCCTGTGTTGAACTAGAGCAATTCGTTATAATCTGCGTTTATCGACCCCCATCTGGTGATTTTATTAGTTTTGAATCGGTCATGGAGGATTCTATCAATAGGTTAAAATCAACTAACACGAGTATAATTTTATGTGGCGATTTTAGTAATTTTTTTTAAGTATTAGACTTCTCAATCTGTTTAGGTCTTATGATTTGATTAACTTGTTTTTTGAACCAACTAGGATCACGGCATCTTCGTCAACTTGTCTTGATAATATATTTAGTAATTGTGATGCCAAACATTAATTAGTGTTAAGTGACTTAACGTCCGACCACTGTGGTTTATGAGCTAGCTTCCCCATGACATTACATAAAAAACCGCAAAAAATATTTGAAAAGTTAATACTTAATCAGTTGTTAAGACATTTTAATTTAAATAGCCTACTTCATATTGAACTACGTTTAATATAACTTTACAAAAGGACGTTCGACCACAGATGCGGGTGTTGCTCTGCTGAATCATATATTTAATGCATGGGAGAAATAACCAAATGCTATTGGAGTTTTCTGTGATCTCTCTAAAGCCTTTGATTGCATGCACCATGACACGCTTTTGCGTAAACTACGTCATTACGGTGTCCAAAACGAAGCTCTCAACGTAATAAATTCTTATTTACATAATAGGTTCCAATGTGTAGATGTCGATGGTGTAAAATCTTCCGAGCTACCAGTTCAGTTAGGTGTACCTCAAGGCTCAATACTGGGCTGCTTTTTTAATGCTCCAACAAGCTCTACAGGTAGACCGGAGGCGTTGCCGATTGCCTCTTATTAAAAGATGTCCATAAATAGGGTATTTTTATTTATATTATTGATTATGTTATATAATGTTCAAACTTGATATTTTGCTTACAGGACAAAATTCACACAATAAAAGTATTGTTTTTGGTAACAAATTTTTATTTAGCATCAATCAACACAATTTGGCTTCTTGCTGAAGCGGTAGGTAGGTGTCGCTGAGCTTGTGGACGTGCACGACGAGAATGTAATGCTGTAAACAAATGAAAAAAAGTTACTCAGCTTTAGCTTAGTATTTTACAAACATGATTTATGTGATCTATTTACTAGTGATCAATAATACTTACTTCGCCGATTATGAATTGGCATTTCCTTTTACCAGTGCCTCAGTAATCACTTCGGGTTGCTCCTGGGAAAGTGGGTTGGCAGGTGTAGCAGCAGATACTTGTGTGAGTGTGATGACTGCTGGGTCTTGTCTTACAGGTGGACCCTGTACAACAAAAACTGAATATCATTGACGGATACAAGAAATGTTTAATTATGTATTTGTAAAGTTTAATTATTTAATTTAAAAGTCACGGAAAGACTCCATGCAAAATAATTATAAATACATTAATGCTGTTGTTTCTTGTTTTTTTTACCATCAGAACAAATTTACTACCTAAGTTCAATTATAAACAATATATCAAACTTCCTGCAATCCCTAAATGAAATATTAATTAACTATTCTTCTTGTAGAAACATTATTCTCACCGGTGACATAAATTTAGATATTAGTACTTCAAATCACTTTAAGCCTCAGCTTACCTCGATCTGACATCGTTTCACGGCTTGCTACCAGCTCACGTTATTCCTACACACGGGAAAACATGTCTAGATCACGTCATTCTTAAAACAAAATTGCCCGCAAAAGTTTTTATAGCTCAAACAACCCTCACAGATCATTATACTGTCATCCTTTCGTTGAATCAATGTTGACATTCTCAAAAATGTAGTAGAGCGACGTTTCCGCGAGGAGACGGTAATTATTTTAGTGTTGGACTAAAATAATTACCGTCTCCTCGCGGAAAACAATTATTAAACCCTGGATAACTCCGGGTCTCTTAAGATGTATAAAGAACAGAGACAATCTAAATAAAAATTCAAAAAAACATCCTTACAATTTAATACTAAAGACAACATACGTAAGGTATCGAAACTATTGTAACAAAATTTTGAAAAAAGTTAAAAGGGAATTTGAAAGAGAAGAAGTAAAAAAAGCGGGAAATGACAACCGCCGCCTCTGGAAAATAATAAATAAAGTTTCGAATAGATCAAGACCCAAAACATCACCGACTGAGTTAATAAGCCCGCAGGATCAGCCAGTTCATTGCTTAAACAAAGTAAACCACTTTTTTGCCAGTATTGGCTCAACCCTGGCCAGTAAAATAACCGCCCAACAGCAGGGTCATGATGATTCCCCGACTTGTACCCACCTACCAACCACTGCCAATTCCATGGTTCTCCTGCCTACTGATGAAGATGAGATAGCTACCATTGTTTCCTCTCTCAAGCGCGACTGCGCCGTGGGCTGTGACAACTTTTCGTCAAACCTTCTCATTGCACATAAGAATCTTTTAGTACCATCGATTACACATGTCTGCAACTTGGCGATAGAATCTGGTACCTTTCCACTTGCGTTTAAAAAGGCACTTATCCATCCAATTCACAAGAGTGGAGACCGACACTGTGTTAATAATTATAGACCCATAGCAATTCTGCCTGCCTTATCAAAAATTCTGGAACGGCTATTGAACAACAGGTTGGTGATATATCTAGAATCAAATAACGTGCTGTCCCAGTTTCAGTTCGGTTTTCGTGCAGGGAAATCGACAGGAATGGCAGTGCACGAATTGACAAACTTTATTGTTTCTAACATGGATGATAGAAAGAAGTCGTTAGCCATCTTTTTAGACCTAGCAAAAGCCTTTGATACAGTATCGGTCCCGATCTTGCTTCGTAAGCTTGAAAACCTCGGCATACGTGGAAATCAATTGTCACTTTTCAAAGATTACTTACCTAACCGCACACAATTTGTTAAAATTGATAACCACTTTAGTGATACTCTTCCCGTAGCTTTTGGAGTTCCACAGGGTAGCATCCTTGGGCCCACATTATTCCTGGTGTATAATCAAAATCAAAATCAAAAGTCATTTATTCAAACTAGGCTGAGAGTCAGCACTTTTCGAACGTCAAAATTACATAAGACAGTCCCCCAAAACGCCCGCCCTTCACCACTTCCTAGTGCTTTAGCTGGGAAGAAGAAGTGGCGCAACAAACTCCCCAGCAGCACAGCTGTCTGTTTAGTTAGAAAACCATTGAATTATATAATTATAAGGTAATCAAAGAATAAAAACCGAAACACAAAAAAATAACATATTAAATTATCTGCCATATTTAAGCTAGCCACGCCAATATACCCAAAACAGAAACCAATAAAAAAATCAATGAAAAAAACAACATAACTTAATACACAAATAAAAGCCTCCAGGCATAAGGGGCGTGACATCTTACGTATGCATTATTGGATTATTTTTTAAGTAAACACAAATGTCAAACCAGGACCATCGAAGTAAAATAAGTTAACAGAACAATTACTTTAACAAAATCAAAACCATAGACAGCAAGACGACCAGTCACCACAAGCAGCACCCGTTCACGAGCATAACGCAAAGATCAGCCATTGCCCCCCTCGCCATATTTGAGGGAAGGAGGCAACCCGATCCCCGACGCTACCGCAAGCAGTGACATCTACGGGAGCATGACGAACTCGCTGCCGGTTGCTGAGGCAAGAATAATTTAAGATCAATTGTCGAGGTCGCTAGCAAACCACTTATTGCAATACAACTCATTGAAAAACATTGTAATGAGCGGATCATGTCAATAATAAATGAAGGTATATTAACGACCTCTGCGATCTCTCCCTTAAAAATGGTCGTATTATTACCTTTGCGGATGACACTGTGCTTCTTTTCAGTGCAGACTCATGGGAAGAGGTTCATAACTACGCTCAGGTTGGGTTTAATGCTGTGAATGATTGGCTGAGAACCAATATACTCACCTTAAACGCCACTAAAACCAAATATGTTGCATTTTCTCTGAGAGACAGTCCGCAGTCATCTCTCCAACCATTCTACATCGTCGCTCACACATGTTTATCCCCCCATAACGGTGATCGCTCTTGTCCCAAATTGCAGAGAGTAAACCATATTAAATACTTGGGTATCACCTAAGACTCTAAATTAAACTTTGCGGAACATATAAATTGTCTGACTGGCAAAATACGGAAATTTATCTATGTGGTTAGGAATCTTCGGTCGATCCTAAACTCCAAGCAACTACTATCTGTTTATTGTACTTTGTGCGAATCGCTCCTGACGTACTGCATCACTTCATGGGGTGGAACGTTTAAAACTAACCTTTTAGCACTGGAGAGGGCTCAAAGGGCAGTCTTTAAAGTTGCACTATTTCTTCCTTTCCGTCATCCCACTGTAGAAGTTTATAAGTCTGCTCAAGTCTTCTCAATTCGTCAGCTTTTTGTTCTCCATGTGGCTTTGAAACAACGATCTCTTATTCCTTTTGTAAATACCGATAATAATTACGATATGAGAAGAAGAAGAAGGAATATATGCCAACCTAAATCAGTAAAATCCAAATTTGCCCGAAATTTCTTTTCTTTTCTTGGCCCATTTCTATATAACAGACTGAATCATTTACTCTCTGTTCATAACCTAAACAAAGCAGTTTTAAAAGGAAAATAACTGACTGGCTTATCACATTAGATTATACACAAATTGAAGATCTTTTTAAAACTATATCTTGACATAAAAATTTACAAAAATCCCTTCGCAAAACACACATCCAAGCACCCCAAACCACGCACACACTCACCAACACGCTTTCACACACATTCACATACATCCTCCCTTGCATGTATTCTTAATTAATTAATTAATAAATTACTTTATTTCAATAATTTTATAAATCATGTTTAATGACCAGTATTCCAATATTATAATGTGTTATGTTTTTATTTCTATAAGATATACGAATCAGATCGTGTCCAGTGCAACGAAAATAATGGGAAACTTTGTTATGGGGGCCTGGTGACCTGACATACTGGTTTTGTAAAAAACTTAGTTTAGGCACCAGTCTTCCACAAATAACTATGAAACTGTGTCTGTAGACTATAAAATACTATATCTGTAATTTGTGGAAAGAAATAAAAAAATAAAAAAAAACATTATAAATTTAATTATTACCGATGGGAAAGCTGGCACTCTTGCCTCAGTTTGCGGCTCTACAAAACCTTCTCCCATAATTGACAGTATCCTAAATTCAACTTGCGAGAGGGTTGGTGCTACCGATGGGCCTCCTACTGTAGCACATGCTGAACGTCTGACAGATCCAGCAGCTTTTTCGGCCAAATGTATTTTTATCATTTTAATAATCACTTTAATAATGGCAAAACCTTAAAATCATTTTAAAACGAGTAACGTATTAAACTTACCCTTTGCCACTGATCCACGGACTTTGTGCAACTCCCCATTGAAAATAAATATATATATTTTGAAAAAAACTGACATTTCATTTGAAAGTTGCCGTCAGAAAGAAAAAGGGCAAAGGTATTAACAGGATAAGGCCACGATACGGATTAAAATGGCAAAAATTTTTCAATTCTTTAATCAATCGGGAGTAGGGTTTAGTGCTTAGTTTCGAACTACCTTCGGACGGACCCGTATCGTCGTTGACGGAGTTAGAGAGTAGACCCCCTGACCACGACTGATACAGCGGCCCAAATATTCGACTTCTGTCGTAAGGAACGAACACTTCTTTAGATTAACAGAAAACTGCCGAAGTAAAAATCGCAAGTGCCTCCCGCAAAAGATGTAGACCCCAGGGTCTACTGTTTTACTCAGAACCAGTACATCATCTATGTACACAAGGATATCACCAGATTCAATAAACTTACGAAGAGTTTTCGCGATTATTCTCTGGTACACTACAGGCGCGTTGGTCAAACCATATGGCATCTTTAAATATTCACCCTTCAGGCGTTATGAATCCGTGTTTTGTAGTGAGGTGAACACTCTTTCTCGAGCAAAATTTGGTGAAATCTAGTGGCCATATCTAAACTTGTGAAGTACTGACTCTGCCCTAAACGATATATACAGTCGTCGATCCTCGGCAATGGGAAAATGGTCCTTTACAGTCACCTCATTCAATCTCCGATAATTGACGCACATTCTATTTGAGCCGTCTTTCTTCTTTACGAGAAGTATGGGGCTCGCTTATCCGAGTCAGATTCCTGAATGAATTTCTTATCTAAAAGATCCTTAATAATTTCTCGAACACGAACAGTTTTGGGCTGGGAAAAACGGTAACGTCGATAATTGACCGGAGTAGTACTGTTTAATTTGATTGACATACTGCCCGTATTAACTGTAGACATCGCTGTCCCGGTAATTAAATACTATTATAATAAGAAAAAATCTCAATTAGAGCTAACAATTGTTGTAATTGATGACCAATAAGTGACTTATTAATTACAATTGACGCGTCAGACTGTACAGTCATACGGAGTTGCTTACTGCCCTAGTACGTTGCTGAGAATCACGTGTACGAACGTACCGTACACTTTCTCTATTAAGGACATCGGTTCCCACTATGATGGTGTAAATTCAGACTCCACAACAAATAAATCAACTTCTAAAGTTGTAAAAAAAACAACGTTTATTTCAGGCTATCAATTCCTTGACTACCAAGACCTTTCAATATACGAAACTTTGGTTTACGAGCGCAATCAAAACGAGTGAAATAGTTGATCCACAGTCTACGAGTATTAAAATGTCAACAAGTACAACCTGAATTACCACCACAATAATATCGTTCCTGCGGGTAGGTAATGTTTCAAAAGTTAACATTATTTATATTACGTGACTCAGATTTGAGCTTCGCAAAACAGGTATCTATCTTGTGACCTGACTTTTTACAGAAGGAACATGGTTCGGTTTTTGTTGGTACAAAACTAGGCTTCGAGTATTAATAGACGTTCTGTTAATCGAACCGTCGTCGGCCAAATCAAAACGTTTCCTACACGAGGCTTGAGTATGCCCTTTTAATCCATACGTAAAGCAATTGCCGTCATCAAACCTATGATTTCTGTTGGCACTATTAAGGTTATGTCTATCTTTTGTATTATGAAATGTTTGAGACGTATTACGAACAGTACCAGTTTTAGTGGTATTAGATTTTACATAAATTTAAAAAAAAACTTTACTAAATCATCAGGTAACAGTTTTGCGTTAGTAGCAGACGCTCCTATGTGTGGTTCAATGATACCGCGAATTACAATCGCAGATATAAATACGTCACAAAGTCCTTGCACTATACGTAACCGAAGTAATGAGTGGCGAGCATAATCCGCAAATGCAGGGTATTCGTCAGAATTTTTAAACATTACTTCGAATAAAGATTTTGCGAAATCGGGCGTTTTTGGACATAAAGGTTTGAACTCGCGCTTAAAATTGCTCCAGGAACGGTCGTCGGTCGATCAACTTCTTTTAAGCAATTTTCGATACGTGAAAGACACTCAGAATCACTACAAATATTTAAAGACTGCACGATCAACCTCAATATTATGTAATTGGTAAACTAAAGAAAAATATCTGATAATAACTAAGTTAATTAAAACAACAAAAGGTACTCGTTTATTACAGATTAAATTTGTAGATTCATTTCATATTCTTAGCTCAAGCCTCGTAATCGTTCTCCGACAG
Source organism: Dasypolia templi (assembly GCA_963555695.1). Taxonomy (NCBI): domain Eukaryota; kingdom Metazoa; phylum Arthropoda; class Insecta; order Lepidoptera; family Noctuidae; genus Dasypolia; species Dasypolia templi. The sequence continues at coordinate 19,824,705 of OY743141.1, read as the reverse complement.
ACGGCTTTTGCCTAAAGAATTCTTTAAGCAAAAGACCTTTAGGTAGAGTACCTTTTGTTGTTTAAATTAACTAAACAATTTAAGGCAACCGTGGAACATGTATAATGAATTCAAGCGCAGTCGACTAACTTTGGGGGATGAAGAAAGAAGTGGTCGCCCTTTGACGGCCGTTACAGAAGAAAACGTAGTACAAGAGAATAGGCGAGTTACGTATCAAGAGATTCAGGACTTACTGAAGAATGGATCGGAAAGCCTTCACGAAGTTTTACACGTGCATCTTCGCGTGAGGAGGATATTTTCACGCTGGGTGCCGCACAACCTCACCGATATTCAGAAGCAGACCCGGGTGGAATGGTGCCGTGATATGATAAACAAATTTGAAGCAGGCTCGTCTCGGTGTGTTTATGACATCATTATAGGTGATGAGTCTTGGATTTATCAATACGATCCAGAAACAAAGCGCCAGTCGACGGTTTGTGTATTTCAAAACGAATCAACGCCTACCAAAGTGAAGTGATCTAGAAGCGGGGGGAAGATTCGATCAACGCGAGCTTTTTCAATTTGACTGGCTACTTGGTGTCAATTCCTTTACGCTGAATGGTAAACTACCAAATGCTTAGCAGAAGTTTTCTCTGTTGTGAGCAACAAGTGACCAAACACTAGGCTCCGCGGGCTATTGTTCCACCACGACAACGCGCCTTCGCACACCGCGCTCAATTCTAGGGTTAAAATGTTGTAGTTAAAATGTTGGATCATAAACTGAATTAAATAATAATAAAAAAATTATATAAGCCACAATGCAAGATTCAGTGAAATATACTTCGGAAGGTGAATATTATTCAGAACGCTAATGGTGATGAGACTATGCAGCCCAGTCATAAAAAATCAAACGCAGATTCATCAAAACCTGAGATCACAGCTATGAAATTATTATTATTATTCTGAATTAAAAAAATAAACATCAATTCTTCAAGAAGATTTATTTTATCAAAATATGCATGATGCATTAAATTCGGGAAACATTCAAGATTCTTGTCTTTAAAAGTGGTAATAGAGAGCTAACATTCTCCCGACTTAACAATATGCAGATTGGTCCTGAAAATTGAAAGCGAGTTCAGCAAAGTGTCGGGACACCGACACATCGCCAATTATTCCTTTTAACAAATCAATTTGAAAGAAATTTCAAATAATAACTTTCGCTTCGTAGAATTGGTTTGAAAGTTCGATAACAAACTAAGTAGCCAATAATTGGGGGAGTTCTGGATCACGCGCTAGCAAACCTACAAATATAACTAATAATAATAATAATCCATTTATTTTCAGGCGACACAGGCCCATAGATAAACACCTTTACCTAAACATAAGTATATTTATCATACACAAAAAAAAAACTTTTGTTAATTATAAAGACTTAAGACTATGTTAGTAGCACTTCACTTTGCACTAGCTAGACTTTATTGTAATATTGGGGGAACCTGGATTTACTAAATCGAAGTCCCCCAATTTTACCATACTACAAATTAAATAGATTTTCTGCCGACGGCATCTCATTGTTATAACATAAAAATGCAAAACACAGATAATTAAGAAGCTGATGAATTAATGTTTTTTTTTGTTCTCCTTATACGCTTAACGGTAAACAAAGCTTAGTGACAGACTCTACTTAATACCTTAATACCATTTTACTTAATAGCAGAGCTTCAAGAAATTAAGATCATCGTGGCTTTGTATAAAATCTATATTGTGCCTTTGTGGCAGCATCAGTTCCTTGAAAAACTCATTATTTACTCCACAGTGGTGAAAGTTTCCTGTTTTGTATTACTTGAATTTTGCGCATATATAATAAAATATTGTCTCGGTGTAGCCAGGGGCGACTCTTTTGCGTCATAAGTACTTTCTGAAAGGTCGCTTTGCCCCAGGATATAGGTAAAAGCGGAATAAGGAAACTAACAATTGCATTCATAACACAATAAACATATATTTTTGTGAAACAAATTCATTTCAATAGCGCTTTATGTTAATAACACTGTGTAGAATGCTAAAGTTGGTGATTTATGAGACTTTCTTAGTCCGTAAGGACTTTTCGTTTTTCTTTTCATGTAAGTGACAAAAGGGAATTGTGTTTCTTAGCGCACATTGTATTTGATTAAACAGGATGATAAATCTCGGGGCAGACAGTGTTTCGGGATTAATTGAGTATTGGCTTACCAAACTGTCCACTACAGATAAGGGATTAACAGTATAACGTAACAAATACTGGAATATACAAAGTAATGTGATCTCTCAACTAAAAACAGATTTAAAAGAATGTTTACTATTACTTCAACTAAAAACAGAATAAATATAAAGAATGTTTACTATTACTCACTGCCATGAAATTTCGGTTTCGTGCCTTGTGGAAAATATTGCGTAAATAAAATTAAACTATGGAAGTATTATCTTGGAAATTGAAATAAATAATCTATTTCCAATAAAAGAGTAAATAATGGAATCGGAAAGGTAAATATGTGCTGTAGGTGGTGTGTAGTGTGAAAACTATCATTGGCTACTGATTTGAATTCTAATTGAATAAAGACAATATACTTATTATAAAGAGCGCGAAGAAGACGAAATCAGAATTACCTACTAATGAAAACCCTGTTTGAAAATGAGTCATAAAGAATATATTAATACTCTTCATTATATACTGCATAACAAATTACTAATACTCGTAGGAATGGTTAAAATTAGTTGTTGACAAAAGTTGTGTGAGATTAACGTGAGTCGAGGTGTAATAAAGTGCAGCCGCAGCCTCTACATAGGACTTTAATATTTAACTACAACTCTACCTAGTGCATGTGATAAATGCATGTAGTAGAACACCTAGGTTTCAAGAAATGTACTGTGGAGTTATGAGTTCGCGACACTTGCTATGCCACTATGTCTGTATGTGTGGTATGCATACAATGCAGTGGAGGAAAAATATTAGGAACGAAGTACGTACTATCACGATTGGTGATTTCTGGGAAAAAGAGTCCATAAATCTGGGATTTATGTTCTGTTTAAAAAGAAAGTTTATTTCTGTACCAAATAGTTTTATCATATATGCCTTATGCCTCCTCAAGATTTAAGCACAGATATATAATTTCCAAACAGATAACAGGCCACTGATCTCATATAAACTTTCAGTAGGGAATCTCCGTTTCTTAAAAGACATTATTTTGATCAGACCTCTTTGTGCTCGTTCTACGTCTTTAAATTTTGATTTAGCTGCCCCACTCCATACAGATATACAGTAGACCATCACAGATTGTGCAAGGGCTGTGTAAATTTAATTTAGAAGATTTCTGTTAGCGCCTATTTTTGTGGCTATACTTGCAGGGACCACCCATCTCAATGATTTAAATATCCATTTAAATTTTCGTATTCTATCAGTAACGTGTTCGAGGTGGGAGTACCAACACAAGTGTTAGTCAATTATGACACCTACGTGTTTTGTTTGTGATACTTTATTAATTATAGGACATGCACAGGCATAATTCATGGCTCGTTTACAAGAATATATTTTGATAAAAATTTAAACCTTGATCTAGTTGTGAGCGATTTCTAATTGTAAAACATTATGTAATTGGTTTTGGTTGTGTTTAGCGTGAGGAGATTTTTATTCAGCCACTTAGCCATTTGAGCCCAACCTATTTCAGCTTTGAGCAGACCAATTATTCCCATAAAAGACAATGGCAGTATCGTCGGCGTAAGAGTAGATTTTTGAGTTATCTACTTTTAAGTTACATAGATCAATAATGTAAATTAAGAAAAATGTTGGTGCTAGTACACCTCCTTGAGGTACGCCGAATGATATGTAAACGTCGTCACTGATGCATTTCCCTATCTTGACCCTCTGCCTTCTGTTTGATAGATAATCTTTATAAGGGAATTAGTAACACATTCATGTGTATTTAGGGAGTTCCAACATTACATATTTATATTATATTTATTACATATTTATATATACTTTATTTTCGGACAACAATGATCCAGCGTGATAATAAACAATATTAACACTCATCACTTTTTCCAACAATTTTATTAAATTGTTACTGAAAAATTATGAACGAAAATGGAAAATGAAAAAAAAATGAATAAAATTAACATACATGGTTAAAGAAAAAAATATTTAAGGTGTTTTAATCTATCTATCAAAGCACTTAATTTCTATGTGCCACTACAAACTGGCATCAACAGGTTTTCTGATCCATTTTTTTTTCATTTTAAACCCACGATCAAAAAAGAGGGGTGTTATAATTTTAACGTGTGGGTTTGTCTGCAGTATCGTAGCTCCCAAACGAACCTGAAACGATTTTGCTTTTCTTTTTTGTGTTTTGTTTTAATTGTGACTTGATCACGACAGTTCATCACTTTCTAGAAAAAAAAGAAAAAATTTAATCTGTTCAGCGGTTTTTGTTTTTGTTGGTGTTTTTGTTTTATTTTAAATTTAACATGTCATCAGATACTTTTGGAACAGACAATAACTATCTTAATCATAACACAAAAGGGGTGGGCAGCAAAGTCATGATGTCTAACAAACTATGTTACCCTCTGTCACCAGATGAACAGCCTAAACATTTAGGCTTATGGCTGACACAGAGTAGAAATCAATATCAGAAAAAATATGAACTTACTAAAGTGGTTTCACAAATATTCTTCTAAAACTTCAAAGACGTGTAAATGGTTTATAAGCTTAAGAAATTGCCCGTCTTTGTAAAGCAATTCTCAGCTAAGTATATATGGCATGTACATTCATTATACGACTCCTTTCTCGATAATAAAGTTTTTACCGCTTTTATCCCGGCAAAGACTTTAAGGATAAGATTTTATTCATCTTGCTTATACGCTCATTAGCAAGCACTCTTGTACAAGGTTTCTTGTTTTATTACTGAGCATCTTCCTTAATTGAGATATGATATAAATCAGCTTTGAAAGGCTTATCTGTTTTCGATGTAAGTAAATGCGCAAGTTGGCAACACATTTTAGAGTTCAGCAGAGTGCAACGGAAAATATGTTATGTTTGAATTCATTTACTTGTTTTAAAATAGTTCAAGGACTGGCGTATCTAAATCTATATTATAAAGTATGGATTTAGATACGCCTGTCCTTGACCTATTTTAATTATACCAATACCATAAATGCAAAAAAGACTCTCTTTCTATTACCTTTTCACGCCTTTTTTAACGGCTAATCGGATTACGCTGAAATTTGACACACGGGTAGGCCATGATCATAGGATCTTTTTTTTTCCGGTAGTACGTTCCCATGCGATAATGTCATTGAGGATGAAACCGCGGGTAAAAGCAAGTTATACATAAAAACTGTTTGGTTGAAATTAGATCCATGGTCAATGAATAAGTTTCGAATGATGTCTTTCAAATTTGGTTAGAAAACTTATACCATGGGGCTGATAAAATGCCACTCGTAAACAATTTTGGTAAAAAAAATCTTAAGTTTCCAAAATACACTTTCAAAATGAACTCTTTACTCGTTAAAAATATTGCTCTACACATCGGATTTGATTACATGAAAGAAATCACCGTATTTTACCCCACACCATCCGCAATTCACGACGATGAAAACTGGGGCTACGAGGAATATGTATTTAGACACAAAAAAAACTGTCGTAAAAATATGTCCCGTCTACAGCAATGGGATACACTGTTTATTTATCGTGCGTCATATTTTGCGGTAGTTGGGTTATGCCCAGAAACATCCCCTATTTGTTCAGGAAAATTCTCGTAAACGAAAAATACCGTCGGTTTTTATTAAAGACACGGAAATCTGAAATTCACTTTTGACGGTACTCCAGAGTACCGCCAAAAGTCGGATAAAAAAAATCGGATTTGATATTGTCGTTTTAAATCTACCTGCGAGAACAGTTAGACTTAAGTTCAAACATTTCCAAAGTATGTCGCCATTCTATTTGCGTCGTCAGATTTAGAATTTTTACTTGGAATTATATGAAATCGCACTGTGGCAATGGCAAAATGCCAACCGTACCTACTATCTATTAGCACAGCTGTTACCCTTTCCTTAGCCGACTTTTACGACCTGTACCGGATGGTAAGCAGCTGAAGTTGATTTATTTATTGACACTCAAAACAAAACAGACTCCAACAGCACCGGTCTAAAACTAAAAAGTTGCTTGATTCTTGTAAACTCAATACAACTTTGACTGTTTTTAAAATATTTATCGGTTTTGCTAGAGTGGTAGAGTGCTAACTATGCTCATCCAAAATAAGTCCATACGAAAGCATAAAAGCGCTGCCACGTTTCAAAACTTGATTTACAAACGAAAACTAATTAAAAGTTATTTCTTTGGATCACACAAATCCTCAGGGTGACGACAGGGACTGGCAGATATCCGGGAAACACGTTTGTGGGAAATCACTTTTACCAAAGTTTCCACATTAGCTAAGTATTGAAAGGCAATAAAACTCGTATTAAGTGTACCTATCAACAAATTGGTTGAAGTTACGAAGAACTTCCTGATTCTTAATGGTTCTCATTGATTAATCGCCTGCAAATCAAAATATAAATAAGAAAATAGAGAACATAAGTTTGAAGATTAACTGAGTCTTGGAATTTAGATTGCCGTTAGTAAATCGTACAAAACCCTAATTATTATCCTAGTATACAGCAAATATTAGTAGTAATTCTAATGTACAGTTGGACATTAAGTAAGTAGCACTAAAGCTGTAACTTTTTACAATAATTGTACGAAGGAGGATCCATGTGTCACTGTGGCAAATTCTTGTCCAAATGTAGTGTCGACAAAAAGTAGGATCTCATTGCCTGGTGACGGCATCCATGGGAGTCTTGATGTCACTCTGGATGTTAATTTAAATTTAAACTAGTTAGTAAGAAAAGAGAAGATACAAGTAACTATACAGTTATGCCTACCAACAACAAGATGTCTTCTTGCTCTCAGATAGTTAAGTGCAGAAAAGGTTTAAAGTTAAAGTTCAAACAGAATTTATTAACATAATTTCTTGAAAATATTCAAGGCTTTTAGAAAAAACCATGTTTGTATTTTTTTTTTAACTTTGGTTGAATTTTTTGTAAAGAAATTATAATGTGGGCAGTTGTTTAAACCAAAAATCTATGCTGCGTGGGGGTTCACTTATCTTAGTTAAAAAGTCTATTAAATCTAAGACTCGTACAGATATATACCGGATGAAATTTTTGCCGTCTCGAAAATAATATGGTGTGTTGTGTAAGTGGAACAGAAGCCATACACGAGAATATTTGCTTAGAATCATTGAGATTGTAAAAGTCCCGAATATCCATAAAAAGTCATGAAAACTGTCCATCCTACGGCCCGTGCGTAAAACTAATAATAGCCAAAATAGGGAGATTAGCTGCGATCCTGCATGAATGAAAATTGTACGTGCGAGCGAGGACGTCGACCCGTTGCTAAGCAACGACGGCGTACGCGCCTGTTTTAGCGTTCTGCACAAACACGTACAGAGAAACTTGATGTGTGCGAGTTCACCTACGGGATCACGTCGCGTCGACGAAATGTTATGTAAACAAACAATGATTATCCGTGCGTGGTGACTAGGTACTCTATGGTCTGTTGGCCGTCACTAACTAAACCATCCAAGGTCGAGGTGACCCGTTTGTTTACATTATTACTTTGTGATTTCGATTATTCCTTCATACTTTTGTGGGCCGTCTAATATGCTGTAGTTTCGTAGAGTTACGTACAATTTTAACTATTTTCGTAGTAAATTGATAAAATATTTCTAATTAGTTTTTTATGTCAATCGTATAATACAACATTCTAGGCGTATTTAAAAGATCGAAATGAACTTATTTACAAATTACACTGTTTGATTAAAAAAATATTATTATTTACAAAAAAAATAGTTACCTTTTTAGCGATATCGCAGTAATTGTTCAAAATGTCCACCGTTTCTTTCTAAACATACACTAGCACGTCTTTGCAAATTGTTTGAAAACTTCGAAGCGTTTCTCTATCACTTTTTAAACATTAAAAGCGTCTATTAGTCGCTGTTTTAAATCATCAACACTTTGAGCTGCTTCGGTATACACTAAACGTTTTAGTTCGGCCCACATAAAAATTCTAAGGGTGTTAGGTCTGGTGACCTCGGCGGCCAGTTCACAGGTCCACCGCGACCTATCCACTTATTACCGAATTCACTATCGAGATATTTCACGTACAGATCGTTCGTAGTGAGCTGGACATACGTCGTGCTGGAAGTAGATGTCTCGCAGGTAGAGCACAGGAACGTCATCTAGCAAGGTGTCAATGACGGAACGTATCATTTGTAGATACGTTATTGCCGTCAAACGACCTTCTATCCAAACTGGACCAATTATGCGATCGTGAATTATCGCTGCCCAAACGTTGACACTGAACGACTGTAGGTGTTCTTCTTCTGCGTACATTCGCCTAGCACCGTATAAGTTTTCACCAGACAGAATATAAAATCGCACCATTGCTAAGTACTCTACATTAGAATATTCGTACGTCATGTTCTATCACTCAGGTGATGCACACGCGGAAACGTAAACAATGCGCCGTCACACCGTGACTAATCGCAGATGACTGGAGAGAAAGAGAATTATAATAATTAGAGAGCGCGGGGTGTGGGCGGGCACTCGTGCGCTTGCGAAAGGATATTATTATCAAAGAGGCCGACGGCATGTGCGGCGAGTACACCTACCAACCGGCCGGCTTCAAGAAATAGGATCGCGCTAGGATTTCATTGATAAATTCCGCGCATTTAGTAGGGTGCGTATGATTTGAATTTCGATATTTTTTCCTATTTTTTCTTTTTTTATTTAGTTTCTCTTTTAATTGTTCTGGTATGTAAAGTTTACTTCAAATGTGTAATACTTATTGATACATCAATTTCTTTTGATGTTATTGAAAAAAAAAAAAAAACTATGACATCGGCTTCTACTCCGTTCACCAAATATACCATATTTTTTTTCGAGACGGTAAAAAAAATCAGCCGGTATATCTTTATGTATATGTCGCATCCGGTCAATAGTACGGAGAATCACGGGTTCTACCCACACCTACAGCGCGCTTCTTCAGAGTCGTGATGTTTTAAGTCTACGGCGAGGAAGATATTCAGTGTCTGATCGCTTACGAGTTAAGACGTCGGGGAACTGTACTCGATTCGTTGAGCTCAGTTATTGTGTTAATTAATTGTTTATTAGTGATTTTAATATAAGCAGTGTATCGCACCCAGTGTGTTTGCATTACACGAAACCCATCTTCTGCCCACATAATGTCTGAATATAACGGAGTAAATCCTGACGATCCGACATCAGAATTGGGATCACATCGTGTTAATGAGATCACACGCGGAAACAGTGACAATAACAATCAGTGGCGGTTTCTTTTTGAAATGCAAAACCAACAAATGCACGCGCTGATACAAACTCTTAAAACACAGCCAGTGAATAGCAAGTTGGTGTTGCCGGAATTCTACCCCGATAAACCCGAGTCTGATGCGCGTTCATGGTGCGCCACCGCTGACTTGTGTTTCGACGGGAATGCAATGGAAGGAAGCCAGCTTATTTGGACAATAAGCAAGGCGTTGAAGGGCTCCGCATCTACGTGGCTGTCGCAGATAACCTATCCAGGTATGACGTGGGACCAGTTTAAAGAACTGTTCAGGGCCAGATTCGTGTGCATCGAAACTTCTGCGGCTACACTAATTAACCTGAGCAATGACATTTCAATGGAGAATGAGACCTATGCCGCCTATGCTAGCCGTCTTATGACGTCTTTGTTAAATAATTGGAAGGATCTGAGTGTTGAACAGATTGCTGTGTCGACTGTTATCGCTCACTTGGCGCAAATCGATACACGCTTGCAACGTCTCGCATTTACAACGGAAATTGCAACGCGTCATAAGTTCTAGCAAGAGCTTCAAGCGTTCTCTTACCTGAAGAGGAGACCCCTACAGATATGCGCTCTGACGGGAACGAGAAACGTTTGAAGTTTTCGTCACTACCACCAATCAAGTGTCACGCATGTGGCAAGCTAGGACACAAACAAGCGGATTGTCGCTCGAAGAAGAACGACGTCATGAAGCCGTTGCCTGTGCTGGCTGATACGGGCGCCGGGCAGCGACCACAAGCCAGCAGCAGCTCACTGGTGTGCTTCAAGTGCGGCACGCCGGGCCACATCGCCAGTCCCTGCACAGCGGTCGGGTCCAGCACTGCTGTACCGGCGGAGAAGCGAGTCGACCTTTGCATCGTCGAGCCTGGAGGCAGGGAAATTGAAGCATTTTGGTGAGTGGTTTAAATTTGATTTTGATTTTGGCGCTGAATGTTCATTAATGAAAGAGAGTATAGCTTGTAAATTTAGAGGTAGAAAAGTAAATCATGCAGTATCTTTAGTTGGTATAGGCAATAAATTTTTTAATAGTACTTTAAAATTGCTTTGTCAGGTAGAAATCAACGATTTCGCGACAGATATTATATTCCACGTTTTGCCGGATACGTACTTGCGTAGTAACATTCTATTAGGTGGAGAGATTTTGAATAACGGTTTTTATGTGAGCATGACTGCAACTGAATTAATTTTAACTAGAGAAAAAACTATAAACGTATGTAACTCTAGGCTATGGCTATGCTGAATGGCGCTCTAGGGAGCGCCGATCAGCATAGCTGTCCTGCGCAAGCCGCAGCGGGTGATGGCCGTCAGAGTCATTCGGGGGTATCGCACGATCTCCTTCGAGGCGGGTTGTGCACTGGCCGGATCACCGCCCTGGGACCTGGAGGCGAAGGTGCTCGCGTCACTGTACCGGTGGCGCGAGGCAGCGCGGGAGCGGGGCGAGCGACCGATGCAGCAACATATCGAGCAGCGTCGGTTGCAGCTCCGCGAGGTCCTGGTGACGGAATGGCGGGTGAGGCTGTCACGCCCTAGCGCCGGCCTCAGCACCATCGAGGCGATCCGGCCAGTGCTCGACCGCTGGCTCGGGAGAAGGCACGGCTCCCTGACGTTTCGAGCGACGCAGGTGCTCTCGGGGCATGGTTGCTTCGGGAAGTACCTGTGTCGCATAAACAGGGAGCCGGACGCCCGGTGTCACCACTGCGTCGACTGCCGGGAGGACACGGCGTGGCACACGCTGGCAGAGTGTGCCGCTTGGGAGGAGCGCGTCGTGCCCTCATCTCAGAAGTAGGCAGTGACCTGTCGCTGCCGACCGTAGTGAGTTCGATGGTCGGCAGCGTCGAGTCCTGGGACTCGGTGGTTTCCTTCTGAGAGACGCTCATCTCGCAGAGGGAGGCTGCGGAAAGGGAGAGAGAGATCTCGACTTTCGACCCAGCCCGCAGCAGACGCACCGGGCGTCGGAGGAGGGCGGACAACGCCCTCTTCCGGCCCCCCTAAATGGGTCCAGGGGCAACGGATTTGGGGACATCCGTCGCCCCCCAACATCAGGACCCGAGGAGGCGGCGCGCGAAGTGTTCCGCGCGCGCCGCTCACAGACGTTGCGGAGGGAGTACACCTCACTCCCTCCGCCCGAGACGGGGCCCGCGCAAGCGGGCCGGCACCAGCCGGGGATGCGGAAGAATTATGTGTTCCCGCGACCCCGGCGTAGGTGTGAGATGGAACACCGGGGTGGTTTTTAGTCAGTAAGAGTCTGACAGACCCCTCATGGATGTCCTCCATGAGGATTTTCCACCCCGGGAACGATTTGGGTGCGGTGCCCGGTGGCGGCGGCGAAAAAGGTCGCTGACGGTGGGCGTTTGTTGGTGGGGTGGGTTGCGGCGAGGGTGAAGCTGCTGCAGCCCAGGGCCTTCCGGTGCTTCCGATGCCTGGACATTGGGCATGTTAGGGCACGGTGCACCACCGCAATTGACCGCAGCGAGCAGTGCTATCGCTGCGGCCCGCCCGGCCATAAGGCCCAGTGCTCCGCGGCGCCAAACTGCAGCCTCTGTACAGCTGCGGGGAGGCCCGCAGGGCACAGAGCGGGCGGTAAAGCCTGCGGCGCGCCCGCCAATAAGAAGGAGAGAGGGTCTGCCAAGGCTGCCGGGGGCTCTTTACCCCCCTGGAATGGATTGCGCATAACGGCGTTCTACCATTTCCTCCAGGGCAACATCAACAACTGTGCCAGAGCTCAGGATCTCTTGCTCCAGAGCATGGCAGAGTGGTCGATTCACGTGGCCGTGGTCGCCGAGCCGTACTGGGTCCCACCCAGGGATAACTGGGTGGGAGACCTGGACGGTTTGGTGGCCATCATTGGCGGGGCTCTCGTCAGCCCGTCTCGAGGGCACGGCTGGGTAGCCGCCCTCGCAGATGGCGTTGGCGTCGTTGGGGCGTATTTTTTGCCCAACAATAGTCTCGCCGACTTCGAGAGTTTCCTTGTCGAGTTGGGTGCCGTCGTGGGCCGACTTCATCCTCGCCCGGTGCTGTTGATCGGGGATCTCAACGCCAAGTCTACGGCGTGGGGATCTCCGGCGACCGATGCTAGGGGTGAGGCACTGGAGGAGTGGTTGGTCACGACTGGCCTGGCCATCTTGAACCGGGGTTCGGTTCACACGTGCGTGCGGCAGCGGGGTGGTTCTATAGTGGACGTATCGTTTGCTAGCCCTGCTGTCGCAGGCCGTGTTCGCGACTGGCGTGTCGCCGTGGAGGTGGAGACGTTGTCGGATCATCGTTACATCCGTTTCGACGTCTCCGCCCAGACCACTGGCGGCCGCAGTTCACCGGTCCCGCGAATGGACGGTCCGCGCTGGGCGCGCAAGCTCATCGACAGGGAGCTCCTCGAGGAGGCCGCTATTGTTCAGGCCTGGATCCGGGAGTCGGCAACGAACGGACCCGTCGACGTCGACGTCGAACAGAAGGCGCTGAGGTTCCGCGGGGCGATGACGCAAATTTGCAACGCGTCCATGCGCCGGGTCCACACACAGTCGGCAAGGCGCCAGGTGTACTGGTGGTCCGCCGAGATCACGCAGTTACGCGTCGCGTGCGTGGCGGTTAGACGCCAGTACACCCGTTACCGGAGGAGACATCGTCGGGTCCCTGACAAAGAAGCCGCGCTGTACGAGGTGTACCGCGCGGCAAATGCGACTCTGTGGCTGGCCATCGGCGAGGCGAGGACGCGAGCCAGGGAGGAGATGTTGGAGACTCTTGACGGGGATCCGTGGGGGCGCCTCTATCGAGCGGTTCGAGGGAAACTTCGAGTCGCGGCGCCACCACTTACGGAGAGTATTCAACCCGAGCTGCTGGAGGAGGTAGTCGCAGCCCTCTTCCCGGCAAGAGCGGAGCATACTCCGCCGCCGATGGCTTTGCCCACAGCCGCAAAGTCTACAGAGGAGAACGCCATCAGCGTCCCAGAAGTGACACAGGCAGATATGGGGGCGGCCGTGATGCGGTTCCGGGCCAAGAACGTAGCTCCTGGGCCCGACGGGATTCACGGCCTAGCGCTAGCCCTCGCTCTGAAAGAGCTTGAGCCCCAGCTAAGAGGACTCTTCACAGCGTGCCTTGATCGGGGCCAGTTTCCCACTTTGTGGAAAACAGGTCGCTTGGTCCTGCTCAGGAAGGCGGGGCGCCCTGCCGACTCGCCGTCTGCGTACCGGCCCATAGTGCTGCTCGACGAGGTGGGCAAGCTGTTCGAGCGCATACTCGCAGCCTGCCTCGTTAGCCACTTGTGCAGACAGGGGCCGGACCTGGACGAGAACCAGTTCGGCTTTCGGCATGGGCGCTCTATCATCCACGCTGTGTCGAGGGTGAGAGTCCTGGCGGAGGAAACAGTGTCCCGGGGCGGGGTGGTGGTGGCGGTGTCCTTGGACATCTCCAACGCCTTCAACACCCTGCCCTGGAGTTGTATTCGGGAGGCACTGCGTTCTCATCGGGTGCCTCTCTACCTCCGCCGCATCGTTGGGGCTTATCTGGCGGGGAGGTGTTTCACCTACATGGGACGTGATGGCGGAAACCAGCGCCAGGTGTCGTGCGGTGTTCCACAGGGATCGGTCGTGGGACCGCTCCTGTGGAACATCGGGTACGACTGGGTGCTAAGGGGCGAGCTCCCGTCGGGCGCGGACCTGACGTGTTACGCAGACGACACGCTGATCACGGCCCGGGGGAGTTCGCACAGGGATGCTGCGTTGCTCGCGACGGCGGCGGTCTCACTGACGGTGAGCCGCATACGGTGCCTCGGCCTGGAAGTGGCCCTCAACAAGTCGGAGGCCATGGTGTTTAATGGCCCCCGGCGGGCGCCGCCGGCCGGATTGTAGTCGGAGGGGTCCGGATCGCTGTCGTGTCCACCATGAAATATCTGGGATTGGTGCTCGACATTCGGTGGGACTTCGGACCCCACTTCCGGCGGCTGGCGCCCAAGTTTTTGGGCGCGGCTGGGGCGCTGGCAACGCTGCTTCCCAATCTGGGGGGCCCGAGCGCCGCTTGTAGGCGGCTCTACTTGGGGATCGTGCGATCGATGGCCTTTACGGGGCTCCGATCTGGGCGTCTGACCGGACGGCCTCTAGCATCTCTGTTCTGCGAAAGCCGCAGAGAGCAATGGCCGTCAGAGTCATAAGGGGGTATCGCACGATCTCCTACGAGGCGGCTTGTACACTGGCCGGATCCCCGCCATGGGACCTAGAGGCAAAGTGCTCGCGTCACTCAATCGGTGGCGAGAGGAAGCGAGGGCGCGGGGCGAGTGGCCGACGCAGCTCCAAGTGGAGCAGCGTCGGTCGCAGCTTCCCGAGGTCCTAGTGGCGGAATGACGGGACAGGCTCTCACGCCCTTCCGCCGGCCTCGTCACCATCGAGGCGGTCCGGCCAGTGCTCGACCTTTGGCTCGGGAGGAGGCACGGCTCCCTGTCGTTTCGGGTGACGCAGGTGCTCTCGGGGCATGGTTGCTTCGGGAAGTACCTGTGTCGCATAAACAGGGAGCCGGACGCCCGGTGTCACCACTGCGTCGACTGCCGGGAGGACACGGCGTGGCATACGCTGGCAGAGTGTGCCGCTTGGGAGGAGCCGCGCCGTGCCCTCATCTCAGAAGTAGGCAGTGACCTGTCGCTGCCGACCGTAGTGAGTTCGATGGTCGGCAGCGCCAAGTCCTGGGACGCGGTGGTTTCCTTCTGCGAAACAGTCATCTCGCAGAAGGAGGCTGCGGAAAGGGAGAGAGAGATCTCGTCCACTCTCCCGATCCGCAGCAGGCGCACTGGGCGCAGGCGGAGGGCGGAAGAGTCATGTTCCCGCGACCCCGACGTAGGTGTGAGATGGAACACCGAGGTGGTTTTTAGTCAGTAAGAGTCTGACATACCCCTCCGCCCGCCCCAGGGCGGACGACATCCATGAGGATTTTCCACCCCGGGAAAAAAAAAAAAGTTAAACCAAACAAGCGAAAGATAGAGGGTTTGTCATGTTTACGTCCACCACAGACACTAACGCAGGTAAGACGATTCGTAGGTTTGGCTTCTTACTTTCGTCAGTTCGTACCGAACTTTTCCCGCCTCCGGGTCCGATCTATAGATTGACATCTGGAAGGACTCCGTTCGAGTGGAAACCCTGGCGTGAAGAAGTTAGACAGAAGGTAATCCAAATACTAATTAGTGATCCAGTGCTCATGATCTTCGACCCGCAGCATCCAGTGGAGCTTCATACCGATGCCAGTTCAGAGGGTTATGGCGCGATTTTGATCCAAGTTGTAGAAGGTAAACAACATGCAATTGCCGTTCACGCCGCACAGCTTCGCCTTGCATAAAAAGCGCCTATGCCTCTCTGGGTACACTTGAAGCAAATTCCTTTCTCACGCAAGAAATGCCATTTCTGTTCCACCGATAGCGCCTTGTACTCGGGGCACGTAGTCAGCAAATGATCTTTGCTACATTTCGGACACTGGTTCCTCTCTTCCTCGGTTTTTTCCACTCTTTTCTTTTTTCCACGCTCGCCTTCCTCTTGGGCGTTACCGCAAATCGCGTTTCCTTCCTCTGGCTTTGAGTGCACGTTGTCGGGGTTTATGTGTACCTCAATGTTCTATCCGCTTCTCTCATTAGGAAGCGGGTCATGACGACTATCTCTGGATCCGCCGTGCCTTCTTGATCGTACGCGTAGTCGCACCAACGGGAACTTATGTGCGGACTCAGCTTGTCCAGCATTTCCCTTATCAGCAGAGGTTTGTAAGAATAACCTCTTCGGTATATGGTCCTAAGTACACCAATGACCTTTTGCAGTTTGATTGCGATGCTATTCAGATCCGCCGCTGATGCCCCTGGCTTTGGGAGTTTCTTTAAACTTCTAATGCTTTGTCAATGATGACTTCAGGTCTCCCGAAGCACTGCTCCAGGGTCTTCATTATCAGGTCTGTATCTGTAGCCGTGTGTAAAAGGGCGGCCACGGCGTCTCTTGCATCTCCCTTTAAGCAACTTCTCAACCTTTGAAGATTCTCTGCTCTATACCACATTTTCGTAAAATAAATTTAAAATAAAGCAAAGACATAAATTAATCACGTGCTAGGTACAGTAAGCGTTCAAAAGTGGAGAGGCACACACTGTCGTATTGTCGCGTAAACGCATCGCACTACAATAAAACAAAAATACCACAACGAGAAGAAGCTAAGCAGCTTCAGTTCAGTGAAGCACTTGGCCGCTACTTTAGAGAAAATGGCTAGACCGAGGCCACGTATTACCGACCTTCCAACATTCTCCGGCGCGGCCAGTGAGTTGCTGCCATTCAAAACGGCATATCGTGACACGACGCAGATGTACCAGATATCAATTCTTGGTGCATCGTCTTCACATATAAAAAAATATTAATGTATAAAATACAAAATATTGTAAAACATTTTAAAAGAGTTACTGCGAAGTTTCTTGCACCTACTTCCCCATACGAAACTACCTTTTGGAAGGGCGCCTAGAATCTGTTCTATTTTTAATGTAAATGTTGACTTTCAAAAGTGCGTTTTTATGTGCCTATTTGAAATAAATGCTTTGACTTTGAAATCACGCTGGACGAGAAATTACAATGGGGACCACATATAACATCTCTTGCGGGGCGGCTAAGCTCGGCCGCTTATGCTGTTAGAAAGATAAGACGGTTACTAACTTCACAGCATTATGTCGTATGGTATTTTACTGTGGGGTCGGGCTGAAGACATTGAATCCATTTTTATTTTGCAAATAGAGCTGTAAGAGCCATTTACAATCTACGTCGTCGGGAATCTCACAAGGAACTATTTGAAAAATATTAATATCATGACAGTACCTTGCCAATTCATTTATGAACATATAATTTATATAAGAAAAAATCTACATCTTTTTAATTAAATAAGTGATAGACAAAATTTTAATACTTGAAATATTGATAAAATAAATCAACCATTTTTCAGATTAGATTAGCAAAATACCTTATGATATTTTGCAATTGAATTAAAGAAAATTTAAAACATTTAAAAAGTACACTTTGTAAACAAGCATAATTATTACAAATTAGAATACTATATCCAAGATAAGACTGCTTGGAAACATGCTGGTCTAGCTCCATATTATAATCTAGTCTAGACAAAATCAAACTGGTTGCTAATTTAATTGTATAATTCGTAATTTTTTTACATTGATTTAAAAAACTCTATTTCAGACCTAAACATCTGTATTTGATTACTTAACTCACACACTGACTTATTCCTTGTTAATATTTTAAGAACGGCATTTACTTTTATATTGTTTGTCTATTACATCATTAATGTAATTGTCTATGCTTCATTTCCTTTTTTTTTTTGGTTTATTCTTGGCATTGTGTCTTCACATATAAATATATAATTAATGTATAACAATATTGTAAAACATTTTATAAGAGTGACGGTGGAGTTTCTTGCCCATTCTTCTCTATACAAACATATCTTTTGGAAGGAGCGACTAGAATCAATTCTATTTTAATGTAAATGGTGACGTTCAAAAGTGCCTGTTATGTGCATATTTGAAATAAATGCACTGACTTTGTACACCCACAGTTCATCATAAAACGTAAGACTTAACTTGGTGCTGTTTCAGGAACCAACAACTTTATGAAACTGTCAGGGAAATTGCTCATAAAATCTTTGCGACCATAGAGTATGGAGACATTCTCAAACGAATTGAATTGGTAATGAGTCAATAATGGTTAAATTGATTAAATGTAAGGAATAAAGTATGTGTTTTTTGTTCCGCATGTAAACGAGTTTTTCAGACTGGCTCGATTCCGTAGCGCTATCCCCTAATTCGGCAGTACACATATAGGATACGTTAGAGTAGATACAAGGACTATTACGAAGCGCGCCATCCCGGAAAACCGAAATTGCGTAGACGCTACATTGAATTTTCCTATAATCGGCAGAGAGGCTCCCCATAAGATGAGAGTGTTTGATGGCACATGTTATTTGCAACTTATATACGATATGTGACATATCGTATATAAGTTGCAAATAACATGTCAAACATAATGAAGGAGGTATTGTAAATCCAGAAATATATTGATATTTGTTGTTGAGAATGGGACCGGTATTGAAATTGACATAAACTTTGATCATTAGGCGACTGAGCCATAACGAAAGTAGTACAATTAACTAACTTGATGTGTTACTAACAGAACTAGCGTAATCGTATCATTCTCATAGTTGCCAAGAGGCAAATATAATAATGATATATAGGTAGGTGCTACCTACAAGTACAACGGTACGTACCTATTTCATATTAATTTGTCATTCTAAATAATTATACTTTCACACAAAGCCTTTAGTCTGAGCGCTTGTTCTGTTGAATTTGTTTTCAATCAATTATTTTCTTGTAATTTCTGTTTTTCAGCAGTTTAGATACGTTTTATATAAAACAAACCTTTGCGGTACTCTATTCATAGTATTGTTTCCCAAATCTAAACAGAAACATCTAAACTGGTAAAATTAAACGGAATTAATTTAAAGCAACCAATTCAAAAGTGAATTCACTTCGCCATAACTATAATACATTTCCTTTCATATCAATAAAAACATACTCGTAGATATAGATCGGAATAGCTAGGCAGGGTCTACCTAATTGCCGTCACTCGGGTCACTTTATATCATTAAGTGCCATGTCGGGGACACGAATTACACGCGCCGTGTATGAATTTTCCATGTAATTGGAGATCCTTCGATATTTTGGGTACCCACCCGAGAGAGTTCGGATTCCTTCAATAAACACAAGACTGACATTGCGAAACCGTTAAGTGAACTGATATAATATCCATTATATCAGTCAATATAAATTTTAGTTGTTCGTTGTATTGAATTCCAGGCTCAATAAAAACTTTATACCCTAATTGCGTAACACACTATCAATCACAATCTGAATCATTTTGAAGGAAATTGCTAATCCATTGCGTCATATGTTCAAAAAAAAACCCCGATCAGATCAGATGACATTTACAATAATATATCCGTAGCCATCATCAACATACGTTTAAAATGCGACCTGTTTTTTATTTTCCCTCATAAATTTATAAAGAAATTAAAAATACCACTAAAATAAAAACAAAGGAAATGCCCAGCAGGGTAACATGACTGGCGCGAGAACGCTCTCTATCTCGATTTGTCGAAATTTGTCTACGAATCTGACGTTATTATAATGCCTAACATGACCGATAAGCTTGAGTAAACTCGAAAAAGGCACATTGACATTCCTTACCTCGTGACGAGATACCGATGTAGCAAGTTATTAAAAACAATTAATTTTTATCATTGCAACATCGGTTTATTTTACTCATGGCATTAGTATGTACTATAATTATTTTACGTTTACCTCTTTTAATTTCTCGACCGATCACCATGTTCGGCAAGCCGATCCCTTGGGAGAAGCGAGCCAAATACCTGGGTGTCGTACTAGACGAACACCTCTCTTTTTCAGAGCACATTAAGGCGGCTCGTTCGCGCGCCGCCTTCGCTCTAGGTAGACTTTACTTTGTCCTCAATGCACGTAGCAAATTGTCACTAAAGTGCAAAATGCGTATCTACACAGCGTGCATCCGCCCGATCATGACATATGCCAGTGCAGTCTTTGCACACGCCAAGCCCCATCGCTTCAATAGAATGCAGACCCTCCAGAACAAGTTCCTCCGTAGGATTACAGGCTCCCCCTGGTACGTTCGCAACGAGATCCTTCACGTTGACCTCAAGATTCCCACTATCCGCCAGTTCATGAAACGCATTTCAAAGCGTTTCTTCGAGACCGCCGCGAATCACCGCAACCCTCTGGTTGTCAAGGCCGCTAGCTACATTCCCTCCTCCATTAGTCATGTCCGCCGTCCCAAGCATGTCCTCACCGATCCCGATGACCACATAACTCTCATTCAGGAGAGCAGTAGGGCCACCAGTACAGTGCACAAACACAGACCGACATTCCGACCTCGCCGCCGAGGTTCCTCGCGAAGATCCCGACGTAATTGTCCCCCCCGACCCATGCTCGACGAAGTGCCAGCCTGCGCCATAGCTGAGCCTGTAGCTTTAAATTCCCCGAATAATAATAATCAACAAAACTTGATCCAGCCTGTCCCATCTTGCTGTCCTCCCGTCAGCGACACCCTAAGCCGAGGTCCGTACCCCACAGGGGGTGCCCTTAGCGAGCGTTCGCTTAGTAATGTAAGTAGTTTTACGCCCCTGGCTGGAGGCTTTGAGTCCGCTTAAGGCAGCCACAGGATAGTCCGGTTAAGTAGTCACGACCTCTCAAGGTCAACTACGAGATGCAATACAAAAAAAAAAAAAAAAATCTTTTAATTTGTGTTTCGTTTCTTGTAACCGACTTTTTTTTACTATAAATTAAAATACAAAATTTGTGGCTTTAGTTATTATGTTGCAATAGTTTGATATTGCTATACACCCACAACCTCCTAGATTTCGATAATCACCATAATTGGCAAAGAGACTAGTTATTACTGCACGTGATGCTCATCTATGCTCCCCTCCGCCACATTTTTTCTCGCGGCCGCCGAAAGGAACTTCGTTCCAATGTAAATAGTAGTAAATAACTAAGTATTTTGCTCTCCCCATATTACATGGGACTTACAACATAACTGGCGAAATGTACTATAGGTACACCTCTGCCCAACCCTTCGGGGAAACAAGGCGTGATGTTATGTTATATGTTATTTTTTTTTTTTTTTTTTTTTTTTTTTTTTTTTTTTTTTTTTTTATGTTTCATAATAAAATGATGAGTAAAATAAGTATAATTATGAATTTGCCATGTTATTTTGGAGTTTTTATTGTATCATAATTTTGTCTACTCTTGTCGTCGTCAAAATTGAGTACGACTAAATTAGAGAAAATCGGTGATTTTCTCATGTTGAATTGTCAAAATGCGAGATAAATTATGTGCCATGTTAGGATTTAACGAGAAAACATCAAGTTTGTAACGAGTCGAACAGTTTGTATGGCAGTGCTGTCAGAAAACGAGTAAAGTGACGGTATAGACGCGACGAGAAAATACGAGAGTGAGTAATTGTCGCCAATCACGTTGCAGTCTTATGTATTTACAAATAAACAAAATGGAATCCGTAAGGTTTTTTATGCGTCCGTCATGGCAAGCTTGTAAAATATATTACTGTAACTGGAACACAATGGCTTGTTTTCGTAAAATATGTGACGATTTATTAGCCATGGACGGTAAAAATATTTACCGAGGGATTTCAAAACACATTGACGAGCAAATGTACATAAATCGTGATCCAAAGTTCTGCGGAATATTTTGTCATCGTGAGCAAAAAATATTTGAGAAGTAGTTTTGTCACATTAAAATAAAATTGTTTATTCTTGTAAATTAGTCCTCCAGAGTTATTTTCGTGTTAACTCTTCTAGCTTGAGGCGTTAGCATGGCTTAGGGCTTAGCGTTATTTCAGACTTTTGTTCTTTTGCTCGGCTCCTAAGCGTCACAGCGAGATGTTAAATATATAATAGCCCAAGGCATTCCTCAAGAATTGGGCTATCAAATACAATAATATTTTTTCAAATACGACCAGTACTTCTAGAGATTACCCCCTACATAAAAACTTACAAACAAACAAATTTTACTTCTATATAATCTTAGTATAGATGATCGTATTGCTTTGATTATAATCAGGGCAAACCAATTTCCTTTATACGTTCCGCCTTAATATCTCCGTAAGGCACTTAAGTAAGTTGATACCAGAAAATAGCGTTGTTTCCAACAATAAGAATCCTAGCTTTTGGGATGATTGGATTTGATGGCCCTTTTACATTGTTGTACAATGAAAGCCTCGCTTTGGGAGTATCGGGTAGAAATCCGATGAATGATGGATGATGATGAACTATCGGCTCGAAATATATTTGTACATTGAGTGTTAAGGATAACCTGTGGATACCTACTAATCTGGTAAACAAAAGCAAGGCGGCTTGCTGATAAGGAACTAGCCTGTGATATCGTAAGTGGTGACAAACATGACAAGACCCGTGTCTTAATCAAGGAGTCGCGCGAATACTCGATTTGCGTTCATAATGACACTCAGTCGGCGCGTTCGGGTTTGCCGAATAAAATGAACGCGACGGTCGCGTGTTCGCGCGAAGATCGCTTTTGTTGAGAAAGGCATTACGAGAGTTCCAAAACCGTTTATTATTTCTCTTGGATTAGGTTGCTTGGGGCGATATAATGTTTGGATTGCCTCAAAGTGAAACAAAAATCTGTAGCGGCATGTCAGTGACCGCCAGGTTTGGTTAAATAAGGGAGTTAAAACTTTTTTGTCACTTTTAGCTATGAAATACTAAATATACATTACAATAA
Source organism: Dasypolia templi (assembly GCA_963555695.1). Taxonomy (NCBI): domain Eukaryota; kingdom Metazoa; phylum Arthropoda; class Insecta; order Lepidoptera; family Noctuidae; genus Dasypolia; species Dasypolia templi. The sequence goes on along the minus strand of OY743141.1, from coordinate 19,801,948 downwards.
TTATAAATTACAAAAGTAAAATTTGTTTAAGTAACTCTGTTACGCACACTTATTTATAGGTTACCACAGTTTACACAATATCGAGTACACCTGCTCTGATTACATAGAAATAGGTATATAAAATAAATTGTCATCCAATTTATTTCGTACCTCCACGGTTGTATGTACAAATGGTAATCCATTCGCGCATACATCACGCGCTGTTTTATGTCGCACGGTTCTGTTTTGTGGTCATTTGTCACACGACATGTTTCATCATTCTTGTGCACTGTAATGTATGTTATATGTACCGAATTTACGTCCGTAGGTACCACTTTTTTTAACCTTAATATTTTTTTTGTAGAAATTACTTTATGGCGTGAAAAGGTAATGTTTTTGAACAGTTTTGTGCTGAAGATTTTTTTATGAGAATATAATCTTGCAGTGTTGCACCTTGGAGCAAGAGCTAGGTTCGCAAACTGTAGCAGTGTTCATCATTATGACACAAAATCACATTTAAAACCCCAAATACTTAAGAGTAGAAGAGTAATAGTAAATCTTCCCTACAGTCGCCACGGCGAGGGCGCGGCGGTTTCACGTTATCAGTCACTAAAGAACTAAACTAAATATACAAAAGAGATAAATATCTGGAAAATAGATACAAAAAGAAACATTTCCTTAGCTGTAAAGCCACGGTTTCGAATAAAGGCGACATAAGAGGTATACAGAAAAAAAGATCCATTCTAAGCCCAAAATACTGCTGCGAAAGCAGAAACATTCCCTCGGAATGGAAATCCAACCCTGTTTATACTCAAAAAATGAACTCACATTTGTTGCGACTGTATCTCCTTTCAAACGTAACGAAAATATATCCGTGATGGGTACGCACTACTTATCACCCATAGATGTTTTTGAGGAAAACCACTACTAAGGTACAATCTGTAAAGTGGACCAAGGAAGTACCACAGTCATACCCCTTCTTATTTCTGCAACCATATTCGCATAGCTGTGTTCTACCCTAAAAGCTATGAGACGTTTCAAAATGTCAAGCCTGGAAATAATCGAGATCCATTGGATAGGCAGTATGCCCTTGTTTACCAATAAACCAACAACGAGTCTTCTGTAAAAATAAACACAAAATAGCCATTACTAACAAACAAAAAAAAACAGCTCCTTTAAATTTTTATCCACCACGTTACGAACTGTCAGGTGAGGCTGGTCGTAATAATTCATTTATTAAATTACATGCGTTACTTAACTTGGACACCATTTTAATAGATAGTACTTACGTGATTGATATTTCCGGCAACGTGTTGTCAGTAAACTCCTTATCTCCCACGTGCCAATAATGCCAATACTTATTTTAAAAAAAAGTCGTTTAATTTCCCCTCATGTTTTAAAGTCGTTTAAAAAAACATCAAGTCTAATGAGTCCTTCCAACCCTCTGAAATAAAGTAACTTTTTAATTGAAAAAAAGACTCGAATGTGATCTTTAGGTTTCAGGATAACTCTTAAAATAAAAACTACACAGTTTGATTAAAAATGTGTCAAATCTCGTTGTCTTTTTCAATAATACACAGGTACCTAAATTCCAATTAAAATAACAATGCTTAAATTTTACTATAAACAAATAAATGGCTGTTGATGGTTGACGTTTATTAATTAATTGATTGCAGCAAAAAATACAACAGCTTAACATTATTTCTTATCAGTTTACTAACAATATCTTATTAATGAGTAAGAATATAACAAAACCCACCCACACCCACATTTCGCCAGTTATGTTTAAGTCCCATGTAATAGGGGGCGAGCCTACAGGTACACCTCTGCCCAACCCTTCGGGGAAACAAGGCGTGATGTTATGTTATGTAATATAACAAAAGTACGCACGAATCCGTAAGATAATGCTTACGGTTCAACGCTTCGAATTAGACTGACTCTGTCCAAGCAAATCAGTTACCAAATGAATGTTCCCCGCTTTAAACGGTACGAAGTATGACTAATGCAAAGAAGTTAACATTCAGCCAATACAAGGCTATACGACCAATACAGTACATATATTCACTTGACTAACTTAAATAGATTAAATTTGATCTATAATTTGAACTCATTATGAGTTAATGTCTTCTTCTTTTTCCTGGCTAATATCCCAATTTATTTGGGGTCAGCCCTCCTAGTACACGTAATTCTGTGTCCCACCGTACGGTTGTGGGTTGTCTCATTGTGTTGCTCGCTATAATGTCATTTTTATTGTTCGTAGGCTTCTTTTTACATCTTCCATTTTCATGACATTTTTACCGCAAGCGGGTTTCACTAAGTGTATCTTAGCGACTTTAAAAGGACATAAGTTTCTAACTTTATCTATTTTCAAAACTCCACCAGACAAGCGTAGCATCACCATCTCTGTAGTGTGAATTTTCTGTCCATCCGTCTTCCTCATCGGCCAACACTCAGATCTAATGTAGTAGGTCTGGTCTTGCCGCCCTTTTCTATACGTTTCCCTTAACTTTAATCTGTGCCGGGAGTTTCATAGGATGCCAGAGGATGGTCTACATTTCAGCCAGGCTCCCAGAATTACATTGTGTATACACAGGTTTTTGGTGCTACACTGGACTTACATTTCCTGAATTCGTCAACTCTGTTAAGAGGTCTGTTTTCGATGAAAGGACATGGTATGACACCCACATTAGCTCCGAAAAAGTCGCAAAACATATATTTGGTGTTCTGTCTACTGACTCTCAATCCCCTCCTCTCCAAGGACTCCTGCCATGCTGTCAGTTCTGATTACACTTCTGCCAACGATTAGGCTATAAGAACTACATCATCGGCATATAGTAGTGACCACAGAGCTGGTTTTTAAACCGACTTAAAAAAATGAGGTTCTAAATTTGGCTGTATTTTGAATGTTTGAAGTGTCCCAGGTTGAATAGTAAGGGCTCAGAGTCGAGCCCTGATGAAAACCTACTCTGTCCTCAAATGCTTTACTTGCTCCTGCTAGGATGACTACGTTGTATATACATTGTGTTAAAAATCTGTAAGGAGCTAGATATAATGCTCCGGCACTAGTTGTGCACTCAGTGCTTGACTGATAAGCTCTCGCGGAACTCGGTTGAACGCCTTTTCGAGGTCACCATGCCGAGGTCTTTACGAGACTTGTACTTTTTTTAAAGTATTTTCAGTGAGTGTATATCATGTGTGGTAAATCCGCACTGTTTTTTTTTAATTTATTTGTTGTAAGTCTAGGTCAGAAGTGACAGAGACAAAGTCTGCGATGGAGTGAGCTTACCCAGAAAAAGCCTGTTCACTCTAACTTTGAAGAGATTCGGGTTGAATGTGTTCGTTAGGTTACCTAATTTTAATATATCCCCGTCTGTTTTTGGGTGCACTAACTCTTTGTAAAAGTGATCCTTGGACATTGCTCTTGTTACTGCAACACAATTTTAGCTCCTTAATTCATTATGTTGTATTCCAGGCGATCGGTGTTCATTTTTATTTCCTGCCATTTATTGAAAAACACATTTTTTCCCTTACCTGAGTTTTAACATTATCACCCCACCAAGTAGGATCCTTATTAATCCTAAGTTTTCCTTTTGTGATACCTAAGGTTGTTTTGACAGTTTTCATGCAATACACGTGGAAGTCGTTCCAGAGATTGTTACTATATTTTGGATATTGTAGCGTGTCTTTCATGTGTGTTGATGTTATGTATCAGTCTCAATAATGAACGACGACCCTTCTGACTTATGATTGTTTTATAATTATATGCGGGCTTCTTATTTTTGATATTTCTGTTTTTGATTCTAATTTGGTGTTATCAAACAGGTCACAATAAATTGCACAGAATGTACAAGTCACGCAGAATATTGTCTATTTGTGATGCCGAACCACCACTTTTGTAGACAAATAAGTGTCCGTTTTTTTTTAACAGGTGTTGAAGATCGGGATATGAATCGGATATCATGGCCGAGGCTGTTAGAGGTGCCATTCACAAAATATCCATGTATGACTGAGTTTTCTGGTGTTTTCAGACCCACGTGTCCGTTTAAATTCATCTGCTATTAATTTTCTGTCAAGTCAAGGTAGGGTTCGTTAAAGGTCTTCTAGGCTTCCCCTGAACAGATATTTTTATTCGCCATCACATTCCACTTGGGGAATATACTGAGACTACGTTTAAAGTGAGTTTTTGTAGAAAATTCACGTCTTTTGGGACTAGCAGAGCGGCAACATGTTTCATACCCAAGTCATTATTTAAAATGGTACGGATCGACTTGTGAGAAAGAATGAAGATCGTTCAACGGCTATTTCTCTCAAACTTGAAAGAGGATGTCCAGTCACTATTTCGTTGACTTTTGCGATGTTAACTTCTGTTGAAGACGTTGATGGCTTACCAGAGCGAGGCAAATCTTCCATCACATCTCGACCGCTTTTGAACGCTTTGTTCCACTCATAAGTACGTGTTTTTGATAAAGTCAATTCACCGTAAGCCTTCTCTAACATTTTCAGTGACTCCGAACAAGAAAATCTATTGGCGATGCAAAATTTAAGACAAACTCTTTGTTCGATGTTTATATGAATTAAGAAATTCGCAAAACTCACTAGATATAATCTAAAAACAGCACTGTATTTAATCTAAATAAAAAATGCAACTCCGCTGCGCGACCAATTGGAAAACAGTTGCGCCAATCTAGCAACAAACAAAAAATTTGGTACCATAAGCAAATCTTCAATTCCCCATACTTTTTTGACAAAACGTAGGTAGTAAGATAAATAGTTGGGCAGTTCATAGGTTAGGTGGAAAACGTGACCAACCAAGCGCAAGCCGAGTGAGCGCTACTTCCGAGTTAGATTACTTACCTACTAATTCCTAACCTAAACATTTTTTCAATCAATAAACTAAATATCCATGGAAATATCTCTAGAATCCAATACAATACGCTTAAGATAAAATGTTATGTTATAATATTCAAAGTCAAGAAAGTATTCCGTATCGTAGTATAGTGTAAAAGAGATGGGTATACAATTTCCGTTCATTGATCATTCATTAATTTTTGGTCTGATTACGTATCAGGGCACACACATATCATTGCAATTTTATTTTTATTGCAGTATGTTTTACAATATTTCCAACTCAATACTGCAATATTCCCAACTCAAAAAACACTATTTTTGAGTTCTGGTTAACTAACCTGTTGGAACTTTTTAGCGGCACAAAGCGTGATGAAAGTTAAAATGTTAATTACTTAACTCCGAGTTAACAAACTCTACATCATTTATTCATTTAACCAGAATAAACGCTTAGGAACTATTCGAGAAATGTAGGTAAACCTATATCCATATCTACTTAACCTTATTATAAATAAATACGAAAAGTAAACCCTATCTGTCACTTGTTAACGCCTAAACCACTAAACCGATATTTATAACATTTGGCAGACAGGTAGCCTGGGACTACGAGCAATATTTATGATACTTTTTTATTTTTTTACATCCATAAATATACGACGAAGTCGCAGGCAACAGCTCTATGAATTCAAGTAGCATGGACAAATAAGGTAAGTACTCAACTATCCGTAACGCTATTTCTTTGTTGACTTCATCCCCTAGACAATAGTCTATTAGGCATCAAATGCGAAAAAGGAAACGTAATAAGTAAAGTGGAAGGAAATAAAGTGATTCATTTATAAAAGTTGTGTGAGCGATCGCAGTAACCAGCTGTCAGGAACTAGTGATGCACTGAAGCTTTATTGGATCACTGGACAGCAGGAAAATAATCTTCACTAAGTTAGCAGGACACTTATTCAGTTAATAGAAAATAGCCGAAGTTTTTATGAGGCACTTATGTCAAATTTAGGGAAAATCTGTCAAATGATCAAGCATTTTACCCTGTAGGTGCGATTATTATTTGACAAACAACTTGGCTATGCTGCCAGCCGTTTGGGAACTTTTCCCAATGACAGCAATGCGGACGTATTTTTTATTCCCAATGAGTTTTTTCCTTTTTTTATTTGTACATAATACCAGGCCACTCAGAAAGTTTAAAGTTTTTATGTTTGAGAGACTGGTCAGTTATAGTCTATTTTGAAAATATGATTATTTGGAAGTAAAAATAGGTACGTTAAAATTCCAAAAAAAATCGCTCCCAATTGTTTGCGAGCTAGTTAAAATTATCGTGTCTCATAAAAAAGTGGATCTCGCCCGGAATATTTTCGCGCTATGATTTTTACGATTTCAAGTGTCGCCTGAAACTGGACGAATAGTACGATAGACTTCAAATGGCATTCATGGATGAAGGCCCTTCTAAGCCACCGTGTTTCGTTGATAAAACGAATTCAAGCGCTGTCGACTAACTTAGGGGGATGAAGAAAGAAGTGGTCGCCCTTTGACGGCTGTTCCGGAAGAAAACGTGCTAGCAATGAAAAAATTAATACGAGACAATAGGCGAGTTACGTATCAAGAGATTCAGCACATACTGCAGTTTGGATCGGGAAGTCTTCACGAATTTCTACACTTGCATCATCGCGTGAGGAGGATAGTTTCAACGCTGGGTGCCGCACAACTTCAGCGATACTCAGAAGCAGACGCGGGTGGAATGGTGCGCTGATATGATAAACAAATTTGAAGCAGGCTCGTCTGCCAGCGTGTTTACGACATCAATACAGGTAGTACGCCAGTCAACGGTTTGGGTGTTTCAAAACGAATCAACGCCTACCAAAGCGAAGCGATCTGGAAGCGGGGGGAAGATTTAGATCGCGAGCTTTTTCAAATTGACTATCTACTTGGTGTCAATCGTTTACGGAACCAAAGAAGCCTCAACGCTGAATGGTATACTACCAAATGCTTGGCAGAAGTTTTCTCTGTTGTGAGCAACAAGCAACCAAACACAGGGCTCCGCGAGCTACTGCTCCACCAAGACAACACGCCTTCGCACACCGCGCTCAAAATGAGGAACGTACTGGACTGCACACCGGTCTAACCTTCCTGGGTCACCCTCCTCACAGCCCTGACCTAGCACCGTGTATAATGTTCTATAGTATAATATTTACCTATAGAACATTTATTTTTATTTTCGCAAAACTTTCTGAGTGTCCCACGTATATACATATACAAACATTAACATTTATAACAATGCACATTTTAGTGTTTGCTTGTACCTATTTTGTATGTAAAATATATAATATTATTGAAGGTTTTATTCTGTAGTTTAAGTGGTGTTTTGTTTGATTAATAACTCACACACCTAACTAATTAATAAGGTACATTATCGCTCAAACTCCTCTTGCTCCACATTCAAACATCTAATCATTTTATGAGCACTGATTGCCTGTACTACCTACTTACCTGACGGCTGACCTTTTATTAAGCGTCCCACTCCCAGCGTTTCCACTGACGTTTTGATTTCCTTTCGTAAATACCTAATGTTACTGCCTTCATGACCAAACCTTGACTTCATTCCTTCAAAACAATTTGCCCTAAATAAATTCCATTAAATTATAAGTTCCTTTAATGGAAATGATTTAGGGCAAGTGTGCAAGATAAACTGGAAGTTATTAGAGTCTGCAAGCCCTGCTCGTTCATAAATAGCATAATTACTTGTCGGAAATTAGATCGCTAAAACTGCCGTAAAACAAAGAGAAGTTGCTTAAGTGGCGCCAAGATCTACACTTCTAGTAGGTTAAACAGAATATTAAGTTTACAGAACGCTGCTCCTGTTAAAGATTGTTGGATTTTTAAACGAGACCGTATTTTCTTTTGTGAAAAAGCTTCTTAAGAAAATAAGTACCTACCTACCTACTCATTAATAGGTAGGTAGGTAACTATTTTCTTACTCGTACTGGCATCTTTACATTTTCAATGTTTTTAAAATCTACGCGGACGGCTTGCGGGCAAAAGCCTAATGAATAAATATATGTGGGAGGTAGGGTAGAATAAGAGACATAAATAGGTTCGTTATTATATTCAGTAAGTGACACAACAAAACCTCATATCATAATAACCATAATAATAAAAAACAAAATAGAACTTAAAAATGATACACATTAAAAAAACATCAGAAATACAACATTACAACAATATTTAAAGAAACATACCTGACAGTTCATAGCACCGTTGTGCCGTGTCCACTATCGGACAGCGTCTGATCCGTCGAACGTTGGAAGTCGCTGCGTCCCCGTAAGGGGGCGCGGCAAGCGGAACCGGGGCTATGCCCCCCGGCCGCGAAGGCTATACGTTGGCCCGTTAATACGGGCCCCTCATTATAGTTGCCCCTGGCAATGATATTTGAGCGCGCGTGTAAAGTGCGCGCGCCCATGTGTGTGATTGCTATGAGTTTATCTGTAGGAGCGCCGCGACGCTTATAGTGAGCGTCGCTTTCTTCACGGCATCTCGGCGGTCTGTCACCGACAGGTGAGACCCCTAGTTACCTAGGGGAGGCCCGGCGGCGACGACCTGCGACAGAGATGCCGACTCGACGCGCCTACAGAGTGGGTGATTGGTCCCCGCCCGCCCAGCTCACAGAGCTAGCCGTTCACTGTCCGGGCTAAGGGACCGTCTTGTGTGTGTGTGAGCGTTATTGTTTTGTGTAACACCGCCCAGCGTCTAACGTGAGTCGCGGCTCGCACCGCGACCACACGTGTGTGTTTACGCGCCTGTATTTGTAGGTGAATGTCTGTTTTACGTTAACGTGGCGTGCCTATATTAACCTAGAACACGTTACGCAACGGGTGTATATTTTGTATGTGGAGTCTTTATTGTCACGGATAAGCTGCGTGTAACCTGAATTACAGCTTATCCGGGCGTCATATCCGGTGGGATGGGGTTATGGTCCGCTATCAGGTCGCGGGGTAGGGGTCTCGCGTCGGGGGGGCGCGCGTGCCAGGGCGCAATGTCCTTGACGTGCGTCAGGTCCGATGCGTCGGCACGCGCGAACATTCCCTTCGCGAGTTGCCGCGTAAACTCGTCCAGGCTCTCAATCTTGAGGTCCCGCTGGATGATGTCGTTCCTCACGAAGCGAGGGGCGTTCACTATGGTCCGCAGCGCAAGGTTTTGTTGCGTGCGGAGCAGTCTGCGGTTCGTCTCGCTCGTGAGGGCGAACCATGCGGGGGCGGCGTACGTCAGTATAGGGCGTATGTACGACTTGTACACGCCCAGCTTGACGCGCGCCGGGATGCGAGACGAGAGCACTGGGTTGAGTAGGTTGCGGGCGACCCTACCCTGTGCGGCGACCTTGCGGACATGTGGCCCCATCGTGAGCCGACGGTCGATGGTGACCCCCAGGTATTTCACCGTGGGCGACGACTCGATGTCGGCTCCTTGTAGTTTCAAGGGTGGCGGGAGAGGCACGGACCCGGTGATCATCGCCTGCGTCTTACCGACGTTCACCGACAGCCGCCACTTTGACAGCCAATCGGGAAGAGTGTTGAGGGCGCGCTGCATTTTGACGGCCGCGTACTTTGCATTGAGCGAGGTGGTAATGTACGCTGCGTCGTCTGCGTACAGCGCGAGCGTCGCATCTGGCGTCGTGGGAATGTCGTCGGTGAAACGCGAGTAACACGCCGGCGACACGCAGCTGCCTTGCGGTACACCCGCACGCACCGGTCGGGCGCTGGAAAGCGACCCGTCGACCACCACCCTGAAGGACCTGTGGGACAGAAAGGATGAGACCATCCCAACAACGCGACGGGGCGCGTCGGACGTGGCCAACTTGTAAATAAGGCCTTCGTGCCATACACGGTCGAAGGCCTTCTCCATGTCGAGGAATACTGCAACCGAGTACTCCCTCTTGTTCATCGCAGCTGCGAGAAGGTGCAGTACCCTCGACAGCTGAAGCGTCGTGCTGTGTTCCGCCCGAAACCCGAACTGTTCAGGCCGCGGGGCGATGTGTGGCTGGAGATGTCGCAGCAGGAGTGCCTCGAACACCTTAGAGACCGTCGGCAGCAAGGTAATCGGCCGATAGCTCTCTGGCATCAGTATGTTTTTCCCCGCCTTGGGCAGCATAATGACGCGCCCTTCCTTCCACGAGGCGGGAAAGGTCCCGGTGCGCAGTATCGCCGTGAACAGGCGCGCCAGTGCCGCTACCATACGGTACGGCAGGTGGCGCAGCGCTGTATTGGTGACACTGTCTGCACCGGGAGCCTTTCTAGGCTTCGTCCGTAGGATGGCGCGTCTGACTGCGCCAGGCGAGAAGAAAATAGGCTCCTCTTCAGGAGCCATCGGCGTGGCGAAATAGTCTCTCAGGTGTTGCTAGACCGCTGCGACATGATCGACGTCGCTGGTCGGGTTCGGTTGGAACTGACGCTCCAGGTGCTCGGCGAAGACCTCCGCCCGGTCATCCGCTACATACTTGAGCGCCCCGTCGCTGTTGAGCAGTGGGCGCACCGGGACTGGGGTATTCTTCAACTGGCGGCACAGCTTGTGTAGTGACAGCCAGTTGCCTGTCGTGGCGTCAATTCTCTCTTCCCAGTCCGCGGCGGTGTGTGCCGTGAGCTCGGCCTTCACCTTCTCCGCGAGACGATTCATCTCTTTCTTGAGAGTCGGACATCTGTATTGTTGCCACTGCTTGCGGATGCGCCTCTTCGCATCGATCATAGCTGTTATATATGCCGGCAGGGGCGGCAATAGCCCTCTCCCCTGCGGCAGTGTGCTAGTGGCCGATTCGTAGGCGCTTTGTATGCAAGCAGTGACATCGTCCGCCGTCTGGTCTACGTCCGCGGAGGTAACGATAGGCCGAGTCGGCGTGGTGGTCTCAATCCTCTCTGCATAGGCTGTCCAGTCCGTTTTACGACGTGGCGCTATGGGCTTCAGTCGGGTCGGCATACCCGATAAGACGACGAGTACCGGTTGGTGATCCGATTGTAACTCGTCGTCTATCACTTGTTGAGTGGCCTGGCATTTTAGCCCTCGGTGTACTACGATGTCCAGCACGTCCGGCATATACCGTGCGACGTCCGGGTAGTGTGTGGGTGTCTCCGGGCCAGACACCGTATATCCGGAGGCTTCCGCGGCCGCGAAGAGCCGTCTCCCCTCGGTATTCGTTTGGTATGAATTCCACGCTGGGTGCTTGCAATTAAAATCACCGGCGAGGATGGTGGCGTGCGGTGATTTATTCAATAGTGCCCGCAGCTCTAAAAGGTCTAGATGAGCCGCGGGCGGCTTATAGCAGCTATATATGTTGATATCCTCGCCGGCTACGTGTAGCTGTACACCCAACGCGTAAAAAGTGTTGAACGTCGACGAGGGAATTTCCTGATGGACGACTCTTCGTCTCACTAATACCGCCAGACCACGATAGCGGATGTTTAGTGCCGACCTTTCGTCCTTCCTGTAGACGAGGAATCCTGGGAACCTTATCCTATCTTCAGGTCCCAGGAGCGTCTCGCTGATGAGCGCCACGTCGATATTTTGTTCCCTCAGGAGATGGCGGAGGGGGGCGACCTTGTCCCGAAGGCCGCGGGCATTCCAGTGAATCACCCTTAACGACCTAGCCATTATAATGGGTTAAGAGAGTGGCCAGGCCATCAAGGATGACCGTCTCCGCGTTTTGTCCCTGCCTGATGGCCTTAATTAGGTCTAGCAGCAGCTTGATGGCGCAGGTAGTAAATTCTCTGTTGGTTGCCGTCGTTTTAGCGCCGGTAGCGCCGCCACGAGGGTCGGTCTGGAACTTTTGTTTCAATAGTTCCGATTTTTGCCGCGGCGCTATGCCGGCGCTAGCGGTAGGTTCGATCTCATCTGTTTTTTGGACCTGCGCCCTGTTTGAGGCAGGGTCGGCCTTCGGGATCTCATCTTCCTGGGTCGCCGGGGGTTTGGGCTTCTTTCCCCTTCCTTTGCCCCCGCGTCCCTTCTTCCTCCGCTTCGAGGATGTGGCATCTCTGTCCGTGGGCCCGTTTGCCGCCGCCATCAGCGTCGTGCCTTGGGCCTCTGTGGCCTCAACTTGTGGCCTCTCGGTGGCCACTTGGGGCCGGCGTGTGGTGGCCGTGATGGCGACAGTCCCCGCTCGCTTGTTCCGGATTTCTGCCTGGAACACGGGGCACTTGATGTTGCACGCGGGGAGCGGGCCGTTGCAATTTATGCAGGTGGCCGGCTCCTCCCGCGGGCGCTGGCAGTCTCGTGCCGCGTGCTCGCCTCCGCATCGTACGCAAGCAAGCGGGCGGTGGCACTGGTGCGAGCTGTGCCGGAATTTCTGGCACCGGTGGCACTGTGCGGGCCCACGTTTGCCTCGCCACGCTTCTATCTTCACACCACGCATAAACATAAACGTCGTGGTGTCAAATATAGTGCGGGCGTCTGGTGTCCTCTTAAGTATTGCGTGGAATACGCAACCGGGTCGTCCTTGCGCCCCCTTTATATGGCGCACATACTCCGGTTGGTACCCCAGCGTCTGAAGTTCCTCGTAGATCTCCTGAGGGTCTGTATCTGCTGGTAATCCCCGGATGGAAATCTTCATGTCCTTGTCCGCTGGCAGTGAGTACGCGAACCAGGAGACTCCGGCTTCTTTCACCAGGCCAGGCAGGTAGCGCTGGACGAGCCTGTACTCCTCCTCACTGTCGGGTGTAAATCGAACCCCACTCCCGTAGGGCCGAGCGTGAGGAGGACGGCCCAGCTTGGCGCTGATGGCCCGGAAATGTGTGGCCCAGTTCGGTAGTTTTTCCACTACCAGCGGTGGGTACCTCGGCTTCTTCTTCGTGCCCGGCTGTTGCTTTGTCGTCGCGGCGCCGACGGTGGCAGTCGGGGGTGTCGGTGATTGAGGGGCAAGGGGTAAATTTTGGGTACTTACCCCTGCGGTTGTCTCGTTCCTTGATGGTGGAGGCGTGCAGCGTGCAGCGTCCGCGAAGGTCGGCGACGCTGGCGGCGCGATCTCGCGCTGTGCCTGCGGCGCCTCGGAGCGTAGCCGCTTCGACTGCTCCTCTGCTGTCTCGTCCGAACTCTGACTGCGACGCTGTTTCTGGGGCCTAGACTCGAGCTGGAACTCGAAGTCGAACCCCAGAGTTGGCATCGGTGTTGGAGGTGATGTCATTGCGACATCGGCGGCTACTGGTCCCACGGTGGGCCTACGCCCGGATCGCGGGGTCGTGTCCCAAGACACGTCATCGCGACCGGACGCGGCCGAGCCCACGGATGCCAGCGACGAACTCGAGCCCGTACGCGACGAGCATGCCGACAGCATGGCGGGCGAGTCGTAAGCCGACGTTCGGGGGGGCGCCGGCGAAGCGGGCGCCTGTGTTGATGTTTGTACCAGACGTGAAAGTGGTCAGGTACTCGCTGGCCGCTCCTGTTCCGCTGTCGCCGGTCCCGCCAGCAAGAGGCGGGGACCGGGTGCGGAGGTGTGCGAAGCTGGCACAGCTTTGATCGTCCTGACCAACGGCTCGGGCGCGGGCGGCGACGCAAAGCGCGGCGGTGCGGCGGTGCGGGCGGGGGGCGCGCGAGGGCGCGTGGACGGCGCGGGCGGGTATGCGTGCGGCGCGGCGGCGGCGCTCGCGGTGGGCGCATCGGTGCGGGCGGGCGCGGGCGCGGGCGCGCGCGCGTGCTGCTTGGGGGCGCGCGCATGCGGTGCGCGGCCTTGGTTCGCGGCCGGCCCCGGTGCCTGGATCGGTACCGGGCGGAACGCGGCTGGTCGGATCAGGACCGCGTGCTGGCGGCTCGTCGACGGCGACGGCGCAACGCGCGCAGGCGCCGATGACGTCGGTGGGCCGGCAGCTACTGCGGCACTCGTGCTCTCTCCTCCTCTGCTTCCTGCAATGGTAGGTCGGGGGGGCCCAGCGGGCGGTGAGCCGGACGACGCGTCGCCAATGTTTGGCAGCGACGTTGTCCTGTCCATCGCCGGGTAGGTCTCCGGGGACCCGGCATCGCGGCCCAAAGAGCCGCGCTTGCCGGGCTTCGACATCCCTGGGGCGTGGTGTCCGCGACCGCTGCGGTGAAACTTTCACCGAGCAGCAGGGTGGCTCCCTCTGTGTTCGCACCGGTGCCGGCTGGAACCTGTGCAAATACAAAGGAAACGAATAAAACAAAGTGCGGTCCGCGCGGCACAAGTCTAACACGACACTATAGAAAGGCTTGTGAAGGCACCACGAAGCCAATCCTTGATCCGTCGAAAGACTATGCGCTCGTTTTTAAAGCAAGAACCGCCCGTATAGTGGGGGAACAAGTAGTCAGTTACAATACTTTCATATAACGGAAATTGATAAAAATATTATTAAACAATTCTTAAAAATCACTAAATAAATTATCTCTCACACGGCCATACTGACGAGCAGCCTTTATGGCTCGCGAATCATAACCATTTTCACTCTGAAATAATAATTTAAGACAATTAGTGAAATCACACAATTAAAAAATTATCAACAAGTTACTAACGGTCAAATCACATAACCGAATCAACTTTTTTTTTATGACTTTAATTACATGGCCAAATCACATGACCACTAAAGCCAAATCACATGGCATCATGATTCTGTACTGCCGAATCTCATGGCCATTGTCAAATCTCATGACAACCAAGTACACACCAAATCACAAGGCATCATGATTCTATCTGCCAAATCACATGGCTTTTGTCAAATCTCATGACAATCGATAGATGCCAAATCACGTGGCTTTTGTCAAATCTCATGACAATCGATAGATGCCAAATCACATGGCTTTTGTCAAATCTCATGACAATCGATAGATGCCAAATCACATGGCAGAGGTGAGATTGTCAAGCATTACCATAGTCGTTGGCCAGACGCTTATAGATATGCCGCGATATGACAATCCTCACAATTGCGTATAACACAATCAAATAAGCAAAAGTTACAGTTTTTACTAAATTGATTATCTCTGTGACATTAATCAGAAATATCTAAAGAGTCTGTCAACTCACATCCCATGTCAGTGGTGACAATTCGCAAATTATCATGAGAGACGTACAACTCATTACCAGTTTTATTAACTCGATCTGTATATCTATCGTTATCGTTAACTTGAGTAATGACGCATGGACCTTTAAATTTGCTGTCAAGTTTATTAATTACTCGCGGATTTTGCTTAACTAGGACTATGTCACCGACTTTGAAAGGTATAATTTTTGCTTTAGTTTTATCAAAATCCGCTTTTCGAGATTGAGCTACCTCGTCCATTCTGAGTTTTGATTCTTGACGGCACATATCGAGGTCCATACGTTCAACATCATTTAGTAAAGCTGATATAGCAGGAGGTGACTGATCACAGCCCATCAGAAGTTGGAAAGGAGTGCTTTTACTAAAGGTGCTATTGATAGCCAATTGTACTTCACCAACAGCATCCCTCCAACTTTTTTTGGTTGTGTTTTCAACAATAGTGAAACAGTTTGTCAAAACTTTCATGATCCGCTCGACCTGACCATTTGCACGACTTACACCACTAGCAATAAAATGCAATTCTATAGACCAATTCTCACAGAAACTAGTAAATTCTTTGCCGGTATAGGAAGCAGCCTGATCACAAATAATACGTTTAGGGGTTCCAAAAGTATAAATTAATTGTTTCAAGGCATTTACTGTTGCTACTGCAGTTAAATTAGTTACAGGTTTCAAGTAGCAGAATTTTGTGAATGCATCTATAAAGACAACTGCGTATTTTTTGGTGGTTTTTTTGCCACTCAGTTTGCCCGTTGTGTCCATATGGATGGTATGAAAAGGAGTAGGGGGCTTATCTATAGGATGTAATGTAATCTGTCGTGAACCAGATTGACTTTTATTTATTTTGCAAGTCAGACAACTGTCAACATATTTACGAGTATACTTAGACATATTTGGAAACCAAAATTGTTCTCTTATTTTATCGAGGGTTTTTTCCCAACCAAAGTGTTTAAGAGCATCGTGATAAATTTGTATAATATGCCATCTATAACTTTTTGGAATATAGAGACGTTTCTTATTAATATATATAATACGATACAATAATCCATTTTTAATTGCATAAGTTGATGCTATATTTTTGTCGATACTTCCTTGTTTAATTGATTCTATTTTATTTTTGGTTTCTAAATCATTGTTTTGTTCTACCTCTAACCATTCACTATAATTTTGAATATTATGTATGTTGACAGTTGTTGGATTGCGACTCAGGTAGTCAACATGTGGAATACGTTCTCACTTTCGATACTCGATACTAAAATCAAAACATTGTAGGTAGGCCCACCACCTATGAACCCTAGCCGCTCACGGCCCGCTGGTCTCATTTGGGTTCGGTAATCGAAAATTCTCTCAAGCCCCGCTGGTCCCATTTGGGTTCCAACCGTTTCGCTCGGTTTTATCTCTAACAGTAAAATAAATAAAGGTTATATTAAACTGTGGTTTGTGTCAGGGTCGAGCCAGATAGTTACTCTATTCATATCAGTCGTTCAAAACCATAAATTTTGTCGGAATATTTAAAAAAAAAATGTTAAAGTCGCGTAGTTTGTCGCCGTGGGTGGTCTGTCAATGGCGCATGTTCGTTTTTTAGTGAATTTAAGTGTTTTTGTGTTTAAATTGACTGTGAGTGGATTGATATTTACTTGTGAATAGTTATTTCATTGTTGTGGATAGTTATTTGAGCGAAAAATCATAAAAAAAAGGTTTTTGTGTGTAAAAATGTGTTACGTAAACAAACCGTTTTTGAAAATTGTA
Organism: Dasypolia templi; assembly: GCA_963555695.1. NCBI lineage: Eukaryota > Metazoa > Arthropoda > Insecta > Lepidoptera > Noctuidae > Dasypolia > Dasypolia templi. Next base: position 19,785,350 of record OY743141.1, on the reverse strand, counting down.
AGTATTATTTCGTCATTTATTTACAATATTCAACTCTCGTATTACGAATACTGTTTTTATTTTGTAATATGGTATGTTTATTCAAGAACCCAAAATAATTTACTTATAGTGGGTGGAATCTACCAAAAATTTATGAAAAAGTTTTTTTTTTATCAAAACCGCGTAAACGGCGAATTTCCGCGATATCGCGAAATTTTGCGAGCGTTTTGTCACATGACGTTAGCCGTTTCCGGGGCCGAGAAAGGCTAGGAAGTAATTCTTTTTTATTACGCGAGGCTTTTAACGAGTTACAATCAGTAACGATTTTAAATGGCCTGCCAAGTAAATAATGACGAAAATGCTTAATAGATCTTACCACTGCCAGAGTCTCCAACTCATAAGAGTGGTAACGACTTTAGGTGTCAGTGGTGCGCATGCTAAAATACTCTACTACTTTAAACTGATCATGTTTTTGAAAAAGAATTCCTGCTAGACCTACGGAACTGGCATCCGTGTGAAGTTCAACAGGCTTAGCAGGATCGAACAAAGTTAGAACTGGTTCAGAGGCAAGATACTCAAGGATTTTATCTCTGGCAGTTTCCTGCTCCGATGTCCAGTGCCATTTAGCGTTATTACGTGTAAGATTATACAAGGGAATCATGATAAGGGAAAAATTAGGAATAAACTTTCGGATGTAACTTGCTAGTCCACAAAACTGTCTCAATTGTTTTACAGTTGTAGGAATAGGAGTATTTAAAAGAGCGGAAACTTTACCCTGACTTGGTTTTACTTGGCCGTTGGAAACCACTCTTCCTAAGTATTCGATCTCAGTTTTTAAGAACGTAATTTTTTTTACATTGACAGAAAACCCTGTTTTCTGCAAAGCTTCAAGAACTAACTTTAAACGATCTATACCTTGATCAGCCGTTCCCGAGTATATTACAACATCATCAATGTAAAGCAGCACGAATTCATCTACGAACGGCTTGAGGGCTGTGTTGATGGCTCTTTGAAACACAGAAGGTGCATTACATAATCCAAATGGCATTCTTAGGTACTCATATTGCCCATCAGGAGTGACAAAGGCAGTTTTTTCAATGGAATTATTTGCTATGGGAATTTGGTGGAAACCAGCAGTCATATCTAAAATTGTAAAATATTTAGCCCGGGATAATTTACTAATATGGTCATCAATAATGGGTAGCGGAAAATGATCACGAACGGTGTTGCTATTTAGTTCTCTGTACTCAACACACATTCGGTCACTACCATCCTTTTTTCGAACAAGTAATATTGGGCTTGCGAATGGGGAATTGCTATCACGAATTATATTGTTGTCCTTTAAAATTTTTAATAATGGTTTTAACTTGTTCACGCTCAGTAGGAGCTAATCGATAAGGTCGTCGTTAAACTATTTTATCCGGGTTTTTTAATCGGATATTTAATTCGCCAGTAGTTACTTGAGAAACCGCATTACCGGACGTAAACATTTTAGAATGTGATCTTAATAAGTTGGATAGCAGTATCTTATGCTCAGGAATTATTTAAGGATTGATATTAGTTTCATCAAAATCAATATCTTTTTTAGAAAAGTTTACACTGTAAGAGTTGCGTTGGACTTTAGCAGAATTCTTTGAGAAAGTCACCTGAATTCCAGGTATTTCAAATAAATTTTGACCAATTAAAACGTCATACTGAATGTACCTATCAGGGACCAGAATAAAATCCAAATCAACGTTTATGCCATCAACACAAACCATACACAGCTTTTTACGCGATGAACTGAAAGCATTGTCTCCAACACCTCTCAGGAAACTATGTAGTTTCATAAGTTATTTTTCCTCTAATTGAATCACCAATACCTTCGCGCATTAGAGAGCATTCCGCACCACTGTCTATCAGGCAGGAATAATCGCGACCATCAATTTGAATAGTGTGTAATTTTTTGTTACTTAAAACCAAGCTATTCACCTGAGAAACCTTCTCATCTTTAGCTTTCTTATTTAAGCGGTGAAAACAGTTCTCCATGGAATGCCCCTTTTTATTACAAAAAGTGCACAATTTTACAGAGGGTTTTGTACTAGATTCTCCTGGTTTTGTATTGTTAGAATTACTTGTAGAAGCTGAATCTTTACTAGAGCCGCGATTAGTACCAGAACGACAGTCTCTTTGAATATGACCTATTTTGTGGCATTTATAACAGCGTCTAGACGAAGTGTCTAGTATCAGGAGTAGGTACGTTTTTAGAACGCTTAGATGGGATATTGTGATCAGACTCTTTGACAGGCCTTTTTCGTTTATACGAATTTAGGCTCTGAATTAACTGTGGCAAATTTTTCGGTGTTAGAAAATCCGACATACCTGAAATCACTGCTTCGACGAGGCGTTGTTCAGTCACCTCCACACCAATCGCCTTCTTTGCCAATTCCCATTTTCGAGTTGAATATTCGGCAAGACTTCCGGCCTGCTCACTGATGTAGTCCATAAACAGCGTTAGGTCATCGTAGTAACGAGCGTCGTCTGCAAAAGTTTCAATAAGACCGGTTTTGAGATCTGGCCAGCTAATAAGACTAGAATAATTACGACGAGCCCATTCAGCGGCACGTCCGCGTCAGTTCTTCCTAGATAAGTTCAGAATTTCTCTATCAGTCAGTTCATACTCAATTTTAAGTTCTTCGACGTTTTGGCACCAAACTTGTATAGTATCAGTACGATCGTCAGGGTCAAAGATTGGCACATAGATATGATCAAGACTACGCATCCGTGGGATAGGTCGCACATTTGGTGGATTAAAGGCTTTTGCAGTAGTTTGAATTAATTGTGACATCATAATATGATGTCACAATTAATTCAAACTACAACTAAGATATTATCTTGCATCATATTTTGCATAACATTTATAGGTACAAATTCTACTGCCCTTGAAAAACTTCTGCTATTTGTTGCCATTGAACCGCCGAGAGGTGCATCGCCACCGCCAGGGGATGCCATAGTCCTATTGGCTGAACTAGGAGCTGCGTAATCCGCTCTCCTTTGTCTCAAGATTGGCGACTGACGAACAGGTGGTTGAAGTTCTTGACACCCTTGCGTTGTTTCTGCATTTTTTTTTTGGGAATGACATCTCGCAGGTCAACCTATGAGGTTGTCGTCTGCTTAAACGGACTTGCCTGTGGTTGCCCTAATAAATTAAGGCCTCCAGCCAGGACTTAAACTTAAATACTTAAAAGTAAGCGACTACACGCTAAGGGCACCCCCTGTGGGGTACGAACCTCGGCTTAGGGCGTCGCTGGAAGAGAGCAGCAAATGTCTAGCTGGATCAGGAATGATATTATTTAGGGACGAATTTAAAGCTACAGGCTCAGCGGCGCGGGCTGGCTCGAGCAAGGGTCGGGAGGGGCGTAGATTTGGGCGTCGCGGCGGGCCTCGGTGGCGAGGACGGTAGGACGGCGATCGGGTTTTGGGCTTATGAAGCGTGCTGGTGGCCTTACTACTCTCCTGGAGGAGGGTAGTGGCGTCGTCGGGGGCGATTAAGGTATGCCTTGGTCGGCGAATACTACTAATACGGGAGGGAGTGTAGCGGGCGGCCGCTGAGATCAAGGGGTTGGGGTGTTTTATGCCACAGTCAAAGAAACGCTTCGATAAGCGTTTCATGAACTGGTTTATGGTAGGCATTTTTAGGTCTACGTGGAGATCTATATTTCGGACATAGTAGGGGGCACCCGTGACCTTTCTAAGGAAACGGTTCTGGAGGGTCTGCATCTTATGGAGATGACGTGGGTGAGCGTGCGCGAATACAACGCAGGCATAGGTCATGATGGGACGGATGACTGCGGTGTAGATGCGCAGCTTGCATTTAAGTGACAGTTTGCAACGGGCTGTCAGAATAAAGTGGAGTCTACCAAGAGCGAAAGCGGCGCGCGCGCGAACAGCCTTAATGTGCCGTTTAAACGTTAAGTTTTGATCAAGGATCACGCCTAGGTATTTGGCTTGCTTCTCCCAAGGGATTGGCTTGCCGTACATAGTGATCGGGCTAGGAGGGGGGGGGTGGGACTCGACGACGTCTCGAGAAGAGAACCGCCTGACTCTTATCGGGGTTGACCTCGATTCTCCATTTCCGGAACCAAGCGCCTAAGACGTTTGCGGAGGTTTGGAGAGTACGAGCTATAGCGTTGGGACAATGACCGGTATAGTAAACGGCAGTGTCGTCGGCGAAGAGAGCCAACTGAGCCTTTATACTCTGTGGGATTTCGCTAGTAAACAGCGTGAAGACTAGAGGAGATATAACGGAACCCTGAGGGACACCGGCGCGAATAGGGTGAGGGGACGAGAGTGCACCCTCGATGCGATAGCGGAAGGTGCGATTCGACAAAAAGTCTCGTAAGATGAGCACGAGACGATCTGGCACTCCTAGTTGGTAAAGCTTGTATATCAAGCCGTTGTGCCAGACTTTGTCGAAGGCTTTCGCTATGTCGAAGAATAGCACACCCGTCGTCGCGTTACGCTGCAGACCAGCGCATAAGTGCTCTACTATACGGTGGACCTGGTGGATACTCGAGTGTTACTCTTTGCTTCGGCGTAGTCTTTGAGACGCTTATAGGGCGGTAGCTGGAGGGCTCAGACTTTGGCTTGCCTGGCTTTGGGATACCGATGACGGTGGCTTCTTTCCATGCTTGTGGGAAGATGTTGTTGCTCAAGGCGCCATTGAAGATGGCGGTCATAAGCATTATTGGCGGGGCAGGAAGGAGTTTATATACCTTATTGGTAATACCATCCGAACCGGGGGCCTTACGCGCGTGGAGCCCTTTAATGATGTCGTGCACTTCGTCTGGAGTGACGGGAGGCAGAGGATCATCAGGGTCTTCAACGGGAGGGAGGGAGGCTCTCCGTTCGACTTCAGCGTCGACCTTGTTCAGGTGAGCTTGGTCTACTGGTTGAGAGCTGGGAGAAGATTGGGACTCTAGGCTGTCGGCAAGGCATTCGGCCTTGGCATTCGGCCTTGTCGGTGCTGTCGAAAGCGACGCTCTTGTCGGGGCGGATGAGGGGAGGCATAGAGACCTCCTCTGAGGAACGCAATTTCATCTGAAGGTGCCAGAAGGCTTGGTGAGTGGGCTCGAGCTCACTGAGCATCTTGTTCCAACCCTCTGAGCGAACCTCCCCTATGCGTTTCTTTACAGCACGCTGTAAATGGCGCATGTGGGCTTTGTTCGCGTCACAAGGGAAGGAGTCGTAGGCACGAATAGCCGCATTCTTCTCGGTTATCAATTCACGTACGTCAGTAGGTAGTTTCCAGCGATGGTCTTCCATCACCGGAACTTCCCGTGAACAATCCGTCAAAACGGATTGAACGTGCTCAGTAAACGAGTCGATTGCGGCCGTCGTGTCGGCGACTGACACTATGTGATCGGGGATGGTGTCCAATTGAGGCGACGTAGTGGATTTCAGTCTTTCGCTTACTTTCCTCCAGTCGGTTATCATCTGGGTCTGAGGGGGGCGGTTGGGATCGCTTGCGCCAGAGTAGGGGGCAAGATGCATAACTACTGGGCGGTGGTCAGAGTTAAGCTCGTGGAACGTCTCTATCGATTGCAAACGAAGGTTCACATTCTTGAGTAGCGCTACATCGAGTAAATCAGGAAGATGGTTGGGATTTCCGGGGAAATGAGTCGGACTCATTGGAGCGATGACGCAAAGTTAAGGGATTCGCCTAACTTGAAAATGATCCGACCTCTGCTAGAAGTCGTGCTGCTATTCCACGCCGGGTGTTTGGCATTAAGATCCCCCGCCAATATGACGGAGTCACTCACACCGAAGAGGGCGGTGAAGTCCTTTTGAAGAGAGATGGGATCCTCCGGACCATTGTCTGGTGGAATATAAGCCGAGATGATGGTGATCGGTTGGTGACCGGTCATGCCGAGCCGACAGATAGAGGTCTCCAGATGGGAGAAGAGAGGAGGTGGGTTTATAGGGATGCAATACAAAGATTTCCTAAAGTATATTAATGTGCCACCCTTGTGGCATCGATACCTATCATTGCGAACTAGTTTAAAGTTGGCAATATTCGGGTTTCAGTGATGAGGTTTTAAGAAGGTTTCCTGTATGAGGAGGATGTCAAGCTGATGGTCGCGGAGGAAAGCGGCGATCTCATCGCGTTGACCTGAAACGCCATTTGCTTTGAAAAAGCCTCATTTAAGGGATCGGGGTTTATTACAACTTACTCTCGTATTATCCATTGGGAATTAATATTTGAGGGAGTTCAGGACTTCGTATCGCGATATCGGGATACGCGCTGAGGATTTCCATGAGGCAACGTGCGTTGCCATTAGCAGCAACGATTTCTTCCGCCATTTTATCCGCGGCGGTGGTGAAGAGAGCCGCGTATGTGCCTAATATAATTTGGGCGCTGTTTCGGCCCTGGTTTCCCTGAGGTTACACTGGTGAAGCCATAGGGGCCGCGGGGGCAACCGAAGGCGCTGGGATGGCGGTAGCCATCAACGCTGGAACTTCAGCGGGTTGAGCGGGTTTGGAGGGCACCGAAGCTGCGGGAGCTTTGAGGTGGGAAAGGTTTGCCCAGGGAGAGGGCCTTTGAGGACTAAGCCGCTCCGGCATCTGCGCGGAGGGAAGCTTTCCCCAGGGGCTTTCCCTGTGCTGGCGGTCACTCGCGCGTTTCGCGAGTTTGGGAGAGGAGGACTTTGGGGCTTTAGAACAGCCCCGGTAGTTAGCTGGGTGCCCCGATTGGCCGGAGAGTACGCAGCTGGGAGGCTCTAGGCATAGTTCCCTATCTTTAGGGCGGGAGCAGTCAGCGGTGCCATGCGCGCCTAGACACTTGACGCATCTAGGGGTGGCGTAGCAGTTGGACTGCGAATGTCCGTACAATTGGCAGCGGTGACACTGGCCAATTAATTGAGCTCTGTAAGGCTTTTCGATGGAGATGCCTGAGAGCGAGCAGACTGACTTCACCTTGAAGATCGGGTGGTGCCCTTCAGTGGGGTCTCATATGACCAGGACTATGTCATAAACAATGCCCTGTCTCGCTTTATGCAAGCGATGTACGGCGGAGACCGGAACGCCTTTTGCAACAAGGTCGCTTTTTATGTCTTCCGTGTCGATTTCACGAGGTACGCGCCTAATGACGACGCGAGTGGGGGTTTCCTCCGGAAGGGAGTATGTGTGAAAGGAGTAGTTCCTTTCACGCAGCGCGCGGGAGAGATCCCTAAAGTCCGAGGACGTGGGGACTGTGACTTTGATCCCCTGAAGGGTGGATCGGGCATTGGTGTAGTTGATCTTGCGATCTACACACATCTTTGATATTTCTGTCCATTTGGCTTTGTCTTGGACGTAAATGGGGGGAGGGGGCTTTTGATTCCTCGCGGTAGGAGCGGGTGGGCAAGCCATAGGGCTGGCGGGGCGACTGGCCCGCGGACTAGGGGCGGAAGTCGAGCTGGACGATGTTTTCGTGACCTGTTTCTTTGTGGCCGGACCGGCGGGGGCAGAGGATTTAGCCTTCCTCTTGCCTCCTTTAACGACGACTTGGAAGTCGTCGTCGCTGGAGGAGGAGGTGCGGGCTTCGTCCTCTGAGAGTGGGACTGACGTGTCCATGCTCTCCGGTTGAGTCGTGTTTGATACTGCGGCGCGCAGCTGCGTTGTCTCTGAAACAATGGCGGCCGGAACAAAAGACGGCGTAACAATGGCGGCAGGTACAAAAGCGGGCGAGACAATAGGGGCCGCAGTATTTACTGCCGGGATAATGACGGGCGAGACAATGGGGGCCGAAATAGCGGCCGGAACATTGTCTGCCTGGACAATAGCTGCCGGAACAATGGCTGGAATGCCTTGTTCGGCAACAGGTGGCGACATCGGGCTTTCGAGGGCGTCGCTGAAGTTCGCGAGTGCGCCCTGGGACGGAGTGGGGGTGGAGCGATGACATAGCTTGTCGCCATATCTCGCTAGGAAATCGGGGTCCTTAAAAAGGACCTCTCTGAAGAATGCCAAAATATAGGCGTCCTCCATGGTCGGAGGGGAAGCTAGATTAGGGAGGGAATGGTGGAAAACTATTCCCACGTAGACTAAACCCTATACCTATCTCCCCGGGTGGATGGGCCCGGGGATGTGTGACCCTTTCTGTCGGGTGTAGACAGAGAGGTGAGTACCTATTGGTGAGCCCTAAGCTTGTAACCCGTAGCCAATCTTAATGTGCGAACGGGGCCCTGACCAGTCTAGCGCGAAGGGTGTAGACACACCCTAAAGACACTAGGTGAGTAGCTGGAAAGCAAAACTGTCACCAGAGCCGACTAGGAGATCCCCCAAGGCCGGTTATCTGGGACCCGTCCAACTAACTGCCTCACCCTGAAGGGGTTCGGCGGGTGTGAATTGGGTCAACACCCCACTCGGCTTCGTTGACACCGTAAGGTTTCAACCGAGGACCACGAAACTGTGGTTTTACCCAGAAGGGGCCTAGTGAAGCTACTCACAAACGTCTGTTGATGAAACGAGATTTGCCTTGAAAAAGGCACTTTTTAATTGATTAAAAATAAAATCAATTTCTTGATATTATTTTTATCGGAGTAGTCGGGGCGACTTCGATGACGTCACGTGGTCGCAACGAGTAGGAGCAGGAAACACAACACTGGGCCGGGAGCGGGAGACCGCGAGACACGTCCGTCCGCGGCGAGAGTCGAGCGTCGAGTGTCTGATCCGTCGAAAGACTATGCGCTCGTTTTTAAAGCAAGAACCGCCCGTATAGTGGGGGAACAAGTAGTCAGTTACAATATTTTCATATAACGGAAGTTGATAAAAATATTATTAAACAATTCTTAAAAATCACTAAATAAATTTTCTCCCACATAAAATACTCTTATTTATGACGAAGCATTCACTCGGATGTTTTTAACATGCCTATTTACTCTTGTTTTAATTATAACCTCTCTAACTAAACGTAACGTTTAGTACCTTTCCATATCTAAATATTTTGTTAAATTTTTCCACGCTACCAAAGCGTGTTATTTTTTTTTTTAATCTAACTGTAAATATGTTTAAGTAACATGAAAAACGCCGAGAAAAAAAAATCTGCAGAAGTTTTTTTTGGAGAACTTTCACCTTTTTAGATGTATGTAGATATACTTTTTAGTTAAGAGTTTTTAGTTATACCATTTAAGTGACATTTCGGGAACAATAAATTACTGTCATCGTAGAATTCAGTCGCAATTGGACTGCTAAAACCTGGTATTGATTTAGTGACAATCACTCTCCGCTTAATTAACTTTAGTGGGAATTTCAATGCCCCGGATAAAACTGCCTGGTATGACAGGGTTGCCGCTTTCCAAAGAATTGGTGAGAATTGTTAACCTCATCATCAGCGATAAGTGAACTGGAAAGTAAAAAAGTTAAAAGCGCCGATTATAGACTGACATCAAACTGCTTTAGTCAAAAATTCTTGAAACCTTGACGACTTCCACTTAAACTTTATAAAACTTCGCAAAATTTTATTTTCACAAGTGAAACGTAAAAACTTAAACACATACTAAAGTTGATGAGAGTAATCAGTAGAACCTAGATACTTTTCTCAAACCTGAATCCGGCTGCAAGTTGACTTACTTACGTAGTAGATACCTACTTATGGGGTGAGTCGTCCTTGAGTACCTTAACCGATTTTTCCCCTCGATTACATTTAAAACAAATTGACAGAAAAGTCGATCACATTAAAAAACATTGGTAATGAGCTAGCTTATCTTGAGTCTCGGAGCTATAAAAATTGATGAAGCCTCCACAAGCGCCCCTCTAACTTCCTTTAATGGAAACGATAATTGAAAACTTCAGTTTAATCTAAGACCTGCGTAAATTGAAACTTGGTGAAGCAGAAGAGAGATAATTATATGAAATTATGAAAAATCACTGATTTGTTAACTTCTTTCGGGTGAAACGAATCGTTTAAACAAACAAAAAGAGCTATAGTGTTTACTTAGTAGTATTCTGGACTCGGACTGTGGGTGGTATAAAACTGTTAACGTTACTATTGAACCATTTTCAATTTGTTAAGCACCTGGTACTAATTCACAGGCATGCACATCCTGCAATTCCTACTAATACTATAATTTGAAAACATTGTAGAAATCCAATTATTTTAAAAAAATATTTTTAAAAGAGGAACCGTGGAGTTTCTTTCCGGCTCTTCTTCGGAAACGACCAACTTAAACCGTGCACCTAGCTTCTGACGTTTTATAGGTTTATGTGCTGGCCCATGTAGGTTTATGTGAAATAAAATATTTTGATTGATTGATTAATTGATTGGAATGTTGGTCCGAGCATCCATAGACACCTAGACATCCTCACATGATAAGCTACTGTGAAAATAGGGTCATAACTAAGAAGAGATTCTGAATAGTGATCTATGTAGTTTTAGATTATTTTGCCAAACAAAATCATTGCAGTCTTTTTATATTAGAAGTTTTGAAGAAGGGCTCATCTAATCTCATCGTCAGTATTGATAAATAAGTTGCATAAATTAATTCTATCTTTAGAATTCGTATTAAATTTTTTGTTACTTTAGAATTGTTGCCTAAAAATGTAAAATGGGATGTTATTTTCAAGAAAACGTAAGAAAATATCTCATTATGAACGCTTGTATGAAACAAATAACCATAAACAATTTCTTGCTGGTATTTAATAACTGAAAGCTATAAAATCAGAAGTATACCTTAAAATTTATGAAGTCTAAAATCCTCCCTCGGATTTTGTTGATTTTCCTGAGATAGCTATTACTAAGAAACTTTTTCCATTATTCGAACAGAAAACGATGTTAAACCGAACGATTGTGGTAATTTGGACAAAACTCGCCTCTTTAATTTAAGATCCTGAATAATTTGATTAAGGATCCAAGCCTTGGAAACCAGAATATCTTATTTGAGTTCGTTAGTCAATCCGTCAGTTTTACGACCGGGATTCACGAAAATAAAACACCTTTGGTAGATTGCTAGGATTTTCGTCGCAGGTTTGATGTAATATTATTATATTAAGTCTCTTCCTTTATTAAAATAGCGCCTATGAAATTGGTAACAAACGAAAACCTTGAAGTATTCCATAAAATATGACATAATGGACCATAAATTTTCTTTACAGGTACATGGCAGCAGCTCTTAAAATGGCCTTGATTAATGTGCTGAAAGAGTAATGAATGTTCAACGAAAGCGCACTCATGCTCAGAATGAAAAGAATTTTCAATCTATTGAATATAATATTCTGGGAACTATCCGCTTGCTTGCTATAATTGCCTTTGTCATAATACTATTCGTTTTATATCTATGTTGTCAAATCGCTTTTATGTAATTAAGTTATTCCATGTAAGTGTTATGGTCAAAACTGCTTCGGCCGTCGAGGAAACCGGGGTTTCGTTACTGGTTTCCATGAAGGCTATTTTATACGTCCACGTAACTGGATTCCATGAAAGCTTTTTTTATACTACTACGTAACTGGATTCCATGAAGGTATGCATCTTTGGCACTTATAATTTAGAAAGACGTCATCTATCAGATAATGAAGTTGCAATTGACAGCGCACAGTGCACATGAATTAAATAAACACGTGCCTTCACTAATTTTGGAGAAAAAAATCAAAAATCAAAATCAAAATATTTTATTTCACATAAACCTACATGGACACTTATGAAACGTCAGATTCTAGGTGCACGGTTCCAATTGGTCATTTTCTATGGAGAAGAGCCTGCAAGAAACTCCATGGTTACTCTTATAAAAATATTTGTCTTTTACAATGTTTTTTAATTACAGTGTTAATAGGTAAGAGAGGACAGTGTAGGCCTGTCAAGAAGTACAATATGTTTAACAAATAGGCAATATTTTCTAAGATATAAAAAGAAGGCAGAGTTAGTATATCAATTTCTTTGAATTTGTTTCTAAGAGATTCGCGAGGACCCATTTCATAGATCGCGCGGATTGCCCTCTTTTGTAAAATGAAAATTGAATCTACGTCAGCTGCTGATCCCCACAGCAGAACGCCATAAGACATAATACTGTGGAAATAAGCAAAGTATACTAACCTAGCTGGCTAACCTGGTGGCTATATCGGTCAACTGCCTTATTTTTCTTACTGCATATGCAGCTGAACTTAATTTACCTGAAAGAGATCTAATGTGAGCGCCCCATTGCAATTTTGAATCTAAAGTAATTCCTAAAAATACAGTTTCCGTAATAGCATCTCAAAATCAAGTTCATCAAGTTTTAAATTGAAATCCACTTGGGGTACATTTGGTAATGAGAACTTAAGACATTTAGTTTTGTTCGCATTGAGTAAAAGATTACTAGCTGCAAACCATTTCGAAGAAACAGCCAGACTATCATTCACATGTAAGACATCCGTATCTTTTCTATTTTAAAAATAAGAAAAGTGTCATCAGCGAATAAAATTATATCTGATAAGTTAGCCATCACGTAAGGAAGGTCATTAATATAAACTAGAAATAAGAAAGGGCCGAGAATTGAACCTTGAGGCACGCCCAATTTAACTAAGGACCCCGTGGACGTTGGCGTCGCCCCGTTAACTTTCACTTTCTGTTGCCTGTTTGATAGATAGGAAAGAATAAGATTGGCGGCTTGTCCACGAATTCCGTAGTGGTATAATTTACAGATCAGTGTATTGTGGTGGGAAAGGTTTCTTCGGCCTATTAATCTGTTTTTTTTTTGTAGGTAGGGAGTAGGTAGTAGGTTTGTAAATACACAATCAGTCGAAGAGCTATCGACAATGCTTGAAACCTACAGCAGAATTGTTCATGAATCTACGAAACATTCCAGTTGTGTCAAATATATATGGGATATGCGGATGGTTGGACGTTCTATGATTTTCCGTTCTTTGCTGCTTCAAATGTCCCTGACATGATGGAGCTGCAGTATAACAATGGGTTTTACTGAGACAGTTCTTGATGTTTTCGTTTCTTAATGTTTCAATTGCTAGTTTATATTTTTATTTAATAGTATAACATTGTATATTAGGTATGTTGAAACTGTTTGTACTCCCTGTCACTTTTCCCTCAAGGTTCATTAGAAAACCAGCGCCAGACAGCATCTGTTTGGCATTAATGCTGAAATGAACCCTTTTGGCGCAGCTGTGAGGCACACACTATTGTTGTTGTTTTTTATATTTGTATTTTGTGCTTTACGATCTGCGTGCAAGTAAATATTTTTCTTTCTTTCTAAACCGTGATTACTATTCCATCGTAATTGCATTGTTGTAAGAAAAACAAAGGAAAATACTCTGGTAATCCAATATGATTGTTATATTAACCCAAACTCCTTGTCCACTGAGAATTTAAAAGTATTTCAATTAAGCTTCAACCCAGGATCAATATTTTGTTTGGCCACACCATCAATATTAAATATTGTTGGGATAGTCCAAAACTTTGTACCGCGAAAGAGGCTGAAGACGACGTCGATTATTTAATACTGTTTATTTTTCACCTCGAAAAATTCAGAGTTGTTTACAAAATATAAATATTTTAATAGCAGCCCATGGTTTGTATTTGGGCCCGGTTGATAGCAATAATCTCTCCTCCTATTACATGGGACTTAACCATGGGATTAACTGGCGAAATGTGGGTGTGCTATAGATAGGTTGCACCTTTGCCTCACCCTGTGGGGAATACAGAGTTGATGTTATGTTTAGGATTATTTAAACAAAGACAGATATTTTCAGGCAAACTAATTATTTTACCCACATTTTGTCCTAAGATTTAGTATTAATTGACACTGCAGCCCTCAGTCACAATTTCAAAACATGAACGTGTGTACCTTTTTAACAGACTTCCAAAAAAGAGGAGGTTATATGTTAGGCTTTATGTAAGTTGTTGTTTTTAATGTATGTCCACTGAGTTCTCCGACAATCGTGGACCGATTTAAAAAAATCGTTTTTGTTTGCAAGAGCGCACGAGCTGGTCCCGTGTCACCAAGTAAGAATCTGTTTAGCGGAATGTTATGGGCACACCTACAGCGATTTGGGTATTTTTATAGTAGCTCGTGCATTTGCTCTCGAAAAGCACCATTCGGTGAAGTGGAACTGATGACGAAGACCACAGATGGCCACCGGAACTACTCAATAATAAGTTTTTTACGGATTACGATTCGATTACTTTAAATATGGTTGCTTAGCAATTTATGCATATGGTAAAATGGATTTAATCGACCGCAAATATTGAATTTTACAAAATTACAGGAATGTTTGAAACGCTGAAAACAATAGTCTGGTACCTAGAAAACTGTAGCAAATAAATAAATGCCGGGGCGGTGTTTGAACCTTTAAATGCCTGAAATCTCTAAACTATTAGGTTACTTAAGAATCTGATAAAAATGATGTGTGTGGTGGTATATATTTAGTGTTATAAGGACGTTAACCCACTAGGTGTATACGATTTGTAGATCCTAGCTCCCATTTCGCAGACTGGTATTATAACCTGATATTTTACGCATATACATTATACCTACGTATTTTAGGGAGGTTTAAGCGAGGGCATTGCTAAGCATAATGCAGACATGGCATTTAAAACGACGTAAAAATATTCTCATAACACCGAATAACGAAGGTTGACTATTGACTATTTCACTAAAGAATATGTATGAGTATTATCTATCTATATTCCACGGTCCAGAAATTATAGAAGTAGGTATAGACAAACTGGAAATCAAGTCACAGACTAGACTTTTTATACACCTTTAGCTCACTACATGGCTGCGTGCACTTTCCAATCATGTATAAGTGCGTTTTCCTGCCAAGCCTGCAAGCACCCTTACGGAAAGCGTGTATTCGAAGTTTCGTAAGAGATACCTACAAACGTATTCAATTACGTGTGTTTCTCTGCCTTTTTATGGCTACGCGGTCGTAACCTCGGATCATTTCTAATTAAAAAAGCTTGTTTTTCTTTTTCTAAAGCATTAGACGCCATTATTTATAGAACTCTTTTCAGTTCATTTTAATGAACACAAAACTCTATTTTGTAGATTTCCTCCTGACACATTCTTTACTCCATTGTTTTTTTTTTTAATTATATGACTAAAGTATATAATATATCTACCTAGTACATTTGCTATCTCACAATAGTGAGAAACCTACTTTTTCACATTATTAGTCCGTACTAATATAAAAGGCTAACTTTCTTGTACGATCGCACTGTTCCATCAAACAGGGAACACAATGCCTTGTCCACAATAATAAAAAATACTTAGAAGAAGGAACTTCTAAAGTGGGGCAGACAAAAGGTACCGCGAGACGGGTCAAGCGCGGGGCAGACTTTTATCGGGTATCGGGTCATTTATTGTCGATAAGCATATACTCCTACTTACATCGTTTTTTTATCATGTTTAGGGTTGTATTTTTTTTATATGTTTACTCTGTCTATTGCCTTGCATATATTTTCGAAGGCGTCTTTTGCGGAACGAATATGCTCGGACTAAAGTATCAGACTTAACCCCCAATTTGGTCTCCCACCTTTTTCGTTGTTGCAAGTAGTGTTAGTTGTGGAGAGATAAATCAGTTTAACCTCTGACGTACGCTCGATCCCCGTTGGTTCCAGTAATTCGATAATGTTTAACATGTCAGTTATAATAATAGTATTATTGTACCACAGCAGGGAAATGGTTTCAAGACGGGTTGGCGATTTGAGACTAACATATCCATACCATATACAGGGTGTCCCATAAGTCGACGTCAAGACCGAGTCGGGTCATTATAGTTAACAGAAAAACATTTATATCGTATCGACTTAGATAGTTCAACCTAAATTATTGCCTTCAAGTAGACACGAACTATCGTCATTTACCTAATTTTGCCCCTTCCTACGCAAAATAGGGCGACGTTGCTAAATCGCTCGTATGTGCATCCTCATTCCTTCGTAATTTATTCGATTATTTGAATTTATTATCTGCCTGTCTGCCTCTCTGTTAGCTTTCCATGCCATGACGGCTGAACAGATTTAGGTGAAAGGCATACGGATATGCCTAGGTTAGTTTTGGGGGACTGTCTTATGTAATTTTGACGTTCGAAAAGTGCTGACTCTCAGCCTAGTTTGAATAAATGACTTTTGATTTTGATTTTGAGAACATATGATACTACGAATCCCGGTAGTACGTTCTTGTGGAATAATGTTTGACCTTAACGCGGGAGAAACGGGTAAATACTAGTTAACTATAAGCCCAGGTTTTCTCACAATGATTTTCCTTTACTGATCTTAATAATGTCCAAGACAGACTCAGAAATTACATATGAGTTGAATTGAGAAAATATCACATTGATACTTACCGCGATTTTAACCTACTTGTGCATGAGAGACGAGGCCTTAACCACAGTCACATTGCTTTCTTAAAAAAAAAATGTTCAATGTTTTAAATTCATAAATGCATCTGAGTATCAGTCAATAGCGTTATACATGAGTCATCGATAATAATGCTCATAGAAAGAAAATACACAAAAAAAACAGCAAACAACACAAAAATAAAACAATTCGGGGGAAAGTATACGTCACACCCACGTAAAACGGCCATTGCTCAGCATTACACTGCGACCCTATGCGAGATAGAGCCCCAGCGCTGGTTTTCAGCGAGAGCCGCATAGCCACCGTAACATGGTCTTGGGACCTCCGGCACCTAATGTTTCATAACTTTTTATCTGGTGTATGTTATTAAATTGTCCTTAAGCTAAGTAGAGTATCATCAGAAGAATTCGTCAACCAATCATATCACTTAATATGTTATATAAATAATATAGATAATACGCCTGCTGCCTGGCTGAACGAGGTCGATAGGGATCAGTGTCCTGTCAAACAACGCAACGTCCCCAATCGAGATTCCGATACCAATATGTGGCAAGATGTATCTTCTACCCTAACGTTACTAAATACGCCTTAAATAGTATCTACATGCAACGAAACTCTAGACAGGTTGAAATTGAAAAATTGCTCCAACTCGAAAATAAAGGTTCAGTAACCGTAAGTTACATAATCATTGTAAATAGTAATTTCCTAAATCAAAATTCTTGAAAGTAAATCGTGCAAACTAAGTTATTGCCTTCAAGTAGACACGAATTATCGTTCGTTCGAGTAAAAAAATTACATAAATAAGATAACTACAGTATCAATTTTAGCGTGCGCCCGAAGAGAACAGAGACATATTTATCGCAGAGTTCACAAAATGAAGTAAGTTGGCATGGCGTTGAGCTAGCGGTCTTATCTAATAGGGGATGCTGTCTCTACGAAATTCCATGGCAGAATTTTCGTGAAACAGAGGGGTTGGTTGTGGATTGAGACACTATAATTTGGGGTTTATAATTACGTTTTCGTGCATGGGACTTGAAAATGTGGCTGTTATTTGCAGTTTTTATTTTATTTAAGACAATGTAAGTTTGATTTTTATTGTTATTGTACTTACA
Organism: Dasypolia templi; assembly: GCA_963555695.1. Lineage (NCBI taxonomy): Eukaryota > Metazoa > Arthropoda > Insecta > Lepidoptera > Noctuidae > Dasypolia > Dasypolia templi. Next base: position 19,767,959 of record OY743141.1, on the reverse strand, counting down.
TACCAAAGAGCTGACGTCCTTTAACTGATAAGCCATAATGCTAATGCACTCGTTACAATCAAGAATTCGAAGTTTTTGTAACTTGCTTTGTTATATAAACCCAGAATTGAGGGAATACAAGAACTATCCCAGTATACTACTACCAACTAGTAATATCTAACTAGGTAAGTTAAAAACCCAAACACGAATAATGCACAAAAATCCTGCAATGCTGTTACATCATCCAGCCAAAAGACAAAAATCTCTACACCCTATCAAGAATTCCGCATTCACGCCAACAATAAACACAAGACAGTTTTTAGGGTTCGATCTGCTTTGAGATAACCTCAACAATTCGAGCCGTACCTTCGTCAAACTAAGGACACCGCAATAACGCTGACATTGGAATTTATGTCGCCCTCAGGCCCCCCCTTATTCTGCTGAAATGGTCACTTTGACTAAAGTATCTGTCATTCGGAATAATACTAAGAACTTGAGACACGACTAAGGCATACTAATTTTGTAGATATGTACAGCACGTTATATACATAACGTTTAGTGTACTGGAACTGACAAGGGGTTCATTAAATCTATTCAGACGACGCGCTTGAGTCGTAATCTTAATTGGGAGTACCAATAGATGTGTTTAAAGCACAATAGACATTTTGCTACCATCGTGATCTTAGCGTCATAATCCGTAAATCTGTATGTTTTGTTGAATTAGTTTTTGCCTTATCTCAATTAGGTATGATGTATGGCAAAGGTTATAGACAATTTGAATAAACTGCTAATGAAGTTTTATACCAAGACCACGGAATTTAAAAAAATGTGCACACGACGATCTTTTAAAGGGTAAACACAGATTATTAATATTTACGAACAAGATCATATGACCAAAAGCGAATGATATAAAAGCTGATGATATAAAAGCGCTAGAATTACACGAATTTTTCCTCACCTTGGAACACTGCACGAAGGGTCCGTCAGTCAGGCTTAAAAGGCTTTTCCAGGAGTTTCGCCAGTAATCACTTATTCGTCTCATCTGTCTTTTAATACAGCCTTGACCCTTAAAGAAGGCTCAGAAATAGGAACAAGTTTACTAAACAAATTACTAAGAAAACCAGATTACTTTGACGTTAATTATATTAGTACAAAATGTTCCTTACTTAGGTAAGAGATAAAAATAAATAAAACGGTTTGGATGCTACTTTGAAAGGAGACACATAAAACATTACTCCTAAATATGTTTAGTAAGACAATTCGTTTATTGATTCGGACTAACAAGCGAGAGTTGTTAAGCGCACAGGAAATTGTATTAAATTTCGCAATATCATTTGGCATTAGACCAAATTGAGACTTACAGTGTCTGTTTGTTTCGTAAACCTCTTATGACCTCTCAAACGTACCGAAGAAACCAATAAATGAATTGAATATAGAGTACGTAAAACATGGTGCGAATAATAAGGCATATAATTTATATCAAAATAAGATTTCATTTCAAGTTAGGCAGGTGCCTAATAAATTAAATATTAGAGAAACACTTCGTAAATATGGCGGAAATAACTATGAAACACTAGTCTTAAACTCACAAAGTTTTGTCACAAGATCCATTAACGAACTTCATACATAAAAACGCAAACACATAAACACACACACATAAACATGATGACGTAAACTAACAGTTATGAAAATATTCACACCGAACAATATTCCACCCACAGGAGACTATTTTGAGTGTCGAGCCTGATACAACTAGGCTCGCATTAACGGCGGCGCTGTGTGGTTTTCCGATTGCGTCTAACTGCCTGTTCAGTAAACTAGCGCTGGGCTAGACTCCAACCTACCACTTTTGTTTCATAAAAGCCTGCTTTGTTTGCCCGGTCGAGTGTGACTGTGAATCTATTCTGAACTGCGTTACATTATCAGCCTATTATGTTCCCACTGCTGGGAAACACGCCTCCTCTCTGTGAGAGGGAGTGAGCCTTAATTCACCACGCGGGCCCAGTGCGGGTTGGTAGATGTCACATGTCTTCGAATTTCTGGTTCTTAGACATGCCGGTTTCCTCACGATGTTTTCCTTCGCCGTTTTGAGATGATTTTTTTGAGTGGTTATGAAATAATTTATACAAAGTAAAGCGCCTGTCTGGGTTCGAACCTACGACCTACAACTCGTAAGCCGCGGCCGTTACCACTTGGCGACCACTACTCTCTACTGTACTGCGTTCACGCCTGGCCAATTAATCGGGTTAGGTCACTTTCGATGTTATTTTTAGCTTTGAACTTTGATATTAATACATTTAAAAAAAAAAAATAGGTTGCTTTTTGTGTCTGTCTTTGTGACGGCGTTGTTTTTCTTAACTACAAAACGGACTGGTGTGGTTTCATAATCGTTCCGAAAAAAAAACCGGAGGATTTATGTTTACAATGATACAAAATGATACACATATACTCGTATAAGCCGTGTTATAAACCGTGCAACGCTGGTGCGGTAGCTTGAAAAAGATCATCAACAGTTTAATTTATAAAAATAGCTATTCTTTTACCGAGGTTGAAACCACACGGTAAGTACGTTCAGCCATTAGTGATCATGAATAAAATTCATAATGAACCGCATAGCTCTATTAAGCAATAGGCGTTTAATTATTATGAGTCTAAACATCTGAGGTGTAGTAGTTAATCCAGGTGTTAACCTGTGACTTCTCATTATTTATGTAATTGCAATAGTTAATAATTCTTACATTCTTACCTGAGATAATCGTTGGTGAAATTCGAAAATAAAAAGGTTGATATTAATTTAGAATAAAATATCCCGATCATATCATCGACCGGATACCATAAAGAAATAAAAACGTTATTTATATTCTTCATATCAGCAAAATGATGTTAATAAAATTCTCTTAGCGTCCAAAAGTAGGCACTTCGCGATAACATTCGAATCATACATTGAAAAGCTTCATAACGTCGACGCAATTTAGTCGCCGAAGTCTTCGCCGGAATTAGAAATAAATTGCCAGAGGCAAACCGCTGTGTCAACACGACGAAGGAAATAGAACAAACTCCCGAATGGACAGAGAAACAATTGTATTGTGTAAACGCACATCTGCGCCCGAAACTTTATCAAGTGATATTCTTAAAAGGCGCACGTTACTCGGAACAGTTTCGGTATTAGTGGAAACACATTACGGATACAGCGAGCCCGGCAGCCGGCTGCGTCGTGTCACTAACCATCAATTTAAACTAGCAGTTTCTCAGACATAAGAAGACTTCGAGATAAAACGTCTAGAATAGCTGAGTGGGTAACTTCTTAGTTGTTTCAACATATTTTATCATATTACCATTGGCACTAACACGCTTTTGTATTTATTTTGTATTGACATTTTGTTTACTCAAACATATTCTGTCTTAATTTTATTCTCATGGGTAATGTTCAATGAATGTTTTCCTTTACTGTATGAAGATAATTCAACTTCTTTTCCGGATTATCTTGTGTTTTCATTATTCGTGTATTTACATAATAAATGTGTACTCTTTCACTTTCTGTGAGAGACTGAGGGCAGTCTATAGGGAATAACAAATATGTTTATTACGTTTATGCTGACTTTCACGTTTGTGACTTTGTATCTAGGTTTTCATAAGAAAAGCCGTACATCTAATATAGAAAGAGAAAGCTATATCGTAAAAGACAGACACATTTACAGATTTTATGTTCATTGTATTTCCAGATGATCTATTTCGTGTCCGTATGGATTGAGGAGCCATGTCTCATATTTAAACGCAGATACTGTAAATATTAAGTTGTAAATTAGCCGATTTTGTAGGCCCGATCCTGGAATTTGTTGTAAAACCCATAAAAGTTGCAGGACGTTTAAGGTGGCTCCTCAATCCTCACCTCTCAAGAAAATATATGTACGTATCCACTAAAGCATTAGATCAATTAGGATAACAATAGCTAACAATAGCATAGAAATTTCTACTAAATATTGGTGTACTGCAACATCCTGTATTTTCAATAATTCAAAAGATATCAATAAGATAAATATTTCGGAACAATTAAGTGTGTAGGGTTACCACAAATAATTCAAATTATGATCAAAAACAGAGTAATATTTGTACTTGAGTCATTCATCAGGAAACAGTAATAATAATGAACACAAATTAAACACAAAAAATACAATAAAAATAACGGAGGATTAAATCTTTTTTTTTGTTGGCCTACTCTGTAGTGCTTGTAAGAACCTCCCCCAAATTCTTCCAAGCATTTTAGGGTTCCGTACTTTAACGAAACGTTTAGCCGACTGGCTAAACGTGGTTACAAGTTATAATGAAATAATTTTTTAAATATAAAAATACAATATTACATAGAAAAAGATATTAAGGAATAGGAATCGATTAGTAGTAGCATAGGACGATCCTCTTGCCCGCAGTCTAACACGAGGGAGCTCACGGTCGTGCAGCAGCTCGAGGCGTCGGCCGCTCCTCCGGCCCGCAGTCTGTCGAGTTGAAGCTCGCAGCAGCCTCTCCGTGCTCACAGTCGCGAAGCAGCTCACGGTTGAATCAGCTCGCGTCGGCCGCTCTTCCGTCCCGCAGTCCGTCGAGTGGGAGCTCGCAGCAGCCTCTCCATCAGCCCGCAGCCCGTTGCGAGGGAGCTCGCGTCGATTGTTGTTTTCTCAGGCAGTGTAGTCTCACGCCACGTTTTTTAGTTCTCTGCAAACCGTCTCGAACTCCTCTCGTAGACGCAAGTGGGAGGGTCGGAGGTGATCGAGTGAGTCGAACACATTTACACACACAAGATGTTTGTAATAAATTCACTGAGAATAACTTTTAGGAAGGTTTATATTTAAATAGCTTTTAGAAAAACATAGAGTAAGAAAAAGTACGAAAAGAAAGAAGCCAACAGAGCGAGCCAGAAGGGCGAGTCAAAAGAACGAGTCAAAAGACGGAATCAAAAAGAACCTGGTGAAAAGTAACGGTTGCCTTATATTGCCCCTGGCCGATCGTTCTAGAAGTGACTTTTTTAGTTTTCAATCCAAATACTTCTTAATTGGTTATCGGCCAGGAACAATAAAGATGGCTTACGGTGAGAACCTGGCTTAACACTAGTTTTACGATACCTTTACAATAAAATAGACGACCTCTTAGCTCTATACCATAGAAAAACTGACAGATGACAATGTTAGATACAAAATGTCACAACATTCAATAAAAGGAAAATAATATGAGATCACATGAAATGAGATAAACGGATGTGGAAAATAGACAGAGGTAGCTAAAGGTTTGCTTTTCAGCAGTACAACAACTTCAGATACACAAATGTAAGTTAAATGAGTGTCATACAATTTTCATAAAGACTTTAGTACCTACTAAATCATAGAAAGAATTGCTGTGCACAACAGCTCCTCAGGTGTTAAATACATAAATAGATAATAAGATGTGTTTTTGGTGTAACAAAATACCACAGTACCTCGAAAGGAAAAAACGGCACCCTTATAGGATCACTTTGTTGTCCGTCCGTCTGTCTGTTTGTCAAGACCCTTTTTCTCACGAACGCGTGGAGGTATCAAACTGGAATTTATATCAAATACTCAGGTCTACTGTCCCTTGGAGCTGTGAAAAAAACAAACTTCTAAGCCAACGCAATCAAAAGATGCAGCCGTTTATGCCGCAAATTTTCGACACTCGCAAGGGAATCAAAACCTACAGGGTACTTTCCATGAACTCAGAATCTTGAAATTTGGTACGAAGCAACGTCTATAGCACATAAAAAGGAAAAATAGCGAAAACCGAAAATTTGTAGTTACATCATATAATAAAAATAATTTAAATAATTAGCTTACTACTCATTTCCTCATGAACGCATGTTAAATTTTACTTATGGATATATATGTTTGTACGGAACCCTCGGTGCGCGAGGCCGACTCGCACTTGACCAGTTCTTTTTATTAACTATAAATGGACAATGGTGCCGATTCTCTTGTCACAAATGCCTCTAAACTAGTATATAAATCACCCAAAATTTGGTTTATTCCTCTCAAACATCGATTTCCCATTCTGAAATTGACTAAAGTGACACAACTTCACTATATTTTAGTTTGACAGCACTAAGATGAGACTGAGTTATTAATTTAGTGAAAATGGCAATTTCGCTATTCTGAATCTGACTTTATTTAATCAATATAAAAAGGTGTGGAATAAAATAAATTGTCATGAACACAAATTCACACCAACCCTTGAGGTGCAAAAACTGTACTGTATCTATTTTTTTCTTTTCTTTTGCACAGTATCGAAAATTGTGTGTAGGTAATAACTACTCCTCAACATGTAGGTAAAATTTTACATACTTTCCATACAAAAAGCGAAAAATTCCATAAAAAACACGTCGAGGCTGCCAACCAGCAAATAATTAGCACGTTGCGCAGCCAAAAGACTGCTTGGAGTCGCGCTTGTCAAATTCGATTTTTCAAAATTGTTTTAAATTTTGAGTTTTATTTTTGCGTGATATGATTGAGATTCTCATAGTCATAAATAAGTAATTATACTTAAGTTGGTTACGTTCGGTGTACACGAGAAACAGCACCAATGTGCACAAAATACGTAATAGTGATAATGATAATGATAAATGATAAATGATTTTTATTTCTGTAACTGGGTTTGTACAAACACTTTTACACGTCAAACATTTTTTTTAAACTAGATGAGGTCGGCGTTTCCTATTTGACTACTCTGAGAAGAAAAGCCGAAACAAACTCAGAGGTCACAGTCTCTTTTAAAGTCCAGACATAATCTTGGTCAGATCATGTTAAGACCATGTGGATTGATGTCTGAAATGGTCTTTTGAGGAAAGAACCACACAGATTGAGTGGACCTGTCCAGTCAGTGCACGCATTTGTCAGTAATCGTACAGCTCAACTCAAAACATAAGGAGCTCAACGATTCAACGAACAATACCAAAGAAAGGACATTGGATAGGCCGCATAATTACTCAAACCGCCAGACCAAGTTACAATTAAAATTCACTGAGATAATAAAATATAAAAAAAACAAAAGTAAAAAATAAAATGACCCACATAGTCTTAACATTCACAATAATAACAATAAAATAATACCTAGGTAAGTATTCATGTCATTGTTTATTTTACAGATCATATGAGGACCATGTAGGTAGGTGTCTGAAATGGTCTTTTGAGGACAGGCCCACTCAAATCTGTATGGTTCTTACCATACAGATTTGAGTGGGCCTGTCCAGTCAGTGCACGCATTTGTCATTAATCGTGCAGCTCAACTCAAAACGTAAGGAGCTCAACGATTCGACGAACAATAGTAAATTGTATCATAATGCAGCAAAATAATATTTTTACGGCTAGGGCGCTTTTTGAATCCAGAGCGAAGTGAGGGATTCTAGGGTAGAATCCTGAACGTAGCGAGGGATTCAAAGTGCGTTACCCGAGCCAAAAATATATTTTGTGCCCGAGTGATAAACTCTACTTTTCATCAACCAATAAAAGAAAATAAAAGGTGCCTCATATTTTATTGTAATGTTATTATTTTATCAAACAAAGAGTAACAACTAAATTGAAATTAAATAGTATTTAATAAAACAACTAAAAGTTTATATTTACATTTGAAACATTTTCGCAATTATGAAAACTTATTTTTAGTTTAACTCTAACGCGCTCGCAAAAAAAAAATTCGCAATGTGAACCGACCTTGAACATTTTTTGCCGCGCGGCGGGGTGTCGAGTTACAAAAACTCTGCTTGTAAACAAAAAGTTTCTATGAACTGATAGTAAACGAACGACTGTTCATTCAAGTGGATAGACCATGCCACACTACACAACTTGATTTGTAACTTTAAAGTACTTAGTTTTTTTTAAATACGTAAATAAAGAACAAAACCCGTATTATTTCACTATCTAAAGCGGTAACCCCTTGTTTTTTTTAACCTAAACTATAGCCCAATTCAGTGTGCATCAAATGACATCATGATAGTTACCATTGTTCAAACAAAGTTTTTAAATATAAATAATATAACATCATGCGGAATAAATTTCGCACATGCAAATTGCACTGACCAGTCACGTGCAAAATAAAGCCGGCCATTCACGAATAATAATTATTTATGCTTCAAAGTTTATGTTGGATGTACTTATAGTTCTAGAAAGTGTGTATGTTTTTACTTGCAAGTAACTTTACTTATGTGCTGCCACGAAATACTCTAAAGACTTCAAAGTAATAAACTATATTCACCCGTCTCGTCGACGCAATTCTGCTCCTTATTTATATAAGGTTACGGATTAATGTTCTTTGCAAGTATTTTTACTTTAAAGTTTTTTTCCGTAATCGCGATTCTGCTTCTTATGTATATATGTATAGCTATATACTATATAGCTTCTTATCGATACGGATCAATGAAAGACAAAAATATATGCAGGTAATATTACATTAAATATATTTTCTGTACACGATTGTGATCCTTATTTCTATGTCGTTACGGACCAATGTTCTATGCAAATATTTTTATCCTAACAAGGCTTGGAATTTCGAAATATCCTTTTTTTGCATACGCGATTGTACTCCTTATTTGTATATAAATACGGAGCAATTTTCGATGCATAAAAAAACTAGGTACTTTAAATCTCGAGCCAGGTACTAGATTTTGCAAGTACGACCCATGTCTACTTACGGTGTATAAAATTAATGTACTTGTGTTGTGCCGAATGTTAATCTTACTTACTATCTTAGTAATTATAAATGTGAAAATGTGTGTATGTGTATTTTTGTTACTTTATAGCGACCAAACGGAAGTAGAGTTACATTAGGTCCGAAAAGCAAATAGTTCCTATAAATCTAATTCTACGTGGACGGAGTTGCGAGCTTCGGCTAGTATTAACCACATGGGAAAATAAGCCGTTGAGTGCGCAGTGCGCACTGGTTACATCACCCTGTGAGCGCCGGGTCGAGTTAGCAAAAAATATTGTTTACGTCTCGGTCGTCCATTGATACAGCTCAACTCTCAAGTAGCTTTTTTGTTTATGTTAGCGAATGGAGGTCTCAAATCGATAAGGATTACAATAAAGGCCACATACCAACTTTGAAAATGTTTATTTTGAAAAGTAAATCGATGACATTGATTTATTATTTAAACGAAGGGTCTACATAGGACAAAAAATAACAACCTTAATTCACGCGGCATAAACGGTTTAGTATATTGGCGTATAATTATGGATAACAAATAAAAAATTATAATGTAATTAGAACTTTTATTACATGCTACCACGCGTTCTGTGCATGGCCAGCCATAAATCGGTACAAACGACCACCCGCGCCGGTACTTCAAAAAAAGATATGCTCGCGACGTAAACAAATACTTTCCCAACAACTAAATCTTAACTAAATGGTATGATATTGGTACCAAATTGTTCGTAAATAATCATGCTATGTGTTTAATTTGCAATGATTTAAGTACAAACTAGCAAAGTATTAGTTTCAATCATATAAAAAAAATATTTTTTTATTTTCCTACAGAAAAAAAACAAATTTTTGCTTTCATCATCCAATTTACGACTCGGGATTCACAATCATTATATATCATTCGAAAGGCCGTAAAATGAGGAATAAAACGGTATATAATCTTACTTGTAAAACCAATAAGAATCATACTTACCAATATTTTTCAAAAAGTTCACTTTCACAAACCACGCACAGTTCAACAAGTGATTTCAACCTCAGAAAAATAAAAAAACTATGCAGAATTCAACGCAACGCCATCTAGCAAAAATATCAGGAATTTCAATGGCTTTCTGTCAATACAAGAACGAAGGATGTAGCTGCATTAGAAAAAATCTAAAAAATTATAATAGAGTGCGCTGTTTTCAAGTCCACTCGAGTGGATTGTACAGTTTAGAGTTTTTTTTCAAATCCATTTTTTGTACATCGTCCCCGGGGGTCGTTAGGAATAGAGATTTTTGTATATTTTATGTTCTCCGTGTTTGAAATAATGCCCGAATCGGGCTCATTTTTGGAAAAATGTGACGGTGAATCTCGTTGGTTGGATGTTGATGGGCGCTGCGACAGTGGCTTGGATGGATTAACTGAAGATTAACGGAAAACATCGTGAGGAAAATTGGACTTTATAAGGCTGAAATCGCCAACCCGCCTTGAGCAAGCGTGGTGATGTATGAGAAGAGAGGTCTTTGTCCTGTAGTGGGACAATAATAGGCTGGCATTATTATTAAATATATTGATTGTCGAATGTAGTTCAAGTGATTCAGTATCTTCAAGAGTAGATTAGGGTTTAGACATGCAGTCAGGGTTTTTTATTTATTTTTTGGTAAATAGGTATATTTTGTTTGAACAAGGATGAAGGTATCATTGACATGTCATTTTCTGGTTTGAATATTGTATTGTATAACGGGCTGGTGTCCGCAATTCTATGCCCGAGCGCCTATTTTGCGTACTGAAAGTGTAGAATTAAAAAATGCTTGAGTACACCAATATTTAGTAGAAATGTCTACTAAATACATATGCTATCGTAATCCGATTTGATCAACTGCTATAATAGCTACGTACATATATTTTCAAGGGACCATCAGGACTGAGGAGCCACAAAAATGTGTTGTATTTATTTGTTTATTGCTTCACCAACGATTGTTCACACAAGTTCTATGCTAAACATTACATGCATAAGTGTAAACAACAGTGCAAAAATCACTTAAAGGTGAACTCCGCATGCATAAACAAGCTGTACAAATAAAAAAGATATTAATCTAGATTGATATTACATATATATATATATATACACCACACACATACATATGTATATTCACCGAAGTTGTATGGTTTTTCTATTAAATTTTTATACTACATATTAAAACAAATTTACTACTAAATGATACTACAAATCTGTGTAATTGGCTGATAACTTTCTGAAAAACAGCTCAGTGAAATTTATGATCAATCATAGCATTATAGCTACCTCACATTCAGCCGTACGAAACAAATTTTTACAGTATTGGTACTCATTTTTACAGTTTTTTTACAATATTCCTAGTTTCTGCGTTTTATTATGAGACATGGCTCCTCAATCCATATGGACGCTTAATTACAAACCAACATTTACACAAAAAAAAACTCTTTTTTCATTTGCAAACAGCTTACAGCTGGTACAAAACCATATAACAAGTTCCGTGGAACTTGTTTTCGAGTTTTACGGTCGTTTTTTACGGGATAAACTTTGTAAAATACACGAGTACGCATGCAAAGATACCGCACAAAATCCTTATAATAGTATCAACGTTATAATCTGTATGATTATAAAGACGAGTTCTTTCCTCTCCACATCCAAAAATGTTGTCAAACAATGGCTATAAGGTCTTTCGTAAGATGAATCGGAAAGCATTCTCACAACACTCAACTCACTCTCGGAATCCTACTCCCACCACAGACATTAACATCTACACACCACACGTGCACATATTATCACACCTACACTCCATACGCGCACACACCCACACCTTATTTTGACTCTAACATTTTATTTTTGATTATTAAAAATTGTGTTCTTGATTGTTTAACATTTTAGCTTTATTTAAACTTTTGCAATTACCTACTCTTACCTACTCTCACATAAACTCCAGTGGTAAATAGCATTATGTATCACAACTCTGGTCCCCAAGATACAGCGCGCCGCCTAGTTTGGGGTCCGCCGTAAAGATCAAAATGAAGATCGCTAACAGTTACAGACCGACATGTAGTAAAGTTAATTATAAGGTAACATTGATTCCTTAAATATTATTATTATTATATACCGTAAATTGACCTAAGGTGAAAGAAAACAGAGTGGAGTGAAGATTCTGAAATTCAGCGAACAAACGTGGACGCCAATCGTTTTCCATTGAACTAGAAAAGGCTTTTTGCATTTCAGAGACTTAATTTGAAAATCACTCCTTAAAGTTGATTATATTCGTCTCAAAGGACCAAAAAGTTTAGTAAAAATTGCTTTCGCCCCGATTCTCAATCTGCCCCACTAAATTGTCCCATACTTACATACATACATAAACTCACGCCTTCTTCCCATGGGGGTAGGTAGAAACCACAGAACGCCACCTGCTACGATCCTTACAAACTCCATTTGTCGCACTATTCTGGAAAACTTAATCTAGAACTAATTTGAGGCAATTTAAGATTGAGCACACCATTTTGTCGAGGCTGTGCTTACTGTGTAAGTATGTGTAACTTTCATATTTATTATTTATATTAATTTGTCATAGTACACAGTGTTACATTAATTATAATTGATTTCATTTCATTCATAACATGTAACATATCATAACTGAACATCATGTATGCACAACTTTGTTATTCAATGTACACCAACATTTTCCAGTCATGTTTAAGTCTTATGTATTAGAGGGCGACTCTATTGCCATCAACCAGGACACACATCCAGACTCTGGGCTGCTACGGATAAATTCTAGATGGAAAACCCCAATAACTCCATGTCACATAAATTATGTACCTACCTAAGTATTAAAACGAAGATAGTAAAGTTGTTCACAGCTAGGTACTCATTAAATACGTTAACTTCAAATTTATAATCTATATCATATAATAAAACTAAAATCTATATCATATACAAATAATAAAACAGTAGCGTAGTGAAAATTGTGCATAATTTTTTGAAAGTAATTTTCGGAAACGATTCTTATGCCGAAATAAGTTTTTAGAATTTTTGGTGGTTTGTCTGTATGTGTATATATCTGAATGTATGGTACAGCATCACGTAAATAAAGGGTTTTCCAATAAGAGGTTTTATTTTGATATTCAAAGAAAAATGCCATTTTTTCAAATAAACGATCGGATGTTTATTTCATTATAAAGAGGAAGGTATGCCGTTAATAGTGGAAAATAACAGGCAAGTGACCACGACCACGTTTACAGGACCATATCCTTTTCATGAAATTTTCCATAACCAAATATCAAAGTGGCTGCCCTATGTCTTCGATAGCCTCACGAATTCCATCTTTGAGGTCTTGAATCGACGCTGTGCTGTTGGCGTAGACCTTCTCTTTGAAGTGGCCCAAAGGAAGAAGTCGCAATACAACATTTTAACTGAATATATTCAGTTAAAATGTTGCATAGGTATTCCCTAGTCAAGCCAGTCTGTAGGCTATAAACTATTAAGCTTTTTGGTATGGGGATGAACAATATTGCATTATGTTTGTATACTTCTACGCAAATTGTAAGAAGCGGCACCAAATAGGATACTGCAGATAGTTACCGAGTTAACTTTTAAAATGATTATCACCACGCTATACCATTATGGAGCTAAGCAGTCAATCATGAGATAAACGGGGTGAATTTTTTAGATGGGGCAATAAGGGCAGGGCAACCTTAACCGTTGTCACTACAAGAAAACAGTCTTAAACAGGATACCTACTTAAGGATCCTTAACTTTTTAAATATTTTGTTCGGCATTCACAGATTACGCGACTTACGAGTTGTAGGTCGTAGGTTCGAACCCATACAGGCGCTTTACTTTGTGTAAATTATTTCATCACCCGTGCTCTCAAAAAGGTGAAGGAAAACATCGTGAGGAACCAACAATCACTGGGCCCGCGTGGTGAATTACGGCCCACTCCATCTCACATAGAGGAGGCCTGTGTCCCAGCAGCGGGAACATTATAGGCTGATTTCGAAAAAAAATACAGTGAGAAGACATTTTTTACAAATCGTTTTCTGTCAGACCAACTGAGGTTTGAGCATTAGAAAACTCAGAAATCACAACAAAAAAAAAACGTAAGTAATGAGACTGAGATGATAGAGAACGCATTAAACCAGTGCACACATACACATTGTTGAATTATTAGACATACAGTTGAATTCTTTTTTTATTATTATTTTGTACGAAATAATATAAGAACGGCTTTTTAGTCAACTTTCAACAAAGCAAATAGCTAAGCGGTTCGACGACTGCTTTGCTTTGCAAACCTAAGATTGATTAACAACAATTCATTGAGATTTTTGTGCTTATTTTTTTTACATTTTCTTATATCGTTATATTACAGTTCGTAGAATGTACACAGAAAAACATAATGTTTAGGCCTCTTCTGTCATCTTTGGTTATAATAAAAATAAATGGGTAACTTGTTGTAAAAGGTACGCTGCAAACCACGGTCTAGTTTATAATTGTAAGAAGAGCCTTTCCATGATCTTTAAAGCCCCCGGTAAGAAGCAGTCATATGAGCCAACTATCAACCTCAATGGCCAGCCCTTGCAAACTGACTGATGGGAGAGCGGACGCATTTTTGCGACAGTAGAGCTAACTGCCCAAACGTATAACTCCCTACTGTAAAACGCTCAGTTTTTGTAGCTCATTTAGGCGTTTTGGTACATATTACAAGCCAAATCGTCAAATGTTCAAAGAAAAGACTTTAAAAAAATATTTCATCCAAATAAAACCGTATCGTGATAAAAAAATCATAAACACAGCTAAAAAAAGTTTTTCGTCGTATATTTCACAAAATTTTTAGACTAAACTATCATATTGTTTGTAATGATAATAAAAGGAATTCAGTCAACTAAATTAATACATAAAAATTATTATAATAGACTGAGCCGTGTATTTATTTTTTAATTTAAGATTTGTTGGTCATTCGATGCAACAAACATCAAACGCATCGCTATTTTGAACCTTATTTGTCAATAAAAAATTGCTTCTTGCCGCGTAAAAATCGCTTAAGAAAGAAATTTATTCATGTCAGCTGTATAACTTTTAGTACGAGTACTTGAGTCATTTATCTGTATGTTTTCACATCCCTCTTGACTTTCCTTTATTCTTATACTTTTCGCCTCCAACAAGCTAACTTAAGTACGTCAATCTCATAAGTATCTGATAAGTTGTATCGGGATGTTTGAAAGCTCTTTTGTTGATAAGACCGCTTTTCCTTATTTTGAACTTGGGGGAGCTAATGCACGTTCGTATTTAATGTATCGCTTTGTATACAAACCTGACTTCACTTGTTTATTTTCCATCGGTGTGTCTGACTGTCGGCTCATGTTGACTGTTTTGTGGGTCGTTGAACGTATTTAAACATTTTTCTACAGGGTTTCCGCAAGTAATTGAAACGGTTTTCGTGTCACTGGCGTAAAATTGATTGTAGTAGAGAAACAGTCATGTCAATAACAAGGTTGATACTACTACATGCTGATACTGTTCACGCGGATTGATTGACCCAGGACGATTAAGAAATAAACCATTATGTTAATGTGATATGAACTTTATGCGCTGTTATTGAATCATCAGCTTCACTGACATGTAGTGTTCTAATCCTTTTATTCAACATAAATTTTGGGTTAGTAATGTAAATGTTATACATTATGGAGGTTATTATAATCAGTTGAAAAAGTTAACGAGAAACAATTAAATCTTTCGGCGGTTGGTAGAGCCATTCATTTCACACCTACCTGCCACTTGTCTGAGGTGATTTAACTAAATAGATTCACAACCACCGACGTATTCTTTCAATATAAGTAAGTTCCAATATGAAACCCGAATTTCGAGCTAACCTATTTGTATAAAACACTGGCAGCAATCAACACTCGAGTTTAAATAAAGAATGTTACAGACTCATGTAGCGCTCTCAGTTCCTGTACACCAATAACAATTCATCTAGCCTCAATATTGTTTCCGGAGGGAGGTTGAACTCGACACGGTTCCCACATAAACTACTATTTCGCAACCCCGCCGTATATGTAAAATGTAGGCTGTGCTTAGGCGGATTTCGGAGTTCCATTTTGTTGAAAGAATTTGCATTTAGCAAATCGTTAAGAGTTCTGGTCTCATTTAGGCATAACGTTGGTAAAAATATGGCTGTTATCTTATCTTACCCTCGTCGTCACGATTGGTATAGTTCGAGCCGTAGCCCTTAATTAATTACTAGGCACATTTCCAATACTGAGCTATGTATATAAATTAGTGGCATAGGCCCTTACATCGCTGATTTCATAGATATGTTTATTTGCATTTGGAAAATAATGCAAATAAGGTTGCCCATCTTTTCCGTGTCAAATTCAGTGTCCAATAGCTTTCAAATCCTTAGGACCCCCGAAATAACAGTGATGAAATAGGGATGATGACTAATATGATGGCTAACTTATCAGATATAATTTTAATCTCTGATGACACTTCTCTTATTTTTTAAATAGATAGAAAAGATACGGATGTCTTACATGTGACTGATAGTCTGGCTGTTCTTTCGAAATGGTTTGCAGCTAATAATCTTTTACTCAATGGGAACAAAACTAAATGTCTTAAGTTCTCATTACCAAATGTACCCCAAGTGGGTTTAAATTTAAAACTTGATGCAAGAAAGTAGATGCTATTACGGAAACTGTATTTCGAGGAATTACTTTAGATTAAAAATTGCAATGGGGCGCTCACATAAGAGCTCTTTCAGATAAATTCAGTTCAGCTTCATATGCAGTAAGAAAAATGAGGCAGTTGACCGATATAGCCGCAGCTAAGTTACTATGCTTTGCTTATTTCCACAGTATTATGTCTTATGGCGTTCTGCTGTGGGGTTCAGCAGAGCGCAGAGGGCGTTCCGAGCGATCTGTGAAATGGGTCCTCGTGAGTCTCTTAGAAACAAATTCAAAGAAATTAATATACTAACTCTGCCTTCTCTTTACATCTTAGAAAGTATTTTGTATGTTCGCAAAAACTTAGGACTTTTTAAAATAAGAAGCGATTTCCATAATTTAAATACACGTAGTAAAAATGAAATTGTTATCCCCAAATTTAGATTAACCAAAACAAGCAAATCATTTCTGATAAACAGTATCCGCTTTTATAACAAGTTGCCAAAGTCGGTCACAGAACTTAGCGATGGAAAGTTCAAAACCCACATCAAACGTGTCCTTATCAAAAAAGCATATTATAAGATTAAAGACTACGTCGAAGACAAAGAAGTTTGGCAATAATTCCTTCTGCACATGTGGCTCCCTGGTACCTCACAAACGGCATCACTATGTAAATTTCTAATGACTGCTCCCAAATAATGGTGTTAAATTATTATTAGATATGGACTTTTTACATAACTGTGACATAATATTATCATTATTTGACATTATATACCTACAATTTTTAATTAGTTTTTACTTTACTTTATTTTATATTTTGTTAATGGGAGAACGTTGTAGGCCTTGTAGATTGTAAACGTATCGACCATAATCTATTTGTTAAACATATGGTTCTCCCTCCCATATCTATTAACACTGTAATTTGAAAGCATTGTAAAACACAAATATTTTTAAAAGAGTAACCATCGAGTTTCTTGCCGGCTCTTCTCCATAGGAAACGACCAATTGGAACCGTGCACCTAGAATCTGACGTTTCATAAGTGGCCTTGTAGTAGTGTTTATGTGAAATAAAATATTTTGATTTTGATTGGGAAATGTCCGAAAAAATAATGTAATTTCAAAGAAGGCTTAGTAAAGATGTCAATCGAAAAAATCTGTTAAATCTATGTAAATGTTAAGAAGCTACTCGCTTTAAAAGTTTCTGGAGGGGAGTATTCCTGTCCTTGTCGCGCTATACGGACAATTTATGGTGCTAACTTCATACTAAAGTTACATAGTCGTGATGTCACTTGTACGATAGTGCTATCCTTGTCTAACACTTACTATTTTCAATAATATTTAATTTTAGTCAAAAAAGTCGGTTACCAGAAACCATAACATAAGTTAAAAGAGGTGGACGTAAAATCAATATATTACGTACTGATTCCATGCGTAAAATTAATTAATGTTGCAATGAAAATAATGATTTGTTTAAAATAACTTGCTAAATCAATATCTCGTCGCGTGGTAAAGTGGTGTCGAAGTGCCTTTTTCGAGTTTACTCGAGCATAACGGTCACGTTAGGCATTAGGATGACGTCAGAATCATAGACAATGTTCGACAAATCGAGATAGAGAGCGTTCTCGCGCTTGTCATGCTAGCTCTGCATAATTATGTAGTTCAAGCTGGCAGTAACATAGCTTGAGCTTTATTCGAACAGTCGAACATATTTAGAATGAGCTGTCATATGTCGAATTAGGCTTAATGTTTAAATAACAGTTGTTTAGATAGGCCCTTCATTGTAAACACGTACACATGTAGGAATAAATAATGAAAATAAGTAAGTGTTTCCCCTCTGCACCTAGAATCCCCCAGTAGCTAGTGTTGATCAAAATCTACACCGCAAGTGGTGGAGGTGAATGAACGCATACTACTCTATCAAGAAAGTGCCGGGAAAATATCAATAATACACAAAATGTTACTTATTCATCCAAATTTATTTGAGTGTGGAGCAAGTAAGTGAGTTAGTATATTTGGGGAGTTTACAAGGGATGCAAAGATTGATGGAGATGTGGAAAGGAGAGTGAATGGTGCTACATGTGTAGCAATTGTGATCAACCAGTTGATGTCCAAGAAGGCACGACTGGCTGTTCACAGTAGTATGCTGGTGCCTACGCTTATGTATGGAAGTGAATGTTGGGTGTGGCAAAAGAAGTGTAGTCGATTTCCTACAGATCAACTAAAACGCACATCACTAGTTACGGTTCACGAGAGTGCCATCCCTAAATCTTTCAAATTCCCGCCACGTCACTCGGTGTCGTAGTATGGATTGGGATATAAATATCCCTGCTGGACGCCTAACGTTCTCTTTCCTTCGCATCAAGCAGATCAAGCAGTAAGTTTAAATAACCCCGAGATAAACGGGTAAGTGCTCAGTGTGATTGCCTTTACTCTTAATTGTGTCCTGTCAGATCGCATTCTCTATGTATTTCTATCTGCGCGGTCTGGCAGCTATTGTAATTGTTCTCAGCAGCCCCCCTATGACTGTCGAGAAAGCTATTTACCGATAGTGGCTTCTGCCACATCACCTGTCACCATTACTGCACATCTCTGTGAATGCGTGCGCATGCTTCTCGCATTCTTCGCTATGCTTGTCTCGCCGCACTGCGCCTTGCTGTTCGCTTAAATCGCCTGGCCACAATCGGCGAGGGACCTCCGAGAATGCCCGGGGCATGTGCACGGCATAACCTAAAATTGTAAGCCGCCACGATGGGTGAGTCTTCCTCCTTGCTTTGGGCTTACGGCTGGGAGACGCACACATCGACGGAGGTTTGCAGTCCTGGCACAACGCTTACGGAAGCACCCGCCTCGCGCTGATTTCAGGGTTCCAGTATTAGGCTACACCGCTATTATCCTGCCTGACTGACGTCACCGCTGCCTCCGCCCTACCAGTGGAGAGACGCCAGACACGCGGACTATCCACGCGGCCGCTACCGCCGCCTGACCTGCCATCCACGTGGATCGTGAGGGCCGAGATCCCACGCCCACCAAGTGTTGAGGCCCTGCCTGAGTGGACCACGTGCCTACACGCGGTCTTGCATCTCTGCGTGGTGCTGCCCACGTCGGGTGACCTCTGGGGTCGCTCCCCAACTCTGCTGCCTGCCCTGTGACCTCACGCCGGACCTCGTGCTGCGGCGTAGCCAAGCCCAGGGCAGTAATGTTCTCTTCTACAGTGACCAGTGAACCAGTACTCTAGAGACCTTAAAACCCACTACCCTGAAATCTGTCTCGTTAAATAAATGTGTAAAGTGACATTTGGTTTCATTCCTTATAATATATACTTAATATAAATATATAATAGATGATAATAGAATGATTGTCATACTTAATATAAATCGATGTACGTTATAAGAATTGTATGAAATAATATAAATAGTATGAATAATGAAAACTATATAACTGTAAATTTGAGTATGTATATTTAGTTTAAAGTTTAAACATTCATAACCATAAATTGCAATAACCTACCAGGCAACTAAGTTCTAAGAAGAAGTCGCTTCTTTTTCGCCAGTTTTGTCGCGACGAGGTTTAAGCATGACGACATTAGTTTGTAAAAGGTGCACTTTAGCACACATTAATGTCTAATTTACCCGACACCTATCGCAGTGTCAGATTCGCAATTCTTTCGTCCTGTCCTTAAGCAGTCTCTTTTAAGGGTTGGACTTATATTGTAACTTAACTTTCTCGCGTTAAACAATTATTATTATAGGCATAGGCAGGAAGAGCCTGAATGTTCGAATATTGTAAATAAAATCTTGTTTGGAAACACGACTACGTCAAATCAAATCAAATTATTTTATTTCACCTAATACCTACATGGGCACATGAAACGTCAGAAACTAGGTGCACGGTTCCAATGGGGATGACAAGTTAAAGCTAATCTCAGATGGCGCTGCGTACAGTTGTTCTCAATGGCGTCAGTATATATTATTTCTTGAATCGTGTAAACAAACGGAAAAAACGAACATTGTGGGCGGTTATCGTAGTTTATTTGATAACATGGACGCGAAAATGTATTCTACTTGGAGCTTGCTTAAACTTAAAGCCGAGTTAAAGAGAAGAGGGGCGTCTGATAAACGTGGAAAAGCTGATTAAGTGGAAAGGTAGGACTCTTGAAAAAAACTTTTTAGGAGCTGTTTGCCTAGACCTAGTTCAACGTAGACTTTTGAAATCAATACGCTTACAATGTTTGAACGAATAATTTTATAATTAAATAACTTGTTAGTCGTTAGTATGCACATTTATTAAAAAAATTTAAATTTTATATTGTTTGTGAATACTGTCATGTTTTGTATGTATATAAGTTAAAATTATTTAATCAAAATTCAGGATTATATTTACAACAGCTTAACTAATGCATAACTTTACTTAAGTAATAGTTCTTTTTACTTTTGGAGTTAAAGAGAGATGAATAATTGGTTATATTTTTCCAGGTAAGAGCTGTTTGACAAAAACTTTAACTTTAGTACACCACAACTCTCTCCAAATCCAACAGAACCCTCTATCATACTTCTACCATTGGAGATGTACCATGACATAAATATTAACTCTATTTTACCTCCGCTTGAAAGACAATGTATTAGATTATTTTGAAAGGTGAATATTTCTTATCGGTTTTATTTTATGTGATGGTAGGTAGTTCCTATTTTACTAATACGAAATATTTCTGTCATTTTGAAGATTAAACAAAAAACAGATGCATCAGAAAAATTATATGAAGACAGATTCCTCATATTGATAAGATCCGCGTTTATCAATGATCACTTTTATATAAAAGGATTTGTCAAGAAGACAATGAAAAAACTCAACTATCAAGTTGACATCAAGATAGATGACCAGGGTGGCATGGCATGGCATGGCATGGCATGTAAGCAGAAACGGACTTATTAGCCCTGAATCTGTACCTTATATACAGAGTCAAAATGGGGAATTCCTATTTAAAAAAAACCTGCCTATATGATTTTGAAGTACAAGGACAAAGTGTACTGCAGTGGCAGAAAATTCTGTAATTTATTTATATTGAAAAAGATGAGTTGTTCATAGAAAACATATTATAAAGTTAGATTATTTTACAATAACAATATATAGGCTGAAATTATGAATAAATATTTGTATAAAGATTATTATAATATAATAAAGACACCTAAAAGTTATTTATGAGTTTTATTTGTGATACACTCTCGACAAATAGAAGGATGTGGGTTTTGATTGCTTGAAAGATGTTGGAAAAGATTCTTTTGAATGTTTCTCTTAGCATGTCTTTCGTCTCTCACACTAGCACGGGCTGATATCCTTTTCTGGTTCCATGAAAAGAGACTTGGTACTGCTTCTTTCTTTAAAAGTTTGTGTACACAGGGCATTTTATGATATTACTAAGGGCATACTGTTAGAGAAAGATAATTTAAAAGTTTAAGATATTTATTACACATGAGCCATCTTACGCTGAACCCTCTTGACACAATTGATCTGCAACATACATTCTTTTCACCACAGACAAATACAAATAGGTTGGATATAAATACCTACCTAACACCCCACCTCGATTAATAGTGTCTTATTGGAAATCAAACACTCTTAATCGCTTCTAAAAAAAAATCTAATCAAACATTCTACAGTTTCAATAACATAAAATTAAAACAATGGTGACTTATTATCCAAAAAAAATATCATGGTCACCCTACTACATAAGATTACAAGATGGTATATTTCTAACATATGTATCTACTTTCATTATATTATACCTAACACCCTCATACATGGTACTTGCCTACCCATGTAAAATAACAAAAGTTGTCTATTAACGCTGTTGTAACCTATTCTTTTGTATAAATATTTAACCACTCACACATTTGTCTGAATCTATCAACTGATAAAGTCTTTGTAAAAATATCAGCTAAATTTTCAACAGTATTTACGTATTCAATTACTAGCTCCTTTTTAAATATTAAATCTTTTATATGATGATATTTTATATCAATATGTTTCGTTCTCTTACTGTTTTCAAAAGTTTTCGTCATATCAATAGCACCTTTATTGTCTACGTAGAGAACACAATGAACATCTTTGTTTTTGTTGAAATTCTTGCACGCACTAGTGGCTCCAGCGACATACTCAGCCTCTGCTGTCGACAAAGCTACACAGTTCTGCTTCCTCGAGAACCATGCTACCACATGACCATTTAACAAAGTAACAGATCCACTGATACTCTTTCTGTCAATGTGATTTCCTCCCCAATCTGCATCAGAGTAGGTTTCAATCATATTATTCTTGTTATTTTTGACATAGGTTAATCCCCTTAGCTTTGTTTCTTTCAAATAACGTAGAACTCGTTTTGCTTGTGTCCACAGATTTAAAGTAGGTTTTTATCTAAGAATTGACTCAGAAATGTTGTACTAAAGGCAATATCAGGTCTTGATACCGTCGCTAAATACATTAAACCTCCAATCAACTGTCTGTAAGCTACATCAACACACTTACTTTCAGAATCTGCTTGAAAACCTTTCGTCATTGGACTCTTCGTTCCATTTGCTTCAGTCATATTAAATTTTTCCAACATTTTATCTATTTGTTTTTCCTGGGTTATCTTTAGAATATCTCCATTTCTCTGTATTTCCATTCCTAGAAACTTATTAACGTCACCATAATCTTTTGCTTGAAACTCTTTCTTTAACTCTTCCTTTACGTAAGTTATCTCTTTTTTACATCCTGTTACCAAAATATCGTCTACGAATACAATAATCCAACATTTATCATTAAAATACATGCAAAAATCATAATTTGATCTTGTTAATCCTATTTTTAAAATAAATTCATTTAATCTATCATTCCAACATTTAGGACTCTCTTTCAATCCGTATAAGCTTCTATTCAGTTTTAGAACTTTATCCTTTTGCTCACATTTTACTCCTTTTGGTATCTTTATGTATACATCTGATTCTAGGATTCCATTTAGGAATGCTGTTGGGATGTCCATTTGATGGATTTCAAAATCATTTTGCACTGCATGTGATAAGAAAGTGCGGACAGTGCTCATTCTTGCGACAGGGGAATAATTAACTGTAAAACCATCATTTCTTTGTAGAAAGCCCCTTGCAACCAGTCTCGCCTTCTTTAGGTTATTATCTTTCTTGACAAAAATCCATTTAGTGTCAATTGCTTCTTTTCCATTTGGTAAATCAGTGATCGTCCATGTTTTCATATTTTCTAAAGCGCACAATTCTTTAACAATTGCTTCATTCCAGCCCATTTTGATAGCTTCATTGTAGCTTTTAGGAACATCTTCCATATTTGTACTATATGCGTAATGTGTCTCATATTCTTGTAGTTCTTTTGGTTTAACAATTCGTCTTCCACTTCTTGTATATTTTTCCTGTGGTAACTTTTCTTGTATTACCTCTTTCACTTGTTCAGTTGCATCATCAAATTCATCATCATCATCACTGTCCTGATAATTTTTAGTCACAGCAGGATGTTGTATAACTTTAATCTCACCTTTACCTTTTCCTTCTTTTAGTCCTGATGTACTTGGTTTGCTTTCTTTTTCATCTAATTCTCTGTATATTACCGACCTTTCATAGTCTCTTTCTACTTCTCTTATTCAATCATATCTCACATTCGTTTCATCAAAATGTACATCTCTCGAGATTTTAATTTCATCACTTTCTGGATCCCACAATCTATATCCATTTGTACTATATCCAATAAATCTCATTGCTTTTGCTCTTTCTTCAAATTTTGACTTTCTTGGTAATACAATCATCCATGCTTTCGATCCAAATACTTTCATATTATTTATATAATTTTTACCATAATACAATTCTGCCGGTGTTTTAAATTGTATAGCTGCTGATGGACATCTATTTATTTGATACATGGCACACTTAACTGCCTCTCCCCATAATTCTTTCGGAAGGTTGGATTCCAACATTAATGCTCTGGCCTTATTATATACAGTCCTGTTCATTCTTTCAGATACTCCATTCATTTGTGGACTATATGGGTTTGTGTACTCCATTTTTATCCCATTATTTATCGCAAATTCATGTATTATTCTATTCTTAAATTCGCCACCATTATCGCATCTTATCCTTTTTACTTTATTTTCGTTCTGTCTTTCTATATATCTCACATAATCAATTAAGTTTTGTGTTGCTTCATGTTTATACTTCAACAGATATATAACTCCAAAATGTGTATAATCATCCACAATTACCTGGTAATATCTTTCTTCATTTATGCTGGGTATATTTACTGGACCTGCTATATCAGTGTGTAAAAGTTCACATACTATTTCTGATCTTGGCATTACTACTGGATAGAACGGTAATCTCGTTGACTTCGCTCTCATGCACACATCACATCTTTTCTCATTATTTGGTAAATTTAAAGTGCTTAACCCATTTCTATTCAAATGTCCCAGTCTTTGATGCCATAGATTTGTGTCATTTGTAGTTGTATAACATTCGTTCTCTGTTTTTATTTTCAATTGCAGTTTATACAGTTTTCCATATTTTGCTCCATACACACTTGTGTTATTTTGTATAATTTTTACTATATTTCCTCGAAATATGACACTACTATTCTTCTCAACTAGTTTACTTACTGACATTAAGTTTTGCGTTAGATTAGGCACAATTAAGGCTTCAATATTTATGCATCTTCCTTTTTCTTCTGTTTTTAACATTCCTCTCTCATTTGCTTCTAAATGCTCGCCATTAGCAACTTTAATTTTTACTGGCTGTGTCAATGATTTAATTTCTGTCATATATTCTTTGTATTTATCTTGTATCATGTTATCCGAAGCTCCTGAGTCTATTATAAACTCTATTACGTTTGACTCTATGTACTCATTTGTTATGTTTATTGTTTCATCATATGCCGTAAACATAAGTTGTGAAATATTTGCTTGTCCACCTCTACCTCTATCATCTCTTCTGCCTCTTCCAAAAACATTTCCTCTCAAGTATCTACCTCTTTGGTCTCTCCTGCATTTATATGCTTTGTGCCCTTTTTGCTTACATTTATAGCATACTATATTTTCCGTAGAAAAACTTGTCTCGGTACTTGTATCGTGATTTCTATTTTCAGTATCACTTTTCATTTTCAGCTCAGCGTCTAACAATCTTGCTTTCACAAAATCAATTGTTATTTCCTTTTCTGTTGACATCGTTTCTAGTGATGTTATAACATTTTCATAATTTTCTGGCAGTGTTAATAATAAGTGACACACTTTATCAGACTCAGACATGCGTTCTCCAATTTCTATTTCAGTTATAATATTATCAAACCTTAGATAGTGGTCCTGAAGCTTTGTATCTTTTTGACATTTAAAATTTAGCAATCTTCTCTTTAGTTGCAATTTATTGAAAACAGATTTTCTTTCAAAAATAGCTTCTAAACATTTCATCATGTCTAATGACTTTGTACACTTTTTTATATATGATATGTACTTATCTGATACACATTGTACGATTATTGACCTTGCTTTAATATCCATTTCCTTAGTTGGTTTCTCAATTTTTATCGCTTCTACGACTCCTTTTTCCTCCAACAGTAAATTTATTCGAAATTTCCATGTTTGAAAATTTACTCCCTCTTTCAAAAATGGCATTGCTTCATATTTTCTCGCATCCATTTTTATTTTTATATTTTTACTCTGACAGTTCAAAATTTTCTTCTTATCTTATTATTTTATTATTTTCCATTTTTCTTCTGTAAATCATCACAAAAATGCGGCCCATAACCTTTTATGATATTACTAAGGGCATACTGTTAGAGAAAGATAATTTAAAAGTTTAAGATATTTATTACACATGAGCCATCTTACGCTGAACCCTCTTGACACAATTGATCTGCAACATACTTTCTTTTCACCACAGACAAATACAAATAGGTTGGATATAAATACCTACCTAACAGGGCAAACCTTAAAACAAGATGAACAATGATAAGTATTTAAAGATATTATGTAATGTTAACAATTTAGTTATATAGATACTACTAGCGTAAATAGAAGAACTATCGTTTAAAACACCCACCTGTACTCACACTTAATGTTTGGTAATAATTTTCATGAAAATGTTCTCGACATAACCTCGTAGTGATAGTAGGCTCGGTTTTTAATCCTTACGGCAGCTATCCACTTTCTTCTTTTAATACGATTTATTGGAAATTTGTGTTGGCCTACGTTTTAACACCCAATTACACAACACTTTGTAATTTCTATGTTATTTGTGAACATATTTTATAAGATGCTATACAATTTGACAGATAATTTGGAACAATCGTATACTGCGCCACTTTGACAGTTGCCTTCCCCATTGGTCGTTTCTTAAGGAGTAGAGCCGGCAAGAAACAACACGGTTACTCTTAAACATAAATGGCTTTTACAATGTTTTCAAATCACAGTGTTAATAGGTGAGAGGACAGTAGAGGCCTGTCAGGTGCTTAAAAAATAAAAAATGGTCTACAAATCTATAACAGTCTACTAGGCCTACAACGTTCTCACGTTCACTAAATATAAAAGAATCTACTAAAAGAAAAAGAAAATAATAAAATTAAAAACTTGTTTAAACTAAAATGACGTGATTGTCATTTCAACTGTAACAAATATGAATTAATATCCTGTTCATAAAAGCCCTTAATACAGAGTTGAAATTAGAATTGTGGGTATATAACGTCCAATAATAAGAAGATTAATTTAAAAAAAGCACCGTAATTTGGGAGCAGTTAATAGAAAACTACATAGTGATGCCGTTTATGAGGTACCAGGGAATCCACATGTGCAGAAGGAATGATTGCCAAACTTCCTTGTCTTCAACGTAGTCTTTAATCTTATAGTATGCTTTTTTGATAAGTACACGTTTGATGTAGGTTTATATTGCTAAGTTCTGTAAACGACTTTGACAACTTGTTATGAAAGCGGATACTGTTTATAAGAAACGACTTGCTTGTTTTAGTATCCGGGTACCACAATTTTATTTTAACTACGTGTATTTGTATTATGGAA
Organism: Dasypolia templi; assembly: GCA_963555695.1. Lineage (NCBI taxonomy): Eukaryota > Metazoa > Arthropoda > Insecta > Lepidoptera > Noctuidae > Dasypolia > Dasypolia templi. The sequence goes on along the minus strand of OY743141.1, from coordinate 19,740,577 downwards.
ATCCCTTCTTATTTTGAAAAGTCCTCAAAGTTTTTGCGAACGTACAATATGCTATCTAAGATATAAAGAGAAGGTAGAGTTAGTACATCAATTTCTTTGAATTCGTTTCTGAGAGACTCTCGAAGAAGACCCATTTCATACTTCGCACGGATTGCCCTATTTTCAAAAATAAAATTGTATCTACGTCAGCTGCCTATCCTCATAGCAGAACGCCACAAGATATAATACTGTGTTAATAAGAAAACTAATCTAGTTGTGGCTATATCGGTCAACTACCTATTTTTTGAATGCATATGCAGCTGAACTTAATTTACCTAAAAGAGATCTATTGTGGGCGACCCATTGCAATTTTGAATCTAAAGTGATTCCTAGGGATACAGTTTCCGTAGCATAGTCTCTTGCCAACAAGTTTTAAATTTAGACCCACTTGGGGTACATTAGGTAATGAGAACTTAAGGCATTTAGTTTTGATCGCTGAAATCAAAACTAAATGTCTTAAGCATTACTGAATATTAGCTGCGAACCATATCGAAAGAATAGCCAGACTATCGTTGACATGTAAGATATCCCCATAGATAAATGATAGGTCTCGCGGCGCTCGACTAGATACCGCGGTCTATACAAACAATAGCTCCGTGAATGCGGCAACTCAATATTGTAGTATGTGTAAGACATCGTCAGTTGACATTTGTCAGTTGACATTGAGAACTAGTGTGCGTGAAGAATTGTGCTACCAGCTGCTCAACTGTTACCCGAGTTAATTGAAAAATATTTAATGCTGTGGTCTATTAGTTAAGTTATAAATATAGCTCAGAAAATACTTACAAAGGAACAATAAATTAAAAGCGAATGTATAAATATATTTATGTATAGGTTATGCGTAGGTTTCTTCTTTAGAAAAAAGGAAGGTATGTATATTAATGATTAGGCCTAAACTTTAATACTTTTTTATTATTAGTAACATACGACGATTTCTTTTTTTGTAATTTTTCGATCAGGTTTCTTGGAGAATGTTGTTCATTTGCATGGGTAGAATCACCCCTTGAAATAGTGTCAGGTAACATTTTTATACCTTATGTGTATAGATTACAAAGACAAAAATTTAATAATTAATAGAACTAGGTTAGATAAATTAAATAGGATATTAATTTTTTTTATTTGAAAAATAAGAGAGTCATCAGCGAATAAAATAACCAGGCCACTCAGAAAGTATTGCGAAAAACGTTTTCATGTATGAGAGGCTGGCCAGTTATAGTATATTTTGAAAAAGTCCAAATAGATACGTTCTAATTTTAAAAAATCCTCCACATTGTTTGCAAGCTAATTAAAAATTATCGTGTCTCATAAAAAATTGATCTGCGCCGGGAACATTTTCGCGCTATGATTTTTTACTATTTCAAGTGTCGCCTGAAACCAGACGAATAGTACAATAGACTTTAAATGACACTGCTCTTCTAAGGCAACCGTGTATCATTGGTATAACGAAATCATGAGCGGTCGACTAACTAGTGGTCGCACTTTGACGGCTGTTACGGAAGAAAACGTGCTAGCATTGAAAAATTTAATCCAAGACAATAGGCGAGTTACGTATCAAGAGATTCAGCTGCAGATCATACTGCAGGTTGGATCGGTAAGCCTTCACGAAATTCTACACTTGCATCTTCGTGTGATGAATATAGTTTCAGTCTGGGTGCCGCACAACCTCACCGATGCTCAGAAGCAGGCCCGGGTGGAATGGTGCCGTGATATGATAAACAAATTTGAAGCAGGATCATCTCGGCGTGCTTACGACATCATTATAGGTGATGAGTCTTGGAATTATCAATACGATCCAGAAACGAAGCGCCAGTAGACAATTTGAGTTTTTCAAAACGAATCAACGCCTACCAAAGTGAATTGCTTCACTTTCTAGAAACGGGGGGAAGATTTTGATCGAGATCTTTTATTAATTTTAATTTGACTGGCTTCTTGGTGTCAATTTCTTTACGGAACCAAAGAAGTATCAACGCTGAATGGTATACTATCAAATGCTTGTCAGAAGTTTTCTCTGTTCTGAGTAACAAGCGACCAAACACAGGGCTCCGCGGTCTACTGCTCCACCACGACAACGCGCTTTAGCACACCACGCTCAAAACGAGGGACTTCCTGGGCAGCACGCCTGTCAATCTCCTGGGTCAACCTCCTTTCAGCCCTGACATAGCACCGTGTTACTTCTTCTTAGTCCCGAAAATAAAAAATCTGCACAAAGAGTGTATCTCTTTGTGCAGATTTTCGTCGCTGGAAGATGCGCTGTCAGTGTTCGAGCAGGCTGTTAACGAGATGTATACAGCGGACTGGAAAAAGTGTTTCGAAAACTGGTTCAGACGCATGAAATTTTGTATAGAGGCTAGTGGAGAATTCTTTGAATATATTTAATAAAAATATTTACATATAGAACATTTATTTTTATCTTAGCAAAACTTTCTGAGTGTCCCAAGTATATCCAACAAGTTAGCCATCATGTAAGGAAGGTTTTTAATATAAACTAGAAATAAGATAGAGCCAAGAGTTGAACCTTGAGGTACGCCCATCTTAACTAAGGACCACGGGACGTCGCCCCGTAAACGTTTACTTTTTGCTGCCTGTTTGATAGATAGGAAAGAACAAGATCAGCAGCCTGTCCACGAATTCCGTAGTGATGTAATTTACAGATCTGTGTATTGTGGTCAACGCAGTCAACGCTTTTGAGAGGTCGCAAAATGCCCATTTCATCCTGGGACTTTTCCCAGGATTCCAAAATGTGACTAATGAGTTTTACTCCCGCGTCAGTCGTCGAGCTACCTTTCCCATTTGAGTTCAAATGTGACAAACGTCTATCATGATTTTATTTTAGATTTAACTCAGTGCTGGTTCTCTACCATCACTGGGTTAAAGTTATAGGTCCATTATTAGAGTAATCACTCTTACTACCCGATTTAATAATTGGTACTATTTTACTGTTTCATTAAATCAGGAAATGTACCACTGTCTAAACATTGATTAAATATGCCTACCGCCGCCTGACCTGCCATCCACGTGGATCGTGAGGGCCGAGATCCCACGCCCACCAAGTGTTGAGGCCCTGCCTGAGTGGACCACGTGCCTACACGCGGTCTTGCATCTCTGCGTGGTGCTGCCCACGTCGGGTGACCTCTGGGGTCGCTCCCCAACTCTGCTGCCTGCCCTGTGACCTCACGCCGGACCTCGTGCTGCGGCGTAGCCAAGCCCAGGGCAGTAATGTTCTCTTCTACAGTGACCAGTGAACCAGTACTCTAGAGACCTTAAAACCCACTACCCTGAAATTTGTCTCGTTAAATAAATGTGTAAAGTGACATTTGGTTTCATTCCTTATAATATATACTTAATATAAATATATAATAGATGATAATAGAATGATTGTCATACTTAATATAAATCGATGTACGTTATAAGAATTGTATGAAATAATATAAATAGTATGAATAATGAAAACTATATAACTGTAAATTTGAGTATGTATATTTAGTTTAAAGTTTAAACATTCATAACCATAAATTGCAATAACCTACCAGGCAACTAAGTTCTAAGAAGAAGTCGCTTCTTTTTCGCCAGTTTTGTCGCGACGAGGTTTAAGCATGACGACATTAGTTTGTAAAAGGTGCACTTTAGCACACATTAATGTCTAATTTACCCGACACCTATCGCAGTGTCAGATTCGCAATTCGTTCGTCCTGTCCTTAAGCAGTCTCTTTTAAGGGTTGGACTTATATTGTAACTTAACTTTCTCGCGTTAAACAATTATTATTATAGGCATAGGCAGGAAGAGCCTGAATGTTCGAATATTGTAAATAAAAGTCTTGTTTGGAAACACGACTACGTCAAATCAAATTAAATTATTTTATTTCACCTAATACCTACATGGGCACATGAAACGTCAGAAACTAGGTGCACGGTTCCAATTGGTCGTTTCTTAAGGAGTAGAGCCGGCAAGAAACAACACGGTTACTCTTAAACATAAATGGCTTTTACAATGTTTTCAAATCACAGTGTTAATAGGTGAGAGGACAGTAGAGGCCTGTCAGGTGCTTAAAAATAAAAAATGGTCTACAAATCTATAACAGTCTACTAGGCCTACAACGTTCTCACATTCACTAAATATAAAAAGAATCTACTAAACGAAAAAAAAAAAAACCTGTTTAAACCAAAATGACGTGATTGTCATTTCAACTGTAACAAATATGAATTAATATCCTGTTCATAAAAGCCCTTAATACAGAGTTGAAATTAGAATTGTGGGTATATAACGTCCAATAATAAGAAGATTAATTTAAAAATAAGCACCGTAATTTGGGAGTAGTTAATAGAAAACTACATAGTGATGCCGTTTTTGAGGTACCAGGGAAGCCACATGTGCAGAAGGAATTATTGCCAAACTTCCTTGCCTTCAACGTAGTCTTTAATCTTCTATTATGCTTTTTTGATAAGTAAATGTTTGATGTAGGTTTATATTGCTAAGTTCTGTAAACGACTTTGACAACTTGTTATGAAAGCGGATACTGTTTATAAGAAACGACTTGCTTGTTTTAGTATCCGGGTACCACAATTTTATTTTAACTACGTGTATTTGTATTATGGAAATCCCTTCTTATTTTGAAAAGTCCTCAAAGTTTTTGCGAACGTACAAAATGCTATCTAAGATATAAAGAGAAGGTAGAGTTAGTACATCAATTTCTTTGAATTGGTTTCTGAGAGACTGTCGAAGAAGACCCATTTCATACTTTGCGCGGGTTGCCCTATTTTCAAAAATAAAATTGTATCTACGTCAGCTGCCGATCCTCTTATCAGAACGCCACAAGATATAATACTGTGTTAATAAGAAAAAGTATACTAATCTAGTTGTGGCTATATCGGTCAACTACCTATTTTTTGAATGCATATGCAGCTGAACTTAATTTACCTAAAAGAGATCTATTGTGGGCGACCCATTGCAATTTTGAATCTAAAGTGATTCCTAGGGATACAGTTTCCGTAGCATAGTCTCTTGCCAACAAGTTTTATATTTAGACCCACTTGGGGTACATTAGGTAATGAGAACTTAAGGCATTTAGTTTTGATCGCTGAAATCAAAACTAAATGTCTTAAGCATTACTGAATATTAGCTGCGAACCATATCGAAAGAATAGCCAGACTATCGTTGACATGTAAGATATCCCCATAGATAAATGATAGGTCTCGCGGCGCTCGACTAGATACCGCGGTCTATACAAACAATAGCTCCGTGAATGCGGCAACTCAATATTGTAGTATGTGTAAGACATCGTCAGTTGACATTTGTCAGTTGACATTGAGAACTAGTGTGCGTGAAGAATTGTGCTACCAGCTGCTCAACTGTTACCCGAGTTAATTGAAAAATATTTAATGCTGTGGTCTATTAGTTAAGTTATAAATATAGCTCAGAAAATACTTACAAAGGAACAATAAATTAAAAGCGAATGTATAAATATATTTATGTATAGGTTACGCGTAAGTTTCTTCTTTAGAAAACAGGAAGGTATGTATATTAATGATTAGGCCTAAACTTTATTACTTTTTTATTATTAGTAACATACGACGATTTCTTTTTTGTAATTTTCCGATCAGGTTTCTTGGAGAAAGTTGTTCATTTGCATGGGTAGAATCACCCCTTGAAATAGTGTCAGGTAACATTTTTACACCTTATGTGTATAGATTACAAAGACAAAAATGTAATAATTAATAGAACTAGGTTAGATAAATTAAATAGGATATTAATTTTTTTTATTAGAAAAATAAGAGTGTCATCAGCGAATACAATAACCAGGCCACTCAGAAAGTATTGCGAAAAACGTTTTCATGTATGAGAGGCTGGCCAGTTATAGTATATTTTGAAAAAGTCCAAATAGATACGTTCTAATTTTAAAAAAATCCTCCACATTGTTTGCAAGCTAATTAAAAATTATCGTGTCTCATAAAAAAAATGATCTGCGCCGGGACCATTTTCGCGCTATGATTTTTTACTATTTCAAGTGTCGCCTGAAACCAGACGAATAGTACAATAGACTTTAAATGACACTGCTCTTCTAAGGCAACCGTGTATCATTGGTATAACGAAATCATGAGCGGTCGACTAACTAGTGGTCGCACTTTGACGGCTGTTACGGAAGAAAACGTGCTAGCATTGAAAAATTTAATCCAAGACAATAGGCGAGTTACGTATCAAGAGATTCAGCTGCAGATCATACTGCAGGTTGGATCGGTAAGCCTTCACGAAATTCTACACTTGCATCTTCGTGTGATGAATATAGTTTCAGTCTGGGTGCCGCACAACCTCACCGATGCTCAGAAGCAGGCCCGGGTGGAATGGTGCCGTGATATGATAAACAAATTTGAAGCAGGATCATCTCGGCGTGCTTACGACATCATTATAGGTGATGAGTCTTGGAATTATCAATACGATCCAGAAACGAAGCGCCAGTAGACAATTTGAGTTTTTCAAAACGAATCAACGCCTACCAAAGTGAATTGCTTCACTTTCTAGAAACGGGGGGAAGATTTTGATCGAGATCTTTTATTAATTTTAATTTGACTGGCTTCTTGGTGTCAATTTCTTTACGGAACCAAAGAAGTATCAACGCTGAATGGTATACTATCAAATGCTTGTCAGAAGTTTTCTCTGTTCTGAGTAACAAGCGACCAAACACAGGGCTCCGCGGTCTACTGCTCCACCACGACAACGCGCTTTAGCACACCACGCTCAAAACGAGGGACTTCCTGGGCAGCACGCCTGTCAATCTCCTGGGTCAACCTCCTTTCAGCCCTGACATAGCACCGTGTTACTTCTTCTTAGTCCCGAAAATAAAAAATCTGCACAAAGAGTGTATCTCTTTGTGCAGATTTTCGTCGCTGGAAGATGCGCTGTCAGTGTTCGAGCAGGCTGTTAACGAGATGTATACAGCGGACTGGAAAAAGTGTTTCGAAAACTGGTTCAGACGCATGAAATTTTGTATAGAGGCTAGTGGAGAATTCTTTGAATATATTTAATAAAAATATTTACATATAGAACATTTATTTTTATCTTCGCAAAACTTTCTGAGTGTCCCACGTATATCCAACAAGTTAGCCATCATGTAAGGAAGGTTTTTAATATAAACTAGAAATAAGAAAGAGCCAAGAGTTGAACCTTGAGGTACGCCCATCTTAACTAAGGACCTCGGGACGTCGCCCCGTAAACGTTTACTTTTTGCTGCCTGTTTGATAGATAGGAAAGAACAAGATCAGCAGCCTGTCCACGAATTCCGTAGTGATGTAATTTACAGATCTGTGTATTGTGGTCAACGCAGTCAACGCTTTTGAGAGGTCGCAAAATGCCCATTTCATCCTGGGACTTTTCCCAGGATTCCAAAATGTGACTAATGAGTTTTACTCCCGCGTCAGTCGTCGAGCTACCTTTCCCATTTGAGTTCAAATGTGACAAACGTCTATCATGATTTTATTTTAGATTTAACTCAGTGCTGGTTCTCTACCATCACTGAGTTAAAGTTATAGGTCCATTATTAGAGGAATCACTCTTACTATCCGATTTAATAATTGGTACTATTTTACTGTTTCATTAAATCAGGAAATGTACCACTGTCTAAACATTGATTAAATATGCCTGTTAGGACAGGAGCATTTTTGTCAATGATATCTCCAAGAACCTTAACGGAAATCCCCCATAAATGTTTAGTGTTTTCATTATGTTACGACTTTTAAATGGTTTTTTAATTGTGACTAATAGAAATGGGCTCGAATTCAAAACTATGAATATCCTAACTGAAGTTATCTTTGAGAAGAGAAGCAGATAATATAGATGATGAGGGAAGAGATATTGTAACCTCAATTGGGATGTTGGTGAAAAAGTTTTCGAGCGTCTCAGCAACTTTTCACTTTTTATTTTTATCTACACATTCCAACAGTCGAACATATTTTGAATGAGCTGCCATATGTTGATTGGAGGTTTGATGTTTGGAAAACCAATTGTCTATATAGACACTTCGTTATAAACACGTACACATAACAATGTGAATATTTATTAAATATAACGTGTTTTGGGTTAAGGAGCGCAGTAGTGGTCCAGTGGTAATTGCCGCGACTTACGAGTTGTAAGTCGTAGGTTCAATCCCAGACAAGCGCTTTTTTTGTGTAAATTATCTCATCACCACTGCTCTCAAAACGATGAAGGAAAATATCGTGAGGAAACCGGCAAGTCTTAGAACCAAAAATTCGAAGATATGTGACATCTACGAACCCGCACTGGGCCCGCGCGGTGGATTACGACCCACTCCGTCTCTCCGAGAGGAGGCCTCTATCCCAACAGTAGAGAATTACAAGCTGATTATGTGTGTTATGTATAACGTGTTATCCCTCTGCTACACCCCCATAGCTAGTGTAAATCAGAACCTACCTTTTACCAGACATCATGAAAAGCAAAAACAATAAACAAAGTATATAAATCTGATATCTCAGTTAAGCTTGAAGGTATAACTTATTCAGAGTTTTCCGGCTCAAAATGAGAAATTCAATGCTTAGGTCCTTGTGATTCAAACGAATTGCCTTCCAACTAAAACTACTGTGTGGGCGACGTAGCCCGTCTTGTGCGATGTCAGTTTTCTGGACAGAACAATATTCCGTGTGTCAACGTATTTATTTCTTCTGTCTCTTTTGTACATGTGTCTAAGATATATTTTGTATTGTAAGCATTACCCATGGCCAAGAATAAATTAGTATTATGATTGAACTTAATAGTTTTATTATATTAAAAAGGATTGCAAAATGAATTCCTTAAAGTTTTAAACTGATTTCTTTTAAAGGTAGGTATGTAAAAGTGGATAAATAGCTTTTGATTCCGGGGATTATGCAATCTGCTCCACTTTCTTGGATTTATAATAAATACAACACTAACTAATGAACATAGTCTTTAGATAATGTAACGAGTTTTTTTACACCGATACATGTATTGATGATTGTAGTCGATTTCGGAACGATTTCTTAATTGTATTTTTTATCTGTGATACATTTCGTATGACATTTTGGACGTCAAGGTTTGACGAGTCACTTTTGCGATCTTTGTTGGTGAAGGTGTCAGGTCTCCTGATTTTCCCTGAATGGAATCGTAACTAATCTGGTTTATAGTGGCGCTTTAATGCCCTAATCCTAAACCAAAGGACCCGTGGAATGGTCCCGGTGGATATTTCTATCGGATTTTTGGTAAGTTGCTCTTTTCGAGAGAAAATTTCCTTCGACGATGGCGGTTCGTTTGTGACCATCTTACGGTTTTTCGCAGGTTTCCTCGTCGCCTCCCTACGTCTTTTGATACCAAATATCTTCACGGTACACCGAGGGAGACGCGAGTTTAAATGCCTGGAATAAGCGGTAAGTTTTTCGTTGGTCGATGCGTCCCCGCGTGTGCGAGTTCGGAGTGAAATCACATCCAGAGTTCCTTTTTGTCCACAGCCTACAATTGTGGGTGCTTATTCCACCTTTACGTCAATTCAACCGGGAAATTTCTACTGGCCTTCCACAGGGGCTGATTACCTGTGAGGTACCACCTTCCGGCTCTCGGGGTCACCTTCCAGTTACATATTTTTTTATATTTTTTTCCTTTATAACATAACAGCCTTCAGCTGCGAATTTAAAGTTACAAAGATGCAATGATGATATGGCAACTAAAATTTATATTAATATAATTGTATTCATTAGGCTAAAGGTATACAATAAACTGGGAACGTTCAAGGTAGTGAGACTTTTAATCACCATTGACATCCACAGGCCCCCATCCTAAGATTAATGGTTTAATCTCTCCAACTTTATCTGGCTATCTATTAATAGTGTGTCGCTCCACGGCGCCCGAAATTTAATTTCTTACATTATCATACTTTTTTTTTAGGAGATCACACACACACACACACCTATTCTTTAAATTTTTATATTACATTTGGCTTCCCAATTAGGGACCGTATTATTCTTTAAAAAATTTATTATTACAATAAATAAATATGGAACAAAACATGTGAATCCGATAATAGTTCTCAAGTTATAAGCACAGTTACGGACATACCGACTTAGAGACGTTGATAGGTTTGGATTATATCGAGCTGTTAAATCTTGAGTCGTCTATCGACTATTAATCGTTAGGGCTGCACCAGCTATAGGTTATCTACGGTTTATACACAAAGCTGCCTCTGCTACATTTGTGCGTGCTGCTGGCCTGTGAAGATTATACGTGGTACAACACTATATTACTATGATGGTTATGCTATAAATCGACTTTGTTTACGTTACTGTATGTAGGTAGTAGCTAATGCTGATCGGAAGCAGTTTTGCGAACCACAATTGCCATTTAAACTTTTCACCACACACCTTTTAGCGGACTCACTAGTAGCTAGCTAATAGTCTGAATTGGAAATCTGATGTTGTGTGACCACTATTTAATGATTTTCCAGTCATTTTAGCCCTAAAATACCATAACATCATAAAGAACTTCAATTTTAGCCAACTTATCAACCGTAGTAGAGTTACCATTACCATTACCAAGCCATACAAATCTGAAACCTTTTATATAACATAAAATACCAAAATTTTATCGTTCACTTGAAAGAAACCAACCTCAGGTGGACTATTAGGCGAATTGAAAGGGACTAGGGATGTAATGCTTTAGGGCTTGGAATGAAATATAGGCCACACGCTACCGAGGGAAGCGTGCAAAGAAAGGTAGGTAATAATGGCAATTTCAAAAAGCCAAACGTTCATACTTGAGCCTTGGATGAAATAAAAGATTTAACAAGACGTAGAAATTGTATTAGTTTTGCAAAACGGGCCTTTAAATGTGTTATTGTGTTTCAAAACTTACACGGTCGACGATTTATGTTTTTAGAATATTCTACTTTAAATCCAATCTTTGACAAATTGCTTCTTCATACCATTCATGTATTCTGGGCTACATTTAAGATACTTATAGAATACCTTTTATATATTATCTGTCTGTGACTTTATTGCTTGTCAATTTATCAGTAACAATTTATATAATAATGGGGTCCGTCTGTCAAGCTGACGGTCAAAAATTATTTTTATCCGTAATATTTTATAGTATTTTTAAACACAAAGCAGCAAAAATGTTTTGTAATGTGTTTCTACACCAACTTTTCGAAGAACCTGTAATTGGCATCACAACCATAAGTCATACCAGGATGCAAAAATACATATAAAAATAAACGGAGAAATGCAATAGTGCAATGCTGACGCGAAGTCGGGCAAGACGATTGCTTGAAATCACACACCTAACATCTTCGGGTTCGTCGCTCAGCTCCGCCGTGCAGTTGCCGGAACCTCTAGTCGTGAGTCCAGTGATATCGGCCACTACAGTTGCGCCGAGCTCGAGCGACGAAAACTTTTCGCCGCCGACGTCACTACCACCAGTACGTCGACGTGGAAGAGGCCGACCACCGGCCAGCGTAGGACTTCGAGGCCAACCGGCCTCTGATAGGGTCCCCGCTCCCGGTGGAAGTGTGCAGCGCATAAGGTGGACACAAGCTGTCAATTAAAGTGTCATGCACGTATACTTTGGGGCTACAGAGGGGTGAAGTAACTTGACTGCGTACCGTGGTCGGATGCTCTCTCTGTTTCAGGTGCATGAGCCAGCTGTCAACGTGTTGCGGGCGCCGCCGGCCGGATCACACATTGTGGTCGGGGGGGTCCGGATCGCTGTCAAGCCCACCATGAAATATCTGGGATTGGTGCTCGAGCCGGTGGGACTTCGGACCCCACTTCCGGCGGCTGGCGCCCAAGTTGTTGGGCGCGGCCGGGGCGCTGGCAACGTTGCTTCCCAATCTGGGGGGCCCGAGCGCCGCCTGTAGGCGGCTCTATATGGGGATCGTGCGATCCATGGCGCTCTACGGAGCGCCGATCTGGGCGTCTGACCTGACGGCCGGCAGCATAGCTGTCCTGCGCAAGCCGCAGCGGGCGATGGCCGTCAGAGTCATTCGGGGGTATCGCACGATGTCCTTCGAGGCGGGTTATGCACTGGCCGGATCACCGCCCTGGGACCTGGAGGCGAAGGTGCTCGCGTCACTGTACCGGTAGCGCGAGGCAGCGCGGGAGCGGGGCGAGCGACCGATGCAGCAACATATCGAGCAGCGTCGGTTGCAGCTCCGCGAGGTCCTGGTGGCGGAATGGCGGGTGAGGCTGTCACGCCCTACCGCCTCAGCACCATCGAGACGATCCGGCCAGTGCTCGACCGCTGGCTCGGGAGAAGGCACGGCTCCCTGACGTTTCGGGCGACGCAGGTGCTCTCGGGGCATGGTTGCTTCGGGAAGTACCTGTGTCGCATAAACAGGGAGCCGGACGCCCGGTGTCACCACTGCGGAGCCGCGCCGTGCCCTCATCTCAGAAGTAGGCAGTGACCTGTCGCTGCCGGCCGTCGTGAACGCGATGGTCGGCGGCGCAGAGTCCTGGGACGCAGTGGTCTCCTTTTGCGAAACGGTCATCTCGCGGAAGGAGGCTGCGGAAAGGGAGAGAGAGATCTCGACTCTCGACCCGGCCCGCAGCAGACGCACTGGGCGTCGGAGGAGGGCGGACAACGCCCTCTTCCGGCCCCCCTAAATGGGTCCAGGGGCGACGGATTCGGGGACAACCCCCCCCCCCCCCCAGATGGAACACCGGGGTGGTTTTTAGTCAGTCAGAGTCTGACAGACCCCTCCGCCCGCCCTAGGGCGGAGGACATCCATGAGGATTTTCGAACCCAGAACAAAAAAAAAAGGTGTAGGCCATCCAGCGCAACCTCATGCTGGATGACGTCGTACTTCAGGACGATAGTATGAGCCCGCTTTGGTTCTGCTTAGCCTTGAATTGTCTAAGAACACTGCTGGAGGATTCAGGTCTAGACTATCGGCTGAGGTGAGGTGGTCAGATTATATCTCAACTTCTCTACATGGATGATCTAAAACTCTTTGCCCAACAATTTGCAACTAATGGAGCTACTGAAAGTAACTGAAACTTTCAGTAGCGCCATCAGAATACAATTTTGTGTGGACAAATGTGCGGTCATGCATTTCCATCAAGCGAGGGGAGACCGCGGGAACCCAACTCTCGGATTCCATAAACCTTGGAGTCCTCTCCGCATCCGAAACCTATAAGTATTTGGGTATGTCGGAAGCGTTGGGCATCAATGGTACTGACATGAAGCAATCGTTGAAGGATCCCTTCGCTGGCCGCCTGAAGAAAGTGTCAAATAGTCTTCTGTCAGGCGGAAACAAGGTGCACGCCGTCAACGGCCCAACCGTTGCCGGTTTTGATGAAGTCTTTCGGCATACTCAAATGGACTCAGATCGAACGTTTTTTTTTTTTTTATTCTTGTATTTAAAAATGTATTTATAAGTTTTTCAATGTAAAACTTATAAATATATAAAACAAAAAATGGCAACACCGTGTCAATAAAACGTCTGAATTTCCAATTTTACCTAACAATATCATTGAAAGTAATTTTGACCAAGTATTACAATAGTTTTTCAAAAGAAACCAAACCTAAAACTTGAAAATTACAATAAAACCAGAAAAGAGAACATATCACATAAACATGTAAGAAATTTAACCAAAAACTACAGAATCGGAGAGGACATAACATATGTCACCTCCGATAAAATAACATGAACACGAACGAAATTGAAAAATGAGGAAAGTATGTTGACAAGATCAGCCGCACGTCGAACACGCCCACCACCTCCGGACTCATCGCTCAGCTCCACCTAGCCGCCGCCGGTACCCAGCACTACTGTGAGCGCTGTGACGACACCAGCCGCGGTAGTTGCATCGAGCTCGAGCGACGAGTATTTCTCCCCGCCCACGACGCCACCACCTGCTCGTCGACGAGGAGGACGCCGGCCGCCGGACGGTTTAGGATCCCGAGGCCCACCGGCCTCTGATAGGGTCCCAGCTCCCGGCGGAAGTGTGCGGCGCATGAGATGGACACGATCCATCAATGAAAACGTCATGCGCTCATACTATGGGGCTACAGAGGGGGGAAACAATCTGACCGCGTACCGTGTTCGGATGCTCTCTCTTTTTCAGGTGCTTGAGCCAGCTGTCAACGTTTCGGCACAACGACTGTCGGATTAGGTGCGGGTCATCCAACGTAATCATATGTTGGACGACACTGTGCTTGATCACCTGCGAAGTGAAATGCAGAGTAGCCATGTCATCGCCCCCCCGTCGCAGACTGTTGTGGTACTACCACAGTCCAACACAAATATCAAGCTGACGAGGGAAGTGATGATAGGGCTACAAACGTAGGTACCCAGTGCAATGAGGAATTGAGGAGTGCTTTGGAGTGTGCGATTCGGGAATATCGGTTCATGTCGCCCGAACTTAGACCACGCTTACCTCGGTTGCCCATGCATAACAAAAATAGGGCGCTGGTGGCGCTCCTGGATTCGCAGTTATCAAACTATTTTGATGACTTGGAAGACCTCACCGATACTCATTCGATTCTGTACTGCGCGGCTGTAGCCGCATGTCGTGTAGCTCACGTCAAATTTGCCAATGACTCTAGAGCTACGCGACCGAAACCAACCGTACCAGCTTGGCAGTGCAGAATTGAGCACCGTATTGGTGGGGCCAGAGCGCTCATCGGCAAACTAATCTGCTTCAGAGACGGCAATGCTCGTCCAAGAGTGATGCGCTTTGTGAGGCGGGCGTTCTCAGGGACTGATATTAGCTCTCAGAACTATCTGTCCTGCGTCACAGAGCGCATCGACTTCCTGAAGCAGAAAGTGTATGCATGGGCCAACCGTATTCGTAGGTATAAGCGGCGAGTAGAGCGATACACTCAGAATCGCACCTTCCAGAGCGATGAAAGGTGGGTTTATAGGGGTTGGGGGCGACCGAACCAAGGTGTGGCTAACACGTGCCTGACAGATGATTATGCCATGTGTTCTTTCTGGCGCAGTATCTGGTCGGTGCCTGTCAGTCACACCGAAGGTGATTGGACTCGGGAAGTCGAGCGAGCCTGCAATCCAATACCAGAAATGGGGGCTATTACCATCTGCCCCCAAGATGTAGCTCGTGCAGTCCGTCCGTTGCCTAACTGGAAGTCTCCAGGGCCGGACGGACAGCAGAACTTTTGGATCAAATGGTTTACAAGATCGCACGCTCGCTTGGCGGCTCAGTACCAGACGGCTTTGGATTTTGGTTCGCTACCCCAGTTAGTAGCAACGCGGAACCCAAAAATTATGGGCCGATCACGTGTTTACCAACGGTCTATAAAGTGCTTACATCCATTTTGAGAGCTAAAATTAACAAACATATAGACACCAACTCCATCATGTCTACCTCTCAAAATGGATGTAGGAACGGGTCCCGCGGTACTAAGGAGCTACTCCTCATAGCATGGTCCATTAGCCAACAGGTTCGTCGTTCCCGAAAGGATCATCTTACCTCCTGTTGACCTCAGCGCACAAAACTGCTGCATTCCGTGGATGCTTTAAATTCGCTGCTTCTCGCTGCTGGAACGACTTGCCACCTCCTTTTCGTGCTATAAAAACAGTAAGAACTTTTAGTACTAAATATAAACAACACTTGTTACGCATACAAAAGGAAACTACTTTCTGAACTCACCCTGGGACTGCACGCAGTTTTTTGTTGGTGGCCATAGTAGTCTTGTGTTCCTAGTAATAAGTTGTGCTTCGTTCGCTTTGTTTTGCTCGGTGATTCAATAGTTTTCATCCGATTGGCACAACACAACACATCCCAGTCAGTCATACACACCACAATACTTTATAATTTATCTGCAACACTTATTTGCCATAACTATTATTTACTCATTGTATTATTAGCATTAATTTCTTTTCGTTTTAAAATGTAAACAAGTAGTTTAAGTTTTTTTTAAATGAAAAACACATTGACGGCCGGCTGCGCCCGCGTCTCATCGTTTGACATAGACTAAATATTGTTTATTTGAATAGTCTGTCCCACAGACAAGTGATGTTGGAGCGTCGGGCGTGGTGGGTCTATGCGTATACATATTTTTCAAATTGTACACAAAATAATACGGTAAACATTTATTTTTGTTGCCGTATAGAATAACTTATTTATTTATTTACTTATATTTTTTTATTTATTTTTAATCCCATATTAGGATTTATTGATGTCCGTTTATGTGTCCGTGGCATCATAACGGGCCCTGTCAGAATATCAGCGCTGCGTTATTAATTTTTTTAAATATCGCAGCATTATGCTGACATAGGAGCCTTTTTGGCCTCGCACAGGTCTTTTTACTGTTTTTTGTTGTTATTCTGTTAGTTTATACATTGTTTGTTATTTTTTTTATTTTTTTACTATTTGTATTCCCTGTGCGTGTCCCAAATAAAATATTTTTCTTTCTTCTTTATTACAAGAAGGCCTATGACTCGGTGCTACATACGTGGCTCATGATGGTGCTGGAGTTGTATAAAGTAGATGCAACTCTGCGCACCTTCTTGATGTCATGTATGGGGCGATGGAGGACGGTCCTTCGCTATCCAGGATGTCGGAATATCCTGGGGAATAGCGAGCCGATAAGGATCGAGCGAGGCATATTTCAGGGCGAAAGTTTGAGCCCGCTCTGGTTCTGCTTAGCCTTGAATCCTCTAAGCACACTGCTGGAGGATTTAGGTCAAGGCTATCGGCTGAGGAGAGATGGTCAGGTTATATCTCACCTTCTGTACATGGATGATCTAAAACTCTTTGCCCCCAACAATTTGCAACTAATGGAGCTACTGAAATTAACTGAAACATTCAGTAGCGCCATCAGGATGGAATTTGGTGTGGACAAATGTGCGGTTATGCATGTAAAGCGAGGGGAGATTGTGGAATCCGTGGGAACCCAACTCTCGGATTCCAAAAACGTCTGAGCCCTCTCCGCATCCGAAACCTATAAGTATTTGGGTATGTCGGAAGCGTTGGGCATCAATGGTACTGACATGAAGCAATCGTTGAAGGAGCGCTTCTTTGGCCGCCTGAAGAAAGTGTTAAATAGTCTTCTGTCAGGCGGAAACAAGGTGCGCGCCTTTAACGGTTGGGTCATGCTAGTTTTGATGTACTATTTCGGCATACTCAAATGGACTCAGACCGAACTCGACGCCCTGGACAGAAGGGTCCGTACACTGCTGACTGCAAACCGAATGCATCACCCACGGTCATCGGTAATGAGACTGTATATCCCGCGAAAGTGTGGTGGTCGAGGCTTTTTAAACGCTAAGAACCTACACAATCGCGAGATATGCAGTCTCAGGAAATATTTCCTAAAAGCCGACGTGGGCCTGCATCGTGATGTGGTCGCGGTGGACAAGGGCCTCACCCTGCTCTCCTTGGCTAAAGAGAACCGGCGCAAACCTGTAGTGCTTGACACTAATGATCGCATGGAAGTATGGCAGAGTAAGGAGCTTCACGGACGGTTTTTCCGGGCCCTACATGGACCCGATACAGATCTTCTGGCGTCCGTAGCCTGGCTGCGTTTCAGTGACCTCTTTGGAGAAACCGAAGGTTTTGTCCGTGCAATTATGGACGAAGAAGATGACGAACAATTACCGGAGATTTATTGTAAAAGACGACACGGTTGACATCTGTCGGGCATGTCACCGTTCGGGGGCATCAATAAGACACATTATCTCCGGTTGTTCTCGTCTAGCTAACGAAGAATACTTGCATGGACACAACCTCGTAGCCAGGATTATCCATCAGCAACTTGCTCTGAAATACAGCCTTGTGGAATCGGAAGTGCCGTACTACAGGTACGTGCCCGATCCAGTTCTCGAAAATGGAAATATCACATTGTACTGGGATTGATCCATCATCACTGACAGGACTATTGTTGCCAATAAGCCTGATATAGTGGTGGTGGATCGAGTAGAGCGGCGCACAATGATTGTTGACATAACGGTCGCGCATGACGGTAACCTCGTGAAAGCCGAGAAAGATAAAGAAATCAAGTATCTTGATTTGGCTCGCGAGGTTGTCGACATGTGGGATGTGGACTCAGTAATCATTGTGCCGATATTCGTGACAGCCAATGGCTTAATAGCCAAGAGCCTCGACAAACACCTGAGGAGGGCAGCTGGATCAAGGGCTTGATTCAGAAAGCGGTACTTCTGGACACGGCTCGCATTGTCCGGAGGTTCCTCTCTCTGGAGCACTGACCGTCGGTAGCTTGGACCCGGTTCAATTAAATTTTTTTATCAGTTTTTTTTATATTTAAAAATGTAATTTATAAGTTTGTAAAATTTAATAAAGGAGATAATAATAATAATTTATTCATCTAAAAACATTGTAGTACATGATGACAATATTCAGAATCGTTTAAAGTGTACAATAAAAGGGTGGGTGAGGTGCTGTATTCCTAGCTAGGATAAAAGATAACCTGTGTTAAGGAGTGTTACAGTGCTGTTCCCCAAGGAAAGAAACAATAACATCGTGCACAGAATACGTTATAGGATATTACGATGTGCTTACTACAAAACATTCCGGTGTATTATTTTTTCTTATCATGGCTTAAACCCAAAACAGTAAAATAACAAGTTAAGAAAATAGCATAATAGGGTAAGAATTTATATAAACCTAAAATAAATCATGTAGGTAGTGGGTAGGTGAATATTTGTTGTTACCAAGCTAGTTGAGCTGCGAATAAGTAGTATTTCCGCTACAGGTTACGAGTCAACCTGTAACGGATTAAATTGTAAATCCGTAACGAATGTTAGTGAGAATTCGATGTGCATCTTTATAGTAGTTCAGTGTAAAATAAACTAATCCATACCCTTTTTCAAGGCATTTCGGACGCTCTACTGCTTTATTCTATGTGCTTTATTGAATTTCCTTATCGATATTCTGAAGACTCGTCTAATATAAATTCAGTGGGCTATTCGCCGTATCGATTAAGCAATATGTTTTTCTTTTTCCGACTTGGAGCGACAAAATTAAGGGTATATTCATTATGACATTTGGATCACAGACTTTTTGCCAACGACGTAAAATAAATCAAAGTTGTTTTCCAAACTCGACTCTTGTAAAAATTTCTTAAAGATTTACAAAGATTCAAATAAGTGGATTATCCACTTATTTGAATCACAGATCTTAAGACAATTGCTTACAAAGACAATTGCTTACAAACTCATGAATGCTTTATTCCAAAGTAATGTTAATGTTGGTATTGCTTATACTGCCTATTCTCTGATCGCCCCAAATTATGTTTATTCGACGAAACATTTTTGTGTTGGTTTCATAATCAAATCTTTATGGGTTTCAGGCAATTAACATACCTTATCCAGTTTTCTTAGACCAATGAAAGCCAACTTTGAATTCTGATTAAAAAAAATACTAATATGCAAACGAAAGTTTCTAATTTTGTTACAATGTCAGTCAATGAATGACCAATGAGTACATTTCAAAATAACAAGTTGCCTGATGAAATATCTCTCCGGAAGGAAGCGCAAATATCTAGGTAGGTATTATGATGATGCCGTATAATCAGCTTAACAAACGCGCCGGTGTCACATACGACACCTTGTTAAAATTATGATAGACGCGACATGACACGACACACAACCCGTAACCACAAAGGTACAAACTCATCCAGCCTTATTACAAAAAAATGCTTTTGTACTGGTTTAAACCACGACTAAAAGGTTTAGGATTGTTACGGTAATAACGTTAGTAACAGGTTCAAAATGTATTTCTATTACAAAACAAAGACTTTCTGAGGATCAGTTAGTACCAAAGAAGGTCCATGATTTAAATAATATCCACAGATAAGAAACAAAAGTGGCATTCGTTCACACAGGTTTTATTTGAAGCAACGTTCCGTTTCTTTAACTATTGATATTATATTAACATGTGAAATGAATTAATAGTTATGTATCAATACAAAATTAAGTCATTAATTGTTATTTGTTTAGGTTAAAATATATTTACCAAGCACAACTTGTACTTTTGACGCGCTTTTATATATAATAACACCTCTAGCGTGAAGTGGATTGAATTAGGTAGGCGACAGCGCGCGATATTTGAAACGAGCGTTGACGCTGCGTCCTTCATAATAAATAAATGCACTTCTTATATTAATTTATTGTTATATATATAGATATATACTCTTACGAGGTTTGTTCGTGAGTTGTTCGGTTAAATAAAAAGCACTAAGCTACGATTAAAAATGAAACAACAAAAGCAAAAAAAGGTGTGAAAACTGGAGTTTTGAAGAAAAAGTTAGTAAAATATGGATTTTTATTATTAATAAGTAAACAATACTTTGTTTAATTTTATTTTGACGACCTAACGCGGATGTTCTTATTATTATAGGAAATATTACGACAACTTATTGCCCAATCGGCACATATTATAGAAGATAAGTCCACAAAGACATCAATAAACATGTGGAAAATAAATGAGTGGAAGAATATACAGATTAAGTATATACTTATTGCATTTGATGTGGGTACAAGTACGTTATAGTTTACGTGATATTAATTAGCATTTATTTATTATTTTTAGATTTAATGAAATAACGGGTCACATGGCGAGTTAAAGTTGGCTTGGAAAAGAATGAAGTTGTCCGCTAAATCCAACTTATCGACCCATAGGAGGGAACAATCAAAGACAGGCGGTGGCGAAAAACCACCATCACCTTCTCCTCAGGACTTAGAAATAATGGCGATTGCTCCTCACCACTTTGTCATTGAAGTTAATGACTATATTAATAAAAATCTCCACTACCTTTTTGCATGTTTTGCTGACAGCTGGTTGAGACACACCATTTAAATCAGCTGTATCATCTTGAATCTACGATTAAAACATTAACATTAGTTTATGAATTGCATTTTGTCCAATGTTATGATAGCATTGACCAAGGGTACGTACTTCATGGCGAGCCCAGTTGCGTAATGCACAAACCACTTGCACTTCAGGACTCAATGGGCATCCTCGAGGGTCGTGGGATAAATCCTCACGTAGAACATGCACAATTTTTTCTCCAAAACGTCTTGTTAATCTATATTTATATCTAAAATCTTCGTCACTCAATTTAAAGGGATTTTTACATGATGACGATGTCTGCAAGATCGCCGAGACATCTCCAGCGTATCTAAATCTTCCAAATCCGTCAAGTCAATCCCAGTGATATCCATTTTTAACTATTTGTAAATATAAACACACAAAAATCATCAACGCTAACCTCAAATAAATTAGTACCGAATTAGATCCATAGTTAAACTAGGGGTCTCGGCGGTTTAACTTTAGTACCATATAATAACGTTTTATTTAGTATTGGTTTAAACCTAGCAATAATCCTCGTACTAAATTTAGACCGTGTTTTGGAATAAGACGGATCAAGTTTAGTTAATCAGATACTAGTTTAGAACAATAGAATATTCACTGGCCGTATTATTGACCGATTAATTTGTTAGATTTGTATTACATATGTGGGGCAATTCCCAAAAACGTTCAAAATCAAGTCGCATCTTAATCTTTAAAAAATTCTCTATTTTATGACATTGAATGTCGCTGAGATAAAGTTGCGACTAGATTTTAAACGTTTTCAACTACGGGAATGGCCTAATATCACAATCCAATCAAATCATTTGACAACAGATTTTAATCTTCTCTTACTTTCAGTAACAGTTGGGTAATTGACGGTTAACCTTTACGGGGTGACTCCATTACGTATTGACACTGACTTGAACAAGATCAACGTAAAGATAGCTGAGACTTCACCGTTATCTTGGTACCTAAGTATAGAACTAGGCTGAGCTCAGTACGTATAGATAATACATGTTATAAGCTTGTTATAAGCTCCTGTCAGTCTATTTCATTCTTATCAAAACGTACGGGAATGTCTGGCTGCCGCAGGCTATGCATCTACATACTTTATGTGTATTAGGAGAGAATACTGAAATTATTTTTCGAAAGAGGTTTAAACAGGGCAATGCATGTATAATTAAACACTATTAAACGATTTATAGCGACCCGTATATTTGTAGAAACGTGTGCCTCTTTGACTCACTATTTAAACGTAAAAGTCCCAAACAAATACTCCAAACGCAATTTCAAATATACAAAACAAATGACATCGCAAAGGCTCCACTGATGTTAACATAAAGAATATCTTATTCAAATTCTATGTACTATTTATTTTCTAAAAAGTAAAGCAGCTGTTCTCATCTCAACAACCATTTCACGAAAACGCGCTCTTTAGTTGTTTTCTTTGAATTATCGTCTGAAATAAAACAAAATGGAAGTTTGGCCTTTCAGACCTTACATTTAGAGGCCGTGTGTTTTCGATAAAGACACGTCTTTTCTTAACTGTTATTTACGAGTTACAAATTGAGTTTTATACAATTACCTAGGACCTTTTGCCACCGGATTCCGGTAACATGTTTACGTACATTGGTGGATTAGAAAATGTTGCGTAGTTACTAAAGTGTTAGTTGTATTGTATTGAAGTTAGTTGCTATTTACAATTTGGGAGTTAAGACAAGTCTTTCATCAGTCCACCACCAATTTGACCGTCCTTTTTAGCTAATACATTGCAAGGGTATTTTGAAAGGCATTAAATAATTATTCAGATATTAAAAAAGCAGGACGTAGTCATCTGTTGCGTAGGTTGAAAAATATCCTGAGAAAATCCTGGAGTAAACTTGTATGTACGGAGAAAAGCCGTCAATATTTTCATTAAAAAGTAGCAAAATGCAACCACGTTCAGAGTTCATAACATTCTATATGATGTAGCGTTGTAGTCGATTTCCTAAAAATCAACTAAAACGCACATCTCTAGTTACGGTTTTATGAGAGTGACATCCCTAAATCTTTCAAATTACCACCACGTCACGCAGTGTCGAGGTGTGAGTTGCTGCTATATAAATCCCACGCAGGACACCTAACGTCCCCTCGACCGATCACCATGTTCGGCAAGCCGATCCCTTGGGAGAAGCGAGCCAAATACCTGGGTGTCGTACTAGATGAACACCTCTCTTTTTCAGAGCACATTAAGGCGGCTCGTTCGCGCGCCGCCTTCGCTCTAGGTAGACTTCACTTTGTCCTCAATGCACGTAGCAAATTGTCATTAAAGTGCAAAATGCGTATCTACACAGCGTGCATCCGCCCGATCATGACCTATGCCAGTGCAGTCTTCGCACACGCCAAGCCCGTTCGCTTCAATAGAATGCAGACCCTCCAGAACAAGTTCCTCCGTAGGATAACAGGCTCCCCCTGGTACGTTCGCAACGAAATCCTCCACGTAGACCTCAGGATTCCCATTATCCCTCAGTTCATGAAACGCATTTCAAAGCGTTTCTTCGAGACCGCCGCGAATCACCGCAACCCTCTGGTTGTGAAAGCCGCTAGTTATATTCCCTCCTCCATTAGTCATGTCCGCCGTCCCAAGCATGTCCTCACCGATCCCGATGACCACATTACTCTCATTCAGGAGAGCAGTAGGGCCACCAGTACAGTGCACAAACACAGACCGATATTCCGACCTCGCCGCCGAGGTTCCTCGCGAAGATCCCGACGTAATTGTCCCCCCCGACCCTTGCTCGACGAAGTGCCAGCCCGCGCCGTAGCTGAGCCTGTAGCTTTAAATTCCCCGATTAATAATAATCAACAAAACTTGATCCAGCCTGTCCCATCTTGCTGTCCTCCCGTCAGCGACGCCCTAAGCCGAGGTCCGTACCCCACAGGGGGTGCCCTTAGCGAGCGTTCGCTTAATAATATAAGTAGTTTTACGCCCCTGGCTGGAGGCTTTGAGTCCGCTTAAGGCAGCCACAGGATAGTCCGGTTAAGTAGTCACGACCTCTCAAGGTCAACTACGAGAAGCCATACACAAAAAAAAAAAAAAAAAAATACCTAACGTCCTCTTTCCTTCGCATCAAGCAGCCTTGTAGTAAGTTTACATAACCACGAGATAAACGGGGTTCCAGTCTTGGGGTATACTTCCTGCCTACGCTGACGGACGTCATCGCTGCCTCCTCCCTACCGCTGGAGAGACGCCCGTCACGCGGACTACACACGCGGCCGCTACCGCTGCCTGAACCTGCCATCAACTTGGCTCGTGGGTGCCGAGACCCCACGGCAGCCACGTGTTGAATCCCCTGCCTGAGCGGACCACGTGTTGAGCTTATAAACCTACTTCCCTGATTTCTGTATCTCGTGTTTCACACCGAATAAATGTGTAAGGTGACCTTAGGTTTCATTTCCAACCTACAACGAAACCCGCTTGCCACAATGATATAATTTTATACGTTTAAAGGCTTGTGCACCAATACTGATCCCAATAAAGTGCAATAGAACCAACGTAAAACCGATAAAAGAATTCGCGAGGTGATCTAAATGTGTTTCTCGCTCACAGAACATTTTCCGTGTCACTGTGTTTTGGGACAAATGTTCTACTTTTAAAACAAGCTGCTACGTTGTACTGATTCGTTATTGAATTTAGTGGAAACAAAACAATAGCGGTGCCGTACAATGTCGTTCTGAGAAATGTTCTCTAATTTTAATGGTAGCTATTATGAATTCAATTTTGTTTTATGTTTACTGCCAAATCTCATTTTATTCGTGTTAGACTTAATTGGCTTTTATACGAGTATGTTTAATCTTGGTGCTAATAATTCTGTAATTCTGAGTTATTTTAATCAAATAATGCTGGGCTGTAGACAGTTTGGTATTTCTATTATTATTAAGTCATAATTTCGTAATTCAGGCAATGTTTTGTTAAGTTACTTGTTTAGTTATTACAACACATTGCTTATTTTTACAAAAGTTGGGGCTTGTGTGATTAGCTACGCTTGCCGCGTTTGGTCCGTGGATGAGTGATCATCTTTACATACCATGAACCCTCCGTGCATCTTTAAGCAAGTTAAGCCGTTGGTCCCCGCCGCATTCGTAGATATTTGACAGACGTTACGGTATGTCAGAAGTCCGAAATGCTGTCAACCAGTCAAACCGAGGGGTATCGTATTACCTGGTAACTAGGTCATGAAGGTCAGATAAGCAGTCGCTCAATGTAAAATACTGGTATTTAGCTGCATCAGGTCAGACAAGTAGCCAACCCCAACAAAGTTGGTAAAAATCTACGCTGACGATGATGTTATTATTACAATATTATTAAATATCAGCATTTCTGAGATCCAGTTTTATCTAGCTTTTGCTAAGAACCTATATTTGAGTGTTCTACTTGGTCCAAGCTTAGGCATAGGTAGGTATGTATCTAGTATTATACATTATGTAGGTACGTATGTTAATTGCCTACGAGTTTTGCCTATTGTCATGGAGAATTATTGCGTTTCACCACAGTTTAATAAAGTAAGCAGTATTACATCTTCATTCAAATCGGACGAAACAACGTACTTCGAAAGCTCGGTGTACACCAGTATTCAACAGTCGCGTGTGCGCCGCAGTTCCAATTTATACAAGGCCAAAACGCAGCCATAGTTAACTGCTCGCGTATACATTGTAATTAAACTTTAAATCTGCGATTACAATGTATCCCTACACGAATTTGGCGTACGGCTCGTGTAAAGTTTGTGACGCACGCGTCCAGGCACGCAGCAAGTTCAAATAAATGGTGTCAATTTACTCGGTTCAAAAGTAAAGATGGGTGTTCCGCAAGGCTCGATACTGGGTCCGTTCCTCTTTTTAGTGTATATTAATTAACTACTCCATTTATTAAAAAACCAAGCACAATTAGTGTCGATTGATGACGATACTTTGCACTACAAATTGACGACGAAAATAACGCCCTACTGCAGGTCCAATATTGGTGCACTGCAAATGATTTAGTTTTAAAAGAAAAGAAAATGAATAAGATTTTCATTGTTAAACGTCAAGGGTAGTGATTTAGAGATAGAATTGAATCAAGAGAAACTAGAATTCATGGATAAAACTGTTTTCCTGTGGATCATGCTTGGCACAAGGCTACAATGGGGTCCTCATTTTACATCTCCTGCAGGACGGCTAAAATCAGCAGGTTATGTTGTCAGAAAAAACCCTCAATTTACTTATGTAGGTACCGAGAGGCTAGTCTATTTTAGTTACTTTCATTGTATCATGTCTTACGGTACTTTGCTTTGAAAAGGGGCTGCAGATATCGAGTCTTATTCTGCAGAAAAGAGCCATCAGAGCCATATATAATCTCCGCAGGCGGGATTCTCTAAGGTAACTGTTTAAGTATATTAACGTCATGACGATACCGTGTCAATATGAAAACACAATGTACGAAGGAATAAAATTACACCTTTTCAGTAAAAGAGGTGAAAGACATAATTTTATCAATAGAAATAGGGACCAACTTATTGAACATCCTTCATGGGATATTGTTTAAAATTTTACAATAAATACCTTCCACATACTTCAACTGAATGAGACGAATATCAAGTCTTTTATAAAACGTATACTATGCAGGCAGGCACATTATAAGTTAGGAGATTACATCGCTGATAAAATGCCTGGCTCAATGCTGGTCCTCCTCCACAACCACAACCAATTGACAAACATTTAAAATACTGTTGGAGCTGCTAAAGATTATGCGACTATTTTTGCATCGTATAAACTCAATCTCCTTTGTAATTTATAATTGCAAAGCACATGTGTGAGTACTATGGAGCTACCATTTACCGGGTAATATGTCTTTTATTGACTTGAATGTGCCCTGGCGGCTGACAGTATGGCATGCTCACTCAAATGTCTCGCTGACGGTAGCGCGTGTATTGGATCATTTAGCTCCATTCAAAACGGTTGAGCTGAATGGTGCTGATCCATGCGTCATGTTCGGGAATGGGCGCCGTCAGTTAGGACTGGTCAACTCTTAGCAGCCAGGGCTATTTTTTTTCGTCTTTTTTACATCATTCTCACATATAATTAATGTAAATTATATTTTTGTAACAACATTATTTAAAAGAGTGTCCATGGAGTTTCTTGTCCGTTCTTCTCCATAGGTACCTACTACGCTTTGGAATAGGCAACTAGCTTCATATTTCTGACTGACCGCCTCTTTGACAATTCAAAAAAGCCTGTAAATGGTTTAATTTAAATAAATTAGAAAAAAAGAGTTTGAGTTTGTGTCTGGTTCCAAACTATACTACATCACTTACGCCTGACAAGAGTTTTTAAGATATAATTTAATGAAATCATTGATTTATTATATGATATGATATTTAAAATTTTATTAGTATGGGAATAAATAAATATTGTTTTTTTTATAGACTTGGTGGGCCTCATACTTCTGAAGGGCTGAAAAAAAAGGAATTGCGGGGTCCTTGTTCGCTCACTAACCTAACCTGTTCGAGTCGGGGTGCCCCAAGTCCTTGCTTCTATCGCCCTTGCATCCTAAGTTGTCATTTCCTTTTTACTGAGTCGATTAGACCGTATACTAGTGGCACTGTTTATCATGAAACAAGGTAGTGAATTTTGTCACTACGAAGTATTCGCGAGGATTTGGTACTACTCTTGTATATTTTGGAAGACCTTTGTAAAACAAGTTTAAATCAATACGCGATTAGTTTTACACCCTAGCGTTCTGGACAGAATAGAAAAAAGCTGCATCCCGTGATCAAAAACACGTTCGCAAAATCTGAACTAAACATCCGTTAATCATCCAAATGATTTGTTGAATAGGGATTTAACTGATTTCAGCTGATTTTGATGTCAGCACTAAGTGAAGGGGTCCGTAAGGGCCGATGCCTGCCAGGGTTGACGGTTGTTCGAAAGAGATTCCGTGACCCCCTGCCACAGGCAACTGAAGGAACACGGGTGGGTTTTAGTCAGTATAAGTCTGACACGCCCTCCTGCTCCGCCGGAAGCGGAAGAAGTCATTTGATGATTTCCAACCCACTTTTTTTAAAATCTTTTAACAAATCGCATCAATTAATTTGCGGGACCTATAAATAACATCAGTCACACCCCAAGAGACACCGTCAGTGGGCAACCGAGCGACTCTACGTAATTATTCCAAGGACCCTGCCGAGACGTAATACTGTTTACTTTATTAAACTGTGGTTGGACGCCCCACGTCTATTTCAGAACCAAAAAACAAAGCAGATATTTTTATGTGAACCTTTTATCCAACTTGCTTTGTTTAGACCCACCGTATCAATATACATAAAAACACATATTTTTTATTCACCCAGGCCACCGCACAATTTTGCGTGTTTTCCATTGAATTGTTTGGGTGTGCTATTCATCTTTCTCTAAAAACTACACACAGCTGATTGGGAAATTAAATAAAAGGGAATATAACGTTATACCAGGAACATTTTGTTTATGGAACTGGAATCTGTATGTGTGCCATGTTACCCACACATAGGAAAAATGATTATTTAAGGGCCCGATTACACACGTACTGCAACCACACCCGAGCGCTTATTTGTATGAAAATCAATAGTTTATTCACACGGTCCACATTTGGCCGTCAAAATAAACCGTGTGGGTGATATTGAGCACATCAGTTCCACGTCAGGTTATATCGCAAACACAACAACATGTGTATCTGCAAACACTAGCCACAACGTAACCACATCGCAACTACTAGTAACACAACCACATTGAAATTTTGTATGTGACACAACTCAACTGCAAGAAGCTGCACGACACTATCCACACGTAACCACTGCTTGCCCACATTTTGTCGCTGCGATGGGGAGTGGTTGTGGTAACTGTGATTGGGCACTTAGAAGTCAGTAGGCAGGTACTTTTCTATTCTAAAAAAGAACATATATAATAATGTTATAAAACGTCCGAAAATCAGATGTTTACAAAGCTCCTCTTGGAATGACTACAGTCAAGAAACGTGTCGGAATAATTTTATATAAATACGGGTCTGTCTATGCCATTCATACCTTATATCAATGATCACATTAGAAATTAGCAATATATGATAAGGAAGAGCTGTGTATACACTACAATAGAATGTGTTGTAAGCCACTAACGTACGTAATAAAAATCTGTTGTTTTTTATTGAGCAAGGATTTATAACTCGCAATTATCAAAATAATACCACTTAGCTAATCATAAAAATATAGGTATAACCTCTATGTTTCTAAGTCTCACTCAATAGGAAAATCCTTTTAAACAGGAATAGGAAAATCCTTTTTCGAAAAGTTCCAAACAAGCATTCTTTCTAATAGAAAAACGTGTTCAACAAACAAAATGGAAGCTTGTGCAACGATGTCAATTTTATGAATGAAATTCAGAGGGTTGACTTTTACTTCAGGCGCTTGTACCACAAAACGGTAGTGGTCCGGGAATCTTTTCATTACATTTTCTATAGGATTGGATTCACAGAGATTCACACAGAATATTACCATAATGGGCATGTGTCCCAAGTGTTCAATAGAATATTGAACGAAGGATCCTTCTGACTGCCTGCTAAATTTTTAATGTTCTTGATAAAAATTTATCTGCTCCAGTTAGGCATCAAGCTACTTCCTTATCATTTCTCTTCCCTTACTTATCATAAAACGCAACGTCTCTCCGTGTGTTTGTTAGTGCACTACCAACTCGAAACTCACTTAACCAATTTAAGTGTATTTTTTCTGATTTAATAATTACTTCCGGCGGCATTTTGATATTATTTTTGTCTCGTTAGGTGATATGTAGAACAGTGTAGATAATCTATATCCA
This sequence comes from Dasypolia templi, assembly GCA_963555695.1. Taxonomy (NCBI): domain Eukaryota; kingdom Metazoa; phylum Arthropoda; class Insecta; order Lepidoptera; family Noctuidae; genus Dasypolia; species Dasypolia templi. The sequence continues at coordinate 19,710,898 of OY743141.1, read as the reverse complement.
TATACATATAGTAAATCTGTAGACGAGGCGTTTCGTTACATTGAAACAAAATGTTACGGTATTAAAGGATAACCAACAGATGCCATTTCTATAATTATTAGATTTTTTTGTCTGTTTTGATGTGAGAGATTTGTTAGTACAGGTATCACGTCAAAATTACGAAACCAGTATCGTTAACTTTTACACTAAAATATTGCGTAACACTCGGAGTAATTATTAGTTTTTGTTTTATCGCAGTCGCTACTATCTATAATTTTTTGTCACGGATCTTCTCAATAACGAACAGTAGTTCCTTCGAGCCGGATAGCCTTTTAGTGTGACCTACCTATTGTGGGGCCAGTTTCGAAAATCAGGAAATCAAAATCCAAAATGAAAGCCATTACCAGAGGTGGATCTCAGTAAATGAGTAGCTCTTCACACATACATCATCGTTTAATGAGAAGCATTTTATTAATTAAAACAAGTTTTTGAGATATTATTTATCTTTCTGTTTGGGATTTCCAACAAAGGAAACACAGATACAATACAAATCACAATAACATTATATTGGTAATTTCACAAGTCGTTTTTTTTGCCTGTTTTTGATTAACGTTTTTCAACTGAAAAATTAAATTGTTACTATTGTAAGTGATCAGAACCCTAATAATTAAGTAATGTTTACTTTTATTCAGTTTAATTTTATATTGTTCTTCCTAACAACTAGTAGATCTGTTTATTAATCTGTGGATTACATTGTGGGTAGTGTGTTTGCGACTTCTATTAACTTTAACCTATATTTACCTATTAATACACTGCTGTTTGTTATTCGTAATGAATCAATAAACTGCTAATTATAATGAGTTAGGTATTTACATTAATTTAATAGTAAGTGCATACGATTTCAGCAAGAAGTATTATATTCCAGAGAATTCCACGCAGAATGAGGAATTTATTTCATACGTTTACATTTTCTTTTATGAAGGACAACATTATAACAATAAATTAACCGTCAACATGAACCTACTGAACTTTAACGTTTAACGCTGATGGCCTGGGGCTGTATCATAAAAATTTCCTCGTATAGGCGCCGGCTCGACGGGCTATTAACTATAATGCGGTAAATCCAATACACGCCCACTGTAATATCTGCTCGGTAACCGTGTCTGCCAGATGTAGCAAATAAGAAATACTTACTTAGTGATATGTTAAAAAAGGACAAACTGGTAAATAATACATTAATTTATTTATTTGGTAAATTAAAAATCGAAAAAGATTAGAAAAAGTGCACCAATTTAGCAGCGAATACATTTTTATGGAAACATTAAAAATCATAAATCGATTATTAACCAAATAGTGCTCTTACATTGCCTTACAACAAAAGTATTGATAAACTACTCCTAAAATTATTGTTACAAGGAAAACATTATTTCAACTTGTGGACTCCACACAAGAAATAATGTTTAATCTAAATTTAAAATTCCTCCTTTGTTACAAAGAACGAGTGCACTAGGCAAAAAGAAAATGCAGATCAACAAAGCAGTAGAAGTATACCAGAACCTACAAAAATATACTAAAGATGATGAGACAAATCCAGCGTTAGTGGGTAGAACCCACTATTTGGGCAACGCAGGATTTGTCTAGTTGCTAATGCGCTTGAGTGTATGAAATATTCATGCAGGACCAGAAAAACATTGAATACGTTTGGTTGATATTACTATTGGCTTCAGATGATAGACTTTTGGCAGGTTAAATAAGTCTTAGATTATGTTTTAAAATAAATTGCCTTCTGGTTATCTTTAAACGCTGTTAAGAATTCCAAAACCAGAAAATCTTATCAGTTTTAATCAAATAGACGACCGCTATTCTTCCGACTATTTTCTGGGCGGCACGACAGCTTGCCCACTTTGTATGGCTTGATGGAGTATGAGATCAGATGAGTAAATTAAGTAAATTTTTCAGGTTGACCATTAACAATTGTTCTTAAAAACTTCTCCAATTGTTACATGATGTCCTAAAAAAGGGGTTAACTGGTTCTTAGATATAGTAGACAAACCTTTTTGCTAACACCAACAAGTATTTATCTGTAATTTTAGATCGTATGCGAGTTGAAAGGCTTCCTTTTTGCGGTTCACTAAAATCCCACATAACGAGCTTTCACTGAAAGCACATAGTCAACATTATTCAGTACGATATCTTGATAACTACATACATGTTAAATTTACCAAGCCTGAGTTTTTACGTACACCGCAATTATAATCTTCGTAACACATCCGCTATCCATTAATTCCCCTTTCATAGTGTAAGCAGAATATCGTGTTGTATCTGTATTCAAATTTTCTCATTATTATCTTCAAGAACAATTATATTATTATGTATAATCAATTTGACAGGGGTATTGTCTGGCCTCCAGATAAGTGTTTGTTTCAAGGATATGAATAACGCAGTACCAAGTGAACTCTTAATTCATAGAAAAACTGTTTAGTTTTTTTTGCCTGATTCTATGCCATGAATTTAAACTCAAGTTACACGTTCTCACTTTACTGTTAGTTAATACTTACACAAGAACTTTCATTTTTATTAATCAGGTGACAGCTCGAATGAGTTGATTGAATCTTATACCCTATTGAGTCTTAAAAGTTAATTAAGAAGACTTTTTAACCAAATTTCAGTCGTCCAAAACACCTTATCAACCAAAAAAACAAGGAATTGCTCATTTAAAAAGTTCCAAAACGTAATTTTGTTTTCTCTTTCAAAGTTAAATGGCTTTTGCCGGCCTTAGTGGAATGATTTGAATTCGCGCGAACTCGCGCTCGAACGCCCCTAGTTAAGAACTTTGATATTTGTTTAAACACGTCGCCTGTGTGTGTTTGACTTTATCCAAATTAAATGACGCTCGCATAAATTAGCAGGTTTCCGAATTAGAGCTTTTCGATAGCAATTTCATATTATACGTCTATCGATACGAGGTGTATACATTGAGATATTACGTAAGTCAACGGCAAAATAAGCGCGTTTTGTGCACTAACAGGGGTCGTATCTGTCATAATTACCTCACCTGCTAAAGGTATCAAATACCAAATTTAAACATTTAGGGTTTTTAAATTTTCTTTGAGGGAGGTCTTGAAAATGTTCATCGATTTTATATTTTAACGAAAGCATATTGTGATCTTGCAAGCCTCGAGGAAATCCTTATCCTAAACAATCTTCAGCTCAAAAATTACCACTTGAATCGAACCAAACTAGGTCCCACATCAATTCCATCCTTTTCAATTGTAAACCAGAACCATCTTATTTCATGTCACAACGATAAATAGTTTCAGTACGTTCCAAATTTGTGGGTACGGGATGACGTCATTTCAACAGTGTCCACAAAAGATCGTTTACAGCTAACATTATGGGCCAATATCATCGGAGTGTTAACGCCGATGGTCGTACGTCACGCTTACACGATCACTGATAACCCGGTGTTCGATGTAAAGGGCTACATAACGTTTTGTTGTAAAAAATATTTGTTGAAGACTTATACGAATTACCTTTTTTTGTTTTCCGCGTTCTCTTTTGTTTTACAATTTGTGTGAAATGTGCCTGAGGCATACAATAAAATTGAAGCAACACATGACTTGCATCGTCGAAATACCGCTTAGACAGGTGAATGTTTTATGGTTGCTTCAACTTGTAAAATGGTTAATCAAAGGCAATCAAATCGCACAGTTTAAATCAAGCATATGGATGAAGATAAAAGTTTTGCAGGGTAAAATTCGTTGCAGTTGATACAAAAGATCTGGAGGTCTTTGCTTAGCTTAACTTTGTGAAAATTAAAATTGACTCCCTGTTTTAGAAATGATGTCAAAAATATACAGCATGTAACAAAAACCCTGCCCGATCCAATAAAAGCGTATTCCTGGTTTAACATACGATTTTTTATTTATGGGGTCATGCTAAACAAATGGTTTTTAAAAGTGAGTTTGATTCGGAAATCGAAGTAAGAGCTCGGATTGTGGAAGCTTTCGACTCACTCAAACCGTACACAAGTGTGCTGCGAAGAGTACTTGAAAATTGAATAAAAAGGTGTGGAATGTGTATTAATGCTGGAGGTACACATGTGAAACACGATCGCCGAGGTATGCAACAAGTACATGTTTTAATAAACTTATACCTACAGTCGGTACCTACATTGGCAAAAGCACATAATACTATAAACTCAATAATAATTGTTTCTTTAGTCATAAGTTTGTGTGGCGGCACGCGACAAAGCACCGCCTCGCTCAGGCTGCTTCTTTGACACGAAACTGTAGGTGAACTTTGTCGAGCGATCAGTGTTGCCTCTGTTATGATTATTTTTAATTATTTAAATTAATTAGTTTCATTTGGGGAAAAATAATAATCACGTTTCCATAAATGATTACGTATTTGTGTACGCAGTACGATACCAAATAATACCCTTCAGATCGGACAGGGTTTTTGTTACATGCTGTATAAAGCAACTTTAATAGGGTGTCAACCTCCACAATGTATTCAAATGTAGAGCTATCTCAATTGCCTCGTTGGTCTAGTGGTCGCAAGAGCTACTGCTGAGCATGAGGTCCTGGGTTTGTTTCTCAGGTCGGGCAAATTGGGTTTTTCTATCTAGAATTTCTCAGTAGCAGCCAGGAGTCTGGATTTGTGCCCGGTTGACGGCAATAGGCTCGCCCCCTATTACATGGGACTTAAGCATAACTGGCGAGATGTGGGTGTAGGACTATAGGTACACCTCTGCTTAACCCTCCTGGGATTACAGGCGTGTGATGTGATTTAATGTGTATAGTTACTTAAATTTATGCTTCTTTAAGAATTTTTCAAAACTCAATCGCAGTCCATCATAATCTGCCATTTCCCAACTATGTTGAGGTCGGCTTTCAATCTAACCGTATGCAGCAGAATACCAGTATTTTACATGAAGCGACTGCCTACCTGACCTATAAAACCCAGTTACTGGGTATCACGATACCCATTGGTATGACTGGTTGTGAGACTTTCGGGCCTCAGACGACGTGTAACGACTGACAAAGATCCAACAGCTTAACGTGCTTTCCGAGGCACAGAGGGTTCTTGGTATGTAAAGATGGTTACCCATCCAAGGACCAACCGCGGCAAGCGTAGCTTTACCTGATCGATCGACCCGTGCGGCTGATACTACTTAGCCTAAAGCATCACCGGCCCCAAACCTCAATATAAGCCAGAAGAGTATAAAATATTCAAAGTGAACGAGATTCAGACCTAAAGCGAAGCGATTATAGTATGGAACACGACCACCATTTTTTTGTCAACATTTTTCCTAGTTTCAAAATGGCTTTGTGTTGGCAATGACAAGTAAGCAATTTAGTCGGTAACTTTCCTATAAAATAACGAAAACTCTTTTAGTTCTAAGATGTCAAAATAAGATTAAACGTAAGGTGGGTCCACACAAATCGATTTGTTCGACCTAAACAAGTGCCAAACGTTTACCGCCGGGGGCCAGGGATTGGCACTCGATTAAGTTTTTGTTTGCTTTCCTTACTTTGGCTGTTAGTCAAAAATGGAAAGAAGAAAACTGCCTTACTGCTGTTTAAGAAGAAGTAAGATTGAAAACAGTTCCTATGCCTAAAGTTACTGGGGGCTGGAAACTGTGTCGTAGTACCACTCATTATTTAGTTTAATGTTCTACGTGTCGATGACACAACATTAAAACTTCAGCGTCGTTAGTGGCACTTGGCGTCAGCAGAAGTCACTTTGACTGCAGGTTTTGGGTGAGAGAATAAGTAGAATACGATGTGAGACATAGTTTGCCACACAGCTCCACATTAGGTACTACACCACTGATGATTTCTTATTCATCGAACACAAACGCTATGCTAACTAACGCAGCGTTTATGTTCGACATCTGTCTGTCGAAACAAATCTGTCTCAAAAGTTCAAAACCATTTACAATGCATTGTCTCATCTCCTATTCTATTTGGCAGCAATCCTACACGTTATCGATTTGAGAAACTATTTTTAGAATCCAAATACGTATTGCTCAAACTTGGACGTGGATCAACCACCGAGTAATATTATGTACTTACATTTAAGACATTGGTTCTATGTTGATCGAGCATTGAATTGACCTGAAACACGGAATAGAAAAAACAAGTGGAAGTGCCCGTCAGTTAACACGCGTGTGTCATAATTATGCGGAAAAAATGTGTAAATTAATAACAACTTTCGTCAGTTGCATTAGGTCTTTATTTTGTATGAACACTTCCACTTGTTTTTTCTATTTCGTGATCTAAAACTATGTGTTGAGACCGATCAATGCAATAAATCTGCCGAGCCATTTCCCTACTATGCTGAGGTGAATAGAGTGAGGACAGGTGAGCGGTGCAGGCGACGTACAGTTGTCCGTGTGAGAATTAGCTCGTTTTGAGGTCGACACCTGCAGCCTACAGTGGTAATTTCCCATTGCTTGCGAAGTTTTTGTTTTTAGTGAATTCATGAACGCCTGCGTTCCTGTACATACAACCTCATGACACAACACTCATACACTGACTGATGTTTAATAAGGATTATTCCTTACGAACTGCTATCACTAAAATAACGTATCAGTAGATTGTAAACACACGGGATTTCTCATCAACAACTACCTAACCATAGATAATAATTTTATTATAACCATAGATGTAGTATACGTTAGATTGGCAATGGTGCCGATCTCTTGTCACAAATGCCTCTAAACCAGACAAAAAATCACTAAAATTTGGTTTAATCCTGTCAAATGACGATTTTCCATTCTGAAATTTACTAAAGTGACACAACTTGGTTGCACCATGCACTTAGTTATTTGTTTAGTGAAAATTGCAATTTTACTATTCTGAATTTTCCGTTTTCTCACCTAAAAATTTGATTGTCTAACTAAATCTGAACATGAATCTGAGTATTTTTAATCGCGATTAAAAAGATGTGGAATAAAATTACTTGGCGTGAACATAACCACACCAACACCTCGACTTCAGACGTGCAAAAGCGGTACTTTAACTTCTTTTATTTATTTTTTTGCTCATATCTCGAAAACGGTGTGTCCTATCACAAAAATAATGGAAATTTCGACCCCCTTTGAAACCATGAAACCTCCAAAACTCTATTAATACATGTAAATATTTTATTTTAAATATCCATGCAAAAAGTAAAAAAACTTCAGGCTGCCTCCGGCTCTAACAAAGACGTTGCGAAACCAAAAGAAAAAAAAACACGTAGACTTGCGATTGTCAAATTCGATTATAGTTGTGTCAAAATTATTTTTAAATTTAGAGTTTTTTTTTTGCAGAATTGCTTCACGTAAAAAGTAAAAATATATAATATAATTCTCATAGTAAAAAGTAAGGAATTTTTGTGATAGTTTAGTTAGTTTAGTTCGGTGTACAAGAGAATCGGCACCAATGTGGTGATTAGGGCGAAACCGAAAACCAATTATACCAGTGTGCGTGTGATGTGCATGTATACGTAACAAATGGTTATATGCTCACTGGCTGCCTCAACTTCGATAACCGATACTCACTCGCGGACAAAGAAACCGGGTCAAAAGTTACTCCTGTATGTTGATAATTTACCAGTTAATAAAACTACATCAAGTGTTGGAAACATGATTACTTTAATTGTCAAAATTACATTTCAAAATAAAAAATACATAAATTATTTTTACGATGATAAAATAATGGTCACATACTCGTACAACACAATAATTAACTTTAAAAATATGTGTTGCCTCCCCGAGCTCTTAGCTGTGAGGCGATATGAGCATGCTGTTAAGCGATGTTGAGGGATATTGGTCCATTCTTCCACTAACGCATGTGTCAGGCCTCGAAGTGTAGCTGGGGCCGGGTTTCGCACACTCGTCGTGGGCCAGCTCCATCCTCGCCCGGTGCTGTTGCTCGGGGATCTCAACGCCAAGTCTGCGGCGTGGGGATCCCCGGTGACCGATGCTAAGGGTGAGGCATTGGAGGAGTGGGCGATCACGACTGGCCTGGTCGTCCTGAACCGGGGCTCGGTCTACACGTGCGTGCGGCAGCGGGGCGGGTCCATAGTGGACGTGTCGTTCGCAAGCCCTGCTGTCGCGAGCCGTGTCCGCGACTGGCGTGTCGCCGCGGAGGTGGAGACGTTGTCGGATCACCGATATATCCGATTCGACGTCTCCGCCCAGACCGCTGGCGGCCGCAGGACATCAGTCCCGCGTTCGGACGGCCCGCGCTGGGCGCGTAAGCGCATCGACAGGGAGCTTCTCGAGGAGGCAGCCATTGCTCAGGCCTGGTTCCGGGGGTCGGCAACGACCGGACCCGATGATGTCGAGCTGGAGGCGCTGTGGTTCCGCGGGGCAATGACGCAGATATGCGACGCGTCCATGCCCCGCGCCCACGCACAGGGTGCAAGGCGCCAGGTGTACTGGTGGTCCGCCGAGATCGCGCAGCTGCGCGTCGCATGCGTGGCGGTGAGACGCCGTTACACCCGCTACCGGAGGAGACGTCGTCGGGTACCCGAGGAGGAGGCCGCGCTGTACGAGGTGTACCGCGCGGCAAAGCAGACTCTGTGGCTGGCCATCGACGAGGCGAGGACGCGATCCCGGGAGAGGATGTTGGAGACTCTGGACGGGGATCCGTGGGGGCGCCCGTATAAAGCGATTCGAGGGCAACTTCGAGCCGCGGCGTCCCCGATTACGGAGAGTCTCCAACCCGAGCTGCTGGAGGAAGTGGTAGCAGCCCTCTTCCCGGTGAGAGCGGAGCATGTTCCGCCGCCGATGGCTTTGCCCGCAGCCGCAGAGTCTGCAGAGGAGGAGGAGGAGAACGCCATCAGCGTCCCAGAGGTGACACAGGCAGAGATGAGGGCGGCCGTGATGCGGCTCCGGGCCAAGAACGTGGCTCCGGGGCCCGACGGAATTCACGGCCTGGCTTTGGCCCTCTCTCTGAAGGAGTTGGAGCCCCAACTGAGAGGACTCTACACAGCGTGCCTTGAGCGGGGCCAGTTTACCAGTCTGTGGAAGATTGGACGTCTGGTCCTGCTCAGGAAGGCGGGGCGCCCTGCCGACTCGCCGTCTGCGTACCGGCCCATAGTGCTGCTCGACGAGGTGGGCAAGCTGTTCGAGGGCATACTCGCAGCCCGCCTCGTCGGCCACTTGTGCAGAGAGGGGCCGGACCTGGACGAGAGCCAGTTCGGCTTTCGGCATGGGCGCTCTACCATCCACGCTGTGTCGAGGGTGAGAGTCCTGGCGGAGGAAACAGTGTCCCGGGGCGGGGTGGTGGTGGCGGTGTCCTTGGACAGCTCCAACGCCTTCAACACCCTGCCCTGGAGCTGCATACGGGAGGCACTACGTTATCATCGGGTGCCTCTCTACCTCCGCCGCATCGTTGGGGCTTATCTGGCGGGGAGGTGTGTCACCTACATGGGACGTGATGGCGGAAACCAGCGCCAAGTGTCGTGCGGTGTTACACAGGGATCGGTCGTGGGACCGCTCCTGTGGAACATCGGGTACGACTGGGTGCTGAGGGGCGAGCTCCCGCCGGGCGCGGACCTGACGTGTTACGCGGACGACACGCTGGTCACGGCCCGGGGGAGTTCGCACAGGGAGGCAGCGTTGCTCGCGATGGCGGCGGTCTCGCTCACGGTGAGCCGCATACGGCGCCTCGGCCTGGAGGTGGCCCTCAACAAGTCGGAGGCCATGGTGTTTCATGGCCCCCGGCGGGTGCCGCCGGCCGGATCACACATTGTGGTCGGGAGGGTCCGGATCGCTGTCGAGCCCACCATGAAATATCTGGGATTGGTGCTCGACAGCCGGTGGGACTTCGGACCCCACTTCCGGCGGCTGGCGCCCAAGTTGTTGGGCGCGGCCGGGGCGCTGGCAACGCTGCTTCCCAATCTGGGGGGCCCGAGCGCCGCCTGTAGGCGGCTCTATATGGGGATCGTGCGATCCATGGCGCTCTACGGAGCGCCGATCTGGGCGTCTGACCTGACGGCCGGCAGCATAGCTGTCCTGCGCAAGCCGCAGCGGGCGATGGCCGTCAGAGTTATTCGGGGGTATCGCACGATCTCCTTCGAGGCGGGTTGTGCACTGGCCGGATCACCGCCCTGGGACCTGGAGGCGAAGGTGCTCGCGTCACTGTACCGGTGGCGCGAGGCAGCGCGGGAGCGGGGCGAGCGACCGGTGCAGCAACAAATCGAGCAGCATCGGTTGCAGCTCCGCGAGGTCCTGGTGGCGGAATGGCGGGTGAGGCTGTCACGCCCTACCGCCGGCCTCAGCACCATCGAGGCGATCCGGCCAGTGCTCGACCGCTGGCTCGGGAGAAGGCACGGCTCCCTGACGTTTCGGGTGACGCAGGTGCTCTCGGGGCATGGTTGCTTCGGGAAGTACCTGTGTCGCATTAACAGGGAGCCGGACGCCCGGTGTCACCACTGCGTCGACTGCCGGGAGGACACGGCGCGGCACACGCTGGCAGAGTGTGCCGCTTGGGAGGAGCCGCGCCGTGCCCTCATCACCGAAGTAGGCAACGACCTGTCGCTGCCGGCCGTCGTGAACGCGATGGTCGGCGGCGCAGAGTCCTGGGACGCAGTGGTCTCCTTTTGCGAAACGGTCATCTCGCAGAAGGAGGCTGCGGAAAGGGAGAGAGAGATCTCGACTCTCGACCCGGCCCGCAGCAGACGCACCGGGCGTCGGAGGAGGGCGGACAACGCCCTCTTCCGGCCCCCCTAAATGGGTCCAGGGGCAACGGATTCGGGGACATCCGTCGCCCCCCAACATCAGGACCCGAGAAGGCGGCGCGCGTAGTGTTCCGCGTGCGCCGCTCACAGACGTTGCGGGGGGAGTACACCTCACTCCCCCCGCCCGAGACGGGGCCCGCGCTAGCGGGCCGGCACCAGCCGGGGTTGTGGAAGAATAATGTGTTCCCGCGACCCCGGCGTAGGTGTGAGATGGAACACCGGGGTGGTTTTTAGTCAGTAAGAGTCTGACAGACCCCTCCGCCCGCCCGCCCAAAAAAAATAAATAATAATAATAATAATAAAAATAAAAAAAAAGGGTTTCGCACACTAACCAAGCTCCGAGCGTGTCCTAGTCCCAAGTGTGTTCAATTGGATTGAGGCAACGGGCTTATCGCGGGCCAGTCCATGCGATTGATTCCAACGTCCTGAAAATACTCAATTTCAATTGCTCCATTTGAGCTGTATGTGGCCTGGCGTTGTCATGCATAAATATTGAATTTACACCCATTTTAATTAAATTTGGGGTTAATAACAATTTCTTATGAATTGAATACAGATCAAAATGTTTCAAAAATTTAAAAACAGTTTCTTAGGATCGTTTTCTTTTAGCGACAACGATTTAGGTAAAGGGCCCATTTTGCCCCATTGACTGCTTAGCTCTACAAAGGTGTAGCGTGATAAATTTAATATTTATACCTGTAACTATCTGCAATATTTGGGCAAGTCTTTCTACAATTTGAGGTAAAATATAGTAGAATACGAACGAATTGCAATATTGCAATTAGTTCGTATTCTACTATATCCTCCATAACAAATAGCATGATAATTTATAAGCTATAGACTGACCAGTCCACCCTCTCCGGTAGTTTTAACGTAATGCTGAAACATACATTCAGACAAACAGAACTGACAAACAGGAAAAAAATAAAAATAAACGGCATTATAATCGTTACCAGACCACGCAAAATTTACTTTAAAAAATAAAAAGGCCATATTTTTTACTTCGCGATGATTATATTATACAGGATACATTTTTAACCAGTGCGCAAACTGTAATCACATATGATTCTAGACCCCCAGAATCATATGCATGATTACAGTTTAATCAACTATACAACGAATTTATGTTTTAGAACCATGCAGGATACGTTTTCAGTCTCAGAATTGTGGTAATGTTTGTGAACATTATGACGATAAAGCAGCATTTAAGTACTTTATTAAATTTTATATTGTTAATGGAATTAAATTACACTGCTACAGGTCAAACTTCTTATTAAACTTACGTTTCCCCTTACAATACCTACCCAATTGAATAATAATAGCTACTTTGCAGAGTCAATCAAAAAGGCAATTTCAATTTGCAGCTCATCCACTTCATGTTGTTAACATTATCGTATTCAGCAATAAACACTACATTTAATATGCAAATATAACAGCACCAGCTCTAAATCCATTTTATTTATAAAATGTTTTATTTTGCCCCGCCCAAATGTTACGGAATCAAAATATGTGATCTGTCAAATTATCATAATCTGTTGTGCCATATTTTGGTGGCGGGTCGCTGACGTTTTATTTGAGCTAATAAGTATTTCCTGCCCAAACTTGCACAAATTGTAAGGAAAATAACTAGGATGGTATAATGTCTCACGTTATGTCTCTCAAACACTCATACGACGGTTACTAGAGTGAACCAGAGTCGCGTCTCAGTAAAAATTTCGCGCGCGTTCGGGCGAATCGACGCTCCAACTCTAAAGCTCCAGTTTATTGTGTCATAGAGTATTGAGTTGGATTTCGGTGTGTTTCGTAGTGAATAGGTAAGTAATAAACAGTTTTTAATACATAGGTTGTGTGTTTGATAAAGATTTTAAACAGAAATAGTTATTTCAACAAATTGGTGTTCGCCATTTTGTGCGCCGTGCCGGCGGCAAGGCGGTCGTTCTGCACGCGTTACGAATAATAAATACACTAATGTTATCAAACTGTCGTTGTTACGTGTGTTGTAACGTATCGCAATATTGTTATTAAGCATTTAATTTGAATAATAACGTAATAAATTTGCGTAACATTGAAATGAAAAATACACAACACAATGAAGCCATTTTTTGGCCGTGACACAGACCGGGAATTTAACGGTTAGGGCAAAGGTTTTAACTGCGAACTGCCAGTTACGTGATTTTTCTCGGATGGTCGAATTAATGGATACGACATATTTCTTTGGTGGCGTAATTTTTCTGATTTGTGTTTTTAACCGACTTCAAGAAAAAAGAGATTATCAATACGACAAGTATTAATGTGTTTTTTTAAACCATATTTTTTATATATTTTTTCTTCATTATTTTTTTCAGAAGATTCTCGTCTATTGCAATTCTTCATTTATGTTTCTTTTCATTTTCATTTTCGTTTTTTATTTTCTTCATGTTCAGATGTGACTGTATTGGGCGTATCCATAATTTCTATCATCCTTGTGATCCGTGAACTAGGTACTTATGCATTTCGTAGTGCAATTGTTAATTTTGGTTAATGATTTTTAAATGTTTTTGTAATGCAGCATGGCTTTTTATTATCGATTTATATAATTTACATTTAAAATAAATACAACAGATTTTAAACAATGGTGCAATGTTTGAGTGGATGTTCTTTGTGCTTCTTTTCAAGTGTTTGTTTTGGTTAGTCGATGCTGTTAAAACAAACAATTCTAACAGCTGAGACTCTGTCTGTGATAAGTATGTGGACCATTTGTTATTGTAAGATAACAACCCAAGCTACTTAACCTTTAGTGTTCTGGGAATCGAACAATGAACAGACCCTTTTTTATGCAGGCGCTCGAGTCGTCCAAATGACGTCATGTTTTTGTTAAGCTTGTAGCTTGTACAAAATGTATGGGGAGGTTTGTACTTTTAATCTGCATACAGAACTAAGACAGGCGATCGACGCAGCGACTGCACAGGAAGCAGCAAAGAGGACTATCTCTTGGCGCTACATACCGCCTGGAGCTCCATTTATGGGCGGAGCTTGGGAGCGAATTGTTCGCTCCGTCAAAACATCTCTCACCGAGACGCAACGACGTAATTTATAAACAGCACCGATTATTAGCTTACGAGTCATTGTCATTTTAATCACACGCGAAATTATCGCGCGGGATCACCCAGAAGTACCTACACATATACGTCGATTCGCGCAAGATGGCCGACACAAATAAGCGGAATAAGCGGACTATGTGCGAATGGCGCAGTGAAAACTGTTTTGTTTACACACAGCAGATTGCAGCCGCTGCATCGCTTGAATCAGCGAGCGCGTTAGTTGACATCGCTGACAACTGCTGAATAATGTCATTTTAATGACAATGCATCATGTTTTGTTAACGAAAATTAGTTTATGGATGTACTGAATAAGCGAATATGCTTTTAGTAGAATGGAAACAAGGTTTGATTGTGATTGTGACACAACATGAAAATTGTAGGAGTGTTTGTTGTTTAAAGGAAATTAACATCACCAACTTCGCTGACTGGTTTCGATACCGAAGTGGAGTACCTACTTTGGTTTCTTCAAAGCTTGAAATTGTGCCCGATAAATGTGCAACTGGATTGTTTCTTTATGACACTTAATTATAATTGCTTCTCACAATTGTATCATGCTATAGAAACTTTGGCAGCAAGTCCAAGAGAAAGAAGAAAAAGTAACAGCTTCAAAACACCGCACTAGAGATATATAACCACTTTAACGATAAGTCTCTGAGAAAGATCAAACTATAGGTACCTAATAAACTTGTGATTGCAGACATTTGGTAAGCGAAAAAGAATAGTCGGCTACGCGTCCATTCAAGACAAGCACACTCCACAACGAAATAAATCGTAAACCGTTAAACTGTTGCCATAAAGTGTATTGTGCAGATAAACAAAGTTATAAAACTTTTAGACAAAGCAAAACAAATCTGTAAAAGTAGACGTACTCACCTTACTTCCTTAGCTTCATTCAAGAAAAGCGAATATAGGAGTCATGTATGGGAATTTTGTACAGTTAATAAAATTTCGTGTTTTGGGATACTTTTTTGTTTTAATTGTTAGTTAATAGACAATCCCTTTTTAAACTCTTAGATTTTTAGAACTTGGGACGTAAAGTTATAACTTGTTTTTGTGATTAATTCTGTAGGTAGATTGAGATGAGGATCGTACCTACTCAGTAAGGTACATTCGGATTTACCTATGTCCAGCAGCAACTGAACAGTCTAATACTGATGAAGTCCTGATAGGGTTTTGAGTGTAGGTAAATCAAACAATACTTTGTTTGTGTAAGTACATTCATAATAATTGTACTTGTAATTAATTTACTCTTTATATTACTTCATATAAGAAGGGGGCAGGTCGGGTCATACCCTCATAGCAAGCATAGCTAAGGTACCAAATAATACTCATCAGATGTGAGCAGCATCCTACAGTTCTTAAACCTACAATGCAGTTACAGCAATAACTTCTGATTGAAAAAAAAACACAATACAAAACAACAGCAAAGAACTGAACGCAACTGAAAGATAGATTTTCTTTACCTGTCAATAAATAGTTTTGCCTTATGAACGAAAAAAATATTGATCACGTAAATCATTCCTATCATTAATTAAATCGTTAACATATCGTAAGTTATAATGACTGTATAAAACAATTATGCATTCTTGGGTAAAATATATATACGTGGGACACTCAAAGTTTTGCGAAAATAAAAATATAAGTACTTTGGGTATTTTTTTTTAACAGACAGAGAAAACTTTTGCCAAGCATTTGGTAGTATACCATTCAGCGTTGATGCTTATTTGCTTCCGTAAAGAAATTGATACCAAGTAGCAGAGTCAGTTTGAAAAAGCTCGCGATCAAAAAATTCCCCCCCGCTTCTAGATCGCTTCACTTTGGTAAGCGTTGATTCGTTTTGAAACACCCAAACCGTCGACTGGCGCTTCGTTTCTGGATCGTATTTATATATCCATGACTGTAATGAAATGAAGAAATGACTTTGAAATTGGAACGCACCTATTTTTACTTACAAATAATCATATTTTCAAAATAGACTATGACTGGCCGGCCATTCTCTCATACAATAAAAACTTTTTTTTCGCAATATTTTCTGAGTGGCCTGGTTATACTTGATGGCATAATTTAAACAAAGCGCTCCACGCTTTTTGATTTATTCATTGTATATAAAAGAAGAACTAATATAAGTCAATAAAATTATTTTAACATTTTTAGTGCGTGATAATTTCAAATACTATTCTCATTCCTACTTACTACACTACTTACTTGTATTTCTGTTGCAGGTGCAGAGACAATTCAGTGAATTAGGTCTCCGTTAGGTACGTCAAAGATACGCCAAACAGGCCTTGGACACAAAGTCGACTCCTCAATTATTAAGTTTATAATGGCGATCATATCCTATACGCTCAAATTTATTACTTATTCATGGGGAGTCGTCCCCATGAATAAGTAATAAATTTGTCCAAGGCCTGTTTGGCGTATCTTTGACGTACCTCACATAAAAATTTGGAGATGGTGGAAGCGACACGGTCTACATCTTTACCATTACAGAAAAGTGCAAGGCCTTTTGCCAAACGACAAATTTCACGTATTGTATTCTGCCAAAGAACGAACGTACTACTTAAACAAGATCCACAACTGATCGGAAAAATATTGTGAATGGACGAGGCACAATCTACTAGAGCAGGAATCGTAATCAAAAAAACATCATTGGTCCGAACATACCCCGAAACTTGCCAGGAAAGAACGAACTACTAACACAAGATCCGCAAGTGATTGGCAAAATATTGTGGATGGGACGACGAGGCACAATTTACTAGAGTAGAAAAAAAAAAAAACATCATTGCCGAACAAAACCCGGAAACTGCCAGGGAGTCTTCGTTTCAGTATAAGTTCTCAGTTAATATGTGGAGTAGGATTAGTCCAGTGCAGGTTCCAAGCAGACTTAATTGCGATAATCATTTGGAATTTATACACTCACTGAATTATTTGGATTATTTCGAAGATGTTCCGTTGACACCGCATGACTTGGGTCGGCAGTTGTGTGTCTTGCTTCTGTAACGAAGACACCTGAAGCAGAGACGTTTGGACTTGGCAATGCCCCATCTTGCGTTTGCATCCAACTTCTTGAACTGTTCGCATTCTGTTGCGTCGGTGTGCCCCGTATCGTCACATATGAAGCACTTTGGTGATTGCGTCTTCTCAGTCATGTTGTTGATCCTTTGCGTCTTCTTCTGTGGTGCGGTTGTAGTAGGTGCGGTCACTTGTTCAGGCAGCGCGTAAGGTCCGCACAACTCTGCTTCCCTTTTGAAGAACTTCTTTATCTTGATGAGGCAAGGATCTTCATGTGGCTGTGTGGCTGAGAAGTCGCAGTATCTATACGAGCGTAGAGTCAGCGTTAGCTTGTCCACTATTGTCTTCGCGAGTTCAGGGTTGTACATGTAATTAAAACAACCCAAAGTCTTCAATGTTGCTACGACGTTGGAGACCTTAGTGGCGAATATGCAGAAATCCCTTGGTGACTCAGTAAGGCGCGGTGCCGCGGGCATCAGCGGCGAGGACGGTAGGACGGCGATCGGGTTTTGCGCTTGTGTAAAGTGCTGGTGGCCTTACTGCTCTCCTGGAGGATGGTAGTGGCGTCGTCGGTGGCGATTAGAGTATGCCTTGGTCGGCGAATACTGCTTATGCGGGGGGGAGTATAGCGGGCGGCCGCTGAAATCAGGGAATTTGAGCGATAAGCGTTTCATAAACTGGTTTATGGTTGGCATTTTAAGGTTGACGTGGAGATCTATATTGCGGACATATTAGGGGGCACCCGTGTCCTTTCTGAGGAAACGGTTCCGGAGGGTCTGCATCTTATGGAGATGACGTGGGTGAGCGTGCGCAAATACAACGCAGGCATAGGTCATGATGCGACGGATGACTGCGGTATGGGTATAGAGCTTGCATTTAAGCGACAGTTCACAACGGGCTGTCAGAATGAAATGAAGTCTTCCAAGAGCGAAGGAGGCGCGCGCGCGAACCGCCTTAATGTGCTGCTTAAAGGTGAGGTTTTGGTCAAGGATCACGCCTAGGTACTTAGCTTGTTTCTCCCAAAGTATCGCCTTGCCGTACATAGTGAGCGGGCTGGGAAGGGGGAGGGGGAATCAACGACGTCTCGAGAAGAGAACTGCCTGACTCTTATCGGGGTTGACCTCGATTCTACATTTCCGGAACCAAGCGCCTAAGACGTTTGCGGAGGTTTGGAGAGTACGAGCTATAGCATTGGGACAGGGACAGTGACCGGTATAGTAAACGGCCGTGTCGTCGGCGAAGAGAGCCAACGGAGCCTTTTTACTCTTTAGGATATCGCTGGTGAACAGCGTGAAGACAAGAGGTAACAATCCATCCCGTTCCCGTAACAATCCGTCAATACTTTTAGTTATATAACATATATAACTTGTTTTAGGAAAACGAAATCAGATTCTAAAAAAGATTACTACAAAGAGTTAAAGTCCCTTGTGTTAAGTTCTTTGTATAACAAAAAGTTGCGTTTTTCAAGCATAATATAAATAATAATATAAAGAACCCTAAACTTTTATGGTCAAAGTCAAAGCATTTATTTCAAATAGGCACTAAACTACTTTTACAGATCCAAATCTAATTAATGATACTTTTTTCATAGTTCCCGACAACCCCATTGCAAGCACGAAACTTTTAATTTATTTTAAGAACCATAGATATGGTGAGGAAATAATATCCAACCTTAAAAGTAACGGCGATGGCTATGCCAACATTACCATTGACAACATGATTCTACCATACGCACTAAGTACTGTAACTGACACTATAAACTGCTCTATTGTGACGTCAAAGTTCCCTGACCAATGGAAAATTGCTTCCGTTAGGCCCTTACCCAAAAATGCCAATCCAGTTGAAGTAAAAGACCTACGCCTTATTAGCATTTTACCGTGTCTGTCTAAAGTTTTAGAGAAAGTCGTCAGCCACCAATCAACGCATTTTCTGGAACAAAATTGCGTGTTGCCGGACTTACAGTATGGTTTCAGAAAACAGCGCAGTACTGCCAGTGCCTTACTAGATGTGACTGATAATATATTATCAGCCCAAGATAAAGGAATGTGTTCTTTGCTGGTCTTGCTAGATTTTTCCCGGGCATTTGACGCAATAAATTTCCTGTTATTACTATCGAAGCTAAATTATTACGGATTTGACCCCAGCGCTACGCAATGGTTCCGCAGCTACCTTAGTGATAGAAAACAACTTGTGGATCTACGTTTGGGTGACGGCACTGCTCTTACAGCGTCTCTTACTTCCATTGAAAGAGGGGTTCCGCGGGGATCTATATTAGGCCCAATCATGTTTATTTTGTACTGTGCAGATATAATTAAATGCCTCCAGAGATGCAAGTACCACTTATACGCTGATGACGTCCAAATTTATATATCGTTCAGTCCAAATGAATACGACAGTGCCATTAAAGATTTAAACGATGACGTTCGTAGAATCGCCGCCTGGTCTGAAGAGAATTGCCTGACTCTAAACCCAACGAAAACCAAATATATTGTATTTGGCACGAGACAGCAACTATCTAAACTTCCAGCAACTTTTCACCTGGAGCCAATGGGCGAGTCAATTGACAGAGTTTATGAAGCGCGGAATCTTGATCTTAATATGGACAAAGATCTTCATTTCAATAACATGTGGCCGACTCGGTAAGAAACACTTTCTACCGCCTGAAAGTTATGTACGAGATTAGGCCGTACTTGTCCGAAACACTACGGGAACAGCTTGTTGATACCCTAGTTTTGTCTAGGCTAAACTACGCAGATACAGTCTACGGCCCGCACAGATCGGCTTATTCAAAGGGTCCAAAACGCTTGTGCTCGGTTTTGCAATAAAATTCCGCCCAGAAGTCATGTAACTCCATTTTTAAATAGACATTTCTCATTGAAAATGATATCGAGACGCAAACTACACTTGGCGTGCCTTCTGTTCGGTGTAGTTAAATATCAAAAACCGGACTATCTGAACGACAAGTTAAGTTGAAATGGCCGGATAATTCGTTGGATTAAGTCTCAACGTAGAAATGGCCGGATAATTCGCTAAATTGCTCAGAAGCAGTCACAAACCACAATTCAAAACAACAGCAAAGAACTGACAACTGGAACTGAACGCCACAGATCATATATTAGTAGCAAGATTGAACACAACTGAAAGACAGATTTTCGTTACCTGTCAAAAAATAATTGCCAAATATGGCGATCGTGTGTGTTCGAAAAAGTGTCGTATCGCGCGCAGTAAGTAACTCTTGTGTTCAAACTCGAAGAAACAGGGCTGATTCGCGTAAATAGCAATCGTATCGTCGATCCAGGCCTCCATCGCATCAAGAAAGGTTTTGTACACCCTTTGTATAAACTGTCGTCTATCGCCTAATTACAGTCCAAAACAGTGTGGTATGCGCCATCCCATTTTTGTAAAACCACCAAAACTTCTATCGTCGAAAATGGCATAAATGGCGCATCCAATAACTTTCCTGGGCGTTAGATTTAACGTGGCAGCGTACTTGCTTGATCTGCCAAGTCTTCGGACCCAATGTCTCTTGACTTTCATTAATTCAGGAAGTACAACATGAGTGTCATTGATGTGAATATACATCGCGAGATACGGACGCGATTGAACGTTTGTTTAGAGTGTTAAGACAGTAATTTTGAAAATCATTTGCATTACATTAAATGCTAGCTTTAATTTATACTGTGACAAATAATACTGAAATATCATTTTACGAGTTGTATTAAGTATCATTTCAAAAACTCTTCAACGCCACCTCGTTCATGCATAATAATGATTTGATGTTTATTTTCATAACTTCAAGTGTGTTAAAATATCGTTCTGTGGCTGAAATAATAACTAGCGAAATTATTGTTTAGCACCACAGGCGATGGAGCCTTTATGCTTGACCGAGTTAAACATTAACTCAATCATAAGATATGATGTAAAATAGGGTTTTATTTATTGAAAAAATCAAGAAAATGAAACGTAAGTATTTTTAAAGTTATTGTTCTCCTAATATGACTTCTGCTGTTAAAAGTCAACAGTATTGAAATAATTAGGAATCAAATTAAATAACCCATACCCCACCCAACCTTAAAAAACCGGTCAATTGCGAGTCGGACTCGCGCTCCGAGGGTTCCGTGCAAACTCATTTTTTTTTTTGGGTGGGAAATCATCAAATGACTTCTCCCGCTCTGGGTGGAGCGGGAGGGCGTGTCAGACTTTTACTGACTTAAACCCACCCGTGTTCCTTCAGTTGCCTGTACCAGGGCCACGGTTATCTCTATCGAATTACCCGCGACCCTGAGGCGTCGGCCCTAACGGACCCCGTCATTTTGTGCTGCCCAAGCTGGGCAGACCTCTACCGTATGCTCCACCGTGTCCTCCGGGCGATCCACACAATGGTGACACCCGGGCGTTTCCTCCCGCCTTATGCGAAACAGGAACCTCACGAAACAACCGTGTCCGGTGAGGACCTGTGTCAAGCGGAAGGTGAGGACGCCGTGGTGCCTCTCCAACCACTCCGCAATTGTGGCGTGCCCAGCAGTGGGTTGCGACAATCGCACCCTCCACGTCGCTATGAGATCCCGCCGGAGCTCTGTCCGCTGTAACGTGATTTCTCGCGGCAGCGGAGTTACACCCCGGCGTTTTGCCTCCTCGCGCCACTCCCATACGTGCGCGAGGGCTTTTGCCTCCAAATCCCATGGCGGCTTCCGTACAAACCTGTAGGTATATAAGACCTGAGTATTTGATATCAATTTTTAATTTAATACCTCTACGCGTTCATGAGGAAAGGGGTAGTAGGTTTAAAATTATTGAAAATATTTTTAATATATGATGTAACTAAAAATTTACGTTTTTCGCAATTTTTCCTTTATCTGTGCTATAAGACGTTGCTTCGTACCAAATTTCAAGATTCTGAGTTCACGGGAAGTACTCTGTATGTTTTGATTCCATTGCGAATGTCGAAAATTTGCGGCATAAACGGCTGTATCTTTTGATTATTTTGGCTTGGAAGTTTGATTTTTTCACAGCTACAAGGGACAGTAGATTTAGTATAAATTCCAGCTTGAAACCTCCACGCGTTCCTGAGAAAAAGGGTCTTGACAGACAGACAAACGGACGGACGGACGGACAACCAAGTGGTCCTATAAGGGTTCCGTTTTTTCCTTTCGATGTACGGAACCCTAAAAAGTAAACAAAAACAACATTTACCCAGGACCATCTACTCTATCAGCATCACTGAGCTGAATTTGTTAATGAGCTGTCATGGATATAATTCAAACACTGTCATAGTTGACACTAACTTTTGCCTAACTCAAAAGTGCCTTTTACAGTGGTTGATGACCATTTAAATATTAGTTATTTTGTATGGTAGGATAGCATTTTTTTTCTAATTAACAAAATAGTTTCTGTTAATGCATCAAGCATTATGTCGAAGATAACGCAAATAAAAAAACCACGGTGTATACACGTGTTTTTTTTTAATAACTTAAATTGTAATTAAAGTGGTTTTTCGTGTCTGTCTGTTCGACCACGTCATTCCTGTAAACGCAACGGATTTGAATGCGGTTTCACCATCATTTAGATAATTTATTTCGGAAGGTTTATGTATGAATATTAAACTTACACATAATAAGGAAATCTCGATGTTTTGTCAAGGCGCAGAAAACCGTGCAAAGCGAGCTTGCTGGTCGCTAAGTAGGTACTAAAATACAAAACAAAACTAACTCGATTTGAATATCAGTTTTACATTTTATTTTACTTTATTATACTATTGGAAATGTCAGTTCATCAACCAAAGAACTTTAATCTAATTGAAATTTGGCCTTGACTACTTGCAAAACTTTAGTTCTACCTATCGGTGCCTTTTTACTAAGGCTGGTATTATTACTACGTAATACTGTTATTGTCAATTTAAATAGGTATCTAGTTGTATATAGGTACAACATTCATACATACATAAACTCATGCCTTCTTCCCATGGGAGTAGGCAGAAACTATACTAGAATGCCACCTGCTAAGATCCTTACATACTCCTTTTTCTGGTTTTTCATCCATCAGCAGCCTAATTGCGTAACAAATTTTCGTAAAAGATTACGACTAATCTGTTTGATTTTGACAGTTCAACGACATTCATTGCGTTATTTACATTGTTGAGCAGATTTTTTTTTCGAACTTATGTAGCAATGGATTAGCAATCTGTTTCAAAACGTTTCAGATTCAGATTGATTGTGTAGTACGCAATTTTGGTATTGGTCACTAAGCAGAAAACTTCAAACCTTTTCCAAAAATTGGTGCCTAGGTTATAACTAAAACCTGTGCAAATGTTTTACCTAGGCTACCACATTGAAAAGTCTGATAACTTACCGTAAATTGAGGCCATCAACAAAGGTGACCGGCAGATTTTGTACAGCATACTTTTTTTTGTTGTTCTGTTATATAATTTGTACCACTTATTAAGGCAACTAGGAAATTTATTTTCATTTAAGTGAATGGTAATTATACTATTTTATAGAACTTTGGATGAATTAATAATACCAATGAAAATCTTGAATAATCAAACGTAATAAAATCGTAAACTATTTTTGATGTGATGTTTTGTGAAGTTGAATGATAATTAATTATTTAGAAATAGAAACAACATAAACCGATCAAGCCCTGTATAAAAAGATACGGAACTTTCCTTAAAAGTACACAAAAAAGGCTCCACGCTTTTTGATGACTGTTTTTTTTAACTACTATGTTTATTATTGATTGAGGGGTTCGTCGATTGGGATAGCGGCGACTGCTGCTTCTGCGGCATTGCTATTGCTGAGGCCGTAAACAAAGTGCATATTGGCCTCCTCTTTGGGCGAATAATTAAACAATGGCACAGTGAAGCATACCCAATTAACGTTAATGGAAAAAAAAACATATCAAACTATTGTCAAATAGGGATGATGCCAAATATTATGAAATGTCCGAATAAATAGCGTTATTTCAAAGAAGGCATACTTAAATGGGATTATCGATAAATCTGTAAAATCGATGGAAATAATGAAGAAGCTTCACACTCAAGTTTTTGGAGGGAGAGGATTATTCCCGTCCCTGTCGTGCGGTGCGGACAGTGTATGGCGCTAGTATGAAGTTACATAGTTGTGACGTCACTTCTATGATAGTGCTGTTTTTGTCTGTTTAAAAAGTTTAGAATTTATCTTTTTTTTGTCTATTACATTTATATTATATATGACATAACATAAAATAACAACACGCCTTGTTTCCCCGAAGGGTTGGGCAGAGGTGTACCATTGTACACCCACATTTCGCCAGTTATGTTTTGTCCATGTAATAGCGGGCGAGCCTATTGCCATCAACCGGGCACAAATCCAGATTAGGCTGCTACTGAGAAATATATATATAGAGTTAGTTTCTTTAAAATAGTGCAAACTATTTGCAAATAAACACTTAGAGGGAAAAATAGTCATCATCCTTATGTTACGGTTTCCTAGAAGACCGTTTTCGTCGTATTCATAGTGGGTGTCAAAATCTGTCTTATATACCAAAGCTGTTTTATTTCATGGTTTCAGCTAAAATTCCGAATTAAAAATGGTTCGGACTTCTCTTTCCGGGCGAGCAGCTTTCGTTTACATTTTGTAGTACGAGTAGCTACCGCGTCCCTCGCCAATAGTGACAGACCTTTCTGTTCAAAATATTGCGCTTATGCCTTCTCCAGTATTATATACTTACTCTAAGATTGTATCTACCAGATTCCGGCGACATACGAGCTTGTCCATTGAGCTTAAAAAGTAAATTGTTATTCCTGAGAATTTAACCTACACCAGCAAACTGGTGTTATTTAATATAACATCTTTCGAAAATTAACTGCGTCCTTTTATTTGAAGAAACGCAATTCGTAAGTACCACAACCACCTTAGCGCGAGAATTTTTACGACTGACTACGACTGATGCCATCACAACCTCAATATTGTTATACACAATTACATCTTATAACTCTATCTAAAGTTTTCCTTATCGGTACTCAATTTTCAGACGATAATCCTCTCAAAATTTGTTGAGAAACAAAATTTGTTTCGCATTAGTTCCGTTCCAATTCTTTTAATCTGGCGCGCCTGGATTTTGTTCAAAATTGATTAACTCGGCTTGATTATTATTAGCTGGCCCACGATACGACCGTGCTTTTAAAATATGTTATTAAAATACTTTTGACTATCCAATATTTGAATCATGCAAGAAAGTTCGTTTAGATAGTAATACTAGAACCTGAAAATACGGGTTTATTTTTCAAAGACCCACCTGCATTGAAATTGTGGTGTGATATTTTAACTTACCGTCAAAATTATTTGAGTTTTAGTGCGCTATAAACATACAAAATAAATGTTTTCCGAGCAGAATTGATTATGGCATGCCGCCAATGGTTCGTGGCACAGTTGGCGAATCCCTGTTTCATCCATTTATTTATAAGCGAGAGGTAGTGACTGAGGTATTTTTCCGAGTGAACAGGTGAACCGTACGTCCGTATTACTTTGGAACCTAGGTGTATGCATAGCAGCGACGTTCGGAATACCCTCTGCCAAACATTTATCACGTTGTTCGTTTATTGCTTTTTTTCAGAACTGTGGGGACAGAATTTTAACAATGAAGCGAAATTATGCGAGCAAATTTAATTCGTTGTATTTTTTGTCAATATTTTGGTTTGGGAATACAAGTATGCGTGAAAAGCTGAATAAGATTGTGTTGATGTTTCCAAACAAATTGTTGAAGACAATACGATGGAAATATTGGCACATGGAAATTGTGAAAAGTTTGATAAGTTTAAGTTTTGATTTAATTTAAGGGACACGAAGGATTTGCGCTAAAGGCGTCGCAGGCTCGAAGCATGGCTGTACAGTTCTAAGACGATTGTATCTTTAAGTTACTCTTTATTTTAAAGCTTAGTTTCTTTAGTTGACAGATGGTTCTTTTAGCTAATTTCCAGTGAAGCGATATTCAGTGAATTTTCGAACAGAGCCTAAGTATTTTATTAGCGCTAGCATCTATTTTATAGCTGATCAATCATTAACGGAGTCACAGCACACAGTTGAATAATACTTCCTTTGACATTTTGTATTCTAAATACATAATCGCTTTAATAAAACTCCCAGAAGAGATTGATATCTATATTACCTAACCTTAGATTGACAAATATTTAAAAAATGAAATATATCCCAATAAATCGTATTTAAAATGCCATTTTATATTATATTAAAGATAAATGATCCTCTTTTGAAGTAAAAGCCAACATCATACGAACTCATTACCTTTGACCTTCTTGTCAAACTCTATTTAAGAATGATTGATTTTACACTGGTATAGCGTACAGAAACGTACGTTAAGTATTTTAATTGGGATTTCGAATATTTAAAAAACGGTTTTATTAAGGTCATTAGTTTCTTGGAGAAATTACTCAATTAGATCCGAAGAATTGTTCCCCGGTAGTTATCGCAAATAAACAAAAACACGGCGTGGATTTAGATTTATAAGTCCCAACCAGTGCAGCAAGCAGCAGTAGCAGTAAATTCTAGTTATGTACTATCTCATTTATAAAGTTTTCCAAAAAGAATCCCTTAAATAACGTGAAATATCGTCCATTCTCATTGTGAATCAGTCCGAGTAATGCCAGGTGTGTACAAGTAATCAGTGTTGGTACGGCAAAATGACACAAAAACATATTATGATGCCCAATGACGCAATAACCATTTAGGGGGCCATTTGCATTGGCCAGATGTAGCTATTTGCTCCTCTCTCTGGTGTAATAAAATCGTTTTAATTTAATTTGCGAAAATACCTTTCGGACAAAAATGTTTGCCAACTGACCGCAACTTTTGGAGAAGGTTTTATTTTCGGCTAAACATTTTGGAGGATCAGAATGAAACTCCAAATTTCTAGGTTCCTACGACAATTTTGAAACACGTGTTAATGTTAAAGCTTTTATTTAGAGCATATATTAATTAAATAAGTGTTAGGGTTTTAGTAACTCGATACACAATTATACCTGGTGAATGTATTAGATGCCTTTCACATTAACATAACGTATTTATTTTGTTAACAACCGCCTTCTTGTTCAAATCATGTAACGGTCGGCTGGCGACGCATGACTGTGCGTTGGGTTATTTAAGCGATGAAACGGCCGTGCGCAGCTCAGAGATTGGCTTGTGGTCGACACGCAAGCATCTCCTACAAAGTATTATTTTATTTTGTAGTTAAGTTTGCTCCGCGCGGACCGCATTTTTATTTCTTCGCCGCCCGGTACTTAGTACCGACGCGGTCGCGGAGACCACAACCCTGCGATGCCGAAGGCCGGCACGCGCGGCTCGTTGGGCTGCGATGCCGGCTCACCGGAGTCCCGCCCGGCGCTGGATAGGACGTCGTCGATGCCGAACATCGGTGTTGCGTCGTCCTGTGCACCGCCGGCCGGCTCCACACGGAGTGAAGAAAAGAAGAAGGACAAGAAGAGGAAGAAGAAGGAAGAGGGAAGAGGAGGGTGATCGAGCGCTGCTGCTGCTGCCGGCCCACCGACGTCACTGGCGCAAGCGCGCGTTGCGCCCACGCCGTCGTCGAGCCGATCGCAAGCGGTAGTGATCCGCCCCGCCGCGTTCCACCTGGTACCCATCCAGGCCCCGGGAACGCACCGCATGCGCACGCCGTGGCACCGCCCACGCGTGGTCCCGCACCCGCGCCCGAGCGCTGCTCTAAGTATGCCCCCGCGTACAACGCCGCGTACACCGCCGCGTATGCCGCGCGCTCCGCCGCACCGCGCGAACACCCCGCGCACCCTGCGCGCCCAGTACGCACCACCGCACCGCCGAGTTTCGCGTCCCCGCCCGCGACTGCCGTGGTTGCGTCCGTGCCAGCAAGGATTCAAGCTGTGCCAGCTCCGTGCACCGCTGTAGTCAGCCTCCCGCTGGCGGGACCGGCGATGGCTGAGCGAGAGCGACCAGCAAAAAATATCGAGACCACCACTAAAACAACAAGGTCAGTACCAAGTGCTACACATGCGCCCGACTCACCGGCGCCCCCCCGTGCCTCAGCCTACGACTCGCCCGCGGTTATGTCGCCGTGTTCGTCCATCGGATCGAACATGTCGCTGGCATCCGTGGGCTCGGCCGTTTCCGGTCGCGTAGATGTGTCCAGCGACACGACCTCCCGGCCCGGACACCGGCCCACCGGGTCTAAGGCTGACGTCACGATGATGTCGCCGGCATCACCGACGCCTTCGCGGGGCCCCGACTTCGAGTCCCGGCTCGAACCCAGAAAACAACGTCAGCGCGTCGACGCAGAAGCTCGAGCGAGACCACAGCGGCGGAGGGAAAGCGACTCTGCCCCGACTCGCCGCGGAGTCCGGACCTGCCAGCGTCGCCTACTTTTTCCGACGCGGCGCGCCGCTCACCCCTGCCACCTGCGTCACCATCGCCGTCACCGCCACCGACCGCGGGGGTTAGGCCACCCCCCGTCCCCGTTACCGCTGCCACCACCCTCGATGAACCCCCCGGCGCCGCGACAAGAACGTGGCAACAAAAGCCGGGACAGAAGAAGCCCAGATACCCACCGCTCTGGTAGTTGAGAGGCTGCCAAACTGGGCCGCCCATTTCCGGGCCATCAAGGACAAACTGGGCCGGCCTCCTAACGCTCGTCCATACGGAGGTGGAGTTCGCTTCACCCCAAACAGCGAGGAGGAGTATAGGCTGGTCCAGCGATACCTGACTGGCCTAGAGGAGGACAGCGGCGTTAGCTGGTTTGCCTACTCGCTGCCAGCGGAGAAGAGCCTGAAGATCGCCATACGGGGACTACCGGCGGATACTGACCCGAAGGAGATAGAGGAGGAGCTCCAAACGCTGGGATACCAGCCGGAGTATGTGCGCCATATCAAGGCCGCACAAGGACGACCCGGTTGCGTATTCCACGCGATCCTAAAGAAGACTCCGGACGTCCGGGCCATTTATGTCACCACGACATTCATGTTGATGCGTGGTGTCAAGATAGAGGCCTGGCGCGGAAAACGAGGACCCGCCCAGTGCCACCGATGCCAGCTGTTCAGACACAGCTCGCATCAGTGTCACCGCCCGCTCGCTTGCGTGCGTTGTGGAGGGGAGCACGCGGCGAGAGACTGCCCGCGCCCGCGGGAAGAGCCGGCTACCTGCGTAAACTGCGGTGTACCACACATCGCGTGCAACATAAAGTGTCCGGTGTTCCAGAAAGAAATCCGGAACAAGCGGGCGGGCACCGCCGCCATGACGGCCACATCACGCCGGCCCAAAGTGGCCACTGAGAGGCCACAAGAGATGCCAGAAGACGCCCAGGGCGCGACGCTTATGGCGGCGGCCAACGGGCCCACAGACAGACCAGCGGGAAAGAAACCCGACCCCCCCCCCGGTATTGTAATTGTGTAACGGTGTTACACAATTACAATACCGTTCACACCCACATGTCGGCCCCTTAGCCCGGACAGTGAACAACTAGCTCTGTGATCTGGACGGGCGGGGACCAACCACCCACTCTGCTGGAACGTCGAGTCGGCATCTCTGTCGCCGGTCGCCGCCGCCGGGCCTCCCCTAGGTAACTAGGGGTCTTACCTGGCGGTGCTTGACCGCCGAGATGCCGTGAAGCAAGCGACGCTTTGTACTAATAGCGTCGCGGCATGCCTACAGAAACACACATAGCAACCACTTACATGGGCGCACGTAGCTTTCGTGCGCCCAAGAAAGGACAACCAAGAAACCTATTCCCATGAAGCAACCACAAGGAGAGGCCCGTAGTTACGGGTCGCCGTATGGCATCTGCGGCCGGGGGGCGAAGCCCCGGCACCGCACGCAACGCCCCCTTACGGGGGCGCCGCGATATAGCTACGGCGCAGCTCAGTTGTTCCTGCGACGCCGAAGAGGTCTTACCTAATACCATAAAGTCATAGTGTATCACTCCGTGTAGAAATATTGCTATTCGTTAAAAGCAAGGTCAGGTCAGTTGATTTTATTTTTTAATATTTAAATACCCGATTGGGTTATTAATATTCTTACATTACTTAAAATAACCAGCCATGTAAAATACTTAGACCTAAGGTGTATTGTCATCTCTGGTGTTACTGATGTCCTTCGGAATAAAGTGTTTCCATTAAATGCTAGTGAGATTATTCAAACTTTCATTTCACTACCTTACATTACCTAAAGCTAATTTATAGTTCAGTGCTTACATCTCAGAAGTGGGATAGACGAGTAAAAGTCAACATAAATATGTACTCGTTTATCCTGCCCACAGGTTGGTTATAGATTCAAAAACTTACCTTTTCGTTTTTGTTTCTTCTTTTACTGTTAAAATATATCTTATTGTCATCGGAATGGGTGTTGAATGATCTTTGTTGCATGTTATTATAAATTAGTCTGCTAGTAATGAATAATTTAAAATTAAACAAGCAACGACAATAAACCTTTGTCAGTCAGTGACCTCAATCAGTGACCTCATACAGTTTTTTTGTGTTGTTAGCTGTTAAAATATTTTCGTTTCAAATAAAGTTATTCATTTGAGTGTAACCATGATTTTCAGTTGCAATGTGGAAGAACTTATTACATCATTACACAGCTTTGCCATGGCTACTCTCTGGGAGCGTTACATCATTTCATTACTCAGCTTTGCCAGGGCTACCCTCTGGAAGCATTACATCATTACACAGCTTTGCCAGGGCTACTCTCTGGAAGCGTTACATCATTTCATTACTCGGCTTTTCCAGGGCTACCCTCTGGAAGCGTTACATCATTACACAGCTTTGCCAGGGCTACCCTCTGGAAGCGTTACATCATTACACAGCTTTGCCAGGGCTACCCTCTGGAAGCGTTACATCATTACACAGCTTTGCCAGGGCTACCCTCTGGAAGCGTTTACATCATTACACCCTACTAATGTTGACATTGCAACGGTTTTCTATTTAAAGTTAATGTAATATTCGAATGCGTAATGTCACTAATGTTGATCGTTTTGATACTATGGATCTTCCAAAACATGAGAATGATGACGTTGTTAAGTTTCAGATTATAACCACACATTAATGATGCGTCCCTGCTGCTATCAAGTGTAAGGCTTGGGCACATCAATCATCAGTGCTGCTATCAAGTCAAATGTAAGGCTTGGGCACATTTATCATCAGTGCTGCTATCAAGTCAAATATAAGGGTTGGGCACATTAATCATCAGTGCTGCTATCAAGTCAAATGTAAGGGTTGGGCACATTAATCATCAGTGCTGCTATCAAGTCAAATGTAAGGCTTGGGCACATTAATCATCAGTGCTGCTATCAAGTCAAATGTAAGGCTTGGGCACAAGTGCTGTTATCAAGTATAAGTAACTTGGGCACGGTGCTGCTATCAAGCGGGCACGAAGTTATGTCTACTGAAGGAGCGGGTGCGGGCGAAGATCAGCAACAGGGGAATTCGCCGTATGCTTCAAGCAACGAGTCTATTATTCTGTCCTCGTAACGGCCAATCTCAAAGACCAAGAACGTCGTCCAGACGTTGTCAACAGTAACGTCGGTCGGAACATGCATC
This sequence comes from Dasypolia templi, assembly GCA_963555695.1. NCBI lineage: Eukaryota > Metazoa > Arthropoda > Insecta > Lepidoptera > Noctuidae > Dasypolia > Dasypolia templi. The sequence goes on along the minus strand of OY743141.1, from coordinate 19,679,542 downwards.
TAGACAACATAGTAAGTCCCGCTAGTTACGAGTACGCCGGCGACGAAGATCACGAGATTCAAGGTGTAGATTATTCTAGCAGCAGTTCATAAGATCGATCTTCATCGCGTAAAGGACTTGTTCCACGAAGACGTCAAACTAATGATAGTTTAGGTGACAGACGTGAGGGAAGTAAAAGACAGCGAACTAGTAACAATTCTGATCATTCAACTAATGGTAAACAAACTAAACGACGTCATTATCCCCCGAATGTTCAGTCGCCTAAACGTGTAAACACGAATTTAGAGAAAAATATAATAGTGACAGTATTTTAGATAAGTTTATAGATGTTCGTAAAGATGTAAAAGGTTTGTCTGGCTCCAAACTTTCCTAAAATAACGTCCTTCTAGAATTTGATCCCATGGAGGAGTGTGCAGACATCTATGGTTGGGACGAAAAAGAAACTATCCATTTTGCCCTACCAAAATTAACCGGTGTTGCAAAGATTTGGTACCAGGGTCTCAGCGCAATCCTTTACTGATGGACCGAATGGAAAAGAAAATTGGTAGTAAATTTTCCTTGTGGTGACGATTACGCGGAACTTTTAATATCAATGCTAGCTAAAAAAAGCCCGTTACGGCGAATCATTGGAGCACTACTTTTACGAAAAAAATAATCTACTTAATAGGTGCGGAATAAAAGGTCGTAAAGCTGTTGACTGTATTCTAAACGGGACTGAAGATCGCGCTGTCAGAGTCGGTGCTCAAGCTGCTAGAGTTACTGAAATATATAAAAACCGTTAAAATAGATCCTACTAGAGATGCTGGGGAAAGACATAAAAACATGAGAGTAGGGCTACTGGAATGACCGCTTCCACCAGACGAAACGATTTTGAACCAAAAATGTTAGTATGTCACAATTGTAATGAAGAAGGTCACAAGAGAATCCAATGCCGGAAGACTTCAACGACGTGTACTAATTGCAGTAAGTTGGTCCATTTAAGTACTTATTATAGGTTCAGGGAAAAAAATCAAGAAGACAAAAATCAAAAGGACACTATTCAAGAATAGTTGGTATCAGAACATCGGGTGAGTTTAACTCAAAATATATTTTTAACATTCTGATCAAGGAGGAATTCTTGTCACGTTGATTTAGGTAGCCAATGCAGTCTTATTAGGGGAAGTGAAGGTAAAAGTTCAAAACATTGATACCAAAGATTTACCTTAAATCAGGGCAATAGGTGGAAATTATGTTAGTCCGTTGGGTAGGTCCAGGGTTTATGTTAACGTTCAAGGTATAGATGAAAATATAGAAATTCTAATAGTCTAAAATCACGTTCTGAAATATCCTGCGTTACTGGGACACACTTTTACAGAATTACCAGACATAGTCATTGCCAAAAAGACTAGTGAAATAATTTTTGAAAAACTACTGTAAATACTACCTACACCTAAAGTATAGAGTAGCGAAATAGAGTATAGGCCGGGTACTGATATGACGCACGCGGGAGCTTTCAAGTAGAAATCCAGCAGATAGAAGATAAGGTAAGGTTTGATTCAAAGCGTATTAGGAACAAATCGTATACAGTCGGAGATTTGGTGTGAGAGGGGAAACCTTGAATACTGGCCAATCTAAGAAATTAATTATGAAATTTCAAGGACCCTACAGGATCGTTAAAGTTTTGCCCAATGATCGTTATTTAGTAACAGATACCCGAATCACGCGAAAAAAGGACTGTCGTAATTATGAAAACATTATTGCAGTAGATAAAACGAAACCATGGCTTAGTTTTAATCAAAACTTTGGTAGTTCGGATCGGGATCAGGCCAATCGAACAACAATACATCTTAGAAAAAATTGCTTTAATTCGTGCTGCAATTTATTATTGTGTTAATAAGATTTCAAGATTATGGCAACAAATGAATGTGGCTGTTTGTGTACACAACTAATTTATAGTAAGTAGTAATGTTTCTGCTTAGTTATGATATCGTATATCCGGTGTTAAAATATTAACGTTATTTTTATTTCTATTATTGTGTAAAAAAAAACCTGGTACTTAATATTAAATTGCATTTTTACTTTAATACCTGTATATTTTAATTGTAATTATTGTGTATATTGTAAGTCACGTGTGAGTTTTGTTTGTAATTCTTTTTATTATGGTTTTTGTTACGTAACCAGATTAGTTCTAAACGGTTGTTTATGTTAGATAAATATTATAAACATTTGTTGTACCTAATACTAATTTAAGTATGCCTCTTAAAAGTAATGATCGATCAATGGAGATTCATAAGAATTGTTAACATTCTTGATCAGTGTATTTTTACGAAATTGATCATTTAATAGACAATAAATCATATTATTATTCTGAAAATAAAAGAGCGAAGGGACTTGCTCTAGCAGGATGGCCGAGCTGTTAGGGTTTTAGTAACTCGATACACAATTATACCTGGTGAATGTATTAGATGCCTTTCACATTAAGATAACGTATTTATTTTGTTAACTACCGCCTTCTTGTTCAAATCATGCAACGGTCGGCTGGCGACGCAGGACTGTGCGTTGGGTTATTTAAGCGATGAAACGGCAGCTCAGGATTGGCTTGTGGTCGACACGCAAGCATCTCCTACAAAGTATTATTTTATTCTGTAGTTAAGTTTGCTCCGCGCGGACCGCATTTTAATTTCTTCGCCGCCCGGTACTTAGTACCGGGACGCGGTCGCGGAGACCACACCCCTGCGATGCCGAAGCCCGGCACGCGCGGCTCGTTGGGCTGCGATGCCGGCTCACCGGAGTCCCGCTCGGCGCTGGATAGGACGTCGTCGATGCCGAACATCGGTGTTGCGTCGTCCTGTGCACCGCCGGCCGGCTCCACACGGAGTGAAGAAAAAAACAAGAAGGACAAGAAGAGGAAGAAGAAGGAAGAGGGAAGAGGAGGGGGATCGAGTGCCGCTGTTGCTGCCGGCCCACCGACGTCACTGGCGCCTGCGCGCGTTGCGCCCACGCCGTCGTCGAGCCGATCGCACGCGGTAGTGATCCGCCCCGCCGCGTTCCGCCCGGTACCCATCCAGGCCCCGGGACCTGCCGCTAACACCAGTCGCGCACCGCATGCGCGCGCCGCGACACCGCCCGCGCGTGCTCCCGCACCCGCGCCCGAGCGCTGCTCTACGTATGCCGCCGCGTATGCCGCGCGCTCCGCCGCACCGCGCGAACACCCCGCGCACCCAGCGCGCCCCGTACGCACCACCGCACCGCCGAGTTTCGCGTCCCCGCCCGCGACCGCCGTGGTTCTTAAATCTTATTCAAGCTGTGCCAGCTCCGTGCACCGCTGCAGTCGGCCCCCGCCTCCCGCTGGCGGGACCGGCGATGGCTGAGCGAGAGCGGCCAGCAAAAAATATCGACACCACCACTAAAACAACAAGATCAGTACCAAGTGCTACCCATGCGCCCGACTCACCGGCGCCCCCCCGTGCCTCAGCCTACGACTCGCCCGCGGTTATGTCGCCGTGTTCGTCCATCGGATCGAACATGTCGCTGGCATCCGTGGGCTCGGCCGTTTCCGGTCGCGTACATGTCTCCAGCGACACGACGTCGCGGCCCGGACGGCCCGGATGTCCCCCGCCCCGGGGAGGGCGGAGGGGTCTGTCGGACTCTTACCGACTAAAAACCAACCCGGTGTTCCATCTCACACCTACGCCGGGGTCGCGGGAACACATTATTCTTCCACAACCCCGGCTGGTGCCGGCCCGCTTGCGCGGGCCCCGTCTCGGGCGGGGGGAGTGAGGTGTACTCCCCCCGCAACGTCTGTGGTCAGCGCGCGAGGAACACTACGCGCGCCGCCTTCTCGGGTCCTGATGTTGAGGGGCGACGGATGTCCCCGAATCCGTCGCCCCTGGACCCATTTAGGGGGGCCGGAAGAGGGCGTTGTCCGCCCTCCTCCGACGCCCGGTGCGTCTGCTGCGGGCCGGGTCGAGAGTCAAGATCTCTCTCTCCCTTTCCTCAGCCTCCTTCTGCGAGATGACCGTCTCGCAGAAGGAAACCACCGCGTCCCAGGACTCGACGCTGCCGACCATCGAACTCACTACGGTCGGCAGCACCAGGTCACTGCCTACTTCTGAAATGAGGGCACGGCTCCTTCCAAGCGGCACACTCTGCCAGCGTGTGCCGCGCCGTGTCCTCCCGGCAGTCGGCAGCAGGGCCACCTCCAGGCCGAGGCGCCGTATGCGGCTCACCGTGAGTGAAACCGCCGCCGTCGCGAGCAACGCTGCCTCCCTGTGCGAACTCCCCCGGGCCGTGACCAGCGTGTCATCCGCGTAACACGTCAGGTCCGCGCCCGGCGGGAGCTCGCCCCTCAGCACCCAGTCGTACCCGATGTTCCACAGGAGTGGTCCCACGACCGATCCCTGTGGAACACCGCACGACACTTGGCGCTGGTTTCCGCCATCACGTCCCATGTAGGTGACACACCTCCCCGCCAGATAAGCCCCAACGATGCGGCGGAGGTAGAGAGGCACCCGATGATAACGCAGTGCCTCCCGTATGCAGCTCCAGGGCAGGGTGTTGAAGGCGTTGGAGATGTCCAAGGACACCGCCACCACCACCCCGCCCCGGGACACTGTTTCCTCCGCCAGGACTCTCACCCTCGACACAGCGTGGATGGTAGAGCGCCCATGCCGAAAGCCGAACTGGCTCTCGTCCAGGTCCGGCCCCTCTCTGCACAAGTGGCCGACGAGGCGGGCTGCGAGTATGCCCTCGAACAGCTTGCCCACCTCGTCGAGCAGCACTATGGGCCGGTACGCAGACGGCGAGTCGGCAGGGCGCCCCGCCTTCCTGAGCAGGACCAAGCAACCTGTTTTCCCCCCGCCCTATCCCCACGCCGTAGACTTGTTGTTGAGATCCCCGAGCAACAGCACCGGGCGAGGATGAAGTCGGCCCACGACGGCACCCAACTCGACAAGGAAGCTCTCGAAGTCGGCGAGACTCTTGTTGGGCGAAAAATACGCCCCAACGACGCCAACGCCATCTGCGAGGGCGGCTACCCAGCCGTGCCCCCGCGACGGGCTGACGAGAGCCCCGCCAATGATGGCCACCAAACCGTCCAGGTCTCCCACCCAGTACGGCTCGGCGACCACGGCCACGTGAATCGACCACTCTGCCATGCTCTGGAGCAAGAGATCCTGAGCTCTGGCAGAGTGGTTGATGTTGCCCTGGAGGAAATGGTAGAGCGCCGTTATGCGCAATCCATTCCCTCGGCACCATTCTTAGGCCGGGAGTCGGCCGGAGGGGAACCAGGCTGAGGGGGGGGGTAAAGAGCCCCCGGCAGCCTTGGCAGACCCTCTCTTCTTCTTGTTGGCGGGCGCGCCACAGGCCTTACCGCCCGCTCTGTGCCCAGCGGGCCTCCCTGCAGCTGTACAGAGGCTGCAGTTTGGCGCCGCGGAGCACTGGGCTGCCTTGTGGCCGGGCTGGCCGCAGCGATAGCACTGCTCGCTGCGGTCAATTGCGGCGGTGCACCGTGCCGTAACATGCCCCACGTCAAGGCACCGGTAGCACCGCAAGGCCCTGGGCTGCAGCAGCTTCACCCTCGCCGCAACCTACCCCACCAACAGACGCCCACCGTCAGCGACCTTATTCGCCGCCGCCACCGGGCACCGCACCCAAATCGTACCGAGCCCGGAAGCGTCGGCGCGTATGTCGCCCGTCCGCACGTCTCCTGGCAGACATCCACCGACTCGGGCGACGGCCACCACGACTTCAGCCGGGGTCGTCGAGTCGTCCAGGCCATCGACGCGCAGCTCAGCGGTCTTCGCGGACGTCCTCCGGGTTGAGGACCTCCCTCAGTTTGGTGGCCAGGATGTCCGCCTTTTCCCCACTAGAGGCACCCGACACCTCGAGCAGCCGCGCACCCGTAATAGCCGGCCTCATTCTGAAGCCGGACGGTGTGCCAAGGGGATCGGTCGTGGGACCGCTCCTGTGGAACATCGGGTACGACTGGGTGCTGAGGGGCGAGCTCCCGCCGGGTGCGGACCTGACGTGTTACGCGGACGACACGCTGGTCACGGCCCGGGGGAGTTCGCACAGGGAGGCAGCGTTGGGGTGCGTGCAGAAAACCTCCTCGTGTGCCTGATCGCTGCTAATCCCTTACGGATACGTTCGAGGGGAATAGCAGTTTTCGGGCCGGTGCACCCTGGGCATAGACAATATTCTCTTTTGAAAAAAGGGTTTGGGGGTTTTTTCGGAGAGTGTATTGTCTGTGGCGAATTTCTGCGGGGGGGGGGAGCAGTAGGCTCCATGAAGTTCTTCCACGTGTCCCTCTGATTAGCAGAGGACACAGTGGAGAAACAAGGGAGATGGGTCGCTCCTGATCGATCGACGATCGTCGATTGACACTGGACGCGACCCTGCCACAATGGTGCAGGCGCACCAACGTGGCTGGCGTTTCTCTCTAACGAGCAATCGTGACGAGAGAACACTCGGCGGGTTCGCTGAGCCGGTTTGGCCAGACAGCGAACGGAGGCATGTCTAATGCCGCCGTCGGAGAGGAAGGACACCTCTAAGAAAAAAAACCACCTAATCCTAAGCTTTGAGCTTGGCGAGAGGATGAGTGGCTGGTGGGGGACCAGTCGCTAGCGCTCCAGGGACCGCACCCTTAAAAAGCGGACAAAACAATTAAAATGGACAACACAGGTGATAAAATTTTACCCCAGGGCGGTACCAGCTGCTCAGCAGCTGGAGAATCCGCCACGCTACCTTTGGTAGCGTCATGCCCCACGTATTCTGGGGGGGGCATCAAATGTTTCCCGATTGCCAATGGCAACAAGAGCCGAGGAGGCTCCTGTCCTTCAGGGGACGAACAAAAAGACGTAGGTGCGGTGTCAGATTCTGACGCTGCATCCGAGAGGATGAGTGTTGTGAGCGTGGCGAGCGTAAGCTCAAAGCGCTCTTTGAATGAAAAAGAGGTGGATGGCCATACTCCAAAATTCTGGAAGGCGGACCACTCCTCTAGTGAGGAGAACCTGTAGGAACCCATGGGGCCAACAGGCACAAGAGGGCGAGGTCGCGCCAAGAACGCGTCAAATGCTTCGGCGTCGCGCGACTCTCGGGGTCGCTTTCTCAAGCGCCCCGATACACCGGTCCCTTGTGAGCGCGTTGAGAGCGAGGAGATGGACCCCGAGCCCTCGGCCCTGTTGGGAACCAACAGGGCGGAGGCGAGTGCTGCAAAGCGGGCGCAGCAAAAGACTGTAGCGGCTGACGAGGTCAGCGAGTTGGCCCGACAGGCTCGAGAGCGGCGCTCTGCTCGGACGACGGGAGCGTGACGGGGGTGGCGCTCAGTCGCCAGGTGTTGGACGGCGTGGATGTCGTCCTGAAGGTGGCCACGAAATCTGGCAACCTGAAGGGCACATTCACGCGTGCTCTGAAGGAGGCGGCTGAGGGCATTAAGGAGGCGGTTGAGGTCCTCCTTAATCGCACAAGTACGGAGGAAGAACATCATGGAGCCTACTGCTCCCCCCCCCCGCAGAAATTCGCCACAGACAATACACTCTCCGAAAAAACCCCCAAACCCTTTTTTCAAAAGAGAATATTGTCTATGCCCAGGGTGCACCGGCCCGAAAACTGCTATTCCCCTCGAACGTATCCGTAAGGGATTAGCAGCGATCAGGCACACGAGGAGGTTTTCTGCACGCACCCCAACGCTGCCTCCCTGTGCGAACTCCCCCGGGCCGTGACCAGCATGTCGTCCGCGTAACACGTCAGGTCCGCACCCGGCGGGAGCTCGCCCCTCAGCACCCAGTCGTACCCGATGTTCCACAGGAGCGGTCCCACGACCGATCCCTGTGGAACACCGCACGACACCTGGCGCTGGTTTCCGCCATCACGTCCCATGTAGGTGACACACCTCCCGGGCTGCCACCACCCTCGATGAACCCCCCGGCGCCGCGACAAGAACGTGGCAACAAAAGCCGGGACAGAAGAAGCCCAGATACCCACCGCTCTGGTAGTTGAGAGGCTGCCAAACTGGGCCGCCCATTTCCGGGCCATCAAGGACAAACTGGGCCGGCCTCCTAACGCTCGTCCATACGGAGGTGGAGTTCGCTTCACCCCAGACAGCGAGGAGGAGTATAGGCTGGTCCAGCGATACTTGACTGGCCTAGAGAAGGACAGCGGCGTTAGCTGGTTCGCCTACTCGCTGCCAGCGGAGAAGAGCCTGAAGATCGCCATACGGGGACTACCGGCGGATACGGACCCGAAGGAGATAGAGGAGGAGCTCCAAACGCTGAGATACCAGCCGGAGTATGTGCGCCATATCAAGGCCGCACAAGGACGACCCGGTTGCGTATTCCACGCGATCCTAAAGAAGACTCCGGACGTCCGGGCCATTTATGACACCACGACATTCATGTTGATGCGTGGTGTCAAGATAGAGGCCTGGCGCGGAAAACGAGGACCCGCCCAGTGCCACCGATGCCAGCTGTTCAGACACAGCTCGCATCAGTGTCACCGCCCGCTCGCTTGCGTGCGTTGTGGAGGGGAGCACGCGGCGAGAGACTGCCCGCGCCCGCGGGAAGAGCCGGCCACCTGCGTAAACTGCGGTGGCCCACACCCCGCGTGCAACATAAAGTGTCCGGTGTTCCAGAAAGAAATCCGGAACAAGCGGGCGGGCACCGCTGCCATGACGGCCACATCACGCCGGCCCAAAGTGGCCACTGAGAGGCCACAAGAGATGCCAGAAGAGGCCCAGGGCACGACGCTTATGGCGGCGGTCAACGGGCCCACAGACAGACCAGCTACCTCCTCTGGGCGGAGGAAAAATAAGAGACGCGGGGGAAAGGGCAAGGGAAAGAAACCCGACCCCCGCCCCCGGTATTGTAATTGTGTAACGGTGTTACACAATTACAATACCGTTCACACCCACATGTCGGCCTTATCTCTGTCGCAGGTCACCGCCGCCGGGCCTCCCCTAGGTAACTAGGGGTCTCACCTGGCGGTGCTTGACCGCCGAGATGCCGTGAAGCAAGCGACGCTTTGTACTAATAGCGTCGCGGCGTACCTACAGAAACACACATAGCAACCACTTACATGGGCGCACGTAGCTTGCGTGCGCCCAAGAAAGGACAACCAAGAAACCTATTGCCATGAAGCAACCACAAGGAGGCCCGTAGTTACGGGTCGCCGTATGACATCTGCGGCCGGGGGGCGAAGCCCCGGCACCGCACGCAACGCCCCCTTACGGGGGCGCCGCGATATAGCTACGGCGCAGCTCAGTTGTTCCTGCGACGCCGAACAGGTCTTACCTAATATCATAAAGTTATCGCACTGAGCCCGCGTGGTGGAATACGGCTCACTACCTCTCATAGAGAGGAGGCCTGTGTCCCAGCAGTGGGAACGTTATAGGCTGATTATGCTATAGTGTATCACTACGTGTAGAAATATTGCTATTCGTTAAAAGCAAGGTCAGGTCAGTTGATTTTATTTTTTAATATTTAAATACCCGATTGGGTTATTCATATTCTTACATTACTTAAAATAACCAGCCACGTAAAATACTTAAACCTAAGGTGTATTGTCATTTCTGGTGTTACTGATGTCCTTCGGAAGTGTTTCCATTAAATGCTAGTGAGTTTATTCAAACTTTCATTTCACTACCTTACATTACCTAAAGCTAATTTATAGTTCAGTGCTTACATAAGGTACTTCTTATTACCTAATATCTAATTAAAAGAAAAAAATTAACTACACCTTTTCTGTTTTATTTTTCAGTCACAAAAACACTATTTTATGAACCTAATAAAACGAATTATCGAACATTCTTATATCAAAGTTATTTCCCCTTTCAAATCAAAGATTAATACGATCAAGAATCGAGATTAAGGACAGAACATTATTTTTCGAGGATATCTTCAATAAAATGGCATTTTAAATAAGATTTATTGGGATACATTTAATTTTTTAAATATTTGTCAATCTAAGGTTAGGTAAAATAGATAACAATCTCTTCTAGGAGTTCTATTAAAGCGATTATGTATTTAGAATACAAAATGTCAAAGGAGGTATTATTCAACTGTGTGCTGTGACTCCGTTAATGATTGTTCAGCTATAAAATTGATGCTAGCACTAATAAAAATACTCAAGGCTCTGTTCGATAATTCACTGGATATCACTTCACTCAGAAATTAGTTAAAAGAACCATCTGTCAACTAAAGTAACTAAGCTTTAAAACTAGGAGTAACTTAAAGATAAAATCGTCTTAGAACTGTACAGCCATTTCATGCCTCGAGCCTGCAATGTCTTTAGCGCGAATACTTCGAGTACTTTAAATTAAATCAGAACTTAAACGTATCAAACTTTTCATAATTCCCATGTGCCAATATTTCCATCGTATTGTCTTCAACAATTTGTTTGGAAACATCAACACAATCTTATTCAGCTTTTCACGCATACTTGTATTCCCAAACGAAAATATTGACAAAAAATACAAGGAATTCAATTTGCTCGCATCATTTCGCTTCATTGTTATAATTCTGTCCACACAGTTCTGAAAAAAAAGCAATAAACGAACATCGTGATAAATGTTTGGCAGAGGGTATTCCGAACGTCGCTGCTATGCGTACACCTAGGTGCCAAAGTAATACGGACGTACGGTTCACCTGATCACTCGGAAAAATACCTCACTCACTACCTCTCGCTTATAAATAAATGGATGAAACAGGGATTCGCCAACTGTGCCACGAAGCATTGGCGGCATGCCATAATCAATTCTGCTGCGAAAACATTTATTTTACATGTGGATAACGCACTAAGACTCAAATAATTTTGACGGAAAACTAAAATATCAAGCCACAATTTAAATCTTTGAAAAATGAACCCGTATTTTCAGGTTCTAATATTTCTACTAAAGGAACTTTCTTTGAATATTCAAATATTGGATAGCCAAAAGTATTTTCATAATATATTTTGACAGTACGGTCGTGGGCCAGCTAATAATAATAACCCAACAAACCGAGTTAATCAATTTTGAACAAAATCCAGGCACGCCAGATTAAAAGAATTGAAACGGAATTAATGCGAAACAAATTTTGTTTCTAAACAAATTTTGAGCGGATTATCGTCTGAAAATTGAGTACCGATAAGGAAAACTTTAGATAGAGTTAAAAGATGTAATTGTGTTTAACAATATTGAGGTTGTGATGGCATCAGTCGTAGTCAGTCGAAAAAATTCTCGCGCTAAGGTGGCTGTGGTACTTACGAATTGCATTTCTTCAAATAAAAGGACACAGTTTATTTTCGAAATATGTTCTTTTAAATAACACCAGTTTGCTGGTGTAGGTTAAATTCTCAGGAATACTTTTTAAAACTAAACGGACAAGCTCGTATGTCGCCGGAATCTGGTAGGTAGTCTTAGAGTATATAATATGCGCAATATTTTGAACTTGAACAGAAAGGTCTGTCACTTTTGGCGGGGGACGCGGTAGCTAAAAAAGTGCGGTACAAATAAAAAAACGAAAGCTGCTCGACCGAAAAGAGAACTCCGAACAATTTTTTAATTTATTGATGTCGATATTCATTCGGAATTTTGACTGATTAAAACACATTCAACATAAAATAAAGTTACAACAAAAATGACTACATAAAATTCGTATTCTGAAATCATCGATGTGTCAATTTTGATTTTAAACATGACCTCAAACCTTCGGTAGTCTCGCTACAAGACTACCGAAGGCTTTACTATACACTCGTATAGCAAGTGCAAATTTTGCTGATTTGACGTATATTTTTATCGATCGAATCACTGTCCATTGCAAGGTTGCATGGCTCTTCCAGGCATCCTTTCATCGCAGAAAGCGATAAGGCCGCCCATCGTATACTTTGTAGTGTTCGTTTTTTTTTTTGTAATGTATTTTTGTGGTGTACAATATCTTTTTGTTATTCGGTGTGTACAATAAAATATATAAAGGCCATACGTCGTCTTTATCAGGAGAGGTCTTAATATTTCCTTAGCGTGGGTATGCGGGCGAGGAGATGTATGCAAATGAAAGTTAATATTCTGAATAACCATACATCTCTGATCTCATTATGGAATGAACAATAATGTAAACGACGTTCCACTGAGTACGTGAGGCGTGATTGTAAATCAATCGACCACTGCATTACAAGAGTAGTCAATGCTCACCGTCAATAAGACTCTTGATCCCTTTATTTTTTGCCACTTTCTCAGTACCCGGGGTTACGTCAAGTTGACAGCTGTCAAATTCGTTCTAAAATCAACTGTCTAAGTTTGGCGTCGTTCAAACTTTAGACGCCGTCAGGTATTTATATAATTTGATGATTATTCAACGGTTTAACGAGGTTTAGCGAGACATGGTGACATCACGAAAGCAATGGGAGAAAAATAATCAATACAGTATGTTGCATCCTGGTTGAATCGAATGAAAATACATTAGGATTTTGAAAAAAATACTTACATAATAATATTGAAGGTTATTCCGTTTTTATTTAAGTTTGACGTATTTCATCGATTTTTACAAGTTTTAAAAGCACAACAAGGCTTTTTCAGGTATCACTGAATGAGAACCGCGCGACTTGAAAACGATTTACGTGGTGTGTAATAATCGATTTGAAAGTGTTTTTTTATGAATGTGGGTACACACGGCTACACATCAAGCATACATTTCCAGTTTTAGCTGACCTCGCGTTGTATAGGCTTTTCGTACAATGAGTAGTCAGCTTATACTGGAAATGTATGGCTTGATATGTAGCCGTGCATACTAGATCGTTGGATTTTGAACTTTAACAGTGGGAAAGTGTTTATTTATTGAAAGAGTACAATCACAGGAACGTTAATGTAAAAACCAAAAAAAGTATTGAAGCATTTGAGACAAAATTAAGGAATCAGTTCGATCGTTTAATTAAAACACTTTGTTTACGCCGGCGGCCTTACGCCAACTTTGATAAATTACCGAGAATTAAAAGAGATTATCCTTTCTTATCGCCTCTTCTTCATGTAAAATGTCTGCCGTTTGATAATTATCTGATTTCGTTTCACAGTTTTAGCTACAGGATATTGATGACGGTCTAAGAAACAGAAAATATACACAGTTCTTGAAATCGAATTGAAATTGCTTTTATTGGAAATTTATAATGAATAGACTATTTTCGAACTGAGTCTCTCAACCTCAAGTAAGTACTTTTTAGAAGTAGGCATAGATAGGTAGTTCTTTAAAATAACATATTTCAACTTCCTCAATGTCTTATTGATGCCCATAACACTACTTCAAATAAATATCCTTATTATCTACAATAAAAACATCTATTACTATAATAAATAATGCACATACATTTTCTGAACCTCTATCATACAAAGTTTATGACTCGTGAAAATACTTTTCGCACTTCAAGCGAAGATAATGATCAAAAATCACACACAAGGGAGTCATTTCTATCTCCCTATTAACTGTTCTAATATTTACGTGGATGGAATATATAAAACAGTGTGAAATCAAAGCTGGGAACGAAAAGCCAATAAAAAAACATAGTACTAACTTTGAACAGCTCAATAAAGTGAATAACCCAATAACTGCACAAATATTTGTTGTTTACGGACAACGGGGTTTCCGACCAAGTCCCTGTTTCAACAGAAAATCAGAAAATATTATTCTGTAACGAGATTATATCATAATTTCTGCTGAACAAAGAACCAATAGTGAGCCGCACTTTGTTACACGGTGTTTTTTTACATAGTAAGTGGTTTTGGGTTTGTTGAAATGGACATGTTATTGCTTTGGTAATAATAAATATTATTTACTAGCTTTGGTCCGCGACCTCGTCTGCGATGTTCATCTAGATGAAAAGTAGCGTATGTCCTTACCTAAGTCTATCCAATTTCATCCAAATCCGTTGAGCCGTTTGGGAGCGAAAGCGTTACAAACCATAGATTTTGTAAATACTACTAGTTACAAACAATCAAACTTACTACCGCATTTATAAATTTTGTTACGATACTTTTATACTTCTTCCATAAATTAAATACACCTCAACATGTGTTCTGCAAATCAATTGGTTCCAGGGTATGGGCGGCTTCAATTTAACTATCGATACAGATGAGAACAAAAGACCAACCCTAACTAACTCTTCTAAACGCTACCAACATACATATAATTATACATAATCAGTCTATTATGTTCCCACTATTGGGACACAGGCCTCCTCTCCGTGAGCGGGAGTGAGCTGTAATCCACCACGCGGGGCCAGTCTGGGTTGGTAGATGTCACATGTCTTCGAATTTTTGGTTCTAAGACATTTCCTCACGATGTTTTCCTTCACCGTTTTGATTTATTTTTAAACGCTACCAAATTATTAATAATTACGTAAAGCTAGATATCTTAAGCATTTTGTGATGACTATAATACATTAATTACTATTTTGCTTTTACTTTTGCTACTTTGTTAAAAAACGTTATTTACAAGTACAGTAACGCTCATAAGTCCATAGGCAATCTCACATAGCAATAGATTGACGCTTCGGTTTCACTTACGACCTTCTTCTATATGTTTTTTTCTATACTATAAACACGCACACACTCACTATGTCTGTAATTGATAGTAGTTCATATACTACACTATTCACTCAATTGAACGTTGTTGGTTAGTGTTTACATCTGTTAATTAGCAGTATTGTGGTTATAATTTTCAAAAGGCATTGAAATATAAATATTGAAGCGTTGGCAAAAATATTGCGCTGCGTAAAAGTGGACTAAGTGTGAGTGTTATCATTTAAATATTTCATATTTTACTAAATATAAATTATTATTTGTCAAAATTTATAAAAAAAAACTTAATTATTATAGTTTGTAGTATTTTGTTTAGAGATGTCTAATAGTATTACATTTTTGTTCTAGAGAAATACTGTGAGTCTGTGGGTTAAGATATATGAGGAAGTGGGAATCCTTGCTAGTCGGAGCGCTTGTAATATGAAATGGAAAGCGTATTGAAACAAGACCTCACATGGTGAATTAATATGAAACAAATGGTTTCATACCAACCGGTCATTTTGCTGAATTATTCAACACGTCATTAAAAACTGTTCGCCGTGTACTCCACACTATAAAGGTTGCATCACCGAATTCCAGCAAACAATAACGATATAAACAAGAACGTTTAAGTTCCGCAATAGTTTATCCTGTATATTTAATTATAAATAATTGAGGTTTAGTTTCAATCATATTTTCTAATAAGAAAATGAATACTTAAGCTATTCTCAATATGTAATCTATATTAACTAAAGCTAAATAAAATGTGAAATACTTAATGTAAACAAACTAGCCTACATAAAAACATATTAAAATCACTTATTTTGGAAATTAATGATATTAATGACTTATCAAACTTTTTTAACATTTCTCAAAATAAAACAAATTGCTTCTAAGTTCCTTGATATAGTATTGCACATCATACCTGGCTGAAGAAGTTATTATAAATAATCTTATCGGTTTGATATCTATACCTATGTAAAATATTATAACAAATAAAAACGATTTCATTTTTTTATCACTTGTTACGCTTTTCTTTATTCTAAACCACAATAATAAAAATCACAATTTTTTTTGAATATTGTTATTATTGCAAACCAAAATAAAATTGGCAATTAAACTGCGTTGCATCTTATGAGATCAGAACCTAAGCCGACTGCTTCTCAGTCCAACGCTTTGCGCCTGCTGCTACCAGCTCATATTAGATTAAATCGAATTTTAGCAATGTCATAAACCGGCCACGTCATGGTCACGAGCATGGTGCATGTCTAACGAAAGCGATGAAAATATATTTTTGTTCCGTGTTGTGCGATGCGAGTGCGCGACTTCATTTCAGTGTGTGCCGTGCAAAACTGCAATCTTTGTAGTGTGTGTCGTTTAAACACATACAGTCGTACCGCGAGTTCACAGCAATACGACTCTTAACGTGCCAATGCACTTTTGAACGCTTACTGTATAAGTGATTATAAGTTCCTATTACGACTGATTATTATAACTACTGCTGTTATTAGGTTTAGAAAATTAGCAGAAAACCGCAACAAAAAACATGTGGAAAAACATAATCCCATTGCCTTTCTAGAAGTCGAGTTTTGATAAATGGATAAATAATGACGACCAAAGTTTATTACTTCCCACATTTTATATTTGGATGTAATAAAATGTAATTTCTTCTTTACATATAATGTAAAATGGCCGTGAGTAAAACCAAAATAAAACCCGCGGCTGCAAAAGTGACATTTCGGTTCAGTTCCAGGTTTTTTTTTGTGTGTGACCTTACGTAATATTTCTATGTTGGCGTTTTTGACAGATTGTGCTAGATTCTCCACCAAAGCCTGATAAAAACTCCAAAAATCTATGTGGGAAATGCTCAATCCATAGCCTGGTTATGGGTTAAATAGATTTTATTATTTAATAATACGAAACTGAAATATTAAATAATAGTTTATAAAATTTTGAAAATTGGTTATTAATTTTATTCTGAACTGACGTAAGTCGAAACTGTATAAAATAAACTTCATTTAATCATTTGATATAAATAATAAAATTAAACTCCACACATCAAAAAAGTCCTAGCAACACATACAAATTTCAATTTTTACAATGTGTTTTCGCATTAAATTCTTGGTATTTCTTATTTATATTGTTTTATATATTATATGTTAATGCTTTTTTGAAATTAAACAACAATTGTTTTTTTTTTATAATCTTATTTAACAATAATTACGAGTAAGTACTGTAAATACGTGGTACAAAGTGAGGCGCCTAATCAACTAAACTTAAACTAAAACTAAATGGTTGTACAAAAATTGCATAAATTAATACAAAGTGTGGCCTCCTCTGTTATTGAGAACTTGCTGGCACCGCTTATTCATGAAGTCGATGAGACTGTTAATGTTATCCTGCGGCAATTGCTCCCAATGAAATTTTATTAAGTCCATCAGTTGTAGGGTGGTTGTCACTCCATCCAAGTCCTTTAAAACACGTCTCTGGAGCATGTCCCATGCATGCTCGATGGGGTGAGGTCTGGCGATTGTGCAGGCCAAGGCAATACCAGGATGTTTTCCCGTGCCAAGTACTCCCGTGTGTACAAAGCTGTATGCGAGCGCGCATTGTCATGCATCAACGTGAAACCGGAGCCAAGCGTTTGTGCGAATGGAATTTACAGCGTTCATGTTACCATTTACAAAAACGAGCTCAGTTCGTCTGTTCTTCATAATACCCGCCCATACCATAACTGTTGAGCCGTTGTATGGATGCACTTTCTGAACGCACCTCGGTCTTTCAGTATTTCCAGGACGACGGTACACTCTTACCCTCCTAGTGTCAGGCTTGAACCCAAATCGAGAAAATAAAATTGTATCCTATTGTTCCCGGGTCCATGTAATGTGTTCCCTACACCATTCATTTCAACGAGCGCGATTCCCGTGACGTATCGGTGGGCACCTAATTGGCCGTCTTGCTCGTAGGCCATACTCATGCAGTCGATTTCGCACAGTTTGGCACCTAACAACGACAGCACTTGAATTTTGTAGCCTTAAACCTATCTCTCGGGCGGTTAACATTGGCTGGCGTCTTGCAGTCAGTTGTATGTATCGATCTTGCCGTGTGGTTGTACACCTTCTTCGACCTGGGTGTTGCTCAGTAGGATCTCCCGTGATAGTGTAACGCTGATGAAGATGGCAAATAACGCTTCTGTTGACACCAAAATACCGAGATACCTGAGTTTGACTTCTTCCCGCTTGCAACATCCCTACAGCTCTTTGCATTTCATCTGCGTTCAAATGACGTCGCTCCATGACGTAAAAAATGTCTCAAAATCCAAATTTGTTCAAAACTTTTTTCTAATTATTGTTTAATTCATAAAATTGATACAGAATACGAAATTTTAATAGGCAAAGAAAACGCTATAAAATTCGAACATGCATTGCATTCGCTTTAGAATTTGTGAAAAAAAAAACAAATGATACTCGATTTTTTTAACAACCAGCCAGTATGCCCTCTACATCAAAAAAGTTTACATAGGTATTACCTACTTGGTAAGAAATGATATAATAATTGATTAATCATTTGAAATAGTATGTGTTGCGAAGACTTTTTTGATGTGTGTATTATGTCAGTTATATTCGCTACAATTCCCCAAAATAGTGAAGTTTTGGCTTATTCCGGTTTATTATTAAGCGTGCGATGTTTTCTTAACAACACACACATAACATCACGCCTGTAATCCCAGAAGGGTTAGGCAGAGGTGTGCCTATAGTACACCCACATTTCGCCAGTTATGTTAAAGTCCCATGTCCCATATTGTAAAATAAACTTCGAGAGTTTGACCTCATATTATATAGTCAGGATTTAAAAGCAAAATCGCGAAATTGATCACATTTGTGAGATCCAAAGATTATCGAATGTTCGCGATTAGGTCTACCAAAACTAGTAGCGTCTATTATGTTGATTTGTTCATTACCTCAAGATTACAGTGGTAGTAGTTACAAGGAAATTTGAAAAAGTCTACAGCAATGTAAACCGACTTATTGAACAGACTAATAATTCGTTTAACGGGAACAAGTACTGAGCAATACGACCATAACCTAAAAAAAAACACAAAAAGAGCTAATGTTTAGTGAGCAGGCTGGCCTCATCGATATTATTAAAATATTATTAAAATAGTGCACCGTTCAGTAATAAATAGTAGGAATGGAATAAAGGCTTGTTGAGGACAGAGGACAAATCTAGCAATGAAAACACGCGCGATCATTACTTAGATTTATTATCGGTATATCCACAGGTTTACTAATATTATTACAACTATTATTCACTAGTTTTCGGGCTAGTATCGCTACAGTTCAATCTTACTTCTAATAAAAACCTAGTGCACTCTCTCGAGTCTTGAAGCGAACAGAACCAGTGCCCATCGAAGCGTGGGCGGAAACCCTTTGCTTTAAACCAACATCCGGTTCTAGAAGCTTCCAGAACGTTCAAACAGTTTCTCAGTGCTGCCTCGTAGTGTCGACAGGAGAGTACTACGACATTCATTCATAATTATTACAATACTCATTCATAAAACCGCGCCTCCTGGTGTCGAGAAGCGGGCATCGGTCGATATGTATGCGTAATCCATTCATTATACCTCGCGCCCTCTAGTGGCGAATCAAACAAAGATGTCTCAACCTTAGCCTCCTGCTCCCGCTACGTGACAACAGAGGACGCTACTTGTATATCGGTCACATTTCTCCCGCCGTGTACATACAATAATGTACATAATCTATACCACTAGTGACTGGTATACACTTCACAATATCAACAATTGAATACAATTAACAATTCGCTGACTTATAAGATAACACTTTAGTACATATACATTTATAGTTAAGGGTAGCCACTCCAGAATCCCTGCTCTGCTATATATTAAATCAAATAGAAATAAAAAAAATCTCCTACTGGTAGCAGAATCCTGGAGTGACGCCAAGAAAAGGGGACACATATATAAGAACTTATTCTACTCTAAATAAGTGTCTACCAATACAATACATGATAACAACTAAGTTTCTACTGGTATGACGACGAGACGTTTAACAGGACGGCGCATGACACCGTTCTTGGTTTTGACGTCGACGACTCTTACGACACCATCTGCACCTGGGTACATGCGTTGGACTCTCCCCTTTGGCCATATGTTTCTTGGTAAGTTTGGGTCCCCTATGACAACTAAATCGCCCACCTTGACCGTGTCGCCGCGTCCACGCGGCTCCCGCCGGTTTTGAAGCGTAGGCAGTACTTCGCGTACCCATCGTTGCCAAAACAAGTCCGCTAGTCGTTGTGACGCTCTCCAATGTGAACGGCGTAGTTCATCCGGCCTTGTGAAAATTCCTGGCAACGGGACTTTAGAGGGCGCGCCGAGCAGAAAGTGGTTAGGCGTCAAAGCTTCTTCGTCGTCGGGGTTAACCGATACATGGGTCAAGGGTCGGGAATTGACCGTGTGTTCTACCTCTGTCAGAAGTGTGTGAAGTACGTCTTCATACGGATGCCGCTCGATAAGTGTAGCATTCAATGCGGTCTTTACCGTGCGTACCAACCGTTCCCAGGCGCCGCCCATGAATGGCGCTCCTGGTGGAATGTAGCGCCAGGCTATGTGGCGTACTTCTGCTTCATGGTAAAGAGATTCTAGGGCAGCCTTACGGAGCTCAGCATCTGCCCCGTGGAAATTGGTGCCGTTATCACTCCAAATGACTTCAGGACATCCACGACGTGCCATCATACGCCTTAACGCAAGTATAGCGGCATCCGTTGAAAGCGATGCGGCAACTTCTAAATGGACAGCACGCGTAGTTAGGCATGTGAACAATGCAACATAGCGCTTCTCGTGATGTCTCGCTACTGTGACGGAGAGTGGCCCGAAGTAGTCCAGTCCTGTGTGTGTGAATGGACGTTGATGGTGTGCTAGTCGACAGGGTGGTAAGTCGCCTGTCAGTGGCTCTGGCGGCACGGCTCGACGTAATCTACAGGGTTGGCAGAGCCTGATTACTGCTCGGACGGACGGCCTTAAACGTAGAATCCAATAGCGCTATCGTATTTCGTTAACGACGCATTCCACGCCGCTGTGGTGTAATCTTCGATGAATCCAGTGTATGTACAAGCGGCTGTAACGGTGATCGCCGTCTAGTACTGCTGGTGACTGTGTTTCTCGTGATATTTCAGCTGCTGCTGCGATGCGCGAGCGTATTCTCATTATCTTGTGCTCGTCGACTGCCAGAGATAATCGCTTCAAACGGCTGTCAGTTGGTACCGTTCTCCCGCCGGTGACAAGACGCAATTCATTTGCGAAACTTTCTTCCTGTATAGCACGAGTCCACAGGAGCTCGGCCCGACGTGTGTACTGGATGCCAAGGGGTATGTAGACCGTCGGTGTTACGCTGAGGTTGCGGCTCTGCATTCCAGGTCGCTTCTTTGTACCCGCCTTCACCGTCCAGTTTGGGTCGTCTACACTGACGCCTTTGTCACGTTTGCGGGTGGTAGCTGTTGTCGTGTGAACTCGAAGTCGGTCGATGAATTGAATAACGCGGGCTGTGGCCCGGATGAGTCGTAGCCAGGAAGAGAAACGTGTGACGTCAGGTAGTCCCTCTGTTAAGTTCGACCGTTCGTGAGCAGCAGCAATGCTGACACGCTCCTCACCCGTGTCTATGTAGGGGTGTGAGTCTGTTTCCTGCGGCCAGGTGTTTTCGTTGTCATAGAGAAAAGAAGGGCCGACGTACCAGCGGTGGCGTGCAGTGAAGTGAGTCGCTGTATCGCGAGTCGAGTCGTCGGCGACATTGTGAGCGGTGGGGACCCAGCGCCATTCTCTTCGCTCAGTGTTTTCTTCTAATTCCGCTACTCGGTGCGCAACGAACGGTTTGAAAGCGCGTGCGCCGGCGCGCAGCCACGCTAGCACTGTGCGCGAGTCAGACCAGAAGACTCGACGGTCGGCGCGACGATCGTGCTCTTCTTCCACGCAGCGTGCTAGTCGCCCGCCGAGAACAGCAGCCTGTAATTCAAGTCTAGGTATAGATGTGACCTTAAGGGGCGCAACGCGCCCTTTCGCTGCCGCGAGCGATACATTTACTTGCCCTATGCCGTTCACTGAACGCCAATATGCTGCCGCGGCATAGGCTCGTTCGCTCGCGTCCACGAATATATGCAATTCTAGTCGAATCGAGTCATTATAACCCAGGTGACAGCGTGGAATACGAACGCCTTTTAGTATCTGTAGAGCAATCAACCAGTCGTGCCATTTACGCTCTAGACTTTTAGGTAGGCGCTCGTCCCAACCGATTTTTAAACGCCAAGCGTCTTGCAATATGCACTTTGCTTGTGTCGTAAACGGCGCGGCTAGTCCCAGCGGGTCATATAAAGACATTGCCGTTTTTAATAACTGACGTTTCGTAACCTGCTTGCTCAAAGAAGAAGGGTCTACTTTCCTGAAGTTGAATCCTAAAGTATCACTCTGGTGTTGCCAGATGAGACCGAGAATTTTCTCCTCCTTGTTGAGCACAGTGTTCTCAACCACGGGCTCGGTCGCGAGATCAGCGACAGCGGCCGGCTCGTTGGACGCCCATTTCTGTAACACGAAGTTACCTCGCCGATGTACCGAGTCGACTGCTTTAGACACTCGGTTCGCTTCTTCTGCGTTGTCAAAACTCTGTAAAAAATCGTCCATATAATGATTACGTACTATAGAATTCACTGCCTCGGGGTAGTCAGCCTCATGAACCTGTGCGTTATGATTTTTAACATAAATCGCAGTGCTCGGTGAAGAGGTCGCACCAAACACTACCGCTTTCATTCTATATTCGATGGGCGTTAAAGTCGTATCGTCGCGCCACAGAAAACGAAGTGCGTCTCTATCTTCCACTCTTACCGTTATGCGTAGAAACATATCTTTTATATCTGCTGAAACGGCGACAGGTTTTTGTCTGAATCGCATTAATACGCCAAGGAGTGATTGTAAGAGATCAGGGCCTGTCAGAAGATAATCATTGAGGCACACTCCATGTGTGCGTGCCACTGCGTCATACACAATTCTGACCTTACCCGGTTTAGATGAATTAATTACTGGAAAATGTGGTAAGTACCACTTGTTCTCGTTAGATGGCGTTGGTGCCGGTTCTGCATACCCATTTGATACCAGTGCCTTCATTTGCTCTGAATATTTTTGTTTTAGAGTTTGGTCTTTGCGTAAACGGGATTCAGTGTTTTGTAGTCGACTGAGAGCGGAGGCGTAGTTGTCTGGAAAACACCTATCCTTATTCTTCCATAATAAGCCCGTCTCGTAACCGCCTTCGGGCAGAGCGCGTGTAGTTTCCTCTAGTATTTTCAATGCTCTCACCTCTGGGTCTGCTTGTGGGCGTCGTGGCTGCACTCCTAGTGATTCCAGGCTAAAATGTTCTTGTATGAGCTTTTCAATAGATTCGACTGTACTTACATGACCGCAACGTTCTCCAATCTGTGGTAATACATGTACTTTTGTCAGGCTGCAGGTTTTACCATGTAAAACCCAGCCGAGCGGTGTGTGTGACGCTACTGGTTGACCTTTTGTACCTACTCGTGCCTCAGAAGCGAGCAGGAGTGCCCAATTGTCCTGGCCTATCAAGACAGTTGGTACACCCGCGTCATATGCTAGCTGCTCGACTATAGGCGTCAGGTGCTCGAAGCCTGCCAGGTCATTGACGCGTATCGATTGGCCAGATAATTCAAGTCTGTCGATGGTTCTGGCTTCGATGTCAATGCCTTTGGTTGTGTATTTTCCTCGTATGTTTACCTTGACTCGTTGCGAGTTCGTAGCGTCAATCCGCGTGCCTGCTACGGCCTCGATATAAAATGGCTCATTTGGACCTTCTGCGCCTATTCTCTGCGCGACGTCTGTAGTAAGTAGAGTTATTGTCGATCCATCGTCTAACAAAGCGAAAGTGTCTACTTTACCTTTTGGTCCCGATAGTGTTACTGGTACTACTTTCAACAATACTTGGTTGTATGTGCGTGGCGTGCTCGTGTTATTGATGACGGCGTGCAGCGCGATGTCACCGCATGGCGCTGAGTCGTCCCGCGACGCGGTCGCTGTGACACGAGGATGCTCTTCTGGGTCGCTTGCGGTGTTCGTACCCCGTCTACTGTCACTGTGCAGTAGCTTGTGATGATAATGCTCGCAGTCTTGCATTTCACACCGCTTGCTTTTGCATTGATGCTTCCACGTCCGTCTGTTTAGGCACCTGAAACATAATTTATTTTTACGAGCAGTTTCCCATCTATCAGTTATTAACATTTTTTTAAAGTTAGAGCAGATAGCCACGCTACTACAATTACCGTTGCATACCACACACGGTGTTTTATGGCTTTCTATTATTTTAAACGTCTTGTGAGCAGGTTGTTGTGTACGGTCTCTCTTATGTTCCACCTGTGCTGAGGCATGACGCGCATTAAGATCGGCCTCTCTATCGAGAAATCGTCCCAACACTACTAAGCCAGGCTCGGCGTCACCCGCAGCCATCTCATAATCGTACCACCGGCTCCTTAGCGTAACTGACAACTTTTCTGAGATAGCGGAAATCATCTCTGGGCTATATAAATATTCTGTTCTTTTCAGAGCTTGCACCGCTGCAATAGCGTTTGTGACCTTCGATGCAAACACACATATATCTGTCGGGTTATCTGATACTTTAGGTAACTGACGTAATTTATTTAATTCGTAGGTTATTAATGCGTTGGGTCGTCCAAATCTAGATTCTAACCTTTGCATAATTTGAACGGCCGAGGATCCTAGGAACAGGCATTTAACTGCCTCTAACGCTGTCCCTCTCAAGGACTTTCTGAGACGGGCCAAATTCCCTGCCTCTGTGTGAGTTGACGCAGACTCATTATACGCTGCTTTAAAATGCAGCCATTCGCCGGGATGGCCACTATAGATAGGTAAATCAAATTCATACCTGCTGGCAGCGGGTTTGCCCCGCGCTACCTCTAGCAATGCCTGAGTCAGTCCATGCAGCAGGCTCCCCTCGTCGCCACGATGCGGCAAGGTCGGCGGCTCGGCGTTTGACGGCAAGGGTTGTAACTGCGACGAGCGGATGTGGCCGCGGAGTTCGCTAAGTATGTCCGCGGCGTCCGTCTGACGTTTCGATGTCGCAGTTGAGCTTCCCTCCAATAATTCTTCGTCTGCTGATTCTGCTTCAAGGAGCGCTAACCTAGCGGCGGCGAGTTCCAATCTCGCTCGCGCCAACGCCTTTCTGTCACTTGCACGTCCGTCGGCTCGTGGTTGTCTGTGTGGAGGTGTCGTCGCCCCAGGGCTGTGAGATTGGGGTTGGTCCGAAACTGTGACGGAATAGTTGGGCGGGTCTGTCGGTTCCACCACTGTCGCCAATTCCGTGGAGACGGACTCGTCCCCTCCTGTTGCCGCTGTGACGGGTTCATGCATACCGCGTGTCTTCAC
Source organism: Dasypolia templi (assembly GCA_963555695.1). Taxonomy (NCBI): domain Eukaryota; kingdom Metazoa; phylum Arthropoda; class Insecta; order Lepidoptera; family Noctuidae; genus Dasypolia; species Dasypolia templi. Next base: position 19,654,595 of record OY743141.1, on the reverse strand, counting down.
CATGTCGACGGTATTGCATACACCACACTAACACTTTCACGTAATATTGAACCAAAGCTATACCTGCCCGAATCCGGCTCGAATGGACCAATGTTGAGGACAGAGGACAAATCTAGCAATGAAAACACGCGCGATCATTACTTAGATTTATTATCGGTATATCCACAGGTTTACTAATATTATTACAACTATTATTCACTAGTTTTCGGGCTAGTATCGCTACAGTTCAATCTTACTTCTAATAAAAACCTAGTGCACTCTCTCGAGTCTTGAAGCGAACAGAACCAGTGCCAGTGCCCATCGAAGCGTGGGCGGAAACCCTTTGCTTTAAACCAACATCCGGTTCTAGAAGCTTCCAGAACGTTCAAACAGTTTCTCAGTGCTGCCTCGTAGTGTCGACAGGAGAGTACTACGACATTCATTCATAATTATTACAATACTCATTCATAAAACCGCGCCTCCTGGTGTCGAGAAGCGGGCATCGGTCGATATGTATGCGTAATCCATTCATTATACCTCGCGCCCTCTAGTGGCGAATCAAACAAAGATGTCTCAACCTTAGCCTCCTGCTCCCGCTACGTGACAACAGAGGACGCTACTTGTATATCGGTCACAAGGCTATTTTGACCGTTTCATGAGATCAGAAATTTACAAAGCATTTAATTACGGTAAGTATATCAGTTTCAACATCAGACGACTTAGAAGTAGATAGTAGAAGTAGATAGTAGTCTAAAAAAGATGCAGGTCCGCTCCACCTCTCCTCTTGATACCGTGTCCAAGACAAAAATACTTAAATACCGTACGCTCAACAACACTTAGCATGTGCACTACAGCCAACAGTACGAACGTCTGCCCACCAAACCGTTGTGACAGAATCCAGAAAGAGCAGCTCTAGTATTAGAAACTGAAATTGATTGATGAAAAATAGACGATTTGTGTAAGAAAATAAACGTATTCTAACTAATATTATTGTACTCTTTAGTGTGATGGAATTTACTGCAAAATAATGTTGTTTCCACAGAATCAACATACACAGTATATGTTTGTTGTGCAGATCGACATGGAATGTAAATATACCTGCATCCAAATCTCCACAACGAATTCAGTACTTTCTTGCATCATGAATACGCACTTTCGTCCAACTTAACCTAGATGGTTTGACTGTAAGTCCATCCGTTCACAAGTTACCGCACATCTGATGCAGTCACGAATAATGTCTTCGCACATCGCGTTGAAATCTTCAATCAATATCATACAAATTCATATCAATTTCATACAAATCAAAAGAAATTTCAAAAAAGAAAAATTATTTGTTGTTGTAGCTCGATTTTATGCATTTCGTTTGAGCTTTAAATACAGATTCCTTATCGACTGAGTTGCCCCAAGATATAATACCAGATTGTATGACAGGTGCAACAAGTCCGTGTAGGATCTCCGCCTTGGGACCAAGAGGCAAGAGCATGGACCCCGCATGGAAGGAAAGGAGCCGCGCCGTGCCCTCGTATCAGATGTCGGAGCCGACTTGTCGCTGCCGGCCGTCGCTCGTTCGATGGTCGGGAGTACCGAGCCGTGGGATGCGGTGATCTCCTTCTGTGAAACCATTACTTCAGAAGGAGGCTGCGGAAAGGTTGAGGGAGGTCAAGGCCACTCGCCCGATCCGCAGCAGACGTGCTGGGTGTCTGCGGAGGGCGGTCAACGCCCTCTTGCAGCCCCCATAAACAGGTCCAGAGGGACGGCAGACTTGGGGCCGTCCGCCCTACTCCCATGTAACTGGACCCGAGGCGGCGGCGCGTAGTGTTTCACGCGCACCCATATGGACGTCGTGGCCGGAGTTTGATACCTCACTTCCCCTGCGGACATGAGGAGGCCCTCAGACGCTCGAGAAAGCGCACAAAAAGGTGCCTGATGATGACAAAAAGTTACCTGTTCATAAATTAAATTCGAAGATGCACAAATTCCTAGTGGACAAATGTTAATATAATGTCAAGGAGTACTTAAGGAGGAGAATGTAATGTTTATCACTGTCTCAATGGGTGCCGAGAAATATTTTTAAAACCAAAAACTGTTTGAGCTCGAAAGGCGCACTCTTTTTAATTTTTTTTTTTTTTAGAACCCAATAGCAGTTACAGTTTGAAGAAAGCTAAAATGGGAATAATGTTAGTTTGGATTTCATACATCTCCAGCTCGACGTTACTCATTTTATTCTAGGACGCAGCTACTACATCTAGACAGCTAGACATCTACATGGGGGGGGGGCGTACTTTGATTACATTACCCCCGCCATGAAAAGGTTCTGTTTTTCTTTAGTAAGTCCTTGATCATTCAAGCTCTCGACAGCTTGAATGATATTGGGGAACGTCATGACCCCCATATCCCCCCCCCCTACCATCCATGATGTCCATGCCCTGGGACTGCGCTTGTTTTATACCTACCTGTATTAAGTAAATAAACACTTTTATACTTTCATTTCGTTTGAACGTTTCAATACATGAATTTATGACATTAATAACCATATCTGGAATTGAATCAATGTGTGCATTACTAAAACATTTCCTTTTACGATTTCGTGATTCCGGTTAGAGTTTGTTAAAAAAATACCATTTTAAATGAGAAATGAACTAGCGAAATGTAGGTGTGCTATAGGGACACCTCTGCCTAACCCTTCTGGGATTACAGTTGTGACGTTATGTATGTTATGTTTTTTAAATGAGAAATTGGTTAAAATTTTTAGGTATAATAAGATTAATAGAGGTCACTATACAGACGGCCTACAAAAATAAATCTCCGAAGTCAACACGAACGCCCATTTTACAATTCAATGATTACGTGGTAAAAGCGAAATGAATGGCCTTTGTCCGGACCCGTGCAGGAGGAAAGGTTAAATTAACAAAGCATCGTTGGTCTTTGGGCATCGCCGAACTCCGTAGCGGTTCATACCTACTACGGAGTCAAGACGTAAGATAAAGCACTTGGCTGTAGATAGAGCTAAGGCGTTTCTGGTGAAGATGAAATTTACAGCAAATACCAACTAGTAAGTAGATAATATACTTTACTATTTACCTGCAGAGCTTTATGGGTCAATACGAATATTCCTACAAATAAATACATACACCAAACCTTGATAAGATTGAATTAATATTTGGCTAGAATTTTCTTTTTATACATTTCAAATCTAACACTCGACATTGTCAATGCTAGCAAAAAGCACTCAGTGTGATTATCAATACATATTTTCCCCATTTTTCTATAAAACTGTCCTACAATTTATCTCACAGTAAACATAATATATTTCGTATTTCAATCTTTTCACATATGTGCCACATCCAATAACAGATTTGTAATAGTTTTCATACGTTCAAAGTTAAATTCCTAATCTTATTCGACCTGGGGTTACGAAAACAGGGATCGTGCTGTACTAAATTTCTAGACCAATTTCATAGTCTAGGATCAATTGGCTTATGTCGCTTTAGTCTTGTTTTTATCACATACCACTAAAACGCTTTCTTATTTTAATTGTTTGTACCTACTTGTTGCAGTTGCTTGAAACAAGCATCAATAAATGTTAATAGGTATTTTAGTTTGCAAATATATATTTGTTTGTGTTGTGTTATATATTTGTAATATTTGGAACTATTGAAAATGACGTGTGCTGTGTAATAGACAATTGTTTTTGTTTCGCATTCAGTAGGTACCTTTAAGTTTTTTTTTAATTAATTGGGTAGTTACCAACATCATTTTGCGTAGTTGAAGACCCCTTATCAAACCGTCACACGAATATACTCCAAGTTTCAATGCCACTGATCGTGAATTCGCCGTGTCCCATTGAACCATCAATACTTTCAGATATCTCCTGACATAGGACATTAAAGCAATTACTACAACCTTATCAGGTAGGTCGAGGTGTTCCAATTGCGGTACCCAACATCAATTTAAAGGGAGAACAATACGACTTGGCCCCTGTTATCCTCTTTAACACCTAAGCGTTTTTCGATGGCACATTATACGGGGCTATCGGCAAATAAATAAACGATCCTACCGTTAAATCGTACACATTGTTCGACCTCTTCATGACCTCTTACAAACACCAGTACTGTGACCACGAACTTAATTTTAAGCGTCGCCATTTACCAATTTTATATTGCAGCGAGAAAAGCAATAAAACATTTCGTTGAGCTATTGGGAGTATTAAGCAAATTAACTTCAGTACTCCTTTTATATTATTTTGAGGCTTTTAGGTTTTATTATTTATCTGACGATATTAATAGGCTTAAGATGTTTTGGTCATACTTCTTTTTTACTTAGGTAGGTATACAAAAACAGTGCAGCATAAAGACTGAAAGTGCAAACGTACCTACCCACAGCATGTATTTTCGCGGCTTTGCACAGGATTCGTATTTGACGGTAGAGTATGAGTTAATTATAAGTTGCGGAG